>OY998175.1:118735067-120049130 GCA_963921935.1 Galeruca laticollis
TGTTTTAAGCTGGGCATACACCACTTTGTTTGTGAACAAAACCACAATATTTACAAATGTTTGGTCTTACAGAAGGCTTCACGTTCCTGTTTGCATTTTTCATATCTCTAGCTTGAGCTTTTTTATACCTTACTGCATTCACTTGTGGTTCACTATGTAATACCTTGGACTGGTTTTTACTTGCCTCTATGGCTCTACAGAAATCTAAACATTCTTGAGTACTTTTATCAAGAATACCCATAACATTTCTGACTCTAATCATATCATCAGGTTCTTTATAATCAGTTGTCTTTATTGCTTTAGGTAGCTCTGTCACAAAATTGTCAAATGTTTGACCTTCTTTCTGTGTTATGGAATTAAATTTGTACCTTTCAAAAATCAAATTCCTTTATGGTGAACAGTAATCTTCAATTTTTTTTTAATATTGTCTAGTTTTTTATCCTCACCTGCGACAAATATAACGCTATTAAACAGTTCGAGACCTTCATCTAAAAGCAGATTTAGAAAATAGCTATCTTTTTCTCCTCCTCTTTTAAGGCAAAATCTATTGCCATTAAGAACAGATTAGATTTTTGCAAAAAAACATCTCGAGTTATCTGATATATTTCCATCCAAAAATAGGGGTTCAGGCGATTTGAACAAGTTTTCCATTTTCCTTCACTTTGGTTGTGCTGCTAATTCAAAGTAGTAGAATAATTATTTGACTAAAGTATTTTATTTAAGATCATAAAAATATTAATTACAAAAACTAGCCAGTTGTCAAACTGACTAAACTGTGGTACCCCTCATCATGACCTACTATAGTAGTAATAGAGCCTACTATATTATACACTTTCATCACATATTTTTCTCTAAATCCATTTAGTTTTTGATTCCTTAGTACTGCCATCATACCTATTGATGACATACGGACGCACAGACATCATGTTCAAACTTGGTCAGTAGTCTTAAATAGTCATGAAATGGATATTTCCGCAAAAATCCCGACTTTTTTTTTCGCACTATTATAATATAATTAATGATACCCAGTAAACAAGGTAAATGATGTTTGGCTTTGACGCTACCTCTATTTCAGATGGAGCTTAATTCTAATTTTTTAATCTATGATTCTAATTCATACCACGTGGCCACATTTGACGTTTGAAGCCAGTGCCTAGCATCTCCATGAAGTGGCACCTTTATGTCAAGTTATTCTTGTTCAAGTAAATTAAATAAAGCGATAGTCACATATGAACCGAACTTTGTTTTATTTACCATTTAAATAGGTACTTTACTTACTGCTTTTCCGTTAAATAAAATCGTTATTGAACTATTTTTTAGTGGGTATACATTCATTCTTTAGTAATACTACAAATTATTCTATTCTACTTTAGTGATATTTTTGCATACCTTTTTCATACATAAATCTATGACAGGAATTGCCTCAAAACATTATCATTATCTCTATCAACGTTAAGCACTAATGAATCCCTTATAGTGGCCCATATCATAATAGTGAATTTTCAAACCTGCTGCTACGCTACTGTTTGCGTGTCATAAATAAAATGAGTGTTTCCTTGTTGGGCCACTAAAGGCTCTACCTTACAAAGGTCGAGACTAGGGCCAAAGAGGTAAGCACAAGTCAGCACAGATAAATGTATAGGCTTTGCATACCTTCGCAAAATTTCAACATTAATAAAAGGGTACAATCTAATATTTCAACACTTGATTAACTATACCATTCTTCATTATCATTTCTTACCATATAAAATATTACTTTATCATAATAATTTACATTACACTAACCTTTGTCCAAAAGACAATCAACTGTTGATGAAGTTCGTACATCTAACCAAACAATTGAATTATACAAAGGTTCGCCAGTTATTCTATCCCACAGAACTGTTGATTCCCTTTGATTGGTAATACCAACAGATACTATATCATTTACACTTCCACCTTTGGATATTAGCTTATCAATCGTATTTTCAATACAGATTTCTACAATCCTTATTATTTCCATAGGATCCTGTTCAACCCATCCTTCTTGTGGGTGTATTTGAGACAATTCTTGTTGATGGGATGCTACTATTTCGGCAGTACCTGCCTTAAATAGTATAAATCTAGCACTTGACGTACCTGTAAAAAAATAACAGTCATAATATAAAAAAACAATTTTGTGTGTGTGTGTGTGAGGTTACAATGGCTTCGGAAGAGGTTCCATTCGCCAGATTTAATTTGTATTGCAAAAACTGATTGATTGTCATCACTCTGCCTTCACATTATATTTAATACCTAATATCTTTAACTAGTTTAATCGTTTTTTTCCTCATTTATTTTTTGTTCTTTTTTTATTCTTTTTTTCTCTTTTTTTATTATTTTTTTTTCTTGTTTATACATATATATATATATATATATATATATATATATATATATATATTATTTCAATTATTACTCAACTAAGGTCTAAACCATTAATGTACAATTTTGTAACATATATGTTAATTGGGAATTAAAATTTGAATTATGTGATGAACAAAAGAAGCATGAGAAAAGTATTCACTTTTAAATTGAATACTTCCAATTTGTAGGAACAAACTATTAATAATTATTAAGCATGGTTGATAATAGAGGAATGTTAAAAATGTTTTTCAAATATTATATACTCTTATAAATTACTGTTTACATTAGTAAAGTATCCTTCAATTTTCTTAATTTCTGCTTTGCTTCTTGAAAAGTATCTTTTATTTAAAATCCCTATTTCAGAAATATATTATATTTCTTTTACATTTTACTATAATTCTAATATTCAGTTCCAAGTCCCAGTCCAGTCCCAGTCCAAGCAAACGGCCAACGAAATACGAATTTTGAGTCTAAAACTTGAATTTTTGATATAAGTTTCTTTGAAGAATCTAAAAACGAACTGCAAAGTTTTTTTAAATCCACCCCCGAGAAGGGGTGAAAAAATAGAGTCGTTTTTTTGAAATTTTGGGGAAACGGTAAGGGTAAAATTTTACATAAAGATGTTCTCATGACTTTTTTTCCTAAAATTGAAATTAACAGAGATAGAGTAGCTAGAAGCTAGGGGCACCATCCATATATATTCCAAGAAGTCTGGTAATATAATACATTTGATATAGTTGGAATGTGCTACGTTTTTTGTTATCGGTCGTAAATCATGCGAACGTCGATGTCGATCGCAACGTGAACAATATGTTTACTCAGTTGTTCTGAATGGGACTCTGTGTGTTTACAACATTCTCCAATTGTTTCGAGTCAATTGTAATCAAAAATTTTAACTCCATTTTGTGTTTTCTTTTTAATATCTTTTCATTATTAAAAATTTTAAGGTGTTGGTGTTGGACGTTGATTATTGCTGTTAATTTGTAAAAGGTAATTATTCAAGTGATATTTAGTTTAATTTGAGAAACCCCATGGTCAATACATGCTTTCTTTTCATTTAGTTATCAAAGTATTTTATATATAATAAACATTCAATTGTGTTAAAAATTGGAATATTTATTTTTAATAATACACTATTTATTAACTAAAGATAACAAAATGAAATGTGGTGGACATTTTTCTAGGTTAAAACTTTCATTCTCAATTTTTAATTAATTTTGCAATGAAAGTGTTACATTCTTTACCTTTTATTGGACATCTCTTTCGTTTTAAATTAAATTTCCTACTAATTTTTCGTTATAAATTTATTTTAGTTCCTTTTTGGTCATAAATTATTTACATTATAGTGATGTGTAATTATAGTTTCAAATACCTTTAATGTTCAACATCAATTTTTATAAATATTACATTTGTAAATAATTCTTCTTGTTCAATAATTTATTTATTTCATGTTTACAATCCCTTAAAAATCTAATAATTGTTTATTCATATCACAAGCAAATACTTCATGACATTTCGATATAAATACTAAGAATAAAAAATTCCACTAGAATTTTTTTTGCCTCAGTAAATTATATTCTCGGTATATTCTATGCAATAACATTTTTTAAAAGCATTATGCTGCATTTGTTACAAAGTTTTGATCAACGGCACCGACTCTGTTGTTTCAGTGAAAGACAAAGGATTAAGAATGCTGATCGCGAAAAGCATTGAGAAGGAAGACAGAAAAAGCGAGTTATGGCTTGGAAAGCGTGAAGTGAGTTTTCACAAAAAGTACAGGAAGTCGTGTCCTCTGTCTACCTCTTCAGCTAAAAGAAAATCAAAATTATCAACGGATCCAACTTCATCGCATTTTACATCATCTGTAGTTGGACCAAATATATAAGCGGGTTCATTTGATAGCTAATAAGTACACACAAGACCGGATACTGGATATTGCCAGGATTCAAAATGATGAGTTTAGCACTGACTTGATTAATTGCATTGAAGACATCAACCTAGTTGACTGTAAAGCTAGTTATCATTATAAATGTTTTTTGAATTTTAATAAGCCCATAAGGAAACCAAAAATCTCTACCTTTAAAGAACATACAGCTAGGATTTTTAATAAAATTTGTTAACACATACATGAAAGCTGTCAGTATCAATTTAGCTTGCGGGACCTAAAAGATACAATGGGAAATGATCCTTTGAGTAACTTTGTATCTTTATATCTCATCATCGAGGTAAGGAACCAATCTTCTACTATAAAACTTACATTTCTAAAATTTATAGCGATTGGTTCACTGGTGATCGCGATGAAATGGATGATTTACAAAAGCAAACAATTTTGAATGTCGCTGCTAAGATACTCCGTAATGAAATTATTAAACAGGATTATCGTAATACATCGTACCCTCCTGCGTCCAGTTTTCTTGATGATGCTGTATTATCAATTCCGCCATTATTAACTTCGTTCATAGGAAAATTACTATGCAAGGATAATACTGAACAATGCAGTGAAAATTTCATTGTTAGAGATTCAATAGCTTATTCCATCGTCTGTTATTTACGTCCCACACAATTTATATCATCTATCCAATTGGCAGTTGGTTCATATGTCCACAGAAAAACTGGTTGGAGACTAATTATTGATCTGTTGAACACACTAGGTGTTTGTGCCTCATATTATCACATTCAGTTGCATGAAGCTTGTACAGTTATCAATCCTCCAGTTCTGAAAATTAATATTGATAACACATTTGCACAATTTGTGTTTGATAATACTGATCACAACGCTAAAACGTTGGATGGTAAAGAGACTTTTCATTGCCTTGGTGGAATAGTAGTGTATACGCCTGAATCGTCTATAAACTTCGAAGAAAATATTATTAAATTGAAGAAAATGCCAAAACCTCAGGAATTAGTATCAAAACACATTATCCATCAAGTACCATACGTATCACTAAGAATCTACAATTAATCTAATATTATTATATTATTAATTTTGCATTGTATTTCAACAGGTTTTTTGTAGCTGTGAAACAAATCTTTCATCAGCTAGATGTGGTTGCAAAAAAAGTGGTTTGAAATGTAATCAATTTTGTAAAAGTTGCCAAGGCCAAAGCTTCTGCAAGATCGTTAATTCTTGACGATAATGAAAATGAAGATGGAAATGATAGTGATGATGACGATAATGTTTATGAGGATAAAGATGATGGTGGAGAAGTAACTGTTGAAGACGGAGACCAAGAAAATGAAGCTAGTACCATAAACACGGGACGTCAAACTGTCAAAAACACTCCACACAAAAGGTATAATATGAATCTGGTAAAATTTCTTTTATTTTAGTTAATTATTATGTTAAAGGCAATAATTTTTTTTCTTGTATGCTTTACAGATTTTTTGTGGTTGTAGAACCAATTGTGCATCAGCAAGATGTAGTTGCAGAAAAAGTCATGTAAAATATAATGAAATTTGTAAGTTTTGTCATGGTGAAAAATGTGATAACATACAAAAGCAGATGAAAAAGAAGAAGAGCCACCTAAAAAGAAGAAGACGAAGGAACTGCCCTCTTAGAAAGTTTGTTTACATTTTTTAAATTTTAAACACAATTTAATATTTTTTTGAAAATGTTCAATTAAATCAAAAAGAAAACACAAAATGGAGTTAAAGTTTTTGTTCACAATTCACAAACAAATGGAGAATGTTGTAAACTCAGAGTCCCATTGAGAACAATTGATGCATGCACATGAAAGTCGGTAGTCGGAAGGTTGTAAAAGCAAAGTCGCCGCCATACAATATCTTTCACCAGTAAAATTATTTTATACCTGCTTGAGAATAACAGGTAAAAATTAAATTTTATTGCATATGATCAATTTTTTGACATATTAATTAATGTATTTAAAATAAATATTTTCATCAGTTTAAGTTGATTTAATTTGAAAATAGAAGTTTTAAATTTTTATAACTTTGTTACAAACAAAACAATTCTTTTTCTTGGGATACATTAATTTTTCTTACTTTACTTCTCCGTATTTATTAATCAGTCAACTTCTAAAATATGTTAATTTGTTTATAGATTCATCATGCCAGACTCCTTTGTTATATCTATGTATGTATTCATAAATTAATATTTGGAACTCTGTGGAATCTACTCATTTCTTTGTAAATGAAACCAACTGTTACCAAATAATTTCACAATATATTAGAATTACCATTTTTTAAATATATTGTGGAATTATTTGGTAACCGTTGGTTTCATTTACAAAGAACTAGATATTAATTCTCATGAAAATAAGAAATTACTATTTAATTAGGTAATAGGTAAATAAAAATTCTTAATCCTCATTTTGTCTTTTCTATGTGTTCCCTTTTTTAGTATTGAACACTTTTACCTACCCGCAATTGAAGGAATCAGGTAATTTATGTTATCATATAAAATCTGAATCAACTCAATGAAAGATCAAAAAGAAAAATTCCGAACAAAAGCAAATACTATTATGTTCAATATTTAATGCCTGACCCTCGTAGACATACTTCCCAGTAAACATATTGTTCACGTTGCCGATGGGCATCAACCCCAGTATAAGACATTTCTGATGGCGTTCGCATGATTTACGACCGATAACAAAAAACGCGGCATATTCCAACTATATCAAACGTATTATATTTATTTATTTAATCCTGTCTGAACTACAAATATATATAACTATAAATGTTCATATATCACTCCAGTGTCTGGCGCATATCACAGCATTTTCATTGCACGTCCATAGGTCCCGGAGGGTACATGGGGCTTGTAGGAATTGGCACGACAGGAGGTGTTCCATTGACTGGGCTTCTCCGCAGTCACATGCTGCCTCTTCCACGTATCCCCACTTCACGAGGTTGGTCTTGCATCTCCCCATTTGGCACCGGAGTCGGTTGAGGGTCTTCCAGGTACCTCAGTCTAGGTCCGAACCTGCAGGAAGTTTTTCTTTTGGATTCCAGGTTGGAGTGTCGTGGTCTATTAGGCACTGTTCCCATCTTGCCTCCTTGGTACGTATTATATTACTAGACTAATTAGAATATCTTTGGATGGTGCCCCTAGATTCTAGCTATCCTATCTCTGTTAATTTTAATTTTAAGAAATAAAGTTATGAGAACATTTTTATGTAAAATTTTACTCTCTACAACTTTTATTTGCTCACCGTTTCCCCAAAATTTCCAAAAAACCACTCTTAATTTTTTTCACCCCTTCTCGGGGGTGAATTTCAAAAAAAAAACTTTCACTGTTCGTTTTTAGATTCTTCAAAGTAACTTATATCAAAAATTCAAGTTTTAGACTCAAAATTCGTATTTCGTTGGCCGTTTGCTTGGACTATTAATTAAATTTATTGTTGTTAACTTTTTTTACAGCCCACATTCGTTCTGATTAGTTTTTGTCATTATATACTAATAGGTACACTTTCTAAAATAAACCCTTTCACCTCAAACAACTGGTTTTCTTCATTGTGTCAAGAGAAAGTCTGTGATAGTAAGGTACGATAACTTTTTATATAGTTTATTATTTCTTTGTGCCACACTAGTATTATCCAGAATGTTTATATTACTGGATTTAGATGGTTTTAAATATAACAAAGTGATGCAAAAGTAACTTGACAAAAAGACATAAATGCCAAAAATTGAAAAATGTATGAATCCATAATTTGTAAACTAGTCAGTGGCATGTGTCAACAAAAAGAATGATTATTTTCAAACTAATGGTACATTGTTTTTTTAAACGACCTTGAAATTTTTTCTAGTTGTTTTTCATTGTTAAAAACCAGATAACATGGAATAGTATAATAGTTTTTCTCACATGATTATATACTTTTAAATATTTACCAAGCTTTTTATCTTTCAGATTGGTTGTAGTGATACTAATAAAAAAATTAGCATTTTTAATATTACAGTAATCTTAGAATATTTTGGAACAGTAGATTTATTTTTTGGATATGATAGTATATTTCTTTAAAAACTACATAACTTGAATAATTATAATTTAAAAGATTCCACCCCCTCACCATATTCAATTTTAAAAATTTTGTCAAGGAACAGAAGTAATTGCATTTGCTTGTATAACTCGGATACTTACTAGATTTCAAAATGATGCAACACACCCCTGTAGTATATTTTGAACATGATAATCTGATCAATTAATTCCATCAATGAGTAACTTTATTCTAACTTGAAACATTTAAATTTGTCCATTAATAAAATGAGGTTTAACAATAATAAAACTACACTGTATATCCAACTTCACTGTTATTTAAATATGGAACACTGTCAGAGAAATACTCACAGCAATAGATATTTGTCATATTAAAAATAGCTCCACTGTAGTTTGTTTTGAAATGATAACTATTTATCATAGTTCATGTTTTTATTGGTAAATTTCCTTTGATAATTCAAATAATTAGATTATTCATTGTAAACCTGTCAATAGTCCTATCTTTGATCTATACAAGAAACTCAGAATCACAATTTCCAACCATTATGACATTAACTGAATGTTAGTACAAATTGCCTGTTGTTGAAAATATGGCAAGTCTTTCAATACATACTTATATTGATCATGTTTATCAATAATCCATATTACATTATGGATATTGATATCTCGATATATCGACGCTGCCAAGCCAAAACGGCACAAACACCAAAATGGTCACTTTTAACTTCGCCACACCATTGAAAAAAATGTTTAAATCCGCATTGAACGGATAAAGCGGAATAAATGTAAACACCCGTGTGAAGTTATCCACGGATTTTTTTTAAACATCCACGAATATTTTTTTTACAAAATAAACTGTACTTTTGCAAAAAAATGTTAATATAGGAAACATATAATGACATTTTAATAGGCTACATAATTTTACTACCAACAATTTAAGATTAATTGAATAAAAAGTTTTCAAATAACTGTTCTTTTACATATTTCACGATTCTGAATGGAAGACTCAAAAATAAAATATTCATCTATTACAAAGAACATCTAAATAGAAACCAATTGAAAACAAATTGTGATGTACCTAAGTATTTTTTACAACGTCGAAAAAAATTAATAAAGATTATGTTTGTGTCGATGCGCTCTTTCGTTTTGAACCAACATTTTTTCAAATTTTCTTTAACTATTTCAAAGAACACTTAATTAGGAACCTATTAACGAAAAATTGTGATGTAAGTATTTTTTATGTCAAAAAAAATTCATAAAGATTACGATTCTGTGCTGACGTCCATCGTTCGTTTTGAACCCGAAGGCCCAACATGTTTTCAAATTTTTTTCAACTATTTCAATGGACACTTAATTAGAAACCTATTAACAAAAAATTGTGATGTAAGTAATATTTATAACGTCAAAAAAAATTTATAATTTTTTGGCTTAAGCAACTATTTTACATTTTCATTTGTTTCATAAATGGCATATCCTCATTTTTAAGTGCCACATTGGCTATCATTCATGAGATCTATTTGACATAAACACCAGAGTTAAGTTTGGCATATTCACCATTATCATATGTCGATTTTTTAGTTTTTGATTTATTTCAGCAAAAATATAAGGTGACGTTTAAATGATATTGAAATTTGTGAAATAAATCACTCAATTTTTTGAAGTATTAGACATCTAAATATAATTAGCATAAACAAAATGAATCAGTTTTTTTGCGTTTTAAGAAAAATTGAGTAAATGTCATTTATACCGTTTTGGCAAATTTTCTATTGTAGTATGTATGAGATAACATATATACTTTCTCTTCATTCATCTTAGGCTCAAATTTGTTTCTATTTCTGTTTATCTCTTCTAGAATCATTTGGGAATTTTTTTGACTATTTATCAAAACAAATCGGTGAATAAATGTTGTTTTCCAGTGAACATTAGTGCTATTCAAAGCGACAATCAATTACAATCATTTCTTTTCATTTAAAAAACAACATGTTCAACAATACATTTTCGATGTCAATCAATCACTCTGATTATAATCAGTCTAAAATTATGATGCTATTGAAAGCAATCGTAAATCGGAAGCATGCGATTGGTCGAAAAATTTAAATAAACTACCTTTTGTCTATGGGTTATGTGATGTGAGTGATCTTTTGCAATTGTATATTACATTTTTAGTTAACAGAACAGCTTCTATAAAGTTAAATGTGATTAAACTAAATGAACTATTGATTTATTTGATATGTAAAATGACATGACAAATGACAATTTTTTTTGGTCTTTCAACAATCAATCCGTTTTTGATTATAAACAAAATTGGAATCAAGATCGAAGTGTTGAATAGTACTATTGATTCTTATTTAATTTGAAAGAGAATGATCCAATCATGATCTTTATATTCATCTTGTCTTTTCTCCAAAGCTGTTTATCATAATCCAGCAAATAAACTATTGTCCAATAAAGAGGAGAATTTGGTGTTGGCATTGAAAATTATCTTAAAATTTTTTGAGAGAGAATAATAGTTAAAAAATCTGAAATCCCAAGTGATTGGATAATTTCTTCTAATATATTGAATGATCCAATAAATAGATCACTAGAATGTTATTCACTATTTAAAAAATTTCCATAGTTTTAAACTATTAATAGTTGGATAAGACTTATGACAAAGGCAAGGAATCTTAAATTTTGTTTATGATTGTAACACTGGTAATATTGCTTGCATTGATAGTATAGAAAATAATATGTAAATTTCCTAATCTTAAGATCATGGGTTTAATCCCAACAATTTTTTTATTATCTTAAAGTTTTCAAATAAAAGTATATTTTTTTATTATTAACAAAATATATAAGCGTTTCTTATTATTGCAATGAATATCTCACTCATACTGTTAAATTAATTACATCATAGGTGCGTTCTTTTTGACTGAGATCTCAGATCAGTTCAGTTAAGGTGATCTGAGATAAAGTGATATATAAACATAACATATCTTGATATCTCTGATAACCATGCTTGATTTTGTTATTTTCAATTTCAAATAGTTAAGATTTGTATTATGGCTAATATTCCAACATTATTAGTTGTTACCTTCCTTTGCCCTCTGTGCATCTTCAAGGGATAGATTTAAAGTATACAACAGATTCGTATCAGCATCTAATAATGTTATTGTATCCATAATTTGTAACAAACGAAAAATAGATATTGTGTGTTTATTGTTTATATGTCAATGGTTAAACCCATTGATAACCTTTGTTAAAACTACAAATCAAATATTTCTTCATCCCCACCACTTTATTTCGACTCAATTCCAACTGATACCCCCTTACAACACATTCAGCATGAGTAAAGGGGGAGGAAAAATCTCAGCTCACTTAGAAGTGAGTAAAACAAAAAGAATGCACCTCATAATGAAACAGATATTCAAAATAAATGCATATTATGTGTATATGTAATACAATAGCTGGAAATAAAATATATTTGCTACAATTAATTTACATATTACTATTTTACTTTAAGAAAGAAACTAGGAACTTTTATTTGGTTCATTGCTTTTACATTTTTTACTTACTTTTAAAAATAATTCTTATTATTAGACTTTGAACTAAATGCACCTGATAAGTTGTTATGGAAATTAATTTTAGTGAAAAAACTTGGTCTACCTACTTAATATAGTGAGATTTTATTTAATTTTTGTAAAATGCTTTATTTACAAATGTAATAATAAAACAGTTTTCCTTAACTGGATATTAACATTATTCAGTATTTCCATATTTATTTTATGAGACAATAATACATTTCATTTCTATTTTTGATTTCTTTGGTTATTTTTACAGTATGAATTAATTTTACCAAATCCATTTAGTGATACCAAAGCAAACTATGGATGACAAGAATATAACTATAATTCAAAAACCTCAACAATTTGTAAGGAAAATATAAAATAAGCATACATATATAAATTAAGTGCAATCATACCTTCGTCTATTGCTCCTACCAATGGACCCATCTTAAATGTTGTTTACACTATTAATTTTTTTCGCTTTATGTAATCCCTCTAGTATGAACAAGGTGTAAAAGCTTACTAATATTAATCCACATGATGACCTTCAGAGCTTGAATATTTCTTATCTTTTGTTATAAATGTGTATTAGTGTATTAAGATAAACAAATTATAATCGAAAATAGATTACCAAATATGCAGAAATTGAATAAAGTTTTACTTTTGTTTACCAAAAAATAAGAAAGCCGTATCTAACCATAACCTTATTTTATTTTTATATTTTTTATTTTTCTCGCTTTTTACGTTGTACCACAGAACTGACAGAACATTGTTTGAAGTTTTGAGCTCATTTCAAAGAATATAATACACGGACTTCATTTGCTTCCGGCTCTGGCCACTGACCTATAAACAACAAATGGAACGACAATACAGTAGCATGCGCGATGAATTTTTTGGCCACTATGCAAGTAGTGTTGAAAATTGGATACGGGTCATGCGCATTATGTATCCTACGTCACAGTGGATGTCTGAAATCAATTAGCTGGCTTGTTGTTTGTAGGTCAGTGACTTTCAACGCTGAAAAAATATGTTTGGATTATCGAATACTAGTTACTACAGAATAGAGTAGAAATTGGTCAGGGCTTAGTGAGATTTCGTCAAATTATGGAGTTTTGGTCCAAGCCTATTGCAGTCGTAATGGTTAGGTTCATATATGTTTTTAATCTATTATATATGTATTACACCTTATATTTTGCTAGTGACTGGTGTAAGTACCGGATTTTAAGAGGGACAGAGAATGACTGTTTCCTTCTCTGTCGCAAAACTCGACTCTTTGTAGGCAAGCGTCGCGAAATTTCGTTGGGCAAGTGTGGTGGACACTGAAAGGAATAAATCATAGATAAAGGATAGGTTAGGTTGATTTTCAGAATAACTAAACTGGGACCACTACGACACCACAGCATAATAAACGGACAGCAGAGAAACTCTCCGTACTTACCATTGACACATCACGATAAAAATTGGTGACCTTGAGTCGCTGTTTGGGTGTGAAAGTTCAGGGTAGGATTAAAATTAATTTTACTATGTTACGATAGAGTTGCCAGGTCGGTATTTACAAATTTAAATTGAGCGTATAGATATAATTTGACAGTAAGTTAAGATATAATAAATTATATATTTTTACAAGTCGGGTGATGTATGCCATGTAATCGTTATCAAGATTGACCGAATAAATAAGGAACAAAATAAAATAAATTTAACAATGTTTTTATAGTCGCTTTTTATTAAATGTAAAACAAACGAAATTATTTACATAATTTTTTTTTACCATCCCTGATATACAGGGAGATACCATACATAATTTAATTACACCACGAAAATAATAAAAAAAAGGCTGAGGCAGAAGGGTGCGGAAATGACAGTTTGGAATAATATTCCCGCACAGTTCCGTGCATATGTACAAAACTGACAACTTTCGCTTCTTAGAAATTGTGAGTCTGAATACAAGAGCTTTTATGATAAGGGAAATAGACGAAATCGATACAACCACTTTGTGTTTATTGACATGTGAAATAATGAATTCTATTTTTGTACCTATTAAATTTAAAAGTTTGTGCAGTATAAGCTATATCCTATTATCAAAATTATCAGGCGTTACTTCTGGAAATATCAAATTTTTAATAAAAAACAAAATAATTATTTATTGCATATGATCCGACGAAAAAAATATAATTAAATTGCAGAATCAAGATAAAGCGTATCCGATTAGATTAACCTTTAAAATTAGAAAAGATGAAGGATACTGGACTTATTAAACTACAGATTACGCCATATAATTAATTTGTTTCTAACATTTTTTTGATCTTTAAAATTTCTGTTAATATCCTTTAATGTATAATATGGTCTAAGCCTTAAATATAAGTTTAGAATAAATGTGTTTGGAAACTATTTACAAGGATGCCTGAAAGGAATTTTATCGGATATTTGAAAAAGATTCTGGCAAATTTGTGGTTGGCTAACAAAACTATTAATTTTTTTTGAAAAATTGTTTCAATTCTTGAAATGAAGTTAACAAAACTGTCATTTGGATTTTTTAAATTGCCATAGATCGCTTCTCTGGTAGTTTCGTAAGTGCGAAAAAAAATATATAATGATTAATCATCTATTTGTCGTTCTTGTGAAAAATAATTGCATGAATCACAGCTGTGGCCTTTGAGTGCATTTTTCAACAGATAGCCACAAACATATCTCACAATTGGGCTCTAACTACCTGTTGAGGTTGAGGGGTAGTTGGTAGAGTTTCTGATGATATATCTTTTAATTTCAATAGAATCGAGTCGGGATCTGCCTAACAGTTTTCCGTACCTGAATGGAAAAGTTTGAGATACAACAAATGTTTAAAAGATCTTTCGACTTGAATTGCAGTACGATTTTTGCAATTGCCATTTTGCTGTCTCGGAGTCCAAAAAAATTTTTCTAGGCAATCTTGATTTAACCGTCTTGTAAATAAATATTTAAACTGTGACTGATCTAAGTCGTTATACAGGCCTTTTATACTATTTATAGTAATTCCAACACATTTAAAACTTTTAATTTTGTGTGTTATATCAACATTTATATAATTTTTTACTCTAATTTTAGTAAACAGTTTAAAACATTCATCTAACAGTTCAATTTGAGGTGGTAGGTTTTTGAACGCCTTATTAAATTTTTTTGATGCGTAGGTACTTGACGAATTGAAAAGATCAAAGAAATTGTCCATTTTTTATACAAATTCGGCCGTTTTGTAGGCGTCAGCGGGCAAGTGGCCGAATCTAATATACACATTCATGCTACTAGCTGCAGTAGCGCTAAATATTTGTGTAGCGTATTTCGTTTTCATTTTTTCAAATGAATTTGGTTTCAAATGAGTTGACGTCAGCTTTGGTGCTGCTCTTACGGGATATTTCTTATCATGTTCATAAAACGTTTTTAGGTGGTTCCAACCAAATCTTCCCTATTGCAACTTATAAGCCACATCCTGGTCCTAAGGCAATAAAATAGTTAATTATTATTTGCATATAGTTTAAAACGAAAATGTTCAGCTTTTAGAACTTAAGGCATAACGTTATAAAATTAGAATATAGAATATTTAAAAAATTGGCAATTTCTGCAATTACTCAGTCGTCTACCTACAAAAGTTATTTTTAATTTTCGGTATATAAATAGATATTACACGGTCCTACATAGAACTCATGAAATTGCTTCAATATATTGGGTTACGCTTGAAATAGAAGGATTTTTGCACTCCAGCCGCTGCGCCGGTCTAATATTTTTCATTCTGTTTTTTTAAAAATTTCATAGTAACTAAGCTTGTATTTTTTATTTTAATATATATATATATATATATATATATATATATATATTCTCTAATCTGTATTAGTACATCTATGAAAAGTATGTATTATTGAAATTGTAAACTTTATTATTCCATATTATCGTTTCTATAATAGTAGCTGAATGGAATATAATTATATAATATGCAGATTAAATTGTCAGGAGTTACTTTGATATAATCTTCATTAGGACGCTATATTTAATAAAACGGATGTCTACGTCTCAATATTTAAAAAATAATAACTTACCTAGCTGTGTCAGTAGGGAACCTAAAAAAACTCTTCTTGCACAAATAACTCCTGTTTTCACATTGTCTTGCTGCACATAAAAAACCCATCTTGGGAATTTACAAAATCAATCGGATATATTCCAATAAATAAAAATATAATTAAAACCTGTTTGTAGGAACGAATTAACGAAAAAAAACTAAATTAAAGGGACAATAAATACTAAACTGAACTAATTAACGAAAGAAAATTTAAAGAAAACCCTAAACCTATTTATATGAGCTAAAATTGCCTAAAAATAGATTAAAGGTACAATAACCACTAAACCTATTTTTTGAACTAATAAACGAAAGGAAACATGAAAGTAAAACAATAAACCTACTTGTATAAACTAATTAATGAAAGAAACAATTAAAGAAAAAGGTCAATAACACCAAACCTATTATAATGAAATAAAGAACAAATTTAAAAACACTAAACGTAATTAGGTATATAGGTAAACTAATTATTGAAAGAAAAGAATAAAGTAATACACACAAAAATACAATCGGAAAACCAACAACGTACTATACCAAGCAAAATCTCGAACTACGCTGCTGAACTAAATAAATTTCGGTGTGAGCGAGACACTGACTTGATAGGTTTCACACCAAAGTATGTAGGTGCGCGATGAATCTGCGCGAACCTCTTCATCGCCCATAGTTTCTCTGCTGTCCGTTTATTATGCTGTGACGACACATTCTAAAAATGAAGCCATGTGTAGTTAGACAAGAACAACTGCTAAGGGAGGGAAGGCTATCTTTTTTACACTCGTGCAGTTAAATAGCAGAAATGTGATAATTATCTTTAAATTTAAAAGAAAAACTTTTTTTTATGCTAAATACATTAAAATCCCATTTAATATGTAGGTATATGTACGAAAATGTAAGACAAAGTAACTAGCAATTTTTTAAAACCTTCAATACGCTTTGATATTTAAAACAAATTGAAAACTTATTTGTTTTCATTCATTGTTATTATTTTAAACGATTTAGAGTTGTTAAATAAAATTTTGAACAATTTGAAATTTTCCAAAAGTGTGCAGTGAATAAATTTAAATAAAGTTATTCATTGAAATTATTTAAAATACCTAGACTGTCAGGAAGAAATTATTTGTCATGTATATTTGTAATCAACAATAAACCGAATAAACCAAACTTAAGAAGAATATTTTCTCAAAACGCAATTAATAAAAACACATTAGAAAGAGAAAATATTCCCTCCCACGGCATCTGTCCTTGTCTACAGTGTGGCTTCAAATTGGAAAGACATTCGACCTTTACGTGCGCCGTGCGCGTTCCTGTATGTTTATTCAGTTCAGTGGTATTGGAAGCTGAAGCACGGATGTGAGCATGCTTGGAAATGCGCATAAGGTTCGACGTATTGCGAGAAGGACATATGCATATTATGTATGTACCGTAGTGATTTCGCCCGTCTCCTAGATATATTATGGAATAGGTAAAATTTCAGAATAAGCTCTAACTGTTCCGCTCTTTTTTGGAATCTGTTCCATGAACGTGTTCCTTCTTCCTATACTCCATTTTACTGCGATATATGATGGTATTGGTGAACTGAACAGACGTCCAGGTGGTTTTATTTCACCAAACAAAATTCTAAACTCCTGAAACATTACAACTACATACTTTTATGGCTCCGTTTAATAAAGAACCTATCTTTATTTATTTGAGTTCACATTTTAAATTTACAAAAGTAAATGTTCTGAATTTTATTTTATAAATACCTATCCAAGTATGCAATCACCATATTGTTAATTTAAAATCTGATATAAGATGATAGGTGTTTGCCTTTTTCCTACTTCAAATTCAAACAGTCACGTACGTTCAATAACAACTAATTTCAGTTTAGCAGAGCGTGCATGTCGTACAATGAAAAGTTTATGGAACAGTTCAGAGGAACCTGTTATGTTCGTTCTGTAACAACACTACCATTTTCAGACTACCTATAACCAGAAGCGTAGCGTGCCTTGGCGGGGCCCCGTATAAAAATTTATTTGGGGGCCCGTACGAAGGGTAAAGAAAAAAAATGTTTGCATAAAATTAAAAGAAATATTTATTCATCATAATTATCTATCTGTCACTTTTTTCAAAAAATTTACAAACAATTCAAATCAAATATACACCCTCCTTGCCTTTTTTCGGCAAACTGATTTATTAAATCATTTATAGCTAATGATGACTTTAGTTTTTCTAAAGTTCCTCCCTCTATGGACAATAGTGACAGGTCTGACAGGCGTTCCTGTCCCATTGAAATTCCTAGGAAATTTTTTATCAGTTTTAATTCTGAAAAACTTCTTTCAGCAGTTGCGGTTGTAACTGGAAGGGTCAAGAATAAAAAGCATGCTGTTATTGCCTCCGGAAAACTGGATGCAAAACTATTGAATTTTATCAGCAATAATTAAATGAGTTCCTTAATGGAATGAATTTTTTGAATTTCAGATTTTAAGCATGTTTTTAGAGCCCTTAATTGGTCATAAAGATTAACTGAGATGTCTTTACTGTATTTAGCGGACAGTTTTCTGGAAGCGTTTAATATCTCTTCGTTTGAAGAAGATATGAGTTTCTCCGGTTGTAATATTTCGAACATACTACTCAGGTTGCAAAGGCTCTGAAATCTTTGTTTAGTTTGAGAAATTAATATATCTAAATAGCAATAGTAGACATTGACTTTGAAATAGGATTCCGGGTCAGAAATTCTCTCATCTTGTGACAACTCATCAAAAAAACGTTTCGTTATCTTTCGCCTTTTGTTTGTAAAAGCCGTTGTCACCCTCCACTCTTTTGCTAAATCTTTGGACTCATTTAGCAAACGATTGAATGAATTTTGATTTATTAATTCGCACAGAGTCTATTCAAAAGATTACTTAATAAAATACTAGTTTTTTGTAAGTCATTATTTTCATGCTGTAAAGCTTTAGAAACAGGATTAATGATTTCAAATAGTGAAGAAAAAAATGTGACAAGCACTAAGAAATCATAACTCTCTAAAATGGTAATTATATTTTTACATTCTTCACGTTCATCTTTTTTTTTCGAAATCAAATTAAGTTGGTACAAAGTTTTCATGATTAATAAATAATTTTTCTTTACCGCTAATAAAACGTCGTTCCTTGAAGACCGTCTGGTAGGACATAGCTTTTTAAGGGTAATTAAATATTTTTCAGATGACTCGTCACTTAACATTGCCCAGCGTTGTATACTATTGCCAAAAAAAGTATATATTTTTTATAAATTATCGAAAAAAGTCGACACTTCACGAACATGTTTCGCAGCATCGTTTAAAACTAAATTTAATGCGTGCGCAGCACAATGAACATAATCGGCATTCGGATCATGCTCTCTTATTAGGGTGTGTAATCCTCCATAAACACCCGACATAACATTTGCTCCATCGTAACCATGTCCTCTACATTTAGTCAAATCAATTCCATATTCTTTAATCGTATTTAAAATTTCAATTTTACGTCCTTCAGCTCTGCAATCGGATACTGCTATAAACCCCAAAAAGGACTCACAGATTTTTAATTCTTTAGGCACATTATCATCATTTTCTTTAATCGAGATGTATCGAACAACTACAGAAAGTTGGTCAATTTTTGACAAGCCTTGTGTTGTATCTAGAATTATATATTGTCAGAAATGGAGCTTTTTTAATTTCTGAGATACTATTGTTCCTAACTGCGGTACCAAGCAAATTCATAATTTCATTTTGAATCGTAGGGTTTAAATATTTTATGTGGCCTTTTGGTTTTAGAAGAAGTTCTTTTAAAGTTGCATCATAATTAGATAGCAAACGTAAAAGTGCCTTAAAATTTCCAGAATCAGAATCATGGCCTCTTAAAGGTAGATTGCAAGACGCTAAAGTAATTATAACATTAATTATACGATACAATATATCTCTCCAGAATGTAATTTTACTATTGATTTCACTTTGCATTAGATTATCGATAGTATTTCCTTGTAACCAATTATTATAAGATAGGGATGCATTAATATGCTGCTGTGACTTTTCATGGTCAAGTATAGTTTGCGTAAAATTGCTTCTAATGGAAACACCGTTAACCCATGCAGAGGAGTACGATTTGCTTAAAACATTAGAATAAGATAACCATGGTCTTGGAATTTTTATGCCTGCCTTATTGATATATGAATAATAATAGACCGAAAAAGGTCGGTTACTTTCTGAATCTTTTGGAAACGGTCCTTGTGGCTTAAATGGACCCAATTTAAATATAATTTTTCGTTCGCATTCAGTTGGACTGTCACCAAAATTTCCTCTGTGCGTGTACTGCCACTTCTTGGGAGCCTGGTGAATAAATCCATTCCTCCTGACGCCCATCGACCTCTGGGGGAATGAACTCTTGTAGTTTTCCGAAGTTGGACTGGACTACTGACGATTGACTTCTTGGGTTTTAATTGTTGCCCTGATCTCTCCAATTCTTTTGCGGTTTTAATTCTATCTTCTAGCTTATTTACAAACAAAATAGCCCTGAAATTGGTGTACTGACCAGGGTCTCTTTAAGCTCTGTATTTAAATTTAGAACAATGAGCCCCCTTCGAGATTTTGTCCCTGAAAAATGAACATTTGCCAATAACCTGCCGGCATTACTTAGTAATTCAATATATTCTCTATTCTTCTCCCCCTTCTCTTTATCGAGCATTGTCGTCAAGGCTAACCCTATAGCCGATAAACTTGACGCGATTAGCTGTAGTGTCTGCATCAATTAATCGGGTATCTCTGCGGATGACGTTTTCTGAGATGGCAATATTTACATCTGGATTTATAATTGGAGGGTTTATACCCTGGCAATTTTCAGGAGGAAGATACTTATTTATCAACACGTCTTTGGTTTCCTCATCCCAAATCACGGGTCAAAATACTGTTCCAACGAGTTGCTACATCTGCTTGAATTGGTTTCGCAAATGTACTCTTAGTAGTACTTTCTTCTCCAAAAATTGACTAATTGTATTTTCCTGAACTTGTAGGATTTTCTGGCACGTCTGCAAGAAATATTTGCGTATTTAGTAATTAAGGTATAAGTATAACCGTTATCACAAACAGATAAAACAATAATAATAATATTAAACAATGTGAAACTCCAAAAGCACTATCCATTATCACAAATGGATAAGCTACCTGTTATCACAAACAGGCAATTGACAAGTAAATTAATTTTCTAAGGTATAACCGTTATCACAAACGGATAAAACAATCATAATAATATGAAACATTGTGACATTTCAAAAGCACCATCCATTACCACAAATTGTTAAGCTACCTATTATCACTAACAGGCAATTGAGAAGTAAATTAATTTTCTGCTAATACAAAATACACCATCTGGCATTACAAACACATATAGGTCACCTGCTGGCACGAACGGGTATGAATGTTTCTCACATTGACCAGTGAAAAATAAAATTATTATTCTACTTACTAGTCGAGTCTCTCTCTCCCTCTATGTCCTCGCCTGACGAAGCGGTTTACGAAAAACTATCATCCCGCCTCTCTCTAGAGCTAGACGATGAACTAGAACGGGAATCTTCCGTCTCACACTCACTATCGCTTATTACACGAAATTTACGACGACGGCGCCCCTTTGTTTCTTCCAGAGTAACAAGTCTTTTTTCCAGTTTTTTGAATATTCTATAAATATCTGACACTTTCCCTGACCGACTCCTTTTTCTCTTTCGCGAATGTTTGGGCATGATTTTAAAAATTTCTTATAATTTAACTCACTATGCGATGCGTATATATCAGCACAAAACAAAGACTTATTTATATGACCGTAGTTTGGGCAAGGATGGAATAGGGTAGATATTTATTTCAAGGTTGTGAATGTTTTTGGCCAGAGGCGTTGGTACTACATATTATTTATTTATGAGAAGAGGCCGATTATAATTTGGTATTTTTGTTACCCATTTTCGATGAACATTCATTTATTTACATCGAACTAAACAAACAGACTGGAACGGACGCTTTGTTTTATACTACTGAGGCAAATTTTAAATGTATGCAACCCGTTAGACAGAGGGATTTCTGTCTCACGTCTCACTCGCGCTTATTGCTATTAACGTAAACAAAAAGGCCGATTTGTTTTAAATCAAATTTTTAAATAGATTTTTCAAATTTGGTACATTTTTTGGATTTAAAATTTATGCTTAATAATGTGATGATATGCATGTAAATGTTTTTTGATAATAGAAAATAAATAAATTGAAGAAAATATGGATAGCTAAACCAAAAATATTAAATGATAAGCAAAATATATGTTTCATGCTTCATAGGCGTATCCAGGGTGGAGGCAAGGGGGCATTTGCCCCCACCCAATACTTTAGAAACCCGATATAAAATATTAAAAAAAACTTTTCATGTATTTATTTTCAAGCTTTTTTCTGGATATGCCACTGTGTAATTTAATTTTAAAAAACTCATTAGTTATCTTTATTTAATTTAATAATATATTACAACTTGTATAAGTAGGTACAATAAGCAATACAAATATTTTCTACACATGATGAAATAATAGCAATTTATTGAATTGTTGCCTAAGGGCTACATTTTTTTCATACATATTTGCATTTATTAACTTTGCCTCATGATGCATACTACATTTGAGGTAATGTTTAACTATAGTTGTGACTAACAGTACTTCATGCAAATCTTCAGCCAAAAATTATTCACAGCCCACGGGATGTGTTGGCTTAAACAAAGACTCAGAAAATGTGTACATTCATTATTAACAATTTAAAATTCTTATCATTCAAGGGTAACGTTTCCTTTATATGCTTGAAGTACGTTTTCACAAAGTGGATTATTTTATGTTTACTACAGAGTATACTGGTCCAAGCTGGCTTCCAATTTTCATGCCTTATTCACTTAATCTAAAGTTCAATCTAGAACATGAAAACCCCTTCACGATTGGCATTAAGGAAAAATCTTGTAACACTCACATATGAAACTGAATATTTGGGTCCGTAGAATAGTCATTTTGCACCCAAACGCCACACAATTTACTACCATTTTTATTGTTCCCGCTTTGTTATAAATTTCAAAAATCACCTAATAAAATGTTATAAATCACAAAATAAACTGATATAACGAAAATACACACGCTATTCACTTAATTAGAATAATTAATCTATTCAAATACTCGAAACAGCTGTTCCCGTTCATAAGCCGTAATAGTGCAGAGAAATATGCAAATCCCTCTCGGCGTTGTCTATCTTGCTCTTGCACCTGGCACATAGGCTCAGGCTGTATCCACATGCATCCGTGATACGTATCCGTTGTATACCACGTTTTTTGTGAGTTTTGTGTGATAAGCCTATTGTTTTGCAGATACATTTGATACGCTATTTTTATTTTTTTTCTCTAAATTGCTTTGTGCGCAGGGAGGAGCATTCACTAATTGTCTGTTAATCTGTAATCATCAAAGTCCTATTATTTACCCTAACACGACAAACACTCATAATTTAAGAAGATCGGTGTATCAGTCATACGGTAATGACAAAAATATTAGAATAATTTGAGATTGTTTTGACGTTAGGTGCTATAAACGAATGCGTGAACGGATTATATTGACACATGTGGATGATCCAATGAATTTTATTCAATGGGATGATCATATTTTCGGCTATACGTGAAACGCACCCGTACGTCCGTGATCACGGATACATGTAACCATTCCAGTCCATGATACAACAAAATAGAAGGTATGATTTCGCGCATGCTGGCTCTGACGTCACGCCGAGAGTGAACGTCTTGAATTAGTTTGCAGTTACATTATTGGATATGTTTATGTCGGCTAATTTTACATTTTTATTGTTGAAAATTAGCAAAAATTAGTCAAAATGAGATGTGTAGTGTATGGTTGTGATTCAGACAATCACGTGAAAGGCTTTGCACACGATATCAGCTTTTTTACCTTTCCAAAAGATATAAAAATGATACGGGAGTGGATCCGTTTGTCTAAGAGCGAAGATAAATTTAATACCATAGAAAATTAGACCATATAATTATGCTGAAATTGAAAAAAAAAGTCACAAGCTCCTCTTGGTAATCGTATAGATATGTTGGGGGCTATATTTATATTTAAACTCCTAAATGGGCAGGTTGATTGTGCGGATCTTTTGAGTCATATGGGGATTAGCATTCCTTGTCAGGGTCTTCGCCATCAAGTTACCTTTCGTGTGCCTTTTCATAGAACAACATATGGTGCTATGAGTCCTATAAATAGATATCTGTGCTTTTTGAATAGCTTTAATTTTGATAATTTCAATACGTCTTTGGGCCAGTTCAAATATTGCTTAGGGCTGTGATTTGTTGAGTTATGTTGTGTTCTTAATTTTTTTTAATTTATATAATTATTGTTTATTACCTGTAGCTACATGGAAAGTGTTATGTATTTCAAATTAATTGGTTATGCTGTATCAGTCTTTATACCTGTCCTTATTGTATTATTTATTGTTATATTGTAACAGTTAGAGGGGTTTTCCCGTAATAAATAAATCTTTTCTTAAATCCAAGTTGACAAATAATATTTTTAAATCTTAATTTGATATTTTGTTATCACCAATAACAACTTCATTATTATTATTATTTTGAAGAATTCTCCACAGTACCTGTGTTGTACTTTATTGTTGTTCTGTAGTATACTTATTTTGGAATTAACAACCGATTAAGTATTAAAATTTGCTAATTGTTTTATTCTTTATATTTATTTACAAATTTAAATGTTTATAAAATCATGTCAAAAAATCCAAAAAGTATAATAATATGTTTTTTTGTATCAGTACAGTAATTAGTTACTTCACGAAGTGAGCAAACAGATTTCAATCAGATCTTAGAATTATTGTTTTGCTCTGGTGGGCTCTCCGATTTCATATAACACTTTTACATGACTTATCTTTGCCGTTATAATACTAATAATATCTCATTCAACCTGAAACATCCTCATTTTCCCTCAAAATTTATTAGCAACGCATCATACGCAGTTCTATTACATCAAATGCATTAGCCCGCGCTAACGGTTTTAAATTGTGCTCTCTGCGTGACGACATGCGCGCGGCGAACGATATTTCAAACGGCTTAGAGATCATATCCTTGTTTATATATACGCTAATATATAAACCAGGATCATATCTTCTATTTTGTTGTATCATGATTCCAGTCTGTTTGTTTAGTGCGATGTTTATTTATGAATACTTTTCTGACAATCGAATATTGGGAATAATTGGCAACCATCGAATTATTCTATAGTTTTTATTCGATGGTTTCCATCACTAATCTCTGCTTCTCACTTGTCATTTCGGTATGTTTATTGCATATTCCATTTATTGAATATCGAATCGTTATAGAGTTCAGAAGTTAAATTAGTATAATTATTATTAGTATTTTTATTATGATTTGTATTTTTATTGTAATTTTTTTGAGTATTGACAAGTGGTCCGTATATATGAAGCAGGTTAATTGAAATGAAAGTAACCCATTGTAACCGCTCTGAAATTCTCTGCGATATACGGACCATATTATGCTCAATATCACATTACAATGCAGTATTGTATTAAAGTCTAGTTCATAAACAGTTGTGATTATATATTACAGTTTTGACGGTAACGAAGATATAAACTGGTTGATCTGAAGATGGATATTAAGAAGGAAGATGCAGTTTTATTGTTTCAAAAACCGATTTCTACGCCGTTTAATAGTTCAAATTTACAAGGAATCGAGCAATGTTTTCATCAACTAAATGATACTTTAGTCCAAGTAAAAGCAGAAATTGAAGATCCGGAAGAGCCTAATGCTGACGAATTTAACTTAAGTATTAAAACTGAAAATATTGAACCGGTTTCAAATGATACTTTAGTTCAAGTAAAAGCAGAAATTGAAGATCTGGAAGGGCGTAATGCTGACTATTTTGATGGATTTAACATAACTATTAAAACTGAAAATATTGAACCAGTTTCAAACAATAATTATCAGACTAATAGGCCATCACAGTTATCTCAAAATTATATACAGAATGTTTGTCCAATATGTAGAAAGAGTAAGTAGAGTAGATAATCCTTAAAATTAATAACCAATACCAAATAATAAACTATGAAATGTATTTAGAGTGATGGAACCATTTGTTCTATCTTAACCCTCCAGCCGGCGCGTTGGCACGTTTCAAGCGCCAATATGAATAAAAATGGCATTGATGTCATAGTCATTATATATGTCTGCAACATACAAGTTCTTTCTTTAGTCAACATTCATCTTTAGAGAAGAATGGTTGTTGTGTAATTTGAAACAAGCTCTTAGGAATAAGAACAGTTTGTGTAGGTGCATATTCTTTGGTGTACTTTTTAACTACAATCTCTATAATTCAAATAAACCACTACACATTTTTCTAAAAAAACTGTCGCTTGCACTAATGAAGCCCTTTTTAAAGGAGCGGGCTAGTCTGAAATGCCTTTCTTGTGATATTCAAGTCTCTCTTACCAAATATAGGAAATTTAAATATCCAGGCCAAGAGGAGATTCAACAAAAGAAGGTGGGGCTGAACATTTTATGCGGACGTTCAAAAAATATAAATACAATATCCCGATGTAGTACTTGTCATAATTTTGTTTGTAGGCAACATGCTTTAAAAAAGGTTGTTTTTAAGAGTTGTATTGGATAAGTACATGAACAAGTATATAAAATTATTTTACTCAAATCCAGTAGCGTAACTTCAAATCCGGGGCCCCCCGCAAGGATTTTACTGGGGCCCATCATATAAATGAACAAATAAGTATATGTATTTACAAGTAAAGGGTAAGGGGTAGTCATGAACCAGCGTTTTCTAAAAATAATAACCCAAAAGACATACATAAGTATATAATTTAGAAAATGAAACAATAAGGCACATATAGGAAAACAAATGTGTACATTCCAAATTAAAAATTAAAAATATCACAAAAGGAGGTATATTCATGTGTTGGAAATACCAAACAAAAGTAGAAAAATCTAACATATAATACGAGTATATATTTATGTATTGAGATAAACAAACAAAACATCATATTATGAATTGAAATAGTATACCTATGCAAAACCTTTATTAGTTATTAGGTACTTTTGTCTCTTTTTGCCATTGTATTGTCATGATAACACAATTTTAAAGAGAAACAAAGCAATGACAAAGGGTGGGTATTTCAAATCAAATTCTTTACATAACAACAAGAAAATATTTAAAAAAGAGAAAAAACCTGTGTCAAATAAAGAAAAGATCAATACCTAGAATTCTCGATTACCGGTCTTGTGGTTGGCAAATGCCTGAACTAATTCAGATATGTTCATTTTATTAGCTTCCATAGCTTCTATGGAAAGTAACCCCAATGCCTTTAGTCTAACTTGTGACATGGTGGAGCGCATAAAGTTCTTTATAAGTTTGAGCTTTGAAAACGAACGTTCTGCACTGGCTACCGTAACAGTCAACGTCAAAAATAATACGGAGATTACTTCAGTAAAACTAGAATTAAGATCCACATGTTTAATTAAGATTAAATTAAGTAGCTCTCTTATCGTAAAAATTGAATCTAATTCGGATTTAAAAGTATTTTTTAAAGGAACTAATTGTAAAGCAAATCCTTCACTAATATCTTTCTCATAGATTTCATTTAATTTATTGGCATGTTCTATGATTTCTAAGTCATTTAGTTGCGATATTCCTGATCCGCCCGATACTCGCCACCTCACAAAATAGTCAGCAAGGCTGACAATATACCAAGTTTAACGTTGGCGAGTAAGAAAGCCAAATATTTTGAACTTCAATACCTGCCTTTGAAGTACTTTTATACTAGTTTTCTGAAAAACAACGATTTTTTAAATCTCTTGGAAACGGACCTTTTGGTTGACAAGGTTCCATACTTAATATTAACCTTTTTTGTTCTGCAGTAGGTCTGTCGGGAAAGTTGGCTTTGTCGGAGGGATACAACTTGTTAGAATTAGAACTAGCAGTTGTGTTTTTAATTATTTTGTTTAAAATTTCACTATTGATGATACAGGTTTCTGAGGCCATATCATAATCAGTCGATTGTATGTCACTCGTTTTATTAATACTTGACTGATGCTCCTCACAAATGCCATCATCATCATCATAAGCGAATCCAATTGCCGATTTATCAGTCTTAGTAATTTCTTTAATGGTAACATTTTCTTCATTTATTGACTCTTCAGACGTTGACGTTGATGCCTTTAAACTTGTATCTTTTGTTTGTAAAAAAACCTAATTAATTTTGGTATTTTTGTTAATTGTTCATCTCTTCTTTGTTTCTCATTTTCTTGTTTTCTTCGTTTATATGCACCACTTTCGTATCTTTTTTTTTCTTCGCCTGCTTGCATTTTTACCTATAAATAATTTTAGTTTTAAAACATATATTCTATCTCACCTACTATTTTAATTATTATAATCACACACTTAATACACTGAATATAAAGTATGTTTCGTTTGCAAGCAAAACTAAGATAGAAAAAATAATAATAATGAGTTTTTAGTGTAGTACTTTTTCGTTGCGCTGACGCTTGGAGTCCCCGGGGTTCCCAAAACTACGTCCCCGCAACTGCGGGCCCTTAGTTACGCCACTGCTCAAATCGTTTGATTATTTGTTGTTTATTTTCTGTTTTAAAATTGCTTTATAAAAAAATAATAAAAATATAAGGATATTGATTTAAGTGTCAAAGTCACATGCCGTTTAATTATTTCATTTATATAAGAAAAGTTTCAACCATAAAACATACTCTTATGAAAATAACGTTTAAAACACATTTACAGTACTTACGATTATATTTTTTTCGATTTATATATGATTTTAAGTTGAATTTTACCATGGTGCATAAGGCGCACCCATTGAACGGTTAAACATTAGATGCTACTTACAGTAAATATATTCAAATTTCTAAATTAATTCTTCTATTATTTTATTTATATTAATCTTGACAAATGTAAATGCATATATCCATGTTTATAAAAAAACAGAGTATTTATTAATTTACTTCACTTTTTCACTATCCATAATGTTCTTTGTGTATTCTTATTTTAGGCTTTTCATCATTTGGAAAAAGAAAGAAGCACTTCATGACTCACTTTGGTAAGTATCCTCATGATTTTATATCTGTTTTTATTGGAAAAGCAAAGAACACAAATATATTTTAGAGAAGGTAAAAAAAATTTAGATAGCACATACTGGTACCAAAAACTGTCACACGTTCCTCACAACTGCCAATGAAATAATTTCGAGAAATTTGGATCATTATTAGGCATCAGCGACCCAATCTTATAATTCACCTGGCCTCTGATTTTGAATGTATTTTCAAAATTACATCCATTAGTTGATCAATAAATCATAATAGAATACAAATAATAAAATAGAAAGCGAGCAAGAAATACATATCATTATTTGTGCTTATAATTTTCCTATTAACAATAATAATAGTATACAAACAATACTCAGCACAATGATGATGATACAGGGAAAAATTAAAATAGCTCATAAACATAAACAAATCTAGAAAACAATACATGACACCATCTAATGGATGCCTACCCAACCTAGCTATCAAAAGAGTTTTTTCTACAACTGCTATGAAAAGTAGCATATTTCTCATAGCTTACTTAATTTCAAAACCATATATTGCTCACACTGTGAGAAATATCATTTCTCACGGCACTTTGCCCACACTACATACATTTATATGGAGAATCTAGTAGGAGATCCTCGATGCCCAGCCAATTTCAGAAACTTATACTCGATGCCCAGCCGTTTTCGGTGGGTGGTCCTCGATGCTTAGACTTTTTCTACAAAACTATTTGCTTGTATTCTTTAAATTTGTGCAGTTGTAGAAAAAGTATAGTGTGCAACATGTGGGAAAAGTACTTTACACACTCGTGTGTTTGCGGCCGTGTGTTTGCGGCACTCGCCCTTGGCTTGTGCTACAAACTTCCACGCTTGTGAGAAAAGTTCAACTTTTCCCACTTGTTGCACAATATACTATTGTGTCGATAAATTAACTCATACTGTCATATACTAGGGACTTATAGAAACTACAAATAAATACACACTATTGTCAATACCAATTTTCACATGGAGACCAAATTTCATCAAGATCCTTTCAGTAGCTTCAGAGTTTACCTACGACAAACATGGTGACATGAGATATGAAGGTTTGGATGAAAGGATAAAATATTCCAGGGTCGGACTGGCTAAATTTGGCCCCATCGGCACCACCAGTAATTGGCCCCCATCCTACTCTCTTTGATCAACTCGATTATTCTCATAAAGGTGATTAATCACATTTAAGGCAAAAATATTTACAATTTATGTATTAAAAAGTAGTGTTAAAATAGTAGATAGTCCAAAATCATGAGAATTTCAAGTACTTTCCGTCCGTTTCAAATAATCTAAAAAAAATATGCGTTTAAAACATAATATAAATACCGTGTAGGTAATAAATAAAAAATAAAAGTTAATTTTTATAAAAAACATTTTTTTTAATAAACAACAAAACGAAGAATTTTAAGATATTCAAACCAAAATAAATAAAAATAAAAGTAAAAAATCACAAATTAACATTAAAAAAACTGACTTCCATAAACGATAACAAATATGGAAATTAATATTATGTAGTCAAAAATAGGAGTGCAAATAAGTATTTGACTAAGTCTGACTAAAAATTTTTATCATAAAATAGAACGTTATCAACAGACATAAATAATTAAAATAAACAGGTACACGTACAAAATCACAAAATACCATTTTTAAAGAACAATCCTATTAATGATAGCTAGGCACAATCACAAAAAACGAAGCTTAAACAGTCAAAGCATTATAGTAAGTTGAGCTTGTGAAAGCTAACTTATCGATAATTCTTCTGGGTTAATACTATTTAAGATGTCTGTTTCCGTATTCATTAATATTAGGGCCTGCAATAATTCTTGGCCTAATAAAGATCTCAGTCTATTTTTAATAGAGAAAATACTCGTTCGCATGTCACTTGAGTGCAAGACAAAGTAATTAAAAACTTATAAGCCATATACAAATTTGAAAAAGTGGATATATGCATATTGTATTCTCATAAAATTTTAAAAGTGCATTGTACTCAACCTACACATTCATTTGTTTCAGACTTATTTATGCAGAGGTCTGTTTTAACATTTTTTTTATATTGGGGTATATTTGTGTAAAACTCAATAACTCATTCTTTAATTCCACATTAACGATCCCAATTTTTTCTGCAATATCAGTAAATTTGGAGTCGCTTAATAAATCCAAGCTTTTAAAATTCCTGCCTGAAAAATCTTCATAAATTTGTTTGTTGGCTTCAAATCTCTGGATTATACTTTGAATTGCCTGAATAATTACTAATTTAAATACTTCAACTGTAAATTTTTGCATTGGAACGGAATCATTTTTTTTATATTGGGGTATATTTGTGTAAAACTCAATAACTCATTCTTTAATTCCACATTATCGATCCCAATTTTTTCTGCAATATCAGTAAATTTGGAGTCGCTTAATAAATCCAAGCTTTTAAAATTCCTGCCTGAAAAATCTTCATAAATTTGTTTGTTGGCTTCAAATCTCTGGATTATACTTTGAATTGCCTGAATAATTACTAATTTAAATACTTCAACTGTAAATTTTTGCATTGGAACGGAATCATCAGTAGTTTCGTCTACCATACGTTTCCTTTTTCTTAACCTTTGTTGTGGCAGCTCATGTTCAATTACAATATCTTTGTTTCGAATGGTCTCTATTTGATTGATATAATTTAATAATGCATTCGTATTTTAAACAATTACATCAAATTTGTCAAACATTTCGTTTAGCATAGCTTTCGCATTTGTTACCAAATGGTATGCTTGGATAAAATCCATACCTTCTGTCTGAAGATAATTTGAGGCGGAAGTCACGTATTCAAAAATTTTTATCATGATAAATTATATTAAAAGAGTTTCATATTTGCAGAAATTTTCAAGTAATGACTGCGCCTCGGAGCATGTTTTTGAGTCAAAATCTGTACTTTCAGCCATTTCTAATAAAACAAGTATCAACGTAGAATAAATTTCTTTAGAATGGTCGTCAAACGTGCTAAATAAATTATAAACAGCTTTTCTCTTTGCCCACCATCTAGTTTCTCCAATTTTTTGTAATCTTTTAACATGGGTGTGAGTAGATTTTAACGTTTCCCATAAATGGGCTCTTTTATATGACTCCGAAATAAAACATGCTACTCGATTTAACAACTCAAAGTAAGATTTAACTTTTTGATTACATTGAGTGCTATCACAAACAACTAAATTAAGTATATGTGCATAGCATCATGTAAACAGAGATTTTGCTGAAAGGTCCTTAATATGGGCTTAGAGTCCATTGTACTGACCTGACATATTAGCTGCGCCGTGGAAGCTACATCCAATTATTTTTGTTTCAACGAGGTCTAAGTTATTTAAAACATTAATTAATTTGGTCTTAAGAGCCAGCCCTGTACTTATCTCCACTGGAACAATATCTAACAATCTTTCTTTTACTTTACCCTCACTATCTATATAACGAACTATAATTGAGCATTGTTCAACCATGCTTATATCCTGGGTTGAATCAATTTGAACACTATAATTTCCAGGTTCTTTAACTTCGTTTGCTACTCTTAATTTAATTTCATTTCCGATTATAGTTATTGTTTTGTTTACCATTGTTTTGCTTAAAAATGTAATTAAATTACCTCGGCCACGGCTGTCTTTATGCTTTTCTTTTCTTGACAATGCATCCTTTGCTGCCATTTCCACATGATGTTTCAATATATCGTCATATATTGCCAATAGTAAAACTAGCTCCAGGAAGTTTCCATTTGTATCGTCATCTTTTAGATTATATGCACTCTCATTTTTCCCCCTATAAGCAATTCCTTCTTTTGCAATGAAACAAATTATATCAATTATTCTTAGTAAGCAAAGCCTATTTCTTGTTATTTATTCTTTCTTTTTATCCTGCATATCCTTGTTTATAAAATTTTCAATGTTTTTACCCCGGCTTATAGTAAAATATCTATCCAGTGCTTGCATCTGACATTGCGATGATTCATGTATTTTGACATAGATGCCGAAAGTCATTATAGCCTGTAATAAATGTTGAAGTTTTTGAGCTAAACGCCATACACAAGGAACTAAAGAATTTGTCTAACTGAACGCAAAAAGATAACCAATTTCGACGAATTTTATCTCTATTAGATAGAATTCGAAAGTATACTTGCTTTGCTTTAAATTTATTAGAACTAGGCTGAACTGGATGATATGCCAAAAATAATAATTTGGTTTTCATACTAGATTCTGCAGATGGGGAAATGAATTTGGTTAAACTTTCTTCAATATTTTCCCTTGGCTTTGGTTCTTCCTCAACTTCAGTTTTTCCAACAGGTTCTTTATGTTTAAAATTTTCTTTACTGCATTTTCTTCAGATTCATAATCATCAATTTCAGTTTGTTGGGAAAAAGAAGGTGCATTTCACTATTTTTAGCAGGTGAGTCATTGCTATTTCTTTCCAAAGTACTAATGCCTGCTTCGCAATTTAGAGGAGTATTTGCATTTGCGCTTTTTTTCAAAAATAACTTTAAATTAGATTGGGTTGGTGACTCTGCCGCTTGTAAAAGTAATTTTTGATGTCTTTCTTCTCGTTTTTCTGTTCCACTTTTGTAGACTCTCTTTTTGGTATTGCTTCGCACATCAGCCTCAGCCATCTAAGAAATAAGTATTTCTGTTTTATTTTAAATGAATATACAATGAAAATAAATTGTTAAGGATTTAGCCCAGGCTTGTGCAAAAGCCCACTTTTTTAGAAAAAGACGACCCACTGGGTTTTCCTGGGTTTTTGCAAATTTAAAAATGCCGCGCTTTTATTAGTGGTAAATACTGGAAGTTGTCAGTTGCCTGAATGCATTGATGCCAAAACATGCAATACTAAAGACGCAACTGCAATTGTTTGTTATGAAAATAAATAAAATATGAAGTATGGATGGCTTTATGTTTATTCAAATATAATTAATAACATTTTCGCATGATTTTAGTTTTATTAATTTCACTTAATTAATGTATATCTTTGTTTAAATTATAAATTAAGGGTTAATCTGACTTTTCCTCATGTAATGTGTATTGGCTTTGGCAACTCTGTTAATAAATTAGTTTATGTTTTACAACGCGCCAACGCGGAGTTCGGGGATTCACAGCTCACAGCTGTTATGAGAGGGGGTGAATAGTTGTGTGTGCAGGTGCAGTTGTTGGCAGTCATCACGGTAGAGACCATCAGCAGTGATTCGAATTGTTATTGTTTTTCACTTGGGTTTAGCCTGCAGCCAGTGCAGGTGATTATTTGTGTTTTGGTTTTTACTTGCTACTAAGTTTAAATTAAGGTAAGCAAGTCTTTATCACTATTGTATTATTATTCAAACAATAATTAATTTCATATTTATTTATTACAGTACAGTAAAATTCAATAAATGACTTGAAGGGTAAAACATTTTTGTAATGGATAAAAAATTGTCAAAATTTGAGACTAAAAAAAGAGGATCTGTGAGAGGTTCAAATAGAGGAGGAGGTAGACGGCAATCCAATGTATGGAACGGGTTTTTCAAGGATGGGGATATTTGTAGATGCAAATATTGCAAATTGCAAGTTAGTGCAAAAGTAGAAAGACTTAATCACTTAAGAAAGTGTAAAAAATATTTGGTGTCTGTGTCGGAACTGTCAGACACAGACACAGAAAGTGAAAATGAAGATATTATATTTACACCAAACGCAGCCAACTCTTCAGAAAATCCCACAGTGGACCCTGCTGAACCTGGTATGTGTTAATTTAGCTAATTACTAATTACAATTAGTTAATAGTTGATACACCTTTAATATATTTTTTTTGCCGTAAAATGTAAAATAAAAAATAGCATGGTAATTTTATTTTACTCATTTTCAACAGGGATTTTCCTGATTAAGTATTTCAGTATTTGTTTCTTTTCTTTTAGTTAAAAATAAATGCGGCCCTTTTGCAAACTATGATAAAGATAATAATGATGAAAATGATGAAATTGAATTAAATATAAATGACAATGAAAATAAGCAATTATCAACATCATCAGCATCAATGTTCGTTTGAGTTCGACCATTGCTTCTGCTTCCGGCATTTCAATTTTAAAGCGTAAAAGAAATGTCTTAGAACCTTATCAAAAACCAAAACAGAAACTGAAACAGGCAAAACTTGAAGTAATAAAAACAGGAAAAGAAACCTAACGTAAAATTGACTTGGCTGTAGCTAGGTATTTTTATGCCTCAAATACTGCCTTTCGACAGCTGTAATCTACACAGTTTAAAGAACTTTTACAATTGTTACGCCCAGGTTATAAACCTCCTACAAGAAAGGATCTGTCAGAAAGTCTTTTAAATGAAGTATTTGGAGAAGTCAATGCTCAAATTCAAAAAGACATGGCCGAAGAAAATAGGCCAATAACACTAGTTACAGATGGTTGGTGTAGTATAAAAAACGATCCGATTATAGCAGTAAGCATTCACACAGGAAAGTCATCCAGTTTACTTAGTACAATAGAATGTGGATCAGAAAAAAAAACTGCTGAATATTGTTATGAGATTTTTCATGAAAACGTAACAAAAGTAAATCAAGAGTATAACAAAGATATATTTGCTGTCGTGACAGACAACGAGAATAAAATGAAAAGTTTAAGAACAATAATCAAAGAGGAAAATCCAAATATACTAACCTACGGTTGTAATTCTCATTACTTAGACTTGGTTGAGCAAACTGTCACGCCACAAACTATCATAAAACATATAGTGGAAATTCATAAATATTTTAGAAACCATCATATTCCACTCAGCCTTCTAAAAGATCGAGATGGTGCAATGCCACAGCTACCGAATGATACCAGATAGGACTCTCAGTTGGCATGCCTAAAAACTTTTTGTCAAAATTTTCATTTATACAGAGACATTGCCAAAAACTATGACGATACGGATAATCAGATTAAAAAAAAATAGATGACATGAATCCATATAAAAATGCTATTGATTTGCAGGACCAGCTGGAAATTGTTGGAAAATCCCTAGATTTTCTTCAAGGAGATAACGTAGGACTATCGGATGCAGTTGAAACCTGGTTAAATTTAATTTCTGAGAAAAAATTGGAATTTTATAATGAAGCGCTAAAAAAAGATTTAATCTAGCCTATTTGACGGATCCAAAACGAAAACTGGATTCTGGTGATATCCAAGGTATTTTTTTGTGTGCCCATGAGCCAATGTAATGTAAATTAAATTTACTATTTTTAGGACCAAATAACTCGGATTTAGATTATGATAATCGCGTCAGAGCTGAAGAATGGCTGCACAATAAGTATCCGCAATTTGTGCCTGGTTTTTTAAGTTATTGTATGTCTGACTGTGACATATTTTCAATGACCATGTTTGAAAAAGAAATCCTAAAAAATTTCAATGGGTACAAATGGTGGCTTTTGAATAAAGATAAGTTTATGCAAAAGCAAAAGGATTTAAAGAAACAAAATGAAAACAATGAAACTTCAATCAATAAGTATGAAAACCTAGTTGATATGTGCTCTTTCTTTTCAAACTTGCATAGCTGTCCAGCCTCAAGTGCATCAATAGAACGCATATTTTCAACTTTTGGTCATGTTTGGTCAAAGCTCCGAAATCAGCTAGCTGTTGAAAAAGTATCGAAGATGGTGAAAATTTACAGATTTTTAAACAAACCATCCAACCAAACCAAATCCAAATAATTTTATAATAGGTATAATGTTATTGTTATCACTTACATTAGTATTACTTAATATGTACTTAGAGGAACAAGGTTTTCATTTTGTAGTTGTATTACATCTCCATTTTGTATTTTTTTGTTTGCTTTTAGATAGTTAGAACCTGGAATCTTGATTTTTTGTTTCTCCTAACAAAATTAAAACTAAATGTAAAAAAAGCAAGATTTTTTTAAAAAATAAATTGGAAATTGGATTTGATATGCATCTGTGTTTCGTGTTTCTTAATTCTTAGTTGTTATAGCAAATTTTATTACAAAAACTCATCTGGATTTTTCTTATAACAAAGACCCACAAAAACCCACCCATAAAACCCAGGGGGTTTATCTAATGATGGGTTTTTCTATACAACCCTGATTAAGCCTGAATTAAAATGAAAAGGAATCTTGGATGATTCAAAAACATACTTTTTGACTTAAAAGTAACACAGTATATTTTAATGAGGCGTACATCAACAACAAATAATATAATTTCCGAATCTATATGGAAATTGTGGGTAATTATTTATTTTTTGTCAAAAATTTACTATTACTATTAGCATACTTACTTTTAACTTTTATTTAATACACATCGATTTCAATAGGCTTTCTTTCTTGGTCCAAACAGTTCAAACACGCAAGAAAACAAGAAAGCACATGCAGTCCTCGCGCCTCGCCTCGCTTTGGCAACAATTAGGAATTAACAAAAACAAATTAAACAAAGTTACCTAACGTAGAACGCACAGGACTAAGATACTTGCGCTTGGCGATCTCTATTAAACAAATCGTCTCAACAGCCTAGGGCATAGACTACGAACTACGTCTAGACGCAACAATGTTGTCAGATTTCCGAGATTTCGTCGAATTATTGGAAACAACATTTTTATTATGGTGGTTTGATTTATCTCTAGTGCTTGACCGTTGACGTTGGCCCCCAAAAGGTTTTGGCCCCGTCCGCAAATGCCGACTTGCCGACCGGACCAGTCCGACCCTGAAATATTCTCAATATACAATACAGTTATATGCAACAATTCCTCCATTTTCTTCATTATATATCCTGGAAGGTAACTGCTAGTTTCACCTTAGTCATAAAATCAATAATTGGCTTCCTTTAGCCTACTTTCCAGCCAATCCACTTTACCATAATGTTGATGATAACTAGTTGCCCTAGCAGATTTTACCAAGAGGTGCAAGAGATAAACAATCAGTTTTTTAAACACAATTCTTCATGATTTTTTTTTAAATTAGATTTTTGAAATCACTAATGATGTTTCAATTTCACGATATATAATTATTCGCACTTCCTTGGTTATTTTACCTACAGTGAATATTTTGATAGACCTGTTTTCATATCGTTGCAATGAATTCTCCTTAAGGAGTCTTACATGGAATGATACGTTTCCCCTCATCTCAAAAAATCTCAAACTCATATTTATTTAAAATTAAAGCTTTTTAAAATAAGAACAATATTACCAAAAAACATAGTAAACATTTAATACATATATATTTTCTTTGCAGATCTGCCATCAAATTTTAACAGAAAAAAGAACTTCTTTGGACGCATCCTTTTTATTTGCGTATTTTGTGGAAAGGTTTGCATATTGAAACACGAAATAGCCTTACACTGTTTCATTCATAAAACAAAAAAATTAACAAAACCCAATGGGGTTCATCAAAACAGTCTCCATTGTAGTGACAGTATAAGAACAATTCCACTATTGAGTACCATAAAAAATGAAATTGACATTGAGTATAACAGTTTAGCCATAAAACAAGAACCATGGGACAGTGTACCTATACAAGCACTAAAATGTGAAGTATGCCTGAGAGAATTTAAATCTAAGGCAAGTTTAAACAGACACTTAACTTATCATCGAAAAAATCATACTTGTAGAATATGTTTGAAAATGTATAAAAGCTCATACAAACTAAAATGTCATCAGAGTAGCCATTGTTCCATAAAATTATTTAAATGCGAATTTTGCTTAAAATATTACAAATCGAAGCAAAGCTTGAGTATTCATAAGACGTTACATTGTTTGAAAAAATCTTTTAAATGTGACCATTGCAAGAAAAGATATTTTTTTGAAACGACATTACATAGTCATCCTTGTAATCCTCGTTGTTATTCAAGGTCAATTGAGTGCACTGATTGTGGGAGACTTTGTCTTGAATCTCGTCTAAAAGCACATTTGGCTACTCATACTGAAGTGAGACCTTATAAATGTGAACTATGCCCTAAAATGTTCAAATATCCTCAAGATTTAAAGCGTCATCTTCTCTATCATACAGGTGAAAGACCTTTTAAGTGTAATATTTGCCAGAAGGGATTCACAATAAAACAACATTTAACTCGTCATATGTACTGCCACTGTGATGAAAAACCGTTCAAATGTGAAATTTGTTCCAAAACGTACACACAAAAATGTGCTCTGGTGTATCATTTTCGTCGTCATACTAGTGAAACTCCGTTTAAATGTAATATTTGTTCCAATGCATACACGGAGAAGAAAATGTTGGATTATCATGTTCTCAGTCATACTGGCGAAAAACCTTTTGAATGTGCCATTTGTTCAAAACGCTTTAAACAAAAGCAATGTTTGAAACGACATTTACACATCCACACAGGAAGTAAATCGGTTACCTGTGCCATTTGTGGAAAAAGCTTTGCACAAAAACAATACTTAAATGATCATTTACGTACTCATAAAGGTGATAAACCATATCAATGTAACATATGCTTAAAACAGTTTTCAGTTAGAAAAAATTTGAATGTACATATGCGCAGACATATAAAAAAAATACCAGGATGACTGTGAACTAGGAAAAAAACATCTTATAAGAATTATTTTCATTGAGACTTTTTGAATTCTGTTAAATTTATATTTTGTTAGTTTTAGAAACAATAAAAAATACATCATAAAAAACAGGTTTTATTTAAAAAGAGAATGTGCCCGAGGTAAATAATGCACTCAAAGTACAAATAATAAAATAAATACTCTGTCAAGCACCGAATTGCTGGAGTATTTCTATTTTTACACAAATAGGTTTGACATTGCTTGCAAAAAATCAATGTGACAATAATAATTTTTTTGCATATATACCTGTTACTCAAATTCCCATTTTTTCTTTATTTACTAAATGTTTTCAAGTAAGGTGGGCGTCGTTAATATGGACCACTATCAATTCTTTTATAAACATACTATCCTGGAAACAGGGCCGTACCAGGGCACAGTTTGGGAGGGGGGAGGGTTAAAGATAAAAAATCAACTAAATTTTTGTATATTTATCAATATAAACAAGTATAGGCTTTAACATATTAAAAATGCAACCTACTAGCAAAATCTTAAAAATCCAAATTTAAACTATTAGATTATAATACTTACAAAATATACCTGTTTGAAAAATACGAACAAAAACACCTTACTTAAGAAATATAAACGAAAACAGTTAAAAAATATACATACCGTAAAACGGGGCGACATGCAACGTCACATGAGTTTTTGCGCATAATTCAAAGTAGATAGAATAAAATGCAATCAGTTTCGTTAAAAATTAGTTTATTGCTGGAATAATGTATTTTTCGAAATAGAAGTGTAACTACAATGTTGACTGAGACAAAGGAACGATATATGGGCACCAAAACCAAATAAAAACCCTTGGTTTAGCTTGCAAAATATTCTGTGGCACCCATGACTACAAAAATATTGAAGAAAGGCTTGAAAATATCAATTTGAATTTTAATATTAGCTCAGCCCAAATCGTCGCGACAGTAACAGAAAATGGTTCGAATTTTGTTAAAACCGTGGATTCTCGGTTACAGAAGAATCCCGAAAATTAGAAGTTAACATAAACAGACTTTCAAAAGATCAATGAATATGATGAAGAAGTTACATTCCATGAAATCGAAGTTTCAAATACACCTGACAATGACAATAATGATACCAGCGCATATACGTTAAATTTAATTGCCACGACCGATTGCAAAACGCAATTCAATCAAATCTTACACTAAGAACGAGATACACACAAGTTTTTTTCAAAATGTAATATATTATGGGCAAAACCAAGCAGCGCCAAAACTGTTGAAATAATCAAAGAGGTTTTGAGACATACTCTAAGTTATCCAGGAATAACAAGATGGAACTCTTATTTTGATTCGGTTTCGCAGATCTTGAATGTAAAAGCAAAATTTCTGTCTCTTTGCCAGTGGCTAAACATTAAATATTTTATGGAAACCGAATTGCAGTTCCTCGAAGAGGACTGTATAGTATTGAAACCTCTTGCTTTAACACTCGACGATTTGAAAAACTTGACTTTTATTTCATTTTATGGGGTTTCAGAACAAGCAAAACTTTTTATCAAGAATGACATTTTTCACTAAAACTATTAGTCGGAGAGCTAGCTACGAAAAAGTGAACTGATAAGGTGCATTCACGAATTTTGTATAAAATGTCTCCTCGGTACCTGATAAGTACATAGCGTTGCCGTCAGAACGCTCTCCCGGGGCGGGAGGCGTGGGTGGACGGTCAAAGTCGTAAATTTATATTTAAAAAAAATGATAAGGTGAAGTCCTATAATTTAGTAGAGTTATTGTTTTTTATTGTAGGAATCGAGGAAAATTATTGTCAGAAGTCTAGGTCGGGACTTATAGACTGTCAGAAATCGACAAAGTTGTAAAAACATTGTTGAAATTTAAACCACAAGGTGCAGTTCTGATAATTGCATTTTTATATTGTTTATGGCTTACTGAACTTTTATATAAATTGTCAGAAGTCTAAATAATGGCTAAGTACATGGAAATTGATAATATGGCCGGAAGTCGTTGAAGCGGCTATCGCGACGGAAAGCAATCTTTCGTAGCTTATTTCAAGTTTAAACTACAATTGCATTTTTATATTGTTTATGGCTTACTGAACCTGTATATAAATTGTCAGAAGTCTAAATAATGGCGAAGAACATTTTGCTGGGAAACATGCACCATCGAAAAAGCCAATGTAACATCTGTATTGACTGTGGTGTATCGAATAAGAGACGGATAATTGATGTTAATAAATTATCTGATTTTCTGGGAGACGATTTATGTAAAGCGTTACCTGGCTTCCATGCATTTACAGGTTATGATTACAACCCTGCATTTTTTCGAAAAGGGAAACAACGCCCCTTTAAAATCATGTCACAATCACAGAAGTACACGAAGGCTTTTTCAGATCTCGGAGATATATCGTGTAACAAAGATGAAGTTTTTCGAGTTTTAGAAGTATACACGAGCCACTTGTATGGAATCGCTTCGAAAAAACAACTGCAACTAGTAAATAGTACTCGATTCGAGATATTTTTAAGAAATTATAAAATAACAGATGTAAACGAACCATTTCATAAAAAAACAGTAAAAAATTTCGATGCATCAAGTTTGCCTCCTTGTCAGTCGGAGCTACTTCAGCAATTTGAAAGGGCGAGATACATCTCAAATATATGGAGAAATGCTCACCTAAAAGTTCCAACGGAACTCGAACCTACAGATTTCGGCTGGATACAACAAGGATCAACGTATGAATTTAAATGGTTTGAAGGACCTCAACTACCGTTAACAGTCAACGATGTTGTCCGAAAAGACGACAATGAAGAATCTGGAGCTGAAGGTTAAATATTCTACTACATGATTCGTACATTGAAAAAAATATTCAATTTTAATGTTAATAATTTATGTTTCAGATGATGAATCAGACATTGAGTATGCTAGTGACGAGGATGAACATGAACAGTCAGATTGCGAGTGTTAATTGTTTTTTAAATATATTGTAGCATGATAAAAATACAATGTTTTTTTGTATTGTATTATGAGTAACTCACGGAGGTACATTAATTCAATCAAGCCACCCACTGAGTATGCAACTTTATACACATTTCTGTATAGTTGGTTGCATAACGGAATTAACTATGGGTTTTAAAATTATTTAAGCATATCCTGGAATAACGGGATGTAAATAATTAAATGGGTGTTTAGAGTAATATTTTTATTAATATTCTTCATGTGATCTAACCAATCCATGAGTATTTTATTATTTATTGTGGGGATTTTATTTGACTGCCATTGGTAACACTGTTTGCTGATGTCAATTGTAAAGTAAAGGGAAGCTGTTGAAAGCACTTGTCCGATACTTGTCGAATGATTAAGTTGGGGTATCGATGAGGACAAGTCGTGAGTATATAAAATGGCCGGTGGCACATGGTTTAATCCATATAGTTTGGGAACTATAGTGGTGAAAAACCCTTGGTAACAAGGTAAGCTTTCATCTTGTATATATTTTCACGGCTATAATCCCCAATTTCTTTTTAGATTTTTTTATACTGCATAGTTTTTTTACAAGCAGTTTTTACAATATTTTTTGCCAATTGATGGTTTGATAGTTTTTATGGGTGATGGTTATCAATGATAGGATGATCAAGAACAGATTTTAAGAAGCTTCAATTTCGGATGATTCCTGTATGGTATATATTCTCGTAGGGATAGCTGACAGGCTAAGTTCACCGTCCAGGGTTGTAGACGTTTCGTACATCGGATTGCGATTAACGTTATAGAGCGACAAGAGCTTCTAACGGCGTTTCCAGTTCAAAGGACGAAGCTGGACTTTGTTTGTTGGTGACATTATGAACAGGGAGTATATATACTCTGTGATCATGAACAACGATTATTAACCGCATGGCTGAATCTAGTTCCATAAGTCAGATGTAGCTTGTCAATTAAGCCAATTGACGTCTAATAGTTTGGACACTAACCGCAAGTAACATTTAAAGTTTTATTTGTTTTTATCTGAACTTTGAGCAATTTATTCATTTTATAACTTCATTTTTTTAACGTTGAATCACACATTAACTTTTATATTCTACTATTAGTAACTTCACATTTTTATAAAGACGTCTATCAAATTCACAATTTTAACATTACATTCTTTCAATTCTTTAGAGTTGAAATATCAACTTTGTTAATGTATACTGCCCTGAAATTATATTTCAGTTTAATCTTATTATATTAGAGATACTTTTGACCTACTTGTATGTATATGGTTAATTATTACTGTTGTAAAGTGGTAACTGATATACCATTTACGGGTTGCTAAAGATTTAGTGTATTGTATATTTTGATCTCCGTTAGTTGATAACATTAGAAATTGTTAAACATTTTAAATTAACTAATCATTGATAACTGATTATCATTTCATAAATAGAGTTTTGATCACCTTATATTTTTGAGACAGGTTATTACAACATATGTTCAAGGTACCATCCATTTAATTAAACTGTTTCATTGGCAACAAAGTGTTTTATTTGATTCACAAACGTAAAAGCAAAACGGCATAAATAACATATTTGAAAAATTACAATAGCTAATTTTTTGTTCATTATTGGTTTCTTGGTTAATCAGTAAATTTCTTGAATGTCCTACTAATCAAGTGGCTCCTTAAAAAATAATAAAGTACAAGCTTTCAAATATTCCTCACTAACTCATGACCTTATGCTCTCCGGCGAAAAGCGAACCTTTGGCAATGTAACCTCACTTCTTGGAGTAACAACAACAAGGTAAGGTTACATTAAGTGGCGCCCAACGTGGGGCCCGAATTTTCTAAATTTGCTAGTTTGTGAATTGAATAAAATTGTAGTATCGTTAAAGTTGCAAAGTTGTTCTTAGAGAAGAAACAACTAGTGCTTATATTGTGTCATAGTAATTGTTGAGTTTATCTGAATTAATTGCTTAAATTTTTCATATCCCACATTTGGAGAATAGTTTCTTACTGTTTATATTGTCATTATGGAGGAAATATTTAAACCTAATTACCTACTCTTAGAAGAGCAAGATTATGAATCAAAAATTCGTTCGGTTATTAGTCAAAAAAATCAAAACGAGAAACGAAAGATACTTGCTAGACTCTTAGATAAAGAACGAGGTAGACCTGGTCTGAAAATTGATTTGTCCAGTTATAATGCTGATTTTGGTGATGAACGAGCTGCTATACAAGCTACTATTGATTCTATTCAAAGACTTTTAGTTGATTTCGAAGGTAACACTTCAGATAGTTTATTCTTGAGGTTAAAATCTAGGTTAATTCATGTTATGGGACGTATTAAACGTATGCCTATAGTCCAAGCAAAACGATGACTTTAGCCAACAGAAGAAGTAGCAACATGAAACTTATGCAACTTGTCTTCTATTCGAATCTGAGCTTTATGAAAAAGCACTTTCAGCTGATAACGTAGTGGAGTCGAATACACAGTTTAACAGTACGGTAAATCAACCTATAATGTTACCCACTGTAATAACTACCTGTAGTTCGAGGAATGAGCTTATATCAGATTGGGGTGTAAAATTTTCTGGTGAGTTTTCAGAATTGTTTCCACTTCTTGAGAAGGTTTTGGACTTAGCTAAATCTAGGGGAGTAGATAGTCAAAAACTTTTTAATTCTGCAATAGAACTTTTTAAGGACGACGCGTTTATTTGGTTTAGAAGTATACAAGGACGAGTTAATAATTGGGATGAGTTTTGAGAAAATTGAAAACTGATTTCTTGCCTCCTGATATCGGTGATCAAATCTGGGACGAGATCCGGCATAGAAAACAAAAGAATAAAGAAAAAGTTACTATATTCATTGCTCATCTTACTAATCTTTTTAATCGCTTAACTAGAACTATACCCGAAGTTACACAACTTAAGTATATAAAACAAAATTTGTTACCCGAATATCATAGTCCGATTGCTCTTATTGATTTTAATTCGATTTCTCATTTACAAGATACAATTAAAAAAATAGAAGATATTAAATTTAATAGTTTAAAGAATTCTAATCTAATTTCAGAATCTCAGGAAGTAGTTTCATCCAGTAATATACATAAGTTTGATCGTTCTAATAATAGTAGGAAATTTAATAATAAAAATTCATCGAATCAACTTAATAAACCATCGACTAGCACTGATCAAGCTGGCTCTGTTGATCGAACTATTTTGTGTTGGAATTGTAAGGGTCCAAATCATACATTTTCTTCATGCCTGTTGAAAAGAAAAGTATTTTGCTTTAAATGTGGTAAACATGGTGTTAAGAATGATGAATGTAATTGTTCAAAAAACTAGTACAGAGTGGAAGTGTTATAGGCCAGTGTACTTCTACTACTGTTTCGAACAATATGGCCAATTCGTTTTCTTGTGATAATGTTAATCAGGTTACACCTATTTTTATTAGTAAAGACTTTGATAATAGGCCTTACATTTCTTTTAAATTGTTTGATTTAGATGTTATCGCTTTGTTTGATTCTGGAGCAACCTCATCAATCGTAGGTAAGGATGGTTTAACGTTAATTGAATCGTTTAAATTAGATATTTCTCCTCCTGACTTTCTAAAAGTTTCTATAGCTGATGGTAGTGAACAAAAGGTTTCTGGTGTTATTTATTTGCCTGTTTGTATTGGTAACACTTGTCAGTTAGTCAGAATGTTAATTGTACCCTCTCTCCAGCATTCCTTTATTATGGGTATGGATTTTGCTAGACAATTTGAGATTATGGTTAATTTCAAGAATAATATGTGGCATATCCAGAGGAAGGGAGAAGTAAATTTGCTTGCTGTTAATCAAGTGGATCGTGGTTCAACTGGTTTAATTTCATCGGATGAGTTAACTTCATGTCAACGTTCCGAAGCCAATGTGATCATTAAATCCTTTGATGAGATCAGTAGCAAAGACAATTTAGGACTGACACAGAAAATTGTTATGCATATTGATACCGGAAATGAGAAACCGTTTAAGAAGAAACAGTACCCTATGTCACCTTATATGTTAAAAATTTTAAATTCTGAACTTGACGAAATGCTAAAACTAGGAGTGGTACGTGAATCTAAAAGCCCATGGTGTAGTCCAGTACTCTTGGTAAAGAAGAATTCTGGTGAATATAGATTTTGCTTCGATGGAAGATCTCTTAATGAAGTGACGAAACATGATTCATATCCTCTACCAAGGATTGATCGAATACTAGACATGTTACGTGATGCTAAGTTTATAAGTAGTATAGATCTACGCAAAGCTTTCTGGCAGATACCACTGGATGACAGTTCTAAAGAAAAAACTGCATTTTGTGTTCCTGGTCGTGGACTATTTGAATTTACAGTGATGCCGTTTGGATAGTGTAATGCTGCTTAAACACAACAGAGATTAGTAGATGCATTGTTTGGTCCAAAGTATGAACCTAAAATATTCACTTATCTTGATGATATAGTCATTACTAGCTCAACTTTTGAAGAACATTTACAACTGTTGAATGAAGTTAGAGAAATTTTGAAGGATGCAAATCTTACTATTAATTTGGATAAATGTGAATTCTTCAAGACATGTCTTAAATTTCTAGGCTATGTTATTAGTTCGGATGGTTTACATACAGATCCAGAGAAAATCTCTAGTATGTTGAATTACCCAAGACCAACCAATTCTACTGAAGTCAAACGTTTCATTGGACTTTGCAGTTGGTATCGTAGGTTTATAAAGGATTTTAGTACTTTATTATCACCGTTGAATGGCTTACTTAAGACTAAAAAGAAGAAACAACCGATTAGTTGGACACCCGAGGCTGAAGTATCATTTAATAAAATCAAAGAAGCTTTAGTTTCCGCACCTATACTTTCTCAACCTGACTTTTCTCAACCTTTTATTATAGAATGTGATGGTTCTGACACTGGTATTGGTGGAGTCCTCATACAGTCTATTGATGGAGAAGACAAAGTTATAGCTTACGCTAGCAGATCTTTATCCAGGACTGAACGTAGTTATTCTGTGACAGAGAGAATGTTTATCGGTAATATTTTGTATTGAAAAGTTTAGACCTTATGTGGAAGGAGTCAAATTTACAGTCGTTACAGATCATTATTCACTTTTGTGGCTGAATAATTTGAAGAATCCCACAGGACGCTTAGCTAGATGGTCAGTTCGTCTACGACAACACAACTTTAATTTAATACATCGTAAAGGTTCCGAAAATGTAATTCCAGATGCTCTATCCAGAATACCACCTTTAGATGAAGAAATTTCTTCTATAGAAATAAAGACTTGTGAAAACGATCACTGGTACTTGAAGTTAAAACAACAGATCAAGGAACATCCGGAGAAATACCCTCAATGGAAATTAGAGAATGAAGTCGTATACAAATTTGTTCCAAATAAATTGCCAATGAATACAAATTTAAGTGACTGGAAATTGCTGGTTCCCAAGTCTCAACGGAGACAGGTAATTGAATCATGTCATGATCCTGTAACCTGTGCTCATTTTGGATTCTTTAAGACATTCGCTCGAGTACAAGAACAGTACTATTGGCCCAAGATGAGAGTAGATATTTTAGAATATGTCAAGAAATGTCGAGTTTGTGGAGCTCAAAAGGTTTCTAACTTGCCTCGTATCGGTCATATGGGTTTAGAAAAGAATGTGCAGTACCCATGGCAGATAATTTCAGTTGATCTAATGGGACCATTTCCCCGTTCATCGAAGGACACTACTCATCTTTTAGTAGTTGCCGATTGGCTTACTAAGTATACACTTTTGTTTCCTCTTAGAAAAACTACTGCAGAGAATGTAGTTAAGCATATGGAAAATGATTTATTTCTTGTATTTGGTGTACCACAATTTATTTTGTGTGATAATGGTACTCAATTTGCTGGTTCAGATTTAGGAAGTTAATAGATAAATACGAAGTTCATAAAATATGGTTTACACCGCGTTATTCACCACAATGTAATTTTGTGGAGCGTATTAATAAAACAATAGGTACAGCAATCCGATGTTATGTTTGATGAACATAAGACATGGGATAAAGAATTATCAAAAATTAGACAAGCAATTAATACAGCGCGTCATGAAGTAACAGGTTATACACCTGCATTTTTAAATTTTGGGAGATACGTACCTGTATCTGGAAATTACTATGGTAAAGCTGCTACGACCAAGGATATAGAAATCGCTTTAGGTGATCGAGAGTCATATGCAACTGAACTGAGTGGTCTTTCCAAAATTTTTGACAGTGTGAGAGAAAAGTTACATGCTTCGTATCAGCGTAATGCAAAGCAGTATAATCTCCGTAAAAGAGATATTTCCTTCGAGGAAGGAGATAGAGTATGGAAGAAAAACAAGGTTTTATCAGATGCTTCTGTGAAGTTTTCAGCGAAGTTAGCACCAAAGAAAATTCTATGTAGAGTCCGGAAAAGAATTTCTCGATTGGTCTATGCTTTAGATTTTGAAGATGGCTCCGATGCTGGAGAATGGCATGTGAAAGATTTAGAACCTTACTTCGGATATATCGTATGGGTAATTATCTTTCAACATGCATTGTTACGAGTTGCAATGGTTCAGTATGTTAGGTTAGCTGCCGAACATTGTATGTTTTTTAGTCATTTTGAATGAGCTGTGAATGTATTGTCTGTTATTTAGGCTTTGCAAGTTTGTATTCGAATAGCTGTATTCGAAAATTTTGTTTGTAAAATTAATGACAGTATGATTCATTTTCGTAAAGTTGAATTTCGAAAAAGTGAATTTTCGAAAAGTTGTTTTTGGACAGTTTATTTTTGAAAGTATTTTCAAAATTTTCATTGTAAATGAGTTGTGGACGTATTGTCTGTATCTAGGCTTTGCAAGTTTGTGTTCGAATAGCTGTATTCAAAAAGTTTTGTTTGCAAATTAATGACAGTATGAAACATTTTCGAAAAGTTGTTTTCGGAAAGTTTATTTTTGAAATAGTTTTCAAAATTTTCATTGGAAAGTTATTTCAATGTTTTAAGTACCCGAGGATTCTCTAAATTGTTTCCTCTCAAGATTATTTCCTTTGTATATGAATTCATATATTCCCTTTTAATGTGATGATTCTAGATTCTCATTGCAGTCGCACTTGTATTTACAATTGTGTTTACAGTTGCGCTTGTACTTATAAATGTATACACACTCATACTTGTATTTATACTCATATACTTGTATGTGTATTTACAGTTGCACTTGTATATAGCACATGCCAAATGCTGGTTGCCACAGCACAGGCTATATGAAATGAGTATACATTTCATTAATTTTTGTAGTTTTAATATTAAATATTTTTGCTCGATTGTAATATTTGACGCTGGTTCGGAACAATAGAGACTTATCGATTTAAGACTTTACCTGATTTTATAAAATTCCTGGCTTTGACTTTCCCGATGATGACCCTATACCATAGGCGTTTGGTACGCGTAGTTACCTATTCCAAGCTCAGCAATCAATATTCCAAAATTACAACTTATCAATTAGAGGTCAGTAATTTATTCTTTTTGTTTTGGTAATTAGTGATTATATTTTTGATGGTATGTAAATGGAAAGGGTTCAGGATTTATTTTTGTTTATTTCCCTAAATAATCTAATACATTACCCTATTTACTCTTTCGGAGAGGGGTGGTGTAGCATGATAAAAATACAATGTTTTTTTGTATTGTATTATGAGTAACTCACGGAGGTACATTAATTCAATTAAGCCACCCACTGAGTATGCAACTTTATACACATTTCTGTATAGTTGATTGCATAACGGAATTAACTATGGGTTTTAAAATTATTTAAGCATATCCTGGAATAACGGGATGTAAATAATTAAATGGGTGTTTAGAGTAATATTTTTATTAATATTCTTCATGTGATCTAACCAATCCATGAGTATTTTATTATTTAATGTGGGGGTTTTATTTGACTGCCATTGCCCAAATAGCAATTTAAACTTGTTACAAACTTACATCATATTTGACACATCAAACTTCTAAACTTGCATTAAGTTTGCTACAGCAAGTTCACAAACTTGCTGCAAGTATAAAGCAAACTTGCTAGTTACCACATATCAAAGTTGCACCAAGTCAGCCATATGAAACTTGCTTAAAGTTTATAAACTCAAACTTGTCACAAGTCACGACTGGGTGTCTAATGTCAGAATAGTATATATCCCACAGGGACTTGCTGGTATTCATTTCCTCCTTTATCATAGATGTCAACGACTTTTATTAGCATCTACGGCACATTTGTAGTTTTAAATGAAGTAGACAAACAAATTTAAGAACTTTTATTAACCTATATTATTTACAAAATCATTTTTTCGTTGTTGTCTCTCAGCTCTGAAACAAAGGTTGAATTGTGATGAACTAATTCAAACAATTTCATTTGTGTTTGATTGAAAGACATTTTTTTCGAAAAAGAAACAAGTTTACAATAAGAAAATGTGTATCAATTTTGTTTTTACGAAAATATTAAACAAAAAAATATATAAGGGTGATTCAAATTCAACAATTTGTTTTAATTTTATTCAATATCTGCCTATTTGAATTTGATTTAAAAACAAAAATTTGTTGCATATTTTCCCAATTGTTATTTTGATTTGGAGCTCTGGCAGTATTCTCTGTTTGGGATAAAATGGAGTCAACCTTCTACTCCACTCTGTTTAAGCCTTCTGATAGGTCAGTCACTAACTGAATAGGGTAGCCAGCTGAACTTAAAGTTTTTTCAATTACAACCTGTAATAAAATAATAAAACTTGTATGACTATATAAACTACTTGAGAAGATTGTCAAATTCATGAAAACTGCTGTTTCCCCATCTCTCTGAATATGTTATATATCACTCATCTATATTTGAGATGAATAAATTTATAGTTTTTGAAATGAGATATTACATCTTAGTATCATTTTATTTTGATTGTAATACTTTTACCCAGAAATCAAAAAATTTATAATTATCTATTACAAATAAAAGAAACCCACGTGCTCTATAACTTATTCTCCTACTTTATTTAATCAGTATTTGGAAATTGAAGTTAAATAAACACAATTCATATTAATAGACGCATATTCTTACACAAACATTATTTTTATATATAAAAATAAGATACTTACATCTATACAACGAAAATCACTATATAGAATCGTGATAGAATTTCAGGGTTTCTGGCAACTATTATAACGATATAGAATCACTAACACTAATAACGCGCGAAAACACTCTTTTCTAGATAAAACCACCAAAACTCACCATAAAAGTCTTGATCTTTAATGGCGTCTGATCCTGAACGAACAACGAACAGTTCATTGTGTAAGGTTATGTTAATCTTCTTCTTTTCGTAGTGAAACCCTGATCTTTAAATAAAATAGTATCCGGTCGCAACGATGATATGTCTAAATTTTATGAATATTTAAACATTCTATTACCTAATACATTTTGTTTTTTGAGCTTATTTGCATATAAGTGATAAAATTGATTACGGTTAAATACAAAAACAATAAAATGTTTTTTTTAAATTTGCAACAATTTTTCATATTACCTTTGACATGGCAATTTTGTTGCAAACTTGTTTCACGCTTAATATGACAAATTTGCTTGAGCAACTCGATATCAAAAATCAAGCAAGTTTGCAGCAAACTTGCGTGCTATCTGGGTGGTAACACTGTTTGCTGATGTCAATTGTAAAGTAAAGGGAAGCTGTTGAAAGCACTTGTCCGATACTTGTCGAATGATTAAGTTGGGGTATCGATGAGGACATGTCGTGAGTATATAAAATGGCCGGTGGCACATAGTTTAATCCATATAGTTTGAGAACTATAGTGGTGAAAAACCCTTGGTAACAAGGTAAGCTTTCATCTTGTATATATTTTCACGGCTATAACCCCCAATTTCTTTTTAGGTTTTTTTTATACTGCATAGTTTTTTTACAAGCAGTTTTTACAATATTTTTTGCCAATTGATGGTTTGATAGTTTTTATGGGTGATGGTTATCAATGATAGGATGATCAAGAACAGATTTTAAGAAGCTTCAATTTCGAATGATTCCTGTATGGTATATATTCTCGTAGGGATAGCTGACAGGCTAAGTTCTCCGTCCAGTGTTGTAGACGTTTCGTACATCGGATTGCGATTAACGTTATAGAGCGACAAGAGCTTCTAACGGCGTTTCTAGTTCAAAGGACGAAGCTGGACTTTGTTTGTTGGTGACATCATGAACAGGGAGTATATATACTCTGTGATCATGAACAACGATTATTAACCGCATGGCTGAATCTAGTTCCATAAGTCAGATGTTGCTTGTCAATTAAGCCAATTGACGTCTAATAGTTTGGACACTAACCGCAAGTAACATTTAAAGTTTTATTTGTTTTTATCTGAACTTTGAGCAATTTATTCATTTTATAACTTCATTTTTTTAACGTTGAATCACACATTAACTTTTATAGTCTACTATTAGTAACTTCACATTTTTATAAAGACGTCTATCAAATTCACAATTTTAACATTACATTCTTTCAATTCTTTAGAGTTGAAATATCAACTTTGTTAATGTATACTGCCCTGAAATTATATTTCAGTTTAATCTTATTATATTAGAGATACTTTTGACCTACTTGTATGTATATGGTTAATTATTACTGTTGTAAAGCGGTAACTGGTATACCATTTACGGGTTGCTAAAGAAGTGTATTGTATATTTTGATCTCCGTTAGTTGATAACATTAGAAATTGTTAAACATTTTAAATTAACTAATCATTGATAACTGATTATCATTTCATAAATAGAGTTGATCACCTCATATTTTTGAGACAGGTTATTACAACATATGTTCAAGGTACCATCCATTTAATTAAACTGTTTCATTGGCAACAAAGTGTTTTATTTGATTCACAAACGTAAAAGCAAAACGACATAAATAACATATTTGAAAAGTTACAATAGCTAATTTTTTGTTCATTATTGGTTTCTTGGTTAATCAGTAAATTTCTTGAATGTCCTACTAATCAAGTGGCGCCTTAAAAAATAATAAAGGACAAGCTTTCAAATATTCCTCACTAACTCATGACCTTATGCTCTCCGGCGAAAAGCGAACCTTTGTCAATGTAACCTCACTTCTTGGAGTAACAACAACAAGGTAAGGTTACAATATTTTTTACAAATTATAAAACAATATTTATGTAATTATGTATACTTACATTTCACTATTAACTTTGTTATAATAAAATTAATACAAAAATATTAAAAATAACAAATTGCCAAAAGTACAGAAATAAATTAGCGCTTACTCGGCATTTTACATCACGATTTTTATGTTTTTTAAATATCTCTCTTCCTTAGCCTTCTGTCATTGCATACTTAGTTAAATAACTACGTAAAAATTAAAAACAAGAAATAGCCAGATCTGCACCTTCTTATTTAAATTTGAAACGAAAGCTTCGAAAGATTGCTTACCGTTGCGATAGCCGCTTCAGCGACTTCCGGCCATGTTATCGATTTTCATGTACTTAGCCATTATTTCGACTTCTCACAATTTATATACAGGATCAGTAAGCCATAAATAATATAAAAATGCAATCGTCAGAACTGAACCTTGTTATTTAAATTTGAAACAAGCTACGAAAGATTGCTTTCCGTCGCTATAGCCACTTCAACGACTTCCGGCCATTTTATCAATTTCCATGGCCATTATTTAGACTTCTGACAATTTATATACAGGTTCAGTAAGCGATAAACAATATAAAAATGCAACAGTAAAAAACTAAAACTTTACTAAATTTCAGGACTGCACCTTATCATTTTTTTCTAAATATAAATTTACGACTTTGACCGTCCACCCACGCATCCCGCCCCGGAAGAGTATTCTGACGGCAACGCTACGTACTTATCAGGTACCGAGGAGACATTTTATACAAAATTCGTGAATGCACCTTATCAGTTCACTTTTTCGTAGCCAGCTCTCCGACTATTAGTTTTAGTGAAAAATGTCATTCTTGATGAAAAGTTTTGCTTGTTCTGAAACCCCATAAAATGAAATAAAATTGAAGTTTTTCAAATCCCGTCTCATTTCATATCAAGAATGCCATTTTTCACTAAAACGAATATTTAAACATTTTTCACCTGTAGGATACCCCGTCCGTGGACAAACTGTATAGGGTTTTCCGACATACTTAATTTGACGTCAAAGTCTCCAATTATTTCTGCAGTTGTTCATCACAAAATTTAAGTAGCGATGGTTCAATATTTCAAAACTTCCAAAATATTTTCTGAAGCTATAAAGAAGTTGGGGATCGGAGCCGCACAAAAACTTAGACGATTTTGACGATAATGTTAGCGAATACAACACCTGATGACTTCTTTGATTTTAATGAACCCGAAACATTTAAACACATTATGTTTATAAATACCTCTCAACCTGCCAGTGGCGGCTCGTGGTTGATTTTATAGGGGGGTCATAGGTGATGTGACCAAAATCTTAAAATACAGAACGACACTGACCAGTCCCCCGGGCGCCTATTCGCCGTGGGCGGAAATTTTTCGAAAAACCATGCCTAATTTCTGCCCAGAAGTCGTTAAAATCGCTAAAAACGCAAAGTTTGTGGAGTTCTTTTCCAAAGCCAGAGAGGCAAAAAAAATTTTGGGCCACGCTTGTTTTATATAAAAATGATGCTCTCTTAAAAAACAACCACATTTTATTCTTTTCTATACATATTAAATATGACAAACTTAAATTAAATGATAATTAATCTAAATCTTTTTAAAATTTAAGTGAAGCCTTCGATCTTTTGTATTTGCAAAGTGATCAATAACCCTTTCATTAAAATTATGAATACCATTCACAAATTGCTTTTCTATGCTTAACATAGCTAACGCCGACAATCTCTACTGTCCCATAGTATTACGCAAAAATGTCTTGATTCTCTTTAATGTAGAAAAACATCTTTCGCTTTCCACAGTTGTCATTAGTAATGTACATAAAATAGTCAACAATATTACAGTTTCCGAGAGATTGTTATTAATACACAATTGCAGCATTGGCACAACTCCTGAACTCTTATTAAAATCGTCGCGTTCATAAATAACTTGAAGTTCAGTTTTTAGTTTTAAGTAATTAATACTAGAATAGTTTTCTCTCATTGACTTAAGAATACGATCTGGAAAATTAATTATATATTGTTCGAACTGGTCGCTGTAAAATAACTGGGCAATCACTAAATGATCACTGAAACTAAAGCGGTGGTTAATCTCAGAAATTATTATGTCGCAAACCTGCAAAGCAACTTGGCGCTTTGAGTCTTCATTTTTCCTTGGTCTTTTTGCACCAAGTGTTGAATAAGATGAAGGTGCTTCGGGAAATATTTCATTTAATAAAATATGGTTTCTGACTTTTTGAATTGACATTATAAATGAATCTATATTTTTTCACCAATATCACGTCAATACCATGTTTTTGAAGTTGATTAAAAAGAACTTCACAATTAGGCATTATTAAATGGAAAAAATGTAGCCAATAAGGGAAATCCACGCTTTGCAAAAAAGTTTTTAATCCTATTGCTTGATTAATTGTATTTGAGTCTTCTTCAACCTCAATTATTTTTTCTATTGAAGCCAGAATATCAGCTTGATACAAAAATACGGTTTCCACACAACGCGTATTAAAATACCACCTTGGCGGCACCGCTCTAGGTAAACGTACTTTAACAAATTCACCGAGGATCGCTGTACGTTGTGGAGCTCGACTAAAACATTTGGAAAATCCCTGTAAATTGGCAAAAAAAACTTTGACATTTTTATTCTGACTTGCTGCTTTTTGCAGAATTAAATTTAACAATGAATAAAATTTGCTTGAGGATATCGTTCTTCAATTTTTTTTGTACTCCGCCTAATCGACCACTCATAGTTGAAGCTCCATCATAACTCTGTCCAATTAACTTTTCCGGTGTTTTATTAATTTCTAGTACCTCTAATTCTTGAAAAATTATCTCCGATAAATGTTCGGCTGTGGTGCCGGTAGGATTTACAAATTTTATAAACCTTTCGTGAACGACACCGGATAAAATGTACCGTATAATAAAAGTCATTTGAGTTCTGTTCGAGCTATCAGTAGTTTCATCCACCTGGACTGCGATATATTCGGCTGACTGAATCTCCAATTTAAGTTGTTCTTGAGCCACCGATAACATTGAATCACGTAATTCATTTTGTACAGTTTTAGAAGTACCCTTAAAAACCGTAGCCTTATCCAAGTATTCTTTGAATATTGGATCCAGCTCTGAAATAAAATTTATAAGTCCACGAAATATTCCCGGGTCCTTGCTAGTCTGTTTAATTTTTAAATCTGGAAGAGAACGACCACCTTCCTTTAGTTTTAATAGTTTTTCAAAATTTAATTCACTTTTCGTTCTCAAATTTTGAACCATTTGCACCACAGACATGATAAAAGGCGTAGAATAAAATAACACCAAATAATTAAAACACAAGCCCTCAAAAAAACAAATCAAAAATCAAAATAATAACAATAACAACTTATTACATCAAAACACAAATCTTATTTGACTTCAAAATGATCTCCTTTAAATCAAAATATAGCGCAGCCTGCCAACCCCTCTACTCATCTCTTTTCTAAGCGTGTAATAATTGAACGACGTAAGTCGATTCATCATCCATGTTAACCCGGGCTTTTGACCCAAGAGATGTAAACTTCGGCCGTGTTTCTTTCACGTTACGAAGATTGTCAACGTTCGGAAGATTCCGTCCCCATTTAACGCGTTGAGGTCATCGATGGACACCAGCTATTTTGAATTTCGCAGAGATGTAGGTCGAAATAACGTTTACACGGTTGTCTTGACAAACGTTTAGGTGTCTTGAAACATTTTAGGTAAATTTTATTTTTTATTTACGAGAAATACTTAGTATTAGTATTTAATTCTATACTATATGTATAGTAGGTATATTTTATTTTTTTTATATATCTATTTAAATATTTTTTAAATTATTTTTTAATGGGAGGTCATTGACCCAATGACCTAATGGAGGAGCCGCCACTTCAACCTGCCACTGAAAAGGAAGCAGTGAAAATAACAAAAATTGAGTGAATGCAAACGACGAATACTCAGTGTGTATTTGTTTATTAATTTCCAGCTAAGCGCTTTCGGCTATTAAGCCATTATCAAAGCTGTCCTATGAAAATTACAAAGTTTGTGAAATTTTGAAAAAAACAATTTAAAAAGTTGAACTTACGTCATTAAAAAATAGGTGTCAAAACCATCCAGTTGATAAAGAATAACCAATGTTCAAAGTTGAATCATTGTTATGATGAAGTCATTGAATTAAAAACATTAAAATTACCCTGTTGAAAGGGTCTACAACTATAATTTACATGGTGTAAATTCCATTCGGAAATGAAAACTGTATGAAAACCGGTGACAAGTTTGACGTTAAAATTACGGTGGCTAATAAGACAGCGTGCCGTAAAAACAAGTGTATGACAATACAACATATTTATGTGACTAACATTGAATCAAAAGCATGATTGAAAAGATGAAAAAATTCATATAGTGAACTGTAAATTGTAGGGAACCCTGTATATTACATTTATTTTTAAATTTGAAAATGAAGTTAAAGATGTGATAAAACCAAAAAATTGAAAAAACTTCAAATTCCAATTCCCAACATTCATCTAATCAAGATGAATAGGAAAATCCCCTTCATTCCTTGGTTGTATACTGAAATTGAATTAAGATGTTGGATCCATTCCCCAGCCCGTCAAGAACAAGCGTAGTAACCTAAACGTGTGAAATGCTAGATAACAAACATATATTAAAAAACATTTAGTTGTAAATACATCCATGGAGGAGTTTACATAATCTAGTGACGAAGGTGGAAAAATACGCTGGCAAGGTGAACCCAACAACTGATGACCTCCCATATGAATTAGATGTAAATGGTATAGTGATTGTGACCTAATGACCCAAACTATGTCCCATACATAGCCCGACGTCAAGAACACAATGTGGTTATTGAATTTAGGTTAGTTGTTACAAACCTAGACCCATACTAGGCATATACAAGAAGAGAAGAATTCATAGGAGTATGTTAAGAGTAAAAGGGTAGGACAGAATTTGATAAGAGCTGCAAGATAAAGAACTTGTTGATGAACCCAACTATGACCCATACATAGCTAGGTTACACGGGAACAATGTGGTTAAGAAATTTTTGGTAAGTATGACAAACCTAGATCCATACTAGGCATGTACAGGAAGAAAGAGTGCGGGTGTAAGGAGAAGAGAGAGAAGACGTGTAGTTATAACAAACCTAGATCCATACTAGGCATGTATAGAAGAGAAGAAACGAAGTGAAATTATAAAGAGAAGAAAGGGTGGAAGCCATGCCATGGATGTGACAAACCTAGATCCATACTAGAACCGTCAAGAACCAGGCATGCGCAGGAGAAGAAGAAAATAAGGAAAAGTGAAAAGGAGGGTGATTTGTTCAACGACATCGTAGTACTGGGGAAGACATTTCACGAACACCTGAAGAATTTGGAAGAGGTATTCAAACGACTCCAAGCTACCCAGCTAATGTTAAACCCTAAGAAATGTCAGCTGTTCCAAAACCGTGTCAACTATCTAGGCCATATAGTGAGCAATGAAGGAGTGGCGGTGGATCCAGAGAAAATTGCTTCCATTGGCAATGGCCGCAACCAACCGACAAACATCAAATTAGGAGTTTCCTTGGACTTTGCACATATTAAAGAAGATTTATCAGGAAGTTTGGAGATATTGCTAAGCCTCTAACTCGACTTACAGAAGAAGCAAGAGCTTTCCAATGGAACGAACAAGTTCTTTATCTTGCACCTCTTATCAAATTCTGTCCTACCCTTTCACTCTTAACATACTCCTATGAATTCTTCTCTTCTTGTACATGTCTAGTATGGGTCTAGGTGTGTAACAACTAACCTAAATTCAATAATCACATTGTGTTCTTGACGTCGGGCTATGTATGGGACATAGTTTGGGTCATTAGGTCAAAATCACTATACCATTTACATCTAATTCATATGGAAGGCCATCAGTTGATGGGTTCACCTTGCCAGCGTATTTTTCCACCTTCGTCACTAGATTATGTAAACTCCTCCATGGATGTATTTACAACTAAGTGTTTTTTAATTTATGTTATCTAGCATTTCACACGTTTAGGTTACTACGCTTGTTCTTGACTGGCTGGGGAATGGATACAACCTCTTAATTCAATTTCAGTATACAACCAAGGGATGAAGGGGATTTTCCTATTCATCTAGATTAGATGAATGTTGGGAATTGGAATTTGAATAGTTTTTTCAATTTTTTTGGTTTTATCACATCTTTAACTTCATTTTCAAATTTAAAAATAAATGTAATATGCAGGGTTCCCTACAATTTACAGTTCACTATATGAATTTTTTCATCTTTTCAATCATGCTTTTGATTCAATGTTAGTCACATAAATATGTTGTATTGTCATACACTTGTTTTTACGGCACGCTGGCTTATCAGCCACCGTAATTTTAACGTCAAACTTGTCACCGGTTTTCATTTCTGAATAGAATTTGCATCATGTAAATTATAATTGTACACCCTTTCAACAGAGTAATTTTAATGTTTTTAATTCAATGACTTCATCATAACAATGATTCAACTTTGAGCATTGTTTATTCTTTATCAACTGGATGGTTTTGACACCTATTTTTTAATGACGTAAGTTCAACTTTTTAAATTGTTTTTTTCAAAATTTCACAAACTTTGTAATTTTCATAGGACAGCTTTGATAATGGCTTAATAGCCGAAAGCGCTTAGCTGGAGATTAATAAACAAATACACACTGAGTATTCGTCGTTTGCATTCACTCAATTTACATCTAGTGTGTACACCATATCCACAGACAGTTCAAAATAACAAAAATTAAGCTACAGCTTTACAAATATCTTGATGACAAAAGAAGCGGAAAAATAGCTTGAACAGTTCCCCAATAATAAAAAAAATATTTTTGAGGTACTTATAATACTTGTTTACCTACGTCTGAACCAGTGTAGCAATTATTCTCTTTTGCGACAATAGCGAACAGTTCACGGCGAAATGCTCTCAGCGATTCGAGTTTCCAAAAATTGGTGTGAATGAAGGCCAATAAAGTAACACAATAAAATAACAATTATCAGCTGATATTTTTAGGATTATCTTTATTGTTTTGTTTTTCAAGCTATTCGTTAATATTAAAAAAAAATTTCATAGAATATTTTGTTTATTTTCCATTGGCTTAACCCAAACATGAATTTTAGCCAAATTTACTTTAAAAGTAGGTTCCCGAAGAGTTCGTGTATTTGTACTCCCCCACTATGCAAATAAATATTACAGTTATGTTAATTCAACATCACATTGTGATAATGTTCTTCCTTTTTTTCCTCTTGTTTTCATCACATGTACATCTATACAACCGCTTATGCCCAGCTTGTGGCTGTTAACTTTTGTGATGTTTCAACTTAACTTCTCAGCGATGTTAAAGCGCTGCCTTTTTACATTACTGTGATGTTACTAGAACTTCCTCAAAAGGAAGTCTTTATAACGAACTAAAAACAACATTTCTGTTACATTCTGAAATGCCTTTTAACATCTTGTAGATGTAAATGCAATGTCTAATAAATAACATCTTATCAATGATCTAAACGCGACATTTCAAAAACAATACAGTGTATATGTTGTACGGACATGACATAAACCTCTAAATAATATATCTCAAACATTCTGGATGACATCCTATAGATGTTTCTGTGCCTAATCAGCAAATACAGGGTGAACAACTAAGAACGCCGGCTGTCGGCTATATTTCAAAAAATAGTCATAGTACAACTTTAAAAAAATACCTTCAGGAAAATGACCCTGAAAAATCGCTGGAAAATATTTTTGAGTTCCTAAAATATCTCCTATAGGGTGGAATGAACACTTAAAAGCATAATACTGTGATTATCTCCAAAAAAGACATACTAAACGTATACTAGAAATACAATGTTTGATATATTGTTGAGACTATGAAAAAACGTAGTTAGGGACTTTTTGTCTTTATTATTCAAGTAAGGGGTGGGGGAAGGTTCAACCCAAACAACACTTTTTTTTAATCAACATCCATGTTTTTGGCTTCATTTGAAAGAGTTTTTCCTTTTTAATAAGAAATGCTTAACAATAATAGCAAAATTGGCTAATTTTGTCAACGCTTTGTGAAAAAGTCCACAATTTTCCCATTTTTCTCGGAAATTTCAAATGTAATGAGGCATTTTTTAAATTCTGATGAAAAGGGGTAAAAAAATAGGAATCTATTCCAAGATATAAGATTTACAATATCAGATATAAAAATTTAAAAAATGCTTCAATTTACAGCTAAAATCATTAATATCGGTTAAAAAACGAAAAAGTTTCATAAGTTTGAACCTTCCCCACCCATTATTTGAAGAATAATGGCAAAAAATCTCCTTAATTAAATTCATTCATAATCTCATCAAGATTTCAAAAATTGTATTTTTGAGACACCTTTAGTATGTTTTTTTTGGAGTATTATGTTTTCGAGTGTTCATTCCACACCTAGCGGATATTTTAGAGACTGCAAAATATTTTCCAGAAATTTTTCAGGATCCCTTACCTAAAGGTAATTTTTTTGAAAGTTTTACCATGATTCTTTTCTGAGATACGGCCTACAGTCGTTCTTAGTTGTTCATCCTGTACATTTAAAATAAAATAGCAAAAAAGCAATAAGGGATTTAAAACGTTTATTCACTATTAATGAACAGTACAGTAAATTTGAAAAAAACAGGTACAAAATTAGAAAAAAAAATATCTTGTCCTGCAATCCAACCTAAAAAAAATATAATTGTGTAAGCATATTACATAACAAGTCTGGAAAGTGGAAACTATTGAACACATTCAGTGAAAGCAAGAAATAAAAAAGGGTATATTAATCCGTAGTTACCATAACGTAACATACTTTGAAACTGAATTAATAAAGTTTAACGGATACATATACTCGTACATTACAGCTAGTTTACAGAATTTATTATAATAGTTTTTTAATTATATTAAAACTAATAAAAATTTTACAGCATAAAGATTTAATGAAACATTACGTTACATCAACAGAAATCCAATCTGATTTAAGAAAATTCTATCGTTTACTTACAGTTACTTTTTCTCACGCAAGAGTCGCTGTTTCGAGTACCTCAACCATTCCATAACGTACACTTCAAAATCCTTATCTGTGAAACATTTAAAGGTGTTCTGAACAACAGCTAATAAAACAAATACTTTAGATCAAATTTTGCCCATGGAGACCTTTGATCGATCATCATAAATTACATCAAACTTGATTTTCAGCCAATTGACTGGGACCAATTTTCCATAAGATACATGTGGGGATCTTCAAAGGAATAATAACATATTTTATTTCGAGAAGTGACTTTTCATGATTTACCTTCTATTCCATGCCTCACTCCATTTGGCAGGTAAATTCAGGTGTGCTATGAAAATTCATACTTCTTTTCTGTATAAAATAATATACTATTCTCATCTTGTAATTTTCATCCTGGAACAAATTGTATATTAACATCGTGGAATTGTAACTTAATGAAAACTAAGCATTATTAATACACTGTATACAAAAAAAAACTACTTATGAGGCAGAGATATGAACACATTATCAAGTTAAATGAGTTTATAATTAATTGTATCCAGTTGAGTATCCAATAGCTGTGTTTCTACAATAATAAATAATTGAATGTTGTTTGTTGACTGGAGCATTCAGTATCATAAGTTACATATTCTTCAACTAGATTAATATAGGTACCATTGTAAGGGACATCTACAGCTTTTTAACAAAAATTTCTGTTCTTAAAGTCTTAAACAGTCTCTAATTGTTCACAAGAATTGTTAGTAATAATGTTAAAATTTTCTAAACCTGCAAAACTATATTGATGGCTAAGACTACTACTAAAAGAACTAGAACTAGAGATACTTGATTCAATATTTTTTGTACTGTTTAATACAATGTTTGTATCAGACTATCTGAAATAGTTACTCCCATTTCATTACGTAATTACCAACTATTTGTTTTTTATTTTATTTGTGTAAGTAGCTTCTGAAACATCTTGAACATTGAAAATATTTTCTTCTAGATTTAAATATCTGCTAACATATGAGCATGTTTTATTATTAATAATAATATCTACCCTATTGCAATATCAAGTTTTTTGTAGGGTATAATGCATATCTAGGATTTGAAATATTGTGAATCTTTTTCAAAATATACTTACTAGGTAACTAAAATATTTTAAAAATTGTAAAAACCCTTACTTTGTAAACTCTATTTCAATTTCAATGTATAATAGCCGATTAAAGTATTGAATGAGTTTTAAGAATTATGATTTTGGAATAGGATACTTACCTATAACAATTGTTGTTCGTCCATTATAACAAGAATTATAACTAAGTATAGAAACTGTAGCTTAGTAGGAACTAACGAAAACGAAGACCACTTATTCAAGTACTACTTGCAATATATGTGTATCCTGCAAATAAAATATGACACATAAATGAAAACCATCCGCTATTTCATGCTTGTCATTTTTGTTTCTACAGATAACTACTGTATGTTTATGTTTCCTTCATCAGTTCCTCTTCTGTTTTCTTCTTTTTTATGTTACTGTGATGTTTAATATGAGATATTACTGAGAGTTTTATGAACTAACGTCGTACAGACGTAAGAAGTATGATGTTAATAAAAATTATTTCGAAAGATGTAAAAGTAACTGCAACATGTGATCATCTTAGAAACATGTTAATTTGTAATATTACAGTAACGTTCTGTATGTGACATTAGTGAGAAGTATACAAATTAACCTCGTATGAATATTTCCTATAGGAAGTTACTAAAAAGAAGTTCATATAGGATGTGTATGTAACTGCGAATTCAAGTATTACTGTGTACATCAAAAATATGTTTTATTTACATGACATGGATGTTAATAGAGTTGGTAATAAAATTAAGACATCTAGGAGATGTCTTATTAACGTTTTAAATAAACATCACGAAAAGTCTCTAAAAAGAACTTCACAAAAAAGACTTGTTATGTTTCTTGTTTAGTGGGCCGGGTACTCCACTTTGGGTTCTTCTTAGCAAGTAAAGTACTCTGTACTCTTTCCTTAATTATGACATGTACTCGAGCTCATTTTCTCAGTACCCGGCCCAGCTCTGTTTGTGACTTTCATAAATCCCTCCAAATCCCAAATAATAATTATGGTCCTTACACAACATTTATCCTTCAAATTCCTCTCTCACCATAACATCAAAAGAGTCATAGCCAAATATAAATTGTAGTGCATTCGTAGTGCTTATATCATAACCGTAGTGCTAGCTTACTTGAACTAACGCTTAAAAAAGTAGTGTAGCAACGACATCGCAAAACCACATGGAATAACTTATATATTAAATAGTCAATACCTATATCATTTCATGGTTTCGAATTCGCTTCCCATATAGGAAACATAAACATAACTTAACATTAGCTCCTGATCAAAGATTATATACACGGACTCCTGACATTCCAGATAAAGTTCTAAACAACATAAAACCGCAACGGATGTTAACCTAATAAAAGATAAAGTGAAATGGGCCGAATAGCCCTGGCAGCTGAGGCCTTAAATGAAGGAAAGAAGAAGAAATGGCACCTGAATAAGTTATTTGTAGAGGTAGGGTTGCCACTTACAGTAATAATAAACATAGAGAGGGCTATTCATTCATAAACACGTTTATTTTTGCGGCCAACAATTCTAAACGCCAGTAGTGCAATAAAGAATGAATTACAAAAAGTGGGGATGGTATTGTAGATACATGGCATTGCTAATTTTGGCTGTTTTTCTAACAAACTTGGCACCGACGAACCATAATAATCCAAAATCATTAAATTAATTAACTTAAAAGTTTATTTTCACACTAAAAATTCTTGAAAAACATATCAAAACGAAAGAACCAAATGTTTACTCGCTAGTCGTAATACCGCTCGTATAAACAAACCAAATTTGACATCATTTACTACAATACTACGGCCCATATAAAATGATCGGCGATCACACTCTGACGATATTTGCATCTCTCTTTATATGGTAATGAAACAAGGACAAAACTACTAAATAGATTACTATTGGCACATTAACAGGTACTGAAATTTTGAGCAATGTTGTCAGTTTTAGTTATAACCATAAAGGATGCAACAAATTCTTGATTAAAATTTATATAAGAATATGCCTTTATTAAATAAAATTCAAGTATTAATAATTAATTTTAAAAGCAGCGACTCAAATGCAGAAATTAGTATGCCTTTTTTTTATTTGCATAACTTTTTAACAAATTTTCAATTAAACTTCTAATATCTTTTTTCCCGCAACAAAAGAGGATTTGTAAATATGGCAAAGCAGTGGAAGTGTCCCGCAAGTGAGCTTAGAATGTGACGCAATGTTTGGGGCAGGAAAAAGTCAAACCAAACATATCTATTTTATTTGTTAATCTGAGGGTTGCCACGAATTTTTGACATTTCGTTTGTAACAGCATACTTGAGACTTTTTACAGACTTTCCGCTCTATGCAAATTATTGTAATCTCCAATGTCCATTTTGAATAGGCTATATCCAGCATTGTTAAGTAACGCACTTTAAATAGAGCAAAAGTGTCGAATGTATTTAGTATAAAATGAAGCGAGCAATATTTTCAACATTTATTAACTTCCATATAATATCCATGTATACATATAATACAAAAAACTACAAAATCGAAGCTATTAAGTAGGGCCGCCGTCAGGACCTGTAAGCCTGACACCTCGCCGGGGCGGAAAATTCTAGGGACGGGAAATCAGTTAATAAAACAAAACAAATTTTTTGACAATAAATTTTTCTTTGTCAAAATCGAAAAGGAGCCTATTAGTAATTATAGTGGAATCAAAAATGCGCCTTTTCATTGGAATCCGTAGACGCTCTTAAATATAGGTATGAAAATTTCTACATTTCTGCACATTTCATTTTGCTGGGGCGGCAAAATGTGTGGCGGCGGCCCTGCTAATAAATATATTCTTTAGATTACCACAAGAGATGTTTTATACCCTGCACATAATAATGTGAATCATTTTCAAGGTAGGGCTCGTTATGACTTGAAAATGATTGACAATTTTAAAAATCAATATTATACCTACTTAAAAAGTACCTATCTACAACAGCAAATGTAATATTTTAAACACAGCTTAATTTTAAAGTTTTATAGGCTACATACAAATTCTCTATCAGTCAAAGAAAAGATATATCGTCGTTCAGATTCTACAAAATAATAAAAATGTTGCGTTTAGGTATTTAACAGTTTTTAGAATTAGAGCACTGGAAAGCACGAAAAAACTCCACCCGTTTAACTAGAAATGAATGGATTCTTGTGAAGGCCCTGTATTGTGTAATTTGTTTATTTTTCACATTTTTAACTGGATCTTAGTTATAGACATTGTGTCTCAAGTACACAACTAGAGAATTCCCATTTTACTGGTAAATAAAATTATTAACAAAAGTTATGTTTAGTGTAAGACTGTAAGAGTTAAATGGGTTGTGGTTTTCATCATTATGTTTACAATAACTCTTTAAGTTTTGTTGTTACATGTATCTTAGCATTGCTTACCACTCAAAAAATAATATTTTCAAAAAACATGAATTTAGTTAATGGAACATTTTTTTCTTTGTAACTGTAGATAAATGTTTAATATCGTTACATGGACTGCTGAGCTAGGTGACTAAAATGAGATATTGTAATGATTAATAAACCATTTTAAAAAAGTGGATTTCTATTATTCAGCTTAACGTGCATGGGACAGCTATGTCCATTAGCACGAGTTACAGTTATTGATAAAATAGATAACTAATAATAAAAGGTTTCATTATATGAGGTGAATAAAAGGTTACATTATATGAGGTTAATAAAAGGCTACATTATATGAGGTGATGAAATGAAATTACATTGGATAGTACGAAAGTAGATAACTTGGAAGTTAACATTAAATTTATATTAGTGTTTTAAATGAAAATTACTGTTTCTAGCTAATTCCACAATATATTGCAAACATGTTGAAAATTCTAAAACATTGACAATTGTTTCGATATTAAATATCATCGTCAGAATGACAGAAGTTACATTTCATTTGATGCCTACCTGATGTTTGAGAGTTATTTTTGGCTAGACCAAGAAGTGACCTACCTTGTGATTGACTAATTATATGTTAATAGAAAAAAGAAGAAGATATGATATTACAAATATTATATGTATATATCAGCTCTACAGGCCTATCGGGCCCTCGGCTTCGAGATATTTCACTCTCTCTCCATTTTTCTCTATTCCTCGCTTCGTTTTGCCAGTCCCTTACTCCCACTGATCTCAGGTCTCTCCTAACCTCCTCCGACAATTTCTTTCTTGGTCTTCCTCTTCTCTTTTTACCACCTTCTCCCCCTTTCAGCACTTGTTTTACCCATCTATCTTCTGCCATTCTACCTATATGTCCTAACCATCGCGCTCTCTGTGCTTTAATTATATGGGTTATACTTGGGTGGTTATACAAATCTGATAATTCTCTGTTTGTTCTTCTTCTGTATATTCCATTTTCTTTTATTCCACCATAAATCTTTCTGAGCATTTTACGTTCCCATATCTCTAGTTTATTCTGCTCTTTTTTGTTCATTGTCCAGGTTTCACGAGCGTAGGTAACTGACGGTCTTATTATTGTTTGGTACATTCTTATTTTAGCTGTTCGTGTCTTTTGAGTTAAACATCTGTGACACCATTCCTGCTGCTTTACTGCCTTTTGTTAACCTTTTTTCTATTTCCCTTTCTTCGTCTCCTTTATTGGTGATAGGGACTCCCAAATATTCGATTTGTTCCACTTTTTCTATTTTGTAGCTTCTGTTTCCATTACAATTTATAATAATATCGGTTTTTTCATTATCCTTCATTACCATGTATTTTGTTTTTTCCTCGTTGATCACTAGACCATATTCTCTTGCCTTCTCTTCCAGTAGCTTAAATACACTTAGCAGTTCTTTCCTGGATCTTGCCATAAGTACTATGTCGTCCGCATATGCTAGACACTGATGTTTATTCCCATAAATTAAACCTCGGGTTTTCATACCACTTTCTCTTAGTATAATTTCCTGAACTAGGTTAAAGAGGGTTGTGGATAATGGGTCTCCTTGTCTTAGACCTTTCTCTATCTTGAATTCGTTAGAAGTACTGCCCTCCAAAATTACTTTGCTCTCGGTTTTTCGTATGGTCATTTCCACTAGTCTTCTCAATTTAACTGGTATTTTTAACTTTCTCATTGCCTCATACATTTTTTTTCTTTTGATAGTATCATAGGCATGTCTGTAATCGATGAATAGCATATGCAGACTTAAATTTTGTTCGTAAGCATTCTCCTGAAGTTGTTTCATAATGAAAATTTGGTCTATTGTCGATCTACCTGCTTTAACACCTTCTTGGTATTCTCCTACATTTTCATTGTGATATTTGTCTAATCGATTTTTAAGTATTTTAGCCAGAACTTTGTATATTACATCTAAAAGTGCTATTCCGCGGTAGTTATCGCATTCTTCATTGGGACCTTTTTTGTGGATTGAAATCCATCCATCGCAGTATTTTTGGGTTACAGCCCCACCTCTTACCAGCTAGATTTCTGCACGCCATCAAAGCTCTTATTGCTTTACTAGCAGTTATTTCAACATGCTTATTCCACAGAAGCTTACTGTTTAGGGTTATCCCTAGATATTTAACTTCTGATTTCCATTCTATGATTTCCCCGTTTAAGGATATGGGTTTCATGGCTGGAAGTGTTCTTTTCCGGGTAAATGGAATTACTATGGTCTTGTTTGGGTTAATGTTTAGCCCCACTGACAAGCACCATTGCTTAATGATTCTGAGGCCCTTTTGTAATAAATCACACAAGGTGCTCTCGAACTTGCCTATGACTATTAGAACTATGTCATCAGCATAGCCCATAAATTCGAAGCCAAGCTCCGTTAGCCTGTAGAGCAACTCATCCACTACGAGGCTCCATATAAGGGAAGATATCACTCCCCCCTGAGGTGTCCCCTGAGTGGCTTTAACTGAGATGGTTTGATTCCCCACCTGTGTCTCAGCTATCCTCGTCGTCAACAACTCATACATCCACTTTACAATGGTTTCATTTATTCCTCGCCTTTTTAGTACTTCTTTGACAGACGCATGAGTTGTGTTGTCAAAGACCCCACATATATCCAGGAATGCGCACATTGCGATTTCTTTGTTGATTAGAGTTCTGGGATGACTTCGGTCAGCTGATACAGAGCCGTCTCAGTTGATCTACCCGCTCTGTAGGCATGTTGACATTTATGAAGTGGTATATTCTCCAGATTCTCTTTTCTTATATCCACTACTTTCTCCATCGTTTTGAGTAGGAGCGATGTTAGACAGATGGGTCTTAAAGATCGGAGATCAGTCCCATCTTTTTTCCCTATTTTTGGTATGAAGGTTACCCTTGCCCTTCTCCATTTTCTAGGTATTAGACCCACTGCTAGACTGCTTCTTGTAATCTTCAGCAGGTGAGGAAGAATCTCCTCTATCCCTTGCTGCAGGAGTGCTGGAAATATTCCATCCACTCCTGGTGATTTACGACCGTACCTATAATGAGAATCAAGCCTAAGCCTGCCGCGACATAAAACCTGCATGTGAATATTTTCATGGTAACTATACTTTTTGTACTTGTTGTGGAATATTGAACTTATCTCGAATAAATGAGCACAACCACGTTTATTTTCTAACAAATCACTAAGATAAAATGCAAATCAATTATGAAAATATAATTTAAATTTGTTAATAACAGCAAGCCAAAAAGTTACAGGGCTATCAAAAAATGTTCCTTTAATATTTTTGAGCACAGTATTTAGAACAAATTTAATTTCTCCTCATTATTGTTGCTGGGAAATTTAATATAAAATTATAGGCAATCTTATTGCAAATTCACGATTTAATGTTCAGAAATGTAGTTTGAGAGGGGGGCTAATTTATAATTAAATAAGGATTGCTGGGCCAAAGACTCTATAAACAAGGAGTCTAAGAGAGTTCAAGGTCGTAACATAATAATAAAACTGATGGTAATAGAAAGGATCGAAAGTTCAAAAGTCGATTTGTAATCATTACATATTAAAATCTCATTTTGTATTATCGCTTAACAAAACTGGTGGTGTTATGAATGATCAAACAACCTCAAAAGGTGAAACAATTTGGTTTTCTTTTTTTTTTCAAATTAACCAATCGGTAAAATCTAAACTAACATTTTAGGGCAAGGGTGGCTCTTTAGACTAGACTAGAATTTGATTCTCCTTTGGAGTGAAAATATTTTCTAATTATAAGTTAATTAGAAATTATTTTCAAAGACCTATTCATGAATCTTCACTCGATCATCCACTGTTGGGATTTAATTAACTGCTATGCTGTTCCCAGAGTAACACCTGGGAGGAGTACAATGCCTATATAGATCATAACACTAATGATGACACTGAAACAAAAAAATCTGTCATATGTGTAGGTATACCGAAAGCTAAAAAACTATTGTTACAGTCTGGTGCCTTTTGTAGTTTCTCTTTGAATTTCATTTCTGTTCGAGTTCCAATGACTCCAATAAACCTTTTCTTTGATCATGCAGATTATTTTAATACTGTACCATTGTATATTAGATCTATTTACAGAAAGGACAATATATAAATATACAGACTGTACAAAATATAGTTAAATCCAATTTATTAAGCGTCATACATTTTCATTTTTTGAGTTTTCAAATTTTTTACAAAACAGTTTCGTTAGTACAAGTTCTAGGGCCATTAACAATGGAATACTTGGAAGAACCATTTCTGGCATTTCCAATATTTTTGATGAAAAGTTCTTTAAAAGTTTCTCTAAATTGTCTAGACATACCACAGTATATGGCGAAATTAATCGGATAACTTAGTATGATGAAAAAATTGGTGAACAAAATTAAAGTGTTCGCAACATCGTAGTCCAGGAACTCGAAAACTGTACTAGATATTATGTGTAAGATAGTAACAACTACTAATGGTATTTCAACAACGAGAAATACTGTTACAACTACTATAAGCATGAGCGTTGTACAATTTGAATCTCTTAATTTTTTACATTCATTCTTTTGACTTTTTCTTGATGATAATAGAATGTCTCTTCTTTTTTGAGCTTCTCTTAGGGCTTTGAATAAGAGTAGGTTTAGTATAACTAAGGATATGCATGGAAGCAAATGGACAAATAATATCCGGAACATGAAATAAGTCACAAAATAAACGTCTTCGTTGAGGTACTCATTTATCCATTCAGCTCTTCTTCTAATGCATATTGGTGTGGTAATGTTGTTCCATGAGATTTCAACCTAAAACAAAATAAAATTATTTTAGTGTTTGTACAAAATCATATATTAAATTATATTTTCCCAAGAAACTTGAGCTCAATTTTTGACTTAATACGTTAATTCAAGAATACGTTGCATAACGAATGCTATTATAGCGAATAATAATGCGTTTTTAAATTTTTGACCGCCATTCGTAACGCTGCCGTAACATATATGCTCAGAAGCGAATGCACGACATGGCAACACAGCAAAACGTGAGTTGGACATACTGGTTTAGTTATTCTATCCTCAAAAAGAAGAAGAATTTACCTCAGATGTCATCTGACATTAATTATAATCAAATTGATTGTATTTTTCAACTCTTGTTTGCCGTTTAATAATTATAGTTTAGTAAATATCTCCAAAGAAGGTGGTGACATCAGAGGTACAAGAATTTCAGAGAAGCAAAAAAAAAGATTTAAATTTAGTAAATGGCAAATTTACAAATATGTTTACAAACATAGACGCTGTTGGAAACTGTGTGAGCTATGTGGAAGAAATAGGAACCGTTGAAAAAGAATGAAGCTGACAAACTCAACAATGACGTGTCATAATTTTTTTGGACTCTGTGTTCATGTTCCGTAAAGTTTTAAATCGTTCTTTGATCGTATCATTTCACTCTCCTTGCCCCCTGTGTTAGAAATTTAACAGACGCCAAAAATAAATGGGTATGTAGTGGTAATATTCAAAATTGTATTTTAGGTTGGAAATGCTGAGGGACATATATCTAGTTAGTGTGTATTTGAGTGAATCGTTGTCACATCGTAATAATGTAAATGTGGTAAAATGAAAAAAATATTTTTTTCTACGCCCTATCTTTAAAGTAGGTACCTTGTTGTATTTCATCGATTTGCAGCGCTTAAAGTGTTTGTTTATGGTTAGAGTGAAAAAAAGTAAAAAAGCGTTAAAAAAAGTGCCATAACGTTAACTTTATTTCACGCTTCCCATAAGCTAACACAATGAATCTTGGCTGGGCTTCGAGTATGGACTTTCATGAAACTTGGAATACGTATAACCAAAACTTGCGTACAGTTCTGGACAAATACAGTTTCAACCCCAACCAAATTTTTAACTGTGACGAAACTGGTGTAACTACTGTACATAAGCCTCCAAAAATAGCTGCACCATGTGGCCAAAAACAGGTTGGTAAAATTACTAATTTTGAATATATTAGAATGTTCACAATAGTTAAAAATTATTCAACAAATTTTCTATTTCAATTACAAGAATATTGTCCCAGTGTACAACAGTCTCCCCTATATAATTTAGAACTAAAATAAATCAAGGTAATTTAGAGAAAATGATGCTCGTTCCGAAAGGGAGACGGCTGGTGGCAACAGCCTCTGATCCGTCCCACAGTCAGTTTAAAATTTTTCAAATTTCCGGTCAGTCAAACTATATATAATTTAGAACTAAAATAAATCAATGTAATTTAGAGAAAATTATGCACGTTCCGAAAGGGAGACGGCTGGTGGCAACAGCCTCTGATCCGTCTCATAGTCGGTTTTCAATTTTTCAAATTGCCGGTCAGTTAAAACTTTATATAATTTAGAACTAAAATAAATCAAGGTAATTTAGAGAGAATGATGCTCGTTCCGAAAGGGAGACGGCTGGTGGCAACAGCCTCTGATCCGTTTCACAGTCGGTTTTCAATTTTTCAAATTTCCGTTCAGTTAAAACTATATATAATTTTGAACTAAAATAAATCAAAGTAATTTAGAGAAAATTAAGCGCGCTCCGAAAGGGAAACAGCTGGTGGCAACAGCCTCTGATCCGTCTCACAGTCGGTTTTCAATTTTTCAAATTTACGGTCAGTTAATATTGTATAGCAGAAAAATGAATTCCTAAATAAAAACCAAAAGATCACAGTCGAAATAGAATCCAATTATCGAAGAGAAAAAGCGAAAAAATTTAATATGTATTTGGGTAATTTGAAACAGGACAATAGGTATAACAATCTAAATCGCCAAATTGAAATGTTATTTCAAAGTATTGAGGGCTTAGACACTAATTCCAAAGAAACAATATAAAGAACTCAATAATAAAAACTGTAAATAAGTTTTGTTTTTATCGCTTCAAAAAAAACGGCTTCTCAAATTCGGTATTATATTCTTAAATAGCCAAACTCTTAAATCGTTTACTGAAATTAAATATAAAACTTTTAAAACTCGGCGAAATATTTAATTCGGGTTTAAAAAATAAATTTTCACTTACTCAGAAAATGAGGAACGGTCGGACACTAGACTTCAAAACTATCAATTTGATAGCGGACAGCGAGAGATATCTCGATCCTACTCCCCAAAAACGCTCGGTTTTTGGAATTTATAATTTAATTCCTACCTAAAATTTTTGGCGATAACGGTGGTGAGAACTTGAATCGATTTACTTACAACAAGAAATATTTCTACTATACTGGACGGCTTTGGTTTTAATTAAAATAGTCCTCAATAATTTAAATTTTGAAAAGCGGAATTTAATATATTTTACATATTTCTTTACATGGTAATTCACGGCTTTTGAATTACTAATGAAATAAATACTTAAATTAATGTCACGGGACTGGAACGGTACCAGAAATCAAAGTTGGAAAGTAAGTAACGAGTTATATCCACTTATTAAAATTAAAATACCATCGGAAATGCTTAAAAAAAGTAACTCGTTACAAGTTTTGGTCAAATAAAACTCAAAATTTCAAGCAATGTAAAAAATCTATCTTTTATACATAAAACGGTAAAAGTTTATAATCAGTCTCTTCCACTTAATCCAACCAAACTATTCAATAGAGTTATATGTATATATGGGTCACAAGAAGATTTGAAGGAGCGTTTCTGTTACGAGCACCGTATCCTCTGTCGCTGTTCGACAATGGAACCTTCCAAAAAACTAGAAAATCGGGACTGCTTGAATTATTTTTTGTTATTGATGGAGGCTATTTGATTCATAAGATTATTTGGCAATTTCCAGCCACTTACGCTGTTTTATACGAACAGTATGTAAATTATATTCTTTATCATTACGGATAAAAGTGCATTGTTGTCTTTGATGGATATGAAAAGGCCATTCTACCAAATCCCAAGATCATTTATGCCGATATTAAAAAATATCTTGCTCAAACATCATATTTTGTGAAGATACCATGACAACCATCAATCAAGCTCAATTTTTCTCGAATAAAAACAACAAGATATTGTTCATTGCACAACTACTTCAAAAACTTCAGGAAGATGGTTTTCAAGTTTTTCAAGCAGAGGGGGATGCAGATAGACTGATTGTAGATAAAGTGCTTGAATTAAGGAAAACAGAAAATTCGGTTGGCGAAGACACCGATTTAATGGTATTACTATTATTCAAAGTGAACATGGACAATGTTTATATGCTAAGACCATGAAGTGTTGCAAAAAACAACAAAACAGCTATAAATGAGTTACCTAATAGGATAGGTACTCTGACATCCTCCATTTTGTTATTTCATGCCATTTCTGGATGTGATACTACTTCCGCATCTGATCAAAAAGGAAAATTGTCCACATTCAAACTTCTAGAGAAGCGCCAATCCAAATGCTAGTAAAAATGACATAATTACTGTAGGAGAACAGTTTCTACTAGCTTTATATGGTGCGGGAAAAGTAGTAAAAACTCTAGATCAACTTCCTTTTTCAAAATTCCTCAACAGTACGTCTCGGCAGAGCTTGAACGCAAACTTTGCGTTGGCTTCTCTTCCACCAACATCAGATGCTGCATCACATCACAGGTTACGGGTATATCACCAACTTCAGGAGTGGTTGGGAAATGAGTTGGAACCTACCTCTTGGTGTTGGAGGGAACATGGAGAATTTCTATTACCAGCGATAACTAATAAACCAATCGCACCGGAATTCATCCTAAAATTGATCTGCAACTGTAAATCAGATTGTGGAAAACTTTGTAGTTGTAAAAAGTCCGGTATAAACCGCTCAGATCTGTGTGGACAGTGTCAGGGACAATCTGCAGCAATGTATTTCAAACTACTGAAAACGAAGGGGGCCATGATCGTGATCAAGAATATTTTATGTATTAAATAGGTATTATTTTTTTAATATTTTTTACTTCTAAGCTTGAGATTTTTTTTCAGATACCTACCTACATATGTAATATCGACAAGCATTGCACGTCACTGGCTAGAAGTCTTCTGATTGGTTCTAACGTGTATTATTTAATATATGAGACTACTATTTTTAACATTTTTTCCGTACGCTAATGATTAATGTTAAAAACTAATTAGAATTATTTTAAAATGGATTATTTGAAGATTCAAATAATATTTACCAGATTTACTTGCTTGCTGTGCGCCACTGTTTCCATCAAATTGCAAACAGATATACATCAATTTGTAGGTAATTTTATTACCTTTCAGCGGCCCTAAATGTACTGGAGTAATATAGATAAAGCTTTTATTAATCTTCTCAATAATTTTGGTACACCTAAAATGTTAGTAATGGATAGAGGTACCGAATTAAAAAATCATGTTATTGAATACTTTGCAAAATTACACAAAACTGAACTTCATTACACTACGCCATTGAATCCCAATTCTAATAGTATAATTGAACGTTTCCACTCGACTTTAATTGAACATACTAGAATTATACAAGAATCTCATAAAAATCTCAATATTTCAGACCAAATAGCTTATGCAATTTTAGGATACAATGACTAGAGACATAGTGTAACAAACTTACGTCCAATAGAAATTATTTCAGTTCATTCAGATACGAATAACCCTCTTAATATTGAAATTAATCAAAACTTGTATTCTAATTACACACTAAATATAAAGAAACTACTGCTGAAATTAATTAAATATTAAATGAACACTTGGCAAATCAAAAAGGTTGGAAAAACTAACGAAAACAGACACGTATTACCCAGGCGCATTAGCATATCATAAAACTAATGCTCGTAATAAAATTAGTCCTATATTTAAAGTCAAACCAATAAAACAAAACGAAAAAATGTAAGTAAAAAGTTACAAAACTATCTCACCTCGTAATAGCAGACAAAAATTAGTTACCGCCACCTATCATAAAAATAACTTGAAAAGGCCAGCTGCTAATCAAAAAAATTCTACCATTACAGAATCCTCCTCTCGCTGTTAATAGTGTGACAAATGGCTATTTTACAATGAGATAAATTGAATTTCTTTGCACTACACCTTCGTATAAATCTGGGAGACCGCTGTAACCAGATGTACAACTCTACCCTTTATTATCGAGTTGTTTCTTAACAAAAATCCGCTGTCGCCCAATGTAATTACTCTTCTATTTCGAGTCCACTGTCACCACTCTAATAACTGACTGTCACCAAATGAAATAAAGCAACCAAGCGTGGAAAAAAAATAACACCAGTCCGATTTAGGCGGGGACCTCCTGGTCTTAAAGCGGTGGAATTACTTTTGCCAGGCCTCGTATCCAAATACCTCTAGAGGGAAAATCGTGGTAGAATTCTGAATAAAGTTTCGGTAACCACAAATGTATAAAAAAATATATTAAATCTTTCGCTGTATAAAATAGAACCAATAACAAAAAAATATTAAATCCTTCACTATAAAATTATTACCCACTTATCTACAAATTGTTCAAGGTGCGTATGGGCCGTATGATTTCGCCCTTATTTCGTAATTTGACCTGCCTCACTGCGAGAATACTTATCTATATTAAAAAAATACGGTACAAATCGACTGCCGCTAATTTTCATATTTGTCGAATGTCATTGTACTTTATGTAAACAGAAAGTGAAAGTAGAGAAATAAAATCCTGCTGATTTGAATATAAATCTTATAGGTAAACAGTTCAGTGTGTATTACAAAATTTCCGAGTTGCAGTTTTGTTTCCTTCGAATAAACTATAATGTTTATTTATTTAGCTACCTATGAGTAAATGATATAACCGCGTCTGAAAAACCAAAATTATTTAATCGTGGCGAAAATTCAATGATAACCTGATTTTACGGAGACAAAATCATACGCTCCGGGCAAATGATACTAATTACAATTAGCTTTGTTTTAACCTTTACTTATGTCTATCTACGGGGTAGGTGAAAATTATGTGACACCAAAAAAATAATAAATAATACCTGAATCCTGTCAAGTTTCATATACACTAAAGAAAAAAAATTGTTCCTACAATCTTGTGTAAAATCTTACTATACTATCTCACACGATAAAATCATATTCTACAGAACGAGCGGTGTCCAAATTATGAGCCAGAACCTACAGCTTTAACTGAACCTATGAACTTGACCAACAACCTAGTGAAAAAAAAACTGTTATATATTCTACCTATGCAAATATTTATGTTATCAAGATCAAGTTTAGAATCAGCGTACAGAAAAAATAAATAAATCTTTCCCAAAAAAAATCGTAGGCTTGTTCAAAAACTTACTGTGTGGAAACTTCCCTTCTCCTGTCTCTGCTCACTGACTGTTTTCGATATTTATCTAGAAACTGCGGATGACGCTAAATTTCTAGCAGCCGGTGTCGAGTTAGGTTGGATCACGGTCGGAGAGTTATTTTTTCCCGTTTTGTGTTTTTGAAGTGAAACTTTTTATGGGACACTACAGAGGTTTTGGTTACGAGGTAATCTCGTAAAGGCTAACAAGTTTTGTGAAGCTCTAATTATCATTTGTACTTAAACTTAGTGAGATAAACGCAGCGCTGTTCTCCCCTTCTGTCATCACTCGACTCGATTTAAAATCAAACGAAAAACGCGGGTTCGATACCCCCATGGGCGGCCAGAACTTTTCTTAGGTATTAAAAAGGAAGGATACGTAATATGCATTCAAATTTCTTAAAAAGAATATTTACTTTTGTTTGTCTTTTATTGTAAATAGTTTTTTATAGTCTATCCGAAAAATTTTTGTTTTTATTTTGGAAATAATTTTTGTTTTAATTTTTTTAAATTATAGTTTTTTATGTTGTTGATATTTATGAATTCTCTTTGTACACTCATTGGCGGTTATTGCGTCATAAAACATAAAAAGTTTCACTTCTGACGCTGTTAGTTTTCGACTGACGCATAAATCTTGTTTTCCAGGGGGACAGCGTTCACTGTAAAGGATATCTGAGTATCGCTTTGACGCCCTGACACAACGAAGTGAACTTCTCTCTGTGAACCCGCGAACACTAAAAAAAACTGACACCCGTTACCGTGACAGGGAAGGACTTTTTCCCTTCGCGTTTTTCGCCCGACTCTGTCCTCTGTCTGCTCTGAACTTATATATAATCATAAACCCGTTTGTACCCGCTGTGGGTGTCGGGTGTGTCGCTTATTCGTGGTGGTCAAACTTCCGCCATTCCTTTTTATTTCTAGCTTCTTTCGCCGCCTCTGTCCATATAATTCCTTTTTCTTTTAAAATTTCGGCTACTGTGTTATCCCATGTTTTCTTTGGGCGACCTCTTTTTCTCTTGCTTACTTCTCTAGCTTGCCAAATCATTTTTGCTGGTCTACTGTTCTCTATTCTGCAAAGGTGCCAAAACCATCTAAGCTGCTGTTTTTCGATTGTTTTTAGTATTGGTTCTATGTTTAGGTTTTCCCTCATTATTTCATTCCACATTCGATATTTTCTGGTGACACCTTTGGCCCTGCGTAAATACTTCATCTCTGTTGCTTGTATTCTGCTTTTGAGTGAGTTTGTAAGTACCCAGCTTTCACTACCATGCACAAGGATTGGTCGAAAGACTGACTTGTACACGTTCAATTTGGTTTTAGTTGTAATTTCTTCTCTTCCCAGGAAATTTCGATTTATTGAGTAATATACTTTGACTGCTGCACTTATTCTTTCGTTCAATTCTGCTTCCTGTTTTCCATTGTTTTGTTTATCTACTCCCAGATATTTGAAACTCTTCACTTGTTTTATCGGCATTTCATCAATTTCGATATTAAGGTGCTCTTCTTCTTGTCCCACCACCATTATTTTTGTCTTTTCCATATTCATATTCATGTTTCGTAGTTTCAATATATGCTTCCATGTTATTAAATTATGTTTCAGCTCTTTTTCGTTTCTAGCGAACAATACTAAATCGTCGGCAAAAACGCATTCAGATATTCCAACTACTTCCGTTTCTACAACCTATTTGAATTTGTTTAACTTTTGTTTTTACTTCCTTCAAAATATCCATTATCATTATGAATAATGCCGGGCTCAGTACTCCTTCCTGTATTAATCCTTCTTTTGTTATGAAATCATCGGACTGTTCATTATCTTTCCTTACCCGGTTTCTGGTTGTTTCGTAAATGCATTTAATGTTATTTCTTAGTTTTGATCCAACTCCTCTTTGTTGTAGACTTTTCCATATTTGATTTCTAGGAACGCTGTCAAAGGCTTTTTGAATATCTATAAAACCGAGGTACACTTTTTGATTTGTTCTCAGTTTTTTGTCTATTACTAGTTTCAATGTAAATACGTGGTCTTGGCTACTTCTTCCTTTCCTATAGCCGCTTTGGGATTCTTCCAACTGTTTTTCTATTATTTTCCTCTAAGATACTTTCGTAAACTTTCAATGCCGCGCTCAGCAATGTTATATCTCTATAATTGTTACAATTAGTTTTGTCTCCTTTTTTGAAAGTTGGCAATATGATACCTACTTTCCAATGTTTCGGAATTTTTTCTTCGTTCCATATTCTTTGAAACAATTTAGTTCAATTTAGTTAGCATTTGTATCCCTTTTTCTCCTAGACTTTGTAACATTACTGTGGTAATACTGTCGTAACCCGCTGCTTTACCTCTTTTTAACTTTTGTATTGCTTGTTTCACTTCTTCTATTTGTATCAATGGTTTATTTTCCTCATTTTACAGTTCCTGATGTCTTTCGTCTTGTAGTTCCATCTGCTCTTCTTTCTCTACATTAAGTAATTCCTCAAAGTATTCTCTCCATCTCTCTATAAATTTCTTATCTTGTCGTATCATAACTCCATTTTTATGTCTTTATCTGTTTTACATTGCTCGACTTTCCCTTTCTTAGTGTTTTTAGTAGCTTGAAGAAGAGTTTCTGATTTCCTTTACTGTCTTCTCCCATCTTTTTGCCAAATTCTTCCCACGTCTCTTTCTTACCTGTGATTACCATGTCTTTAACTCTTTTTCTTTGAATTTTATAATTTTCGTAGTTTTCAGTCGTTTTATTTCGTAGATATTCTTTTCGTTTTCGGTTTGGTATGTTCTTGTATATCTTTATTCCACCATCTCGTTTGTTTTTTGTTGCTACCTGTTCTAGTAATGCCACACACTTCTGTTGCTGTCTCTAATATTATAGATTTGAATTTATCCCACATTTCCTCTATTGATATACTTTGTATTTTATCTTGACATATTTCCATTTCTTTTTCAGTATATTCTGTAAATTTTTTGGATACCTCTATTTCTCTTAACTTATATGATTTTATTTGTTTTTTTTAATTTTTGTCCATTTTTCCCATTGTTCGAAGTTCCTTTCTGGTTCTCAGTTGCCATCTTCAATTATTTTTATTATTAGGTTTTTTCTTTTAGTTTCACGTTCCAGAGACGCAATTTCGACGCCTTGTTTTTCAACTTTTTCTTTCAACTTCTCGTTTTCTAGTTTTGTTTCTTTTAACTCATTAATTACTTGTTCTAATTTCTTGTCCATCTTTTCTATATTTTTATTCAAAGTCTCTAGCATGCTTTGTATTTTTTCTACGCTTTATTCCATTTTTTGTTTGTTTTGTTTATATACATTTACTAGCGTAAAAAGCTATTCCGCCTCGACGGCTCTACCTCTACTTTATACACAATCCGACAACGCCGCAAAATATTCTATCGGAGTTTGTCGGCTTATCTCTGCTACTTTATTTATATTATCAATTAACCTATATCTTTGCCCAATGATTGTAATCACTTATAATTATTATTTTGTTTTAAAAACTACTGTTTTTTTCACTACACCAAGATTCGTAACTAAACAACACTATAACGACTTTTACGTAAATTATTAATCACCACAAGTTCCAAATTTTGAGATTATTGCAAGAGAAAAACAAAGTACGTATTTATTACTTTTATGCCACGATGCTCTGAACTTAGTTTTTATTATTCCCCCAAATTTTGTTCGGGGTTTTTGTTGAATTGCAAAGATTGCGTTTTTTGCTTTTGAGTGGCCTCAATTTATATTACTAACTGTTTGTATACAAAACAATAATTTAAATTTGACCTAGTAAGTTGTTATATTGTTGCAAATTGTTATGGTCCTGTCTCAATTTTTGTTAAACAAAAAGTATGTCGAATTCTACTTTTATTATATTTGAAATAAAATATATATTTTACCGTGTGTTCTGAAAGTTACTGATTTAAGTTTTTCTATTTGATATTCGAATTTATTACAATAGCCAGGCAGGCACAGGAAACTTAAATTGTTAGTTTGGTATCCAATCCAGTCATAATTCCATACAAATTAGGAAATGGTAGATTACAATCTACCCATCATTCTTTTATCCATTACTTTGATCTAAACCCTATAGAAACCGAATTACTTCATATAACAAGCAGTTCGAAATTGTTTTGCAGGTAATTAATATAAAAAATCAATGAAATGGGGTGTTCCAGGTGGGTTAAAATGCCATTTGCTAGAAAGCTTCTCGGAAGCTTGTTGAGAGAAAAAAGTTAACTGATTGTAAGCGCCTTTCAAATTAGTGCCTTAGTCCGAATAAATGTCGGACACTCGGCCTCTGCGAGCTATGAAATGTCGAAAATTTGCAAGAAAGGTATCAGTGGAATGTCCCACGAAAGTTCTAGGAAAATAGCCTTGGCTGCACCACAAACAAATAAACATATTGTTACGAAACAGCACACTGGTATAGTCCCTGAATCCGACTCTGTCTAAGCCATGTATGAAAGTTGAAATTATGGCGGATGCACAGGAATTTCTTAGAATTGTTTACGATAGTGACTATCTTATCTAGACATTGTTTTTGTGACCAGTCTTATCTAGAAAATGCGAGAGCCAATTGTTTTTGTGTAAGCCGCAATCTAGAATTCTCTAGTAAAAAAGGCACTCATATATAAAGGACCGACCATGAAGAGTTCAGTTAGTAGATAAAGTGATCTCGAAAATAAACAAGAATACACCGAAATAGCGAACAGTAAAGGGTTGATATAAATTAATAATTAAGGTTGTGTATATATAAATTGAATTTAAGTGAATAGTTAGGTGTATATAAATTAAGTGTTAATGAGTAGTTTAGTATTTGAATAAATTCGTAAGTAGCCATACCGTGTGTTTAAAATTTATCCCACCCGTTTACCGTTTAAATAAATAAGAAAAACATTAGAATATATATCGTAATTGAAAACGGTCCAGCATAATCAAGTGAAAATGCTTTCATTTGGCAAACCCGAAACGAGGGAAGATCAGCCAAAAACGGTAAGTAAGATCGAGGTTTAGACCGAAAACATTTTATACATTTGGATATATATCTAAAAATTGCTTTACAAGAAGAAATTACACTCTGTATTTATTTTAGAAAATATCAAGACCATATACTAAACTTTATTAACAGTTAAGTTAAGTAGTAAATATTTTTATACGCCCAAATTTTTCATTTGCCATGTTTTTAAATGAAACATTCAACGTAAATCAATGATAAAAGTTGAAATTGAATTAGGTTATACAAACTGCTTTACATATGCAAGTATGTACTTACTAGGCAAAACGACAGAAATGAAATCAGGGTCGACTGAATAAATAGCTCTGGTAATTTTCTAATGCGGTTTCCAAAATTAATTACCTACTAAATTTCATCAACCCATTTTTCACAATATAAATAGTTTTGTAAATAATTCTCCACGTATACAACTGTTCATCATTTACTAATGAAAACGCATATAAATAATTTAAAATAGGAAGTTGACCGGAGATAACAAAAAAATACAAAACACTTGAGCCATTCATGATGTTACGATAAAAAGAGTATAGTGCCTACTTTGAAAACTTTAAAATCGTTAATTTAATATTTTCACTTCATTTTGTGAAAGTGTTAAAATTGATTAACCATCTGCTTCGGGAAATTTGATATTAAAAATCTTTCTATAACGTTATTTACCTTATTTTCGCTTCTCGCGCCGGAAATCAATTTTACATGTAATGGCACTGCTAAGTTAATTATCAATCTTTTTCATATAATTACCACAAAAAGCAGACAAGATTTTTGTATTTTTCTCACTGAAAAACATAAAAATGATTAAAAATATATAAAGTTCCAACTTTTTTTGGGGTAAACCATCGTATCGCATCGTAAATATGGTTGGCGGAAAAGTAACAATATTAGCTCAACACTGACAATGTTACTGACATTTTTACGGTTTGATTTCTGACTGTAATTTTGCTGCTTACCAGTGCCGTTACATGTAAAATTGATTTCCGGCGCAAGAAAGGCGAAATTAAGGTAATGAACGTTATAGAAAGATTTTTAATATCAAATTTCCCGAAGCAAGTGGTTAATCAATTTTAACACTTTCGCAACATGAAGTGAAAATATTAAATTAACGATTTTAACGCTTGTATCAAGCGTTTTGAATTTTTTTGTATTTTTTTGTTATCTCAAGGAAAATTATTCAATTTTTTTTTATTTAGAAGTGTCGCATCCACCCGAAGGTTATTAGCGACGGTACAATCGAAATTTTTATATTTTGTAAAACATATTAATTGATTTTAGGTAGTCAATTACGAGCCGGTGATTGCAGTAATTTCCAATAAGTTTCTTCAAATCGGTAGGAATGTTGTGCATGCTACGTTGATTATGAAATCTGGGACATTCGACCAGGAAATTTTTTACACTGTCTATTACATTGCACACAGTGTATTTTGGTGGATCGTCATTTGAAAAAAGGTAGGAGTGAGTATACCTGGTATGGCCCAAGCGTAGGCGTGTAAGTATCACTTGCGCACGTCGATCACTACTTTTAAACTGACACAGAAAAAAGTCACTTTTGATTTGCCGTCATTTCCACTCAGAACTTTCCCAGTCCCGATTCCACTTACACAAAACTTTATTTTTAATAAGTACCTTGAGATCGCTAGCAACACTCCGATTCTGGTTCGTCATTAGAAATAGCACTACGGGCACAAATGTCAGCTTTTTTGTTGCCTTCGATGCCGCCAATGTAGGATGTGATCCATATGAAGTTGACGCATCTGGAGTTTTCTTGAGCCTGTAGCAGTTCTAATTTTATCATTTTCTCAATAGGGTTTTGGGGGTAGATCTGTTTTAATTTTAACAAAGAACTGAGAGAGTCAGTAAGAATTAACGTTTTTGGTATGTTGCAAGAATATATGTGTTGGAGGGCCTTATAGAGCGCAAAAAGTTCGGCTGAGAAAATACTCAGGGTTGGAGAAAGTTTAAATTGCATACTAAGATTGGTTGTTACAATTGCTGCTTGTTAGGGATATCGACAACAACAGAGTTGGCAACACTGACATGGAAGGTTGAATGACGTGACAGCATCGTGCAGCAGACCGAGTTGACAGACACGTTGTTGATATATCGATTATATTATATGTATTTTGAAAATAATTATTAAAGTAATAAACGGTATTTGAGTGGCTAAGTAGTTTCAATAAGTGTTTAACATTCAGAACAGCTACAAAACGTAACATAGTGTCAGGCTGCTAAGAAAACAAAAATAGAAACGAAACGTGGCCACCTAACCTAAATAAAAATATCCACAAAAGAAGAAATAATCCTACAAAAGTAAGCAAAATGACTGACACAGACAAAATTGCAGCACTGGAAAGGCAAATTGAGTTGTTAAGTACTATAATCAACAAAAACAATGCAGTAAATGTACCACTTCCTCAACCTTTAAACATATATAAATGAAAATTACAAATATTTTGAGAGATCGTGGCAAAATTATCTAATAGCGAGTGGGCTAAATAGTGAAGCAGAAGAAAGCTGTGCTACTCACTGCAATAGATAAAGGTGTTTTCAAGAAGTTGTCTTTACAGTAAGCGGAGGTGAATAAGCAACTGAAAAAACACTTCTAGAAGCAATAAAAAAACTCACCCCAGAAGTTAACAAAAGGGATGAAAGAGCACTATTTCACGTTTAGATACGTCTATGTATGATGATGATGATGATGATGAGGTCCTGATATTCTTCTAATATTAATTTAAGGTTAGTTTTAAAGACGGCTGGGCATACTTCATGTTTATTAAATCTGCTCAAATTAGTGTTAATGGTGGGAACGTTGATGGTCCAGGGAGGAGGGTGGATCTATTGGAAATAATTCTGGAAGCTGAATGTCTAAATATTGGAGATATGTACGTATTCTCTCGTAATAAGGTTTAGGGGATTGCGGTTGGTTGTTGAAGTAGTTAGTATATTTTTTGGTGAAGGCATTGGTGTAGAGAGGTTTGTTTCTATTCGAGGCTATAGATGTGGCGTGTGAGAGAGTTAAGAATATTCTTCTGTCTCACTAGTTTCACAATATATAGCTTCAACGGGAGTTGTTCTGAAAGCTCATAGTGCAATTCGGAGGCCATTGTGCACAGTGTCCAGTAACTTTAGAGTTGTTTTGGAAGCCGAGGCGTATGATTAATGTTTTATAAATGGTAAGTAGTGTATTGTAATCAGATCCACAACATTTATTAGCCAATGTCTCCATTATATTTCGTCGTTTGTTACAAGAACAGGCCGTTTGTTTAATATGTTTCTGCCATGTAAGCTTTTCATCGAACCACATTCCCAGAAATTTTATCGATGATCTGAACGATAAATTTTTTCCATATAATTGTAATGTTGGATAAGCGTCTGGACTTCTTTTGAAAAGAACATGGCGGTTGTTTTTGATGAGGAGAATTCAAAACCTGTATTCAAGGACCATTGTTCGAGTTGCATTAAAAAATTTTGCAAAATATTCGTCATGAGAGAAGTATTTTTTCCTTTAATGTATACACGCGTGCTTTCAAGGGTTTTGATAAGCCCTCGATGATATTGTTTATGGTCACTAAGAATAATGTGGGGCTGAGAATGGATCCTTGTGGTGTCCCATTATCTTCTATCTGATCTGCAGAGTAAGAGCTATGGACTCTTACACGAAAAGATCGGTTCTTCATAAAATTACTGGTGAATTTTAAACAACTTCCCCGAATGTTTCACATGTGCAGCTGCTTTGGAATATTAAGTTTCCAGCAAGTATTTATAGATTTTTTAAGATCGAAGATTATGGCAATACAGGTTTGTTTTGTCGATAGAGCTTCATGAATGTCACTTTCTAGACCCACGATGTTATCAATCCTTGAACGATTTTGTCTGAAACCATTCTAAATTATTTATATGCGTTTTTATTAGTAAATGTTGAACATTTAAATACGTGTAGAATGATTTACAAATACTATTTATATTGTGGAATTTATTACTGAAAATGTGTTGATAAACTTTAGTAATTAATTTTGAAAACCGCAATAGAAAATTACCAGTCTATTTATTCAGTAGACCCCGATTTAATTTCTATTGTTTTGCCTAGTAAGTACGTATTTGCATATGTTAAGCAGTTTGTATAACCTAATTCAATTTCAACTTTGATTATTGATTTACGCTGAATATTTCATTTAAAAACATGACAAATGACAACATTGGGTGTATAAAAATATTCACTACTTACTGTAAATTAAGTATATGTATACTTCTACAAAAAGGTGTGAAAATTTCCACAATTCGGAAAAGTCAGTCTATGCTGGCCATATTTTTCTCAAAGGAAAATGACTTAGTTTACTGTTATGGTATTCCAGGTTTAATGAATAAACTTGGCATTTCCTTTGTACCTACAGAGTGGCGACTTTTTATTGATTCTTCGAACACATGTCTAAAGGCAGTTTTGTTATTCAATGGTAAGGCCTGCCGCATATTGAACCTAGCACACGCACAGCCCACGCACAACCCACACACAACACACGCGCAACCCACGTCTACGTTTCTCGTATCTACCGCATATTGAACCCACACCATACCCAACCCAGACCCAGTTCCACAATGATTGCGAACGATCAACGTACTCTTATTGACATGGATTCTAAGTCAAAAGGAACTAATTTGACCTTGAACCTTCTACTTAAGGTTAAAAGTATTGGTGGCATCGAATATTTGCGTATAATCTCTATAACTGTTTTCCGAAAATATAATGTTCTTATTTTATTTCACCGGTCGGATTGAAATGGGATACCTTATATAATACTGCCGTGTTATTTTAAAATGCCTCATCTACAAATTTTGGTGATATTGACTTGAATACGTAGCCATATACAGGGTGACTCTGTTTTCATATATTATAGTCCGAAAATGACTTATCTACTTTTTAAATTGAAAATTTAAGGCAATCAAGAAACAACTTATCTGCAGAATGAAAGGATGTGTTGAAGAAAAACGCCTTATCTCTCAAAAACGCCTCATCTGTAATGTTAAAACACCTCATCTGCTTGGCGCGAGCGCATTTACACTTTAGCGTTTCAGTTGAGTCATTTTTAGACATTAACAACTGGCGTTTTACTGACGGTCTTGTAAGTCTGTCCCAACATTTGGTAGTCAGTTGTAGTTTGAACGCAATTATTTGATGTACATGTTTACTTCAAATTCAAATTATAACACAGTGAGTGACTTTTTCCTGATAGAGGTAAGTTCATAGTTCAATAATATCAATATAAATACTGACAATAAAAATGTTGCCGTTATATCTCAACGTTCGTCTTGATTATTCTGCAATTATTTATTAGTGTTTCGATAAGGTTAGCGTCAGTCGAGTGAAATAAATGCCATTTTCCCGCCGATGGTTCATACATGCTAAGATACCTAACATGAAAATGAACAATATCATTCGTTTACTAATTTACTTCGGCAATGGAATGTAAATAGTTTCATATAGGAATGTAGTTGTAAACGTAAATAGTTTCATTTACATGACATTTTGAATATCATTGTTTTATTTGTAGATTGTTTAAGAAATTTTGACCGGCAGCGGTAAAATTGTAATAAGTAACACGGAATGTTTCGACAGTCAACATTCCTTGTTACTTAAATTACTCAATATTTGTTCAAAAATGTTGATAACAATCTATGAAATTTCGAAATTATCAATCTTTATCAACATTTATTTCCTTTGTGGCAGCATGTCTCAATATAAGAAGAATCGAGCGGGTTCCAGTACTACAAGGTTCCAAAAAATGTTGTAAATGGTACGAGATTTGAATAAAAATCAAATTAGTGAGAGCAATAATAATAAGAATTCAATGAGGCACGACGTTATGAGTTTTGTGGACAATTTAACCATGGACGATAGCATTTTTGATAACTCACCAACCACAACTACTACAAATGTAAGTGAAATTGCAATACAAAATCTAGCAACCACAGAAAACACCGAAAATGATGCAACACTTTTTTATATTAGTAACAACACTCCATTAATACCTGAAGAGATTGAGTGAAACTGCATCACAAATTCGAGCAATTTCAGAAAATGATGCACCATTCGATAACTCACACATTACTACGAATCCTAGTAACACTCCATTGATAACAATACCTGAAGAGATTATGGGTGAAATTGCTTCACAGTCTCAAGTAGCCACAGAAAACAATCATAATGATGTTTAATTTGTCGTTTGCATTCAAAATGTAGCAGATGAAAATAATGTGCAGACGATGGAAGATCAGGACAACATAACAGAAAATGAAAACATTCAATCAACTGAACAGATGGTAGACTTGTTAAAATCCAAGAAAAAACGCAATAAGACTACTACGAAGAAAAACGCGCAATACTGAAAAATTTAGAAACTCACAGAATTAAGAAACCATGTGAAAGTAGCTGTAAAAAATGTTGTCAACATATTGATGACGACAGAAGACTTGAAATAAATGAGCAATACTGGAGCATGTCATATGTTGAAAGACGCTTGTTCATTCGAGACTGTACTCAAAGAACTTTAGTTAAACGCCGAACTACCTCAACTACGGAAAATGAGAAGAAAAGAAAAAATAACAGCAACAAATTCTTTTTGAAGGATAAAACAGGAATCTTAACTGAAGTTTGTCGAACATTTTTCCTGACTACTCTGGGGTATAACAAAAATAACAACACAATAATTAAAACATCTACACCGGGAAACTCAGTAACTTGATAAAATGCTGTTAGAGCAGCATGTGAAATCTTTTCATTCTAGTGTTTCACACTACAGGCGAGAGCACGCCCCCAATCGTCTTTATTTGCCATCTGACCTCACTATTACTTTAATGCATAATGATTTTTCAAGAAAAAATAAGGATACAAAGTGTTGTTATTATACGTACAGAGCCTTTGTTACAGACGTCATGAAAATATCATTCACAAAATTAGGGAACGAGGAGTGTGGACATTGCGAGATTTTAAATAAACACGATGAGTCTCATAATAAAGACAATCTAGGCGTGGACTGTGATATTTGTCAAAGGTGGAACAAACACGTCACACGGGCAGACATTTCTAGACAGCAGTACCGGGAAGATAGGGAGTCGCAAAATTGGAATTCAAGTACTATTTGTGTATCAGCCGATTTACAAAAGGTAATCATGCTACTCCCCATGGACACCTTTAAAGACGCAATCTTCACAAAAAGGATAATAGTCTTCAATGAGAGTTTTATGGGCGTTGGTAAATCACAAAAATCAATCCAGTTGCAGTCATATGGCACGAAGGAATCGCAGGCCGTAAAAACGAGGATATCACCAGTGCTTTTCACAAATTTTTAGTCTTTCACAGAGACGCTAAATATATAAAAATTTGGCTGGACAGTTGCTCAGAACAAAATAAGAATTGGGGTTTGTTTTGTATAATTATTTATCTCATAAACTCGACAGAAATTGCTGCAGACGTGATCGAGCTTGCATATTTTGAGCCAGGACATACATTTATGTCTGCCGATAGCTTTCAGCACCAAGTGGAACTGGCCATGAAAGCTAAAGGTAAGATTTACGACTTCGATGATTTGAAATCTTGTATAGCAGAATATCATTCTAAAAAGCCCCCGGAAGTGTTAGAAATGAGCATTACCGATTTTGCAGACTGGAAAGACCACTCGTCCCTCACTAAAATTAAGAAATGCAATCCGAGGTCTTAACTGAGTGAAATTGCAAAAGTAAAATTTGAACGAGGAAAGTATCACCTCCAGTATGCAAATGAGTTCGATGCTTCTTACGTGAAAGTTAATTTCTTAATGGCAAAATTTCTAAAGTGTAAAACGAAGCCCGACATTCGATCCGCTCCTAGGGATATTCCCAGGGGAAAACGTGAAGACATTTTGAAGAATCTGAGTCCGTTAATGCCAAAAAACCGACAGTTGTTTTGGGAAAATGTATCGACATCTGACGACGTCCTAGATCTTCTAACTGATATTGATGATTAATATAATGAATTCCTTATCAGTTGTTTTTTGTTGAAAAAACCTTTGTATAGATAGATAGAAAATTCATTGTTCTTTCGTACAGAATACATGAACAAGGAGGTGACAATATTTCCAATATAAATGTAAAAAATAATAACTAAAAAAGGAATGAATTATAATTTTATAGACATGCTTAGATGATGCATTGACGGGAGTGAGAGGATACTTCCTACTCGTTTATAATGAATGATCTGATTTTTAAAATATTCTTTGTCACATTATATATTTGATATAATAATTGTGGTTCAGCTTCATTAATTACTGTTTCAAAGTCCTTTAGGGATTGATAGGTTTTAGAGAAGAAATATCTAATTTGTTCATACATTGGACATACAAATAATAAATGTTGTAGGGATTCTGGAACTAGACAGTTGCAAATTGTGCATATTTCATTTGTTTTTATGGTATATGCATTGTTATTAACATACATATACAGTATTTTAGTGTTAGTAGTGCGTAGTTGTGAGATGAAGCGTTTAATATGCAAAGGGATTGAAAGATCTAAGTGGTTTGTGCTTTGAAAGGGATGTTTGTCTTGTAGTATGTGTTTATACATTGGACAATATGTACTTAGTGATATTTTATTCCAATCCTCTATATGACTATATTGTTCGTATTTTTCTAAAATAATGTTGATTTTATCCCCATCGAAACTATGCATATCAAACTCTGGAGCTCTAATTTCAGTTAAAATATTATTTATTTGACTTATACAATTGTATTTTGATACAGTTTTATTTTGTTGGTAAGTTATATCTAGCGCTATCTTGGGAAATCTTTTTGAGGACAATTTTTTAATCTTTAGTAAATATTCTAGAGCTTGTTTTATAATAAAAAATCCAATTTTCACTAGTCTTGTTTCCGCTCACAAAATGTAACTGGGAGTTGTTTTCTGTAAATAGTGAAAAGTTTTCCAAAATTGATTTTGAACTATTTCTCACTTTGTATTTCCCATTATATCTTGTTAAATTTGAATAAATTCAGCTTCATAATTATGAGTAGCTGTTTTAGTAAACATACCCTTTTATTAATTTTCCATTTTTTCCATACAATTTCTGTAGATGTCAACTTTTTATGAAAAATAGTTTTTACCTGCTGCCATAAGACATTTTCCACAATAGTAATCATTTACTAAAAACGGCATTGGTGATCAAAAATGTCTCAATAGCCAATGAGACATTTTTTATCAACAACGGTGCATACACCATTTGACTTATCTGCTAAATAATCCCATAGACTGATGATTTAACTCCTTCAACAATGTTAGAACAAAAATTGAAATATTTTGAAATCAGCCTGTAGTTTATTTACCGACTCAAAAGTGAAATTTATGGTGCGCAACCAAATTTTATGTTTCTGCCTTTTACTGAAAATGGCGCCTTCAGTAGTTGAGGCGTTTTAAAAAAACACGGCAGAATACTTCGGCAGATACCTCTTAAGCGGTCCACATTATACATACATACTTATTTATACATACCTACTTATCAAAATAAGACATAAACCTAATAATTTATCTCCTTTTGGCAATCTGTGTCAACAACTCATCTTTAAATTTAGATATAATATAATCTTCATGACTGCTGTCATTAAGAACTGGGAAACTTCGGAGTAACTCCATTAATTTCTTCATTTTTAATAAATCAAGCACACACGACCCACGAAAACTGTGCGACACACTCAAACCGACCCAAGCGAACGTGTGTTGGGCGTGTGCTCTGCATGGGTTGGGCATATATATATATATATATATATATATATATATATATATATATATATATATATATAAGCAAAAGGTGATGATTGTCAGGTATGCGGTCAGTATAAGAAATAAAACTATATTCTCATTCTCAATATTTCGCTATTGTTCAATAGCATCATCAGGAGACACTACAATAATTAAAATATAAATACAATGACAAAGATAGGAACACAAATACTTACAGATGTTAAGAGTCAGTAAAAGTTGATGTACACCACATTAAGGTACTAACTAGACTAATTGCTAATGATTAATTTGTAAAAATGGTTGTGGTGTGAATTGATAAAAACAAGAAACAATTTGAGTTAAAAACAAAACAACAAAATAAATAATCTGAAACGTATGAATAAATGGGGTGACAAAACAACAATATTAAAATGAATTTAAAAGGTGACAATAAATATCACTAAGTTTATTAGTATCAGATTTGAGGTTGATAGCATCCTTTTGTTTGTTGATGTGATACATTTCGAAAAATAAACGATTCCTGTATTGGTCAACTTTCTGGAGAATCTCTGTATCGTCATAACTAAACGTATGGCCCGTCTTTATAAAATGATCCACCACTACACAGTTATTCTTGCCTACTCGACAATCACTTCTATGTTGGGTAATACGGTTTTTTAACCATTGAGAAGTTTGACCAACGTAACATCCCGGACACTGCGAGCAATTTATTTTGTAAATCACGTTGGTTTGTAATAATAAAGGTGTTTTATCTTTAACTTTCGAAAAAAGGAGAGAAATAGTTGTCAAATTGTATTTAGCAACTCTGAAATTGGTGAACTGTTTGAACAGTGGTAAAATCAGTTGAGTTAAATTATTGATGTAAGGAAGTCTTTTGTACAGAGTAGCCTGTTGATTGAAATTGTCAACCTGACCATCGTAGAAGTCTGTGTTATAAATTAATTTTTTTAAAATGTGTTTGGGATAACCGTTGTTAACGAAAATATCAAATAACGATCTTAAGTTCTTATTAACAAATTTTTCATCACTGACGTGTAGAATTCTATTTTTCATTGTTAATACTAAGTTGTACTTCTGACTCTTAGGATGATCAGAGTAGAAATTTAAAAACCTTCCAGATGATGTTGGCTTTTGATACCAATCTAACAAGATAATGTTATTGTCGGATCTCATTACTCTGGTGTCCAAGAATGGTAAGCTGGCCCCACTCTCCAATTCCATAGTGAATTGTAAATGATTATCAAATGAATTGAAAACATTAAGTGTAAAATCAGTCTTATCAAAGGGAACAGCACAAATTATGTCATCGACATATTTATACAAAAAAGGTAATTTGAAGGGCAATTTAGGGATTACATTGTCAAGTAGCTCGTCAAGGACAAGAGTGGCTAGAACAGGACTGATGGGGGATCCCATCGGTGTGCCAAAAATTTGGCGATAAAATACGTTGTTGAAACTGAAAAAAGTGTTATCAAAAATAAATGTAACCAATGATAAAAAACTATCCTTGGATAATGTAGTGAAGGGTTCCAACAGAAACCATTTTTCATCAATAATATTGGTAATTAAGTTTAATGGGATGTTGGTAAATAAAGATACTACATCTAAAGAAATAAGTATGTAATCCTTTGGTAATCTACAGCCTCTGATAGCATTGACAAAAGAGAAAGTGTCGTTAATATTATAATTTGTGTGATCCTGAAACGCATTTTGTAGAATATCAGATAAAAATTTTGATAGCTTGTAAGTAGTAGAATTGATGGAACTAACTATCGGGCGAAGGGGTATCTCCAATTTATGTATTTTCGGTAAACAATACAACTTGGGAAAATTGGAATTATAAATGAATAATAACTTAGCGATATCATCGGAAAGTTCCTGTTTGGTTTTTAACTTTTTAATTAACAAATTATAATTTCTTTGTACAGAGGTGGTAGGATCCTTATTTAGTTCAATATAAGTTGACTCATCTCGTAATAACAATTTAGTTCTCTCAACATAATCTGATCTATTCATTGCAACCGTACAACCTCCTTTGTCTGCTTGTAAAATATAAAGTTCCGGATGAGATTTCAAAAACCATTTAGTTTTATTAAACATTTTAGTGTGGATGGAGAATTTATTACGTTTGGATTTATGTAGGAAGTTAGTTATAATATTAGTAGCACGGGCTCTTAATATATCTTTGGAATCCGTAGGTACATCATCAATAATATTTTCCAAATCGGCCATAAAAACATCCAATCTAATATTGGACGAATCAGGAGAAATACTAAATTTAGGCCCGAGAGATAAAAAGTCTGCTATATCATTCGGAATATCTAAATCTGACAGGTTTCTAAACCATTTGTTATTGTCAATAAATAATGCATTATTATCGGGCAAACTATCAACTGCTTTATTGAATTTCTTAATATTGTTAGATTTAATCCTGTTTAAACTATTATTAAAAGTTGTTTGTAGCCTAATTTCATAATCTAATAAAATATTAGTTGGAATCAACATGTACAATTCAGCCCTGACTCCATCAATGTAACGCTTAATTCTCGAAATGCAATCACAAGTTATTTTTATTTCCAACGACAAAGTTTTTTGACACATTTTTAAAATGAAGTTATCAACCTTATTAGTCATTGTTTTATCATTACATGTAAAAAGTAAACTATGAACATTTTTTATACTGTCCTTAATATGTTTAGGTATTAGTCCAGTTGTTCTAAAACGTAGTAAAAATATTCTTTTATTCGTGTTCTTGGCTAGCTTGATGTTTAGCTTCGCCCACTGCTTAAGCAATTTAGTGGCATTTAAACCATATCTATCAGTAATCAATTGATAGAAACCCATCATAAATTTTTAAATCAGAAAATCAAAACAAATGATTATCCTGTGGTAATTATCGACCGTACTATTTATATAAGCAAAAGGTGATGATTGTCAGGTATGCGGTCAGTATAAGAAATAAAACTATATTCTCATTCTCAATATTTCGCTATTGTTCAATAGCATCATCAGGAGACACTACAATAATTAAAATATAAATACAATGACAAAGATAGGAACACAAATACTTACAGATGTTAAGAGTCAGTAAAAGTTGATGTACACCACATTAAGGTACTAACTAGACTAATTGCTAATGATTAATTTGTAAAAATGGTTGTGGTGTGAATTGATAAAAACAAGAAACAATTTGAGTTAAAAACAAAACAACAAAATGAATAATCTGAAACGTATGAATAAATGGGGTGACAAAACAACAATATTAAAATGAATTTAAAAGGTGACAATAAATATCACTAAGTTTATTAGTATCAGATTTGAGGTTGATAGCATCCTTTTGTTTGTTGATGTGATACATTTCGAAAAATAAACGATTCCTGTATTGGTCAACTTTCTGGAGAATCTCTGTATCGTCATAACTAAACGTATGGCCCGTCTTTATAAAATGATCCACCACTACACAGTTATTCTTGCCTACTCGACAATCACTTCTATGTTGGGTAATACGGTTTTTTAACCATTGAGAAGTTTGACCAACGTAACATCCCGGACACTGCGAGCAATTTATTTTGTAAATCACGTTGGTTTGTAATAATAAAGGTGTTTTATCTTTAACTTTCGAAAAAAGGAGAGAAATAGTTGTCAAATTGTATTTAGCAACTCTGAAATTGGTGAACTGTTTGAACAGTGGTAAAATCAGTTGAGTTAAATTATTGATGTAAGGAAGTCTTTTGTACAGAGTAGCCTGTTGATTGAAATTGTCAACCTGACCATCGTAGAAGTCTGTGTTATAAATTAATTTTTTTAAAATGTGTTTGGGATAACCGTTGTTAACGAAAATATCAAATAACGATCTTAAGTTCTTATTAACAAATTTTTCATCACTGACGTGTAGAATTCTATTTTTCATTGTTAATACTAAGTTGTACTTCTGACTCTTAGGATGATGAGAGTAGAAATTTAAAAACCTTCCAGATGATGTTGGCTTTTGATACCAATCTAACAAGATAATGTTATTGTCGGATCTCATTACTCTGGTGTCCAAGAATGGTAAGCTGGCCCCACTCTCCAATTCCATAGTGAATTGTAAATGATTATCAAATGAATTGAAAACATTAAGTGTAAAATCAGTCTTATCAAAGGGAACAGCACAAATTATGTCATCGACATATTTATACAAAAAAGGTAATTTGAAGGGCAATTTAGGGATTACATTGTCAAGTAGCTCGTCAAGGACAAGAGTGGCTAGAACAGGACTGATGGGGGATCCCATCGGTGTGCCAAAAATTTGGCGATAAAATACGTTGTTGAAACTGAAAAAAGTGTTATCAAAAATAAATGTAACCAATGATAAAAAACTATCCTTGGATAATGTAGTGAAGGGTTCCAACAGAAACCATTTTTCATCAATAATATTGGTAATTAAGTTTAATGGGATGTTGGTAAATAAAGATACTACATCTAAAGAAATAAGTATGTAATCCTTTGGTAATCTACAGCCTCTGATAGCATTGACAAAAGAGAAAGTGTCGTTAATATTATAATTTGTGTGATCCTGAAACGCATTTTGTAGAATATCAGATAAAAATTTTGATAGCTTGTAAGTAGTAGAATTGATGGAACTAACTATCGGGCGAAGGGGTATCTCCAATTTATGTATTTTCGGTAAACAATACAACTTGGGAAAATTGGAATTATAAATGAATAATAACTTAGCGATATCATCGGAAAGTTCCTGTTTGGTTTTTAACTTTTTAATTAACAAATTATAATTTCTTTGTACAGAGGTGGTAGGATCCTTATTTAGTTCAATATAAGTTGACTCATCTCGTAATAACAATTTAGTTCTCTCAACATAATCTGATCTATTCATTGCAACCGTACAACCTCCTTTGTCTGCTTGTAAAATATAAAGTTCCGGATGAGATTTCAAAAACCATTTAGTTTTATTAAACATTTTAGTGTGGATGGAGAATTTATTACGTTTGGATTTATGTAGGAAGTTAGTTATAATATTAGTAGCACGGGCTCTTAATATATCTTTGGAATCCGTAGGTACATCATCAATAATATTTTCCAAATCGGCCATAAAAACATCCAATCTAATATTGGACGAATCAGGAGAAATACTAAATTTAGGCCCGAGAGATAAAAAGTCTGCTATATCATTCGGAATATCTAAATCTGACAGGTTTCTAAACCATTTGTTATTGTTAATAAATAATGCATTATTATCGGGCAAACTATCAACTGCTTTATTGAATTTCTTAATATTGTTAGATTTAATCCTGTTTAAACTATTATTAAAAGTTGTTTGTAGCCTAATTTCATAATCTAATAAAATATTAGTTGGAATCAACATGTACAATTCAGCCCTGACTCCATCAATGTAACGCTTAATTCTCGAAATGCAATCACAAGTTATTTTTATTTCCAACGACAAAGTTTTTTGACACATTTTTAAAATGAAGTTATCAACCTTATTAGTCATTGTTTTATCATTACATGTAAAAAGTAAACTATGAACATTTTTTATACTGTCCTTAATATGTTTAGGTATTAGTCCAGTTGTTCTAAAACGTAGTAAAAATATTCTTTTATTCGTGTTCTTGGCTAGCTTGATGTTTAGCTTCGCCCACTGCTTAAGCAATTTAGTGGCATTTAAACCATATCTATCAGTAATCAATTGATAGAAACCCATCATAAATTTTTAAATCAGAAAATCAAAACAAATGATTATCCTGTGGTAATTATCGACCGTACTATTTATATAAGCAAAAGGTGATGATTGTCAGGTATGCGGTCAGTATAAGAAATAAAACTATATTCTCATTCTCAATATTTCGCTATTGTTCAATAGCATCATCAGGAGACACTACAATAATTAAAATATAAATACAATGACAAAGATAGGAACACAAATACTTACAGATGTTAAGAGTCAGTAAAAGTTGATGTACACCACATTAAGGTACTAACTAGACTAATTGCTAATGATTAATTTGTAAAAATGGTTGTGGTGTGAATTGATAAAAACAAGAAACAATTTGAGTTAAAAACAAAACAACAAAATAAATAATCTGAAACGTATGAATAAATGGGGTGACAAAACAACAATATTAAAATGAATTTAAAAGGTGACAATAAATATCACTAAGTTTATTAGTATCAGATTTGAGGTTGATAGCATCCTTTTGTTTGTTGATGTGATACATTTCGAAAAATAAACGATTCCTGTATTGGTCAACTTTCTGGAGAATCTCTGTATCGTCATAACTAAACGTATGGCCCGTCTTTATAAAATGATCCACCACTACACAGTTATTCTTGCCTACTCGACAATCACTTCTATGTTGGGTAATACGGTTTTTTAACCATTGAGAAGTTTGACCAACGTAACATCCCGGACACTGCGAGCAATTTATTTTGTAAATCACGTTGGTTTGTAATAATAAAGGTGTTTTATCTTTAACTTTCGAAAAAAGGAGAGAAATAGTTGTCAAATTGTATTTAGCAACTCTGAAATTGGTGAACTGTTTGAACAGTGGTAAAATCAGTTGAGTTAAATTATTGATGTAAGGAAGTCTTTTGTACAGAGTAGCCTGTTGATTGAAATTGTCAACCTGACCATCGTAGAAGTCTGTGTTATAAATTAATTTTTTTAAAATGTGTTTGGGATAACCGTTGTTAACGAAAATATCAAATAACGATCTTAAGTTCTTATTAACAAATTTTTCATCACTGACGTGTAGAATTCTATTTTTCATTGTTAATACTAAGTTGTACTTCTGACTCTTAGGATGATCAGAGTAGAAATTTAAAAACCTTCCAGATGATGTTGGCTTTTGATACCAATCTAACAAGATAATGTTATTGTCGGATCTCATTACTCTGGTGTCCAAGAATGGTAAGCTGGCCCCACTCTCCAATTCCATAGTGAATTGTAAATGATTATCAAATGAATTGAAAACATTAAGTGTAAAATCAGTCTTATCAAAGGGAACAGCACAAATTATGTCATCGACATATTTATACAAAAAAGGTAATTTGAAGGGCAATTTAGGGATTACATTGTCAAGTAGCTCGTCAAGGACAAGAGTGGCTAGAACAGGACTGATGGGGGATCCCATCGGTGTGCCAAAAATTTGGCGATAAAATACGTTGTTGAAACTGAAAAAAGTGTTATCAAAAATAAATGTAACCAATGATAAAAAACTATCCTTGGATAATGTAGTGAAGGGTTCCAACAGAAACCATTTTTCATCAATAATATTGGTAATTAAGTTTAATGGGATGTTGGTAAATAAAGATACTACATCTAAAGAAATAAGTATGTAATCCTTTGGTAATCTACAGCCTCTGATAGCATTGACAAAAGAGAAAGTGTCGTTAATATTATAATTTGTGTGATCCTGAAACGCATTTTGTAGAATATCAGATAAAAATTTTGATAGCTTGTAAGTAGTAGAATTGATGGAACTAACTATCGGGCGAAGGGGTATCTCCAATTTATGTATTTTCGGTAAACAATACAACTTGGGAAAATTGGAATTATAAATGAATAATAACTTAGCGATATCATCGGAAAGTTCCTGTTTGGTTTTTAACTTTTTAATTAACAAATTATAATTTCTTTGTACAGAGGTGGTAGGATCCTTATTTAGTTCAATATAAGTTGACTCATCTCGTAATAACAATTTAGTTCTCTCAACATAATCTGATCTATTCATTGCAACCGTACAACCTCCTTTGTCTGCTTGTAAAATATAAAGTTCCGGATGAGATTTCAAAAACCATTTAGTTTTATTAAACATTTTAGTGTGGATGGAGAATTTATTACGTTTGGATTTATGTAGGAAGTTAGTTATAATATTAGTAGCACGGGCTCTTAATATATCTTTGGAATCCGTAGGTACATCATCAATAATATTTTCCAAATCGGCCATAAAAACATCCAATCTAATATTGGACGAATCAGGAGAAATACTAAATTTAGGCCCGAGAGATAAAAAGTCTGCTATATCATTCGGAATATCTAAATCTGACAGGTTTCTAAACCATTTGTTATTGTCAATAAATAATGCATTATTATCGGGCAAACTATCAACTGCTTTATTGAATTTCTTAATATTGTTAGATTTAATCCTGTTTAAACTATTATTAAAAGTTGTTTGTAGCCTAATTTCATAATCTAATAAAATATTAGTTGGAATCAACATGTACAATTCAGCCCTGACTCCATCAATGTAACGCTTAATTCTCGAAATGCAATCACAAGTTATTTTTATTTCCAACGACAAAGTTTTTTGACACATTTTTAAAATGAAGTTATCAACCTTATTAGTCATTGTTTTATCATTACATGTAAAAAGTAAACTATGAACATTTTTTATACTGTCCTTAATATGTTTAGGTATTAGTCCAGTTGTTCTAAAACGTAGTAAAAATATTCTTTTATTCGTGTTCTTGGCTAGCTTGATGTTTAGCTTCGCCCACTGCTTAAGCAATTTAGTGGCATTTAAACCATATCTATCAGTAATCAATTGATAGAAACCCATCATAAATTTTTAAATCAGAAAATCAAAACAAATGATTATCCTGTGGTAATTATCGACCGTACTATTTATATAAGCAAAAGGTGATGATTGTCAGGTATGCGGTCAGTATAAGAAATAAAACTATATTCTCATTCTCAATATTTCGCTATTGTTCAATAGCATCATCAGGAGACACTACAATAATTAAAATATAAATACAATGACAAAGATAGGAACACAAATACTTACAGATGTTAAGAGTCAGTAAAAGTTGATGTACACCACATTAAGGTACTAACTAGACTAATTGCTAATGATTAATTTGTAAAAATGGTTGTGGTGTGAATTGATAAAAACAAGAAACAATTTGAGTTAAAAACAAAACAACAAAATAAATAATCTGAAACGTATGAATAAATGGGGTGACAAAACAACAATATTAAAATGAATTTAAAAGGTGACAATAAATATCACTAAGTTTATTAGTATCAGATTTGAGGTTGATAGCATCCTTTTGTTTGTTGATGTGATACATTTCGAAAAATAAACGATTCCTGTATTGGTCAACTTTCTGGAGAATCTCTGTATCGTCATAACTAAACGTATGGCCCGTCTTTATAAAATGATCCACCACTACACAGTTATTCTTGCCTACTCGACAATCACTTCTATGTTGGGTAATACGGTTTTTTAACCATTGAGAAGTTTGACCAACGTAACATCCCGGACACTGCGAGCAATTTATTTTGTAAATCACGTTGGTTTGTAATAATAAAGGTGTTTTATCTTTAACTTTCGAAAAAAGGAGAGAAATAGTTGTCAAATTGTATTTAGCAACTCTGAAATTGGTGAACTGTTTGAACAGTGGTAAAATCAGTTGAGTTAAATTATTGATGTAAGGAAGTCTTTTGTACAGAGTAGCCTGTTGATTGAAATTGTCAACCTGACCATCGTAGAAGTCTGTGTTATAAATTAATTTTTTTAAAATGTGTTTGGGATAACCGTTGTTAACGAAAATATCAAATAACGATCTTAAGTTCTTATTAACAAATTTTTCATCACTGACGTGTAGAATTCTATTTTTCATTGTTAATACTAAGTTGTACTTCTGACTCTTAGGATGATCAGAGTAGAAATTTAAAAACCTTCCAGATGATGTTGGCTTTTGATACCAATCTAACAAGATAATGTTATTGTCGGATCTCATTACTCTGGTGTCCAAGAATGGTAAGCTGGCCCCACTCTCCAATTCCATAGTGAATTGTAAATGATTATCAAATGAATTGAAAACATTAAGTGTAAAATCAGTCTTATCAAAGGGAACAGCACAAATTATGTCATCGACATATTTATACAAAAAAGGTAATTTGAAGGGCAATTTAGGGATTACATTGTCAAGTAGCTCGTCAAGGACAAGAGTGGCTAGAACAGGACTGATGGGGGATCCCATCGGTGTGCCAAAAATTTGGCGATAAAATACGTTGTTGAAACTGAAAAAAGTGTTATCAAAAATAAATGTAACCAATGATAAAAAACTATCCTTGGATAATGTAGTGAAGGGTTCCAACAGAAACCATTTTTCATCAATAATATTGGTAATTAAGTTTAATGGGATGTTGGTAAATAAAGATACTACATCTAAAGAAATAAGTATGTAATCCTTTGGTAATCTACAGCCTCTGATAGCATTGACAAAAGAGAAAGTGTCGTTAATATTATAATTTGTGTGATCCTGAAACGCATTTTGTAGAATATCAGATAAAAATTTTGATAGCTTGTAAGTAGTAGAATTGATGGAACTAACTATCGGGCGAAGGGGTATCTCCAATTTATGTATTTTCGGTAAACAATACAACTTGGGAAAATTGGAATTATAAATGAATAATAACTTAGCGATATCATCGGAAAGTTCCTGTTTGGTTTTTAACTTTTTAATTAACAAATTATAATTTCTTTGTACAGAGGTGGTAGGATCCTTATTTAGTTCAATATAAGTTGACTCATCTCGTAATAACAATTTAGTTCTCTCAACATAATCTGATCTATTCATTGCAACCGTACAACCTCCTTTGTCTGCTTGTAAAATATAAAGTTCCGGATGAGATTTCAAAAACCATTTAGTTTTATTAAACATTTTAGTGTGGATGGAGAATTTATTACGTTTGGATTTATGTAGGAAGTTAGTTATAATATTAGTAGCACGGGCTCTTAATATATCTTTGGAATCCGTAGGTACATCATCAATAATATTTTCCAAATCGGCCATAAAAACATCCAATCTAATATTGGACGAATCAGGAGAAATACTAAATTTAGGCCCGAGAGATAAAAAGTCTGCTATATCATTCGGAATATCTAAATCTGACAGGTTTCTAAACCATTTGTTATTGTCAATAAATAATGCATTATTATCGGGCAAACTATCAACTGCTTTATTGAATTTCTTAATATTGTTAGATTTAATCCTGTTTAAACTATTATTAAAAGTTGTTTGTAGCCTAATTTCATAATCTAATAAAATATTAGTTGGAATCAACATGTACAATTCAGCCCTGACTCCATCAATGTAACGCTTAATTCTCGAAATGCAATCACAAGTTATTTTTATTTCCAACGACAAAGTTTTTTGACACATTTTTAAAATGAAGTTATCAACCTTATTAGTCATTGTTTTATCATTACATGTAAAAAGTAAACTATGAACATTTTTTATACTGTCCTTAATATGTTTAGGTATTAGTCCAGTTGTTCTAAAACGTAGTAAAAATATTCTTTTATTCGTGTTCTTGGCTAGCTTGATGTTTAGCTTCGCCCACTGCTTAAGCAATTTAGTGGCATTTAAACCATATCTATCAGTAATCAATTGATAGAAACCCATCATAAATTTTTAAATCAGAAAATCAAAACAAATGATTATCCTGTGGTAATTATCGACCGTACTATTTATATAAGCAAAAGGTGATGATTGTCAGGTATGCGGTCAGTATAAGAAATAAAACTATATTCTCATTCTCAATATTTCGCTATTGTTCAATAGCATCATCAGGAGACACTACAATAATTAAAATATAAATACAATGACAAAGATAGGAACACAAATACTTACAGATGTTAAGAGTCAGTAAAAGTTGATGTACACCACATTAAGGTACTAACTAGACTAATTGCTAATGATTAATTTGTAAAAATGGTTGTGGTGTGAATTGATAAAAACAAGAAACAATTTGAGTTAAAAACAAAACAACAAAATAAATAATCTGAAACGTATGAATAAATGGGGTGACAGAACAACAATATTAAAATGAATTTAAAAGGTGACAATAAATATCACTAAGTTTATTAGTATCAGATTTGAGGTTGATAGCATCCTTTTGTTTGTTGATGTGATACATTTCGAAAAATAAACGATTCCTGTATTGGTCAACTTTCTGGAGAATCTCTGTATCGTCATAACTAAACGTATGGCCCGTCTTTATAAAATGATCCACCACTACACAGTTATTCTTGCCTACTCGACAATCACTTCTATGTTGGGTAATACGGTTTTTTAACCATTGAGAAGTTTGACCAACGTAACATCCCGGACACTGCGAGCAATTTATTTTGTAAATCACGTTGGTTTGTAATAATAAAGGTGTTTTATCTTTAACTTTCGAAAAAAGGAGAGAAATAGTTGTCAAATTGTATTTAGCAACTCTGAAATTGGTGAACTGTTTGAACAGTGGTAAAATCAGTTGAGTTAAATTATTGATGTAAGGAAGTCTTTTGTACAGAGTAGCCTGTTGATTGAAATTGTCAACCTGACCATCGTAGAAGTCTGTGTTATAAATTAATTTTTTTAAAATGTGTTTGGGATAACCGTTGTTAACGAAAATATCAAATAACGATCTTAAGTTCTTATTAACAAATTTTTCATCACTGACGTGTAGAATTCTATTTTTCATTGTTAATACTAAGTTGTACTTCTGACTCTTAGGATGATCAGAGTAGAAATTTAAAAACCTTCCAGATGATGTTGGCTTTTGATACCAATCTAACAAGATAATGTTATTGTCGGATCTCATTACTCTGGTGTCCAAGAATGGTGAGCTGGCCCCACTCTCCAATTCCATAGTGAATTGTAAATGATTATCAAATGAATTGAAAACATTAAGTGTAAAATCAGTCTTATCAAAGGGAACAGCACAAATTATGTCATCGACATATTTATACAAAAAAGGTAATTTGAAGGGCAATTTAGGGATTACATTGTCAAGTAGCTCGTCAAGGACAAGAGTGGCTAGAACAGGACTGATGGGGGATCCCATCGGTGTGCCAAAAATTTGGCGATAAAATACGTTGTTGAAACTGAAAAAAGTGTTATCAAAAATAAATGTAACCAATGATAAAAAACTATCCTTGGATAATGTAGTGAAGGGTTCCAACAGAAACCATTTTTCATCAATAATATTGGTAATTAAGTTTAATGGGATGTTGGTAAATAAAGATACTACATCTAAAGAAATAAGTATGTAATCCTTTGGTAATCTACAGCCTCTGATAGCATTGACAAAAGAGAAAGTGTCGTTAATATTATAATTTGTGTGATCCTGAAACGCATTTTGTAGAATATCAGATAAAAATTTTGATAGCTTGTAAGTAGTAGAATTGATGGCACTAACTATCGGGCGAAGGGGTATCTCCAATTTATGTATTTTTGGTAAACAATACAACTTGGGAAAATTGGAATTATAAATGAATAATAACTTAGCGATATCATCGGAAAGTTCCTGTTTGGTTTTTAACTTTTTAATTAACAAATTATAATTTCTTTGTACAGAGGTGGTAGGATCCTTATTTAGTTCAATATAAGTTGACTCATCTCGTAATAACAATTTAGTTCTCTCAACATAATCTGATCTATTCATTGCAACCGTACAACCTCCTTTGTCTGCTTGTAAAATATAAAGTTCCGGATGAGATTTCAAAAACCATTTAGTTTTATTAAACATTTTAGTGTGGATGGAGAATTTATTACGTTTGGATTTATGTAGGAAGTTAGTTATAATATTAGTAGCACGGGCTCTTAATATATCTTTGGAATCCGTAGGTACATCATCAATAATATTTTCCAAATCGGCCATAAAAACATCCAATCTAATATTGGACGAATCAGGAGAAATACTAAATTTAGGCCCGAGAGATAAAAAGTCTGCTATATCATTCGGAATATCTAAATCTGACAGGTTTCTAAACCATTTGTTATTGTCAATAAATAATGCATTATTATCGGGCAAACTATCAACTGCTTTATTGAATTTCTTAATATTGTTAGATTTAATCCTGTTTAAACTATTATTAAAAGTTGTTTGTAGCCTAATTTCATAATCTAATAAAATATTAGTTGGAATCAACATGTACAATTCAGCCCTGACTCCATCAATGTAACGCTTAATTCTCGAAATGCAATCACAAGTTATTTTTATTTCCAACGACAAAGTTTTTTGACACATTTTTAAAATGAAGTTATCAACCTTATTAGTCATTGTTTTATCATTACATGTAAAAAGTAAACTATGAACATTTTTTATACTGTCCTTAATATGTTTAGGTATTAGTCCAGTTGTTCTAAAACGTAGTAAAAATATTCTTTTATTCGTGTTCTTGGCTAGCTTGATGTTTAGCTTCGCCCACTGCTTAAGCAATTTAGTGGCATTTAAACCATATCTATCAGTAATCAATTGATAGAAACCCATCATAAATTTTTAAATCAGAAAATCAAAACAAATGATTATCCTGTGGTAATTATCGACCGTACTATTTATATAAGCAAAAGGTGATGATTGTCAGGTATGCGGTCAGTATAAGAAATAAAACTATATTCTCATTCTCAATATTTCGCTATTGTTCAATAGCATCATCAGGAGACACTACAATAATTAAAATATAAATACAATGACAAAGATAGGAACACAAATACTTACAGATGTTAAGAGTCAGTAAAAGTTGATGTACACCACATTAAGGTACTAACTAGACTAATTGCTAATGATTAATTTGTAAAAATGGTTGTGGTGTGAATTGATAAAAACAAGAAACAATTTGAGTTAAAAACAAAACAACAAAATAAATAATCTGAAACGTATGAATAAATGGGGTGACAAAACAACAATATTAAAATGAATTTAAAAGGTGACAATAAATATCACTAAGTTTATTAGTATCAGATTTGAGGTTGATAGCATCCTTTTGTTTGTTGATGTGATACATTTCGAAAAATAAACGATTCCTGTATTGGTCAACTTTCTGGAGAATCTCTGTATCGTCATAACTAAACGTATGGCCCGTCTTTATAAAATGATCCACCACTACACAGTTATTCTTGCCTACTCGACAATCACTTCTATGTTGGGTAATACGGTTTTTTAACCATTGAGAAGTTTGACCAACGTAACATCCCGGACACTGCGAGCAATTTATTTTGTAAATCACGTTGGTTTGTAATAATAAAGGTGTTTTATCTTTAACTTTCGAAAAAAGGAGAGAAATAGTTGTCAAATTGTATTTAGCAACTCTGAAATTGGTGAACTGTTTGAACAGTGGTAAAATCAGTTGAGTTAAATTATTGATGTAAGGAAGTCTTTTGTACAGAGTAGCCTGTTGATTGAAATTGTCAACCTGACCATCGTAGAAGTCTGTGTTATAAATTAATTTTTTTAAAATGTGTTTGGGATAACCGTTGTTAACGAAAATATCAAATAACGATCTTAAGTTCTTATTAACAAATTTTTCATCACTGACGTGTAGAATTCTATTTTTCATTGTTAATACTAAGTTGTACTTCTGACTCTTAGGATGATCAGAGTAGAAATTTAAAAACCTTCCAGATGATGTTGGCTTTTGATACCAATCTAACAAGATAATGTTATTGTCGGATCTCATTACTCTGGTGTCCAAGAATGGTAAGCTGGCCCCACTCTCCAATTCCATAGTGAATTGTAAATGATTATCAAATGAATTGAAAACATTAAGTGTAAAATCAGTCTTATCAAAGGGAACAGCACAAATTATGTCATCGACATATTTATACAAAAAAGGTAATTTGAAGGGCAATTTAGGGATTACATTGTCAAGTAGCTCGTCAAGGACAAGAGTGGCTAGAACAGGACTGATGGGGGATCCCATCGGTGTGCCAAAAATTTGGCGATAAAATACGTTGTTGAAACTGAAAAAAGTGTTATCAAAAATAAATGTAACCAATGATAAAAAACTATCCTTGGATAATGTAGTGAAGGGTTCCAACAGAAACCATTTTTCATCAATAATATTGGTAATTAAGTTTAATGGGATGTTGGTAAATAAAGATACTACATCTAAAGAAATAAGTATGTAATCCTTTGGTAATCTACAGCCTCTGATAGCATTGACAAAAGAGAAAGTGTCGTTAATATTATAATTTGTGTGATCCTGAAACGCATTTTGTAGAATATCAGATAAAAATTTTGATAGCTTGTAAGTAGTAGAATTGATGGAACTAACTATCGGGCGAAGGGGTATCTCCAATTTATGTATTTTCGGTAAACAATACAACTTGGGAAAATTGGAATTATAAATGAATAATAACTTAGCGATATCATCGGAAAGTTCCTGTTTGGTTTTTAACTTTTTAATTAACAAATTATAATTTCTTTGTACAGAGGTGGTAGGATCCTTATTTAGTTCAATATAAGTTGACTCATCTCGTAATAACAATTTAGTTCTCTCAACATAATCTGATCTATTCATTGCAACCGTACAACCTCCTTTGTCTGCTTGTAAAATATAAAGTTCCGGATGAGATTTCAAAAACCATTTAGTTTTATTAAACATTTTAGTGTGGATGGAGAATTTATTACGTTTGGATTTATGTAGGAAGTTAGTTATAATATTAGTAGCACGGGCTCTTAATATATCTTTGGAATCCGTAGGTACATCATCAATAATATTTTCCAAATCGGCCATAAAAACATCCAATCTAATATTGGACGAATCAGGAGAAATACTAAATTTAGGCCCGAGAGATAAAAAGTCTGCTATATCATTCGGAATATCTAAATCTGACAGGTTTCTAAACCATTTGTTATTGTCAATAAATAATGCATTATTATCGGGCAAACTATCAACTGCTTTATTGAATTTCTTAATATTGTTAGATTTAATCCTGTTTAAACTATTATTAAAAGTTGTTTGTAGCCTAATTTCATAATCTAATAAAATATTAGTTGGAATCAACATGTACAATTCAGCCCTGACTCCATCAATGTAACGCTTAATTCTCGAAATGCAATCACAAGTTATTTTTATTTCCAACGACAAAGTTTTTTGACACATTTTTAAAATGAAGTTATCAACCTTATTAGTCATTGTTTTATCATTACATGTAAAAAGTAAACTATGAACATTTTTTATACTGTCCTTAATATGTTTAGGTATTAGTCCAGTTGTTCTAAAACGTAGTAAAAATATTCTTTTATTCGTGTTCTTGGCTAGCTTGATGTTTAGCTTCGCCCACTGCTTAAGCAATTTAGTGGCATTTAAACCATATCTATCAGTAATCAATTGATAGAAACCCATCATAAATTTTTAAATCAGAAAATCAAAACAAATGATTATCCTGTGGTAATTATCGACCGTACTATTTATATAAGCAAAAGGTGATGATTGTCAGGTATGCGGTCAGTATAAGAAATAAAACTATATTCTCATTCTCAATATTTCGCTATTGTTCAATAGCATCATCAGGAGACACTACAATAATTAAAATATAAATACAATGACAAAGATAGGAACACAAATACTTACAGATGTTAAGAGTCAGTAAAAGTTGATGTACACCACATTAAGGTACTAACTAGACTAATTGCTAATGATTAATTTGTGAAAATGGTTGTGGTGTGAATTGATAAAAACAAGAAACAATTTGAGTTAAAAACAAAACAACAAAATAAATAATCTGAAACGTATGAATAAATGGGGTGACAAAACAACAATATTAAAATGAATTTAAAAGGTGACAATAAATATCACTAAGTTTATTAGTATCAGATTTGAGGTTGATAGCATCCTTTTGTTTGTTGATGTGATACATTTCGAAAAATAAACGATTCCTGTATTGGTCAACTTTCTGGAGAATCTCTGTATCGTCATAACTAAACGTATGGCCCGTCTTTATAAAATGATCCACCACTACACAGTTATTCTTGCCTACTCGACAATCACTTCTATGTTGGGTAATACGGTTTTTTAACCATTGAGAAGTTTGACCAACGTAACATCCCGGACACTGCGAGCAATTTATTTTGTAAATCACGTTGGTTTGTAATAATAAAGGTGTTTTATCTTTAACTTTCGAAAAAAGGAGAGAAATAGTTGTCAAATTGTATTTAGCAACTCTGAAATTGGTGAACTGTTTGAACAGTGGTAAAATCAGTTGAGTTAAATTATTGATGTAAGGAAGTCTTTTGTACAGAGTAGCCTGTTGATTGAAATTGTCAACCTGACCATCGTAGAAGTCTGTGTTATAAATTAATTTTTTTAAAATGTGTTTGGGATAACCGTTGTTAACGAAAATATCAAATAACGATCTTAAGTTCTTATTAACAAATTTTTCATCACTGACGTGTAGAATTCTATTTTTCATTGTTAATACTAAGTTGTACTTCTGACTCTTAGGATGATCAGAGTAGAAATTTAAAAACCTTCCAGATGATGTTGGCTTTTGATACCAATCTAACAAGATAATGTTATTGTCGGATCTCATTACTCTGGTGTCCAAGAATGGTAAGCTGGCCCCACTCTCCAATTCCATAGTGAATTGTAAATGATTATCAAATGAATTGAAAACATTAAGTGTAAAATCAGTCTTATCAAAGGGAACAGCACAAATTATGTCATCGACATATTTATACAAAAAAGGTAATTTGAAGGGCAATTTAGGGATTACATTGTCAAGTAGCTCGTCAAGGACAAGAGTGGCTAGAACAGGACTGATGGGGGATCCCATCGGTGTGCCAAAAATTTGGCGATAAAATACGTTGTTGAAACTGAAAAAAGTGTTATCAAAAATAAATGTAACCAATGATAAAAAACTATCCTTGGATAATGTAGTGAAGGGTTCCAACAGAAACCATTTTTCATCAATAATATTGGTAATTAAGTTTAATGGGATGTTGGTAAATAAAGATACTACATCTAAAGAAATAAGTATGTAATCCTTTGGTAATCTACAGCCTCTGATAGCATTGACAAAAGAGAAAGTGTCGTTAATATTATAATTTGTGTGATCCTGAAACGCATTTTGTAGAATATCAGATAAAAATTTTGATAGCTTGTAAGTAGTAGAATTGATGGAACTAACTATCGGGCGAAGGGGTATCTCCAATTTATGTATTTTCGGTAAACAATACAACTTGGGAAAATTGGAATTATAAATGAATAATAACTTAGCGATATCATCGGAAAGTTCCTGTTTGGTTTTTAACTTTTTAATTAACAAATTATAATTTCTTTGTACAGAGGTGGTAGGATCCTTATTTAGTTCAATATAAGTTGACTCATCTCGTAATAACAATTTAGTTCTCTCAACATAATCTGATCTATTCATTGCAACCGTACAACCTCCTTTGTCTGCTTGTAAAATATAAAGTTCCGGATGAGATTTCAAAAACCATTTAGTTTTATTAAACATTTTAGTGTGGATGGAGAATTTATTACGTTTGGATTTATGTAGGAAGTTAGTTATAATATTAGTAGCACGGGCTCTTAATATATCTTTGGAATCCGTAGGTACATCATCAATAATATTTTCCAAATCGGCCATAAAAACATCCAATCTAATATTGGACGAATCAGGAGAAATACTAAATTTAGGCCCGAGAGATAAAAAGTCTGCTATATCATTCGGAATATCTAAATCTGACAGGTTTCTAAACCATTTGTTATTGTCAATAAATAATGCATTATTATCGGGCAAACTATCAACTGCTTTATTGAATTTCTTAATATTGTTAGATTTAATCCTGTTTAAACTATTATTAAAAGTTGTTTGTAGCCTAATTTCATAATCTAATAAAATATTAGTTGGAATCAACATGTACAATTCAGCCCTGACTCCATCAATGTAACGCTTAATTCTCGAAATGCAATCACAAGTTATTTTTATTTCCAACGACAAAGTTTTTTGACACATTTTTAAAATGAAGTTATCAACCTTATTAGTCATTGTTTTATCATTACATGTAAAAAGTAAACTATGAACATTTTTTATACTGTCCTTAATATGTTTAGGTATTAGTCCAGTTGTTCTAAAACGTAGTAAAAATATTCTTTTATTCGTGTTCTTGGCTAGCTTGATGTTTAGCTTCGCCCACTGCTTAAGCAATTTAGTGGCATTTAAACCATATCTATCAGTAATCAATTGATAGAAACCCATCATAAATTTTTAAATCAGAAAATCAAAACAAATGATTATCCTGTGGTAATTATCGACCGTACTATTTATATAAGCAAAAGGTGATGATTGTCAGGTATGCGGTCAGTATAAGAAATAAAACTATATTCTCATTCTCAATATTTCGCTATTGTTCAATAGCATCATCAGGAGACACTACAATAATTAAAATATAAATACAATGACAAAGATAGGAACACAAATACTTACAGATGTTAAGAGTCAGTAAAAGTTGATGTACACCACATTAAGGTACTAACTAGACTAATTGCTAATGATTAATTTGTAAAAATGGTTGTGGTGTGAATTGATAAAAACAAGAAACAATTTGAGTTAAAAACAAAACAACAAAATAAATAATCTGAAACGTATGAATAAATGGGGTGACAAAACAACAATATTAAAATGAATTTAAAAGGTGACAATAAATATCACTAAGTTTATTAGTATCAGATTTGAGGTTGATAGCATCCTTTTGTTTGTTGATGTGATACATTTCGAAAAATAAACGATTCCTGTATTGGTCAACTTTCTGGAGAATCTCTGTATCGTCATAACTAAACGTATGGCCCGTCTTTATAAAATGATCCACCACTACACAGTTATTCTTGCCTACTCGACAATCACTTCTATGTTGGGTAATACGGTTTTTTAACCATTGAGAAGTTTGACCAACGTAACATCCCGGACACTGCGAGCAATTTATTTTGTAAATCACGTTGGTTTGTAATAATAAAGGTGTTTTATCTTTAACTTTCGAAAAAAGGAGAGAAATAGTTGTCAAATTGTATTTAGCAACTCTGAAATTGGTGAACTGTTTGAACAGTGGTAAAATCAGTTGAGTTAAATTATTGATGTAAGGAAGTCTTTTGTACAGAGTAGCCTGTTGATTGAAATTGTCAACCTGACCATCGTAGAAGTCTGTGTTATAAATTAATTTTTTTAAAATGTGTTTGGGATAACCGTTGTTAACGAAAATATCAAATAACGATCTTAAGTTCTTATTAACAAATTTTTCATCACTGACGTGTAGAATTCTATTTTTCATTGTTAATACTAAGTTGTACTTCTGACTCTTAGGATGATCAGAGTAGAAATTTAAAAACCTTCCAGATGATGTTGGCTTTTGATACCAATCTAACAAGATAATGTTATTGTCGGATCTCATTACTCTGGTGTCCAAGAATGGTAAGCTGGCCCCACTCTCCAATTCCATAGTGAATTGTAAATGATTATCAAATGAATTGAAAACATTAAGTGTAAAATCAGTCTTATCAAAGGGAACAGCACAAATTATGTCATCGACATATTTATACAAAAAAGGTAATTTGAAGGGCAATTTAGGGATTACATTGTCAAGTAGCTCGTCAAGGACAAGAGTGGCTAGAACAGGACTGATGGGGGATCCCATCGGTGTGCCAAAAATTTGGCGATAAAATACGTTGTTGAAACTGAAAAAAGTGTTATCAAAAATAAATGTAACCAATGATAAAAAACTATCCTTGGATAATGTAGTGAAGGGTTCCAACAGAAACCATTTTTCATCAATAATATTGGTAATTAAGTTTAATGGGATGTTGGTAAATAAAGATACTACATCTAAAGAAATAAGTATGTAATCCTTTGGTAATCTACAGCCTCTGATAGCATTGACAAAAGAGAAAGTGTCGTTAATATTATAATTTGTGTGATCCTGAAACGCATTTTGTAGAATATCAGATAAAAATTTTGATAGCTTGTAAGTAGTAGAATTGATGGAACTAACTATCGGGCGAAGGGGTATCTCCAATTTATGTATTTTCGGTAAACAATACAACTTGGGAAAATTGGAATTATAAATGAATAATAACTTAGCGATATCATCGGAAAGTTCCTGTTTGGTTTTTAACTTTTTAATTAACAAATTATAATTTCTTTGTACAGAGGTGGTAGGATCCTTATTTAGTTCAATATAAGTTGACTCATCTCGTAATAACAATTTAGTTCTCTCAACATAATCTGATCTATTCATTGCAACCGTACAACCTCCTTTGTCTGCTTGTAAAATATAAAGTTCCGGATGAGATTTCAAAAACCATTTAGTTTTATTAAACATTTTAGTGTGGATGGAGAATTTATTACGTTTGGATTTATGTAGGAAGTTAGTTATAATATTAGTAGCACGGGCTCTTAATATATCTTTGGAATCCGTAGGTACATCATCAATAATATTTTCCAAATCGGCCATAAAAACATCCAATCTAATATTGGACGAATCAGGAGAAATACTAAATTTAGGCCCGAGAGATAAAAAGTCTGCTATATCATTCGGAATATCTAAATCTGACAGGTTTCTAAACCATTTGTTATTGTCAATAAATAATGCATTATTATCGGGCAAACTATCAACTGCTTTATTGAATTTCTTAATATTGTTAGATTTAATCCTGTTTAAACTATTATTAAAAGTTGTTTGTAGCCTAATTTCATAATCTAATAAAATATTAGTTGGAATCAACATGTACAATTCAGCCCTGACTCCATCAATGTAACGCTTAATTCTCGAAATGCAATCACAAGTTATTTTTATTTCCAACGACAAAGTTTTTTGACACATTTTTAAAATGAAGTTATCAACCTTATTAGTCATTGTTTTATCATTACATGTAAAAAGTAAACTATGAACATTTTTTATACTGTCCTTAATATGTTTAGGTATTAGTCCAGTTGTTCTAAAACGTAGTAAAAATATTCTTTTATTCGTGTTCTTGGCTAGCTTGATGTTTAGCTTCGCCCACTGCTTAAGCAATTTAGTGGCATTTAAACCATATCTATCAGTAATCAATTGATAGAAACCCATCATAAATTTTTAAATCAGAAAATCAAAACAAATGATTATCCTGTGGTAATTATCGACCGTACTATTTATATAAGCAAAAGGTGATGATTGTCAGGTATGCGGTCAGTATAAGAAATAAAACTATATTCTCATTCTCAATATTTCGCTATTGTTCAATAGCATCATCAGGAGACACTACAATAATTAAAATATAAATACAATGACAAAGATAGGAACACAAATACTTACAGATGTTAAGAGTCAGTAAAAGTTGATGTACACCACATTAAGGTACTAACTAGACTAATTGCTAATGATTAATTTGTAAAAATGGTTGTGGTGTGAATTGATAAAAACAAGAAACAATTTGAGTTAAAAACAAAACAACAAAATAAATAATCTGAAACGTATGAATAAATGGGGTGACAAAACAACAATATTAAAATGAATTTAAAAGGTGACAATAAATATCACTAAGTTTATTAGTATCAGATTTGAGGTTGATAGCATCCTTTTGTTTGTTGATGTGATACATTTCGAAAAATAAACGATTCCTGTATTGGTCAACTTTCTGGAGAATCTCTGTATCGTCATAACTAAACGTATGGCCCGTCTTTATAAAATGATCCACCACTACACAGTTATTCTTGCCTACTCGACAATCACTTCTATGTTGGGTAATACGGTTTTTTAACCATTGAGAAGTTTGACCAACGTAACATCCCGGACACTGCGAGCAATTTATTTTGTAAATCACGTTGGTTTGTAATAATAAAGGTGTTTTATCTTTAACTTTCGAAAAAAGGAGAGAAATAGTTGTCAAATTGTATTTAGCAACTCTGAAATTGGTGAACTGTTTGAACAGTGGTAAAATCAGTTGAGTTAAATTATTGATGTAAGGAAGTCTTTTGTACAGAGTAGCCTGTTGATTGAAATTGTCAACCTGACCATCGTAGAAGTCTGTGTTATAAATTAATTTTTTTAAAATGTGTTTGGGATAACCGTTGTTAACGAAAATATCAAATAACGATCTTAAGTTCTTATTAACAAATTTTTCATCACTGACGTGTAGAATTCTATTTTTCATTGTTAATACTAAGTTGTACTTCTGACTCTTAGGATGATCAGAGTAGAAATTTAAAAACCTTCCAGATGATGTTGGCTTTTGATACCAATCTAACAAGATAATGTTATTGTCGGATCTCATTACTCTGGTGTCCAAGAATGGTAAGCTGGCCCCACTCTCCAATTCCATAGTGAATTGTAAATGATTATCAAATGAATTGAAAACATTAAGTGTAAAATCAGTCTTATCAAAGGGAACAGCACAAATTATGTCATCGACATATTTATACAAAAAAGGTAATTTGAAGGGCAATTTAGGGATTACATTGTCAAGTAGCTCGTCAAGGACAAGAGTGGCTAGAACAGGACTGATGGGGGATCCCATCGGTGTGCCAAAAATTTGGCGATAAAATACGTTGTTGAAACTGAAAAAAGTGTTATCAAAAATAAATGTAACCAATGATAAAAAACTATCCTTGGATAATGTAGTGAAGGGTTCCAACAGAAACCATTTTTCATCAATAATATTGGTAATTAAGTTTAATGGGATGTTGGTAAATAAAGATACTACATCTAAAGAAATAAGTATGTAATCCTTTGGTAATCTACAGCCTCTGATAGCATTGACAAAAGAGAAAGTGTCGTTAATATTATAATTTGTGTGATCCTGAAACGCATTTTGTAGAATATCAGATAAAAATTTTGATAGCTTGTAAGTAGTAGAATTGATGGCACTAACTATCGGGCGAAGGGGTATCTCCAATTTATGTATTTTCGGTAAACAATACAACTTGGGAAAATTGGAATTATAAATGAATAATAACTTAGCGATATCATCGGAAAGTTCCTGTTTGGTTTTTAACTTTTTAATTAACAAATTATAATTTCTTTGTACAGAGGTGGTAGGATCCTTATTTAGTTCAATATAAGTTGACTCATCTCGTAATAACAATTTAGTTCTCTCAACATAATCTGATCTATTCATTGCAACCGTACAACCTCCTTTGTCTGCTTGTAAAATATAAAGTTCCGGATGAGATTTCAAAAACCATTTAGTTTTATTAAACATTTTAGTGTGGATGGAGAATTTATTACGTTTGGATTTATGTAGGAAGTTAGTTATAATATTAGTAGCACGGGCTCTTAATATATCTTTGGAATCCGTAGGTACATCATCAATAATATTTTCCAAATCGGCCATAAAAACATCCAATCTAATATTGGACGAATCAGGAGAAATACTAAATTTAGGCCCGAGAGATAAAAAGTCTGCTATATCATTCGGAATATCTAAATCTGACAGGTTTCTAAACCATTTGTTATTGTCAATAAATAATGCATTATTATCGGGCAAACTATCAACTGCTTTATTGAATTTCTTAATATTGTTAGATTTAATCCTGTTTAAACTATTATTAAAAGTTGTTTGTAGCCTAATTTCATAATCTAATAAAATATTAGTTGGAATCAACATGTACAATTCAGCCCTGACTCCATCAATGTAACGCTTAATTCTCGAAATGCAATCACAAGTTATTTTTATTTCCAACGACAAAGTTTTTTGACACATTTTTAAAATGAAGTTATCAACCTTATTAGTCATTGTTTTATCATTACATGTAAAAAGTAAACTATGAACATTTTTTATACTGTCCTTAATATGTTTAGGTATTAGTCCAGTTGTTCTAAAACGTAGTAAAAATATTCTTTTATTCGTGTTCTTGGCTAGCTTGATGTTTAGCTTCGCCCACTGCTTAAGCAATTTAGTGGCATTTAAACCATATCTATCAGTAATCAATTGATAGAAACCCATCATAAATTTTTAAATCAGAAAATCAAAACAAATGATTATCCTGTGGTAATTATCGACCGTACTATTTATATAAGCAAAAGGTGATGATTGTCAGGTATGCGGTCAGTATAAGAAATAAAACTATATTCTCATTCTCAATATTTCGCTATTGTTCAATAGCATCATCAGGAGACACTACAATAATTAAAATATAAATACAATGACAAAGATAGGAACACAAATACTTACAGATGTTAAGAGTCAGTAAAAGTTGATGTACACCACATTAAGGTACTAACTAGACTAATTGCTAATGATTAATTTGTAAAAATGGTTGTGGTGTGAATTGATAAAAACAAGAAACAATTTGAGTTAAAAACAAAACAACAAAATAAATAATCTGAAACGTATGAATAAATGGGGTGACAAAACAACAATATTAAAATGAATTTAAAAGGTGACAATAAATATCACTAAGTTTATTAGTATCAGATTTGAGGTTGATAGCATCCTTTTGTTTGTTGATGTGATACATTTCGAAAAATAAACGATTCCTGTATTGGTCAACTTTCTGGAGAATCTCTGTATCGTCATAACTAAACGTATGGCCCGTCTTTATAAAATGATCCACCACTACACAGTTATTCTTGCCTACTCGACAATCACTTCTATGTTGGGTAATACGGTTTTTTAACCATTGAGAAGTTTGACCAACGTAACATCCCGGACACTGCGAGCAATTTATTTTGTAAATCACGTTGGTTTGTAATAATAAAGGTGTTTTATCTTTAACTTTCGAAAAAAGGAGAGAAATAGTTGTCAAATTGTATTTAGCAACTCTGAAATTGGTGAACTGTTTGAACAGTGGTAAAATCAGTTGAGTTAAATTATTGATGTAAGGAAGTCTTTTGTACAGAGTAGCCTGTTGATTGAAATTGTCAACCTGACCATCGTAGAAGTCTGTGTTATAAATTAATTTTTTTAAAATGTGTTTGGGATAACCGTTGTTAACGAAAATATCAAATAACGATCTTAAGTTCTTATTAACAAATTTTTCATCACTGACGTGTAGAATTCTATTTTTCATTGTTAATACTAAGTTGTACTTCTGACTCTTAGGATGATCAGAGTAGAAATTTAAAAACCTTCCAGATGATGTTGGCTTTTGATACCAATCTAACAAGATAATGTTATTGTCGGATCTCATTACTCTGGTGTCCAAGAATGGTAAGCTGGCCCCACTCTCCAATTCCATAGTGAATTGTAAATGATTATCAAATGAATTGAAAACATTAAGTGTAAAATCAGTCTTATCAAAGGGAACAGCACAAATTATGTCATCGACATATTTATACAAAAAAGGTAATTTGAAGGGCAATTTAGGGATTACATTGTCAAGTAGCTCGTCAAGGACAAGAGTGGCTAGAACAGGACTGATGGGGGATCCCATCGGTGTGCCAAAAATTTGGCGATAAAATACGTTGTTGAAACTGAAAAAAGTGTTATCAAAAATAAATGTAACCAATGATAAAAAACTATCCTTGGATAATGTAGTGAAGGGTTCCAACAGAAACCATTTTTCATCAATAATATTGGTAATTAAGTTTAATGGGATGTTGGTAAATAAAGATACTACATCTAAAGAAATAAGTATGTAATCCTTTGGTAATCTACAGCCTCTGATAGCATTGACAAAAGAGAAAGTGTCGTTAATATTATAATTTGTGTGATCCTGAAACGCATTTTGTAGAATATCAGATAAAAATTTTGATAGCTTGTAAGTAGTAGAATTGATGGAACTAACTATCGGGCGAAGGGGTATCTCCAATTTATGTATTTTCGGTAAACAATACAACTTGGGAAAATTGGAATTATAAATGAATAATAACTTAGCGATATCATCGGAAAGTTCCTGTTTGGTTTTTAACTTTTTAATTAACAAATTATAATTTCTTTGTACAGAGGTGGTAGGATCCTTATTTAGTTCAATATAAGTTGACTCATCTCGTAATAACAATTTAGTTCTCTCAACATAATCTGATCTATTCATTGCAACCGTACAACCTCCTTTGTCTGCTTGTAAAATATAAAGTTCCGGATGAGATTTCAAAAACCATTTAGTTTTATTAAACATTTTAGTGTGGATGGAGAATTTATTACGTTTGGATTTATGTAGGAAGTTAGTTATAATATTAGTAGCACGGGCTCTTAATATATCTTTGGAATCCGTAGGTACATCATCAATAATATTTTCCAAATCGGCCATAAAAACATCCAATCTAATATTGGACGAATCAGGAGAAATACTAAATTTAGGCCCGAGAGATAAAAAGTCTGCTATATCATTCGGAATATCTAAATCTGACAGGTTTCTAAACCATTTGTTATTGTCAATAAATAATGCATTATTATCGGGCAAACTATCAACTGCTTTATTGAATTTCTTAATATTGTTAGATTTAATCCTGTTTAAACTATTATTAAAAGTTGTTTGTAGCCTAATTTCATAATCTAATAAAATATTAGTTGGAATCAACATGTACAATTCAGCCCTGACTCCATCAATGTAACGCTTAATTCTCGAAATGCAATCACAAGTTATTTTTATTTCCAACGACAAAGTTTTTTGACACATTTTTAAAATGAAGTTATCAACCTTATTAGTCATTGTTTTATCATTACATGTAAAAAGTAAACTATGAACATTTTTTATACTGTCCTTAATATGTTTAGGTATTAGTCCAGTTGTTCTAAAACGTAGTAAAAATATTCTTTTATTCGTGTTCTTGGCTAGCTTGATGTTTAGCTTCGCCCACTGCTTAAGCAATTTAGTGGCATTTAAACCATATCTATCAGTAATCAATTGATAGAAACCCATCATAAATTTTTAAATCAGAAAATCAAAACAAATGATTATCCTGTGGTAATTATCGACCGTACTATTTATATAAGCAAAAGGTGATGATTGTCAGGTATGCGGTCAGTATAAGAAATAAAACTATATTCTCATTCTCAATATTTCGCTATTGTTCAATAGCATCATCAGGAGACACTACAATAATTAAAATATAAATACAATGACAAAGATAGGAACACAAATACTTACAGATGTTAAGAGTCAGTAAAAGTTGATGTACACCACATTAAGGTACTAACTAGACTAATTGCTAATGATTAATTTGTAAAAATGGTTGTGGTGTGAATTGATAAAAACAAGAAACAATTTGAGTTAAAAACAAAACAACAAAATGAATAATCTGAAACGTATGAATAAATGGGGTGACAAAACAACAATATTAAAATGAATTTAAAAGGTGACAATAAATATCACTAAGTTTATTAGTATCAGATTTGAGGTTGATAGCATCCTTTTGTTTGTTGATGTGATACATTTCGAAAAATAAACGATTCCTGTATTGGTCAACTTTCTGGAGAATCTCTGTATCGTCATAACTAAACGTATGGCCCGTCTTTATAAAATGATCCACCACTACACAGTTATTCTTGCCTACTCGACAATCACTTCTATGTTGGGTAATACGGTTTTTTAACCATTGAGAAGTTTGACCAACGTAACATCCCGGACACTGCGAGCAATTTATTTTGTAAATCACGTTGGTTTGTAATAATAAAGGTGTTTTATCTTTAACTTTCGAAAAAAGGAGAGAAATAGTTGTCAAATTGTATTTAGCAACTCTGAAATTGGTGAACTGTTTGAACAGTGGTAAAATCAGTTGAGTTAAATTATTGATGTAAGGAAGTCTTTTGTACAGAGTAGCCTGTTGATTGAAATTGTCAACCTGACCATCGTAGAAGTCTGTGTTATAAATTAATTTTTTTAAAATGTGTTTGGGATAACCGTTGTTAACGAAAATATCAAATAACGATCTTAAGTTCTTATTAACAAATTTTTCATCACTGACGTGTAGAATTCTATTTTTCATTGTTAATACTAAGTTGTACTTCTGACTCTTAGGATGATCAGAGTAGAAATTTAAAAACCTTCCAGATGATGTTGGCTTTTGATACCAATCTAACAAGATAATGTTATTGTCGGATCTCATTACTCTGGTGTCCAAGAATGGTAAGCTGGCCCCACTCTCCAATTCCATAGTGAATTGTAAATGATTATCAAATGAATTGAAAACATTAAGTGTAAAATCAGTCTTATCAAAGGGAACAGCACAAATTATGTCATCGACATATTTATACAAAAAAGGTAATTTGAAGGGCAATTTAGGGATTACATTGTCAAGTAGCTCGTCAAGGACAAGAGTGGCTAGAACAGGACTGATGGGGGATCCCATCGGTGTGCCAAAAATTTGGCGATAAAATACGTTGTTGAAACTGAAAAAAGTGTTATCAAAAATAAATGTAACCAATGATAAAAAACTATCCTTGGATAATGTAGTGAAGGGTTCCAACAGAAACCATTTTTCATCAATAATATTGGTAATTAAGTTTAATGGGATGTTGGTAAATAAAGATACTACATCTAAAGAAATAAGTATGTAATCCTTTGGTAATCTACAGCCTCTGATAGCATTGACAAAAGAGAAAGTGTCGTTAATATTATAATTTGTGTGATCCTGAAACGCATTTTGTAGAATATCAGATAAAAATTTTGATAGCTTGTAAGTAGTAGAATTGATGGAACTAACTATCGGGCGAAGGGGTATCTCCAATTTATGTATTTTCGGTAAACAATACAACTTGGGAAAATTGGAATTATAAATGAATAATAACTTAGCGATATCATCGGAAAGTTCCTGTTTGGTTTTTAACTTTTTAATTAACAAATTATAATTTCTTTGTACAGAGGTGGTAGGATCCTTATTTAGTTCAATATAAGTTGACTCATCTCGTAATAACAATTTAGTTCTCTCAACATAATCTGATCTATTCATTGCAACCGTACAACCTCCTTTGTCTGCTTGTAAAATATAAAGTTCCGGATGAGATTTCAAAAACCATTTAGTTTTATTAAACATTTTAGTGTGGATGGAGAATTTATTACGTTTGGATTTATGTAGGAAGTTAGTTATAATATTAGTAGCACGGGCTCTTAATATATCTTTGGAATCCGTAGGTACATCATCAATAATATTTTCCAAATCGGCCATAAAAACATCCAATCTAATATTGGACGAATCAGGAGAAATACTAAATTTAGGCCCGAGAGATAAAAAGTCTGCTATATCATTCGGAATATCTAAATCTGACAGGTTTCTAAACCATTTGTTATTGTCAATAAATAATGCATTATTATCGGGCAAACTATCAACTGCTTTATTGAATTTCTTAATATTGTTAGATTTAATCCTGTTTAAACTATTATTAAAAGTTGTTTGTAGCCTAATTTCATAATCTAATAAAATATTAGTTGGAATCAACATGTACAATTCAGCCCTGACTCCATCAATGTAACGCTTAATTCTCGAAATGCAATCACAAGTTATTTTTATTTCCAACGACAAAGTTTTTTGACACATTTTTAAAATGAAGTTATCAACCTTATTAGTCATTGTTTTATCATTACATGTAAAAAGTAAACTATGAACATTTTTTATACTGTCCTTAATATGTTTAGGTATTAGTCCAGTTGTTCTAAAACGTAGTAAAAATATTCTTTTATTCGTGTTCTTGGCTAGCTTGATGTTTAGCTTCGCCCACTGCTTAAGCAATTTAGTGGCATTTAAACCATATCTATCAGTAATCAATTGATAGAAACCCATCATAAATTTTTAAATCAGAAAATCAAAACAAATGATTATCCTGTGGTAATTATCGACCGTACTATTTATATAAGCAAAAGGTGATGATTGTCAGGTATGCGGTCAGTATAAGAAATAAAACTATATTCTCATTCTCAATATTTCGCTATTGTTCAATAGCATCATCAGGAGACACTACAATAATTAAAATATAAATACAATGACAAAGATAGGAACACAAATACTTACAGATGTTAAGAGTCAGTAAAAGTTGATGTACACCACATTAAGGTACTAACTAGACTAATTGCTAATGATTAATTTGTAAAAATGGTTGTGGTGTGAATTGATAAAAACAAGAAACAATTTGAGTTAAAAACAAAACAACAAAATAAATAATCTGAAACGTATGAATAAATGGGGTGACAAAACAACAATATTAAAATGAATTTAAAAGGTGACAATAAATATCACTAAGTTTATTAGTATCAGATTTGAGGTTGATAGCATCCTTTTGTTTGTTGATGTGATACATTTCGAAAAATAAACGATTCCTGTATTGGTCAACTTTCTGGAGAATCTCTGTATCGTCATAACTAAACGTATGGCCCGTCTTTATAAAATGATCCACCACTACACAGTTATTCTTGCCTACTCGACAATCACTTCTATGTTGGGTAATACGGTTTTTTAACCATTGAGAAGTTTGACCAACGTAACATCCCGGACACTGCGAGCAATTTATTTTGTAAATCACGTTGGTTTGTAATAATAAAGGTGTTTTATCTTTAACTTTCGAAAAAAGGAGAGAAATAGTTGTCAAATTGTATTTAGCAACTCTGAAATTGGTGAACTGTTTGAACAGTGGTAAAATCAGTTGAGTTAAATTATTGATGTAAGGAAGTCTTTTGTACAGAGTAGCCTGTTGATTGAAATTGTCAACCTGACCATCGTAGAAGTCTGTGTTATAAATTAATTTTTTTAAAATGTGTTTGGGATAACCGTTGTTAACGAAAATATCAAATAACGATCTTAAGTTCTTATTAACAAATTTTTCATCACTGACGTGTAGAATTCTATTTTTCATTGTTAATACTAAGTTGTACTTCTGACTCTTAGGATGATCAGAGTAGAAATTTAAAAACCTTCCAGATGATGTTGGCTTTTGATACCAATCTAACAAGATAATGTTATTGTCGGATCTCATTACTCTGGTGTCCAAGAATGGTAAGCTGGCCCCACTCTCCAATTCCATAGTGAATTGTAAATGATTATCAAATGAATTGAAAACATTAAGTGTAAAATCAGTCTTATCAAAGGGAACAGCACAAATTATGTCATCGACATATTTATACAAAAAAGGTAATTTGAAGGGCAATTTAGGGATTACATTGTCAAGTAGCTCGTCAAGGACAAGAGTGGCTAGAACAGGACTGATGGGGGATCCCATCGGTGTGCCAAAAATTTGGCGATAAAATACGTTGTTGAAACTGAAAAAAGTGTTATCAAAAATAAATGTAACCAATGATAAAAAACTATCCTTGGATAATGTAGTGAAGGGTTCCAACAGAAACCATTTTTCATCAATAATATTGGTAATTAAGTTTAATGGGATGTTGGTAAATAAAGATACTACATCTAAAGAAATAAGTATGTAATCCTTTAGTAATCTACAGCCTCTGATAGCATTGACAAAAGAGAAAGTGTCGTTAATATTATAATTTGTGTGATCCTGAAACGCATTTTGTAGAATATCAGATAAAAATTTTGATAGCTTGTAAGTAGTAGAATTGATGGAACTAACTATCGGGCGAAGGGGTATCTCCAATTTATGTATTTTCGGTAAACAATACAACTTGGGAAAATTGGAATTATAAATGAATAATAACTTAGCGATATCATCGGAAAGTTCCTGTTTGGTTTTTAACTTTTTAATTAACAAATTATAATTTCTTTGTACAGAGGTGGTAGGATCCTTATTTAGTTCAATATAAGTTGACTCATCTCGTAATAACAATTTAGTTCTCTCAACATAATCTGATCTATTCATTGCAACCGTACAACCTCCTTTGTCTGCTTGTAAAATATAAAGTTCCGGATGAGATTTCAAAAACCATTTAGTTTTATTAAACATTTTAGTGTGGATGGAGAATTTATTACGTTTGGATTTATGTAGGAAGTTAGTTATAATATTAGTAGCACGGGCTCTTAATATATCTTTGGAATCCGTAGGTACATCATCAATAATATTTTCCAAATCGGCCATAAAAACATCCAATCTAATATTGGACGAATCAGGAGAAATACTAAATTTAGGCCCGAGAGATAAAAAGTCTGCTATATCATTCGGAATATCTAAATCTGACAGGTTTCTAAACCATTTGTTATTGTCAATAAATAATGCATTATTATCGGGCAAACTATCAACTGCTTTATTGAATTTCTTAATATTGTTAGATTTAATCCTGTTTAAACTATTATTAAAAGTTGTTTGTAGCCTAATTTCATAATCTAATAAAATATTAGTTGGAATCAACATGTACAATTCAGCCCTGACTCCATCAATGTAACGCTTAATTCTCGAAATGCAATCACAAGTTATTTTTATTTCCAACGACAAAGTTTTTTGACACATTTTTAAAATGAAGTTATCAACCTTATTAGTCATTGTTTTATCATTACATGTAAAAAGTAAACTATGAACATTTTTTATACTGTCCTTAATATGTTTAGGTATTAGTCCAGTTGTTCTAAAACGTAGTAAAAATATTCTTTTATTCGTGTTCTTGGCTAGCTTGATGTTTAGCTTCGCCCACTGCTTAAGCAATTTAGTGGCATTTAAACCATATCTATCAGTAATCAATTGATAGAAACCCATCATAAATTTTTAAATCAGAAAATCAAAACAAATGATTATCCTGTGGTAATTATCGACCGTACTATTTATATAAGCAAAAGGTGATGATTGTCAGGTATGCGGTCAGTATAAGAAATAAAACTATATTCTCATTCTCAATATTTCGCTATTGTTCAATAGCATCATCAGGAGACACTACAATAATTAAAATATAAATACAATGACAAAGATAGGAACACAAATACTTACAGATGTTAAGAGTCAGTAAAAGTTGATGTACACCACATTAAGGTACTAACTAGACTAATTGCTAATGATTAATTTGTAAAAATGGTTGTGGTGTGAATTGATAAAAACAAGAAACAATTTGAGTTAAAAACAAAACAACAAAATAAATAATCTGAAACGTATGAATAAATGGGGTGACAAAACAACAATATTAAAATGAATTTAAAAGGTGACAATAAATATCACTAAGTTTATTAGTATCAGATTTGAGGTTGATAGCATCCTTTTGTTTGTTGATGTGATACATTTCGAAAAATAAACGATTCCTGTATTGGTCAACTTTCTGGAGAATCTCTGTATCGTCATAACTAAACGTATGGCCCGTCTTTATAAAATGATCCACCACTACACAGTTATTCTTGCCTACTCGACAATCACTTCTATGTTGGGTAATACGGTTTTTTAACCATTGAGAAGTTTGACCAACGTAACATCCCGGACACTGCGAGCAATTTATTTTGTAAATCACGTTGGTTTGTAATAATAAAGGTGTTTTATCTTTAACTTTCGAAAAAAGGAGAGAAATAGTTGTCAAATTGTATTTAGCAACTCTGAAATTGGTGAACTGTTTGAACAGTGGTAAAATCAGTTGAGTTAAATTATTGATGTAAGGAAGTCTTTTGTACAGAGTAGCCTGTTGATTGAAATTGTCAACCTGACCATCGTAGAAGTCTGTGTTATAAATTAATTTTTTTAAAATGTGTTTGGGATAACCGTTGTTAACGAAAATATCAAATAACGATCTTAAGTTCTTATTAACAAATTTTTCATCACTGACGTGTAGAATTCTATTTTTCATTGTTAATACTAAGTTGTACTTCTGACTCTTAGGATGATCCGAGTAGAAATTTAAAAACCTTCCAGATGATGTTGGCTTTTGATACCAATCTAACAAGATAATGTTATTGTCGGATCTCATTACTCTGGTGTCCAAGAATGGTAAGCTGGCCCCACTCTCCAATTCCATAGTGAATTGTAAATGATTATCAAATGAATTGAAAACATTAAGTGTAAAATCAGTCTTATCAAAGGGAACAGCACAAATTATGTCATCGACATATTTATACAAAAAAGGTAATTTGAAGGGCAATTTAGGGATTACATTGTCAAGTAGCTCGTCAAGGACAAGAGTGGCTAGAACAGGACTGATGGGGGATCCCATCGGTGTGCCAAAAATTTGGCGATAAAATACGTTGTTGAAACTGAAAAAAGTGTTATCAAAAATAAATGTAACCAATGATAAAAAACTATCCTTGGATAATGTAGTGAAGGGTTCCAACAGAAACCATTTTTCATCAATAATATTGGTAATTAAGTTTAATGGGATGTTGGTAAATAAAGATACTACATCTAAAGAAATAAGTATGTAATCCTTTGGTAATCTACAGCCTCTGATAGCATTGACAAAAGAGAAAGTGTCGTTAATATTATAATTTGTGTGATCCTGAAACGCATTTTGTAGAATATCAGATAAAAATTTTGATAGCTTGTAAGTAGTAGAATTGATGGCACTAACTATCGGGCGAAGGGGTATCTCCAATTTATGTATTTTCGGTAAACAATACAACTTGGGAAAATTGGAATTATAAATGAATAATAACTTAGCGATATCATCGGAAAGTTCCTGTTTGGTTTTTAACTTTTTAATTAACAAATTATAATTTCTTTGTACAGAGGTGGTAGGATCCTTATTTAGTTCAATATAAGTTGACTCATCTCGTAATAACAATTTAGTTCTCTCAACATAATCTGATCTATTCATTGCAACCGTACAACCTCCTTTGTCTGCTTGTAAAATATAAAGTTCCGGATGAGATTTCAAAAACCATTTAGTTTTATTAAACATTTTAGTGTGGATGGAGAATTTATTACGTTTGGATTTATGTAGGAAGTTAGTTATAATATTAGTAGCACGGGCTCTTAATATATCTTTGGAATCCGTAGGTACATCATCAATAATATTTTCCAAATCGGCCATAAAAACATCCAATCTAATATTGGACGAATCAGGAGAAATACTAAATTTAGGCCCGAGAGATAAAAAGTCTGCTATATCATTCGGAATATCTAAATCTGACAGGTTTCTAAACCATTTGTTATTGTCAATAAATAATGCATTATTATCGGGCAAACTATCAACTGCTTTATTGAATTTCTTAATATTGTTAGATTTAATCCTGTTTAAACTATTATTAAAAGTTGTTTGTAGCCTAATTTCATAATCTAATAAAATATTAGTTGGAATCAACATGTACAATTCAGCCCTGACTCCATCAATGTAACGCTTAATTCTCGAAATGCAATCACAAGTTATTTTTATTTCCAACGACAAAGAATTTTGACACATTTTTAAAATGAAGTTATCAACCTTATTAGTCATTGTTTTATCATTACATGTAAAAAGTAAACTATGAACATTTTTTATACTGTCCTTAATATGTTTAGGTATTAGTCCAGTTGTTCTAAAACGTAGTAAAAATATTCTTTTATTCGTGTTCTTGGCTAGCTTGATGTTTAGCTTCGCCCACTGCTTAAGCAATTTAGTGGCATTTAAACCATATCTATCAGTAATCAATTGATAGAAACCCATCATAAATTTTTAAATCAGAAAATCAAAACAAATGATTATCCTGTGGTAATTATCGACCGTACTATTTATATAAGCAAAAGGTGATGATTGTCAGGTATGCGGTCAGTATAAGAAATAAAACTATATTCTCATTCTCAATATTTCGCTATTGTTCAATAGCATCATCAGGAGACACTACAATAATTAAAATATAAATACAATGACAAAGATAGGAACACAAATACTTACAGATGTTAAGAGTCAGTAAAAGTTGATGTACACCACATTAAGGTACTAACTAGACTAATTGCTAATGAATAATTTGTAAAAATGGTTGTGGTGTGAATTGATAAAAACAAGAAACAATTTGAGTTAAAAACAAAACAACAAAATAAATAATCTGAAACGTATGAATAAATGGGGTGACAAAACAACAATATTAAAATGAATTTAAAAGGTGACAATAAATATCACTAAGTTTATTAGTATCAGATTTGAGGTTGATAGCATCCTTTTGTTTGTTGATGTGATACATTTCGAAAAATAAACGATTCCTGTATTGGTCAACTTTCTGGAGAATCTCTGTATCGTCATAACTAAACGTATGGCCCGTCTTTATAAAATGATCCACCACTACACAGTTATTCTTGCCTACTCGACAATCACTTCTATGTTGGGTAATACGGTTTTTTAACCATTGAGAAGTTTGACCAACGTAACATCCCGGACACTGCGAGCAATTTATTTTGTAAATCACGTTGGTTTGTAATAATAAAGGTGTTTTATCTTTAACTTTCGAAAAAAGGAGAGAAATAGTTGTCAAATTGTATTTAGCAACTCTGAAATTGGTGAACTGTTTGAACAGTGGTAAAATCAGTTGAGTTAAATTATTGATGTAAGGAAGTCTTTTGTACAGAGTAGCCTGTTGATTGAAATTGTCAACCTGACCATCGTAGAAGTCTGTGTTATAAATTAATTTTTTTAAAATGTGTTTGGGATAACCGTTGTTAACGAAAATATCAAATAACGATCTTAAGTTCTTATTAACAAATTTTTCATCACTGACGTGTAGAATTCTATTTTTCATTGTTAATACTAAGTTGTACTTCTGACTCTTAGGATGATCAGAGTAGAAATTTAAAAACCTTCCAGATGATGTTGGCTTTTGATACCAATCTAACAAGATAATGTTATTGTCGGATCTCATTACTCTGGTGTCCAAGAATGGTAAGCTGGCCCCACTCTCCAATTCCATAGTGAATTGTAAATGATTATCAAATGAATTGAAAACATTAAGTGTAAAATCAGTCTTATCAAAGGGAACAGCACAAATTATGTCATCGACATATTTATACAAAAAAGGTAATTTGAAGGGCAATTTAGGGATTACATTGTCAAGTAGCTCGTCAAGGACAAGAGTGGCTAGAACAGGACTGATGGGGGATCCCATCGGTGTGCCAAAAATTTGGCGATAAAATACGTTGTTGAAACTGAAAAAAGTGTTATCAAAAATAAATGTAACCAATGATAAAAAACTATCCTTGGATAATGTAGTGAAGGGTTCCAACAGAAACCATTTTTCATCAATAATATTGGTAATTAAGTTTAATGGGATGTTGGTAAATAAAGATACTACATCTAAAGAAATAAGTATGTAATCCTTTGGTAATCTACAGCCTCTGATAGCATTGACAAAAGAGAAAGTGTCGTTAATATTATAATTTGTGTGATCCTGAAACGCATTTTGTAGAATATCAGATAAAAATTTTGATAGCTTGTAAGTAGTAGAATTGATGGAACTAACTATCGGGCGAAGGGGTATCTCCAATTTATGTATTTTCGGTAAACAATACAACTTGGGAAAATTGGAATTATAAATGAATAATAACTTAGCGATATCATCGGAAAGTTCCTGTTTGGTTTTTAACTTTTTAATTAACAAATTATAATTTCTTTGTACAGAGGTGGTAGGATCCTTATTTAGTTCAATATAAGTTGACTCATCTCGTAATAACAATTTAGTTCTCTCAACATAATCTGATCTATTCATTGCAACCGTACAACCTCCTTTGTCTGCTTGTAAAATATAAAGTTCCGGATGAGATTTCAAAAACCATTTAGTTTTATTAAACATTTTAGTGTGGATGGAGAATTTATTACGTTTGGATTTATGTAGGAAGTTAGTTATAATATTAGTAGCACGGGCTCTTAATATATCTTTGGAATCCGTAGGTACATCATCAATAATATTTTCCAAATCCTCCATAAAAACATCCAATCTAATATTGGACGAATCAGGAGAAATACTAAATTTAGGCCCGAGAGATAAAAAGTCTGCTATATCATTCGGAATATCTAAATCTGACAGGTTTCTAAACCATTTGTTATTGTCAATAAATAATGCATTATTATCGGGCAAACTATCAACTGCTTTATTGAATTTCTTAATATTGTTAGATTTAATCCTGTTTAAACTATTATTAAAAGTTGTTTGTAGCCTAATTTCATAATCTAATAAAATATTAGTTGGAATCAACATGTACAATTCAGCCCTGACTCCATCAATGTAACGCTTAATTCTCGAAATGCAATCACAAGTTATTTTTATTTCCAACGACAAAGTTTTTTGACACATTTTTAAAATGAAGTTATCAACCTTATTAGTCATTGTTTTATCATTACATGTAAAAAGTAAACTATGAACATTTTTTATACTGTCCTTAATATGTTTAGGTATTAGTCCAGTTGTTCTAAAACGTAGTAAAAATATTCTTTTATTCGTGTTCTTGGCTAGCTTGATGTTTAGCTTCGCCCACTGCTTAAGCAATTTAGTGGCATTTAAACCATATCTATCAGTAATCAATTGATAGAAACCCATCATAAATTTTTAAATCAGAAAATCAAAACAAATGATTATCCTGTGGTAATTATCGACCGTACTATTTATATAAGCAAAAGGTGATGATTGTCAGGTATGCGGTCAGTATAAGAAATAAAACTATATTCTCATTCTCAATATTTCGCTATTGTTCAATAGCATCATCAGGAGACACTACAATAATTAAAATATAAATACAATGACAAAGATAGGAACACAAATACTTACAGATGTTAAGAGTCAGTAAAAGTTGATGTACACCACATTAAGGTACTAACTAGACTAATTGCTAATGATTAATTTGTAAAAATGGTTGTGGTGTGAATTGATAAAAACAAGAAACAATTTGAGTTAAAAACAAAACAACAAAATAAATAATCTGAAACGTATGAATAAATGGGGTGACAAAACAACAATATTAAAATGAATTTAAAAGGTGACAATAAATATCACTAAGTTTATTAGTATCAGATTTGAGGTTGATAGCATCCTTTTGTTTGTTGATGTGATACATTTCGAAAAATAAACGATTCCTGTATTGGTCAACTTTCTGGAGAATCTCTGTATCGTCATAACTAAACGTATGGCCCGTCTTTATAAAATGATCCACCACTACACAGTTATTCTTGCCTACTCGACAATCACTTCTATGTTGGGTAATACGGTTTTTTAACCATTGAGAAGTTTGACCAACGTAACATCCCGGACACTGCGAGCAATTTATTTTGTAAATCACGTTGGTTTGTAATAATAAAGGTGTTTTATCTTTAACTTTCGAAAAAAGGAGAGAAATAGTTGTCAAATTGTATTTAGCAACTCTGAAATTGGTGAACTGTTTGAACAGTGGTAAAATCAGTTGAGTTAAATTATTGATGTAAGGAAGTCTTTTGTACAGAGTAGCCTGTTGATTGAAATTGTCAACCTGACCATCGTAGAAGTCTGTGTTATAAATTAATTTTTTTAAAATGTGTTTGGGATAACCGTTGTTAACGAAAATATCAAATAACGATCTTAAGTTCTTATTAACAAATTTTTCATCACTGACGTGTAGAATTCTATTTTTCATTGTTAATACTAAGTTGTACTTCTGACTCTTAGGATGATCAGAGTAGAAATTTAAAAACCTTCCAGATGATGTTGGCTTTTGATACCAATCTAACAAGATAATGTTATTGTCGGATCTCATTACTCTGGTGTCCAAGAATGGTAAGCTGGCCCCACTCTCCAATTCCATAGTGAATTGTAAATGATTATCAAATGAATTGAAAACATTAAGTGTAAAATCAGTCTTATCAAAGGGAACAGCACAAATTATGTCATCGACATATTTATACAAAAAAGGTAATTTGAAGGGCAATTTAGGGATTACATTGTCAAGTAGCTCGTCAAGGACAAGAGTGGCTAGAACAGGACTGATGGGGGATCCCATCGGTGTGCCAAAAATTTGGCGATAAAATACGTTGTTGAAACTGAAAAAAGTGTTATCAAAAATAAATGTAACCAATGATAAAAAACTATCCTTGGATAATGTAGTGAAGGGTTCCAACAGAAACCATTTTTCATCAATAATATTGGTAATTAAGTTTAATGGGATGTTGGTAAATAAAGATACTACATCTAAAGAAATAAGTATGTAATCCTTTGGTAATCTACAGCCTCTGATAGCATTGACAAAAGAGAAAGTGTCGTTAATATTATAATTTGTGTGATCCTGAAACGCATTTTGTAGAATATCAGATAAAAATTTTGATAGCTTGTAAGTAGTAGAATTGATGGAACTAACTATCGGGCGAAGGGGTATCTCCAATTTATGTATTTTCGGTAAACAATACAACTTGGGAAAATTGGAATTATAAATGAATAATAACTTAGCGATATCATCGGAAAGTTCCTGTTTGGTTTTTAACTTTTTAATTAACAAATTATAATTTCTTTGTACAGAGGTGGTAGGATCCTTATTTAGTTCAATATAAGTTGACTCATCTCGTAATAACAATTTAGTTCTCTCAACATAATCTGATCTATTCATTGCAACCGTACAACCTCCTTTGTCTGCTTGTAAAATATAAAGTTCCGGATGAGATTTCAAAAACCATTTAGTTTTATTAAACATTTTAGTGTGGATGGAGAATTTATTACGTTTGGATTTATGTAGGAAGTTAGTTATAATATTAGTAGCACGGGCTCTTAATATATCTTTGGAATCCGTAGGTACATCATCAATAATATTTTCCAAATCGGCCATAAAAACATCCAATCTAATATTGGACGAATCAGGAGAAATACTAAATTTAGGCCCGAGAGATAAAAAGTCTGCTATATCATTCGGAATATCTAAATCTGACAGGTTTCTAAACCATTTGTTATTGTCAATAAATAATGCATTATTATCGGGCAAACTATCAACTGCTTTATTGAATTTCTTAATATTGTTAGATTTAATCCTGTTTAAACTATTATTAAAAGTTGTTTGTAGCCTAATTTCATAATCTAATAAAATATTAGTTGGAATCAACATGTACAATTCAGCCCTGACTCCATCAATGTAACGCTTAATTCTCGAAATGCAATCACAAGTTATTTTTATTTCCAACGACAAAGTTTTTTGACACATTTTTAAAATGAAGTTATCAACCTTATTAGTCATTGTTTTATCATTACATGTAAAAAGTAAACTATGAACATTTTTTATACTGTCCTTAATATGTTTAGGTATTAGTCCAGTTGTTCTAAAACGTAGTAAAAATATTCTTTTATTCGTGTTCTTGGCTAGCTTGATGTTTAGCTTCGCCCACTGCTTAAGCAATTTAGTGGCATTTAAACCATATCTATCAGTAATCAATTGATAGAAACCCATCATAAATTTTTAAATCAGAAAATCAAAACAAATGATTATCCTGTGGTAATTATCGACCGTACTATTTATATAAGCAAAAGGTGATGATTGTCAGGTATGCGGTCAGTATAAGAAATAAAACTATATTCTCATTCTCAATATTTCGCTATTGTTCAATAGCATCATCAGGAGACACTACAATAATTAAAATATAAATACAATGACAAAGATAGGAACACAAATACTTACAGATGTTAAGAGTCAGTAAAAGTTGATGTACACCACATTAAGGTACTAACTAGACTAATTGCTAATGATTAATTTGTAAAAATGGTTGTGGTGTGAATTGATAAAAACAAGAAACAATTTGAGTTAAAAACAAAACAACAAAATAAATAATCTGAAACGTATGAATAAATGGGGTGACAAAACAACAATATTAAAATGAATTTAAAAGGTGACAATAAATATCACTAAGTTTATTAGTATCAGATTTGAGGTTGATAGCATCCTTTTGTTTGTTGATGTGATACATTTCGAAAAATAAACGATTCCTGTATTGGTCAACTTTCTGGAGAATCTCTGTATCGTCATAACTAAACGTATGGCCCGTCTTTATAAAATGATCCACCACTACACAGTTATTCTTGCCTACTCGACAATCACTACGTTTAGTTATGACGATACAGAGATTCTCCAGAAAGTTGACCAATACAGGAATCGTTTATTTTTCGAAATGTATCACATCAACAAACAAAAGGATGCTATCAACCTCAAATCTGATACTAATAAACTTAGTGATATTTATTGTCACCTTTTAAATTCATTTTAATATTGTTGTTTTGTCACCCCATTTATTCATACGTTTCAGATTATTTATTTTGTTGTTTTGTTTTTAACTCAAATTGTTTCTTGTTTTTATCAATTCACACCACAACCATTTTTACAAATTAATCATTAGCAATTAGTCTAGTTAGTACCTTAATGTGGTGTACATCAACTTTTACTGACTCTTAACATCTGTAAGTATTTGTGTTCCTATCTTTGTCATTGTATTTATATTTTAATTATTGTAGTGTCTCCTGATGATGCTATTGAACAATAGCGAAATATTGAGAATGAGAATATAGTTTTATTTCTTATACTGACCGCATACCTGACAATCATCACCTTTTGCTTATATAAATAGTACGGTCGATAATTACCACAGGATAATCATTTGTTTTGATTTTCTGATTTAAAAATTTATGATGGGTTTCTATCAATTGATTACTGATAGATATGGTTCAAATGCCACTAAATTGCTTAAGCAGTGGGCGAAGCTAAACATCAAGCTAGCCAAGAACACGAATAAAAGAATATTTTTACTACGTTTTAGAACAACTGGACTAATACCTAAACATATTAAGGACAGTATAAAAAATGTTCATAGTTTACTTTTTACATGTAATGATAAAACAATGACTAATAAGGTTGATAACTTCATTTTAAAAATGTGTCAAGAAACTTTGTCGTTGGAAATAAAAATAACTTGTGATTGCATTTCGAGAATTAAGCGTTACATTGATGGAGTCAGGGCTGAATTGTACATGTTGATTCCAACTAATATTTTATTAGATTATGAAATTAGGCTACAAACAACTTTTAATAATAGTTTAAACAGGATTAAATCTAACAATATTAAGAAATTCAATAAAGCAGTTGATAGTTTGCCCGATAATAATGCATTATTTATTGACAATAACAAATGGTTTAGAAACCTGTCAGATTTAGATATTCCGAATGATATAGCAGACTTTTTATCTCTCGGGCCTAAATTTAGTATTTCTCCTGATTCGTCCAATATTAGATTGGATGTTTTTATGGCCGATTTGGAAAATATTATTGATGATGTACCTACGGATTCCAAAGATATATTAAGAGCCCGTGCTACTAATATTATAACTAACTTCCTACATAAATCCAAACGTAATAAATTCTCCATCCACACTAAAATGTTTAATAAAACTAAATGGTTTTTGAAATCTCATCCGGAACTTTATATTTTACAAGCAGACAAAGGAGGTTGTACGGTTGCAATGAATAGATCAGATTATGTTGAGAGAACTAAATTGTTATTACGAGATGAGTCAACTTATATTGAACTAAATAAGGATCCTACCACCTCTGTACAAAGAAATTATAATTTGTTAATTAAAAAGTTAAAAACCAAACAGGAACTTTCCGATGATATCGCTAAGTTATTATTCATTTATAATTCCAATTTTCCCAAGTTGTATTGTTTACCGAAAATACATAAATTGGAGATACCCCTTCGCCCGATAGTTAGTTCCATCAATTCTACTACTTACAAGCTATCAAAATTTTTATCTGATATTCTACAAAATGCGTTTCAGGATCACACAAATTATAATATTAACGACACTTTCTCTTTTGTCAATGCTATCAGAGGCTGTAGATTACCAAAGGATTACATACTTATTTCTTTAGATGTAGTATCTTTATTTACCAACATCCCATTAAACTTAATTACCAATATTATTGATGAAAAATGGTTTCTGTTGGAACCCTTCACTACATTATCCAAGGATAGTTTTTTATCATTGGTTACATTTATTTTTGATAACACTTTTTTCAGTTTCAACAACGTATTTTATCGCCAAATTTTTGGCACACCGATGGGATCCCCCATCAGTCCTGTTCTAGCCACTCTTGTCCTTGACGAGCTACTTGACAATGTAATCCCTAAATTGCCCTTCAAATTACCTTTTTTGTATAAATATGTCGATGACATAATTTGTGCTGTTCCCTTTGATAAGACTGATTTTACACTTAATGTTTTCAATTCATTTGATAATCATTTACAATTCACTATGGAATTGGAGAGTGGGGCCAGCTTACCATTCTTGGACACCAGAGTAATGAGATCCGACAATAACATTATCTTGTTAGATTGGTATCAAAAGCCAACATCATCTGGAAGGTTTTTAAATTTCTACTCTGATCATCCTAAGAGTCAGAAGTACAACTTAGTATTAACAATGAAAAATAGAATTCTACACGTCAGTGATGAAAAATTTGTTAATAAGAACTTAAGATCGTTATTTGATATTTTCGTTAACAACGGTTATCCCAAACACATTTTAAAAAAATTAATTTATAACACAGACTTCTACGATGGTCAGGTTGACAATTTCAATCAACAGGCTACTCTGTACAAAAGACTTCCTTACATCAATAATTTAACTCAACTGATTTTACCACTGTTCAAACAGTTCACCAATTTCAGAGTTGCTAAATACAATTTGACAACTATTTCTCTCCTTTTTTCGAAAGTTAAAGATAAAACACCTTTATTATTACAAACCAACGTGATTTACAAAATAAATTGCTCGCAGTGTCCGGGATGTTACGTTGGTCAAACTTCTCAATGGTTAAAAAACCGTATTACCCAACATAGAAGTGATTGTCGAGTAGGCAAGAATAACTGTGTAGTGGTGGATCATTTTATAAAGACGGGCCATACGTTTAGTTATGACGATACAGAGATTCTCCAGAAAGTTGACCAATACAGGAATCGTTTATTTTTCGAAATGTATCACATCAACAAACAAAAGGATGCTATCAACCTCAAATCTGATACTAATAAACTTAGTGATATTTATTGTCACCTTTTAAATTCATTTTAATATTGTTGTTTTGTCACCCCATTTATTCATACGTTTCAGATTATTTATTTTGTTGTTTTGTTTTTAACTCAAATTGTTTCTTGTTTTTATCAATTCACACCACAACCATTTTTACAAATTAATCATTAGCAATTAGTCTAGTTAGTACCTTAATGTGGTGTACATCAACTTTTACTGACTCTTAACATCTGTAAGTATTTGTGTTCCTATCTTTGTCATTGTATTTATATTTTAATTATTGTAGTGTCTCCTGATGATGCTATTGAACAATAGCGAAATATTGAGAATGAGAATATAGTTTTATTTCTTATACTGACCGCATACCTGACAATCATCACCTTTTACTTATATAAATAGTACGGTCGATAATTACCACAGGATAATCATTTGTTTTGATTTTCTGATTTAAAAATTTATGATGGGTTTCTATCAATTGATTACTGATAGATATGGTTTAAATGCCACTAAATTGCTTAAGCAGTGGGCGAAGCTAAACATCAAGCTAGCCAAGAACACGAATAAAAGAATATTTTTACTACGTTTTAGAACAACTGGACTAATACCTAAACATATTAAGGACAGTATAAAAAATGTTCATAGTTTACTTTTTACATGTAATGATAAAACAATGACTAATAAGGTTGATAACTTCATTTTAAAAATGTGTCAAAAAACTTTGTCGTTGGAAATAAAAATAACTTGTGATTGCATTTCGAGAATTAAGCGTTACATTGATGGAGTCAGGGCTGAATTGTACATGTTGATTCCAACTAATATTTTATTAGATTATGAAATTAGGCTACAAACAACTTTTAATAATAGTTTAAACAGGATTAAATCTAACAATATTAAGAAATTCAATAAAGCAGTTGATAGTTTGCCCGATAATAATGCATTATTTATTGACAATAACAAATGGTTTAGAAACCTGTCAGATTTAGATATTCCGAATGATATAGCAGACTTTTTATCTCTCGGGCCTAAATTTAGTATTTCTCCTGATTCGTCCAATATTAGATTGGATGTTTTTATGGCCGATTTGGAAAATATTATTGATGATGTACCTACGGATTCCAAAGATATATTAAGAGCCCGTGCTACTAATATTATAACTAACTTCCTACATAAATCCAAACGTAATAAATTCTCCATCCACACTAAAATGTTTAATAAAACTAAATGGTTTTTGAAATCTCATCCGGAACTTTATATTTTACAAGCAGACAAAGGAGGTTGTACGGTTGCAATGAATAGATCAGATTATGTTGAGAGAACTAAATTGTTATTACGAGATGGGTCAACTTATATTGAACTAAATAAGGATCCTACCACCTCTGTACAAAGAAATTATAATTTGTTAATTAAAAAGTTAAAAACCAAACAGGAACTTTCCGATGATATCGCTAAGTTATTATTCATTTATAATTCCAATTTTCCCAAGTTGTATTGTTTACCGAAAATACATAAATTGGAGATACCCCTTCGCCCGATAGTTAGTTCCATCAATTCTACTACTTACAAGCTATCAAAATTTTTATCTGATATTCTACAAAATGCGTTTCAGGATCACACAAATTATAATATTAACGACACTTTCTCTTTTGTCAATGCTATCAGAGGCTGTAGATTACCAAAGGATTACATACTTATTTCTTTAGATGTAGTATCTTTATTTACCAACATCCCATTAAACTTAATTACCAATATTATTGATGAAAAATGGTTTCTGTTGGAACCCTTCACTACATTATCCAAGGATAGTTTTTTATCATTGGTTACATTTATTTTTGATAACACTTTTTTCAGTTTCAACAACGTATTTTATCGCCAAATTTTTGGCACACCGATGGGATCCCCCATCAGTCCTGTTCTAGCCACTCTTGTCCTTGACGAGCTACTTGACAATGTAATCCCTAAATTGCCCTTCAAATTACCTTTTTTGTATAAATATGTCGATGACATAATTTGTGCTGTTCCCTTTGATAAGACTGATTTTACACTTAATGTTTTCAATTCATTTGATAATCATTTACAATTCACTATGGAATTGGAGAGTGGGGCCAGCTTACCATTCTTGGACACCAGAGTAATGAGATCCGACAATAACATTATCTTGTTAGATTGGTATCAAAAGCCAACATCATCTGGAAGGTTTTTAAATTTCTACTCTGATCATCCTAAGAGTCAGAAGTACAACTTAGTATTAACAATGAAAAATAGAATTCTACACGTCAGTGATGAAAAATTTGTTAATAAGAACTTAAGATCGTTATTTGATATTTTCGTTAACAACGGTTATCCCAAACACATTTTAAAAAAATTAATTTATAACACAGACTTCTACGATGGTCAGGTTGACAATTTCAATCAACAGGCTACTCTGTACAAAAGACTTCCTTACATCAATAATTTAACTCAACTGATTTTACCACTGTTCAAACAGTTCACCAATTTCAGAGTTGCTAAATACAATTTGACAACTATTTCTCTCCTTTTTTCGAAAGTTAAAGATAAAACACCTTTATTATTACAAACCAACGTGATTTACAAAATAAATTGCTCGCAGTGTCCGGGATGTTACGTTGGTCAAACTTCTCAATGGTTAAAAAACCGTATTACCCAACATAGAAGTGATTGTCGAGTAGGCAAGAATAACTGTGTAGTGGTGGATCATTTTATAAAGACGGGCCATACGTTTAGTTATGACGATACAGAGATTCTCCAGAAAGTTGACCAATACAGGAATCGTTTATTTTTCGAAATGTATCACATCAACAAACAAAAGGATGCTATCAACCTCAAATCTGATACTAATAAACTTAGTGATATTTATTGTCACCTTTTAAATTCATTTTAATATTGTTGTTTTGTCACCCCATTTATTCATACGTTTCAGATTATTTATTTTGTTGTTTTGTTTTTAACTCAAATTGTTTCTTGTTTTTATCAATTCACACCACAACCATTTTTACAAATTAATCATTAGCAATTAGTCTAGTTAGTACCTTAATGTGGTGTACATCAACTTTTACTGACTCTTAACATCTGTAAGTATTTGTGTTCCTATCTTTGTCATTGTATTTATATTTTAATTATTGTAGTGTCTCCTGATGATGCTATTGAACAATAGCGAAATATTGAGAATGAGAATATAGTTTTATTTCTTATACTGACCGCATACCTGACAATCATCACCTTTTGCTTATATAAATAGTACGGTCGATAATTACCACAGGATAATCATTTGTTTTGATTTTCTGATTTAAAAATTTATGATGGGTTTCTATCAATTGATTACTGATAGATATGGTTTAAATGCCACTAAATTGCTTAAGCAGTGGGCGAAGCTAAACATCAAGCTAGCCAAGAACACGAATAAAAGAATATTTTTACTACGTTTTAGAACAACTGGACTAATACCTAAACATATTAAGGACAGTATAAAAAATGTTCATAGTTTACTTTTTACATGTAATGATAAAACAATGACTAATAAGGTTGATAACTTCATTTTAAAAATGTGTCAAAAAACTTTGTCGTTGGAAATAAAAATAACTTGTGATTGCATTTCGAGAATTAAGCGTTACATTGATGGAGTCAGGGCTGAATTGTACATGTTGATTCCAACTAATATTTTATTAGATTATGAAATTAGGCTACAAACAACTTTTAATAATAGTTTAAACAGGATTAAATCTAACAATATTAAGAAATTCAATAAAGCAGTTGATAGTTTGCCCGATAATAATGCATTATTTATTGACAATAACAAATGGTTTAGAAACCTGTCAGATTTAGATATTCCGAATGATATAGCAGACTTTTTATCTCTCGGGCCTAAATTTAGTATTTCTCCTGATTCGTCCAATATTAGATTGGATGTTTTTATGGCCGATTTGGAAAATATTATTGATGATGTACCTACGGATTCCAAAGATATATTAAGAGCCCGTGCTACTAATATTATAACTAACTTCCTACATAAATCCAAACGTAATAAATTCTCCATCCACACTAAAATGTTTAATAAAACTAAATGGTTTTTGAAATCTCATCCGGAACTTTATATTTTACAAGCAGACAAAGGAGGTTGTACGGTTGCAATGAATAGATCAGATTATGTTGAGAGAACTAAATTGTTATTACGAGATGAGTCAACTTATATTGAACTAAATAAGGATCCTACCACCTCTGTACAAAGAAATTATAATTTGTTAATTAAAAAGTTAAAAACCAAACAGGAACTTTCCGATGATATCGCTAAGTTATTATTCATTTATAATTCCAATTTTCCCAAGTTGTATTGTTTACCGAAAATACATAAATTGGAGATACCCCTTCGCCCGATAGTTAGTTCCATCAATTCTACTACTTACAAGCTATCAAAATTTTTATCTGATATTCTACAAAATGCGTTTCAGGATCACACAAATTATAATATTAACGACACTTTCTCTTTTGTCAATGCTATCAGAGGCTGTAGATTACCAAAGGATTACATACTTATTTCTTTAGATGTAGTATCTTTATTTACCAACATCCCATTAAACTTAATTACCAATATTATTGATGAAAAATGGTTTCTGTTGGAACCCTTCACTACATTATCCAAGGATAGTTTTTTATCATTGGTTACATTTATTTTTGATAACACTTTTTTCAGTTTCAACAACGTATTTTATCGCCAAATTTTTGGCACACCGATGGGATCCCCCATCAGTCCTGTTCTAGCCACTCTTGTCCTTGACGAGCTACTTGACAATGTAATCCCTAAATTGCCCTTCAAATTACCTTTTTTGTATAAATATGTCGATGACATAATTTGTGCTGTTCCCTTTGATAAGACTGATTTTACACTTAATGTTTTCAATTCATTTGATAATCATTTACAATTCACTATGGAATTGGAGAGTGGGGCCAGCTTACCATTCTTGGACACCAGAGTAATGAGATCCGACAATAACATTATCTTGTTAGATTGGTATCAAAAGCCAACATCATCTGGAAGGTTTTTAAATTTCTACTCTGATCATCCTAAGAGTCAGAAGTACAACTTAGTATTAACAATGAAAAATAGAATTCTACACGTCAGTGATGAAAAATTTGTTAATAAGAACTTAAGATCGTTATTTGATATTTTCGTTAACAACGGTTATCCCAAACACATTTTAAAAAAATTAATTTATAACACAGACTTCTACGATGGTCAGGTTGACAATTTCAATCAACAGGCTACTCTGTACAAAAGACTTCCTTACATCAATAATTTAACTCAACTGATTTTACCACTGTTCAAACAGTTCACCAATTTCAGAGTTGCTAAATACAATTTGACAACTATTTCTCTCCTTTTTTCGAAAGTTAAAGATAAAACACCTTTATTATTACAAACCAACGTGATTTACAAAATAAATTGCTCGCAGTGTCCGGGATGTTACGTTGGTCAAACTTCTCAATGGTTAAAAAACCGTATTACCCAACATAGAAGTGATTGTCGAGTAGGCAAGAATAACTGTGTAGTGGTGGATCATTTTATAAAGACGGGCCATACGTTTAGTTATGACGATACAGAGATTCTCCAGAAAGTTGACCAATACAGGAATCGTTTATTTTTCGAAATGTATCACATCAACAAACAAAAGGATGCTATCAACCTCAAATCTGATACTAATAAACTTAGTGATATTTATTGTCACCTTTTAAATTCATTTTAATATTGTTGTTTTGTCACCCCATTTATTCATACGTTTCAGATTATTTATTTTGTTGTTTTGTTTTTAACTCAAATTGTTTCTTGTTTTTATCAATTCACACCACAACCATTTTTACAAATTAATCATTAGCAATTAGTCTAGTTAGTACCTTAATGTGGTGTACATCAACTTTTACTGACTCTTAACATCTGTAAGTATTTGTGTTCCTATCTTTGTCATTGTATTTATATTTTAATTATTGTAGTGTCTCCTGATGATGCTATTGAACAATAGCGAAATATTGAGAATGAGAATATAGTTTTATTTCTTATACTGACCGCATACCTGACAATCATCACCTTTTGCTTATATAAATAGTACGGTCGATAATTACCACAGGATAATCATTTGTTTTGATTTTCTGATTTAAAAATTTATGATGGGTTTCTATCAATTGATTACTGATAGATATGGTTTAAATGCCACTAAATTGCTTAAGCAGTGGGCGAAGCTAAACATCAAGCTAGCCAAGAACACGAATAAAAGAATATTTTTACTACGTTTTAGAACAACTGGACTAATACCTAAACATATTAAGGACAGTATAAAAAATGTTCATAGTTTACTTTTTACATGTAATGATAAAACAATGACTAATAAGGTTGATAACTTCATTTTAAAAATGTGTCAAAAAACTTTGTCGTTGGAAATAAAAATAACTTGTGATTGCATTTCGAGAATTAAGCGTTACATTGATGGAGTCAGGGCTGAATTGTACATGTTGATTCCAACTAATATTTTATTAGATTATGAAATTAGGCTACAAACAACTTTTAATAATAGTTTAAACAGGATTAAATCTAACAATATTAAGAAATTCAATAAAGCAGTTGATAGTTTGCCCGATAATAATGCATTATTTATTGACAATAACAAATGGTTTAGAAACCTGTCAGATTTAGATATTCCGAATGATATAGCAGACTTTTTATCTCTCGGGCCTAAATTTAGTATTTCTCCTGATTCGTCCAATATTAGATTGGATGTTTTTATGGCCGATTTGGAAAATATTATTGATGATGTACCTACGGATTCCAAAGATATATTAAGAGCCCGTGCTACTAATATTATAACTAACTTCCTACATAAATCCAAACGTAATAAATTCTCCATCCACACTAAAATGTTTAATAAAACTAAATGGTTTTTGAAATCTCATCCGGAACTTTATATTTTACAAGCAGACAAAGGAGGTTGTACGGTTGCAATGAATAGATCAGATTATGTTGAGAGAACTAAATTGTTATTACGAGATGAGTCAACTTATATTGAACTAAATAAGGATCCTACCACCTCTGTACAAAGAAATTATAATTTGTTAATTAAAAAGTTAAAAACCAAACAGGAACTTTCCGATGATATCGCTAAGTTATTATTCATTTATAATTCCAATTTTCCCAAGTTGTATTGTTTACCGAAAATACATAAATTGGAGATACCCCTTCGCCCGATAGTTAGTTCCATCAATTCTACTACTTACAAGCTATCAAAATTTTTATCTGATATTCTACAAAATGCGTTTCAGGATCACACAAATTATAATATTAACGACACTTTCTCTTTTGTCAATGCTATCAGAGGCTGTAGATTACCAAAGGATTACATACTTATTTCTTTAGATGTAGTATCTTTATTTACCAACATCCCATTAAACTTAATTACCAATATTATTGATGAAAAATGGTTTCTGTTGGAACCCTTCACTACATTATCCAAGGATAGTTTTTTATCATTGGTTACATTTATTTTTGATAACACTTTTTTCAGTTTCAACAACGTATTTTATCGCCAAATTTTTGGCACACCGATGGGATCCCCCATCAGTCCTGTTCTAGCCACTCTTGTCCTTGACGAGCTACTTGACAATGTAATCCCTAAATTGCCCTTCAAATTACCTTTTTTGTATAAATATGTCGATGACATAATTTGTGCTGTTCCCTTTGATAAGACTGATTTTACACTTAATGTTTTCAATTCATTTGATAATCATTTACAATTCACTATGGAATTGGAGAGTGGGGCCAGCTTACCATTCTTGGACACCAGAGTAATGAGATCCGACAATAACATTATCTTGTTAGATTGGTATCAAAAGCCAACATCATCTGGAAGGTTTTTAAATTTCTACTCTGATCATCCTAAGAGTCAGAAGTACAACTTAGTATTAACAATGAAAAATAGAATTCTACACGTCAGTGATGAAAAATTTGTTAATAAGAACTTAAGATCGTTATTTGATATTTTCGTTAACAACGGTTATCCCAAACACATTTTAAAAAAATTAATTTATAACACAGACTTCTACGATGGTCAGGTTGACAATTTCAATCAACAGGCTACTCTGTACAAAAGACTTCCTTACATCAATAATTTAACTCAACTGATTTTACCACTGTTCAAACAGTTCACCAATTTCAGAGTTGCTAAATACAATTTGACAACTATTTCTCTCCTTTTTTCGAAAGTTAAAGATAAAACACCTTTATTATTACAAACCAACGTGATTTACAAAATAAATTGCTCGCAGTGTCCGGGATGTTACGTTGGTCAAACTTCTCAATGGTTAAAAAACCGTATTACCCAACATAGAAGTGATTGTCGAGTAGGCAAGAATAACTGTGTAGTGGTGGATCATTTTATAAAGACGGGCCATACGTTTAGTTATGACGATACAGAGATTCTCCAGAAAGTTGACCAATACAGGAATCGTTTATTTTTCGAAATGTATCACATCAACAAACAAAAGGATGCTATCAACCTCAAATCTGATACTAATAAACTTAGTGATATTTATTGTCACCTTTTAAATTCATTTTAATATTGTTGTTTTGTCACCCCATTTATTCATACGTTTCAGATTATTTATTTTGTTGTTTTGTTTTTAACTCAAATTGTTTCTTGTTTTTATCAATTCACACCACAACCATTTTTACAAATTAATCATTAGCAATTAGTCTAGTTAGTACCTTAATGTGGTGTACATCAACTTTTACTGACTCTTAACATCTGTAAGTATTTGTGTTCCTATCTTTGTCATTGTATTTATATTTTAATTATTGTAGTGTCTCCTGATGATGCTATTGAACAATAGCGAAATATTGAGAATGAGAATATAGTTTTATTTCTTATACTGACCGCATACCTGACAATCATCACCTTTTGCTTATATAAATAGTACGGTCGATAATTACCACAGGATAATCATTTGTTTTGATTTTCTGATTTAAAAATTTATGATGGGTTTCTATCAATTGATTACTGATAGATATGGTTCAAATGCCACTAAATTGCTTAAGCAGTGGGCGAAGCTAAACATCAAGCTAGCCAAGAACACGAATAAAAGAATATTTTTACTACGTTTTAGAACAACTGGACTAATACCTAAACATATTAAGGACAGTATAAAAAATGTTCATAGTTTACTTTTTACATGTAATGATAAAACAATGACTAATAAGGTTGATAACTTCATTTTAAAAATGTGTCAAGAAACTTTGTCGTTGGAAATAAAAATAACTTGTGATTGCATTTCGAGAATTAAGCGTTACATTGATGGAGTCAGGGCTGAATTGTACATGTTGATTCCAACTAATATTTTATTAGATTATGAAATTAGGCTACAAACAACTTTTAATAATAGTTTAAACAGGATTAAATCTAACAATATTAAGAAATTCAATAAAGCAGTTGATAGTTTGCCCGATAATAATGCATTATTTATTGACAATAACAAATGGTTTAGAAACCTGTCAGATTTAGATATTCCGAATGATATAGCAGACTTTTTATCTCTCGGGCCTAAATTTAGTATTTCTCCTGATTCGTCCAATATTAGATTGGATGTTTTTATGGCCGATTTGGAAAATATTATTGATGATGTACCTACGGATTCCAAAGATATATTAAGAGCCCGTGCTACTAATATTATAACTAACTTCCTACATAAATCCAAACGTAATAAATTCTCCATCCACACTAAAATGTTTAATAAAACTAAATGGTTTTTGAAATCTCATCCGGAACTTTATATTTTACAAGCAGACAAAGGAGGTTGTACGGTTGCAATGAATAGATCAGATTATGTTGAGAGAACTAAATTGTTATTACGAGATGAGTCAACTTATATTGAACTAAATAAGGATCCTACCACCTCTGTACAAAGAAATTATAATTTGTTAATTAAAAAGTTAAAAACCAAACAGGAACTTTCCGATGATATCGCTAAGTTATTATTCATTTATAATTCCAATTTTCCCAAGTTGTATTGTTTACCGAAAATACATAAATTGGAGATACCCCTTCGCCCGATAGTTAGTTCCATCAATTCTACTACTTACAAGCTATCAAAATTTTTATCTGATATTCTACAAAATGCGTTTCAGGATCACACAAATTATAATATTAACGACACTTTCTCTTTTGTCAATGCTATCAGAGGCTGTAGATTACCAAAGGATTACATACTTATTTCTTTAGATGTAGTATCTTTATTTACCAACATCCCATTAAACTTAATTACCAATATTATTGATGAAAAATGGTTTCTGTTGGAACCCTTCACTACATTATCCAAGGATAGTTTTTTATCATTGGTTACATTTATTTTTGATAACACTTTTTTCAGTTTCAACAACGTATTTTATCGCCAAATTTTTGGCACACCGATGGGATCCCCCATCAGTCCTGTTCTAGCCACTCTTGTCCTTGACGAGCTACTTGACAATGTAATCCCTAAATTGCCCTTCAAATTACCTTTTTTGTATAAATATGTCGATGACATAATTTGTGCTGTTCCCTTTGATAAGACTGATTTTACACTTAATGTTTTCAATTCATTTGATAATCATTTACAATTCACTATGGAATTGGAGAGTGGGGCCAGCTTACCATTCTTGGACACCAGAGTAATGAGATCCGACAATAACATTATCTTGTTAGATTGGTATCAAAAGCCAACATCATCTGGAAGGTTTTTAAATTTCTACTCTGATCATCCTAAGAGTCAGAAGTACAACTTAGTATTAACAATGAAAAATAGAATTCTACACGTCAGTGATGAAAAATTTGTTAATAAGAACTTAAGATCGTTATTTGATATTTTCGTTAACAACGGTTATCCCAAACACATTTTAAAAAAATTAATTTATAACACAGACTTCTACGATGGTCAGGTTGACAATTTCAATCAACAGGCTACTCTGTACAAAAGACTTCCTTACATCAATAATTTAACTCAACTGATTTTACCACTGTTCAAACAGTTCACCAATTTCAGAGTTGCTAAATACAATTTGACAACTATTTCTCTCCTTTTTTCGAAAGTTAAAGATAAAACACCTTTATTATTACAAACCAACGTGATTTACAAAATAAATTGCTCGCAGTGTCCGGGATGTTACGTTGGTCAAACTTCTCAATGGTTAAAAAACCGTATTACCCAACATAGAAGTGATTGTCGAGTAGGCAAGAATAACTGTGTAGTGGTGGATCATTTTATAAAGACGGGCCATACGTTTAGTTATGACGATACAGAGATTCTCCAGAAAGTTGACCAATACAGGAATCGTTTATTTTTCGAAATGTATCACATCAACAAACAAAAGGATGCTATCAACCTCAAATCTGATACTAATAAACTTAGTGATATTTATTGTCACCTTTTAAATTCATTTTAATATTGTTGTTTTGTCACCCCATTTATTCATACGTTTCAGATTATTTATTTTGTTGTTTTGTTTTTAACTCAAATTGTTTCTTGTTTTTATCAATTCACACCACAACCATTTTTACAAATTAATCATTAGCAATTAGTCTAGTTAGTACCTTAATGTGGTGTACATCAACTTTTACTGACTCTTAACATCTGTAAGTATTTGTGTTCCTATCTTTGTCATTGTATTTATATTTTAATTATTGTAGTGTCTCCTGATGATGCTATTGAACAATAGCGAAATATTGAGAATGAGAATATAGTTTTATTTCTTATACTGACCGCATACCTGACAATCATCACCTTTTGCTTATATAAATAGTACGGTCGATAATTACCACAGGATAATCATTTGTTTTGATTTTCTGATTTAAAAATATATATATATATATATATATATATATATATATATATATATATATAGAGGAAGGATAGTCTTTGCTGACTAGTTAGGAATAAAACTAGTGAATATTGGGGGAATGCAGCAAAAAATTGGAAAAGATATACTCTTAGCGGAAAATGTCCAAGCTTTCGAGGATGTTTGTCCTCATCATTAGGGAGACTAAAATGAAAAACAACAGTTACATACTGTGGTCAATAAAGAATAATTAGAAATGAAGTTCACAACCACGTGTGTACTTACCTCCGAAGTGAGGTTAGACTCCATAAAGTTGTAAATTCGTAAACTACGGATCGTAAATTTTGAAATGTTGTACAGGAATTGAGTTTACGGAAGGGCAAACCAACCGCATCACAGCACCAAATGAAAATGTCGCAACATTTTATAAAATAAAATAAATAATTTCATCTTCATGCGAAACCATGTTGAACGCCGGCAAGGAAATGATATAATTTGCCTCTAAATGGGATATAACAAGAGACAACCAGTGCTGCCAACAGTCAATCAGTGAGCTGTGGGACAATGCCACCATTTTAGTAATGGACTCTGCTGTAGGCCCAACAATTGGTTTAATAAGAAGATGTATTGTTTTCGAATAGAGGAAGAGGGAGAAAGAGTGTGAGACAGAGAGAGGGGGAACGCTCTCAATTTTTGTAATTTGAGCGTGTAGAGAACATAACCTCAATATGACTGACACGAAGGAAGAAAGGAGAAAGAACAGTACAATAACAGTATTAATATGTAGTAATAATAATATAATATAGTAATTAAGTAAATTTTTAATAATTATACAATTTGAATGTATCTACCAACACCAATACACTCAAAATTAAGTTTCTATTATTATTATTATTATTTATATTATTTGAATGTATCTACCAACACCAATACATTCAAAAATTAAGTTTTTATTATTATTATTAAGTTAAAGTAACAAGGGTGGTGCTGTTAGGAGCAACATGGTTGTTTAACACATCTTGATGAGCAAAATTAGTATCTAAGGACAACAAAAATGAGTAGATCTCACTTAAGTGATCAATATCAGTTTTCTTGTTAATTACATTATTGTTTTGTGAAATGAAAGCCATTTCCAAGAATGATCTTTTCGTTCTGTTAGACTCAGTCGCCAACACCTTCACAGCCTCATAATTCATCTGACGATCAAGAGAATTAACATGAAAAGCTAACGCGCACCTCTCTGGGTGTAATCTAGAGTCTCTCTTATGTGAAACTATACGGTTAGATAGAGATCTTAAAGTCTGTCCGATATACTGTTTATCACAATCTCTGCAAGGAATACTATACACCACGTTAGTAAGTGGGGTCAAAGGATTCTTATCTTTTACTCTAGTGTAAATCGATCTGATTGAATAAACAGTTTTATTAGCAATTTTAAAATCACCACATGAACGGAGCAATCTGGCAAGTCTCGGAGTTATGTCCTTAATATATGGCAAAGTAGCGAAAACCGGTCGAGAAGGGGACACATCAGCTCCAACATCCGTGTGGGCTACTGGGCTAAGTTAGGATGGCTATCTTCAAGCAACAAGTCCACAGCATTAGATGTGCTGAATAATATCTTATTCAATAAAGGTCTTGGATAAGAGTTATCCAAGAAAAGGTTAAGCATAATATGAAGATTTATATTATGAAAAACATTATTTGAAATTCTGAGTACTCTCTGCTTCATTTCTTTAACCAAATTCACTTTAATGGAATGTTTGTGGTAGGAGTGATAATTAAGATATCTACCAGAGCTGCATGGCTTCCTGTACCAATCTATGATAATTGTATTGTTGTTACGTATAAATTTTGTATCTAAGAAAGGTACGGAATTCTCGAAGTCTTCCATTTCGATTGTGAATTGGATATTCGGATCAAAGCTATTAAATGTATCCAGAAGCTCATCATGGCCTTTTCGAGGAAGTGTCATCGACATACTTTTTTATAAAAAAAGGAGTGAAAGAAAGAACAGGTATGACTGTATCCAGAACATCGTCCATGACATATGCTGCTAAGATAGGAGAAATTGAGGCTCCCATTGTAGTACCAAAGGTTTGTTTGTAAATTTTGTTATTAAAAGTGAAATAAGTAGTATCGAACAGAAAAACTATTAATTCAAGAAAAGCTTCCTTCGGGATGGAGCAATGGACACTGATACGATCCCAACCCTTATCGATTGCTCTCAAACAAGCATCAAGATAAACATTACTTAACAACGAGACCACATCCAAACTGGCCAGAACATAATTTTCTGGAATTTCTAAATTATTAAACTTTTCAGAGACTTCAAAAGAGTCTTTGATAAAATACAAATTGTCATAATCATACGCTTTTTTTAGTATTCCCGTACAAAACTGTGCAATACTTTCTGTGGGGGCTCCTATCGAAGCCACTATCGTTCTTACAAAGAGAGAACTGTTTTATGAACTTTCGGATGAGAATAAAATTTAGGAGGGACATCATGGTAGCTCATGAGTTTCTTCTTAACTGTCATATCAATATGATGTTTATTAAATAATGATTTAATTAAGTTGTTACCCTTTCTTTGTATAGAGGAGGTAGGATCACACGATAGTTCTACATACGAACTGTTGTTCAAAACAATATCATTGGACCACTAAACATATTGTTGTCTGTCCATAATGACAGTGACGATACCCTTATCGGATTGAGTAAGAATCAGATGAGGGTTCGTCTTCAAGAAGGCTTTAGATTCAAGTAAAAGGTTATGAAAGAAAGAATTATTATGCGGTTGATGTATGAAATTAGTGATAGTGAAGAAAACAGTACAATAACAATATTAATATGTAGTAATAATACTATAATATAGTAATCGTTTATCTACTGTTATTAAATAGTCGTTTGTCATATATTTATAAGTATAATGGATTATGACTTGGGATTATATATATATATATATATATATATATATATATATATATATATATATATATATAGACACGACTTACCTTCGGCTAGCTCAAAAATTATCTTTTATCAATTTGATCTAAAGTTTAAATATAAGTCGGAAGCATGATGATTCCTTCCTTCGAGTTCTGGATACACACTATATGAATGTAATTTGATTTATATCTTTATTTAATTTATCTATGAAATTGAGCTTCTGGATACTCTCATATAGAAAGACTGAAATATGTTAATTCCAATAATTTTATTGAGGACATGAAAAGAATAAAAATACCAACACTTCAATGAAAATTGATTTAATAAATTGTTACTGTGAAAAATTTCGTATTATTTTTAACATTTAAAACTACTTTATAACCCCTACATCCTATGCAATTCTGAATAAACAACAATTCATTATATTGCGTCGGCGCATAAGTTCTACGCATGCGCTTATAGAATTTCCTACAACACGAATACGCTCTTCACCGTCAATGCTGTGTATAAACGGTTTATGCTCTGCCTGCGTGTATATAGTTGTGAAAAATTGCAATACGTTGTATAAATATAAACAAGCAATTACATATATATATAAATTTATAAATAATGTGTGTGAATTGAAAAGAAGATAGTAATGGATAGACCAGTTATGCATGCATTAGAGGAAAATAAAAGTTGGAAATTATGTGAACATTCATGGAACACGTGAACATTGAAAATGGATTAAATTAAACAAGTAAGTACAATTATATTATTATAAACTAAATTGCATGAATCTCCATGGAGATAAAATATGATGCATCGTAATATATTGTTCTAGGCCTTTTATTAGATTTTCATTATTAGAACGTTCTGATTATTATTTTTAGTTCACTGTTCATATTTATGTGGAATTCCAAATATTTTAATTAAAATGCACAGACCTTAGTTCATATCTTCAGTCCTTGGCTGCTACTCGCGTCTCTAATTTCTTGACGATCTCTCACACGAGAGATGCACCTTTCTCTTCTCACGGGTTCACAAAAACTTATTAACTTATTTCTATTGACTTTTTGTGAGAACTTTTTAACTTTTTTATCAAAAATTTAACAATTTTTATCAGAGAAGATTTATATCGATGCTTGCCTCTCCATCCCACCAAATCGACTCTCTTGATTTTCAAATCAACAAACTTTTTGGCTTGGCAAATGCAAAGCTTGCTTCTGTTTGTTTTAATAACACAAATTGTCAATTACTATGCCTTTTAGTTATAAAAATGAAATTGTTTGATTTCTAAGTCCTGGAGGATTAACACTTATTCACAAATATTTATTTTGTATTCAGGATTCTATATAATGTCTTTTTCCTATAAAACATGATCAATTTTAATCATTATCACGTGTTTACGGTTTTCTTATTTATATCCATTTTTACAAAATATACAACATAGATTACTGATTCATATAGATGTAATTGATTATTTTTAAATTCTTGAATTTTTACTGTTTTGTCTTACATAAACTATTGATTATTTCCGATTTTGTTATTATTGTTCTATATAAAATAAATAATCAATACATTTAAGTTGGTAATAAAATTACTAGACTTCATTACTTCCTGTTTACAATACATTTCTTTGTCATATGTTTGGGCTGTGTTCCATTTATCATCTCTCATAAAGCTTTCAACCGTTTCTTTAAATTGTCAACCTTCATTATAAACACCTGCAGATATTGATAAACAATTATTGAAATAAATATTATTTGATGTTATTTCAGGTTTCAAGTTCAAATGAAATTTTATTTCTGCTGAAATTCATATGGCGATGTTTAGAGCAATGTGGAACTTATTGACATTGACGTAATTCTGGAATTAATTGTGCAGGTAAATTTTGATACTTATTTAAATAATGTTGTGTTTAGAATTTCTACTCATAGTCCTTTTTTTAATCAATCATATCAATATCTGACATTATATTTATGCGTATTTCACTCTTTCTACTGATTTTATACCTGAATTGTCAGTGACTTTCATAAGGTGGTTGTGTCTACTGCTACAACTTCCGTAATAATAGATCCTTTTTTTATGATTGTTTATTTACAAATGTTTCCAAAACTAGAGGACTAGTTCAACATATATATATATATATATATATATATATATATATATATATATATATATATATATATATATATATATATAATACCTGATAATCATCACATTTTGCTTATATATATATATATATTGTACTGAAAATATTATGTGTGGAATTTTAATTGTTTAAATTTAATGTTTTTAAACCTTCCTATCAATTAAATTTTTAATTCGCCTACGTTGGGCCGACAAATTTGTACTGAATATAAATATTTATCAATATATGAATATAATAATTAAAATTTTATTTTCCCAACTTTGCTGGTGCCAAATTTGTATTGATTTCTATATTATTTATTATTTAAAACTGTTATTGAATAATCGTTGAACATGTATAACTTTATCAAAGGGTAGGGTTCAATTGCGCCATTCAAATTAACTATAATTATTGGATTGTGGAATAGAAATGAACAAAACTTTTTTTAAAAACATAGAAGTTTATAAGCAGGAAATGTGTATACACTACAAAAATAATAAACTACAAATTACTTTGGAAACAATAAAAATTTTAGATTAATTACTAATTATGAGTGCATTGCTTTTTTTGTTTAAAAGCCTATTTTAATTTAGAGATCTCTAATACAATATTTCAAAAACGGTACCTTTCATTCACTAAGTTTGTATTCACTTGAAACCAATCTTCACTTTCCATTTCTTTGCTGTCGTACTATCCAAATAAGCAAACCTGGAGGTGAATCAATATCACCATCGATCGGATCGTCATCCAAGGATGTACTATTGTAGGTACTACTTTTAACGAAGTTTCTTTTTATTGGCAAAATTTTTAGGTAAATCTACTTTTGAACATAAATTATTACCTCCAGAATTCAAATATAAATCGTATTCTTCTCCTTCGATAACTTCAACTACACTTTTTATTTACAGCTACAGTTCCAAAAAGTGAACTTTCACCTTTCCTTTCTAGTTTTTATTTAAATGTAAGATGTCCTCTCCACCGCATATATAGAACTGTACCACGAATCAAATAGCAATTAACTCCTTTACGGAGATCACCCGACGTTTATTTTCCACCATAACTTTTCAAAAGGTTAGTTTTACTGTATATACTATATTTTATTATAAGTTTTTCTTTAAATTTTACCACATTTACGAGTTAAATTATTATATTACTTTCACTTTTGACGTTTTCCAAATCACTAACGTTTTCAATTTATATTGGAACTTGTAGGATCTTCAAATAATATTTCAAATACTATACTATCTTATATAAATATCTCTCTACTCTTCTCAGTTTAATACCTTTTAGTTTTGATTTCAATTATTTCTGGCTTTTCTTCAAATTTTATAACATTGACGAGTTAAATTATTATATTATATTCACTTTTGACGTTTTCCAAATCACTGACGTTTTCAATTTTCAATCCATCAATCAACAGCGTTCGGTTGCTATGGAAACTTATCTATCTATACATTATGAATTATATAATAGTATATTAAAGTATAAGTGGATAAAGAGGTCTTTCAAACACGCGCGATTTTTCGAGCACGACGGCGCAGCCGAGTGCTCGAAATAGAGCAAGTGTTTGAAAGACCAGTTATCCACGAATACTTTACGCTATTTATTTTTATATTTATTTTTAGTTGACGTTACGGGCTGTCAGATCAATAATCAAAAAGTTTCTTTATTTATATTTAAAGGGAAACAATGTATATATGAATATATAAATACATTTTGCAGAAAAAAACCAAATAAGACATTGGTTCCCAATGATAATATACAATTTAAAAACTAATAAAAAAAGTTGTCATTGATATTTACGTTTCTCAAGTTGTTGTTGTTACCATGGGGACTTTAAAAAACGCGCGTGTTTGAAAGTTCGATTTAAACACGCTGACGCGTGCTTTAATAAGGTAATATGCGGCATCAATAAAAAAAAACATTGTGTCTTTGTCGATGACTGGGTGTTTATATTACAATAAACCATTAAATTTTAAAGCCGTATATGAAGCATGAAATAACATTTTAGTATATGAAATTAGAATTTATATAGATGAGGATTTTTATAAATATGAATATTAACATAACTTATTTACTATTTATTAAAATTTCCTGAAATCCCTTGCATAAAACAACATATTTAATAACTGTATAAAATGTGTCGTGTTTCTTTTAAATTATTATAAATTTCATTCTAATCTCGACGGATTCTTTTGAAATTACATCCTCTACTGAGTTATTAGTTTTTTTTTATTCAGTATGGTTGTGAGGATTTTGTTCACTGTTTTTACTATCGGCATCTATAATTGATTTAGATATGTTTCTTTTTACAATTTATAAATATTCGTTAAAATGATGGCTTTGCTATTGGGCTCTTTTTTTTAAGTAAACATACAAAATATAATACTGTACAATATATATATATATATATATATATATATATATATATATATATATATATATATATATATATATAGTGGAATGTTTTTCTTATTTATTAAAACGTTTTTATTACGGACGGGATAAATTCATACACTCGGTAGGTTCACTTACTTAATTTATTTATTCACTACACTATTCACTAATTATATACACAGTATATTCACTTAAACTAATTTATATAAACACTTCACTAATTTATATTCACTTATTTACTCTTTATCTCACGATGTCAAATTATAAACTAAACTGAACTTCTCCGCTGGTCGGTCCTTTATATATATTAGTGCCTTTTTTACTAGATAATTCTAGATTGCGGCTTACACAAAAACAATTGGCTCTCGCATTTTCTAGATAATACTGGTCACAAAAACAATGTCTAGATAAGATAGTCACAATCGTAAACAATTCTAAGAAATCCCTACGCATCCGCCATAATCTTAACTTTCATACGTGGCTTAGACAGAGTCGGTTTCAGGGACTATACCAGTGTGCTGTTTCGTAACAATATATAGAATTTTTAAGGCAGTGGTGATTAATATTTTGTAACATGACCCCCTCCTTAAATTGCAGTTCCTCCTGGAACTTTTGTGTAGCCGAGACTGGATGTTTGAATCGGCAACTGGTCCCATTTCTACACTTTCGAATCTTATGGAAATAGCAGGGCACCGTCTTCATCGGATACTGATAACAAGGGTTGTAGATGCAAATTAGTATCTGGACACCAGTAACTCGAAAGATAATCTCTACCATGTTCCTGATAACTCGCCAATCCAACTGGTTACTCGCTATCTTAGGCATGGCCAGTTTCTTCACGCTGGATTCTAACACATGATCTCGGCGCTTTCGATGTGCTTCCCACACATCACGGTAGGTAGATCAATCTTGAAATTCATTTTTAGTTACCACGCAGAAGACGTACCGCGAATTATGTTTCAGTTTCAGTGTCTTACCAGGGGCTGCAATCTGGTCTTCAAGTTTTCTAATTGCCCGAACTTCTTACAAAAGACGAATGCCAACCCTCGTGCGTTCTGGAGACGGGCGGGGATGTTGTATGCCAGTGAATAATCTTCCGGGAGAGTGAACAAATCTTGTCGTTGTTCTGAAGTAACTCCATATCTAGCTATCCCGGTACCTCCATACGCATCCATAAATTCATCGAAGGTAGGGTCAGATACATCTCGGATATGGTTTACTCCTTTCTCTAGGTCATGGTCTCCTTCGAATGGCGCTAGTCGATTTTGGTGAACTACTTTTGTTTTTCTGTTGGGCATCTTGCTTATGCGATATATAACATCATTGATCCTTTTCTTGATTAAGTATAGACCTTCCCAGGATTTTTGTAATTTTGGAGAAAATCCTTTTCTCCTCGTCGGGTTGTGTAACCATACTTTGTCCCCTCCTTTAAAACCGCCTTCTGAAGATTTGTTCGAACTAATTCATGAATATCGTCCAGCCCTCTTCTCAGTTGCATCACGTAGTCTTCTCCTGCTAGATCTTCTCCAGGCCGACAGCCAAATTCCAGGTCACAAAGAAGCCTCATTTCACGTCTAAACAGGATTTTAGCAAGTGTTTAACCCGTGGACTCATTGACGACAGATCGATAAGCCAATGCGAATAGGGAAAGATACTGGTCCCAATCTCTTAGATGGCTGGAAACTACTTTGGACAGGTATTTTCCAATGGTCATGTTCATTCTATCGACCATTCCATCTGACTGTGGATGTAATGCCGTTGTCCTGGTCTTCTTCATTCCCAGCTTGTCGCAAATCTCCTGAAATAGACGGCTTTCAAAATTTCTTCCCTGGTCACTGTGGACTTCCAAGGACACTCCATACCGGCTGATAAATTCTATCACCAATACATCCACGACTGTTGTGGCCTCTTGATTAGGGATCGCGTAAATTTCCACCCACTTTGTGAAATAATCCATTACAACCAGGATGTATTTACCACCATTTTCTGTCATCGGATATGATCCAGCGATGTCTAAAGCAATCCTTTCGAAAGGGCTTCCAACATTATACTGTTTCATAGGTGCCTTTCTCTTGCGCTGTGGTCCATTACTCGTAGCACAAGTCGTACATTTCTTACACCAGTCCTTCACATCGTCGGAGCTGTTCATCCAATAAAACCTTTCACGGACTCGCTGAAGGGTTTTCTTCACTCCCAGATTACCTCCTGATGGACCGTCGTGTAACTTCTTCAGTACATCAGCTACTCTCGTTCTAGGGATAACCAGCTGTCTCTGTTCTCGAAACCATCATCGTTTTCAAGGACTCTTCTCAACAGCCCTTCTTCCAGGACAAGGGATTCCCACTGAGCCCAATACGCCTTGAGTGTCGGTGAAAATCTTGACACTTCTTGCCATGTAGGTCGCCGATTTTCTTCCTTGCATTGCTGGATCATCTTCAGGTGAGGATCAATCTCCTGATCTTCTCTGATCCTGGTGGGTGACCATTCTTCATTGACTACTGTAATTCTTGAAACAGCAACTTCCTTAGATTTTGACTTGTTGCATTGTGAATAGTCTACAGGGCATGACCGTCTAGGCCTTTTCGGTAATTCACATCAGCTGGATGTTCACCCCTGTCTGATTTCCCTTTTTACTGGAGTTCTTGGGTTACAGGAGTCTTGGGGCGCTTAGACGGACTGCGTACGTGCTCTAGCTCGCCACACTTCCGACATTTGATCTTCTTCGTCTTCGTGTCTGCCATACCTTTCAACAAGTTGACGATCTGGTCAAGTTTGTCATCGTCGTCTTCTTCCTGCATGGTCCTACCTTTGTTGTACCGCGAGCTCTTCGTAGCTGCTTTGAATTTAAGAGGTTCTTGGTTTGCAGGAGTCGAGGATGCTTACACGAACTGCGTGCATGCTCTAGCTCGTCACAATTACAGCACCTGATTTTCTTCGGCTTCTTGTCCATCATACTTTTTATTAAACTGACAAACTGATCAAATCTGTTTTCGTCACCTTCTTCTTGGATGGTCCTAATTTTGTTATCTACCGAAGCGTTCGTTGCTGCTTCATATTCAAGAGCAGCGGTCAATGCGTCGACTAATGTTTTCGGATGGGCTAAACGAAGCGTCCTCTGCATATCGGGGTCACGTAAGCCATCAATAAAGGCCTGGATGCCCAGACATTACATCATGTTCTCTGGTGCTGACGGATAAACAAATCGAACTAGTCGGGCAATGTCTACTTCATATTCTTGAAGGAATTCATCACGTTTCTGCCTTCGGTTCTTCAGCTGAGATTGGTACAAATGTTCTAGATGTTCATGACCATATCGCATGTCCAACCTCTTCTTCAGCTGTTCGAAGTCATCCGTTTCTTCAAGCGGTATCGTCTCAAGTATATTTAAGGCATCTCTCCGAAGCGCTATAGTTAGATTTACTGCCTTTTCCCTATCGGACCAATTATTCACTCTAGCGGCTGCTTCAATTTGTTTCACATAATTGGTCAACGATGTCTTTCCGTCGAACGTTGGTGCCTTGACTCGGGCAAAACTGCTAATATCTTCTGTCTTGGGTTGTGTTGCTGGCTTGCTGGTTATCTTACTCCCTAGTTCCTTGACTTTTTCGTCCATCGTTGTCATTTTCTACTCTATTTTCTCGTCCATCGTTGTGATTTTATCCTCAATATCCGATTTAAGAGACGAAATTTTATTTTCCACGTCAGCGGCAATGTAATTTTTCATTAATAAGATATCGGCAGAAATATCGTTCTTCATTGTTAAAATCTTCTCTTCCATGGCAGAAATTGACGAGATTAAGCTGGAAGCCTCGTTATTGAATAGAAATGATTCTGGATCAAAGCCGTCATTTTCCAGTGCCACTTTAAGCCTTTCTATTAATTCACTTTTCTTACCGGACGTTTACCACTCACGATCTTCCTATTCTGCCTTTAACTCTATTACTTTTAGGTCATTTATTCTCTTGGCCATTTTGATGTAGCTATTTATTTATATTAACCCCACACCTGACACGAATGTAATGTTTTTCTTATTTATTAAAACTTTTTTATTACGGGTTGGATAAATTCATACACTCGGTAGGTTCACTTACTCAATTTATTTATTCACTACACTATTCACTAATTATATACACAGTATATTCACTTAAACTAATTTATATAAACAATTCACTAATTTATATTCACTTATTTACTGTTTATCTCACGATGTCAAATTATAAACTAAACTGAGCTTTTCCGCTGGTCGGTCCTTTATATATATATATATATATATATATATATATATATATATATATTAGTGCCTTATTTACTAGATAATTCTAGATTGCGGCTTACACAAATACAATTGGCTCTCGCATTTTCTAGATAAGACTGGTCACAAAAACAATGTCTAGATAATATAGTCACAATCGTAAACAATTCTAAGAAATCCTTGCGCATCCGCCATAATTTTAACTTTCATACATGGCGTAGACAGAGTCGGATTCAGGGACTCTACCAGTGTGCTGTTTCGTAACAATATATAAATTTTTTTAAGCAGTGGTTATTAATATTTTTTTTCTGTAGGCTTTGGAATTTGTGGCACTGCATCGATTTGTTGGAATTGGTGACATGATGTTGATCACTTCAGTTGATTTTTTGACAAAATCTTCAAAATATAATTAATTTTTCTTTAACGACCATGTCACAACGGTGAAAATATCAAAAATTACTCAATTTAATTGTGAACATGATTTCGAAATCCTTTGACATGATTTTCGTGATTAATTCAAACCAGAACAATTTTCCCTTCTACCTTTTGTACCTCATCATGTGGCATATTAAATCGGTTATTAGGTAATATTATAGCTTGAACGTTCTGAACTTATTAACTTACAGCTTTGAAGGTTCTTTAATTATGAAATTGATACCAGAAATACTGCGAATCGAGTTATTAGTTATATTTATTTGGGTGAATTATTATATACAGTACCGTAGTCCTATGAAGTTAATGGAACAGCCTATTTGAATACAAAAATATATTAGGGAAAAACGTAAGCGTTGGAAGTATCTTTAATAGTATAATAACGTTTTGCTGGAGAATGAAAAGGGGAAATATATTTATGACCTCAAATCAATCGCGCCGTTCAAATCGTAAAGGCGTTCTCTACCATCTCGCATGACAATCAACGCCCAATAAAAATCGTTGACGGGATAACTCGGCCAGATACAATAACACGTATCTCAAAGATGAAGAAAGCTAGTTCAATACCAAGTAAGTCTACACATTCTGCTTACAAGAACTCAAGTGTCAGTGTTTGGTCCAGGTAAACGATTTATTTTATTAGTAGAATTCCTTATAAATAGTAGTAGACAGTTAGAACTTTAAATTAATCAACTAATATTTAGAAGCTTAGCATAATTCTTTAAAATATTTTACTAATTTCATATTGTTTCTAATTGCCGAACTTACGTGTTATTGAAATTTCCTTGTGACTTGATTAAAAAAGATGAATTCAAGGACCAAAAGAATACTTGAAATGTGCAATAACCAAGAAACTCAAACCAAGGAACTCGCCACAGAACAAACTATAGTACCTGACTTATTGACTGAAGACTTAGATGATAAGGAAACTCATGACGGATCTGTTTTTTTAACATATTGACGATGCTAGTTGACATTTTGAATGATGATAATGCTATAAATTTCGAAGAAGCCGAAGCTGTGAATAGCATACTAGTATTACCACCAAATTTGAATTATCAATGCGAAGCTGATAATAAATTTGATTTGCTAAAATCCAACTCCTCTGATTTTCAAAATTAATTGTCAGTTTCTTTACCAAATCCACTCAACACAAGACGACTATAAAGAAAATTATGATAACCAAAGAAATAATCGAGAAACCACCTTATCTGCGAACACTGATGAAGAAGACGAAGATCAAGTTGGCCAAGAAAATGACACCGATTATGACGCACCACTGATTCACTGATGAAAAAAAAGACAATCAGAATAATGTCAATTTAGAAGAATCCACAAATAAACGTCGAATAGGAGATAATATCAAAAAGAAAAATCAACAATTAGGAATGAAGGGCAAACAATACTTGGGTTACAGAAGACCTCCAAATCAAAAGAGAACCTTCCAAGATACTCAAATATCAGGAAGAAAATTAGGAGCAACCTGCGTTTCAAAATCTTGTCAGAAGTCTAGTATAAGAAAATGTAATGAAATTTCTGAGGCAGTTCGAAAGGAAATCTTTGAAAAATGTTTTGTCATTTAACTTGGGATCAGAGAAGTACTCTTGTCTGCAATTTGGTTACGAAGGAATTGCCCAAGGAAAGAAGAAATTCCCAACAAAATTCGGATTTTAGAAGAACTGGAACACTCAAGTACACAATTAATGTCAATAATATCAACATTCAGGTGTGCTAGAGGATGTTTTTGCCCACATACGGGCTCAAAGAATTGCAAGTAAATAATTGGGTGAACAAAAGTGTGCATGGCATCCATGAAAAAAAATCCGTAAAATCTGCAAAACAGGGTATTTTTTCAAATAGAGTCCTGAACGTGTTTATGTTCTTAGATCGTTCAAATAAATTACCTTCACACCACTATCGTGAAGACATTAGTAAAATGTACCTGCAGCAGTCATTCTCTAATATTACCGTATTTATCGAGTCTACTTAAAAAATGCAAGGAATCTAATGAGTCCGCGATGTGTCAAAATTCCCTTACCAAAATGATGAAGAAGCCAATATTGCTCTCTGCCACCCAAAGAAAGACGAATGTGACATTTGCTGTCAATATAAAGAAAAAAACTTGTCAGAAGAAGACTGGAACAACTATAAAATGGAAAAAGATAGGGCAAGGAAGAAAAAGCAAAAGACAAAAATGAAAGTTTGAATGAAATTCAACATGTGGTCACTACGGATTTGCAAGCAGTGAAGGTCTGCCCATCTATAATGGTTAGTGCGGTATACTTTAAAACTAAGCTCTGTGTTCATACTTTCACTGTCTACAATTTAGCAACAAGATTTTGCACCTGTTGTTGGTTCGATGAGAGTCAAACCGACCTTCAAGCATCTACTTTCGTTTCATTCATAATTGATTATATTCGAAAACATGTAAATGATGGTAAACCTATCACCATCTACTCGGACGGTTGCACTTACCAAAACCGAAACAATGTGATGTCAAACGCTCTTCTTTACTTGGCGATGGAACTAAATATCACAATCGGCAAAAATTTCATGTAAATGGTCATATGCAGATGGAATGTGATAGCGTCCACGCCATCATCGAAAAAAGTTAATAAACCAAAAAAATTTCTTACCATGTGACTATGCCCGAATATGTGAAGAAATGAGATCAGTTCCATATATATCCAATGTTAGAGATGAAATTTTATTTTCGACGTCTGCAGCAATGTGATTTTGAATGATAAGAGGCCGGCTGAAATATCATGCTTCATAGCAGAAATCTCGCTCTTCATATCAGAAAAATCGTTCTTCATGGTTGAAATCTTCTCGTCCATATTAGCAGATATATCTTTCTTCATAGTTGAAATCTTCTCGTCCATTAGCAGAAATCGACGGGATTAAGGTGGAAGCCTCGTCTATTAATGAAAATGTTTCTGGATCCAAGCCGTCACCAGTGCCATTTTGAGTCTTTCTACTAAATCCTTCTTCTGATTTCAATTCCGTCAATTTTAGGTCACTTAGTCTCTTGGCCATATTTACGTAATTATTTATTTATATTACCCCACACCTGACACCAATGTAATGTGTGTCTTATTTATTTAAATATTTTTCACCACAACGGGTGGGATAAATTTATGCAAATGGTATATCGACCTACGTAATTTATTTATACACTTCACTAGTCACTTATACTTAATTTAAGTACACACTAAATTTCTAATGTATATTGAATATACTGTTCACTTTTAAACTAAGTTCATTTTATATTCACTTATTCACTGTTTTGCTATTATATACTGTAGACTGACTGCAGTTCGTAGGTAGCTGCTTATATATTAAAACGTTTTTCTAGAACTTTTGGATTCCTTAAATTTTTCGATTGCGGCACCCAACAAACAATCGGCTTTCTCGGAACATCTCTATAAAAATAATCACACAAAAAAACATAATCCTTCCTTGCAATCCGCGCGCTCCCTCCAAAAATTTAACTTTATATATCTAACTAGAACAGGGTCGGCTTCAATGTGCGATTTCGTAACATTATTATTGAGTTTAAAGTTACTTTTTTATGTTTTTTTATGGTTAGCTGACATGGAAACTGCAGTAGCAGCCTATATATTTATGGATGCATTAGTAAGAAGGAAAAAGTAAAAAAAAAGATGAAGATGGTGGTAGCAACATATCTATTCCCAAAGACTAGTTATGACGGGAATTTGTTATTATTGTCACGTTCCCGGTACTTTGTGTTGCGTATATAATTGTCTTAATTTTGTTCTACTATTATTCTTTTATATCTTTTTTTATCAATTGTCTTCAAATATAATTTGCTTCTTTGTAACTTCTCTGCCCTTGTCGTGCGAAGACGCACTGTCTGCTGAAGTCGACGAGAAGCAGGAATGATAGATTGAATTGTTAAGCTGAAGTCGAATCGAGACTTTGTGTTGTGTATGTGGTGTCTCCAATCTACCTGAAAGAAAGGGGCCCAGACTTCTGCATCCACCTAGAAGACCGCAGACCAGGCACGCAGGGTAAGACAAGGGCTTAGTTACTAATCTCATAAAGATTATTCATTTGCGTGATACAATCCATTTTCTCTCAACTAGCTATCGGAAGGTCTAAGGACGATCACAGCCCCAGTTATTTTACATTTTTTGGTGCTTCGAGCCGGATAATAATTAGAGACATAAAGCAATTTTTAAAATACATCACTTATTCTTATCCGTATACGTAACGTAACGGAGATACGTGACTAATCAAAAAAGGTATAAAGCAAATGCGTTCGAACGTAACCATTTCTTGGGTTTTAATTTTTAACCTAAAAAATATTCCATCTGCTTGGATCTTCATAGGGATTGTGCCCCGATATCTCCCTCAGCAAAATAATGTCGTCATTACCACTGTAAAAAAGTGTTTTTCGTTTTAAATCCATTATTCTATATCAAATAAGTAGTTTGTTATGTTCATTGAAAATAAGGTTTTGCTTTTTGAGCATACAACACCACTTTTGTTGTTTGGCCATTGAAAAACGCGAACATAGAACATAAGAAAGCAATACGGTACGTTAGGTACTTGTGACGGATTGATACGTTTCACGTAACGTAACGAAACCCACGTATCGCTTCTGCACGTGCGCATTGCGATACGGATACGGATAAGTAGTAATTTTTAAAACTGCTTTTTGTCCCTATTATCGCACCCTTGATTACTGTTATTGATATTTAATATTAATATTTTTCTTGACTATCAATTTCATTATTTATTTCAACAAAACGCACAATATAAAGTAGTTCTCAGTCAGATTTTGTTGTTGTTTCATTAGTACAGCGCAAAAAGTTGTTGTACCAAGTACTTCAGTTTTGACTTTCAAAATCGATAATTTTTCATTTTAATAGAGGTCATTTATCTTTATTTATTTGCATTCAATTAAAAACGCGTTTCATTCTTTAATACATAAATAATATCAATTTTCTCCTTCATTATTATAGCACCAGTAGAACGGGCTCAGGTTAAATACTATTTTTAATGAACATTATAAATTAAAAAATATTTGAATTTATTGATAAAATGTCTACAGATAAATTACGTGAATAGACCAATTATGGATTGGTGGAAATTCGTCGTTTGAATGAAGTTTTGAAGATTGCTAAACGCGCTCTCACTAGCCTGAGAGTGAATTTTGAGAATGTCAATTCAATTAAGGACGAGTTCTTTAGAAACCATAATGCAACTATTGGGTTTATTAGGTGAAGGGCAAGAGGCTTTTGATTCAGGAGATTTAATTGGAAAAACATTTGAGGCTAATTTGTTACAAATTCGAGAAATTTACTATAAATTGATCACTTCTACGGTATTCCCGGTAAACACAATGCCTGTCCCTATTAATAGTCATGGCAATGTTGCCTTGTCAAACATCAATTTGCCTACCTTTAATGGTGATATTTCTGAGTTTCTGTCATTTATTGACATGTTCGACGCATTGATTCACAGCAATAACAAGCTCAGTAAAATTGAAAAGTTTAAATATTTTAGATCATCCGTTCAAAATTCAGCATTTCTTGTCATTAACCATTTTCAAATGACCGAACGTAACTATGATCTTGCTTATGCTGCATTGCGTAAACGGTTTAATAACACTAGAAAAATTGCCATAACGCATTAGATGGTTTTGGATAACTACTCAAAACTCATTTCGGATCATCCTACAGATTTACGACGCTTATTGTCAACCTTTGATGACCATTTGGAAGCTTTAAAAACCTTCGATTTCCCTGTCGATAAATGGGATATCATTCTTGTTCACATGATTTTAAAGCGATTACCATTTTCTTTAGTTTCACAATTTGAGTTAAACCATACTTCTACTCAATCAGACGATGAATTTCCTACTTATAAAGATTTATTCAATTTTCTAACGCGTCAGGTGGAGGCTTTGGAATATGTTAATCATAATAATTCTTCAATTCACAAACCAAGAGTTAAACCTGTTTCCAAACTGCCTCAGCATACCGCTACTTCATTTTTTGTTGCAAATGAATCTAGTGGCAAATATAATTTGAAATGTTATCTTTGCAAGGCTAATCACGCTTTGAGATGTTCAGGATTTAAAAAAAAATGATCTAAAAGAAAGATATCAATTTGTTAAACAGAATAAACTTTGTGCTAATTGTTTAAGTCCTGCACATAGCTTTAGACAATGTAGATCTCAAAATTCTTGTCATAAGTGCAAACAGAGTCATCATACTGTTTTGCATTTTCTAAAATCACCTGAAGATGAAATCAATGATGCAAACTTTCGTACTTCTAGTACCGCAGTAAATAATACTACTAATCATATTGTTTCAATTTCAACTGATATAAGTGATGACGTCGCAAGTAAATCTAGTCCCGCACTGCAAACAGTACCCGTACTTCACGCTTCTGCTTTGTCCCGCCCCTCTAACGTTCTGTTGTCCACGGCAATGGTGGAGGTTTTAGATACTTTTGAAGATTATCAGCCTGTGCTTTGTCTCCTCGATTCAGGGAGTATGATGTCATTTATTACGTCAAAAGCAGTGAATCGTTTAGGTTTGAGTTCAAACAAATTCTCAATACAATTGAATGGCTTGGATTCGATGAAAACTGTAACTACAGCTGGTGGAGTTGTCCTTTCCTTTCGTCCAATTCATCAAAACTATCCAGTTTTTACCATTACCAAATATTTGCACAAACTTACCACTTAAACATATATCTTATGAAACTTGGTCACATATTTCGAACATTCAACTAGCAGATGCGCAACTTTCTAATCCAGGTGCTGTAGATATTCTTCTAGGAGCTGATATATTTTCTCAAATATTGCTGAATGGTCGTATCGCCGGAAGTGCTGGTCAACCGGTTGCCATCAATACCGTGTTCGGATACGTTCTAACTGGAAAGATTGATCAGAATATTCAAACTAATTATACTTCTCTCTTTTGCTAAATTGATGAATGATACTTCAAGTCTTGAGGAGCCTGTAAAAATATTTTGGGATATAGAAAGTGTTCCAGATGTCGTTACCCGTTCTCCCGATGAAGTTTAATGTGAGAGGAAGTTTGTAGAGACATGTCAAAGAGATCCCGCAGGAAGATTCATTGTTTCACTTCCCTTTAGAAATGGTGATCCTTCCTTTTCTGACGCTCGATCTTTGGCTGTTAATCGATTTCACTCATTGGAAAAACGTCTTTTATGGAATCCTCTCGTGTATGAACATTACTTTTCTTTTATGAAAGAATATGTTGAGTTGGGTCACATGGAGCCTGTCGACATCTTGACGGCTTCATCCCAAACATATTACATTCCTCATCACTGCGCCCTGAAGCCCGAGAATGTCAGTACCCAACTTAGAGTGGTCTTCAAAGCATCGGCCAGATGCTCCAATCATTTATCATTAAATAATCATCTTCTTCCTGGTCTTAAGTTACAAAGAGATATTGCCACAATCCTGTTACATTTTCGTCTTCATAGATTTGCAATTATTGCAGATATAAAGATGATGTTTCGTCAAATACTAGTGAATGTTGCCCATCAGGACTATCAGCGAATAGTGTGGAGATTTTCTCCTTCCGAACCTCTCCAAGACTTTCGACTAAAAACTGTTACTTATTTAGCCTTCCGCACCCTTTTACAGTTCGCGGAGGCAGAAGGTTCTACTTATCCTTTGTCTTCACAGGCTCTTCGTTTCGATACATATGTGGATGATATTGTCGACCAAGTTACTTCAGCAACAACTCGTTGATCTTCTTGAAAAGGGAGGATTTGAATTACGTAAATGATCTAGTAACGATCCTTCTTTGATCTCTCATTTACTGCCATCACATTTGTATACTAACTCGTTGTCCTTTTAGTGTTTTTAAATGAAACTCAAGGTCTCTAGTTAATTCCACAATATAATACAAGTTATTGAAAATTCTAAAAAATTAACAATTGTTTCGATAAATCAATATCATCGTCAGAATGACAGAAGTTACATTTCATTTTATGCCTACCTGATGTTTAGTAGTTATATTTTTGGCTAGACCAAGAAGTAACCTAACTTGTGATTGACTTAATATGTTTATAGAAAAAGAAGAAGATGTGATATTACAAATATTGAAGCTTAGATATTATTAGCCCTATGGTGATATCCTGGATATCATTTTTCCAATTAAGATCAGTATAACTGTGCAATGATATAGAAAACCAGGAAAACTATATCTGCTGATCTTTACAATTATCACTTAAGAAGACAGTTTATTAGTGGAGAATTCCCTAGATTTAACTGTTCATTGACAACTTCATATTGTGGGTTTCTTAAATGTCTTCTAATTTCCAGTTCTTCAAGGAAATCCAGTTCTTGTTTCTTTTCACAAATATGCAGCACTTCTAGTTCTGTGTTAGGTGTCAATGAATGATTGGTGTCAAGTAGATGTTTTGCGTAGTGGGATTTATCTGGTTGTTTTAATCTGTAAGCTCGTAAGTGCTCACTGTATCGTATTTCAAAATTCCTAAGGGTCTGACCCAAATAGACAGCATTACATTCTGGACATTTGAGTTTATATATACCTGACTTCTTTAATAGTGGTATTTTTGTTTTTACATTTAACAATTTTGTACTAACGTTACTTTCTGTTTTAAAAGAAATTGTTGCATTCGTTGCTGAAGATATTATCTTTGAAATATTATTAGAAATATTTCCTGCATATGTGATGGTTTTATAAGTTTTAATTTCATCAGCTTGCTTAGGATATATTAGTTGTAATGCCACTTTTTTCTCTTTTTTACTAATTAGTTTATTTATCATATCTAATGGATAACCGTTAGATGTTGCTATTTGTCTAATTGTATTAATCTCTCTATCAAAATTACATTTGTTCATAGGAACTGAAAAAGCTCTATGTATCATTGAATTATATGCTGCTAGTCTGTGTGAGACAGGGTGGTTAGAATTGAATGGAATTGTCACATCAGTCTGTGTTGGTTTTCGGTAAATTGAATAATCAAGTACATTATTAACTCTTTGAATTTTTAAATCAAGAAAATTGATTGAGCTATTTCCTTCAATTTCTAATGTAAATTTAATTTTCGGGTGTAAATTATTGATGTGGTTGAAAAACACATCTAATTGTCGCTCACTACCCATAAAACAAGCTAATATGTCATCCACATATCTATACCAAAATAAAATATTTATCGAAATATTACTTTCTAAGATCTTTCTTTCTAAATTGTCCATAAAAATGTTTGCTAAAATAGGTGATATAGGGCTTCCCATTGGTAAACCTTCATTTTGAATATATATCTTATTGTCAAAAGTGAAATAATTCTGATTAATGCATACATCAAATAAATTAAGTATATCTGATATTATTCCTGGATTAATATTTTTATCTTCTAGTAATTTTCTTACAAGTATTAGACATTCTTTAGGAAGAATTTTAGTAAACATATTAGTTACATCAAACGATATGAGTTTATAGTTATCTTGCAAGTGAATTGATTTCAACTTTTTGATTAGTTCTATTGAATTTCTAATTGAGTACTGAGATTCATATCCGTAAGTATTGAGTATATTGTTGAGCTTTTTTGCCAATATATTATTAGGAGCATTAACATAAGAGACTACAGGTCTAATTGGTTTCGTTATTTTATGTAATTTAACTGTTCCATATAATTGTGGACAATGAGGATTCTTATGTATGATAGACCTCTTTTCGTAATCATTTAAAAGATAATTTGAATTATTAACAATATCCCTTACATTATTAGAAAACTTCTTTGTTGGGTCTGCTTTAAGAACTTTTACATCGCTGGATTTTATAAAGTTATATATTTTGGAATTGTAATTTTCAGTCGTCAAAATGACAGTAGCATTCCCCTTATCGGATTTTGTAACTGTTAGGTTATTGTTCTCTATCTTCTCTTTTATTGCGTTTAAAACTGAAATGTCATTTTTTGTTTGACGTTTAACTTTTGAAGGTTCAATATTTTTGATTAAATTGGCAATTTTTAATTTCTCATAAAGAAAATTATTTGAATTAGATTTTAAAGCTATTTCTGACTCTGTAGCTAAAATTTGTTTAATATTATTCGTAAATTTAGGTGGTATGCTGTACTTTAAACCTTTATTTAAAAATTCTATTTCACTATTTGTAAAATTAGTGTCTGAAAGGTTTTCAAATCGTGGTGCAAAGTGTGTTGGTATGTAGGTACTTACAGTTTCATGATGTTTTGAGTATTGAATTTTATGTTGTGTGTGTTCAAGATTCTGTAGCTTCTTTTCTTGTTTCTTAAATTTCATATGCTTCATAGTGCTGATATTTTCTCTAATTTTGTCATCCAAACAGTCAAATTCTACTGGATGTAATTGGAATGTGAGTTCTGAATGTACAACTTTTATGTAGTTGTCTAAGGAGTCTCTAACTTTGAACCATTTCTTACATTCAGATTTTATCCAAACTCGTTGAGCACATTTTATAGCTTTTTGTGCTTGTGGTATTTTAGTGTGACATTTTATATTCACATAATTTGGTATTACCTTTTTTTCTAAGGCATTCTTGGTTAAACCAAATGTTTTGTGATGCTTTGTAACGTTTTTGTAGTAACTTCTGGTACAGTCGGGTCAAATCTTCTCTCGAAGATTTTTTAATGAAATTGACTGTCTCGACCCTTACTTCGTGGAATATGCTCATATTAGTGTTTTTAAATGAAACTCAAGGTCTCTAGGTAATTCCACAATATAATACAAGTTATTGAAAATTCTAAAAAATTGACAATTGTTTCGATAAATCAATATCATCGTCAGAATGACAGAAGTTACATTTCATTTTATGCCTACCTGATGTTTAGTAGTTATATTTTTGGCTAGACCAAGAAGTAACCTAACTTGTGATTGGCTTAATATATGTTTATAGAAAAAGAAGAAGATGTGATATTACAAATATTGAAGCTTAGATATTATTAGCCCTATGGTGATATCCTGGATATCATTTTTCCAATTAAGATCAGTATAACTGTGCAATGATATAGAATACCAGGAAAACTCTATCTGCTGATCTTTACAATTATCACTTAAGAAGACAGTTTATTAGTGGAGAATTCCCTAGATTTAACTGTTCATTGACAACTTCATATTGTGGGTTTTTTAAATGTCTTCTAATTTCCAGTTCTTCAAGGAAATCCAGTTCTTGTTTCTTTTCACAAATATGCAGCACTTCTAGTTCTGTGTTAGGTGTCAATGAATGATTGGTGTCAAGTAGATGTTTTGCGTAGTGGGATTTATCTGGTTGTTTTAATCTGTAAGCTCGTAAGTGCTCACTGTATCGTATTTCAAAATTCCTAAGGGTCTGACCCAAATAGACAGCATTACATTCTGGACATTTGAGTTTATATATACCTGACTTCTTTAATAGTGGTATTTTTGTTTTTACATTTAACAATTTTGTACTAACGTTACTTTCTGTTTTAAAAGAAATTGTTGCATTCGTTGCTGAAGATATTATCTTTGAAATATTATTAGAAATATTTCCTGCATATGTGATGGTTTTATAAGTTTTAATTTCATCAGCTTGCTTAGGATATATTAGTTGTAATGCCACTTTTTTCTCTTTTTTACTAATTAGTTTATTTATCAAATCTAATGGATAACCGTTAGATGTTGCTATTTGTCTAATTGTATTAATCTCTCTATCAAAATTACATTTGTTCATAGGAACTGAAAAAGCTCTATGTATCATTGAATTATATGCTGCTAGTCTGTGTGAGACAGGGTGGTTAGAATTGAATGGAATTGTCACATCAGTCTGTGTTGGTTTTCGGTAAATTGAATAATCAAGTACATTATTAACTCTTTGAATTTTTAAATCAAGAAAATTGATTGAGCTATTTTCTTCAATTTCTAATGTAAATTTAATTTTCGGGTGTAAATTATTGATGTGGTTGAAAAACACATCTAATTGTCGCTCACTACCCATAAAACAAGCTAATATGTCATCCACATATCTATACCAAAATAAAATATTTCTCGAAATATTACTTTCAAAGATCTTTCTTTCTAAATTGTCCATAAAAATGTTTGCTAAAATAGGTGATATAGGGCTTCCCATTGGTAAACCTTCATTTTGAATATATATCTTATTGTCAAAAGTGAAATAATTCTGATTAATGCATACATCAAATAAATTAAGTATATCTGATATTATTCCTGGATTAATATTTTTATCTTCTAGTAATTTTCTTACAAGTATTAGACATTCTTTAGGAGGAATTTTAGTAAACATATTAGTTACATCGAACGATATGAGTTTATAGTTATCTTGCAAGTGGATTGATTTCAACTTTTTGATTAGTTCTATTGAATTTCTAATTGAGTACTGAGATTCATATCCGTAAGTATTGGGTATATTGTTGAGCTTTTTTGCCAATATATTATTAGGATCAATAACATAAGAGACTACAGGTCTAATTGGTTTCGTTATTTTATGTAATTTAACTGTTCCATATATTTGTGGACAATGAGGATTCTTATGTATGATAGACCTCTTTTTGTAATCATTTAAAAGATAATTTGAATTATTAACAATATCCCTTACATCATTAGAAAACTTCTTTGTTGGGTCTGCTTAAAGAACTTTTACATCGCTGGATTCTATAAAGTTATATACTTTGGAATTGTAATTTTCAGTCGTCAAAATGACAGTAGCATTCCCCTTATCGGATTTTGTAACTGTTAGGCTATTGTTCTCTATCTTCTCTTTTATTGCGTTTAAAACTGAAATGTCATTTTTTGTTTGACGTTTAACTTTTGAAGGTTCAATATTTTTGATTAAATTGGCAATTTTTAATTTCTCATAAAGAAAATTATTTGAATTAGATTTTAAAGCTATTTCTGACTCTGTAGCTAAAATTTGTTTAATATTATTCGTAAATTTAGGTGGTATGCTGTACTTTAAACCTTTATTTAAAAATTCTATTTCACTATTTGTAAAATTAGTGTCTGAAAGGTTTTCAAATCGTGGTGCAAAGTGTGTTGGTATGTAGGTACTTACAGTTTCATGATGTTTTGAGTATTGAATTTTATGTTGTGTGTGTTCAAGATTCTGTAGCTTCTTTTCTTGTTTCTTACATTTCATATGCTTCATAGTGCTGATATTTTCTCTAATTTTGTCATCCAAACAGTCAAATTCTACTGGATGTAATTGGAATGTGAGTTCTGAATGTACAACTTTTATGTAGTTGTCTAAGGAGTCTCTAACTTTGAACCATTTCTTACATTCAGATTTTATCCAAACTCGTTGAGCACATTTTATAGCTTTTTGTGCTTGTGGTGTTTTAGTGTGACATTTTATATTCACATAATTTGGTATTACCTTTTTTCTAAGGCATTCTTGGTTAAACCAAATGTTTTGAGATGCTTTGTAACGTTTTTGTAGTAACTTCTGGTACAGTCGGGTCAAATCTTCTCTCGAAGATTTTTTAATGAAATTGACTGTCTCGACCCTTACTTCGTGGAATATGCTCATATTAGTGTTTTTAAATGAAACTCAAGGTCTCTAGTTAATTCCACAATATAATACAAGTTATTGAAAATTCTAAAAAATTGACAATTGTTTCGATAAATCAATATCATCGTCAGAATGACAGAAGTTACATTTCATTTTATGCCTACCTGATGTTTAGTAGTTATATTTTTGGCTAGACCAAGAAGTAACCTAACTTGTGATTGGCTTAATATATGTTTATCGAAAAAGAAGAAGATGTGATATTACAAATATTGAAGCTTAGATATTATTAGCCCTATGGTGATGTCCTGGATATCATTTTTCCAATTAAGATCAGTATAACTGTGCAATGATATAGAAAACCTGGTTTTCTATATCTATATAATTAACTAGAGACCTTGAGTTTCATTTAAAAACACTAATTTGAGCATATTCCACGAAGTAAGGGTCGAGACAGTCAATTTCATGAAAAAATCTTCGAGAGAAGATTTGACCCGACTGTACCAGAAGTTACTACAAAAACGTTACAAAGCATCACAAAACATTTGGTTTAACCAAGAATGCCTTAGAAAAAAAGGTAATACCAAATTATGTGAATATAAAATGTCACACTAAAATACCACAAGCACAAAAAGCTATAAAATGTGCTCAACGAGTTTGGATAAAATCTGAATGTAAGAAATGGTTCAAAGTTAGAGACTCCTTAGACAACTACATAAAAGTTGTACATTCAGAACTCACATTCCAATTACATCCAGTAGAATTTGACTGTTTGGATGACAAAATTAGAGAAAATATCAGCACTATGAAGCATATGAAATTTAAGAAACTAGAAAAGAAGCTACAGAATCTTGAACACACACAACATAAAATTCAATACTCAAAACATCATGAAACTGTGAGTACCTACATACCAACACACTTTGCACCACGATTTGAAAACCTTTCAGACACTAATTTTTTAAATAGTGAAATAGAATTTTTAAATAAAGGTTTAAAGTACAGCATACCACCTAAATTTACGAATAATATTAAACAAATTTTAGCTACAGAGTCAGAAATAGCTTTAAAATCTAATTCAAATAATTTTCTTTATGAGAAATTAAAAATTGCCAATTTAATCAAAAATATTGAACCTTCAAAAGTTAAACGTCAAACAAAAAATGACATTTCAGTTTTAAACGCAATAAAAGAGAAGATAGAGAACAATAACCTAACAGTTACAAAATCCGATAAGGGGAATGCTACTGTCATTTTGACGACTGAAAATTACAATTCCAAAATATATAACTTTATAAAATCCAGCGATGTAAAAGTTCTTAAAGCAGACCCAACAAAGAAGTTTTCTAATAATGTGAGGGATATTGTTAATAATTCAAATTATCTTTTAAATGATTACGAAAAGAGGTCTATCATACATAAGAATCCTCATTGTCCACAATTATATGGAACAGTTAAATTACATAAAATAACGAAACCAATTAGACCTGTAGTCTCTTATGTTAATGCTCCTAATAATATATTGGCAAAAAAGCTCAACAATATACTCAATACTTACGGATATGAATCTCAGTACTCAATTAGAAATTCAATAGAACTAATCAAAAAGTTGAAATCAATCCACTTGCTAGATAACTATAAACTCATATCGTTTGATGTAACTAATATGTTTACTAAAATTCCTCCTAAAGAATGTCTAATACTTGTAAGAAAATTACTAGAAGATAAAAATATTAATCCAGGAATAATATCAGATATACTTAATTTATTTGATGTATGCATTAATCAGAATTATTTCACTTTTGACAATAAGATATATATTCAAAATGAAGGTTTACCAATGGGAAGCCCTATATCACCTATTTTAGCAAACATTTTTATGGACAATTTAGAAAGAAAGATCTTTGAAAGTAATATTTCGAGAAATATTTTATTTTGGTATAGATATGTGGATGACATATTAGCTTGTTTTATGGGTAGTGAGCGACAATTAGATGTGTTTTTCAACCACATCAATAATTTACACCCGAAAATTAAATTTACATTAGAAATTGAAGAAAATAGCTCAATCATTTTTCTTGATTTAAAAATTCAAAGAGTTAATAATGTACTTGATTATTCAATTTACCGAAAACCAACACAGACTGATGTGACAATTCCATTCAATTCTAACCACCCTGTCTCACACAGACTAGCAGCATATAATTCAATGATACATAGAGCTTTTTCAGTTCCTATGAACAAATGTAATTTTGATAGAGAGATTAATACAATTAGACAAATAGCAACATCTAACGGTTATCCATTAGATATGATAAATAAACTAATTAGTAAAAAAGAGAAAAAAGTGGCATTACAACTAATATATCCTAAGCAAGCTGATGAAATTAAAACTTATAAAACCATCACATATGCAGGAAATATTTCTAATAATATTTCAAAGATAATATCTTCAGCAACGAATGCAACAATTTCTTTTAAAACAGAAAGTAACGTTAGTACAAAATTGTTAAATGTAAAAACAAAAATACCACTATTAAAGAAGTCAGGTATATATAAACTCAAATGTCCAGAATGTAATGCTGTCTATTTGGGTCAGACCCTTAGGAATTTTGAAATACGATACAGTGAGCACTTACGAGCTTACAGATTAAAACAACCAGATAAATCCTACTACGCAAAACATCTACTTGACACCAATCATTCATTGACACCTAACACAGAACTAGAAGTGCTGCATATTTGTGAAAAGAAACAAGAACTGGATTTCCTTGAAGAACTGGAAATTAGAAGACATTTAAGAAACCCACAATATGAAGTTGTCAATGAACAGTTAAATCTAGGGAATTCTCCACTAATAAACTGTCTTCTTAAGTGATAATTGTAAAGATCAGCAGATATAGTTTTCCTGGTTTTCTATATCATTGCACAGTTATACTGATCTTAATTGGAAAAATGATATCCAGGATATCACCATAGGGCTAATAATATCTAAGCTTCAATATTTGTAATATCACATCTTCTTCTTTTTCTATAAACATATATTAAGCCAATCACAAGTTAGGTTACTTCTTGGTCTAGCCAAAAATATAACTACTAAACATCAGGTAGGCATAAAATGAAATGTAACTTCTGTCATTCTGACGATGATATTGATTTATCGAAACAATTGTCAATTTTTTAGAATTTTCAATAACTTGTATTATATTGTGGAATTAACTAGAGACCTTGAGTTTCATTTAAAAACACTAATAAGAGCATATTCCACGAAGTAAGGGTCGAGACAGTCAATTTCGTTGTCCTTTGACGAAGATACTTCACTTAAAATACTGGGCTTATGGTGGAGCACAACTTCAGATAGTTTCTTCTTCTCCGTACAACCTTTTGATGGTAATTGTACAAAATGAAGCCTATTATCTCATTTAGCTACAATTTTCGACCCACTTGGGTTTCTTTCTCCGGTCACTTTCTTTTTAAAACACTTGATTCAGCGTATTTGGACGCATACGTTAGATTGGGATCAACCCCCGCCTGAAGAGATTATTTGTCTGTGGAAATTTTATTCCACTGATTTCGCAACTCTTTCGTTCCTAAGTCTTCCCCGCACCTTTTGTCATGGGAACATAGCGAATATTCTTGCTTATACTCGCACGGGAGAATGTTCCACACATTTTGTTGCATCCAAATTCAAAGTGGCTCCATTGAAAAGGATCACTTTGCCCAGGTTAGAGCTTTGTGCTTCTGTATTAGTGGCTCGCCTACTTTCCTTTCTTCGCAACACCTTTGAAACTTACATTTATTTTGATAAAGTAGTTGGATGGTCTGACTCGCAGGTTGTATTATCTTGGATTAAGTCCTCTTCGCATCGCTGGAAGACTTTTGTTAGTAACAAAGTATCTTTCATCCAGGATAAACTTCCCTCTTCTTCTTGGTTCTATGTCAGATCAGAGAACAACCCGGCAGATGTAGGACCATGTCCAGAACCTGATGTTTCTTCTTTTCCTTTAAATAGTCTGTCGCGATGGCAGTTCTTGTCTCGCATTCAACAGACGTTTTGGCATAGATGGTCGAAAGAGTATCTTCACACACTTCACCAGAGGCATAAGTGGTTCGATATTACATCTTCTCTTTCTCCTGGTGTCCTTGTTTCAATGAAGGATAATAACCTTTCTCCTTTGCGGTGGACGATCGGGAGGGTGGAGGAGGTTTTTCCGGGTTCGGATGGGATAGTGCGAGTTGCAATACTAAAGACAACTAGAGGTCTTTTAAAAATACCAGCTGTGAAGCTTTCCCCGGTTCCTCTCAATACTTAAAATATTAACCTATATTTTGGCGGGCGGTATGTCGCGTCCCCGCTACTTTGTGTTGTGTATATGATTGTCTTTCTTTTTTTTTCTATTATTATTCTTCTATTTCTTTTTTTTATCAATTGTCTTTAAATATAATTTGCTTCTTCGTAGCTTCTCGGCCCTTGTCGTGCGAAAAACGCGCTGTCTGCTGAAGTCGACGAGATGCAGGAACGATAAATAGAATTGTTAAAACTGAAGTCGAATCTAGAGGTTATAACGACACTTTGTGTTGTGTACGTCGTGTCTCTAATCTACCTGAAAGAAGGGGGCCCCAGATTTCTGCATCCACCTAGAAGACCGCAGACCAGACACGCAAGGTAAGACAAGGGCTTAGTTACTAATGTCATAAATGTCACCCACGAGTATTTGATTAACCTAATCGGTTCGAAAATAAATCGTAAAAGTCTTGAACAGTTGAAAGTAATTTTTTTGGCCCTCTCAGAATGAACATAAGGTTTGAAGTAAAATTTTACATCGTACTGAGCAACAACTGAAATACGCGAAAATTAAAAAATTATTGAAAAAATAAAATGGTAGATTAACCGTTCTGTTTGGAGACTAAGCTAAAATAAAATTTTAAACATTTACATAGAATTCGTCGAGGAATCAAGCTATTTATGAATTGATCAAAAGCACTATTGAATTCTTTCTAAGGGTGGTGGTGGTGTTTTTATTTTTATAAATTTTTAGGCTTATTTCAGAATAAAATAGGGCTATTGTAGAGAGTAGCATGACGCGACTTCGGAAAAATATCAATGCAGTTTTTCGTTTTGGTGTTCCCTGATGCCTCCCGTTCCAAAGGTTATATATATATATATATATATATATATATATATATATATATATATATTATACGAACAAAGAGCAAACAACAAGTGTTTTCATGGGAAAGCACGCAATAATGAAGAGGTTACTGAAGAGGAGTGGTAACCGTAAACATGCATGTTTCTAGCTCATTAGCGTTCATCAGTACGGTATAACCAAGTATGGATGTGAAACTTGGGAGCAACTATGTTGAATGAAACATGGAAGAACACAAACAACGGAAAATAACAGGACAACCAAACGCACATTTGTGCCATCAATTGGAAGATTCCGATTTTGGAACAACAACCAATATCAACACGGAGGCGCATAAAGCCCTCCTGTCTGGAAAAAACCAACCCAAGGGGAAGAATCAAGATCAAAAATGGATAACGCGTGAATTTAACAAAAACAAAGAGCAAACAACAAGTGTTTTCATGGGAAAGCACGCACATATATATAAATATGTATATATATATATATATGAATATATATGTATATATATATATATATATATATATATATATATATATATGAATATATATATATATATATATATATATATATATATATATATATATACAGTGTATAATAAATTCTGAGGGCACATATGTTTGATCGTCAATGTGTTACAAATCCTGTCTACATCCGAACTAGATAACAGAAACAGTGTTGCCAACTTTCATTGTATATTTTGACTACTTACAAGGGTGGTCGTAGGTAAAGATACGTATATACTGTAGATTTTTCCGTAGATTTAGTCATGCTAGAGCTGCGCGAGAGTAAATCTACAAATGAACACAGCACCAAGAGCAATCTAGCGAGAATTAGTCTCTAGTCTACGGAGATTAACAAAAATATCGGTAGAGCGCAGTAGACACATCTTCTAGTCTGCATCGCTAGGTCAGTCTCAGATCTACTCAGCCTACTCAATAAATTATGCTAATCTCGCTAGAGCATATGAAGTCAACCCACACAATAACAATGTAGGTAGTAAGTTTCTCTGTTATTTCTTTTAGTAGTTTCTTAATACAGAATGAAGTTGGATAAGGAAAATACAATCAAGTTAATGGTGTTTATGAAATGAGAACGAATTTATGGAATTGTACATTAAAAGAGTATAGAGACAGGATATTGAAGAAAGAATAAATGCATTAAAGAAATAGCACAAGTTTTAGATGGTCCAGAGCAAGAATTCATAAGAAAATGGCATAACTAAAGATGTCAACTCAATTCCGAAATTCGAAAAATTAAAAGAAAAGTTGTCAAGGTGCTGACGAAAAGGAATATAATAGTATTCTAATTGTTTTAAAAAATTTGTGAAGAATCCTTTTCCATTTATTTGCCGAATTCAATTTATAACTCACACACTTCTTTTCTTTTTACTTCTACCACTTTTTCTTTTTTTTAATTAATATTATTATAGCCGCAGCCGCCACATTTTTAATACATGACATCACGAGGTAATGCTAGCACAAAACACAATGCTAGAGTGAAGAGTCCATGCACCGGGTGTCCCAATAAGAATGGCTTTCGGCCATATCTCGGGAACCGTTTATAATACAGCTTCGGGAAAAACATTTATAACAAAAGTGACCTCGTGAAAAACCTGGAAATTATTTACAGAGTTGTAGGTCCACCGCCAGAGGGCGTAATTAAATACCAAAAATTATAAAATGAATAATTTACAAATTTTCCCTAATTAAGATGCATTTAAACTATGATTATCGTATTCTTCAAGAAATTAGTCTATCTCTTCAAATAAGAGGTGGGGGAACTTTATTATGAAAAAACGCCTGTAATTCCAGTTCTACTCAACCTATCTATGCAAACTTAGTCTTTTTGAAGAGAGCTCCTTTCTACCAATGTAAGAGTTATAATTTCGAAACAACCTAATGAGTAACGTATACGCTAGAGGGCGCTATTTACTTATTTTTTTAAATCTAGCTATCCTTGAAAAATGTTAAATCGAAACATGCAGTTTTGATTAAGGTATATGAAAGTAGACCAAATTAGCAACAGAATAGCGAAAACCGCATGTCGATATCTTTTTCGTATTACGAGATATCCTAAGAAATGTGTAAATGTTAAGCATTTTCCTTTAAACATAAATTACTCCGGTTTGACTGAACGGATTTTAACATTTTTTGACTTCTCAAAATTGTCTTTCCTGGTTCTATTAATAATAGTTCCAATTATTATGTCAATATTACTGATGTTGTCACCGGGAAACTGCGTTATGGAAGTTAAAATGGAAATATATAAAAACAAGTAGTGGGCCATAAAAAAAACAAAAAGATATGTCTTGTGTCAAATTAATAAACCTAGTAATTTGTTCATTTACGTGTCATTGCGATTTGTGTGCATTAAATTCGATATAAAATTTATAAAAGTTATATCTAAGATGATTCTTACAAACGAAGAAGCATTTGATATGATAGGCATTTACTTTGAATGTATAAGAAACGCAACTGTTGCGGCTAGGGTATATGCCATACAATATCCCCAAAGACGTCATCCCGGTAGCAGAGTTTTTCGTCGACTCATACACCGTTTAAGAACGACTGGAAATGTAAGCTTTCCTGTATCTAGAAGACGCGGCAGAGGTTGTTCGGAGGAAAACACAATAAATGTTTTGGCATATGTGCAATTTAATCCGTATTTAAGTATTAGAGCAATAAGTAGAGACTTGGAAATAAGCAGAACCACCGTTCAACGTATTTTGATAGGACACTGGTAAATTATGATGTAAAAAGATATGTTTCTCAAACAAAATATACCCGCACAATATTATATGTGAGCGTGGTTATATGTTAACATAATAATTCATTTATCATTCCGGAAAGATGTTAAATAGGATATTATATTTCTTTTCGATTTCATCCATATCATATAGTACTGCATCAACAATTGGTTGATCGTGATTACGACAAAAGGTTGGATTATTGCAACTGGTTACTACATATGGTATATGACGACCATCAATTACTGTCACGTATTTTGTGGTCAGACGAAGTTACATTTAGTAGTGATGGTACGGTTAACCGGCATAATATGCACTATTGGTCACAGAATAATCCACGCTGGATGGAAGAAGTTCAGTATCAGGGGCGATGGTCGGTGAATGTATGGTGTTGCAATCACTCTTTGATTCCAACACTAAAGTAGGGTCGACCTTTCAATTGCCGAAATTTAGTTTACTATAATTCATGGGTGCCGGTTAAAATTATTCTTGGTTTTTTTTTAAATTTTGAAAATAAAATTAAACCCAACTGATTCTAATAACAAATATACTAAACTGAAAATTTCCTATATTACCTTTTAACAATAACTGAGACTTTACAATAGGTTTGTGCTAAAACACATTCATCCACAGGCCTGTCATTCACCCTTAATTAAAAACTACAACAATTAAATTATTTTACATTCACCAGAAATATACTACAAAGAGATCGGAATGAGGAAAAACTATGAAGTCCTATCTGTTGGTGTTGAGATAAGTAACACAATTATAAATCCACTTATCTTTTAAAATTGTTAGCACCTCTGTAACAATTTTTCAAACATCAAATAAACCATTCTCCAATTTTTTCTGGTGCGCTGGTCGAAGGTTCCCTTTTTTCTTAGTTATTTATCAATATACCTGTTGCTTCTTTTACAACCTCATTTATCACTTAATTTCCATTGTTCCTTTTAATAACTTTATCTGGGGGTGAACTGCCATTACAATACCACTCTTTTCTTAAAAATTGTTCAATAACATAATTTTTTGAGTATTTCAAAAAGTGACAATAACTGTCATTCTCATTTTTTTAGACTCCTTATTTTTCTGATAAAAAAATACTGAAAGTTCTTCATTTATAATTTGGCAGATGTCAAAAACAATATTCAAAATGGCGTTAGATTATTTACTTCTCCAACATACTCCCCGCGTTGAAAGATCCCCATCTTTCAAAACAAACAATAACAGTGAAAATGACCAAAAAAAGATACAGCTCAACTGTGACCACTTAAAAAAATTATTATCGTAGAAGGGGATGGATCTGGGATAAATTCAGAACAACACACTAAATTGAAAGAACAATTACTCTTGTTCATAGGGAAGAGGGCATACCTTCGTTATGGGTCTGGTATATATCCCAGAAGAAGTTTTCAGCTGAATGGATCTAACATTTCCATCCTTTCCAGGGAAAATTTTCACAATGCGAGCGAGGGCCCACTTTAGAGGAGGGGAATTGTCTTCCTTTAATAAGACAAGTTCATCTACTGATAGATTTTTGGTGAATTTAGTCCATTTGGGTCTATTTTGCAATCGATTAAGGTAATCGACAGTCCATCGTTTCCAAAAAGACTGCTGCAATTGGGAAATTCGTTTCCACAGGGAGAGTCTATTTTCAGGGATTTCTGTAACATCCTTCTCAGGGTGAGCAGTAAGACTTCTGCCTATTAGAAAGTGACCTGGGGTTAGGCACTGTAAATCATTGGGGTCATTTGAAAGACTACAAATAGGCCTTGAGTTCATGATTGCTTCTATTTGGTTCAAAATGGTGTAAAAAACTTCGAATGTGAGAGAAGTTTGACCAATGATTCTAACAATATGAAATTTACAACTGCGGATGGCAGCTTCATGAAGACCTCCCCAGTGCGGTGAAAGAGGTGGAATGAACTTAAATACAATTGCATTTTTCGCACAATATTCTTTAATGGGTTTAGAGAGGTGAGAGTGCATAAAAAACTCGTGAAGTTCTTTTAACTGATTTCTGGCCCCCCAGAAATTGGTACCATTATCACTAAAAATGAGGGAGGGGTTTCCTCTACGAGAAATAAATCTTTTCAGAGTCATTATAAAAGCTTCTGAGGAGAGGGCAGTGACCAACTCTATATGTACAGCTTTGGTGACCATACACACGAAAATACAAATATATGCTTTTATTACAGGAGCTTTACGTAAATGAGATGATTTTAAATAGAAAGGGCCTCCATAATCGACTGCCGGTTTTAATTGAAATTTATTATAAATAAATCTTTGACAATATGCTACCACCCTTTGTAGTTTAGAAAATCTAGAGTACTTTTTAAATAATTCGTCCCAAAACTCATGATTTGAGGCTTCCACTAAAGATATAAGGACCGCCTTCTTTTCTTCAGGTAATTCTGGTGGTTGACTTCTGGGTTTAAAAACTGGGAGATTGACAAGTGGGTTCTTTAAACAGGTAGGACCTTCCCACCAAAGTGAGTTATCAATAATTTCTCGTGGAGTTATTCCACGAGAAGGGAGGTCTGCGGGATTATCTTTAGTCCCAACATGATGCCAAATACAATGTTAACTCTTGAATCTGAGAAACCCTATTAGCAACAAATGTTGACCAACGCAACGGGTGGGAGTGAATCCAATGGAGTGCAACTTCTGAGTCTGAATATAGATGAACCTTTGTAACAGAAAATCTGTTTTCAAAAATTATTAAAAGAGCTTTTAATAATTTTGCTAACAGAAGCATAGCTGATAATTCCAAACGGGGAATTGACAAAACTTTTAGAGGGGCTACCCTTGATTTTGAGGGAATCAAGTGACAAGAAACGGATCCATCTGAATAAAGGGTGCGAGCATAAATACAAGATGCCATGACAAGAGAACTAGAATCAGCATAACCATGAAATTCTACATTAATAATGGGTTTGTTCGAAAACAAATATCTAGGGATTTTCAATTGAGAGAGATAGGGTAAATTATCAAATAAATTTTTCCATTCTTGGAGGAGAGAGATGTCTGTGATTTCCGCATCCCAATCTAATTTTAATAACCATAACTTCTGAATAAGAAGTTTCCCAATAACAATTACAGGTGAGAGAAGGCCAAGGGGGTCCCAACACTGTGAAATCATAGCGAGCATTTTTCTTTTGGTGAGTGTACCTTGAGGTGTTACTTGCGGAATTGAAATACCTAAGACATCAGAAGTAGGGTTCCACTTTAGTCCTAGAACTTTGTTGGGTGAATTATCTAGATTCAAACAATATTCACTTGGAGTTTCATTAGTGATGCTGGAGAGAAATTGAGAACAGTTTGAGCACCACTTATGGAGTGTGAAACCGGATGACTTAAGGAGAGTGGTCAGTTCAGAGTACAATTTTTCTAAGTCATTTAAGTCATCGCATCCACCTAACAAATCATCAACATAGGTTTGGGTTAACAGAATATTGGAAGCCAAAGGGAATTCAACTTCATGTTTCAGCGCAACTTCTTGCAATACACGAGTAGCGAGGTATGGAGCTGAATTTGTTCCATAGGAAACAGTTACTAACTCGATGCATTGTAAGGAGAGTGAGGGGTTATCTCTCCAAAGTATATTTGTCAAAAATGTTTGGGTGGGGTTTATCTTTATCTGTCTGTACATCTTCTCGATGTCAGAGGTGAGCACATATTTAAACGAACGAAAGCGTAACAAAATGTCAAAAAGGTTAGGCTGAACTTGATATCCTTTAAGCATTATGTCGTTGAGAGAGAGGCCTGTATTAGTTTTACAGGATGCGTCGAATACAACCCTAAGTTTTGTTGTACTACTGTCCTCACGAATGACAGCGTGGTGTGGCAAGAAATATTTGGGTTCTGCATTTTGATTAGTTTCAGAAAGTGGGACATACTGACCATGACCAAGATCAACATATTCATCAATAAATTGTTTATACTTTAAAAAGTAAGTGCGATCCTTTTGAAATTTCTTTTCTAAGTTCAAGAATCTATTTTTCGCAGTGTAGATAGATTGACCTAATTTGAGGTTTTCACAAGGAGTTTTCAGAGGCAAATTTACTTGATAAGAACCATTATCGAGTTGTCTCGTAGTGGACACAAACATTTCCTCACATAATTTTTCATCAAGAGATAAATGAGTTATTTCTGGAATTTCCTCTGATTTCCAGAATCTTTCAACTAAATTTTCAAGTTTGGAGTGCTCACTTACTTGTGTGAGCATTGCTACACTAGAGGCGGGAGATACGGGACCTGATGAGTAGGTAACAACATGAGAATTTGAATATTTGTGAGAGCGTAAAAGTGGAGCGTTGCCAGCTATCACCCATCCGAGAAGGGTGTTTTGTAACACGGGTAAGTTTTTTCCTAATCTTGAAAAACCATCATCCATTAAATCATAATAACAGTCAGCTCCGATGAGAACATGGACCTCTGCAGGCTGAAAATAGGCCGGATCCGCAAGCTGAGTGTTGGGAGGTAACTTTATTTTTGATCTGTCCACTGGGGCTTGAGGGAGCATACATTTGATTGTCTCCAGAATTGAACAAGAAGCCTTAAACTTGGAGCGATTAATAGTGGAGTGAAAGACAATATCAACTGTTTGGTGAGAGAGGGTGGCACTTAATCCAATGCCTGACACGTTCAACTTTTTATTGTATGGGGTATAATTCAACTTTTCTACAAAACTTTTACTAATGAAAGAATTTTGTGACTCGGGGTCAAGAATTGCTCTAGCTTTAACACGTAGACCTTGCGAGTTATATACATAAACTTGAGCAGTACCTAAAAGCACACAGGAATCTTTTGTACTTATAGCTGAGAGAGAGTGAGTCATATTGGAAGAGTTTTGCTGATCTTCAGCAATCACTGGTGAATTAAGAGCATTCAAACTCTTTGGGTTACTTTGAAGTTCCCTATAGGAAGATGGGTTGTAAGAATTATTTCTTGGTGGGGTGTTTGTCATGTGACAACGAACTAGTGGAGGGTTGTTGAGAAATTGACTGTAAGGGTTGAGCATTCTTTTGAGAAGTGTGAGAATATGTTTGAGACGGGTGAGCATCATTTTGTAAACGATAATCTTCACTTTGAGAGTTTTGATGTGAAGAGAATCTATTTTTATTTTGAGTGGTAGGGGCATAGTGAAGGAGGGTGTGGTGTTTCCTACCACAAACATTGCAACCTCTACTTTGGCAATTTATAACAGTGTGAGCAGTTCCAAAACAATTGAAGCAAAATCCTTTGGACTTTACAAAATTTTGTTTCTCAATGGAACTCATATTTTTAAATTTTAAACAAGACTAAATTTTATGAGATTTGTCATTACAAAATTGGCATCCATTTTTGCTATGTTGACCGATGTGAGAATTATTATTATTATTGACACCACTGAAAAGTGTTGTTTTTGTTTGCCTTTTTGGAAAACCTTCATTATTATCTACTGATTTCAAATTTTCTAAACACTTTGATCTTTCATCTAAAAATGTTAAAAATTCACTAAGTGTTGGCAATTCATTTGAATCTCTATCAAACTCCAAACTTTTCTTACTATTAAAATCTAACTTGCGTTCTAATGAGTAAACTAAAATCAAATCCAAAAGCTGAGTGTCTGTTAATTTACAATTTTTCAATGCTTCATAGTTTTTACTTATTTCGGTGTAAAATTCACGTAGCGTTGTAGATGCACCTTTCTGTATAGGTTTTATGTCTAAAATTCCAGCCAAAAGACTATTTATCACAAGAGTTTTGTTTTCATATCTATTTTGCAAAATTTCAATTGCGGTGTGAAAGTTGTCATTAGTAACTTGCAAATTCTCAATCAATTCCAAAGGTTCACCTGCCAAATAAGTCTTTAAATAAATGAAACGTTGAATATCCGTCAGATATTTATTTTCAATTATTAGAGATGGAAAAATTTGAAAAAATGGAATCCATTCTATTCCAGTACCTGAAAACTGTTGTATTCTAATTTCCGGTAACTTTACTATTGAGGGGATAGCGACAGGAGAGAAAAGTGAGGATGAACCTGGTGGGGTGGGAGTTTTTACATCCTCTAAGTCTTTAATCTTTTGCTGAATTTTAGACAAAACATCATAATATCTATCTTCAATTAACTCTCTATTTTCTGTGTTTTCCTCTACAGTTAAATATATATCTGACAAATCTTGTGCCCGACAATATTTTTCAAATGCACTTCTTAACTGTTCTTCTCGACCTTTTAAACTAAACACATTGTCTGTGGTATCAATGTTAACATTAACCCAGTTTTCTATTCGCGTAATAGCAGCTTTAGCTATTGTCCTGTTCCCTTTAACTTCATTGATATTCATTATTTCTAAACAATAAACTGCCACACGAATTTACACTATTAAGACAAAATGTACTTGTAGCGAGTAAAAAACACAAATTCTACAATGTACGAGTCATATATCATTTACAATAACAAATGCAAATACATATTGGGAAACACTAGAGCAATGTATGACTAACTTTTAACCATAAACAAATCAAATATCTACAAAAATGCGAAAAATATGGTGAGCGTACAAAATTTCAAAACCAAGTATCCGTCGAAGAAGGACCAATTTTAATGTTGCAATCACTCTTTGATTCCAACACTAAAGTAGGGTCGACCTTTCAATTGCCGAAATTTAGTTTACTATAATTCATGGGTGCCGGTTAAAATTATTCTTGGTTTTTTTTAAAATTTTGAAAATAAAATTAAACCCAACTGATTCTAATAACAAATATACTAAACTGAAAATTTCCTATATTACCTTTTAACAATAACTGAGACTTTACAATAGGTGTGTGCTAAAACACATTCATCCACAGGCCTGTCATTCACCCTTAATTAAAAACTACAACAACTAAATTATTTTACATTCACCAGAAATATACTACAAAGAGATCGGAATGAGGAAAAACTATGAAGTCCTATCTGTTGGTGTTGAGATAAGTAACACAATTATAAATCCACTTATCTTTTAAAATTGTTAGCACCTCTGTAACAATTTTTCAAACATCAAATAAACCATTCTCCAATTTTTTCTGGTGCGCTGGTTGAAGGTTCCCTTTTTTCTTAGTTATTTATCAATATACCTGTTGCTTCTTTTACAACCTCATTTATCACTTAATTTCCATTGTTCCTTTTAATAACTTTATCTGGGGGTGAACTGCCATTACAATACCACTCTTTTCTTAAAAATTGTTCAATAACATAATTTTTTGAGTATTTCAAAAAGTGACAATAACTGTCATTCTCATTTTTTTAGACTCCTTATTTTTCTGATAAAAAAATACTGAAAGTTTTTCATTTATAATTTGGCAGATGTCAAAAACAATATTCAAAATGGCGTTAGATTATTTACTTCTCCAACATATGGTGTGGTATTGTAGATGGTCAGATAATTGGATCTTTTATTTTTGACAACGCAATTAACGGGGAACGCTACCTAAATTTTATAAGGGATGAATTACCACTTCTTCTAGAAGATATATCACTAGCAACTCATAGGTCTATGTTGTTTCAGCACGATGGGTGTCCGGCGCATTTCTCCAGACAAGTTAGAGAATTTTTAGATAATGTTTACCCTGATAGGTGGATAGGACGTGGAGGCCTATTTTTTTGGCCAGCCAGGTCACCAGATTTAACCGTCATAGATTTCTATCTCTGGGGCCGGATTGAAGACCTTTTTTGTGCAATTAGACCCCCTACTATAGTTAACATGATCGAAAGAATACGAAACGCCATTCAGAATATTTCGAGAGCAGAAGTTGAGAATTCTGTTCAATCTACTCTTCAAAGAATAAACGCTTGTATCGAAAATGATGGGCGATAATTTGAACATTTAGGTCGTCACTAGCGAGGTACCTTAAGTTATATTTCCATTTTAACTTCCATAACGCAGTTTGCCGGTGACAGCATAAGTAATATTGACATAATAATTGAAACTATTATTAATAGAACAAGGAAAGACAATTTTGAGGAGTCCAAAAATGTTAAAATCCGTTCAGTCAAACCGGAGTAATTTATGTTTAAAGGAAAATGCTTAAAATTTACACATTTCTTAGGATATCTCGTAATACGAAAAATATATCGACATGCGGTTTCCGCTATTCTGTTGCTAATTTGGTACTTTTATATTTCTTCATTAAAACTGCATGTTTTCATTCAACATTTTTCAAGGATAGCTAGGTTTAAAAAATAAATAAATTGCGCCCTCTAGCGTATACGTTACTCATTAGGTTGTTTCGAAATTATAACTCTTACATTGGTAGAAATGAGCTCTCTTCAAAAAGACTAAGTTTGCATAGATAGGTTGAGTAGAACTGGAATAACAGGCGTTTTTTCATAATAAAGTTTCCGCTTCCCCGCACCTCTTATTTGAAGAGATAGACTAAAACTTGTTAAATCAAATAAACGCTGAATTTCTTGAAGAATACGATAATCATAGTTTAAATGCATCTTAATTAGGCAAAATTTGTAAATTATTCATTTTATAATTTTTGGTATTTAATTACGCCCTCTGGCGGTGGACCTACAACTCTGTAAATAATTTCCAGGTTTTTATCGAGGTCACTTTTGTTATAAATTTTTTTTCCCGAAGCTGTACTATAAACAGTTCCCGAGATATGGCCGAGCGCCATTCTTATTGGGTCACCCGGTACACACTAAATAGAGTAGTTCGTTAACTTTAATCTCATAAACTGCAGATTTAATCTAGCGAGAGACAAAAATCAGTACAGTGTGAACACAAACTAGATTAATCTAGCTAGAATATACAAACTCTAGATAGATTTTGCTCTACAATTACCATTACCATTATAATTTTATAGCTAATCTTCACAAGTTGCCCGTCTCTATTACATGTACGCCATCTTATATCATTCTGATTAAACAACAGGCTTAACGTCTTTTGCAATTCTATTTTAATCACCAGGATACTTTCGCATGCACATACGGTTGTTTTGAATTTGCCAGTTTAATTAATTGCAAGTATTAAATTCCGTTACCAACAGCCCATGAGCGTCTACAGGGTTTTATTATATTTGAAAGTCAAAAAATGAAACTGTCTAGTAACTGTATTATCAAAATATAAACAGGTAATTAGATACAGAGAATTGATCATTTCAAAAGTCCATTTGAAGGGATTGTCGAATTAATTAATCGGTTTCGATTATACGAATAAATGCACATTTCAAGTAATTGAAAAATATTCTGACGTTGTTATCAAAATATTCCCTTAAATTTGAACATAACAGCGCTTTACACATTATAACAACAAGCCTTTGATAATGTTGAGAGATCCAAAGTACTGTGGACTGTGGAAGGATCTTAAGCTCAAGTCACAATAAATAACATCCTGAGTTACCCATTGAACATCAACAAAAAGGGTCAGACAAGAAAACTGGCCGTCAACAACTCTGTCTGACCCAAATATGTGCCTATGCTGATGCCATCGGACTGATAGCAAGAAGCAAGCGCAGATTTGTGGAGGTGTTCAAGGAAATTGAGGAGAAAGCCAAAGATGTCGGACTATTTATCAACGACGGTAGGACGCAGTATATGATGGCGTAAGGTGATAGAACTTCAAACCCAATAAACCTTGTAATTGATGGCAGAAGCTTCAAGGGATATCTGCTGTAAAATAATACAAATATTTCTGAATGAAACTCAAAGTCAATGTCACAGCATTTTTTAATAATCGAGATTATCACATCTACATAAGGGCCATCTTCAGGCTACCAAATTTTTTGATATAAGTAAAGGGAACAATTACAAAAGTATCCAACATTACCTGATCCAAAAAACTTTTCAACCGACGTGATTCCTCAAAAATGTTAAGATTAAAGTTAGAGGAAATAGGTGTGAGAAGTTGGAAGATAAAAAATTTGAAAAAATCTCTCTCATCATATTGCTGTTTAAATTGAAAATTGAAACAACTTTAAACGCTTTAACTATCTTATTTAAAGTTAGATTGGAGTTATAGGAATGAGTTCAAAAAGAGCGATAAATGAACATGAAAAAATATTTTATGAGGGATGTACGAATTTGAATTAACATTCAACTTCTTCCTGTAAAATTTACTTTATCTTCACCCTGTATATCATAATTTATATATCCCACATACATCATAAATAAAAATATCATTCTTCCCAACTATTCAAATATTTCTTTAAATACGCAAAAATCCATTTTTACGTCCCTTTCATACAGGGTGGGGCACTATGAATGAACTATTCTCTGGCGTCTTAACGGCAAATTGAATTAGAAAAAACTAGACGTAGAATTAAGTAGACTACTTAGGACTCTAATTTAAAAATATTTTGGAATATACAGGGTGTTCCAAAAAAGCGTGCCGTATCAAAGTTAGGTTCCTTTAAATGGAACACCCTGTATTTTATCACATTTTTGAACTGTACTATTAAAAATAATGTAAGTTCATTAACATTTCCCTATACCTATCTAGTCCAATTTCCAGGATAAATCGATTTTACATAGTTTGTTGACCCTCCGAAAAAATATAATAACTTCAAAATAAAAACGAATAACTACATTTGCTTCACACTATCTCACTAAAAGCTTTTAACATTGTGTTCCCAATATTTACTGGTATGCTATAATATACAGGGTGTTTGTAATATGACAGTATAACACTAACCATTTAATACATAAATTTCAGGATTAATTTAAATGGAACACCCTGTATATGTTGGGTCTGTTTAACGTGGGAATTTATTACCTTTCAGTTGGTATTAGGGTTGCCTATATCTAACTCTGATAGTTTTCGAGAAATTTTAAATTAGTTTTTTAATATTCAATTATTTGCTGACATCTTGTTACCTATGACATGATGATACTCCGATGAAAAGTTTTTAAAAATTTAAAATTTGTTATTTTGACAGTAAGTGCTTTGTTGTATGATTTATTATTGATAAATTAAAGGTTTCTTAAATTAGAATTTTATTAAGGGTAAGTACACTATTATTGAGCATACAGATACAATAAGCTTCAAAATTATAAAAAAATAACTACAAAAAATTTAAAGACGGTGTTCAAAGTGACGCCCATTTTGTTGGATACAAATTTCAACTCTTTTAAAAAAGTTATTGTTCACTTTATTTAACATTTCTGGTGTTACTGTTTGAAACGCTCTCCTTATCCTATCCTTCATGTTCTCAGGAGTGGTTGGAAATTTAATTAAAGGATTTAAATGGTTAGAAACCAATAAAGAACTATGAGAAGGACATGTGTCGCCCACGAACGATGAATAGTACATGAACAACATTAATACAAATTCACTGAGAAAATAGATAATAGCAATATAATCAAAATATTTAATGGAAGTTATTGAAACAAAGTTAAAATTGAATGGTTATAATGAAGTTATACAAATCAGAATGAGCGTGTATAATTCATAGATAAAAAGGATAGTTGTAAATGTCAACATTAGTACAAATCTTCTTAAAAAAGAAGAATAGTTGTTGTTAGGTTAACATGTCAAAAACAAACCAAAAACAACTAATATATAACAATAAACTGATAATGAGTAGTAAGTAAATAATACAAAGATAACATGTTCATGGATAGCATTAATGAGGGGTTACAAAGGAATACTACAAGAATAAACCGTAAACATTAGACTAAACTTGTCAGAAAGTAAAGTTTAACACCCCTGAAAAGGAAGATTGAGAAATATGTCTGGCTCAGAAGGTACTAATTGTTCATTAAGACAAACGTTAGTATCAGAACTAATCTGTTTATTCTCAAACATCTCAAGTAAATTCATCCTAGGACCTTTAAAACACTTATGTAGTCTACGAGCATCAGACAAGGAAAAATTATGGTTCTCAGAAATAATGCGTTTTGCAAAAGCTGAAGGGGAAGCAGGAGGGTCAGTATTCTGATACCTTTTGATACAACTAAGATGTTCTTTTATCCCGGTGTCCAACAAACGTCCTGCCTGGCCCACATAGACAACATCACAGTACTGATAACAAAGTTTGTAAACGCCAGGAGAATGAAGATATGGCATGCGGTATTTAGTGTTAACCAGTAACGATCTCAAATTGTCATTAGTTCTAAAACCAAAGTTGATGTTATGTTTTTAAAAATATTAAAACATTTATAGGATATAGGACCAAAGTAATGCAGAGAACAAGCATAATGAAGATTGTCATTGTCAGAACACACATTAAGAGAGTTAGTAGTAGGAAAACTCAATCTTGGCCTGTTGATGTGTACCGTCAAAAAGAACGGTGCAATCATCCACATAACGATAGTAAAAAACAATGTAACTTTTAAAGGAAGGGTCACTTAAATAGGTTTGTTCTAATTTGTTCATAAAAATTTCGGCCAGTAAAGGACTAAGATTAGAACCCATAGACAAATCTGTGGTTTGTTCGTAATATTTGTTGTTAAATTGGAAGAAATTTTATTCCAAAGACAATTGGAGTAAGCCAAGAACATGCGAAATGATGTTGTGGTTCAAATTATTAGAATGGAGCAAACTTTCAACCAAATCTATACATTCAGAAGGGGGTATGCTAGAGAGGAGATTACAGACATCTAGTGAAAGCAAAAAGGAACGAGAGTTAGTAATTTTTAATGGAAAAATTATTATTGAAATTAGTGATGTCTTTGAGTAAATTATTAAGGAAGGAAAAGAGTTCAGAGGCTGGTGAATTTGAAAAGGAAACTACTGGTCTAATTGGTATATTTTCTTTATGAATTTTTGGAAGTCCATAAAGTAGGGGGGTGATTGGTGCCATCTGTATCAATTGGTGGAATTTAGTATTGAAACTGTCTAATGTATCAACGTAAGTTTTAAACCTATTCCTAAAATATGTATGAAACTTCAAGGTAGGATCTGAACTTAACGAAGAAAAAGAAGTGTCAAAATTAATGAAAGACTCCACCCTACTAACATAATCGTACCTGTCCAAAACTCCCAAACAGTTACCTTTGTAACATGTCCATCGACCTGTTCCGATTTAATATAATAAATTCCGTGTAATTTCCGCTTGCCGTCTCATTAGCCACTCCCAACCATAGAATTAAAACTGAACGTTGAGACAATTGACATTTGTCAATTTTCCCCTGTTCGCTACAAGCTGAAAATCCTCCCTTTTCCGATACCGACGTTGAAGAGAAAACACGTACTCACGTTTTCTCTTGTTCTGAAAGTTTTCTTAATTTGCTGTGGTAAGAACAGCAGCTACGTCAGAGCTACGTGACAGCTACGTCAGAGCTACGTAACAGTCTCCATTTATGTAAAACACCTTTACCGTTGAAGACAGCTTCCATTTATGTAAGACACCTTTTCCGTTGAAGACAACTTCCATTTATCTCAGACACCTTTACCGTTGAAGACAGCTTCCATCAATCTACGACACCTTTACCGTTGAAGACAGCTTCCACTGGTCCGAGACATCTTCACCATAGAAAACACCGCTTCCATTCCTTCAGAACATCTAAACCACCAGAGTACCGTCAGTTAAGTACCTCCTGTATTTTCCATCCCATTTTAAGGCAGAATTAAATTAAAGTAAATTTTATACATATTCTCTTTTATTTCTAATCCACCCGGCTGTGAGAGCCACATGGTATCGTGTTCGGGTTTGATTAAGTTTGTGCACATTTTATTTTAACATTTTTAATATTAATTTTTAATTCAGAGTAAATTCTTTCACAAGGTGTTTCTACCTTTATCACCTAGTTTTGTTTGTATTATTTGTATTATTTCGTAACGTTTCAAAAGGTAGAGGCGCCCTGAAGTCTCACAGTCTGATCATCCTCTGTTATACAAAGTGTGTCATTAACTTGGAGTTGAACCACCCTTGAGAAGTCTCATGCCGGGATTTTGTTCAAGTGAACGATAGAGCATTACACCTTTATCTGCCTTAGTTAATCTTCCAACCTCTCACACCTATTTCCTCTAACTTTAATCTGAGAATTCACGTGTGTTGCCCATTGAAAAGTTTTTTGGATCAAGTAATGTTGGAAACTTTAGTAATTATTCACTTTACTTATATCAAAAAATTTTGTAGCCTGAAGATGGCCTTTATGTAGGCCGAAACTAGAGTAGCTGTGCTGTTGTAGATTATTTGAAAATGCTGTGACATTGACCTAGAGTTTCATTTAGAAAAAATACTGTCAGTCACATTTGAACCATGGATGGTATTTATCTTTTTTAAAACAAATTGTTAAACCACCATCAAAGAGCGAGTACGAGCTAGTTTAAAGGCCTATTATGCGAATCTAAGTCAAATGAAAAACAAGATACTAAACTGCATCGCCAAAACGAAAATCTACTAAACACGTATTCGCCTATTATTCTCATATAGCGGTGTTCATGGGTGCTAACGGAGGACAACAAAAAAAGGTTGAGAATATTTGAGAGGAAAGTTATTAGGAAGATATATGGTGGAGTAAGAGAGGGAGAGGAATGGAGAATCAGATACAATGCTGAAATTAATGACATCCTGAAAAATCAAGACAATGTTCGCTTCATCAAAGCACGAAGACTCCAATGGTTTGGGCATATTGAACGTATGGATGACTCCCGAATACCAACGGAAGTATTGAATGCCGACAAGAGGAGGGGGACCAACAATGAAATGGATGGATATATCGCGGATGATCTTCGAACAATAGGCAAAAGAAAAGACAAGCAAAATTCTTTTAACAATAAAAAAGCCCATACAAAAGTATAAACATTATTTATCAAATATTTACATTTTTTGCGATGTACAAAGTGGTTGACAAATTCGTCAATAACACTATCATAATCAACGGATTTAGTTAAGTCAGCTTCTGTATTAAGGATGGCTAAACTGTTTCTTCATTTTTCCCGTAACGTAGACGTTTTTTGATTATTTGAGTACGGAACACGAACGTTATCAATTTGTCATAATCGTACACAGGAACATACGTAATGCTATTTCTGTGTATAGCAAACGTTTCCGTCAAATAATTTTGCCTAATAAATAGGTTAAGTTTTAAGTTGCCTTACTTGCTTGCTAATTTCATTTTCATGTGACGTGAGAATTGTTTTAAAAGCACACATACTTCTTGTAGATTATCAATATTATTTCAAGTCAAATATATAGTCAATTATTGCAATCAAATTTTTTGATTAATGTATTAAGAAAATATTAGTTTTACGAAGGTTAATTTTTCTCTCACTGTAGATAATGACTATAAAAAGTTCACAAAGCAGAGCGCGGGAGCGGCTGGCGTCGCCCTTCCTGGCTTGCCCCCTCGGGACATGGACCTAGAGTAAATGCGGCACTGAGGTAAGGTATTTGAAAATATCAAATCTATACAATATTTCCGTCCCCACTGTATAATACGTAGTAGCAGTTATATCCACATTATATAACAAACTGACTATTTCAGTTATCTATTAGTTAACTTGATTTACTTAGAAAACATTTTTATTTAATATTTTTTATCAATGTTTTAATGGTCTTGTTTCTCACACTCCCTTTGCACGCCTATAAAAAGTTCCCATAAATGGAATAAGTTAAAAATATATTTTGTCGTCTAGAAGCGATCGTGGATCTGACAGCTTGTAATTTTTTATCCTCCTTTTTATTTACATCTGCAAACATGATTTCTACTTTATCAATTTTGAAACAGCAGCAGATCCGGACGGTTAGTAATCAAAAACTAAATACGAATTATTTGAGATTTCAAAGAGACATGCGTTTACATAGCGTGTTTGTACATTTTTCAATCAATCCGATTTTAGATATTCAATGGAAAAATTTGTATAAAATCAGCTTTCATCTGAGATTATTTTGTTGCTCTTTTAGAAATTGACGACATTTACATACAAAATAAAAGTACCTACTTTGAAATATTTGTATGAAAATAAAATAAACATATGGCGTCAAAATAACCTCGTCGACTATAATATTTAAGATAAAGTTTCTGAAAATATTTGGGTTAATTCGTTTGATCGGTTCAGAAAGAGAATAGTTCAGTTTTGGCAATAAAATAATCAGCAAACTATGATTAAATGAATTGGACAATAACATCGAAGATTAAACTATGGTATACTTTCACCAGCACAGCGACCATAGTCATGATGAGCTCTTGTAAAATTATGTTATTATCTTCCCGTCCTTTTAACTAATTATCCTTATACTTTATGTTTCGTGGATGATAAGGTTATTCTGGCATATGATTATGATGATTTCGAAAACATGACGACGAAGTTAGTATGATAGCATAGACGTGCGGCATGAATATCGAGATGTGACATAGTAGAGCGGGAGTTGGAGGGAGTTGAGTGTGCAAAATGTGAGGACTGTATACTGTAAATAGTTTTGAACTGGATGTTGCCAGGAAGTTTGTAGGTCCATTTATTTTTGATACCCATTCTACATAGACCGTCTCAACTGTTCTGTACAGAGTTTACTAAAGTTTTCTTGAATGAAACAAAGATGGCCTAGGGAAATACTATTATTCGGAACGGTAGTGGGCGATAAACAATTAACACGTATGCAAACGTCGCTCTAGGGTTTTATTGGAGAGATAGGGTCGTAGGTATATATGATGGAAGTTAATCAAACGGGAAATTAATTATAGAGCGCCAGAAATTTTAATTTACAGGAAAAATTTCAAAACTGCGATACGAGAGGAATTATAAATGAGGTATTTTCAGATGCAATGTGTCTGTGGAAATGTACTCACTAAAACGCTCATATATATATGTATATATATGAGCGTGTGTATAAAATGCCTCAACAGCTTTACATAAACATGAATCTAGCCAAAACCACGAATTTAACTTTTCAAATACTAAAATTCTGGCACAAGATAACAATTACCAAAAACTTTTGATGAAAGAAATGATTTACATAAAAAAGGAACAGCATACTGTCAATGATAAACAAGACACAAATCATTTAAGCCATATCTATCACAACTTAATACTATAAATAAACAATGAATATTATTTCAATTTTTGTGACCACCTCGTATATTCCATTTTAATAATTAATATACACCTTATCTCTCTGCCATTGAAAAACTAAGTAACATAAACCAGAATACTTACTCAAAAAGGAAAAAAAAACGAAAACAATAATAGAACCTTCATTCTTTCCATTCCTAATTTTACCATTAAAATGTAAACATCGAGGTACGTACCATAATAAAACTTAATTTCAAAATTTTATTCCTGCATGTGAGCTGGAAAACCTTTTAATTTTTGACTTTTAATTTTTAATTGTGAATGTCTTCATTGTAAGCTACCAAATTTCATTTTAATTCTTTCCACTCGTAGGTACTGTTCCACAAAATAAAACAGATTTTGATAAAGCCTACTATGATGGGCCAAACGTCGTCATAAAATTTTCGTATTATTCACAAGAAACCTATACCCAAGAACTATCCAAAAAAGATATATATATATATATATATATATATATATATATATATATATATATATACATATATTATAACAGATAAGAAATCGTTGAAATTGAATCCCATAGGAAAATACAGTAATTGTTAATCAATGTAAATTTATTGTTTATAATTTATCAATACTGTCCAAATCGAGCTTTATTGACACCAAAGAAACCAATATAATAGAATAAAATAAGATCAACCAAGATTTGAAATTTTAACATAATAGGAGGAGAAATTTTACCTCGAACAAGTGAAGTTGAGAGTTACATCCTATAATCATAATGTTGGCATATTATGATGAACTCAACGGTTATTAAGCTTAACCCTGTATTCAGAAGACATTTTTCATAAAATATAATCCATCATTTCAAATAAATATAATCTATAATTTTGAGATTTAGATTCCAATCACAGACTTTTGTAAATATTTTCCAAATGGTTTTATTGTGGATGAATAAAAGTTTTGCAGATTTTGTAGAGAGTTTTCAATTATTGTTATGTATAGAGGTTTAATTGATATACCCTGTAAGTATAGCAAGGTAAAATTATTATGTTCATAATGCTTTGAAAAGATATTTTTTATGTTAAATGGGAGTTTGAATAGGACTTGATAATGCTTATTTAGAAAAGTGGTTCAATTGTGATGGAACTTTCAATGAATTAAGACCATATCAAGAGAATCACTTGATGAATGAAGAGAAAAACTTTGATTAAATTTTATTGGATGGTTCTTAGATTTTAAAATTTATTATTTGACATTTGTCAAGTGAGTTAGATACGTATAATTTATACTCAATTTAAGGTGGCATAACTGATATCCATTGCTTGCTTATTTTTATAAAATTTTAATGAAAATATAATCAGTTTGGCAAGATTGAAAAAAAAAGAGTTTTGTTTAGACGACAGAGGAGAATGGGAGAGTCATTGTGAATTATATTAGAAAAAGCCAAAAATTTGATTTATCTATCCATTTTAACAATTATTAACTGATATAACTACGTACTAGAAATCAGAACTCATGACAATTTAAATAATTAGACTCCATTATAATATTTTGGAAGAAAAATAAAGCGGCTGTCATCATGTGTCAAGAGAAGAGAAGAGAAATCAGAATTTTGAATCGAGTATAAATTATTATATTCCATTCCAATGCATGTGAGCGGATAACGTTGATTTATAAAAACAAATTTTAAGTCTTGCCAAACCAGAATTATCTTTTGAGAACGTTGGTGAATAAATAAATGGAACCCTGGAAGGAACAGTGATCAGTTAATGAATGTGCTAAAGGTACTGTGACATTTTGTTCATTATCCGCATAAAAACTTTTCAAACCCATTTTTTTATCTGTAATGCTTACTCACAGAGTTATATAATTTTGTAATATAAAATTTATGATAATTTGATTTAATTTAAACACATACTTGTTAGTAATTCTTTTAGATTTTATTATTTTTCTTAAAAATCCACACTAAAACGGATGACAATAATAATAACCTTAAAAATCTGTGACAGAAATTCAATAAAGCAATTCCATGTGATTAATAATTTTAAATATCCATCACACGAGGTCATTTAACTACAATTCTTTCACGAATCGACTCCCTGAGAGCAAGACATACTATAGAGAGCTGGAGCAAGTTAGTTGGTATATTATTTTATTTTACTTACCTTATACATGGTAAGTTGGCGCCCTAAAAACTTTTCACAATCATAATAACAAACATTACTAATCTAAATTGAATCCTAAAAAAATCTATACTTACAATATACCTTAAAAATTGTTACAATATATATATATATATATATATATATATATATATATATGTGTATATATATATATGTATATATGTATATATATATATATGTATATATATATATATATATATATATATATGAGAAAATATTTATGATAAGAACTACGTTAATTAATTTCTTTAAAACAAAAAAGCATCGGTGTTGTGAAAGTAACACCAAGATAATTGACGTTGACACCCTAAGAACTTCACAACTGATTCGCTTAAGTATTCGTCGCTTACTTGATCTCGATAGCGGTAACAACGGCACAATAATTAGAATTGACACCTTATGAAAGATACAACTAACTTGTTTGAAGATTCTTTGATGACTGCCCTAATCTCGGTAGCTTCGGCCAGGAGCAACCTTTTTTTTAGAAAGTTTTCCACAAAAAATTTACGAAAAGCTAGCCCTTGAAAAAAATCCATAGAAAACGAATTGATGCCATAAAGTCACCGATTGCGACATTTAACTGGACTCTCGTATAAAGAACTCTTTTCTCAGAGGCGATACTAAAGCTATCATAAACATATCATATATTTTTTTAGTAGAAAACTAGGGTTGGAGCGTATCGAACCTTTCCAGGGCCAAGGGATATTGTTTATTAATTTTTAATATTCATTGGTCATATGAAACGATGTCCTACACTTCGATGAAAATATCTTACGCCAGGGCCGTACTGAGATAGGGATTATTCGAAAATAATTACTCAATTTAGTGAGGCAAAACGTAAGAAAAATAAAAAAATTACAGACTTCAATTAAATGGACTGAACAAATGCTTTGGAACCATTGCAATGAATGTTTTAGTGACAATATCCAATTGTTTCTCACGATTAAACATACTTATAGCTAGTGAATTACAAAAAAAGTTAAAAATAAAAACAATAATCGCCGATAAAAAATTATTTGATACGTAAAAGCAAATTTGAACATAAGTTTTAAAAAATACAAATAATCAATCTCTTCTATTTTGACAGTCATTATTAACACATTTGCATAACGAAATACAACGTGACGATGAAAGACAGCTTTCTTCTGCCTCGTATCGACGATACGCTAGACACTTTGACCGGCAGCAAACTGTTTTTCATCTTGGGCCTGAAGTCTGGTTATTGACAAGTAGAAATGGACCTAGAAGACAAAGAGAAGACTGTTTTTACCACCGGATCTGGATTATGGCAATTTAACGTGATGCCATTCTGGCTCTGTAATGCGCCAGCGACATTTGAAAGACTCATGGACAATGTCTTGAGAGGGTTGTCTTGGAAGACATGCCTGGTGTATTTGGACGACATCGTAGTACTGGGGAAGACATTTGACGAACACCTCAAGAATTTGGAAGACGTATTCCAACGACTCCAAGCTGCCCAGTTCATATTAAATCCGAAGAAATGGCAGCTATTCCCAAACCGAGTCAACTACCTAAGTCATATAGTGAGCAATTATCTAGTGGCGGTGGATCCAGAGAAAATTGCTACCATTCAGCAATGGGCGCAACCAACCGACAAACACCAAATTAGGAAATTAACTGTCTCGACCCTTACTTCGTGGAATCTTCTCATATTAGTGTTCTAAATGAAGCTTACTGTTTCTAGCTAATTCCACAATATATTGAAAAAATGTTGACAATTCTAAAAAATTGACAATTGTTTCGATATTAAATTAAATGTCAGAATGACAGAAGTTACATTTCATTTGTTGCCTATCTGATGTTTAATAGTTATTTTTGGCTAGACCAAGAAGTGCTTGTGATTGACTTAATATATGTTAATAGAAAAAAGAAGAATATATGATATTACAAATATTTAAGCTTAGATATTATTAGCCCTATGGGGATATCCTGCAATGCAATGATATAGAAAACCAGGAACACTATATCTGCCGATCTTTACAATTATCACTTAAGAAGACAGTTTAAAAGTGGAGAACTGCCTAGATTTATCTGTTCAATGACGACTTCATATTGTGGGTTTCTTAAGTTTCTTCTAATTTCCAATTCTTCAAGGAAATCCAGCTCTTGTTTCTTACTACAAATATGCAGTACTTCCAGTTCTGTGTTAGGTGTCAATGAATGATTGGTGTCAAGTAGATGTTTTGCGTAGTGGGAATTATCTGGTTGTTTTTATCTGTATGCTCGTAAGTGTTCACTGTATCGGATTTGAAAATTTCTAAAGGTCTGGCCCAAATAGACAGCATTACATTTTGGACATTTAAGTTTATATATACCTGATTTCTTCAATGGTGATATTTTTGTTTTTACTGTTACGAAATAGCACATTAGTGTAGACCCTGAATCCGACTTGCCTAAGCCATGTATGAAAGTTAAAATTATGGAGGGTGCGCAGGGATTTTTTAGAACTGTTTACGATTGTGACTATCTTATCTAGACATTGTTTTTGTGACCAGTCTTACCTAGGATATAGCAGAAGCCAATTGTTTTTGTGTAAGCCGCAATCTAGAATTATCTAGTAAAAAAGGCACTAATATATACAGGACCAACCAGGGAGGGTTAGTTTAGTTTATAAAGTGATCTCGTGAAATAAACAAGAATACACCGAAATAGCGAAGAGTTGATATAAATTAATAATTAAGTTTGTGTGTATATAAATTAAATGTAAGTGAATAGTTAAATGTATATAAATTAAGTGTTAGTGAGTAGTTTAGTGTTTAAATAAATTCGTAAGTAGCCATACCGTGTGTTTAAAGTTTATCCCACACGTTTACCGTTTAAATAAATGAGAAAAACATTACATTGGTGTCAGAGGTGGGATAATATAAATAAATAGCTACGTAAAAATGGCCAAGGGACTAAGTGACCTAAAAGTGACAGATTTAAAGGCAGAATTGGAAGATCGTGAGTTAGAAACGTCCGGTAAGAAAAGTGAATTAGTAGAAATACTTAAAGTGGCACTGGAAAATGACGGCTTTGATTCAGACACATTTTTATTCAATGACGAGGCTTCCCCCTAAACCTCGACAATTTCTGCCATGGAAGAGAATATTTCTGCTTATATGAACGAGAAGATTTTAACAATGAAGAACGATTTTTCGGATATGAAGAACGATATTTCTACAATGAAGAATGATATTTCTGCAGATATCTTATCATTGAAAAATGACATTGCTGCTGAAGTCGAGAATAAAATTTCGTTTTTAAAATCAGACATGGAGAATAAGATGAAAACGATGGAAAATCAGATGGACGAGAAAATCAAGGAGTTAGAGACAAAGATTGCCGATTTAAGAACACAAGACACTTCAGCAGAAGAAAAGAAGATCGAGATCTGCAAGTCAGAAACACAACCCAAGACAGCTGATATTGGCAGTTTTACCCGAGTCAAGGCCCCAACGTTTGATGGAAAAATGTCGTGGACCAACTACGTAAACAGTTTGAAGCAGCCGCTAGAGTGAATAATTGGCCTGACAAGTAGAAAGCAGTGAACTTAACTATCGCGCTTCGGGGAGATGCCTTAGATGTACTTCAGACGATACCTCTGGAAGAAACGGATGATTTAGAGCAGCCGAAGAAGAGGTTGGTGATGCGATATGGTCACGAACATCTAGAACGTTTGTACCGATCCCATCTAAAGAACCGAAAGCAAAAACGTGACGAAGCACTTCAAAATTATGAAGTGAATATTGCCCGACTCGTTCGATTTGCTTATCCATCAGCAGCAAAGAACTTGATGGAATCTCTGGGCATACAGGCCTTTATTGATGGCTTACGTGACCGGAAGATGCAGAGGACGCTTCGTTTAGCCCATCCCAAAACATTACTTGACGCATTGGCAGCTGCTCTTGGATATGAAGCAGCTACGAAAGCTTCGGGTTACAATAAAGTAAGGACCATCCGAGAAAAAGGCGACGAGGACAAGTTTGACCAGATCGTCAGCTTGATCAAAAGTATGATGGACCTGAAGCCGAGAAAAAACAGATGCTGGAATTGTGGGGCAGGCTAGGGCATGTACGCAGTTCATGTAAGCGTCCCAGGACTCCTGCAAACCAAGAACGCCAGTCACAGGAAAACTAGAACGGGTCGGCTACGAGGGGGCAGCACCGACCCATGATCGTTCCAAAGATCCTCTGATACTGATAGCTTCTCTCAGATGTCGCAACGACAGTGTATATGTGGATGGCGAAGTAAATGGCAAGAAATATGCTCTTCTGGTTGACACTGGAGCAACTAGAACCATTATAAGACCAGAGATAATAAACTCCAAGAGGAAGCTTTTACCAACGAGACTACGACTGCGGACCACCACAGGTGAGAGTGCCAACGTTCACGGTGAGACACAGATCCAATTGGGAATTGGCGCAGAAAAGTTCACGCATACGGTAATCGTAGCTGATATTGAAGAAGACGTGATTCTGGGAATGGACGTAATGAATGTAAATGGTTTCCAATTAGACTTTAGAAACAGAAACATTAAAGTGGGTTCCGAGGAGGTATTCTTTCATCCATATGAAGGCAGCGCGGTGTTGGCAGCGGATAATACCGTTTTACCTGCAACAAGCGAAACCATGATAGTAGCACGGCTACAGGGAATCATGGAGGAAGGTACACCGGTTATGATGGAGCCAATGAACCACGATGAAGAGGTTAGCAAAGGAGTACTAATTGGAAAAGGATTGGTTACGTCGGCGAAAGAGATCCCAGTACGCGTTATAAACGTGAATGATTACCCAGTTACCATCAAGAAGGAAACCAGGATTGGATCCTGCGTACCAGTGACGTCTGTAGTTCGTCAAACAATGACCACTGACAATTCTAATGCCAGATTCGAACAGATGTTATCAGTAGCTGGTCAATCTTTGTATCGAGCTGAAAAAAAGAGGATGAGAGAATTTTTCTTGTAGTATCGAGACCTATTTGTACCAAAAGGAAGAAAGACTGGTAGAACATCAGGCGTCAAACACAAAATCAATACTGGTAAATGCTAAGCCAATTAGGCAATCAGCTCGAAGACTTCCACGAGCGAAGAGAGAGGAAGCTGAAAGAATAGTTCGAGAGATGGCAGAAGAGAAAGTAATAGAACCATCTACTAGTCCATGGTGGCCTCCAGTAGTGCTCGTCAAGAAAAAGGATGGAACTACGAGATTCTGCGTGGATTATCGCCAGATTAACAACGTGACGAAGAAAGACAGCTATCCTCTGCCTCGAATTGACGATACGCTAGATACTTTGGCCGGCAGCAAACTGTTTTCCACCTTGGACCTGAAGTCTGGTTATTGGTAAGTGGAAATAGACCCAGAAGACAAGGACAAGACTGCTTTTACCACCGGATCTGGATTATGGCAATTCAACGTCATGCCATTCGGGCTTTGTAATACGCCTGCGTCATTTGAAGGACTAATGGAAAATGTCTTGAGAGGGTTTTCTTAGAAGACATGCCTGGCCTATTTGAACGACATCGTAGTATTGGAGAAGACATTTCACGAACACTTGAAGAATTTGGAAGACGTATTCAAACGACTTAAACTTTCAAAGAGTTAATAATATACTCGATTATTCAATTTACCGAAAACCAACACACACTGATGTGACTATTCCATATAGTTCCAATCACCCCATGTCACATAAACTAGCGGTATATAATTCAACGATACATAGAGCATTTTCAGTTCCTTTGAACAAATTTAATTTTGATACAGAGTTTAATACAATGAAACAAATAGCCACATCCTACGGTTATCCATTGCATATGATAAATAAACTAATTAATAAGAAAGAGGTAAAAGTGGCATTACAACTAATATTTCGTAAAAAAAACTAAAGAAATAAAAACTTATAAAACCATCACAAATGCAGGAAATATTTCTAATCGTATATTAAAGATAATATATTTAGCAACGAATACAACAGTTTCTTTTAAAGCAGAAAGTAACGTAAGTACAAAATTGTTAAATGTGAAAACAATAATATCACCATTGAAGAAATCGGGTATATATAAACTTAAATGTCCCGAATGTAATGCTGTCTATTTGGGTCAGACCCTTAGAAATTTTGAAATCCAATACGATGAACACTCACGAGCATACAGATTAAAACAACCAGATAAATCCCACTACGCAAAACATCTACTTGAGACCAATAATTCATTGACACCTAACACAGAACAGAAAGTACTGCATATTTGTGAAGAATTGGAAATTAGGAGACACTAAAGAAACCCACAATATGAAGTCGTCATTGAACAAATAAACCTAGGCAGTTCTTCACTCTTAAACTGCCTTCTTAAGTGATAATTGTAAAGATCAGAAGATATAGTCTTCCTGGTTTTCTATATCATTGCACAGTTATACTGATGTTAATTGGGAAAAATGATCTCCAGGATATCCCCATAGGGCTAATAATATCTATGCTTTAATATTTGTAGTATCATATATTCTTCTTTTTTCTATTAACATACATTATATCAATCACAAGGTAGGTCACTTCTTGGTCTAGCCAAAAAAATATTAAACATCAGGTAGGCATCAAATGAAATGTAACTTCTATCGTTCTGACGATGACATTTAATATCGAAACATTTGTCAATTTTTCAGATTTTTTCCAATATATTGTGGAATTATCTAGAAACAGTGAGTTGAAACACTCACCAATATTAGGAGTTTATTTGGACTTTGCAGATACTATAGAAGATTTATAAGGAAGTTTGGAGATATTGCCAAGCCTCTTACTCGACTCACAGAAGACGCAAGAGCATTTTCATTGTGACGAAGGCTGTCAAACGGCTTTTGAAGCCTTGAAGAGACACTTAACCACGGCGCCGATATTGGGATATCCATTACCAGAGGGATACTTTATTCTTGACACTGACGCAAGCAACGTAGAAATTGGAGGAGTGATCTCACAGATCCAAGGAGGACAGGAAAGAGTGCTGGGATATTTCAGTAAAGTAGTCCTCTCCAAACCAGAACGAAACTACTGCGTCTCAAGAAGAGAACTTTTGGCGGTAGTGAAGTCCGTGGACAATTTTTACCAGTATCTCTATGGAAAAAAGTTCTTAATCTGGACTGATCACGCAGCATTCAAGTAGTAATACAGTTCAAGAACCCCGAGGGCCAGATCGTTAGATGGATTGAACGACTTCAAGAGTACGATTTCAACATCGAACATCGAGCTGGTGTGAGTCACCGAAATGCCAACTTCTTGTCCAGACGGCCGTGCCCAACAGACTGCTCCCACTGCGACAAGGCGGAATCTAGGGAAGCTGCTGTTTCAACAACTACTGCAGTCAACGAAGAAAGGTCACCCACCAGGATCAGAGAAGATCATGAGAATGTGTGATCCAATTGAGAAGAAGAATATACGATGTGCACGAATTGGTTCGAACGAATCTTCAAGTTGCCAGTGACAGAATGAAAAAACAGTAGATACACAGGCCACAGGAGGCAGTTTCAAAGAAGGGGATAGAGTATGGTTACACAACCCGACAAGGGAAAAAGGATTTCTTCCAAAATTACACAAATCATGGGAAGGTCCATACTTAATCAAGGAGAGGATCAACGACATCATCGTATAAGCAAGATCCCCAATGGAAAACCGAGAGTATTCCACCAAAACCGACTAGCGCCATTCGAAGGAAGGGGTGAACAATCTACAGACAAGAGTCTGACCCAGCCTTCGAAGAACTTATGGGCGCATACGGAGGTACCGGGAAAGCTATATCCGGAGTCACTACAGAACAAAGACAAGATTTGTTCACGCTCCCGGATGAGTACTCACTGGCACATAACATCTCCGCTAGTAACAAAAACGTACGCGGGTTGGCAACCGTCTTTCAAAAGAAGTTTGGACAATTATATAAACTTGAAGATGAGATGCTAGCCCCTGGCTAGACGCTGAGACTCAAACACAATTCGCGGTACGTCTTCTACCTGGTAACTGGAAACGAATTTCCAGATGGATCTACCTACCGGGATGTGTGGGAAGCGCTACGAGGCCTTCGAGATCATGTGCTGGAATACCACGTGGAGAAACTATCAATTCCCAAGTTAGAGAGCAATCCATTGGATTGACGAGTCATCTGGAACATGATAGAGGTGATCTTCCAAGATACCGGTGTCCAAATATTAATTTGCAGCTATGTATGAAAGTTAAAATTTTTGGCGAATACGCAGGGATTTCTTCGAAGTGTTTACCATTATTTTTTGAGAGCAGTCTTATCTAGACATTTCCAGGCAGGCGATTGTTTTTGTGAGCCGCACTCTAGAAGGTTCGAGAATAAAAGGCACTTTAAATATAAATACTGCCGACCAGTGGGAGAAGTTTAGTTTATAAATTGATCTCGTGAGCTAAACAGTAAACAAGTGAATAGTAAATTAAGTCTAAGTAAATGAACAGCAGTAAAGTGTTTGTATAAATTAGTGTAACTGAATATACTGTGTAGTTAATATAAATTAATGAATAGTTAAGGGAATAAATAAATTAAATGTGTTGACCTACCGTGTGTATGAATTCATCCCATACGTCGTAAAAAAACTTTTAAATAAATAAGAAAAAACATTACAATACCATTGACAGAAAATATTTTTTTTCCTATCTATAGATATAAAATATTTTTACCACCCTATACATAAGCATTTAAAAATGAATTAATGTAAATTGGTGGAAACGCTATATATCTATGAACAACAATAAATTATTTCTTAAGATGTACCAGGTGTCTGATTAAGAGAGGACCCCGCTGTATTTCAGAAACTATTAATGGTACAGCTTAGAGAAAAAAAATTGTACTACAAACTGCTTGAAACTATTTTAAAGTTTTCTACTCCACCGCTAGAGGGTGTACTTCACAATAATAACACAAAAACATAATTTGGCTATGATGTACCGTTATAGTACCACGAAATTCAAATATCCGTAATCACTAGATCATTTTATGTTAATTTGCCTCAGTACTTTTCCCCCTATCTTGTAAAATAACTGGCAGGGGCGAGTGGCAAAGCTGACTCAATACAACTATTATAACTTTTGTTCCGCTTTATCGATTTTGACAAACTTAGTATCATTTGAAAGGGAGTTCAATGCTTATTAAAATATTATATCATTGTTGCATTACCGGGGTTTTAACGGTCACTAAGTGGCGGTGAATTAACAATTGTTTTGTTTTCAATTTTTTTTGGGAATCTTCAAATCCGATGCTATATTTTTTAATTATTTACTTGGAACAGAATGGAATTAAAAAAATGGTGATAACCGCATCTCCATATCTATATTCTAAGCGAAGATACGATAAAAATAGGTATAATAGGAGATCGAGTTATATTCTAAAGTAAATTACAAATTTTACATAATGTAGTAGGCGTACAGATATTATAAATTGTTTACAATTTAAATATAAAATTACTATAATTACTGTATAATGAATTTATGAACATGTAGCGGTTAGTAATTGAAAAATATGTAACGCCTTAAATAATAGCGAAGCTTATGATATGTCAAAAGTGTATTTTGTATGTTTTGAGAATGCTCCGATTGCAGCAAGAGGATATGCATTAAGATATCCCTTGTGACAGCATTTTTGCAGAAGGGCATTTATAAATTTGGCTAAACGTTTGAAACAAACCGGATTTGTTCAACCTAAAAGAAATTGTACACGACGGTGAAGAATAAATACAGAAATAGATTAAATAAATGTCTTAGGTTACATTGCTGCAGATCCGCAAGTGAGTGACAAACTTGCGTGCTAGGAGTTACTAGATATTATGTTTATTCTATTTTAAAAATAAATTGTTTCCATCCGTATCGTGTATTTCTCCATCAAGGATTGGAAGCTACAGATTACGATAAAAGGCTGGATCATTGTAACTAGCTTAAGGATATGCTGAATAAAAATCCACACACTGAACGATGAAATAAAACAATATAATTGGTTTAAAACTTCATTTATTTGAACTAATGTTCAATTTAAACATGTTGACGCGTTTCACTAACACAGTAGCTTTCTCAGAACGAATGAAGGTATAATTTAAAAATGTTTTAATTTATACAGTGCATAAATAGACAATTCTATTTACTAATGTTAACAAAGCTATTGAAAGAAATGACCTGGAAATTCATTCACTACAAACATTCCTAAGCTATCTTCTAGGTAAAAAGGTTAAATGGAGGAGAGTGATTGATATCTATTTGGTCGTTAAGAAGGTTACCTGGATATTTATTTTTGTTTATTTCAAGAGCCTCTAATAAATTTAATCTAAAGGATGTATCGACTAGATGTAAAATTTCAAAATTTGGGTCGAAAATATGTTTGTTTTCTAATACATGATTTGAATAGTTAGAATTTAATTTTTTTGTTGTCATAGCTACGTTTGTGTTACGAAATTCTAGTTTTAAAATTTCTAAAAGTTCTACCGATATAAATTTCATCACATTTGTCATTACCACGTTTTAATTCATAAACTCCTGATTTTTTTATTGTTGAAGATTTAGATTTTTTATTTTTAATGAGTTTGGATACATTGGAATCAGTGTTAACGCAAATAATCATGTCTAAAAGTTTTAAGTTTCTAAAAATTATTTAATTTCTAAGGATGGTGTTCCAAAGTATGTTAAGCTTTTAAATTGTTTATTATTATTTTTATCAGAACGGAATACTTGTTCTAAAGTCTGTTTTTTATCTTTTTATTTATGATATTGTCTATTAAATTTGGATCGTAATTATTATTAACTGCTATTTGTTTTATGATATTTAATTCTTTGTTATAGTTATTAGTATTTAATGGGACTGTTAAGAGATTGTGTATCATACTATTGAAAGCTGCTAGTTTATGACTGAATGGGTGGACCGAACTATTATGAATTGTGATATCTGTATGTGATGGTTTATGAAATATAGAAGAATCATGTTCATTATTTATATTTGAAATTGTAAGGTCTAAAAAGTTTATAGACTTATTTTGTTCCAACAATTTTATTCAGTCAAGCAATTTTGAGACCCGTAAAAAAGACCCAACTAATAAATTTTAGATAGAAGTAAAATTAGCAGTAGATAACGTTAAATCAATAATTAACGATAAAGAAAAATATAAATTATTTTTACCCAATCCACAACACCCTGAACTTTATTCATTAATTAAACTCCATAAAGAGGGGTGCCCAATAAGATCAGTTGTTTATTATTTCACAGCACCTTCATTCAAAATTTCAAAGATTCTCATAGATATCATTTCTAAATATTGTTAATTCAAATCTGGATTTTCAATTAAAAACTCAACGGCATTAATTCATATTCAAGATATAATACTACCCCATAATTCTAAATTCATATATACCTCCTAAAGAAACTATAACTCTTGTTGATAACTTGCTCACATACAATAATGTTAATCCCATAATTCACTCTGTTATCATTACTTTATTAAAAGTGCCCCCTACTAACAGAAATTTTCATGGATAATATACAGAAAATAATTCATAAACACCCCCTTAGTAATAAATTTATATACTGACACCGATATGTGGACGACATTTTAGCTAGCTTCACTGGTACAAATAGACAATTAGACAGCTTCATTACTTACATAAACTCAATTTACAATAAAATCAAATCTACCGTGGAGCTGGAATGAAATAACTTTTTAGACCTTACAATTTCAAATATAAATAATAAACATGATTTTTCTATATTTCATAAACCATCACATACAGATATCACAATTCATAATAGTTCGGTCCACCCATTCAGTCATAAACTAGCAGCTTTCAATAGAATGATACACAGACTCTTAACAGTCCTATTAAATAATAATAATTATAACGAAGAATTAAATATCATAGAACAAATAGCAGTTAATAATAATTACGATCCAAATATAATAGACAATATCATAAACAAAAACATAAAAGACAGACTTTAGAACAAGTATTCCCTTCTGATAAAAATAATAATAAACAATTTAAAAGCTTAACATACTTTGGAACACCATACTTAAAAATTAAATCATTTTTAGAAACTTTAGACATGAATATTTGCTCCAAAACTGATTACAATTTATCCAAACTCATTGAGAATAATAAATCTAAATCTTCAAAATTAAACAAATCAGTTTATAAATTAAAATGTGGTAATGATAACTGTGATAAAATTTATATAGGTAGAACTTTTAGAAATTTTAAAACTAGAATTTCCGAACACAAACGTAGCTATGACAACAAAAAAATTAGATTCTAACTATTCAAATCATTTATTAGAAAACCAACATATTTTCGACCCAAATTTTGAAATTTTACATGCAGTCGGTAAATCATTTAGTTTAAATGTATTAGAGGTTATTGAGATAAACAAAAATAAATATTCAGGTAACCTCCTTAACGACCAAATAGATATCAATCACTCTCCTTTATTAAACCTTTTTACCTAGAAGATAGATTAGGAATGTTTGTAGTGAATGAATTTCCAGGTAATATCTTTAAATACCATTGTTAACGGTAGTAAATAGAATTCTGTATTTATGCACTGTATATATTAAGACATTTTTAAATTAACCTTTATTCGTTTTGAGAAAGCTACTGTGTTGGTGAAACGCGTAAACCAGTTTAAATTGAACATCAGTTCAAATAAATGTAGTTTTAAACAAATTATATTGTTTTATTTCATCGTTCATTATGGATCTTCATCAAGTTAAAGCCTCATCTATTCAATAACACACACTATTGATCTGATCAGAATCCCACTGGATGCAACAAGATTTTAACCAGGATCGCTGGTCAGTTAACGAATGGTGTGGGGTTTGAGATAGTAAAATTATAGGCCCTCGTGTTTTTGATGAACGTTTAAATGGCGAGAGTTACTTAAGTTCGTTATTAGTAGAATTGCCTATATTATTAGAAGATGTTCCTTTAGCAGTACGGCAAAATATGTGGATACAACAAGATGGCAGCCCAGTCAACATTACAAATAAAGTGATGCATTTTTAAACCAACAATATGAGTATAGAAGGATAGGAAGAAGTACCATATTTCCGTGGCCGCCAATATCTCCCGACCTTACTGTGATAGATTTTTATCTAGGGGCTCGAATTATCGTATTAAAGATTTAGTATTTCCGACAAGACCTGCAAATAGAGTTGATCTTATTCAACGAATACAAAACGCAATTGACAGTATTCTCAGGACTGGAATATAAGCTATTGTCCACGCAGAGATTAAATAATATACGCATCGAAAAAGATGGAGAGCATTTCGAGCAGTATCTTTAGGTTACTTTACTAGGTCAAAGTAGTTTATTTTTGCTGTTTCTGTTATGTAATTAATTGTTGGTTATTGTTACAATGATACTGAGTTAGTCAAATTCCTATTTTTATGTACACCAATTTTTTCTCGTAACTTCACTTAGAAAATAGATATTGAATTGCGGTTTTTATCATTTCATTTTAAATTCCATCCTCTTTCGAGTAAATGATTAGAAAATATAGCATGGCATTTGAAGATTCCCAAAAAAAGTTGAAAACAAAACAATTGTTAAATCACTGCCACTTTGCGACCGTTAAAACACCACTGGAATGAAACTATGATGAAATACTATATCAGACATTGCATTCCTTTTTAAATGATACTAAACTTGTCAAAATCGATAAAGCGGAACAAAAGTTATAACAGTTGTAGGTATTGAGTCAGCTTTGCCACTCATCCCTACCATTTACTTTACAAGATAGTGCAAAAAGTACTAGATTAATCTCACGTAAAAAGATCTAATGGTTACTAGTATTTGAAATTAGTGGTACTATAACGGTACCTTTAATATAGAAAAATGATGTTTTTGTGTTATTATTATTAACTACGCCTACTAGCGGTGGAGTAGAAAACTTGAAAATAATTTCCAGCAGTTTCTCGTTTGCGAGTTTGTAATACATATGTCTTTCTCTCAACTGTACGATAAATAGTTTCTAAGTTACCTTTCTTAATCAGACACCCGATACATAGCATTTAAATACACTAAGAAACCTGCTATAACAGTGTTTCACCAAACCAAGTAGCTTGGCTTGAAAACAAAAAGCTTGGCTTGGCTTGGTTTTTGTAAGTCCAGGCTTGGCTTGGTTACCAAGCTTTTTCAAGCTTTCAAACTTTTTCCCCCACCTGGCCGATCACGTGTTACATCTACTAACCGTTCTCTCCTCCGCCCTTTGTTTTAACGTTCAATTCTCAGATATCTCAGTCACAGTCACAGCTCACAGCTAACCTGTTGAAACAAGTTACAAAAAATATGAGTGACAACAATACCCTATCAGATATCGTGGATATCGAGGAACCCTTTGAAGACAGCGGATTCGAATATGTGGCAGAAGAAGGGGAAGAAAGTTTGTCTTCCAACAGTTCTCACAAACATATTCGAAAATCACGAAAAACAATTAAAATCCCAAAGGTCTCTAGTAGGGTGGAGCGATTTTATACAAGAAAAAGTTATCTTTAATTTTTCTTTTGACCTGTATGCTCGATTGGTGTCTTCTTATGTGGTTAATGAAATGGCAAAATCTGGGTTCCTAAATGTGACGTCTTCAGGTTTCTAGATTACCCCGAAAATTTACCTAAAATAAAAAATGTATAAATAACCAAATAATTTTCTTTATTTTACTAGTTACAGCTCTTCGCTTGGTTTTCTTCGCAAAAGACCAACCCAGAGCCCACCACGTGGAGGTGGCTGCAAATCGGGTCACCCATTCCCACCCTCCCAATTTATCTTCAAAACTAAACAAAACTAAACGTAAAGGTACCTTAAATAAGTATTTCGAAGTTATCCACAGAAATTTTTTTTGGTTTTAACTTTTGGCAATTTTTGTCTCGATGATATTCTAGCTCTTATCAATCCATCACGTGATGTTGTGCCACAAACTAACGAAGAAGCTTCGGTAACCAACTTTATATGCCGTTCAACCGCTTGCGTATGGCAGGGACGTTTAAGTATATCAATCTCATCAGGAACGTGTAAAATCATTTCTGAAAGTTCATCATCACTTACGTTTTTGATTATAGGAGGCTCTGTTATTTCAACTGACTGCCAGTCTACCAAGTCAAAATACTCTTGGGCATCCAAATTAAGAGGTGGTACTTCAAATTCGCGAACACTTTCGTCTCTATTCTGTGATCGGCACTTTAATATGCGACGTAAAGATAACTTCCGGGTGTGTTTTCGATCATCAGCTAACATGGCGACTAGTACATTCTCAGGGTGAGCAGCAAAATAGCCGTTTCGTTGAATAACTGGGTCCACTATCTTTTTTATTTCACTTGGTAAGTACCGAGACGATTTTATCATATGAAATAGATGTTTTGCTCCGTATTTGCAGGACGATTGGAACTTAATTTGAAACCAAGTAGTCGCATACACATTGACAACATACTCCGCCAAAATAAATTTTCAATCGACTTGACGGGTCTTTAGTAGAAATATACAAACGCAGTATCCTATTAGCCGTTGTTAGCCACCTGGAATGAGATATCTTTCCAGGTTGCCTTTCTGCAAGCTGCGACGAAATCAGGCCGCTTTTCATTCCTAAGCACATTTCATAAAGGTACTTTTGACCCGTTCTTAGTTCATCTATATTCACAACAGGAAAGTCAGCATCTATTTCCTCAAAGTCAACAACTGCCATTTGCTTACATCGATCAAGAAGTTTTCCGATAGTACCTGTAAAGCCACGAGGATCATTTGTTTTTCCGTTTAACTGTTGCACTAAATGGCAGAGCGGTAGTTCGTTAGCGTGTAACAAACATATGAACCATTGAACTGGCTTCCCAAGTGAAAGTTCTATTTGTCTAATAACACCATTCTTGAAACCAGTATTGACAACGGTCCCGTCACAACCGATAACCTCTATCGTACTCAAATCATCACCCAATGAGTCTTTTAGGAACTTTGTGATGCTGTCTTTAATGGACTTCGCACTACTGTTATCTGGAGATACGTGTCCCGTGTATTTAGAGCCTGGTTCAGCCAATATGACGATGTGCTCTTCAGTAACCGATTTAGTACGTTGACTTGACTCTGATTTTTCAAAAACTAAGATTCTGATTTTTCTCCCGTCAAAGTAAATTCCAAAAGTTGAAGGACGCTTGTTATCTCTCTCTTTTTTAATAAGACCCGTCCTACATTTCTTGCGTTCCCTTCTAATTTTAGATCTGTCTATAATTTTAGTAGTGTCCTCTTTAGCTATTAATCCCAAATCTTTTAAAACAGCGTTTGTAATAAGAGATGCTGATCTGTCAGATACGCCGACCCTGTCACATGCTTCTGTAAGATTCGTAAGTTTTAATCCTGTGTTGTATGGTACGTTTAAGCCTTTTGATGATGACGGATGCTCCGATCCTTGTGTTGTAGTCCTACCTTGATTTTTAGTCATGCCCTCATCAATGTTTTCACATGTACCTTCAGAGCTTCTTATGTACTCCGGATCGGACACAACATTATCAAGTATACTCTCGTTCTTAGATTTTTTCTTCTCTAATCTTTCTTCTTCTAATACTTTCCTTTTTATTGTTTTTAAATTTTGCTGTGTAGTTTTTACATCTGTACCTCCTATCATCATTTTTTTGTTGTTCTTTGATCTAATAAAATATTTCTTTCGCAAAGTGGAACTTTAACTTTACAGTGGCATTTGGAAAAATCATCACATTTGCAGGGTGATATGTCAAAAAGTTTTGAGCTGTTCTTCTTAAAAACCTCAATTTTTTTAGGCACTTTTTATTATACACCGATTTTTGGTTTTTCTTCAGGGACTTGCATTTTTCATTATAGTCTTTTATTTTTTGTATTATTTGTTGATTAGATATTGTAGGGAGAGAAGCTCTTTGCCATATCTTTTTAATATCAATTAAAAGTTTCTTTGAAATATCCAAAACAATTGGGTCTTCGTCACTTTCAAATTTTAAACACTCTCTCTGCCACAAAAAGCCTCTCATAGCATCCGAGTAGGTGGGAAGCACGTTAGGATTAAGTTCACTAGAAGTTCCAAATATAGGATCCGTCACCCGCGTTTTCGGCATCATCAAAACTTAGGTTCTTTACTTTTCTTAACTAAACAGAATACTCTCGCTGAGAAACACACTCGAGCGCGCCTAGTTCAGAACTAAACTGATTCTATTAGCAACACTAACCCTAACAAAAGATAATTACTGTATATTTAGTAATATATAAACTCAGTAATGTAGTAGTTTTCCAGATAAGTAATTATTATACTAGTAAGAGAGTGGAAAAACGCTAAAAATTATTGAATTTAAATAGCTGATAGGAATCTGAAAATAAGTCAGTAAGTAGCACAGGTCTTTTTATGAGTTTTCAGAAGAGAATAAAATAAATTATAAAACTAGAGATTGAAAGACTATAAGAAAAATATGTTATAGAATTAAAAAAATTACTGATAATGAGAAATTTACCCCCTTCCTATGAACCTGAAAATTAAGTCCGATAAGAGTGAGATTTTTTTTGGTCTATATTCACCCTAAAAGACATTTATTTTGATACCAGGCATCATCAGATTATAAAATTCAGAAAATCGCTCCACCCTAGTCTCTAGTTTTTAAAAAATTAGTCCAGGGCAGACAAAAATAGACAGAACAGCAGTATGCACTTTGTGTACAAGAAAATCAACTATACTCAAAATGAAAAATGGGGAACTACGTCTTTAAAAAGACATTTACAAAGTAAACATAAGGATTCTTACGAAAAAGCCTTTCCGCAGGAGAAAAAAATTAATGAAAATCCAAATAGTTCTAGCTTTGTTTTAAACTGGCTGCAGAGCCGGACAACTCCAAGTGAATATTCGGTAAGTTTTTTAACTCATATAGGTATTATTCCGTTTTGAATCCAAATGTCAACTTTTGAGTTGTTTTGCCTCTCTCTCGAATTTACAAATCAATATGACTCTCCGGTAATTTAAAAAGAGATGTGAATTTATTTTTTAATAACGAAATAATGGTATTATTGTGCGGAGAAAAAATTCTTTTAATTTGGTAGGTAGGAGTGGTCGCACATATATTATTTTTTTTAAAAATAATTATTAGGATCAAGAGTAAATGGTCGAATAAAGTTGGTTTAATAAAATTATATGGATCGTTTGAGGAGAAAAGGAAAATATTTAAAAAATTTAATATACTAGGTTTAAGAAGAATAAAAAAAAATGGATATGTCATTTTTTGGAAAGCCAAACGTTCATTTAAATTGTTATTCCTCAGAAATTCTAGAGCTTTTTATGAAGAATATTTTTTTAGTGGAATATAAACTTTTCCTTTATCTGTATAAAACTTTTTGTGACACATGTCTATAATAGGTACTCATATAATTTTCAAGAATGAAATACAAGATATAGATTAATTATTTCTGGTACATTGTAATTGATAAGATAATTTTTAATATCAGGATTCAACTCTCGGCACGGGAACTGTAGAAGTTAAAAAACTTATTAATATATTAGTTCAATACATTTGTAAGAAATATTTTCCTTTCAAATTTTTTTGAGGACGAGGCAAGCTGTCACTTATTTTCCTTCATAAATCCAGCCATACATTTGCCTGGTAGAAACCAAATGAGAACGTTTACTCCGAGAAAATTTACTGAAACTCAATGTTCTGTTTGAAAATTTTCACAGTTGAATAAATCCAGGATATCTTATACAACTGACGGTTGGTCATCTAATTCAACTAGTGAATTTTATGGTATCACTGCCCATTTTATTGATGATAATTGAAAACTACATGCAATTTTATTAAATTTCGTTCCTGCATAGGGATCACATACAGGTCACTCTATTGCTCAAATATTTGATAATTCTTTAAAGTTTTATCATGTAGAAAAGAGTATTCAGGGTGTAATAACAGACAATACCAACAGTAACTTTACTTTTGCCTCAGAGTTAGAAAAGTTTAATGAACATTTTTATTCACGAGATATGCATTTTGTCTGTTTCGCGCATATTTTAAATTTAGGGGCGCGTTAGTTCATGCAAACTCTTCAAGTTAATATTGATGATACGACCGAAGAAAATGATACTGAATCCGACCAGGAAACCTTGGAAGTCAAAATTCACTGTGATTCCCTTGTCAAGAGAATCAAAACTATTGCAAAAAAAATTAAAAAATCGGATATATATATATATATATATATATATATATATATAACGGATTTTTTTACAGCTGTTGTCATTTCTCCGTCCCCAATTTCCATTTTTTCCTATCAAAAACCTCGTCTTCCTCTAAGTTCCTCGTGGTCATCGCTTGATCAATGTCATCTCGCCAGCTCCTTCTTCGCGGACCCCTCCTTCTTTTTTCCGGTGGTATCCATTCCAGAACCTTCCTGGGCCATCTGTCAGAGTTCATCTGTTTTACGTGCCCGAACCAAGTTAGCTGTATTTTCTCTATGTCTTCATGTATATTTCTATCCATTTGGATTTGCATTCGGATGTCGTCATTCCTGACTCTTTCAAGCCTTGATCGTCCGCAACTCCTTCTTAAGAAATCCATTTCGGTTGCCATGAGTTTATTTTTGTTGACCTTGGTAACATCCCATATTTCCGAACCGTAAAGGGTTACACTTTCGACTAGGCTACTATATACATGCTTCTTTGTGGCTATTGTAATTTTTTTATTCCAGAGAAGAGAGTTTAGCGTTCTTGTTATTGCTCTACCTTTATTGATTCTGTCTTGGATTTCGTTTTCACTATTCCCTTTTATATTGAATATTATTCCAAGGTACTTACTATGTTTAACTCCTTTTATTGTGTCGGTGTCCAGGATTAGATCGTTAACCTCTTCATTGCCTACTATGAGGTATTCGAATTTCGCGAGGTTCATCTGAAGGCCTGCCATCTCGTACTCTTCTTTTAGTTTTCTGACTATTTGGTCATCTGCGAAGAACAACGTGAATAATGTGTCATCTCCTATATTTAGGCCCATGGTTTTACATTTTTCTACCCATTTCACAAGAGCTCTATCTAGATAGTTAAAAAGTGTAGGAGATAAACAACAGCCTTGTCTTAATCCTTTTGTCGTATTGAAAGACGTGGTTATCTTATTTCCTATTTTAATTTTTGTGGAGTTATTCTGATATTAGTTCTGTGTAGCCCTAATCAAAGTTTTATTGATCTACAAGTTTTCCATCTCCTTCCATAGTCTTGAGACGGGTACGCTGTCATATGCTTTTTGGAACAACTTAAAATAAACTTTGAAAAATTTTGGTAATACTTTAAATCTAAAAATGAAAATGCCAAAATTAGATGTGACTACAAGATGGAACTCCACGTTTCAAATGCGGTCTTGGAAGAGAAGGGAAGGGAAGGGGCGGGTTTGGACTGGTGTGTGTGTGTGTGTGTGTGTGTGTGTGTGTGTGTGTGTGTGTGTGTAATACCTTCAAAAGCTTGGAAGATTGGCTTGAAAAAGCTTGGTAGTTCAAGCTTTTAACAAAAAAAGCTTGGCTTGGCTTGACAAAAAATGGCTAGGCTAAGCTTAGTATTTTTAAAAGCTTGGCTTGATTTCAAGCCAAGCTTTTTAAAACCAAGCCAAGCCTCTGAATCTCTACTGCTGTATAAATTCATACATTTGAAAAATCATAAATTTATTGGTGTTATTAGAACTTTTTATTTATCATACATTCACCGAACTACGGTTATTAATGTTTAAACCATTTTTTAATAAAACTGTATAAAAATACTTCATCTTCTTCTAGTGTTAATGGGAAATCCTGTAATGATTATTGTGGTAAAAGAACAAAAGTATCGAGTTTATTATCAAAGTATAAGTATAGTATTCTAGTTTTTGTATAGGCACAGTTGTACAGTTTTTTGCGAGAGAAATTGGATTGATTCCAATATCCCTTTCGACCTTCAATTGTCTCAGCTTGTTGTCCTTAAGGACGAGGAAATCATTAGAATGAAAAAAGTGACTGTTCATACGTTTTTTAAGTGGAGAATCGTCTCCTCGACCTGATTTTCTTATGTAGAGAGTATATCAATAAATTTCGACTGCCGCATTGGAAAAAAGAAACTGGAAAATAAAGTCTGCTATTAGGTGTAACTAGGAAGAGAATGTAGTGAACAAAATATAAATTGAATTTCAATATATCTTGTTTTCGAATCTAATAGAGCAATTTGCAATCATAAAAGACAACTTTGTTCCAGACGTATTAGCTATTGCTTTTACTAATGTATATCCATCATGTGGCACAAACAACATTTTAGGCTAGTAATTAATCAATCAATCAAATCGATCTGCTTCTACATTCTCCAATATAATCCTTATTCAAGTTTTTTCTCAAATATTCCGTTCGTGTTTACCTCAAGTGACAAGGAGTACCTACATATAGTTGATAGAGCCTTCATAAAAAGGAAGAAATAAATTCTACCTTTCTATCATATTACTTTTTCGCCCAACCCTATCTAAGATGCGAGAAAAATATTGGTTTGCCCCAAAAAAGATGGAGTTTTTGAGATATTTCTTCGTTCTTCAGTGAGAAAAACACGAAAACGAGCTTTGGAAAAAGAATCCTGTGTGTATGTCGTCGTTGTCGTTGGCCACTTTTTGTAACATATCTTGTTAGTACGATACCGCCAATTTTATAATTGGATATTGTTCAGGGCGTCTCACAGATTAACTATGTCGATTCTCATCTCACCACAGCCAGTACAGCGGGACCGATAAATCCAGATATACAACAGTTTAGGCCATTTTTGGTGAAATTTCGGTTTAATAGCACTACGAGTATATAACCGCCGGCGTGTATACAAATGACCGATTGTACTATTGAATATTATTCAGGGCGTCTCACAGATAAATCCTATTGATTTTCAGCTCACTAGAGCCAGTACAACGGGTCCGATAAATCCAGATAATTCACATTTTTAGCCATTTCTGGGAAAATGTTGGTTTGTTTGCATGATACAGCCTGCGGAGTGTATATTAGTGACCAATTTTTTGATTGGACACTGTTCAGGGCGCCTCACAGATGAAACCTATCGGTTTTCAGCTCACTAGAGCCAGTATAACGGATCCTATAAATCCAGATATACAACAATTTTGGCCATTTTTGGAGAACTTTTGGTTTATTAGCACGGTACTGTCTCCGAAGTGCATACAAGTGACCAATTTTATTATTGCATATTGTTTAGGGCGTCTCACAGATGAACTCTATTGATTTTTCGCTCATCAGAACTAGTACTGGGGGTTCTATAAATCCAGATATACAACAGATTAGACCATTTTTGGAGAAATTTCGGTTTGATAGCACGATACAACGTCTGGAGTGCATACAAGTGACTGATTGTACGATTGAATATTATTCAGGGTGTCTCACAGATGAATTGATTTTTAGCTCACTGGAGCCAGTACAACGGGTCCTATAAATCCAAATGTTGGTTTGTTAGCACGATACAGCCTCCGGAGTGTAAAATAATTAAAGTAGAACGTTTACCAATTTTTGTTGAAGAAATTCAGATCCAAAATATATCAGTTTGTGTTGAACTAAAAAGTTTTTAATCGTAAAACAGTACACCTTCATCTGAGGAGGTTTCATGCCTGACGGCCTGTAGGCGATTATATCGCATCAATATATTGCGAACTATAACGCCATGCCGTTTATATGTAGTATAAATAAAACACAAAACTTTTCACTATTACCTGTATTCCACAACTTTATATATATATATATATATATATATATATATATATATATATATATGTATATATATATATAACAAAAACAGAATTAGCGGGCATATCACGCTATATATATATATGTATATTTATTATTATAGAGTGAAACATCCTGTATATTAAATAATAAAAATTAAAGATTGTGCATTGTAATTTAGAAGAATTTTTTAAGTCTGAATTTTTTTTATCATTTGAATGGAGACAATCTGTATGATACACTATTTGATAGAGAAGGCATACACAAGACAGACCGTATAATCGTAGGGAAAATTGTGAATAGGTGCGAGAAACAAATTATGTGAAAAAAAATAACACAATTTTTATTCAAAAGATTAAGTATCAGAACTTTGTTTATGATAAAAAACTAATGTTTCTTTATTCTGTGAAATTAAGATAATCTAACCTAACCATCAAATCTAAAATCTCTGAGAGGATTTCTAGGGATGATGAATTACTTCAAACGTCTGATACCTGAGATGAGCACGAAACAGATACCTTTAATAAAGCTGTTAAAGAAGGACAATAAATGGAAGTGGACTGAGGAAACAGAAATGGCTTTTAATGATTTAAAAGAAGCTTTTACTAAACAACTGAAAGTTTATCATCCGAATTATGACCTACCTTTCATATTACGAACGGACGCATCTAAAGAAAGGTTTGCAGGAGTCTTATTACAAATACAAAATGACATGGAGGTACCCATATGTTTTGTATCAAGGGTAACGAAGAACTATGAAAGAAATTATGGAGTGTCAGAGCTAGAATTGGCAAGTATAATTTTCTGTGTGACAAAATTTAGATTTTATTTATTAGGAGCAAAATTTACAATAGAAACCGATCATTCTTCGCTTACAACTATTTTGAAAAACAGATTTGGCAATAGCAGAGTTCATAGATGGGGTTTAATATTACAAGAATATGACTTTGAAATTAAATACATCCCAGGAAAGACGAATGTAGTGGCAGATGCGTTAAGCAGAGAAAGTAAGGGGAATAATGATATAAATAAAAGAATTGTTAAAATTGGAGTAAATATAATGAAAGATCTAGATGGGATATTTTCTTTAAATAGTATCATAGAGGACCAAATGGAATTGACAGAAAAACAGAAACGAAGAGGACAATTGAAAGAAGAAATATGGATATAGAAAAATGGGGAAGCAGATTTGTTTATGATAACAGAAAATTTAGCTAAAAAAATTTTGGAGAATTTACATAGAAACAATGGACACATAGGAGCTAGAAAATTATGGTTACTGTTTAGAGAAAATTATATTAGTAAGGGGGACCAAAGTATTGCAAAATTAATCACTAGCACATGTCATATTTGTCAATTGGGAAAAAGTAAACATAGGAGAAATGAGAACATAGCAAAGTCTATAGTAACAACAAGATGTGGAGAAATAATTGCTATAGATTTTCTGAGTAATTTGATACCCAGTAAACAAGGAAATCGTCATATCCTAATAGCAGTTGATTTATTTTCAAAATTTGTAAAATTATACCCGACAAAGACAACTAAAAGTAGAATAATTATGGAAAAACTATCAGAATACATGCAGGAAATTATAAAACCAGAAAATTGTATCATAGACAATGCTACCTATTTTACTAATGAAAGATTTAGGAAATTCTGTGGTAGAAACAAAATAAATTTTAAAACGATAAGTATCCGACACCCATCTGCAAATCCATCTGAGAGATACATTAGGGAAGTGATAAAGTTTATGAGAATAACTTTGTGGGATCAAAACCATGATAATTGGGAAAATCATCTGGAAGAAATTCAAAATTATTTAAACAATTTGCCAAACACTGTAACAATGGAGAGTCCAATTTATTTAATGACACAACTGAGACCTCAGAGAAAATGGGAAATAGATACTGCAGAAGAGTTTGAAAAGGTATTGCAAAGAGTGAATAAAAATTTGCAAACAATGCAAATAAATACCTACGGAGAATGGAAAAAAAGGGAAAAATAAAAACAACATTTAAAAAAAGGGATTTAGTGATCGTCCGTGCTTTAAGGGTATCAGATAGGAACAAACAAATGTGTGCGAAATTGAAACCACCTTTCGAGGGACCATATGTTATAGACAATGAGAACGGGATAAATAGCTATGTTTTAAGATATATGGAAAGTGATGAAATAAGAGGTGTCTTCAATATAAAGGATCTATATAAGTACAATAATTAATGAAGAAGTAAAGAAAAGGAATATAATAAATGTTTAAGGTAAAATTTGCGTTCATAAAATTTTTCCTAACATCAAAATTTGATAAACGCAAAATTTAGGGGATGTTATTATAGAGTGAAACACCCTGTATATTGAATAATATAAATTAAAGATTGTGCATTGTAATTTAGAAGAATTTTTTTAAGTCTGAATTTTTTTTATCACTTGAATGGAGACAATCTGTATGATACACTATTTGATAGAGAAGGCATACACAAGACAGACCGTATAATCGTAGGGAAAATTGTGAATAGGTGCGAGAAACAAATTATGTGAAATAAAATAACACAATTTTTATTCAAAAGATTAAGTATCAGAACTTTGTTTATGATAAAAAACTAATGTTTCTTTATTCTGTGAAATTAAGATAATCTTATGAATTTGTTAGAAGAAACCAAACAATATTTGTTGAAAGAAATATTAACATAAGAAAGGGAAACTGTTTAGACATAACTAGATAGGAAGCTGTATAATAATATGAATTTCAGAAAGCATGACATATACAAAACGAATATTCATTTTGCACATATATTTGAAGTTAACAGCTGTCATCTAAAAATATTAAGAATTTTCATTCTACATACACACTTAGAGATTAACAAATGTCAGTTAAAATTTTTATGAAATATTGTTGGGAGAAAACAATATATGAGTTTTAAGCAATTGAAAAATTTAGAATAGAATGTCCTGATATGATGGAGGGACGATTCACTGTTTGAAGTGAAGGTTTTCAATGATGAAATTGATAGTCAATTTTGATTGGTAAATAAACGTTTAAAAGAATCACATCAGCGACAATTACGTTGCTAATGATAAAAAAATTTGAATGAAAAAAGTTGTTAATTATGTAGACTATTCACTAAGTAGTTTCTTTTTGGGGTAGCAAAAATTTGGAAGAAGAAAAATTTATTTTGGTAAGGAAAATTATTTTAAATATTTGAGAAATATCAGTTTTGGCTATGGAATTCAAGAAACAAATACATTATACTTACGAGATATACGTTAATGTAAGTAATTAAGTAAATATTAATAACTACAAAATATAAAAAGGAATTGTTATATATTATGTGGTACTAACCGTGACTTTTCTTTTATAAATGGTCAATTGTTGTATTGTGGAAACAATGTCTCGACAATACCTTTCAGAAAACACTGAATCATGGAATTCATCCAAAGTGTTTTGATGTTGGAAGAAATACAGCGTCAATTCCTGATTTGGTGGAAATGGACAGGAAGAACGGATTTATTCCAAGAGAGAGAGAACCTAAAATAGATTAAAGGAACTGATCATTGAGGTGAATAAACAAAAACAGTATAGTGAACAAGGTATTTAAATTCAATTTATTAATATATAAAAAGTTAAACGAACTTACCGATTTGTGTAAAGAACTGAACTTTAATGTTACATGGACGCTAAAAAGTTTATAGTTTGCCATCTTCTATAATTCATTTGTATACCAAGTTGCATAATTGTAATTCACCCTTAGAATTAATATCTGTTGTGTGTCTGTTGTGTGTCTGTTGTATGAATGAATCATTATTTTAGATAGTTGAATTTCTTCAAGAACACTTGTAAAAGAGTAATGTATTTATTTTCATCACATTAAACAACGTTTTGTTTCTTTTAAAGAACGATTTAAAATTGTACGTTGAGATTTTCATTTCATCTGGTGATTTCCGCTCCATCTATTTTCTATAGGTGGAAGTTTGAACTGACATCTATGAATGGTGCAGAGATTTGATTCCAAGCAGGGCAGGACCGTATTCAGTTCATAATTATTAAGTAAATAATATATTTTGATCAACAAATTTGTTTTAAAATATAAAGAATTTATTGATTTTGGCGCTAATATTAAAAAATGAAACCGTTTAATTTTTATATACTTGAACTCTACCCTGAGATAAGAAATTTCTCATGCAAGTAGCATAAATTGTTTATCACCTATTTAAAATTATCTATATACTGGGCTAATAATAAAAAGTTTAAAGTAAATCTAAACTAAATAAAATATTAAGTATATTTTTTATTACAAAGGATAAGTCTATCCAGTTTAAAAAAAATGGCCCCCAATGTAGGGCTAAAATCTATCCAGTAAAAAATATATATATATATATATGTATATATATATAAATATATATATATATATATATATATATATATATATATATATGTATATATATATATATATATATATATATATATATATATATATATATATATTATATCTGTTAGCTGGTCACTTAACTGATCACTTAGTGGAAGATGGACTTATATTTGTATAATTAATGTTAATACTTTTAATATACCAGGAGGCTATAATCAACCATTGTCACCGGCGTGCCTTTTTCGATCATTCAGCGACTTAGAGCCGCGCCAGAGAGGGGACAAACTTCGCGCTCATGTCAAAATGTGGGCCGATTTTTAGAGTCGTAACTAATTGAGTGATCATACCGCTGATGACGTCAATGCCTCGTACTGCGCGCAGAAACTATTTCAATAGATGAATTCAGTTCGAATATTATTCGAACATACTGGGGGGCCCGGCCCTGGACCGCGGGTAACATACGTAATTAGTATAACAAAGTGATCAGCTACGAAAGGAACAAGTAACGGGACGTGAAACTAAATGAAAATGGGATCATACGCTGAAATAAGTATGACTATTATAAGTGCAAATGAACCAGCAAAATGAAATTAAGTGGACTGTGTGCATATAAATATATAAATATAATACATATGTCGCACACCGAACCGCCAATAAAACTGTCAGACATTAGTGGCTTTCGGCTTACCATATTCAAACCTTGGCATAACGGACTGATGGTGAACAATTAGGGTGCGCCAATGGTTATTACGCCTTGATACAAACGCAAATGTATGTTTATACTACTTTTAAAAGAATTAAAGAGGGTTAGAATTGAATGAATAAGAAATACTCAAGCTGTACCAAATTGCAAAGGCTACCAACTAATTCAACTATATAGGAGGAAATTTTGTCTCAGCCCCGTACAGCGAATAGTGTGTAAAATAAATTTTGCATTCGAGCAAATCATGAAATAAATGACAAATGTATTAATGCTTAAATAGGTAAATGTGAGTGTGTTATCATTGAATTCATGTGGATAAGTAGTAAGCTAAAGTCAAAAATATGTAATTGACTGTCTCGACCCTTACTTCGTGGAATATGCTCATATTAGTGTTTTTAAATGAAACTCAAGGTCTCTAGTTAATTCCACAATATAATACAAGTTATTGAAAATTCTAAAAAATTTACAATTGTTTCGATAAATCAATATCATCGTCAGAATGACAGAAGTTACATTTCATTTTATGCCTACCTGATGTTTAGTAGTTATATTTGGCTAGACCAAGAAGTAACCTAACTTGTGATTGGCTTAATATATGTTTATAGAAAAAAGAAGAAGATGTGATATTACAAATATTGAAGCTTAGATATTATTAGCCCTATGGTGATATCCTGGATATCATTTTTCCAATTAAGATCAGTATAACTGTGCAATGATATAGAAAACCAGGAAAACTAAATCTGCTGATCTTTACAATTATCACTTAAGAAGACAGTTTATTAGTGGAGAATTCCCTAGATTTAACTGTTCATTGACAACTTCATATTGTGGGTTTCTTAAATGTCTTCTAATTTCCAGTTCTTCAAGGAAATCCAGTTCTTGTTTCTTTTCACAAATATGCAGTACTTCTAGTTTTGTGTTAGGTGTCAATGAATGATTGGTGTCAAGTAGATGTTTTGCGTAGTGGGATTTATCTGGTTGTTTTAATCTGTATGCTCGTAAGTGCTCACTGTATCGTATTTAAAAATTCCTAAGGGTCTGACCCAAATAGACAGCATTACATTCTGGACATTTGAGTTTATATATACCTGACTTCTTTAATAGTGGTATTTTTGTTTTCACATTTAACAATTTTGAACTAACGTTACTTTCTGTTTTAAAAGAAATTGTTGTATTCGTTGCTGAAGATATTATCTTTGAAATATTATTAGAAATATTTCCTGCATATGTGATGGTTTTACAAGTTTTAATTTCATCAGCTTGTTTAGGATATATTAGTTGTAATGCCACTTTTTCCTCTTTTTTTTAATAATTAGCTTATTTATCATATCTAATGGATAACCGTTAGATGTTGCTATTTGTCTAATTGTATTAATCTCTCTATCAAAATTACATTTGTTCATAGGAACTGAAAAAGCTCTATGTATCATTGAATTATATGCTGCTAGTCTGTGTGACACAGGGTGGTTAGAATTGAATGGAATTGTTACATCAGTTTGTGTTGGTTTTCGGTAAATTGAATAATCAAGTACATTATTAGCACTTTGAATTTTTAAATCAAGAAAATTGATTGAGCTATTTTCTTCAATTTCTAATGTAAATTTAATTTTCGGGTGTAAATTATTGATGTGGTTGAAAAATACATCTAATTGTCGTTCACTACCCATAAAACAAGCTAATATGTCATCTACATATCTATACCAAAATAAAATATTTTTCGAAATATTACTTTCAAAGATCTTTCTTACTGAATTGTCCATAAAAATGTTTGCTAAAATAGGTGATATAGGGCTTCCCATTGGTAAACCTTCATTTTGAATATATATCTTATTATCAAAAGTGAAATAATTCTGATTAATGCATACATCAAATAAATTAAGTATATCTGATATTATTCCTGTTAAATCTAGGGAATTCTCCACTAATAAACGGTCTTAAGTGATAATTGTAAAGTTCAGCAGATATAGTTTTCCTGGTTTTCTATATCATTGCACAGTTATACTGAGCCAATCACAAGTTAGGTTACTTCTTGGTCTAGCCAAATATAACTACTAAACATCAGGTAGGCATAAAATGAAATGTAATTTCTGTCATTCTGACGATGATATTGATTTATCGAAACAATTGTCAAATTTTTTAGAATTTTCAATAACTTGTATTATATTGTGGAATTAACAAGAGACCTTGAGTTTCATTTAAAAACACCAAAAATATGTAATCATAAAATAGTTTTCAAATGTGTGTAAATGTATACATAATTAATGAAAGTGATCATAAGTTGTTAGCTTGTGTATTATAACGCAAATATATAGAAAATGTAGCAACGAAACTTTTATGAAGTAATGGAGTGAAAGAAAGTAAGACGTTAGAAAAAATTTCAGATAAAAAACATGAAAAATCAGAGGAACACTCAGTCGTTGCATAAAGGAGTGACCTGGAATACATATTGAGTATACAGATTGACTCGAGGGTTTCGCGCATGGTATTAATTATACCAAATGCAATTACTTTAGTAAATACATTGCCAGCGAGATTTAAAATGGGGTTTCATGAAAACTAAATCTACATTTATTTAAATAGTGATTTTAATACTTATATACGAAGAAATTGATCGATGATAATGTCGCGTGAGTCAACGAAGCTCGTTATGACAGTACCACAGTGTCCAGAATTGATAAAGCCAATTAAGGACGTGAAAAGTTACTTTTTTTTAAAGTTAAATTTATTTTTATTTACATATGTACAAATTTACAGTTAGTCTAGGGGAGAAGGGGTGGATTTGCATTTTCGTCAGGCAGGGGTATAATTTTTACAATAGGACGAACAAATGTTCCAGATGCGGAACGAATTTGTACCGACCTGACTCGTTCATCTTTTCCCGGGATAACATCTGTAATTCTGGCCATTTCAAGATAGAGGAATCATCATCTTTGACAAGAACCATTGTTTCGATAGATAAATCTTTATGAGGAGTTGTCCATTTGGGACGGGTTTGAAGATGGTTTATGTAGTCTACCTTCCATCGTTTCCAGATGCACTGATGCATAAATTGGCATTTTTGCCACAATTTCAATCTATTTGTCGGGAGGAATGAGATGTCTTTTTCTGGGATAGTCATTAAAGGTGCTGGGATTAAAAAATGACCAGGAGTTATGGGATTTAAATCATTTGGATCAGACGATAAGGGGAACAAAGGTCGTGAGTTTAAAATGGCTTCTATCTGCGTCAAGATAGTATTCAATTGTTATCTGTAGTGACTGACAACTCATTATTTTATTTGGTACCCACGATTCTTTAGTTCCTCTTAGGAACTGAGGTTATTTATTATACAGGTAGAATTTATTGAAAAAATGAGTACGAAAAGAAAAAAAAATCGTGAAAAATGGAACTTTGGAGTCTAATTTACCATCAGTATGGTCTAGAGCATTTACTTTTAATTCAGAATGGCCAGATAAGGAAGAATTTTTGGATGTAATTTACTGGTTTCAGCAAGCTTTAGGTATAACTAATTTGGGGACTGACAGCATTAAAAGTATTTGTAGGACTTATGTTATTTACTGTCATCAATGCTGGTTTGATATACCTATACTTTAGTAATTTTCAAAATGTTGATTAAGATGAGTACGGATGTGCATGGGAATTGACAAAGGAAGGGTTTATGATGCCATTTGCAGGTTTCTTAGTAACCTGGATAATTATCTACTCTGGCTTGTATTATGATGTAGAAACAATTGAATCATAACCCAAGGGACCTCCTTAAATAAATTTCATTGCATTTCAAAAATACATCTACACTTTTTAGAGCTGTGACCACAGCTCTACAAAATCTTTGTAATGGAGCAAACACACGAGTAAAAATAGGAAAATATATCACTGATGAATTTACAGTGAATAAAGGTTTGAGACAGGGATGTTGTATATCGCCAACATTGTTCAAAATCTATGCGGCAGCAGCTTTAAAACAATGGAAGAGGAAAATTCATGGAATGGGAATAGAACTCGATAACACAACACTTTACACTTTGCAGTTTGCCGATGATCAAGCAATTATATCAAATGATAAGGTAGATATGGAGTACATGATGCGCAAGTTGATTGAAGAGTACGAAATCTGGGGTCTAAGAGTCAACATTCAAAAGACCAAATATCTTTGTATCGGCAGAGAACCTAGTGATCTAACATTAAATAATGATCGAACAATAACACACTGTCAAGCCTATAACTATCTGGGAGTGACATTTGACTCAACTGGGACAGATAACAAAGAAATAGAAAGCAGAATAACAACAGCGAAAAAAGCGATATATTGTCTCAATGGCATTCTGTGGAATAAAAATATTACAAAGAACAGAAAATTCAATATATATGAAACTTTAGTGAAAAGCAGCCTATTGTATGGATCTGAAAACTGGTGACTAACAGAGAAATATAAAAAAAGATCAGAAGCTGTTGAAATGGATGCGATGAGAAGATCACTCAGGATTTCAAGGGGAGATAGAATCAGGAATGACACCATTAAAGAAATAATGGGGATTGAAGGTACCATTATAGATGACATAGAGAAAAACAACTTACATGGTTCGGGCACATACAACGTATGTCAGAAACAAGACTCCCTAAACAAGTAATGAACTGGTAACCGATATAACATCGGAAAAGAGGAAGACCGAAAACCACTTCGAAACAGGGCGTGGTTAGAGCCATGAGTGCTAGAAACCTACAAGAAGTGGACTGAGACGACAGGAAAAGATGGAGGCAAGGCGTCGGACAACGTCGAAAGAAATTCTATATATATAATAAAAGTATTATTTTTCTTCAACCTTCTTGAATAATTTATTTTTTCAATTTCTTGGGTGTCAGGTTGTGTAATTAATTAAATCATTTTATTGTTACTGACGTTTCGTTCCTGGGTTAGGAACTTTCTCAAAGTTTATTATTGACTGAATCAAGTTTCATCGTTTACAGTTTAAAATACACATATACAATAGGTAAAAAACATTCATAAAACAGACATTTAAAACAAGTACCATCGATACAAATTCTACGACATTATACAGGGGGAGTACGGAAAGATTTCAGATATATTATTTTATTAAATTATGATAAATCTGACTTAAGTTTTTTACATCTTGCTTATCGTTGACTGTATTTTCTTCCTTTTTAATGCGCACCATTTCTTTAATTGTTAATTTTTTGTAGTTTGAATCTTGAGCTAGAATTTTGGTGTTTTTAAAATCAAACTCATGGTTTTCATTGCTTTCATGTTTGTGGAGAGCCGTGGAAGCATTTTTGGTATATTTATGGCCATTTAATCTATTTTCTGAAGTCTGTGTGGTCATTCCTATGTATTTTTTGGACAGTTTAGGCAGGGTATAGAATATATAACGTTTGACTTTTTTGTGGTTTTTATTTTACTTTTTAATTTACTGAATAATGGTGATAGGGTGTTTTGAGCTTTGTGACATATAGAGATACCATGTTTAGAAAATATGTGACTGAGTTTTTCAGAAAGCTGCTCTGTGTTTGGCATTGCTACATATTTATTATTGTTTGACACGTTGTTTTTATAGTATTTCTTTGATGGGTTGTTATATATTTTATAGACTCTTTGTTTGCAAATACGGTTTATGGTATGTATTGGATAGTGATTGCTTATTAAAGTCGTTCTAACTTGTTTTCTGGTCTGTATTCTGGAGAAGTTGATTTAATGGCTCTGTCAACTAATCCAGTAATTACGCTATTTTTATGGGACTTTGGATGGTTGGAATTGTGGTTAAGGTATCGGCCTGATGAGGTTACTTTATTATACAGTTTAGTTTTGATAGTATTATGGTTAGTTCTTATCAATGTCATATCTAAAAAATTTATTGTGTTATTTTTTTCTGTTTCTACAGTGAATTTGATTTTTTCATGAAAATTGTTGAAAGCGGACACAACCTGACACCCAAGAAATTGAAAAAATAAATTATATTTATATATATATATATATATATATCTACACTTTTTAAATATGAATATATATATATATATATATATATATATCTACACTTTTTAAATATGAAAATGCATTATAGATTTGTCCCTTAAGTTGTAAACTCAAATTTCCATTCCAAAAGTTTTATAAAGTTTCCTCTAAATTTACTCCACTGAAGTCGTATGGGACTTCTTTGGATACTGACAAACCAAGAAAGGAGAAAAAGTTGATCGACAAGAGAAACAAAATAAATGACGCGGTAGGGGATTCCGTTATTCGTCCAAAATTTCTTACAAACATTTAGGGATGACTCCAATGTCAGGGGTGTTATTCCTGGAGGAGGTAGCATACAATTTTTGGAATGGAAATGTGAGTTTACAACTTAAGGGACCATTAGAGATTGATCCCTAAAGTTGTAAACTCAAATTTCCATTCCAGCCTGTGAATAACGAATCCTAATATCTGTTGAAAGACTTTTAAAATAAGCATGATGAATAGGGGGGTATATGTTAATAAATCCAGCATGTCGCGATTTTTTTGTTGTGTAACAGGACGCCTTTGGGGATACAATACATCCTGATTTTCTGGTAGAGAAGCATGCTTTCTTCCTTTGCCTGACTTTGATAGGAAAACTTCATTGAAATCTATCATCTTATTGAGAGTTTCTTTGTACTTAAATTGGATTGGTGAATCACCTGATTTTAAGCCAGTTAAGAGTCTCCCCTACCACATTCTTCTTGCCATTCGTTATGGAATCTTCATGATTTTTCATGGACAAAAATTCATTTCTTTTCATCTGAAAAACATGGAATGGCCTTCTACGTTTTGCACCATTTACAATGTATATGCAATCTTCTGGGCCACGTATCTGTCTACTGGCTTTTTCTATTACCCCAAAATCAGCATCATTGAGTAAAAAAGAGCTTCTAGAAACTGAAAAAATTTAATCTATAGTGCTTACATTCATGTTAGTATTCTGTGCCAGCTGGAGAACAAAATTTTGTTCACGTGCGTTGTCTAATAAGTCCATACAAGGCAATATGCAATGTCCTGTGAGCCCCGACCTCCCCCTGTGTCACCCCACATGTACATAATACCGTTTGATGAATTAAACGAAGGAATTCAAAAATTGTAAATATACATGTTTCTTTTGTAATATACGAAAAAAGTGCTCAACTATGGGAATGGTAATGCTTTTTGTAGGTCAAACGTTGCTACATGAAGTGTATCAGATGCTTCATTTTGATCCTCGTTTAGTGAGTCTTGTGCTTGTTTTGCCTTTGCTAAGTAAATATTTTTTTGTTTTTCATTTTTTTTTAATATATCCATTACTTTCGGAAATAATTTTCAGGCTTAGTTCATCGTACGTTCTGCAGGAATCTTTTACAGGGGGCTTAAAGTGCAAATTATATTTCGTGGAGAACACTTTATATTAAATTTTTTCTTTAACTGGAGTTATATTTACATTTGTATATTTTTCAATATACATTTTGTACATCTTGTGAATTGACATCAATTTTATTGACGGATATTTTTTTCACCCGACCATCAGTAACATCAGATACTTCTTTCTTCGCAAGAGCTCTGTAAAGTCTGCCATCACTAATTCCAAATGTTTGCTAACATTTTTTTTACATATGGGTATATTAACATTATTAATTTTAACGACTGTATGGGTATGTTACAGATTTAAGGCTTCTGAAATTATCACGAGGACGCTTTTGTTTAATACTTTTAAATTTCATAAGCCCATGAATTAATGTATTTTGTTTTGAAAAATCTCCTAATTTTAAGAAATAACCGTGCAATTTTTTTCTTTCATTTCCATTTACATGATTATTACACATTTTCTTACATTCGCAGTTGACTTTTCGAAAGCTTTTAGCGGATATGTTACGCCCAGTTGAAGATAAATATTGTTTACATTCATTTCGACCATTTTCACTGACGTTTAATTTCCAGGAATTTTTATTTTTAACATTGTAGGGTCTCAGTCAGGGGACAACATCTCTGTTAAGCAGATAATAAGTATAGTCTCTCCACCTACGTTAGTGGAATTATTTTGAAACCTTATTTTCGAAAACTTTTATTAGAGACGAACAGACCCCTTTGGATAGTACCGTAATAGAATAGTTAACGATAGGTTTAGGCATTATATTTTCTTTTGTAAGCGGATCCGTGACGTCACAGTGGCGCATTTCAATTCTGTATATTTCCTTCCGTTTTGGTGAAGACGTTGTTTGTATATAGTCTTTTTTTGTGTAAATAGTATTATCGAATTTTCATTACAAGGGTGTTTCTTGTTCTCCCCTCTTGTAATACCTAACATCTTATATATTGTCTGATCCATCCCGACCATCGTGGCGGTCTACTAGTTAGGGCTGGCTCATTGAACTTTAACTGGTGGCGCCCATTTTTACCAACAAAATAAAATAGGAATTTTCGCATACCCACCCCCGACCGAACTGAGCTTGGGCATGAGGTTGCGTTTCTGGAGCTAGCGAGCAGACAATAATAAATAAAGTGCGTAACAGGTTCACCGATGGCTCTAATATGAACCAGCACTTGAGCTGGTACAAATGGACCTAGGAAGAGAATGTTCTTCAGCCTTGGTCGATATAGGTCTGCATTTCAGGCAGAAACGATTGCTGCTATAGTCTGTATTGATGAAAACATGAGAAGAGGTTATGGTGGACATAAAATTAAAATATTTACTAACAGCCAGGCTCTGCTTAAAGCTATCAGCAATCCATCCACTGAATCTAGACTGGTAAAAAATCGTAGAGTACCTTAATATGCTAGCAAGAGACAACACAATGTCTCTAGTATGCATGCTGGGACATGAAGGGATGGAAGGCAGATAATTGGAGAACCAATTAGCCAAACAAGGCTATAAAGGAGACTTTATAGGTTCGGATTCGTTCTGTGAAATCACAAAGGATTGCATAAAAAAGAAAATCCGGAACTGGCTAGACCGACTTGAGGTGTGATTGTAGAGACATATTCCACCCATGATGCCTTTTTTGCTTCATTAATTAGTCTCCTTGCGACAGCTCTGGCTCTTTTAAATTTTATTAGGTTTTCTAATGTCGGCTGCTTCCTTAATTAGTTGTAGGTTTTCTTCCTTTGGGTTATAGCTGATTTAATTTCACTATTCCACCATGGTACGGGTCTATGAGATGTTGGCTTTGACAGTGGAATACTTATGATTGAAGCATCTATAATAGACTTGGAGACGGTGTTTACGGCCTCTTCAATGTCATCTGGGAGATCTGAAATTTTATTGTTTTGTTCAAATTTCAACCAGTTAGCTCTTTTGGTCAACCATTTCTCTTTCATGGATATATTTATTTTCGGAGAGTTTATCTGGATTGATACTGGAAAGTGGTCACTAGAATGCAGGTCCTCAACGGTTTCCCAAATCAACCTAGTGGCAAGTTGAGGAGAGCACACAGTAAGGTCAATAGAGGACGTCTCACCATTTCATGCATTAAAGTGTGTAGGTTTTCCAGTATTTAATATCATTAAATTGTTGTTTTCTGTGATGACCTCGATACATCGACCTCTAGCATCCAACTTTTGCGAACCCCAACTTGGGGAATGGGCATTAAAATCTCCTGCAATTACAATTAGTTGTGGTAACTGATTAATGACATCTTCGATTTCCCGTGGATGCCAGTTTCCGTCTGGTAAGTATAAGATACACACTGTAGCTTTAATTGGATAATATATTTGTACTGCTCTTGCTTGTAAGTTCGTAACAAGTCTAATTTCGCTAACAGGGATATTGTTGCGAGAAAATATTGCTCCGCCACCTCTGGCTCTATAATTAGGTAAGACGTCCTTACGGAAACATTGGTAACCTCTGAATTGAAAAGATTCTTCAGGTTTAAGATGAGTTTCCTGTAGTAAAATCATGAAAGGGGCATACTGGTTTTTGATGATTTGGACTTCATTTATATTATTTTTTAGGCCATTACAATTCCATTGTATGATTGTATTGTTTGCATTATTCATTTGCGCTTTAAAATAAGTGATAGTATGCAAAAAAAATAAATAACTAAATATATAGATTATTAAATAAATATATAAATAAATTAAATAAAAATAAACAAGTGTATACATAACTAAGATTTTATCTAAATAGACTTGGGATTTTTAGAGACCTTCTTGTGAATGGAGGCAGTCTTGTGGGGAAGGACCTCCCTGTGATGGGGTGGCTTCCGACAGGTTATCCGCATCAGCAGATAGGGCTAGATCTGTGTACTTTGTATTTTGTAAGGTTTGTTTTCGGCGTTTGCCTTTAGGACATCCTTTCTTTTTTCTTTTGCAACCTTTTGATGAGGTCTCACTTAAAAGGGATTCATTGTCGGAGGTATCCGTTATTTGGGAAGAAACAGTAATTTGTTTGTCCGATAGATCGCAGGTACGTGGGTAGGTAAGGGGTAAAGAAGGACTTGGGAACATATATTGAGGGTCGCCTTTTGGGCGCATTGGGGTAATTGAGGATATCTCAATAAGCGCCTTAATAATATGTGGATCTAATGCCTTAACAAGGTTATCGGTATTAATATTGGTGGGGTTTGTTGCTTGCGCGTAACTTATATTAGGTTTAGGTGTAACACTCACAACCCTATTCTTTGCTTCGAAATACGAGATATTCTCTTTAGTTTTTACCTCTTGTATGGCTGCTTCTTGTCTATATACAGGACATTCTTTAGACCTAGCCGAATGTAATCCTTCACAGTTTACACACGTGACTGGAGCTGAGCAAGGCATCCCTGCGTGTATAGATTTACCACAGACGCACACTTGTGGTTTATCACATTTAACAGATGTGTGTCCAAAGCGCTGGAATGTGAAACATCGAAGGGGGGAGGGTATAAACAGTCTTACATTTAAGAAGTAGAACGCTATTATTATTATTATTATTATTATTTTTTTTTTCACACTTGCACGTGGTTGGTGGTAGCAGTTTCTACCGGACGCAGTTGCATCAAGGTATAAACCTACTTAATTAGGGGGTTAGTGTTCTTCGGACAATTGCAGTTGTTCCCAGAATTACTGCTTTTTGCATCAAACCACAGATATCTCGAGATATGCTTAGCTCTTCCAGGTGTTTAGTTACTTTAACGTGCACTAAGCCATTTGCAGAAATTATGAATAGTTTGATCTCTACCTTTCTTAAATTCCATAAATCTCTTATCTCATCTGCTAGCGGACGATATCGCATTATCTTGTCTTTGTAAGCTTTCCCCAGATTTAATCTTTGGGTCACAGCGAGATGTAGTTCCTTTCCCATATTGTTGTGTCTACTCAGGTAAGCGGTGGAAGCTAATTGGGTGCAGGCTGATATTATGTGCTGGATCGTCCCTGTTCCTTATTACAGAGTCTACAGCGGGGGTTTGGGATCTCCATTTTAATGATATATTTCTGGTGGCAACGCGTTGCCACCACTTGGTCCTGGATTGCATGGAGTGCGCCTTCGGTTTCCGCAAACAAGTATCCCGTCATGAGGTAAGTATTCGTTGCTCTGAAATCTGCATCTTCCTGGTGCAGTGAGTTGTAATATCTGCCATGTAACACTTTTACCTGCCAAGTTTCCTTCATTTTATTGATGCAGTCATTTTCCCTATCAGGTTCCCCGTCGGCGAGGTTAAGTGCCGAGTATCCATCATCAACTGTAACTAGGCATCTGAATAGAGGTAAGTTCTTATTTTTAAAATATCCTCTCAGTTTTTGAGTTTCATCCACTAACATGCTCTCGAGATTAGTGAGTCCACGGCCACCTTCTTTCCTGGGTATATATAATCGCTCCATCGCAGATTTTGGATGGTGTAGGCGAAATTTTGTGAGCGTTGTACGTACCTGTCTGTCTATTTGTTGTATTTCTGTATGTGTCCAATCTATTATGCCAAATAAGTACGCCAACCCGGGTACTGCCCATCCATTGATTGCCTGTATTTTGTTCTTAGAGTTCAGTTGTGTTTTAAAAACGGTATTAATTCGACGGAAAAATTCCGCTGTTGCTCTTTCTTGATTACCTTTCTTGTCGATGCTTAATCCTTGCTGAAAGCCTAAGTCTTTGTATCTGTCCTCTGGGCCTAGGGATGGGATTGTTGTTATGTTATCCATCAGTGTCATATTTTGGGACTGTGTGACCTTTCCTCTATCCACATGAACGACTGCACATTTTTCTAGCCCCATTTCCATTTTAATCCCATCGCTGAACGCCTTAACAAGCTCTAGCGAACTTTGCAATTGTTGAGGGTTTTTGGCATAGACCTTAAGATCATCCATGTAAAATGTATGGGATATTTTTATTATTATTATTATTATTATTATTATTATTATTATTATTATTATTATTATTTTAACTAGTTCTCTTCTTAAGGCATTTTACATAAACTCAGAACTAATTGGTCTGAGTGTGGTTTATTCAAATATACAGATATAAATCTATCAAAGCATATTTAACCTTCCACTTTTTAGCGTTATTTTCCCAGTACTTTCCTTACAATGGTGCAAGTGAAGAGAAGAGCTGTTTTCTGCATCTTTCCAATTGCAGATGGACTGATTTTAAGAGTATCCACAGCCTTACCAAGTACCGTGGTACAATGCCTGTTGTGGATAGGACCATAGGTAGGATAGTAACTTGGTCTACTTTCCACTGCTCTTTGATATACTGAGCGAGGTCATCATATTTTCGAAGCTTTAGGTTGATTGTGTTTTCCATGTTGTTATCATTCACAATTGCGAAGTCGATAATCCATACCTGTTTCTCTCTCAGGCTCCACAGAACCACATCCGACCGGTTTGCTTCATTTGTCCGATCAGTAAATATTGTTCTATCCCTGTATAATTTGTAGTGGACGTTTTCTATGATGCTTGCTAGTGTATACTTATAAGTGAGTTTTTCTGTTTCGGGTATCAAGTTATATTTGGAAGCCAGAGCATGGTGTACTATCTTTTCTGTTTGATCGTGGCGTTTCTTGTACTCAGATGCGGCGAGAGAGCTGCATCCTCCAGTTATATGTTGGATGGCTTCCCCCATCCTTCCACACATTCTACAAGTGTCATCTATCACGGTTGGATTTTTAATGATATATTTGAGATAGCTCCTAGTTGGTACAACCTGATCCTGTATGGCGATCATAAACCCTTCAGTTTCAGGGAAAAGGTATCCTGTTCGTAAGTAGTGATTCGACCACTTTTTATCTGTGCCCTCTGCGGCTAGGATAGTAGGATGTCTTCCATGCAGTACTTTCCTCTGCCATGCTTCTCGTCTTTCTTGTACAGATGTTGGGTGAAAGTCACAGTTATTAGTTAGGTTCAATGGGGTGTATTTATCATCTTGAGAGCATACTATATTATGAAGCACGGAAGTCCTTGCTTTTCTATGGAAATAGCTTCTCATTGATTTAATTTGACGGATGTTCATGTCATAGAGGTTTACTATGCCCAATCCACCTTCTTTGCGGGGTATATAAACTCTTTCCACAGCACTTTTTGGGTGACGGCTTCTAAACTTGGTCAGTTGAACTCTGATCCATCTGTCCATATCTTCCAGATCTGTATTGCTCCGTTTCACAACTCCCATAGAATGAGTGATGACTGCTATGGCGTATGTGTTGATAGCAATAGTAGTGTTCTTGGAATTCAAAGATGTTTTCAATATCCTTCTCACTTTTTTCTGAAACTCGCTCCTAAGTTGTTGTTTAATCAGCGTATGCTCGATAATTTGGCTCTGGTTATCCCTAAGTATTTATACAGCTCATCCGTATTCATTGACGTTATTGTTTCCTGGTGAACGGTTTCACATGTTAGGTTTTGGTTGAGTTTCCCTTTTTTTATACTTTGGATTTTGCACTTATCTACTCTATCTATTATTATTATTATTAATTATATAGAAACAGTTAATTTCATTAATGTAGTTTTAATGCTTACTTTTTTATTATCAAGACCTAAGCGGAACATAAGCTTCGAGTATATTGTGACACTTTTTAAGGATATTGTTGCGAATTTTGTTTTATTTTACGTTAATTTTTCCAATAAACTTGAAAACGATATTATTTTGTAATATATTTCCAAGGATATATCAAAAGCCCATACCTTCCATTTAAAAGAATTTGTTGTTGTACCTGTCATTTAAATGGGGTTGAAGGTAATGATCACATTTTCACTGCAAAGGATGTCAATTTATAATTTAAATTTGACGTTTTCCGAGTTTTTTCATAATTATGTACGTACAGTAATCGAAATAATGAATTTATTCCATTAGGCCCTTCCACACTATATAGTTGTGAATAAATTTTCGATACTGTACCGTCAAAAGTCATGAGATATATTGATAATATGATTTAAATTCTCAAAAATTATCAAAAGTTGTATCTTTCTCGAAGGCTGTAATAAGTAATAACATATACTCACTGTAGTATATTCCGTATCAAAAAATCTGAGAAATTGATGCAGAAATGCCACAAGTAGAACGCCAGCAACGCACTTGTATACGTTTGGCAATGTGCAGAATTTTCTTGCGAGCGGTGCATGACAAACGTAAATATATCTTTGTATTGCTAATCCTAATGTTAACCATATACTCGATGTATGAAAAATGCACGGGATAATCTGAAAAAAAACAATGACATGTTACTAATTTCGCTATTTCCGCTAATAATAAAACGATCAAATTGTGATTACGACTTGTGATAACTGAGACCTTGAAGAGTATTATTCATTTGGATCCAAGTGATATACGAATTAATAAAAAATATCTATTACAACCAAATGGCAGTAGTGCCTGTTGAGGACGTGGAGACAGGTGACATTGAAATTCAAAAGGGAGTTCGCCAAGGCTGCGTTTAACTGTTTAATCTATAATATCAGATTATAATTTTCAAAAAACTCTAGAACAGGGACGGGAGGGAGTAAACAATGAGAAATATTAATCAACAATTTCGCCGATGATACCGCTATAATATTGTAATGTTTTTCTTATTTATTTAAAGTTTTTATTACGATGGGTGGGATCAATTCATATACACGGTAGGTCTACTCACTTAATTTATTTATTCACTAAACGATTCACTAATTTATAATATATACACAGCTTTCCCGGTACATCCATATGCGCCCATAAATTCTTCGAAGGATGGGTCAGAGTCTTGTTGTAGATGGTTCACCCCTTCCTCTTTAACATGGTCTCCTTCGAATGGCGCTAGACGGTTTTAGTGAACTACTCTCGGTTTTCCATTGGGGATCTTGCTTATACGATAGATGATTTCGATCCTCTTCTTGATTAAGTATGGACCTTCCCATTATTTCTGTAATTTTGGAGAAAATCCTTTTCTCCTTATCGGGTTGTGTAACCATACTTTGTCCCCTTCTTTGAAACTGCCTTCTGTGGCCTGCGTATCATACCGTTTTTTCATTCTGTCGCTGGCAACTTGAAGATTCGTTCGAACCAATTCGTGCACATCGTCCATCCTTCTTCTCAATTGTATCACGTAATCTTCTCCTGCTAAATCTTCGCCAGGCCGACAGCCAAACACCAGGTCACAAGGGAGCCTTATTTCGCGTCAAAACAGGATTTTTGCAGGTGTTTCACGCGTGGACTCATTCGATCGCTAAGCCAACGCAAATAGGGATAGATACTGGTCCCAATCTTTCCGATGGCTGGAAACTATTTTGGACAGATATTTTTCAATGCTCCTGTTCATTATTTCGACCATTTCATCTGATTTTGGATGCAACGCTGTTGTCCTGGTCTTCGTCATTCCCAGCTTGTCACAAATTTCCCGGAATACCTGGCTCTCGAAATTTCTTCCTTGATCGCTGTGTACTTCCAAGGGCACTCCATATCGGCTAATAAATTCTTTCACCAATACATCCGCGACCGTTGTGGCCTCTTGATTCGGGATCTCCTAAATTTCCACCCACTTTGTGAAATAATCCATTACAACCAGGATGTATTTACCACCATTTTCTGTCATCGGAAATGGTCCACCGATGTCTAAAGCAATCCTTTCGAAAGGGCTTCCAACATTATATTGTGGCATGTGTGCCTTTCTCTTGCGATGTGGTCCATTACTTGTAGCACAAGTCGTTCATTTCTTACACCCGTTATTCACATCGTTGGAGCTGTTTATCCAATCAAACCTTTCACAGACTCTTAACTCCCCGCTGACCTCCAGAGGAACTGTCGTGTAACTTCTTCAGTATCTCAGATACTCTGGTTCTTGGGACAACTAGCTCTCTCTCCTCATCTCGGAACCATCATCGTTTTCAAGGACTTTTTTTAACAGCCCTTCTTCAAGGATAAGGGTGTCCCACTGAGCCCAATATGCCTTGAGTGTCGGTGAAAATATTGACACTTCTTGTCATGTAGGTGGCCGATTTACTTCCTTCCAATGCCGGATCGTCTTCAGATGAGGACCATTATCCTGATCTTCTCGGATCCTGGTGGGTGACCATTTTTCGTCGACTACCGTAATTCTTGAAACTGTAACTTCCTTATATTTTGACTTGTTGCAGTGATAATAGGCATGACCGTCTAGGCAGAGAGTCGGCGTTTCAGTGACTCATATCAGCTAGATGTTCGTCGCTGTTTTGTTTCCCATGTGACTAAAATTCTTGGGTTGTAGGAGTCATGGGGCGCACGGGCTGCGTACGTATTCTAGCTCGCCAGACTTCCAGCATTTGATCTTCTTCGGCTTCATGTCTACTATACTCTTGATCAAGTTAACGTTCTGGTCCAGTCTGTCGTCGCTATCTTCTTTTTGCATGGTCTTAACTTTGTTGTACCGCGAATCCTTCGTGGCTGCTTTATATTTAAGAAGTTCTTGGTTTGTAGGAGTCGTAGGACATTTAAACGAACTGCGCACATCCTCAAGCTCGCCACAATTACAGCACCTGATCTTCTTCGGCTTCCTATCTACCATACCTTTCAACAAGTTGACGATCTGGTCAAGTCTGTCATCGTCACCTTCGTCCTACATGGTCCTATCTTTGCTGTATCTCGAAGCCATCGTGGCTGCTTCATATTCAAGAGCAGCAGTCAATGCATTGACCAATGTTTTGGAATGGGCTAAACGAAGCGTCCTCTGCATATCGGGGTATTAAATTTCTCGTATTGATTATGTTCTTGTTAATTTTCAATCTCTGAATCGTCTTCAATATACTTTATTTTTACTTTTCTTTCTCTCGAAATAAATTCTCCCGTCATAAATTATGTCAAGTGAATCGTCCCCCGTTTCAACAACTTATCTCTTCACTTCCTTCCTTAGTTTCCTTAAAGGCTTGTTCAGATAATTTTTTTTTATTTTAACCTTCCAGCGAGTGCGCTGTCGTAAAATTTACGACAAATGCGCCTTATCGCTTCCCCCACTTTTACCACTCAATTACAAGCATCGAGCTCCGAGCTATGTGACGGTCAGTGCCAGTGAAAATCAACCTAACCTAACCTATCCTTTATCTATGGTCAGTTCCTCTCTAAACTATAGACGTACCGGGTGTGCTTAGAAGTCTTTATTCATTGATTTTTGGAAATTTCCGTTAAGTGTAAATTTTACGACACGCGCCTTAAGGTGTAAGTATAAACTACTATATTCAATATTTTCTCATTTATATCGTTTCTTATGTATTTTTTTGTTTTAGACGTGTTCCATTATGTCCCTTATGCCGCTTACACAACATGAGTTAGAAGAAATTGCTCAAGATTTATTCGAAGAGTCAGAGCAAGATGATGAGACTTACTTTCCCTCGAGTGACAGCGAGTTTTCGGTAGGAAAAATCGAGCAAGCTGAAGAAAGTGCTACCGAACAAGAAAACACTTCAGACGAATATAAAGGAGAGGAGGAAACAATAGAAGCATTTTTCATTAGAAAGAATAAATCCACACAATGGCGAAAGACAACATACCGTGTTTCTAAAAAAACCAAGGGGATAAACGTGGTCAAAGTACCCACTGGCTTGACTAAAAGAACTCTTGGTATTGAAAATGAACTAAGTGCGTTCTTTCAAATTATCGATATATCTATGATTAACGATGTTTTGAGGTACACAAATATGTATATCGATTAGCTGAAAATTGACCGCCAATATTCTAGAGATCGAGACTGTAAAAACATCGACAGGCAAGAGTTCATGGCACACTGGGTCTGATGTATTTGATCGGTATAAAAAAATCTTATCATGCAAATGTGAAAGAGATTTTTGCCATTGACGGTACCGGGATTGAAATAGCAAGAGCTATCATGAGTTACAAGAGATTTCTCTTCATCACCCGTTGCCTGAGATTCGATGACAAGAATATAAGAGTTGAAAGGTGGAAAGTTGATAAACTGGCAGCGATACGTGATTTTTTCCAAGCTCTCGCCAACAACTGCAAGTCATCATTCAATTTGAGCGAATATATCACAATCGATGAGATGCTCCGTCCATTTAGAGGTCGTTGTAGCTTCATACAATATATTCCTGGCAAACCAGCCAAATACGGGTTGAAGATGTTTGCGTTATGTGATGCCAAAAGTTTTTACACACACAATCTGGAAATATACTGCGGAACACAACCCGACGGACCATTTGCTGCCTCTAATACTGCATTAGATATTGTAAAGCGTCTAGCTACTCCAATAGAAAACTAAAACTGGAATTTAACCATCGATAACTGGTAGACAAGTGTACCACTCGCTGATTATTTGCTTACGAAAAAAATAACAGTTTTGGGCACAATAAAAAAGAACAAGGCACAAATCCCAAAAGAATTCTTGCCGAACAAACACAGACCTGTTGGATCCACTCTTTTTGGTTTCCAAAAGGACAAAATGATGGTTTCCTATGTTACTCGGAAAAATAAATGTGTAATATTACTATCAACATTACATGACGACAACAAAATAGATCCTGACACCAGGAAGCCCAGGAAGTTATACTGAATTACAACGAAACCAAAGGCGGAGTGGATACAGTCGACAAAATGTGTGCCGCTTACTCGGTCTCTAGAATAACAAAGAGATGGCCATGTATAGTTTTCTACACTTTAATGAATATTGGCTGCATAAATACTCAAATTTTGTATAAATTAGCCTGTCCACAAAAGGCTCCTAAGCATCGAAGACTTTTCCTAAAAAACTTGACCATGATGAAAGAGCATCTTATCTTCAGATTAAACATCAAATATTTACCGCAAGATATAAGTGCTTTTCTACAAGTGAATTACCGATAACAGAAGAAAGAAGAAGCCCCCCAAAACGACGTGTTTGTCGGTCATGTGTACTGGAAAAGAAAAGATCCTCAGCATCAATGGAGTGTTGCCGTTGCCAGTCCTTTACATGCAAGAACCATTCTGCAGTTGAGGTGGTTTGCAATAATTGTAAAGATGAGAATATTGATTATGACTCATAGGTCGATAAAATGTTTTGTTTTGAAATAATAACATATTTAGAGTGTTGCTTGGTTTTTTGTTCAAGAAAGTCAAATACATTTTTTTAAAGTTAGTGTCATTTATCATTTTTCATAACCTTACAGCAATTCCCTAATATTTATATATAGAAAACACCATTTACATGGAGAAAACTGGATGACGTAAAATTTACGACGAGCGCCCGCTCAAGAAAAATAACACAGCGCGCCCGCTGGAAGGTTAATCAATGTCATGTATTGTCAAACTTTTTAAATCCTTATAAATGTTCTCATCTCCTTCTATATATTATACCTGTAGCTTTTTGTGTAACTAATAGTCACATAGAATTATGTAATGGTACCATTTCTGAAGTTAATGAACATCTACATAGGTTTATACATATTACAAGAACATATAATTATATAAATCCACAAGTTGTTCCCTTTACATTCAATACACCGCGAACACCGCTTAGTTCATATATATCTCTCAACGAATAACACGTTTCATTCTATATTTATCAATTACATTCATACCAAACACCACATAACTTGACCATACAATGAAAATATGTAATATGAAAGGACATTGTGAAATCTTTCAACATTAGTTTGTTCAACTAATAAAATTCTACATTGGTAGACAAAAAATGTGCAAATGTGACATATCATAAGTATGAACGAACTTGGTGATAAAGATATAGAAATTGTTGTACAAAACATGTCAATCTTAGATTTTAGTCAATGGAAATTAACAGATCAACTACCAACAATACAACCGCATTGACCATATCATTTTCCTTTCTAATCATAACAATTCTCAATTAACACACTCCTTATTTCCTACTTCCGTAGACCTTTTCAGACGTTAACACCCGTTTCACAGCTTCTTGTAGTACCTACACTTATAAATTTCTCGGTACTCTCAAAATTATTATGTTTCTCAAAATACCACTTTCTTTCAAATAATTGAATATTATTAAATGTGTGATCAACACATGTCACTACAATGGTGTGACAACATGTATGTGACTTTAGAATTTAATCTTCTTATATAAGTCTTATCTATTTCTGGAAGAGAGTTAAATAAACGCTTTGCTATGAATTCGAATTACCAAGATCCTATTGTTCGTTTCGCTGTATTGGTTTGGACAAAATCTTTTGTATTATTTCTAGTATGATCGTGGTGATCATGTGACTGTAAGTAAGAGCGATTTTTAAATAAGTAAACAATTAAACTGAAAACATATAGATGCCTTATGAACATTATATTAGTTTCGTTTAAAAGTTGGCTTGTACTATTGGTTGAATCTTTAAAATGCGTTATTTTTAGAATGTTTCTTTGTAGAACTTCAATCTGCTCTAGATGACTAGGCATAGTTCCTCCGCAACCTAATATGCCATATCGAAGACGTGATTCTACAAGAGCATGACATATGATCCGAATGTGCTGTAATTTCAGTACTTTCCTTAGATATTTGAATTTGTTCAATAAATATCCATCGTAAATGTGAATACTTTATTTCTAATTTTAGAGAAATACCAATAGGTATGTTGTTTTGTTGTTTACAATAACAGTCATTTTATCATAAGAAGGCAGTTTGTGTTTGTAGCTAGTGAAAGGTACAATACATGTTTTCGAATAGTTGACTGTTACAATTTTGTGTCTTAAGGTATCAAATAAATGTCTTCGATCGGTTTCTATTTTTTGTTTTTAGGTTTTCCACGTAGTGTCTTTATATATTATAGCAGTGTCATCCTCGAATCCTATTATTTTACCAGTATAATTATAAGGGAACATATCATTGATATACATATTACAGAGTATTGGTCCCAGCACAGTCCCCTGGGGAAACCCGAACAATATAATTTTTCCGCACTGACTTCATAGTTTATCCTTACTATTTGTGTCCTATTTTTTAGATAGATTTCAATGTATTTATGAGACAGTCCACGTATTCCTGCATCCCCCAGGACGTCCAACAGCTGTGGATGGCTGACAGTGTCAAACACCCTGGCCATATCCAGAAATACAACTGCCGTTGGTTTAGTTTCATCAACAGAGCTGTACACAGAAGAAAGAAATGTTTCAATTGCATCATTAGTAGAACGTCCTTCTTGAAAGCCAAATTGATGATGTGATAATAATTTGTGGTTGACTATGAATTTAGTTAATCTTTTCTTTACATCTTTTTCCATTAGTTTTGTTAATGTCGTAATAAGTGAGATGGACCTATAGTTGCACACCTTTGCCTTGTTGTCCTTTTTGTCGATTGTGATTACTACAGCTTTTTTTAAAATAGTGAGACATATGCCTTCTTCAAAAATCAAGTTAATTAGGTCAGCAATAGGCTTAGTCAATTGTTCACTCAATTTTTTAAATATTTCTGCTCGCAGATTACATATTCCTGGAGCCTTGGTTGCTTTTAGAGATGGTATTAAGTCTCTCATCTCTTCCGTAGTTACATGCACCCAATAAAAGGAATTTTTAGATCGCTGAGGAGGGGGTTCAGTCGGCACGGTTATTTTTTGCGCCAATTTTTTTCCCTCTCTTACGAAGTAACTGTTAAATTCCTCTGCGACATCTGATTTCGATGTTATTTTTTCACCTTTTTCATTAGTTATAAAATTAATAACATTCTTTCTCTATGATCACTATGAAAAGTATATAAATGGATACAACTTACTTGCTTTCAAAGTTACCAATTCCCTACGGTGCGAGAAAGTGATGCGGGAACTTTCTGTACAGCACACTGCACATGTAAAAGACAGCAGAGAACTATTATACTGGCTATCCCACACATCTATCTTGGAATGCTGCGTTTGTTGACAGGTACTTTGACGTTAGCTATTTAAAATATAATTGATTGTGTCATGTATATTATTTTCCTATACGGTAAAAATCTGTTTCTTAGGACCTAAGGGAGGGGGTGTGAGAGGTGTCATTCGACTCAACTCGACGAGCTGAGTCCATCGACCCCACATTTAGCGTCCGAAACAAACGCTCATTTTAAAAAATATGAGTTAAAAGCATATATAAGGGAATATAATCATTGGATATTCCCTTCCCCTCCTTGAATAACTTGGTGCGCATTACAAAAAAATTTTCAATACTTTGTAACGCGCACTAAGTTATTCAAGAAGGGGCAGGGAATATAATCATTGGATTCACCCTTCCCCTTCTTGAATAACCTGATGTGCGCCTTACAAAGTATTGGATATTTTTCAAAAAGGGGAAGGGTGAATGCAAAAGTTACGTTGGGCACTCTTCAAAATAGGTGAGTACTATCGATTTTTCGCAAAATCAGTCAAAAATTCGTGTCTTGGTATAGTTCACCTGATCCCTTTTTTGGTAATAAGAGATATTTCCAATAGGTTTGACACAGTTTTCTAAAAATTCGTCCCAGGACTCTAAAAGCGGTATCGATAGACTCAGCTGAGTTCAATGACACCCGCCATATCCCTCTCCGTCAGGTTCTAAGAAACAGATGTGAGCCGTGCACGTTATTAGAATAATAATTCGAGAGGGAAGTAATTGACAATCATTCAGATTCAGAAGTTGAATATATGGAAAACACACCTTCAGAAATTTTGGAAATTACAATGTATGCAACTTTAAACCATTTTCCTCAAAAATCAAGAGAAACGTATGAATACGCTTATAAAAAATTTATGGAATGTAGAGAAGATAAGAAAATCTAACATTTTCTGAAAATGTAATTCTAGCCTATTTTCAAGCACAATCAAAATCTTATAAGGCTTCAACCTTGTGGTCCCAATATCCAATGCTGCGAAGCACATTAGCATTACAAATAATGTGGATATTTAAAAATATGTAAAATTGAGAGCATTTCTAAAAAGACACAATGAGAAATACACACCCAAAATATCAAATATCTTAACATCCGACGATACTTTTCTAAACACGAAACAAAGTCCTCAGGTGAGTTAGACGGGATCGATAAATATTTGTTAACAAAATATGAATATTATTGTTGAAATTTATTTTGATCTGCAGAGTATTTGGTTTTCTAATGTTGATAGGTGCTTTATCTACACTTATGCTGCTTTTAACATATACTACGACTTTATTATTTTTATTTAGTTATCACTGGTTATAAAATGTTCTCTATCTTTTTATATTGAAGATATCAATTTGGCAAAGTTCTTTTATTGTCGTCCATTCATCTTCAGTTGGAAGATTATTAGGGTTGAGCAAAATACCAACTGTTGCAGCCTAAGGTTCCGATAATGTAAGTAGTCTCTGAAACGTCGGTTTTCATTTGATTTTGAGTAGCTATGAGTTTAGATGTCGCGTTCAATCTGGTTAGGTTTTATTCTGTGCCAAAAGTAACGTGTATCTCGATCTACAAGAAATCGGTACTTTGTGTATTGGACACTTCTTTTACATCACTACTGTAATAGCTGAGAGTGCAGATCTATCAGAGAGAATAAACCAAGAGTGTGATGAAGTAGTACTCACAAACACTAAAAAAAAAACTAATGAATCTGTCATAAAAAATACCGAACGTCAAAATCGTGGTAGGCTCTCGTGATACCATTCGAACATTCCTATTTATACATTGTATCAATTAAGCCCTACAGCTGACTTATATGTTCACATTATCAGAAATTGGTTAATGCCAATAACCGTCAGTCACCAGAACAATCGGACACTCTATATAAAAATAAACAGTTTTAAAGATTAAAACTAACTTATCCGCATCTGTAAGATGCCCTGAACAATATTCTATCATAAAATTATTACTTGTATACCTACACTTCGGGTGATGTATCGTCCTAACAAACCGAAATTTCTCCAAAAATAACCAAAAATGTAGGATATCTGGATTTATAGGACCCGATGTACTCGCTATAGTCAGCTGAAAATCCTTAGGGTACATCTGTGAGACACCTTTTATAATTTTAAATCATAAAATTGGTCACTTGTATACACCCTGGAGGCTGTATCGTACTAACGAATTGAAAATTCTTCAAAAATGACAAAATTTTAGCACATGTTGTACTGACTTTAGTGACATGAATATCGATAGGGTTCATCTTTGAGACGCTCTGAATAATATCCAATCATAAAATTGGTTACTTGTATATACTCCGGGGGCTGTATCGTGTTAACAAACTGTAAATAACATAAATGTAGTACTTAACGTACTATAGCACCTGTTGTACTGGATCTGGTGAGCTAAAAATCAATAGGGGTCATCTGTGAGATATCCTGAATAATATTAAATCATAAAATTTGTGATTTGTTGCACTACGGAGGCTGTATCGTGCTAACATACTGAAATTTCTCAAAAAATGACAAAAATGTCGTACTTCAAGTACCATAGCACTCGTTGTACTTGCTCTGGTGAGCTGAAAATCAATAGTGTTCATCATAAAATTGTTACTTGTGTACACTTCGGGGAATGTATCGTGCTAACAAACCGAAATTTATCCAAAAATGTAGGATATGTGGATTTATAGGACCCGCTGTACTCGCTATAGTCAGCTGAAAATCCTTAGGGTACATCTGTGAGACACCTTGTATAATTTTAAATCATAAAATTGGTCACTTGTATACACCCTGGAGGCTGTATCGTACTAACGAATTGAAAATTCTTCAAAAATGACAAAATTTTAGCACCTGTTGTACTGACTTTAGTGACATGAATATCGATAGGGTTCATCTTTGAGACGCTCTGAATAATATCCAATCATAAAATTGGTTACTTGTATATACTCCGGGGGCTGTATCGTGTTAACAAACTGTAAATAACATAAATGTAGTACTTAACGTACTATAGCACCTGTTGTACTGGATCTGGTGAGCTAAAAATCAATAGGGGTCATCTGTGAGATATCCTGAATAATATTCAATCATAAAATTTGTGATTTGTTGCACTACGGAGGCTGTATCGTGCTAACATACTGAAATTTCTCAAAAAATGACAAAAATGTCGTACTTCAAGTACCATAGCACTCGTTGTACTTGCTCTGGTGAGCTAAAAATCAATAGTGTTCATCATAAAATTGTTACTTGTGTACACTTCGGGGAATGTATCGTGCTAACAAACCGAAATTTATCCAAAAATGTAGGATATGTGGATTTATAGGACCCGCTGTACTCGCTATAGTCAGCTGAAAATCCTTAGGGTACATCTGTGAGACACCTTAAATAATTTTCAATCATAAAATTGTTCACTTGTATACACCCTGGAGGCTGTATCGTACTAACGAACTGAAAATTCTTCAAAAATGACAAAATTTGGTACTTCAAGTACCATACCTCCCGTGGTACTGAATTTAGTGAGATGAATATCGATAGGGTTCATCTTTAAGGCGCTCTGAATAATATCCAATAATAAAATTGGTCACTTGTACGTACTCCGGAGGCTGTATCGTGCTAACAAACTGAAACTGACAGAAACTGAAAATGACAAAAATGTCGTACTTCAAGTACCATGGTACTCGTTGTACTAGCTCTGGCGAGCTGAAAATCAATAGGGTCTATCTGTGAGATGTCTTGAATAATACTAAATCATAAAATTAGTGACTTGTTGCACTCCGGAGACTGTATCGTGCTAACAAGACATGTAACGAAAAGTGCCCGACGACAACGACGACGACATACACACAGGATTTTTTCTCTAAAAACCGTTTTTTCGTGTTGTTGTTGATGGAAAACGTAAAAATAACTAAGAAAAATTCAAAATTCCAACGTTTTTTGGGGTAAACCAATACTTTTCTCGCATATTAGATAGGTTGGGCGGAAAAGTAATACTATTTGATCGAAGTGAGCACAAAATATAAATATTATTATTTATAATTGTTCTATTGACAAAAATATGTTTCACAAACAAACCAATTCAAAGGAAAGCGATAAACAATCCAAAAGCAAAACTTTCGATATGCTGACTCGAGTTATTAAGTATATTATACTTGTATTTCTACTATCGTAGGACTGAACATTATTTCAGAGAATCCATAACCCTTACTTTTGACGAGTCTTCTCAATTCATAAGCTGTTATTGTGTTATTTCGTGATTGTATCTATTTCCGATAAATTTGGTGTTTCCAATATAGTATTTCAATAAAATATCTAGAAGGAACATCCGAGAAAGTCATTTCTCATATCTAATTTTGTATCTCATTGGAATTTATATCAATTTTTATGTAGTTTTTGTAATAGGCATGTTTTTTCATAAAATATAAGTATCTATATTAGTTCTAGCTGGAAACTATAGGTTAAAATTAAGACTTTAACGTGAGTTATAGAACTGGAAATTTCTATAAATAAATAAGAATATTATGTTACTGTAAATAAGATAAATGAGATGAGAAATGCAGAGTTAGTTTTATTGTGTTTGCGGCACTCGCCCTTGGCTCGTGCCACAAACTTCCACACTCGTGAGAAAACTTGAACTTTTCCCACTTGTTGCACAATATGCTATTGATTCATTCTTAGCATTGTCGGTTTATCATTAGCTTTGTTAAATAGTTACTTCGCAATTATTGTAATTTTAATTATATTATAAAAATAGTTTTTGGTGTTAAGAATTTATAATTCGTGTGCGTTTTTGCTGGCGTGTACAAGGCCGTAGCCAGAAAACAATTTCTGGAGGTGTTTGGTTTGGTGGACCAATAGAAAAATATATAGTTGTTTCACTCAAATACATCATCAGAACAACAATGTGCGCGTCGAAAAAATGTTTGTATCCAGTTTATTATTTCATATTGGATAAAAATTTCGATAACGGAGAAAAGATTATAGCAGCTTTCATTGATCTCAAACGTGCTTTTGAAATTGCTGACAGATGCATTTTAATATAAAATAAACGGTTTTAAAGATTGAAACTAAATTTTCCGCATCTGTGGCCCTGAATAATATTCTATTATAAAATTGTCAATTGGATATTCTTCGTGGGATGTATCGTACTAACAAACCGAAATTTGTCCAAAAATAACCAAAAATGTAATATATCTGGATTTATAGGACCCGCTGTGCTCGCTCTAGTCAGCTGAAAATCAATAAAGTACATCTGTGAGACACCTTGAACAATTTTCGATCATAAAATTGCTCCCTTGTATACACTCTGGAGGCTGTATCTTGCTAATAAACTGAAAATTCTCCAAAAATGACAAAAATGTGGGACTTCAAGTACCATAGAACCCGTTGAACTGGCTTTAGTGAGCTGAATATCGATAGGATTTATCTTTGAGACGCTCTGAATGATATCCAATCATAAAATTGGTCACTTGTATATACTCCGGAGGCTGTATCGTGCTAACAAACTGAAATTTCCCCAAAAATTAGAAAAATATCGTACTTAAAGTACTATAGCACCTGTTGTACTGGCTCTGGTGAGCTGAAAATCGATATGGTTCATCTGTGAGATGTCTTGAATAATATTCAGTCATAAAATTTGTGACTTGTTGAACTCCGGAGGCTGTATCGTGCTAACAAGACATGTAACGAAAAGTGGCCGACGACAATGACGACGACATACACACAGGATTTTTTTTAACCGTTTCTTTGGGTTGTTGTTGATGGAAAACGTAAAAATAACTCAAAAAAAATTTCAAATTTCCAACTTTTTTTGGGGTAAACCAATACTTTTCTCGCATATTAGATAGGTTGGGCGGAAATGTAAAAGGTTAGTTATGTAAACCAAAATGTAATCTTGTTATTGTGATTCTACAGTTATTGTAATTAGCTATGCTAAATAAATGAGTGTATTCTATTATGAGAATAAAATGGTGTTACTTATCATATATATTTATTAAAAACTCATTACAGAAATATTAACACAAAATCAAATTTATCTTACAAATATAATTCAATCTACAAAATTAAATTTAGTATTCTAGCTTTCTCTGCAGATAATCAATCACCTCCTCGGTGTCGACGTCAATTCTAAGGTAGATTGACTAACGTCAAACCGTTTAGACTTTCTTGGCCTGTGGAGTATCTTAAACAAGTTTTGACGCGTTTCAGACAAGAGAAAGTCCTCAAATGGGTACATATGAAAACAGGCAGTGTTACCAAGATCTTTAAAAGTTTGTGATTGTTTGGAAATATGGCTTGGTTGGATTCTCCGAGAGCATCAATAGCTTATTATGTTGATCGATCTGGTTCAGATTCTCCCATCTATTTCATCCGCCACATGTCCCATACCAAATACATTTTATAAAGCTCACAGTAGTTTTATTGATAATTACGAGTAATTTGTTCTTTGAAACACAAAGACGGAAATAAAATGTTGAGAGATGATAATGAGCCTTTATGATCTTGGAATCTCGACTGAAGCCGATCAATGAAATCATTCAATAGTGAAATCATTATATAGTTGATTCATAAATGCGATGGAGTAATAAATCTCCGTCACCCTTGCAGAAATTATTTATTTTTATTCGCTTTATTATTATTGCGCTATTGCTATGTGCCAAAAGATACAAAACACTGTTTATAAATTTTGCCTCACAAAGATTCGTCAACAAATTGAAAGCAGCTGTGGTATAAAAAAATACAATGAAAATGCATTCTTACCTCTGCATTTTTGCATTTTTACAATCTTATAAAACTAAAAAATTAAGTTCAAAAAATTCAAACTAAAGTTATCAAAATATTACTAGTCCTGTATGATTAAATAATAAAGTAATACACTTATTTTAAAACAGAAAAATCAGAATTAATTTATCATTATTTACATAACTGTTATTTTATTTACATCAGAATTAGCAAATAAAAATATAAGCGACCCTACATACCTTTCCAAGACTTTCCTTACTAGTTTTCTTTTTTCACAGTTCTGTATCCACTCAAAAAGAATATTTGATTTAGACACTGGGAATTTAAAAAATTCATATTATCTTTATTTTTATTAGAACATCCCCTATAACAACAGCTATTTTTTTTTCATCTACATAATTAAGTTTAACAATCCTAACAAAAATATATCAAAAATACAACACTGATTACGTAACTTCTGCTACCGATGTACTGCCGATACAAAGCGCACTAGCGAGCGTATCGTATAAATCGAACTGAACGGTCAAAACGTACCGTGTCTACTGCAGAGATAACTTTTTTTTTCTCCGAGGAGAGGAAATCTTACATTAGACCCCGGTCTTTCCGGAGTACCGGATACCTACCGGCTAAAACCTCTCCTCTCTCGCATCTCCCACTGGAGCCGCTCACGCATTACTTCGGTGGGAATGCATCTGCCTGATTTCCAACTACTCTCTTTGTCTCTCTCTATCCTCTTTTTCTTTATTCTCTATAATAAGCCTTATGATTTTATATGCACTCGTCCACCCTTCCTGCCCTGATGTCAGGGATACCATCATTCTATCCACTCCAAATGGTACACCCGTGTCATTTTGGTAGCTTTGACGTGTTTTGCTCTCATGCGGCTAAATAGGTATTTTCTGAAGCAACCATGTCCACTCAGCGCCTGTGTTGTGAAGTAATCGACCTTTCCATATGGTCTGTTATCCAATCTTGTATATCTGGTATCAACCGGTGAGTCCATCTACCACATTTCCCATCTAACCATTTCCTTTGCCAACATGCCATGAGGTTCGATCTGGCGATAGATCCATCTACTTCTCTGTATTTTTCATTCCTTTCTTGTATAAGAAGTTCAATAGGAGGAACCTCAGCTATTGCTCCAACTGCCTCTGTTGAGATAGTACGATACGCAGAGCATATCCTGATGCACATTTTGCGTTGGATACTGGTGAGTTTGGATATAAGTTTCTGGTTGCTTGTAAGTGTATGTCAGGCAGGAGTAGCCTAAAGCATTTGGGGATGGGCCACACTCAAGAGTAACCTTCTTTTGGTTGCCTTCGGTCCTTTTACGCTAGGCACAAGCCCAGATAGAGCCGCCACTATCTTATCCACTTTATGGGCAACTTTCTGTACATGTTCCGCGAATGTTAGCTTTGTATCCAACCAAACTCCCAGGTACTTGATTGCTCTCTTGGGTTTTACAGTAACACCCTGCAGATCAAATTCAATCGTGCCAATTTTCTTTTTGACTCCAGCCAGTTGGATATGCGATGCAGTGCTATATTTGCTGCGCACATCAAACCTTCTTCTCCTTTAGATACCACCATCATGGCAATATCGTCAGCAAATCCTATAAGGGTCACTCCTGTTGGCTGCTTTATTCTCAAAAGCCCATCGTAGAATATATTCCACAACGTTGGTCCTAAGACTGTGGTAACCCGCTGTTGACGTTTCTAGGTTTTACTGTATCTTCTGCTTCCAGAATGATCTCCCTTTCTGACAAGTAGGCTCTTATTCCTTTGATCAGGCTGCCATTTATCTCCCTTCTCTGCAGTTCATCTAGGATTCTCTGCCAGCTAGCACCATTGAAGGCATTTCTTATGTCCAACAACTGCAGAGATAACTAACCCCTAGATATCCCACGTAGGTTACCCAAGGTCAAACCAAATACATAACTCAGGGGACATTCCTGTAGGCGTCGCTAGCTGTGCTCTCCTTCATTTTTGTCATCGGTTGCCTACTTTGACTTTTTGGGCCCGTGCAAAATAGTGTTTTGACGTGAAGTTTTCTGCTTTTGCTATCACTTTTTAGTAGTCGCCATTTTGTATGCAGGTTTTACTATTACCATAATAACTTCATGATTTAATTTTTATTGAATTCTGTATTGTTTTTGCTATTTTTGATTATTTCTCTGTTTTAAGCATTTTTAACATTATTCTGGATTTTTAAAGTTTAATTATAGTAGGAACATTCGTGGTATAGTTAGTTAATTTTAGTTGTAGATTATTGTTTTTAAAAGTTAATACCGAACAACAGGGATTGAACACAATGCCTTTTCATATTAATGTTTGTATCCCTGGGTGTATTGAAATATCTAAAACCCGCCTCATATTTCCAAACCCCATAAAGGATTTACAACGGTTTAACAAATGGATGGAAAATATAAACGTTGCTACGCTGAATGAGATGGATTCTTTAGTAATATTTAAATCTAAAAGAATTTGTCATCGACATTTTGACACCATATCTCCGACTATGTACCATCGATTACACAGAAATGCGATTCCTAGGATGATTTTGCATGGTAAGTCTGCTTCTTGCTAATAAAAAGTTAGATCTTTCAATGCTATATTTCAGATTAAGCATCAAATATCAATGTACAATCTACATCTACTGGAACACCGTCAACGTCAGCTAGTATACTACCAACATCTTGTAGTATATCGTTGGCATTGGATTATCTATCAAGTTTGCCACCTACATTAGATACTTCTGTACAAACCATATCTAAACGTAAGTATATATTAGTTTAATGAAATGCCATTCATAATCATATAGTCAACTTAAATTATATCAGATACAAATAAAATTTAGATTGTTGTTATAAATGACATGTAGTGGGATTTATTTTGTAATACGTATATTATTGAAAGGCCTATTTTTTTTAGTAAGATATATATACAGGATGTGAAATAAGATGAGATGTACCAATTCAAATTGTTTAAAAGAAACAACGTGAAGTGATACTACCCTTGAAACCACCTTCTTGTAACTGAGGGCCTAAATATGATCCATGACGAGATTATGCACAACTACATGCATGCACAACTATTACCTGTTTGTAGTGTTTCGTATTTTTTTTGTTGAAAAATCTTTTCAATGAATGTATTTGGAATTACTACACAAAATAAGATACCTATATTTTACAGTTATTTGACCACATTTACACTGCCCCTCTCATTATTAGTTTTATCAACATCACTGACCCATTTTTGCTTTGATGACAACTCACTTATGTTGAATTGTTAATCTTAGCCATATAATGTAACCAGGAATAACTAGTAATACTTCATATGTTTTTTTAGGTAGTAAGCATGGTATTTTGCCATTCCCATTTAAAATTATTCAAGGAGTAGGGATTAGTAGGAATATGATGTCACCTAAAAATAAGAAAAAGTAATCTGTAATAAAGCATATGTACAAAAAGTACAATCAAGTGAAAGACAGCCACAAAACCGTGAAAAGAAGATTGTTTGAAGCAGAGGCATTCAGAAAAACACAATTTTGAACAAAATTTTGAACAGTTAAATCATATGGCAGCCATAGAGATTAACTGTCTATGTCATATATTGTCATGTATTGAGTTGATTTCGACTTTGTAGCCCTGCTAGTTCTTTGACCTTTTGATGTACATTAAAGCTGTCGGGTTTTTGTTGTAATTCTTCAATTTCTTCACATTTAGTTTTATAAAAGTTTTCTTTTGCCACTTTCACTACCTCAATGTTAATATTAAAATCACCGGCGAGTATATTAAAATTACAATTTTTTAGTGAAGAGTTGTTGCAAGTATTGTTGAAGATATTTTATAAATGTTTTCACCTCGATATTAGATCTATATACAGCAGAAATAACTATTTTACGGTTTTAGATTAGAACAGATGATTTTAGAACCTATTTTCACGATTTCAAGTTATATTCTGAACAATTATTAATGTAAACTAGCTCCCCCACAAATATTAACGCCTCCACCATTATATAATAGATCGTAGCCTGGAAGATATAAATACTTTATGTTTTAAATTTTTCTGGTTTCTATTAAAATGACACATTCTATTTCCTTGCTCAATTCAGATAAATATGTTTTGAATCCATCTACATTTTTCTAATAAACTTATTTAACAGCAATGATGAACTTTTATTTATCCCATATATTCGAAATGAAAGAACGTCCATTAAATAAAATCGATATTGAAGTAGTAATTGCCACGGTAATATTGTGGTTTCTTCTAATTTTAGACTAATATTTTCATGCTTCATGTGATAGAGTCATTTAAATTAGATTTTCAAATTTTTGGAAAATTTGAGTTGCACTTAAAAAGTACCTAATTTCAATAAGCAATTCATTAAATTTGCAAAATCCCTACTACATTTTCCAGAATACATTTTGTAATTTATCTCAAGTTTAACGAATTCTAAATATATCTACAATGTGTTAAGGACTGCTATTCTGATTCAAGAAAACAATCTAAGAATAATATTGTTAAAATATGGCTACTACAAATTTTGTGAAGGACAATATGTTGAAATGTTAACATACATTTTAACATTATTTTTTGTAAAAAGTAGTAGGGTTTTTACGTAATTTTTTGAATTGGAAATAGACTTCTGGTGCAAATCAAATTTTCTTTTTTTCGCTCGCAAGTCCTGTCAAAGTATAGAATCTAAATTCCCCTCCATCACGTTCTCGGGCACTTTTAGGGCTACATTTTGACCCGTTAGGTTGCATAATATCTTCCCAAACTTATCAAGCAACGATAACATCACGTTTCCTGAGGAAATATAATTCAATATCTGCCTAACCATATAGCTAAAAGAGGAATGGTTTTGTTATTGAGAAAACAGTAAAAATATAGTTTTGAAAAATGTTTATTTTTTAAATAAAATATGAGTTGTTGGTATGTGTGTAAGGCATGTTTTGATGAAAATGTAGAAACAACTTTTCACTGCAAAGTAAACTTATACGAACCTCACGTACACTTGAATGCTCATCTCCGTATTGTTCTTATCAGTCATTGTGAGAGGATACAAACGACAATGTATAGGAAGAAAGCCGCCAGTTATGTGAAATGGAATTTTTAACCGTATATGCTATCGACAGCGTCGCCCAACTCATAAGTATGGATAGCAAGCAGCTATATATTTTATATTATTGGCGAGACGCCAGCACTTTCGAGAGCATATTTAAAAGTTTTCCACGAAAATCAGCAGTTGACACTTAGACGAATAACATAAGCTTGGTCAGCGTGGATTGAATTGTCCGAAAATATGTTTTCGTAAATCATATATTATTCAATAGCGTTATCCAAGATTTTGATCAATATGAGTTAATTTGATGCTATTTAATAAATATTCTGAAAAAATCTTGCTTATCAGTTTTTTAGGCTAAACTGTCTAGCATACCTATTTAAAAGGTGTGATACGAGGCACAGTTTCTCTGTTATCGCGGAAACATTTTAATTATTTTACGCATTTTGATGTAAATTTTAAAAATGTCTTGGTATGCAGGCTAAAAAACTGCCGGGAAGTGTATCGCCCATACATGTCAGTCTGCTAAAATGTGGTGACGAACAAATCAACATTGGTCAAAAATATTATAGTAAGTTTCAAGCCACATAGACGTTGAAGTTATCGACAGTTTCAATTTATTACACAATGAGGCAAAATGCTACAGAATCAACCTGTATTTCATACTAACCCAATGTAGATGGCAATTAATTGAGTCTAGTAGACTCGAACACATTGAGGTTATGTTGGCCCCTGAACACCGTTAAAGTTGAAGATATATTTATTAACCAACTAATTGAGGAAGAGAGTGAAGAATAAGAAGAGATTACATTTTATTAAATGTTTGACTAATTGAAATGAAAATTTTTCCCATAATTACTATTTTTCATACTAATCTTTATACAACGTGGAATGTGAGTAATAAAATAAATTCACACCGACATGAAACGCTTTAAGCCAACTAAAATGAGTTGTAATAAAAATCGAGACCTTGCAATAAAAACTGGTATGCGCTATACTTCCGACAGTTTCTAAACCCGCATACCAAGATATTTTTGAATTTGACATTATCTCTTTATGTCTTTATCTTTTTTCATAACTTTTATGAAAAAATTACATTTGCTTTTCTAGTGAAAAATGAAATAACCATTAACACAAATATTCTATCTATTTACTCTATTGAAAGATGTTTCGGGTCGAATGATTTACGGCGGTACTCATAAATACGAGCGTAAATTGTTCACTGACGGGGACAACCGTATTTAATTGTAGCATGTGTACCTGTTGATGGTTTTGACAGCTACCTTCGAAATCTGGAAATTCAAGGACATTTGAGGAACGAATGCCCTTAACTAAGATTGATTTAAATCGGCGATGACGGTTAAACATTATGGCCATTCAATAATACGAACTGTATTTAAACATATCTACAGCTAATTACGTCTACTTCCTCATTCGTCTGTGTCAATAGATCATCTTCGTTGAACATTTTTAAATCCGTGATTACGGAGTTTTCAGGATAGGTGGCTCCCGGACTATCTATTGACGCGCGGCAGCTTTCACCTTATCGGTTAAATTTCTGTTGGAGTACGGATATAAATTTGCCAATCAGTAATTTTACGAGCGAAATTGACCTGATATAATCGCGAAACAGAAGAACGAGAGATTTTTCATCCAAACTTCTGATGGTAAAATTTTTATTGCAGAAGAAATGTATTCTTAAAAACAACAATTATCTTCACTGACATTTGAATCATTCGAATGAATAATTATTGAGTATACAGTTGTTATACGTTGTTAAGTTTGACTTCTTTCTGAAATATATATTTTCATGTTTCCGATTCGAATTGCATAAAGAGCTTAAAATGTTGTTGTGTTATTTAATTTATAAGTTGTTCGCAAATGACTTCTACATCGGCAAATTCCTCTAGCAATAGAATAATTGACATTCCATTATTCTTAAGTTAAATATTTTTGTTTCAACCTGTAGAATTCGTGTTTTTACAAAAGCGGTTTGAAGTTGAAAAAAATGTTAACATATTTCTGTTATTTTTCGTGACAGAGTTTTTAGAAATCAAACGGAGCACATATTTCCATTTTTTATTTTATTTCTAAATATATATATATATATATATATATATATATATATATATATATATATATATAAAACTAGTGAATATTGGGGATTGCAGCAAAAAATTGGAAAAGATATACTCTTAGCGGAAAATGTCCAAGCTTTCGAGGATGTTTGTCCTCATCATCAGGGAAACTAGAATGAAAAACAACAGTTAAATACTGTGGTCAAAGAGAATAATTAAAAATGAAATTCACAACCACGTGTGTACTTACCTCCGAAGTGAGGTTAGATTCCATAAAGATGTAAAATCGTAAACTACAAGTCGTAAATTGTGGAATATTCAAGTAGGGATTGAAACAACGGCCTAATCAATCGTGTCATAGCAACAATTGTAATTGTCGCAGCATTTTATAAAATAAAACCATTGATTTCATCTTCATGTGTCACCATACTAAACGCCGGCGAGGAAATTATATATTTTGCCTCCAAAAGGGATGTGACAAGAGACAAACAGTGTTACCAACGTCAATAATGAGCTGTGGGGCAATGCCACTATTTTCGTAATGGCAGCTGTAGGGCTAACAATTGGTGTAATGAGAAGATGTAATATTGTTGAAAAGAGAAGAGAGAAAGAAAATGTGAGACAGAGCTAGGAGAACGCTCTCATTTTTATTATGTTTAGAGTGCGTAGGGAACATCACCTCGTTTTGACAAACACAAAGGAAGAAAAGAGAAGACAACAGAACAGAAATATTAATATGTAATAATAAATATAGTAATTAAGTAATTTAATAGTTCTCCAATCTGAATGTATCTACCAACACCAATACACTCAAAATTAGATTTAATTAATTATTTGTTTACTTGAATGTGTCTACCAACACCAATACATTCAAAGTAAGTTTATTATTATTATTATTATTGAATTAAAGTGATAAGGGTGGTGTTGTCAGGAGCAACATAGTTATTTCCCACCACTTGATGTGCGAAATTAGTATCTAAGGACAACAAAAATGAGTAGATCTCACTTAAGTGATCAATATCAGTTTTCCTGTTAATTACATTATTGTTTTGTGAAATGAAAGCCATTTCCAAGAATGATCTTTTCGTTTTGTTAGACTCAGTCGCTAACACCTTCACAGCCTCATAATTCATCTGATGATCAAGAGAATTTACATGAAACGCTAACGCGCACCTCTCTGGGTGTAATCTAGCATCACTCTTATGTGAAACTATACGGTTAGATAGAGATCTTAAAGTCTGTCCGATATATTGTTTATCACAATCTCTGCAAGGAGTACTGTACACCACGTTAGTAAGTGAAGTCAAGGGGTCTTTATCTTTAACTCTAGAGTAAATCGATCTGATTGAAAGAACAGTTTTATTAGCAATTTTAAAATCACCACATGAACGGAGCAATCTGGCAAGTCTCGGAGTTATGTCCTTCATATATGGCAAAGTAGCGAAAACCGGTCGAGAAGGGGACACATCAGTTCCAACATCCGTCTGGGCTAAATTAGGATGGCTATCTTCATGCAACAAATCCACAGCATTAGATGTGCTGAATAATATCTTATTCAATAAAGGTCTTGGATAAGAGTTATCCAAGAAAAGGTTAAGTAAAATATTAAGATTTTTATTATGAAAAACATTATTTGAAATTCTGAGTACTCTCTGCTTCATTTGTTTAACCAAATTCACTTTCATGGAATGTTTGTGGTAGGAGTGATAATTAAGATATCTACCAGAGCTGCATGGCTTCCTGTACCAATCTATAATAATTATATTGTTGTTACGAATAAATTTTGTATCTAAGAAAGGTACGGAATTCTCGAAGTCTTCCATTTCGATTGTGAATTGGATATTGTATGACTGTATACAGTCATACCTGTTCTTTCTTTTACTCCTTTTTTTATAAAAAAGTATGTTGATGACATTATTTTGGCACTTCCTCGAGAACGCCTTGATGAACTTCTGGATACATTTAATAGCTTTGATCCTAATATCCAATTCACAATCGAAATGGAAGACTTCGAGAATTCCGTACCTTTCTTAGATACAAAATTTATTCGTAACAACAATATAATTATTATAGATTGGTACAGGAAGCCATGCAGCTCTGGTAGATATCTTAATTATCACTCCTACCACAAACATTCCATGAAAGTGAATTTGGTTAAACAAATGAAGCAGAGAGTACTCAGAATTTCAAATAATGTTTTTCATAATAAAAATCTTAATATTTTACTTAACCTTTTCTTGGATAACTCTTATCCAAGACCTTTATTGAATAAGATATTATTCAGCACATCTAATGCTGTGGATTTGTTGCATGAAGATAGCCATCCTAATTTAGCCCAGACGGATGTTGGAACTGATGTGTCCCCTTCTCGACCGGTTTTCGCTACTTTGCCATATATGAAGGACATAACTCCGAGACTTGCCAGATTGCTCCGTTCATGTGGTGATTTTAAAATTGCTAATAAAACTGTTCTTTCAATCAGATCGATTTACTCTAGAGTTAAAGATAAAGACCCCTTGACTTCACTTACTAACGTGGTGTACAGTATTCCTTGCAGAGATTGTGATAAACAATATATCGGACAGACTTTAAGATCTCTATCTAACCGTATAGTTTCACATAAGAGTGATGCTAGATTACACCCAGAGAGGTGCGCGTTAGCTTTTCATGTAAATTCTCTTGATCATCAGATGAATTATGAGGCTGTGAAGGTGTTAGCGACTGAGTCTAACAAAACGAAAAGATCATTCTTGGAAATGGCTTTCATTTCACAAAACAATAATGTAATTAACAGGAAAACTGATATTGATCACTTAAGTGAGATCTACTTATTTTTGTTGTCCTCAGATACTAATTTTGCACATCAAGTGGTGGGAAATAACTATGTTGCTCCTGACAACACCACCCTTATCACTTTAATTCAATAATAATAATAATAAACTTACTTTGAATGTATTGGTGTTGGTAGATACATTCAAGTAAACAAATAATTAATTAAATCTAATTTTGAGTGTATTGGTGTTGGTAGATACATTCAGATTGGAGAACTATTAAATTACTTAATTACTATATTTATTATTACATATTAATATTTCTGTTCTGTTGTCTTCTCTTTTCTTCCTTTGTGTTTGTCAAAACGAGGTGATGTTCCCTACGCACTCTAAACATAATAAAAATGAGAGCGTTCTCCTAGCTCTGTCTCACATTTTCTTTCTCTCTTCTCTTTTCAACAATATTACATCTTCTCATTACACCAATTGTTAGCCCTACAGCTGCCATTACGAAAATAGTGGCATTGTCCCACAGCTCATTATTGACGTTGGTAACACTGTTTGTCTCTTGTCACATCCCTTTTGGAGGCAAAATATATCATTTCCTCGCCGGCGTTTAGTATGGTGACACATGAAGATGAAATCAATGGTTTTATTTTATAAAATGCTGCGACAATTACAATTGTTGCTATGACACGATTGATTAGGCCGTTGTTTCAATCCCTACTTGAATATTCCACAATTTACGACTTGTAGTTTACGATTTTACATCTTTATGGAATCTAACCTCACTTCGGAGGTAAGTACACACGTGGTTGTGAATTTCATTTTTAATTATTCTCTTTGACCACAGTATTTAACTGTTGTTTTTCATTCTAGTTTCCCTGATGATGAGGACAAACATCCTCGGAAGCTTGGACATTTTCCGCTAAGGGTATATCTTTTCCAATTTTTTGCTGCAATCCCCAATATTCACTAGTTTTATTCCTAACTAGTCAGCAAAGACTATCTTTCTTCTATATATATATATATATATATATATATATATATATATATATATATATATATATTTCACAGTTTACAGCTGCTTTCTATTTCCAACATGATCCATGTGATAGAATCTTTTGTAATCCTCCTGATATACTCTTTATACTCTTGTTAAATGCCTTTGAACATGCTTTCCTTTTGCCGGAACGAGCTTCTTTTTAAATTTGATTAAGCTGCAAAGCAACATCTGCTTAAATTATATTCAGTTTGATATTAACCAGCCATATTTATAAAAATAGAGGTCCCAAAAATCCATATTTTCTGATTATAATAATTCAATAAAACGTACACATATATGCATGTTATTTTTTTTATACTTTCATGGGTGTCGATCAGATATAAAATCAGTTGCTTATGGTGGAAAGTTTCGATTTATTTGATTAAAACCATTTTCAAACGTTTCTAAAAATCGGAAAACAAATAACATTTATGTAAATACATATAGCTAAAATATATTTCTTTAAAACTTTGATTATTCCTCAGCAGAGGCTCCTTTACTACTCTACAGTAGTATCTCTTAAATAAAAGGAGACGATTATTACACATAAAAACTTGAAAACAAATAGTATAAACAATAAACTATGATAAAGATGGTTAAAAAGTATTTACAGTGTGTCCAAATTAAATTAAAATTAGAGACATCTTAATAGGTAAGGTGTACATATTTATTTATAATAGTAAGTTGGTATATATATATATATATATATATATATATATATATATAGATAGATATATATATATATATATATATATATATATATATATATATATATATATTGTTGTAGATAGAACGACCATATAACATTCATAGAATCCCGATAAAGGATAAAGTAATAATATCTATCAATAAAAAAATAACTTCTAAATAAAGTACCAAAATTAATAAAAACATCTATATAACAACATAATCAATTACAATCAATGGGCATAATCATAAAGAAAAATAAATAAATATAAAAAGAATTCATAAACAATTATTCGTTAAACAGTTTTAAAATAATTCTGTATTTTAAAAAAAAACAACCTTAGACAGAACCTAACAAGCAAACGGAGATCAATAAAATATCGTGACGCTACACGGAATTTTAGACACCCAAAGCATCTGCTTATATTTAAAGCATAAATAGGATGGCAATAATAAAATCAACAATGCTACGATGATTGTTCAATAAATGACATTTAGAATAAGTAAAAACATATAAGATATGTTAGTTAATATTTAATCATACAAGTATATAGAAAATATAATAATATAAGTAGAAAACTGTAATTACAGGAAATGTCAAAACCTATACGAAATATAACAGTTGAGACAAGTATACCAACATAAAATGTATTTGAATATGAAATATAAGAATAAAAATAAATGATTACCGACCTAATTTATATGTATAAATGTAATAATATCAAACAAAATAAGAAATGAACTGTATCCATGTATATTATGTAAATATTTAGATTGTAGGAAATATAAAAATGATATATTTGTATTGACCAATCGGAAGATTTCAAATAATCAATAACATGAAAAAACAATAATAAGATGTTAGTGAATTAAATCAATGACGATAAGGTTATAGTGAATAAAAAACAATATTTTATAACAAGTTTAAGTCAGAAAAACAATAAAAACATTAATAAACAAAGTGACAGATGAACAATAATCAAAGATCTTTCTAGAACATTGCCAGCTTCCGGTTATAAACAATAGAAAGGGTTTTGGCCGATAAAAGACCCGCGATAGTTAGTTAGGCGTTGGTAACTGAAGGAGCAGGAAGCAAATTGAATGTGATCCAGTTTTTTGTTATTAAAATTTAAGTAATAAGTGTGAATATGTATAAATCAGAAATATAAAAAGTAACTAATAATTAAAATAAGTGCAAAGACACATCGGTTGAAACAAAGTCAAGCCAAATAATAATTATCATCCGATAGTTATAAAAAGGAAGATAGCCACCTGAATCGGGAAAGCGTCATGGATGGATCCAACTGAAGGCGTCGTTTTTGGCGAAAAGAACAAGGTCTGTGGTGTGTTTTAATTAGTAATATTTGGTACCAAATAATGAAAAGTGAAATTTAAAATCATAAACACCTGGTAGTAAAAGTTTTAAAATGAATATAATATACCAGGAAACGTAATAAAAAACTTACCATTATCAAATTTGTAGATAGATGTATAAATTTCTGTCATGTTGAATTTTATCCGATCACATATATATAAAACTTTCCACAAAACAACAAACCACAACTAATTTCAGTTTTTAACACATGCACAATTGTTATAATACGATAAAATAATTTAAAAAAAAAGATCGAAATTAAGTACATAAATATTTCAGATATCCTTTCCATTTCACGAAACGAATAAAACTAAAGTAGTGTTTAAAATATTTTCAATAATCCTATTTATGAGAACAAGTAGAAAAAAAGTTACAAATAGTAGAACAACGTTAAACGCAGGTGTTCATATTTTTTTTCTAAGAAATATAATGTTTACAAACGTTTACCCAAGTTTATGCAAATGAGTCTGCAAACGCCATCTCAAAAAGAATGGTTAGTTTTTTTTATAATATACAGGAAGTATGTTTTGATGTGGACATTTGGATGTATACAGAAAAATCCATTATTTTATTGATAGCATAAGAATTTTAATAAGTAAGAAAGGATAATCATTAATTTTTTTACATAATAGGTTTATGACTCCAACAATAAAATAAAGCGCCAACTATATTTTGTAAATTAGTAATATTTTCAATGTTTCAAATTTTTTTTGTATCTTTTCATAAACAACATAAAATAAATTCCATTGATGAGTAATGTTGATTTTATTATGATATGCCCAGAACCCTACTGAGTTATGGAGTAGTGTATAAATAAGAGCAGCCGAGGTAATAAAAATTTAGGAATTAAATGAAACCACATGCTAATAAATAGCATAATGAATAGGAGGAATTGAAGGTAAAATATATATAAATTAGCTAGCCCAAGAGTGTAATATTTCAATTGTAACAAAACATTAATACGTTAAATATTCAAGTTAAATTCACAACTAAAAGAGAGAGAGAGAGAGAGAGAGAGAGAGAGAGAGAGAGAGAAGTTCGTGGGTGACTTCTGTTGAGTGGAGTATTTTTGGGTGAAGTTGAACTTTTCTTGTAGTGCCCTGGTGTAGGATTAGTTACCTCTTCAGGGCTGGGTTAGGGGTGTGTTGGGTGGTTTTGTGCGCGCTGACTGAGAAACTGAGTTGGAGGTAGAAAAAGGTGTCTAGTAAGAATTTATTTAGAAGTGTCTAGAAAAATTTGTTTTTAAAGGTGTATAGAATTTTGAGGGAGTTGAATGGGCTTTTCGCTAGAAAACAACTGGATGGTTGTTTGTGTTGGGGTGTGTGGGGAGATGATGTTTGGAAGCAGCGAAGCTCAAAAGTGTGCGGAGATGGTGTGACAAAAAGTGTCTAGGATTGGAGCTTAAATGTTGAAGACGAACCATGTATCGTTGCCGATACATAGATTTATGAGTTGACCTGGCTAGGTGTCAGGAATTATTGATTTAATGTAAAAGGGTGTTATTAACTGAATTTGAAATGTCTCCGATATTAGGAGGAATATAATAAAATATTAGTGATTTAAGATTTTTATTGGTTTTGGGAATTTACGAAAGAAAAGTGTATAGGAGACATTTTTCAAAAGTGTATAGAATATGATGAATTGTTGGGATTTATGAAAAGTTGCGGTGACGTGCCTTCGGTGGTTCGGGGACTGTTTACGGTGGTGGGCGGTACAATAATAATATTAAATCTAAAAATGCGGGTGCGTCGATCGTCGGTCCATTTGGCTAGTGAATAAATTCACAGAGTGTACAGGAAAACCGCAAAAGCCTGCAACACCGACGTCACAACTAAAATAATAATTCTCATATATATAAATTTCATATACAATTTATCTCCCAAACGTGGAATAAATAAATTATAGTATTCAAACAATTTCACATTCATGAACAAATAACATATATTATTCAAAATATTATTAAATTAAGTATTCCTATTCAATATATATATATATATATATATATATGTATATATATATACATATATATATTTATATATATATATATATATATATATATATATATATATATATATATATAGATATATACCTCGGCTGTTCCTATTTATACACCACTCTTTTTCTCAGTAGGGTTCCTGGGCGAAGTCATAAGAAAATCAACATCACCATTCAATGTAATTTACTTTATATTATTAATTAAAAAAGGAACAAAAAAATTGAAATTTAAAATATTGGTTATCCATAAAATGCAGTTGACGCTTTTATTTAGTTATTGGACTAAATATTATATCCAAAAATAAATGATTATCCTGTTTTCAAAATATGAACTATTCTTACACCATAAACATAAAAATATGGATTTTATATATATATATATATATATATATATATATATATATATATATATATCTAAATTTCCACATCACACAACCATCATATATCTTTAAAAACTATTCATTGTTTGAGACGGCTATGCAGACTCATTTGCATGAATTAACATAATCGTTTGGAAACGTTACTTTTCTCTGAAAGATGAACATCTGGTTTTAAAACTGTTCAAATATTGTAACTTTTTTCTTGTTACTCTAAATGGTATTATTGAAATATTTAGAAAACTACTTTAGTTTCAATCGATTCGTGAAATGGAGAGGTTATTTGAAATTTTTAATCTACTTTATTTTAATCTTAAAAAAATATGTTAACGTATTATAAACTTTGTGCACGTGATAAAACTGAAAATAGTTGTGCCTTTTTATTACGTGTAAAGTTTTATATATATGTGATTAAAGAACATGCAACGTAAAGTAAATAATACACGTATCTACAAATTTGGTAGGTGAGTTTTTTACATTTCCTTGCTTATTATTATTATTCAAAATTGTATTATCAGGTGTTTTATTTTAAATGATCATTCAACTTTTATTCTTTTTACTATTCAAAATTTGAATCCAAATATATTAATTAAACACACCACAGACCTTTTCTTTTCACCAAGCCGACGCCTTCAATAGTGTCCATCCATGACGCTTTCCCGCTCCAGGTGGCAATCTCCTTTCTTAGTATTATCGGGTGATAATTCTACTACGTGGGTTGACTTTATTTTACACAAATTTTGTCTCTGCACTCATTTAACTTTTCACTACTTTTGTACCTTCTTATTTTTTATATATAACACTTATTACTTTAAAATTTACAAGAAACTGCATCACATTCAATTTACCTCCATCTTCCCTTGTTACCAACGCTTGATTGTCTCTGCCGCGGTTTTTTTATCCGCCAAAACTTCTTTTTTGTTTATAACCGGAAGCTCGTGATGTTCTAGAAAAATCTTCGATTATCGTTCAACTGTCACTTTGTTTTATTAATATTTTATTGTTTTTCTGACTTAAACTTGCTACTATATGTTGTTTTTTATGCACTATAATCTCATCGTCATTAAATTATTCACTAACATAGTATTTATCATTGTTTTTCTTGTTAGTTGATTATTTGAAATCTTCCGATTGGTCAATGCAAATATACAAAATTTTCACTTCCTACAACCTAAATATTTACATAATACATATGGATACAATTCATTTCTTATTTTGTTCTTAATTACTACATCTATATACATAAATTAGGTCGGTAATCATTTATTTTTATTCTTAATATCTCAAATCAGATTGCATTTTATGTTGGTATACTTGTCGTCAACTGTTATATTTCGTTTTGTTTGACATTACCTACTAATTACAGTTTTCTACATTTTATTATTATGTTTCCTATTAAAGTTTATGATTGAATATTTGATTACCATATCATTCATAGCACTGTTGATTTTTTATTCCTATTCTGTTTTATTCTTTAAATATAAACAGATCTTTTAGGTGTCTAATATTCCGTGTGGCGTCATGTTATTTTATTGAGCTTCGTTGCTTGTTAAGGTCTGTCTAAGGTTGTTTATGGTACGGAATTATTCAAAAAAATGTTTATCAATAATTATTTATGAATTCTTTTGATTTTCTTATTTATATTCTCTATTATTATGTATACTGATTCTAATTAATTATATTGTTCTATATTTTTGTTAATTTGGTAATTTTTTTTTGACAAATTACTTTTATTGATAGATATTATAATTTCATATTTTATTGCGATTTCACGAATGTTTATATGCTCGTTCTATCTACAACAATATATATATATATATATATATATATATATATATATATATATATATATATATATAAGTATATATATATATATATACAACAATATATATATATATATATATATATATATATATACCAATTAAGTTGTCTATGTCAGTTATGAAATCGATTATTCTTTTACTATTATTTTTTTTGTAGTTATTATTTCTACGATGTTGAAATTAAACGAGTGATTTTTATCGAGTGAATGTTTGGGTAATGCAGTACAATAATTGTTATTTTGAACTGATTGCCGGTGTTGTTGAATTCTCGTATGTAAATATTGGCTGGATTGAACTTTATTATATGGTTTGAGTCCAGAGAAAAGTTCATTTCCTGTAATGTTATTTGGTTTTTCAGCAATTTTAATATTAAATGGTGTTAGACATTTTTGTAATTGTTTATTTATATAAGGAATGTACGGAAGTGGAATATATTTTGATGGATTATTTTGGCTATTAAATTTTGGGCTGTCTGTGGGTATGGTGTACACACTAGATGTAAATTGAGTGAATGTAAACGACGAGTACTCAGTGTGTATATGTTTATTAATATGCAGCTAAGCGCTTTCGGCCATTAGGCCATTATCAAAGCTGTCGTCATAAAAAAGATCCAAAACAGGTGTCAAAAACATCCAGTTAATAAAATCTAAACAATGTATGAAGTTAAGTCATTGTTACGATGATGTCATTAAAATAAAAAACATTAAAATAAACCTATTAAGAGGTTCACACTTCTGAATGGGAATTTCCATTATGTGAATTATAATTGTACACCCTCTTAATAGGGTTATTTTAATGCCATCATCGTAACAATGACTTCGTACATTGTTTCGATTTTATTAACCGGATGTTTTTGACAACTGTTTTGGATCTTTTTTATGACGACAGCTTTGATAATGGCCTAATGGCCGAAAGCGCTTAGCTGTCTATTAATAAACATATATACACTGAGTACTCGTCGTTTACATTCACTCAATTATTAAATTTTGATTTGTTGCAATAGTTGTTAATTCTCTGTTTAATAATGGGTTCGTAAAAATGTTTAGGATAATTATTTATGTCTTAGTTACTTTAAATTTTTTCAATGTTATTAGGCATGTGTTTTGGAAGTGATAATTGTACAGCTCTATCATTGAGGCCAGTGTCAGATTGTATTTTATGGGAGTGTATGAACTATACGGATAGTCTAAATATTATTGAGACCACACCTTTTTTGTGACCCATTGTTGTCATATTCTATATTCATATCTAAAAAATTAATAGAGTGATTTTTGTCCACTTCTATGGTGAAGTGTAACTTTTTATTGAAGCTGCTAAAACGTTTTAGAATATTTTCAGTCTGGTCAATTGGTACACAAAGAATACAGTATCTATTGAAAAAAATTGTTTTTTCTGGTAACTCTGCTAAAACATTGGATTCTAGATATTCAAGTACTAAGTTGAGATCCCATTGCTGTTCCAAAGAATTGTTTATAGAAACCGTCACCAAATTGAGAATAGGTGGAATTCACACAAATCAACCGCCTTGCAGAACGCATCTGTGAAGTTTTTGATTTCATTCCATTTATTTTTAATACAATTTGTTGCTAGATCCGTAGGAATGTTTGTTTATAAAGATACAAGGGTTAGTGAAATTATCCGGTGATTTGGAGGAATAACTTGCTATTATATAAAATTACAAAATTTTCACGAATCTTTTATATCATATTCTGTTAGCGCAGTTACAGATGATAGTGTATTAGATAAAATTTTTGATAATTTATATGTAGGAGCATTAATGTTACTAACAATTAGTCGCAGTGGAATACCTGGTTTATGTAATATGGGTAACCCGTATATGAAAGGTGAAAGAACATTATGACAAATGATTTCTGATTTGATTTTGAAATCTATTAAGTTATTTTTAAACCATTTAATAGCCAATATATTGATTTTAACTAGAATAGCTTTTGTTGGGTCATCACCAATTTTTTTGTATGTTATATTGTCACTTAATGTAATAATTGATACTATTTTCAATAGCTTTTCTTACTTTACTGTATTTGTGTTTATAATTCGTTAATATGTTACAAATTTTGTTTCTAAGAACATGATTTTCGTTGCTTTCTAAGAAGTTTATTCCGTTTTCTATATTTGCAATAATTTCATCTATCGGAAATAAATTGGTACAGATTCCAAACTTACGTCCTAAACTCAAAACATATTTAATGTGGATTGGAATTTTTATGTGTGTTAAAGCATGTAACCAGCTTTTATTACAACTGATACTAAGATAATTTTTGTGATGTTTTTTCAATAATATCTGTAGTGAACTAATGTGTTTAATTGTGATTTTGTTAAAAAAATCATATTTTCACTTTGATTTATGAAAACTGTTAAAATTACGAAGAATTCTAATTTTGCTGAATGTAATTTTTGGTGGAAAGAATTTTTGCTTCTAACTTCTTTATATTTGAAAAACAATCTCTGATTACTAGGTTCAAACATTGCATATATAGAATGTGGTAACGATTTTTTTCAGTTTTTATTTATACATGAAATGACAAATATTAAAATTGTTTTCCTTAATCCGTAAAAAGTTCGGTGTGATATATTTAAATTTCTACACCTTACCAGAAAATGCTTCTTATTGTTTCTCTTGCCTGTTGTACTTGCATCTTTTTATATTCCTTGAAATGATTGGTATTATATTTATTTGGTTTTCCATTATGCCTTAACCCAGGTCTTAAATCAAACATATATTTTTAATGACCGTGTCGGTCAGAAATAAAATCACTTGCTTATAGTGGTATCGTTTCGGTTTATTTGATTTAAACCATTTTCAAACCTTTCTAATAATCGGAAAACATTTATGTAAATACATATAGGTAAAATATATCCCCTTAAAATTTACTTTTCGATTATGCCTCAGTAGAGGCTCGTCTACTAGTGTACATTGGTATTTCTTAAATAAAAAAAGACGATTAATATACATAAAAACGTAAAAACAAATAATATAAACGATGAACTATGATAAAGATGGTTAAAAAGTATTTACAGAGTGTCCAAATTAAATTAAAATTAGAATTAGAGACATCTTTTTAATAAGTCAGCTGTTCAAGATTAGGAAATCTTGAATTGTATAGATTACGGTACTTTTCAAAAACGTGTAAAATATTTGTAGATATGAAACTCATCTTGCTTCTTTTCGCCATTGTTATACATTTCAAGGCGTAAATTCATTTTATTTGGTAGCATTGTAAAAATGTGCTAAGGTATTTGTAGATCTCTTTGTATCCTTCCGGTATTTTTGTGCATTCAAAGGGCAAATTCACTTTATTTGTAGCTTTGTTAGATATTTACAAAATATCAGGTTTCGCACTATTATTTTTAAGTAGCATTGGTAGAGCAAACGAAATAACACATTGTGAAGTTCGTGAAAGATATATTGTCGCATTTGGTTTGAAATGCCATAGTTAAAAATTTAGGAAAATGTCACGTTTCACACTATTACTTTATTGTGTTATTGGAATCGAAAACACCGCAAAATGGAATTACTTGGAGCAAACTAAATAGTGCCTTGTAAAATTCGTAAAATACTTATTGTCACATTGTATTTGAACTATGGTAGATGTTCGGAGGGTTTGTAATAAATCTTTGAATAACCTTTCTGAGTAAAAGGTTACAATAGGACGGCCTTACCTTTCAATAGTTATTAGAATATCTATTGGAGGCGTCCATTGTGGATTCTTGTCGATGGTTCCGGCAAGTCAAATAATACTGGACAATAGGAAATGTTTATTTCTTCTTAGTCACCCCAATTCACGTGTAAACACGCCCTCTGCAGATTTCTATTTAACACGTCTTACAACGTGAGGTAATCAGTTCAATACTCAACGAAGTGAGTTCAATACTCATTCAAGAAGCATTCACACTTACCCAGCAAAAACAAAAACATGTTGAAGACATATATGTTACATATTTTTTGAAATATGAAAGTCACAGTTATATAAAACTGAAGTCACAACTAGATAATATTTATGTATTGAATACTGACAAAGGCCGGAACAGCTAGAGAACAATAATGATATAAGAAATACATATAATAAATTATATCGCAAATATCTCCAAATTACTATGTAATATATATGTAAAAATGAGATAATATCTAGAGAATATTTATGTATTAAATATTACATAATATAGATGTAACAAAAAATACCTAGTTTTTCTTTTGCCTCACCCCTTACCTAAAATATTTTATTTCATTGGATCTATGAAAAATTCAGCGAAATTCTTAATTTATAATAAATTCAGAAAAATCTGTTAAAACATTATTTTTCATGGATGAAATGGAATACAATATTTTTAGTAGTGTTGATGGCCAAAAGATTAAGGAACTATTGTTACTATATTATTCAATACCCACCTTATGAATATTTCAAACTTAAAGCAACTTAATACAATTTAATATTTATATATTGTAAATGGTATTTATCTATCTTTGGAATTTAGTAGCTGGTACTAAATAAAAGAAGCAAATAGATGCATGTAAGTACATTTATTCTATTAACATAAAAAAGAGAAACTAAAAACAAAACACCTAATGAAAAAAAAATATTGCAAAACTAAAAATATTCAAAAAATAATTGATAAGAAAATATAAAAAGATAATGCAAAACAAATGAATATCCAAAAACAAAACAAATTAACCATGGAAAATATTCTCTTAGAAGACCTTTCGAGGTCCTTTTGTAAGCGAGTGGGCAATATTAAGGGATATTATCCATTGTTTTGAAGGATTACAGTTTCACCCTTCTTTTCCCTCTGGAGTCTCTTTACTTAGCCTTATCCACACCAAGGTGATTTGATCAAAATCAGTGCCTGTCATATTAAACTGTTTCAGCAACGTTTCTAAAAATGTAGGTATATATTAATTATATTAAATAAACAAATAAAATAGTAACAATACCTTGAAATAACTTAATTGATTTTAAGTTCCTTATTTTGTAGTTATTTCTATGTCCTAACCATGAGTGAGATGTCTCTATATTATGTATTTCTGGTTCACCGTCACCATTGTAAGATTGTACTACGTATCATTTTTCTGTCTTATTGATAAATCACAGAAGTCTTTCAATTTTTTTCGTTTTAAATAGTTATTTTGCCTCAAATTCACATTAATCTAAGTATTCGAATATAAATAACTTTCTACAGATAAGTGTTAATTAATCCATTTCAAGATATTTTGTCAGGACTTACTACCTGTGGTCAGAGGATTAAAGATGTGTATTTTATTTGATATTATTACAAAATCTACTTGAACCCTAAGTTCATACCTGGGCGGCGGTATTTGTTTCGGAATAACGACTCCCTACATAGGGAATTATTGTTAAATCATGTCTAAGTTGTAAGTTAAAATGAAAATATTATCTTGAAAAGTACTTTAGTGAGATAGGTATAATGTGATTTGTAATTGTTTACTTCATTGTATGTTTTAATACGTTTGTTAAATAATCTTTTGTGAACGACAGTTGAATGAACGGCTTCATAGGCGATGTCCCTTGCCTGTTGAAAATAATAATAACACTTACATGATGTGTTCCGCTACGAAGAAAACTAAAAACTAACACACAGACAAAACTAAAGAAAAACCTTTCAAAACGTTATTATATTTGCATGTATGTGGGTAGATCGACTCGTGACAATTTAAAGGTTATAATATTGAAGACCTTTTTTCTTCTTATTTAGAAAGACACTAGACGAGGTTCGTAAGAAATACATATGGAATATATAAAATATTTTATGTAACAAATTTTACATAATAACTATATATAGAAAAATTTTATACTTATGTAGCTAAATTTACATCTTGAATACATATAAAATTAGATATATCCAAGATATAAAACATTTTATAATATAAATATTGAGAATATATAACAAAATTTATAAAGATTTTGTTACATGAATACTACATAAAAAATATATAAACGTTTTATATAAAAATCATTCCTCCCCTGTTATATATTTTTATGTAACATATATATTTGTGTTTGCTGGGTAGTTCCACAATCGGTTAGTAAGTTATCGGTTACATTATTAAAAAGTCAGTTGCTTGAATAGTGAATCGGTTCCTTAAGTTGTACAACAAAGTCGAAGCTTAAGTTCTGTGTGTAATTGTTTCACCGCTATTGAGTCAAAAACGTCGTTTCTTAATTAGTTTTCGAGTTCAATACTCAATCGAGTTCAACATTCAATCCAGTTCAACACTCAATTCAGTACATCGCTCAGTTAGTTCAACACTCAATCAAGTTCAACACTCAGGTCAGTTCATCGCTCAATCACGAAGAGTCATCATTACATTACGAAGTAGTCATTACGTAAATTCGTCGTTACATATCGAAGTGAACTTCACTCAAATTCAAACAGAGTTACTAAGTTTAACATATCGTTACTTAGTTGCTATACGAGGAGTGCGTACTCATCAAGTCGAAACATAACGTTCCCGAATCATTAAGTTCTTATTTACCTTCTGATCTGAAAACCATCGAAGTTCAAGCATTCAAAAATTTGCACCATTCGCTGTAAATTTGTATATAATAAGCTATTAATTTCGACATTGACGTTGTCAGATTAAGATTAATAATATAGTTGAATGTCTACAACCGTCGACGAAGTTCAATTAAATTATAACAAAAAACATAAGGTGTAGATATTCATTTATGATAGTAAGTTGGTATCTATACAACTTAAGTTGTCAATGTTAGTTCTGAGATTAATTGATTTGATGGAAAAACAAATTCATAAATACAATACCAAGAATATAAGTAGATGCAAATACCACATGCGAGAGAAAACAATGAGAAGAATTTTCTGGTAAGGTGTAGAAATTTAAATATATCACACCGAACTTTCTACTGATTAAGGAAAATAATTTTAATATTTGTCATTTCATGTATAAACAAAAACTGATAAAAATCGTTACCACATTCTATATGCAATGTTTGAACCTAGTAATCAGTGTATGTTTTTCAAATATAAATAAGTTAGAAGGCAAGATTCTTTTCACCAAAAATTATGAGGTATATTAAAGTATAAGTGGATAAAAAGGTCTTTCAAACACGCGCCATTTTGCGAGCACAACGGCGCAGTCATTTTCTATCGAAAAATCACTCGCCCGCTCTCAATTCTACGCAACTTCTCAATAAAAATCAATCGTAGACACCTTTCTTACCACTTGACTGTTTTTTAGTCACCCTTCAAAACTCAAACTCAACTGCACGCTATAAGCCTTGTAGAGAAACCATATCCTATATTAGAGCCAATTCTCTAAACATACAACCCTTATCAAATATACAAACCCAACAAATAAAATAAACTTCGAACATACTTCTCTCTCTCTCTCTCACACACACACACACACACACACACACACACATACGTTGATTGTCTACCAGAGTATGAATTTATAATTAGTAAAAGTAAATTGCTCAATTTCGTTTATATTTCACTTGTTGATTTCCTGCTTAGTCTGATTTTTTTTAATTTTTAAATTTAATAATTGGTTGAAGTAAATTACTTACTTTTATTTATGATTAACATGTTGATTCCCTACCAAAGGCTATTTAATCAACGAACCACAAGGAAAGGTTCATTTTGTGTGTGTGTTTTTAATTTTTTAGTCTGATTTTATAAGATAGTACAACATAATGTACTTATTGATTGCCTACTATAATAGCAAAGTTCTTTCATCTGGACTAATAAAAAAGTAAATTTGAAAAATAAAATGTATTTTCCATTAAAAATAAATACAAATATAAATTAGATATCCCGTATTTTATATACAGGGTTAGGATAAAGTATGGAACCAAGTAAATATCTTTTAAACGAAAAGAACGATATTTATGAAAATTTGCAGGTAAGTGCAATGGAACAAAATGCATCTGATGTACATTTTTTTGTTGATAATATACTTCCGGTTTAACCGGAAATGCCATCAACTTCTTTAATTTAAATGGGACACCCTATATATTTTTACAGATTTTGAAAGAGCTTGTTATTTTGAAATCATACATACTGAGTTTAGTGTTAAAAAATTTTGTAAGAACGAGGAATATAGCACTTTAATCAACCTCATTGAGTTTTTTGCATTAGAGCAAAAAACTATTTAGATAAACTAATTGATGTTGTTTGTATGCATAGTAATAAATAAACGAGTACTGTTTAGTACGACTTTTGTTCTCCAAGTGTCAAATTCTAATTGACGGAAATAAATTTTTCAATTTCCAATTAAGTGAAAAAGAGCGTGTTGAAATTTTAATGATGATCGGTTATGGTGATCGTGTTAGAACTCATGAAGAAGTGTGTCATATTTTTAATAATTTGCATCCGGAGAGAAATCCTATATCACGCTCAACAGTAACTAAAACATTACAACGTTTTAATACAACTGGGATGGTAAAAAATTTGCTAAAACCTGGAAGACCGCGAACTGCAACGAACGAAACTGTTAAACAAAATATTGCAATCGATTTAGAAGAATCACCTCAAACTTCCACCACAAATTTAGCACTAAACCATGGTATCAGTCGACGTTCTGTAGAAAAGATATTAAAAAGTAAAAAGTATCATCCGTACAGTTGGTTCAAGAATTATCAGACGATGATTTTGACCGACGGCTGGAATTTTGCGAAAGGCTAATGGACATCTGTAATGTCGACGAAAATTTTGCTTCTAACATAGTTTTTTCCGATGAGGCAACTTTTTGTTTAAATGGAACAGTTAATCGCCATAACTCAAGGTATTGGTCAAATGAGAATCCATTGGATTCATGAAGCACATACCCAGCATCCAGAGAAGTTAAATGTTTAGATGGGAATTGTCTAAAATAGGCTTATAGGCCCATTTTTCATCGACGGAAACTTAATGGTGGCAAGTATTTGGATCTACTGAATAACAAAATTATTCCGGCACTTCAACAGAATAGGCAATTACCACAAAATGTTTGGTTTCAACAAGATGGAGCACCTCCCCACTATGATAGACGGGTTAGGGATTTTCTGGATGCGAGTTTTCCAAATCGATGGATTGGACGTAGAGGATTCATAGAGTGGCCTGCTCGTTCTCCGGATCTAAGCCCATTAGATTTTTTTCTTTGGGGTTATCTAAAATCACGTGTTCACGTTAGACGACCAACAAACTTACAGGAATTGAGACAAAGAATTATTGATGAATGTGAACTAATACGTGGAGAAGTCTTGGAAAGAGTTACTCAAGAAATTGTTAATAGGATGGCATATTGCCAACGAGTTAACGGCGAGCATTTTGAACATTTGAAGTAATTTTGTTTCTCATTATTCTAAAATAATTAAATGTACACGTATTGTACAACTAGCAGTGAGCTATTCCTCGTTTTTACAAATTTTTGACACTAAACTCAGTATGTATGAATTCAAAATAACAAGCTCTTTCAAAATCTGTAAAAATATATAGGGTGTTCCATTTAAATTAAAGAAGTTGATGGCATTTCCGGTTAAACCGGAAGTATATTATTAACAAAAAAATGTACATCAGATGCATTTTTTTCCATTGCACTTACCTGCAAATTTTCATGAATATCGTTCTTTTCGTTTAAAAGATATTTAATTGGTTCCATACTTTATCCCAACCCTGTATTCATAGCTATAGCCACCGCCCGACATGGAATTGTCCTGGATTCGGTAAGTCCCGATCTCACAACCCTAACTTTGCTAGATAAATCCAATTTCCTTGAAAGCTGACACATAACACAAGTTTTCTTAGAGTTTGCTGGATATATGACACATGGCAGTTGATACACGTGACAGATGACGCACCCCACCATGTGTTGCGTGTCTTCTGTCATGTGTTAAGTGACTCACCACCTCCCTTAACCCATATCTTTCGGAAAGAGGAATAAAACAACACTGGTAGGTATAAACAAATAAGTAACAAAGCACTATTTATTTAATCGGTTTTATTTACAATAATAGCATGTTGAGTAAAATACAAACAATTATTACACACAAAATACAACTCTTTCCTTTTTTCATTAGGCGTATGTTTAATTTTATCTATTATCAAATTAATTCTATAACTTAGGTCCATTTCTGCAAATTATTTTTCCAACCAATAGTTCGAGCAATAGAAGATTTCCGAATTTTCAACCTTTAATATGTAACGAAGTCTCTCCCTGTATTCAACTTCCTTTACAGCGGCAGTTACAATTTCTGTTCCTTCGGCAACTTGTTCTAAGGCTAAATGGCAACGTCTAAATTTATTATGATCTTTTATATTCTACATGGTAATGTTTTTAATTTGAGTCATATCTTCTTGGGTAAAAGGGATATTCTTCCATACCTCCGTGTAAAACTACTAAATCTTCTATCATGGCGAATGTGTTGCCTTGTAAGACGTAATACCATTGGTAATAAATGTAACAAACGTTTCTTCTGTAGGCAAACATATTATCTCCATACTATTATTATAAAATATTGTAATATAACCATCTGCAATAAGAGCTTCTATATTGTTGTAAACACTTAGAAATATATTTTTTAGTAACCCTTAAAGAAGTAGACATTTTTCATGTCATCTTTTCCCGCTAACACACCAACATAAGTATATTTGTTTTTATTGTTTATGATGAATTCTGGCACCTTATACATACCTGCTGAGTCTAGGTTTGCCCAATGGCTATAAAAATAGTTTTCTAGTCTCTCGCTCAATTGTGTTATTTTCTCTTCTTTCTCCAGTAGACTTCTATATTATTCCTTTATTGCAGTTGTCTTTTAGAGAAAATCCAGCTTCCGCCTCTTGGTAGCTCATCCATGTCCTGTTTTCGTTCCCTTGTCGATGTAATGTGAGCTTGCGACAGAGAGATGATATCTTTGATATTATAAGGAGAAACTTTGTTCGTTTCATTGGTTCTCTTCCTTAAAACACGTGCAAACAAATTATCTGTAGATATTAGTCCAGCGTCTTGTATGTCGATATCTTTCGGAATAGTAGAAAAAGGAGTACTGGGCCTAGAATAATAGGTCTCACCAGCTTTAATGTACCATTTTCGTATAATTCGGACATTTTCTCTGTTCTCCTTTTCTTCTACAACTTCTATATGGTTAAAAGGGAGGCAATTGAAGCTGCATGCAGAGAGAATGTAATTTATAACCTCCTCCCTTGCGTCGGATTCTTTTGGTAAATTTATTTATAATCCCGTCAATTTCCTTGTATTGTTGTTACCCCAATAAACGTATTGCAGACTCTCGGTCAACTTTGTCCATATTTTTTCAATCGAAACAGAGTATATCGGAGAATTTTGGAAGTACAACTTACTATCTTGTAGCAGAGTTATGCAATCTTCTAGAGGACTGTAGCCTTCTCCATTTTAATTTCCAATTGAGTAGTTATTGTAATAAATACAAGAGTAAGAAACATAGGGAGAATCACCCTAAATAACAAATTACCTTTTATATTGTAACGTTTAAACTAAAGAAAGCGGTCGTTGACATACAAACAATTTAAAAAAACAGTTAGCTACGGAGTCTGAATTTGTTGCAAACAAAAGAAAAAAAGAATACCTTAACAGGAAATAATAATTCCGTCAAAATAACGAAATTTTGCGAAGTCAAATAAAAATTCAATCTTAATCGAGGTAAAAAACCTATTACACAATTACGTCGAAGTTTCCACCAATCAGGGATTAACATGTACAAAAAATAAACGAAGCTGACATAGGGAAAATGCCGAAGCTACGAAAATGTAATAGATGAAGGGCAGTTGGTGAAAACTCGCGGTCGGAAGTGGTCTAGATTTTTGGGGTTCGCGGATAGCGGTTTTTGAGGAGTCCTCAGAGTTTAAGTAACATTTAATTAAGACGTAGTGTTTTAAGTCACCAAGTGTAATTTTTTTTTCAAAAGGAGGAAAAGAAGATTACAAGGGAGCGTCTACAGTACGCGCTCTGAATGGATTTTTTTGTTCGAAACGCGAGTCGTGGCCGTCGGCGTTTTTGTGAACACCCAGTCTGAGAATTGATAAGTCAAATTTAAAGATTATACTAACTGTCTATTATGTCTTTTTTTGTAGTTTGGTCAAATTATTAACATTGCCAGCCCGCATCTACGATACTAGCTGTATAATTTAATTTACGTTATTTCATATCGCATACGAGTATTCAATGGTGATACCTCTCCGTATGAATCAGGGATAGGGGGCATATTTGAGTTTGATTACTAAATTGTTAATTTCAAAGTTTCATATATAGGGTGTGCGAAAATATTTAGGTTGCGGCGATTATTTTCAAACTAACAAATTTCATTTTATTCTGCATTTCATTCTCGTTAATGTAACATGGTATCTCAAGTTTTCTCTCGATCTTATCATTGGTTATAATTATTTACAGTCACCAGACTTTGCATACAATTACTACTGACACTTTTGTCAATTTTTTGTCATTTTTGTTTATTTTTTTATAATAAACTCGCTAGAGAAAACACTATCGATTAGTTTATTTTCTTAACCAGGAGAGCATGATTATATGAATACATAACAGATACCCATAAGAGCTACACATAAGATTTTTCCTCAACTCACCCCCCTATCTGACGTAACCCTATAGCACAAAACCTGTCATTACCAACGACAACTGGTAGCAGCGAAGGCTGAAGCCAACCCTTTCGAGCATTTCTTCCAGGAGCCGACGACTTCTGTTTCTCACGAAATCGTGGGTGGTGACAGCAAAGCTACGCTGCCTTCTCGTTCCGTTAAGGAAATTTTGGCGCAGGTTTATTTACACGTAAGCGGGATTTTGTTAGCAGAAATACGACGAAGCGAACAGGGTGTTTTCTGAGGTGATAGAGATTACAACGCACCCAGAAACACAGAGTCTAGGACCATTACAGCAGAGACCCAGCGAATAAATACATGGTGACCATATTATTATTACAGTGGAGACAGCGTTTTTTTAGAATTATGGCAGATTGCACTTAAGAGCATTACAACTAGTGACAGCGATTTGTTACATTTGGGTGACAGCAGAGTTTCTTCTTGGTTATTACAGAGTTTTCTTAAGGGTGATTACACGGGTGAATACGTTACTACATGGGTGGCTCCAGCGAATAATTACACTGAATGAATTTTTTTTGTTATTACATTTGTGACACCGGTAATTACATGACGGAATTTTTTAGGTTATTACATTATATATCGCAGCTTTTAATCTGGTAATGCCGTGCTTCTTGGCCAATGCAGAAGAGCCGAAGAGAATTTTCCACTAATCTTACGTCTGGGCATTAAAAGATCCACATATTTCTTTTTTAACAAGTTTAGAATTTCCATCTCAGCCCTCTAAGCCGCATGGTTCTGTAATTTGTATAAGTCCATCTCCCAATGGGTGTTCACCTTCCGTGTTATTAATATTTCCAATATCGGTAACCATATTATTCTCTACCAAATTTTCCGATAGAAGCCACATTCCAAATTTCTCATCGGTCGGTTTGACCCTCCTGCCTTAAAGTTGGGAAACACTAAAAATTTTGGAGCTTGCCATGTGGGTCACCGAAACTGCTGCGCCGATAGTAAAGTAATGTGGTTTTCTTATCTATATAACTACATCCTGTATATGTTAAGAGAATGTTTTTGTATACGTAAAGTTAAGACCCTTTCGCGCGCGAGCGTGTTTATTTACCACTTTATTTTCGAAGATGAGAATCAGTAATATCCAATGAATGGTCAATTTTTTCTAGAATTTGCATCATTTTTTCATTAGATTGTGACGAAAATCCAATCATTAATTACGGAGATACATGCTAGTTTCCTAAAAAATATTTAAAAGAGACATTTCCAATTACTCCGAATGACTCTGGGAGCTTCATGGCGATATTGGCAAGCGCGGATACTAGCGAGTCTACGGACGATGGCGAATTTTTTTTACCAATTTAATAAATTGTACAATACACTCACTGAATAAACAATGGACGACACACGCCACAGCGCGCCATTTAGCATTCGTTCGATTTAATCCTGGACAAAAGAGGAACAACACACACAGGAATATAGACACCACACAGCCAACAGCGCCGTGGACGTTTCTCGAAGTAGTGGGTCAGAACTCTCCTAGTTACACTAGTAGTTTCATCTCATGTTTTTTAAACGTATGTCATTGGATCACTTTTCAATGTTTAGAGTTATGAATATTTACTTATTTAATATTTTTTAAATATCTAAAATATGAAGTAAGATATACTGGGCGTCTCATTATATTCTGACTGTTTTTAAGAGCTTATATCTTCGATACGGTTCTAGATAATAAGATGAGGTTTTCACAGTTAGGTTTAAAATTACCGTAAGTTTTGTTGTGACACTTTTATTTAAATGGCCTACTTCCGGTTTACCCACTAGAAGAGTGGCGTATTTTCAGAATACAGCAGAGGTAATTTTTTAAAAGACGCATATTTTTACTTTATAACGCTACCTTAAAGCTTAAAATCGGTGCACAGAAAGCGAAGTTAGATAACTTTAACTGGGATACTGTAATGATTCAGATATCTTGTTAATAAATAATAAATTAATAATAATCAAGGAGGCGTTAATATGTCACATCACAAAGATATTGCGATCATTAACAGGAAGTCACATTGTGTTTTATATTCAATAAAGTTGAAGTGTTTAATCTCTCAAAATGCAGTATACAGCACAAGAAAAATCTCAAACAATATTTTTATATGCCCAAACTTAATCCTATGTTCAGACTAGAAGACGATATAGAAGACAGTTCAATAAAATCCTCCTGATACAAATACCATTAAAACATGGTTAACCAAATTTAGAAATACCGCTTCTATATCTAGAAAAAGGAGAACTGTTAATGGAAATTTGGGAGAAATGTTATCTGTTTATGAGCTTTTACAGAGAAATCCGAAAATTTCAATTAGAAAATGGCGTCAAATTTGGAAATGGACAAAACTAAAGTTTTTAGAATTCTAAAAGCTCTCAAATTTAAACCTTACAAAATTCTACAAAGTTCTACAAAAAATTAACGATCCATGCTAAAAGAGTGTTTATGTGTGAAACTTTAACAGATTTGTACAGAACATCTCCAAATTTTAGAATTATCATGTCTGATGAGGCTGCGTTCCATATAAATGGACGAGTTAATGAACATAACTGTAGAATTTGGGGATTAGAAAATCCAAGAAAATTTCATCAACATGAAAGAAATTCTCCTAAAGTTAATATTTGGTGTGCAGTGTCTAGGGAAAAATTATATGAGCCTTTCTTTTTTTGCAGAAAATACAAGTCGTAGTAATATTTATACCGATATGTTGGAAAACATTTCCTGTCCCCAGTTAGAATAAGATGGTATTTTAAAACGAAATGTTTACTTTTAACAAGACGGGGCTCCACCCCATTATTCCAACAATTTGGAAATAATTGGATTGGTAGGAGTGGTCCAATAGAATGGGCTTAAAATTCTCCAGACCTGACTGTTCCAGATTTTTTTGTATGGGGATATGTGAAAGATAGAGTCTACAACCCGATGCCTGCTACTATTGAGGAATTAAAAAATAACATACGGCAGGTAATGGAAAATATTCCTCTTGAAACGCACCGGAAGTAGGCCATTTATATAATGTAATGTAGTGTAATGTGTCACAACAAAACCTACTGTAATTTTAAATCTAACTGTGAAAACCGCATCTTATTATCTAGAACCGTTTCGAAGATATAAGCTCGTAAAAACAGTCAGAATATAATGAGACACCCTGTATAACAAATGTAATTGCACAGTTATAGTTAGTTACCTTCAATGGGAAAAAGATATCCAGGATATCTCCATAGCGCTAATAATATCTAAGCTTTAACATCTGTAGTATCATACCTTCTTTTGTCTATTCATATACGAGTATATAAGGTCAATCACAAGATTGGCCACTTCTTGATCTAGCCAAAAATAATGATTAAACTAAATAATGGAATTATTTAGAATCAGTTAGTTTCATTTAAAACAATAACATTAATATATTCCACAAATTAAGGGTCGAAACAGTAAATTTAATATTATTACATAGTTTTTATTTTAAAAATCTTATATAACAGGAATAACACAAAACTACTAAACTGAAAACTAATAACAGTATACCAAATGTCATGTCATGTATTGGAATGAATGAATTCGAAACTGCGTTAGGGTAAAGTGGGCAAATGGCGGTCACTTAAGAAACATTTTTTTTCTAAGTAAAAAAATAAGTCGTAATTTCAAATAATTTTAAGATAGCAATCACTAGTGCACTTAAAAACTTTTTTTATCTGAAAATCTATCAAAATATTTTCTATACTTTTATGATAACGAAAAAAACGAAATGTGCATTTGACTGGCATTGTCACACAGATAGGGGAGTTCCGGTCACTTATGCGGGCGATACCGGTCAAGCAGAAAACTGCTTTAAATATAATTAAGTAAACTTCAAATAAGCATTTTTTACCAAAATATTGTTCATTGAAATAAAAATAAAATAAAAACAAAAACAATCTAACTATCTAAGTGAAAGACTGACATTCATCACATGTGTATCCTACAGGTGTGTCCCATCCACTGCATTCAGAATGTGCCCATCTTCTGCATAGGGCACATTTGTACCACTGCTCATTATTCTTTCCATAATCATTACATATCAAACATATATCTTCATCGACATCTTCATTATCGTCATATTGAACATCAACATCAGAATCTGATGAGTTTTCATCAAATAATTTTCTTTTATGGGATTCTCTCTTATTTCTTAAATTATTCCTTTTTTCATCAAGATTCATTTTAGAAGGTTGTACCTTCAATTTCTTTTTTTCCTTTACCTGTTTCTTGCCTTCCTTTTCTTCCAACTCTTTCTTCAATGGTGTAGCTGTAAGTATTGCTTCTTTTTCTCTGCTAGCTTAGGAACGGGAAGAATTTGTTGAAAAGAGAGAAATCCCGAAGAAGTTGAAGGAATTTCGTGTTGCTCTTTTTCTGTAGAAGTCTTTGGTAGAGCATCATTGCTTGCTACAGCCTGGGGATCATTGCTGAAAGACATATCAGCTTTGTTATCTTGTATGGCAATGACGTCCTGATTCAATAACTCGGAAGGCAAAAAGTCTTGTTCATCAAAAACGTTGCAGTTAAGAGGATAGATACCAACGCTTCTGAAACCAGCTGCTCCTTTGCTAATTGTAGCCACAGTTGAATAAGCTTTATTGAATAAAGACGCTACATCATAAGGAGTGATACTTTTCATCAACTGCGTCTTCATAAATAAACTGCACTGATTTCTGTATTCGGCTTTCAGGGGCCCGTAGAAGACCACATCTGATAGCTGTATTTTATGTGATGGAATTGATACCATAACAATATGATTTTCATTGCAAAACTCGTACGACTTCAAAGAAATATGGCTGGAGTGGTTGTCTACAATTAATAAAACCGGCTCGTCTTTCGTGGGTTTAGCGTGATTTCTAAAATACGTTAACCAGTCACAAAAATATTTTCATCGATTCAGCCATTCAGTGAACATTTATAAAGAGTTTTCTGCAGGTCCATCTCTTTCCAGGAGAGGGCTTAGTCTCTTTCTGGGGAAGATAAACATGGGCGGAATAAATCGCTCTGCAGCATTCATAGTACACATGACGGTAATATTTCGGCCTCTTTCGCCGCTAGTTACCACACCAACTCTTTTTTGTCCTTTGGTTGCGAGTATCTTTCCTGGATCCTGGACAGTTGTGATCTCCGTTTCATCTGCGTTATATATTTAGCTAGGGGAAAAGTTATATTTTGACATCACTTCTTCCACCAGTTTATAAAATCTAGCAATTTCATCCTTTTTGAAACCAGTCAGACGATTTAGACTGGTAGCCTCAGCTTTTCGCACTGATATGATGGGATTGCGTCTGATGAAACTTCTCAGCCAGTCTTTTCCAGCCAGCCTTTGCGTTGCGTTAAAATTATATATAATATGGTTTCTCTCAGCAAACTCAAAAACAAGCCTTCTTAGTTCTTTTGTGGTAACACCGTAAAAAATAGACGCCAAGTGTTTAATTTGATTAGAAATTTCCAGTTCCTGTTCAGTTTAAAACACAGGTTTTCTTCCCATTATAGGTGCTGAGTCTTTTTTATTTTTTACCCATTCTTGTAGCGTTGAAAATGGAATTGCGTATTTTTTTGAAGCTTGTCTTATATCCGTTCCATTTTGAATGTCTTCTATCGCTTGCTTCAAATTATCTCTGGTCCATTTTGCTTTACCAGTTAATCTTTTTCGATTTCGAGACATCTGTAAAGACAATTAAAAATGAAATAACCATTAACATAAACAGTGGGTAATGACGGTCACTTGACCGGTATTACCCACCTGTGTTGACCGGCATTACCCGCCTGTAACAATTTTTCTTATGGGTCATTTTTTTATGAGAAAAAAATGTTTTTTATTCTATCTTTTTATAGGACACTTAAGAAAAAAAGTCAACCTTTATGTATCAACTGTTTTTATGAAAAGAGAGAAGGATTTTATCTCCAAACCTTATTTCACTTACCGTAAATCAGAATAGCCGAAAACACGTGGTGATCTGCACTAACCAAAGTTTTAACACATACTGAATATCAATCGGCTGTCGAAAATCGTAGGTCAGCTGGCATATTTGAGGCCACATTGCATTGTTGCCAAACCTAGTAATAATCATTTTTAAGGTCTGACCGGCATTGTCCATCTGACCGGTGTTTGCCCACCTTACCCTACATCAAATAGAAACAATTGATTTATGGTTAACGCATTCTAATTTAACATAAGAATTTTATCCTAACCAACACTGTTTTATTTTATTAATATGACATTTTGTAATTTATAACAAACATAAAGGGAGTTAGACCGATAATCATAATATAAGATGTGAAAACCGATTGTAGAATAAATTTATTTTCATTTAATCGTAATATATTGACACAAGTCAATATTTTCCTTCGATTTACTGCGTGAGCCATGAGTAGGAGAATTTTACTCTATTAAATACCCTGCAGGGTATCTCTAATATACTTTGCAATCAACAGGCAAGCCGGTAAGCTGAAATTGATGGTTTCCTCTTTGGTAATGTATTCTGGAGGTAAAATTGTATCTCCAATGGTGACTATTTCGGAGGAATTTATAAAAAAGATCAGCAAATCCTATTTTCGAAATAAAGGTTGAAGCATATTGGCAGACTTCCAATTGAAATGAGTTTTTGTGAATGTATATAGTAAACGTTACACCGAGAAGATTCGTTCGCAGCGAAATACTATAAATATCAAATAAACATGTTATTATTGTTCTTTTACTGTACATTTCAAGTTTTGTCACATCATTGTATAATAGTCGTTAATAAATTGCAAAAAGATCTATTGTGAACGTTTTTGAGTCTTGTGTAAAAAATAGTTTTTTTAAAAGTAACATTCTGGAGTGTACAACATTTCTGGCGCTGTGAACAGGATTTTCGTTTAGAAACATCTACGTTTCCGGGTCAACTTCAATTGTTTAACGAAGATTCATCGAACTTCATCCCAGTGGATATTGGCATGCAGAGGGCATAATTCCTGATCATGCTATTGTAAGTACATTTCCTTACTTTCCTTAATTTTTTTATGAGCATTTTTACCGATATTATCGTCGAAAATTACAAGCCGATATTAAGTAAAACTCTGATAATATTTCTGAAAATACATATAGCTCTCGATTTTCTATCAAATGGTCATTTTCTGAAGAATCTCGAAACATTAATTGTTAAGATAAAATGTCAGTGAGTAATAGCGATATTGCTAGTCTATCTGCATTTCAACAATTTATTTTAAATGCAAACATTGTATCTCGCATCAAAAGTAGACCTAGAGATTTCTTAAACTATTCAAATAAAATAACTTGGACAGATATAAGATCAGCTTTACGATGACCGACGATCCGAAGACATATTAGTGACACAAATATCGAGAACTCGTCACCCTAATATTACAAAGTGGTATGTGGCATTGTGGCTATTTTGAGAAAACGCGATTTAAAAAAATGACAATATTTGTTTTTTATAACTGCGTATCCGCCAAAATTTTAACTTTTATACCTGGCTTAGACAGAGTCGGTTTTAGGGACTATACCAGGGTGCTGTTTCGTAACATTACCCCCTCCTTAAATAGAAGTTCCTCCTGGAACTTTTGTGTAGCCGAGACTGGATGTTTAAATCGGCAACTGGCCCTATTTCTACACTTTCCGATCTTATGGAAATAGCAGGGCACCGTCTTCATCGGATACTGATAACGGGGGTTGTAGCTGCAAATTAATATCTGGACACTGGTATCTTGAAAGATAATCTCTACCATGTTCCTGATGATTCGCCAATCCAACTGGTTACTCGCGATCTTAGGCATAGCCAGTTTCTTCACGTTGGATTCCAACACATGGTCTAGGAGGTTTCGAAGTGCTTCCCACACATCGCTGTAGGTAGATCGATCTTGGAATCCATTTTTAGTTACCACGTAGAAGACGAATGGCGAATTATGTTTCAGTTTCAGTGTCTTGCCAGGGGCTGCAATCTGGTCTTCAAGTTTTTCTAATTGCCCGAACTTCTTTCGAAAGACGGTTGCCAACCCTCGTGCGTTCTTGATACGGGCGGGGATGTTGTATGCCAGTGAATAATCTTCCGGGAGAGTAAACATATCTTGTTGTTGTTCCGAAGTGACTCCATATCTAGCTTTCCCGGTACCTCCATACCTGCCCATAAATTACTCGAAGGTAGGGTCGGACACATCTCGAATAAGGTTTACTCCTTCCTACAGGTCATGGTCTCCTTCGAATGGCGCTAGTCGGTTTTGGTAAACTACTTTTGGTTTTCCGTTGGGGATCTTGCTTATGCGATATATAAAATCATCCTTTTCCTGATTAAGTATGGACCTTCCCAGGATTTTTGTAATTTTGGAGAAAATCCTTTTTTCCTCGCCGGGTTGTGTAACCATGCTTTGTCCCCTTCTTCAAAACCGCCTTCTGTGGCCTGCGTGTCGTACCGACTTTTCATTCTGTCGCTGGCAACTTGAAGATTTGTTTGAACTAATTCATGAATAACGTCCAGCCTTCTTCTCAATTGGATCACGTAGTCTTCGTCTGCTATATCTTCTCCAGGCCGACAGCCAAATTCCAGGTCACAAGGAAGCCTCATTTCACGTCCAAACAGGATTGTCGCCGGTGTTTCACCCGTGGATTCATTGACGGCAGATCGATAAGCCAATGCGACTAGGGAAAGATACTGGTCCCAATCTCTCTGATGGCTGGATACTACTTTGGACATGTATTTTCCGATAGTCCTGTTCATTCTCTCGACCATTCCATCCGACTGTGGATGTAATGCTGTTGTTTTGGTCTTCTTCATTCCCAGCTTCTCGCAAATCTCCTGGAATAGATGGCTTTCAAAATTTCTTCCCTGGTCATTGTGGACTTCCAAGGGCACTCCATATCGGCTGATAAATTCTTTCACCAATACATCTGCTACAGTTGTGGCCTCTTGGTTGGGAATAGCGTAAATTTCCACCCATTTTGTGAAATAATCCATTATAACCAGTATGTATTTGCTACCATTTTCTGTTGTCGGGAATGGTCCAGCGATGTCTAAAGCAATCCTTTCGAAAGGGCTTCCAACATTGTACTGTTCCATGGGTGCCTTTCTCTGGCGATGTGGTCCATTACTCGTAGCATAAGTCGTACATTTCTTACACCAGTCCTTCACATCGTCGGAGCTGTTCATCCAATAAAACCTTTCACGGACTCGCTGAAGGGTTTTCTTCACTCCCAGATGACCTCCCGATGGACTGTCGTGTAACTTCTTCAGTACCTCAGCTACTCTTGTTCTCGGGATAACTAGCTGTCTCCTCATCTCGGAACCATCATCGTTTTCAAGGACTCTTTTCAACAGCCCTACTTCCAGGACAAGAGAGTCCCACCGAGCGCAATACGCCTTGAGTTTCGGTGGAAACTTTGACACTTCTTGCCAGGTAGGTCGCCGATTTTCTTTCCTCCATTGCCGGATCATCTTCAGGTAAGTATCATTCTCCTGATCTTCTCTGATCCTGGTGGGTGACCATTCCTCGTTGATTACAGTAGTTCTTGAAACTGCAGCTTCCCTAGATTCCACCTTGTTGCAGTGGGAGCAGTCTGTTGGGCACGGCCGTCTGGACAGGGAGTCGGCATTTCGGTGACTCACACCAGCTCGATGTTCGATGTTGAAATCGTATTCTTGAAGTCGTTCAATCCATCTAGCGATCTGGTCCTCGGGATTCTTGAACTGCATCAACCACTTAAGTGCTGCATGATCAGTCCGGATTAAAAACTTCCTACCATAGAGATACTGGTAAAAGTGTTCCACGGACTTCACTACTGCGAAAGTTCTCTTCTTGTGACGCAGTAGTTTCGTTCTGGTTTGGAGAGGACTTTACTGAAATATCCCAGTACTCTTTCTTGCCCTCCTTGGATCTGTGAGAGCACTCCACCAATTCCTACGTTGCTTGCGTCAGTGTCAAGAATAAAGTCTCCCTCTGGTAATGGATATCCTAATATCGGCGCCCAGGTTAAATGTCTCTTCAAGGTTTCAAAAGCCGTTTGACAGTCTTCGTCCCATTGGAAAACTCTTGCTTCTTCTGTGAGTCGCGTTAGAGGCCTGGCAATATATCCAAACTTCCTAATAAATCTTCTATAATACGTGCAAAGTCCAAGGAAACTCCTAATTTGATGTTTGTCGGTTGGTTGCGGTCACTGCTGAATGGAACCAATTTTCTCTGGATCCACCGCCACTCCTTCATTGCTCACTATATGACCTAGATAGTTGACACGGTTTTGGATCAGCTGACATTTCTTCGGGTTTAACATGAGCTGGACAGCTTGGAGTCGTTTGAATACGTCTTCGAAATTCTTCAGATGTTTGTCAAATGTCTTTCCCAGTACTACGATGTCGTCCAAATACACCAGGCATGTCTTCCAAGACAACCCTCTCGACATTTTCCATGAGTCATTCAAAAAAAGCAGGCGCATTACAAAGCCCGAATGGCATGACGTTGAATTGCCATAATCCAGATCCGGTGGTAAATGCAGTCTTCTCTTTATCTTCTGGGTCCATTTCCACTTGCTAATAACCAGACTTCGGGTCCAAGGTGGAAAACAGTTTGCTGCTGGTCAAAGTGTCTAGCGTATCGTCAATTCGAGGTATAGGATAGCTGTCTTTCTTCGTCACGTTGTTAAGCTGGCGATAATCCACGCAGAATCTCGTAGTTCCATCCTTTTTCTTGACGAGCACTACTGGAGACACCCATGGACTAGTAGATGGTTCTATTATTTTTTCTGCTGGCATCTCTCGAATTATTCTTTCGGCTTCCTCTCTCTTCGCTCGTGGAAGTCTTCGAGCTGATTGTCTAATTGGCTTAGCATTACCAGTATCGATTTTGTGTTTGACGGCTGATGTTCTGCCAGTCTTTCCTCCTTATGGTATGAATAGGTCTCGATACTGCAAGAGAAATTCTCTCATTCTCTTTTTTTCTGCTCGATCTAAAGATTGACCACCTACTGATAACATCTGTTCGAATCTGGCATTAGAATTGTCAGTGGTGGTTGTTTGACGACCTATAGACGTCACTGGTACGCAGGATCCAATCTTGGTTTCCTTCTTGATGGTAACTGGGTAATCATTCACGTTTATCACACGTACTGGGATCTCGTTTGCCGACGTAACCAATCCTTTTCCAATTAGTACTCCTTTGCCAACCTCTTCGTCGTGGTTCCTTGGCTCCATCATAACAGGTGTACCTTCCTCCATGATTCCCTATAGCCGTGCTACTTTCATGGTTTCGCTACGTGCAGGTAGAACGGTATCTTCCTGTACAGTTGCCAACACCGCGCTGCCTCCATATGGATGAAGGAATACCTCCTCGGAACCCACTTTAATGGTTCTGTTTCTAAAGTCTAATTGGAAACCATGTACATTCATGACGTCCATTCCCAGAATCACGTCTTCTTCAATATCAGCTACGATTACCGTATGCGTGAACTTTTCTGCGCCAATTCCCAATTGGATTTGTGTCTCACCGCGAACGTTGGCACTCTCGCCTGTGGCGGTCCGCAGTCGCATTCTCGTTGGTAGAAGCTTCTTCTTAGGGTTTATTATGTCTGACCGTATAATGGTTCTAGTTGCTCCAGTGCCAACAAGCAGAGCATAGTTCTTGCTATTTACTTCGCCATCCACATATACACTGTCGTTGCTATATCTGAGAGAAGCTATCAGTATGAGAGGGTCTTTGGAACGATCATGGGTCGGTGCTGCCCCCTCGTAGCCGACCCGTTCTCTTTTTTTCTGCTCGATCTAAAGATTGACCACCTACTGATAACATCTGTTCGAATCTGACATAAGAATTGTCAGTGGTGGTTGTTTGACGACCTATAGACGTCACTGGTACGCAGGATCCAATCTTGGTTTCCTTCTTGATGGTAACTGGGTAATCATTCACGTTTATCACACGTACTGGGATCTCGTTTGCCGACGTAACCAATCCTTTTCCAATTAGTACTCCTTTGCCAACCTCTTCGTCGTGGTTCCTTGGCTCCATCATAACAGGTGTACCTGCCTCCATGATTCCCTATAGCCGTGCTACTTTCATGGTTTCGCTACCTGCAGGTAGAACGGTATCTTCCTGTACAGTTGCCAACACCGCGCTGCCTCCATATGGATGAAGGAATACCTCCTCGGAACCCACTTTAATGGTTCTGTTTCTAAAGTCCAATTGGAAACCATGTACATTCATTACGTCCATTCCCAGAATCACGTCTTCTTCAATATCAGCTACGATTACCGTATGCGTGAACTTTTCTGCGCCAATTCCCAGTTGGATTTGTGTCTCACCGTGAACGTTGGCACTCTCGCCTGTGGCGGTCCGCAGTCGCATTCTCGTTGGTAGAAGCTTCTTCTTAGGGTTTATTATGTCTGACCGTATAATGGTTCTAGTTGCTCCAGTGCCAACAAGCAGAGCATATTTCTTGCCATTAACTTCGGCATCCACATAGACACTGTCGTTGCTATATCTGAGAGAAGCTATCAGTATGAGAGGGTCTTTGGAACGATCATGGGTCAGTGCTGCCCCCTCGTAGCCGACCCGTTCTAGTTTTCCTGTGACGGGTTCTTGGTTTGCAGGAGTCTTGGGGCGCTTACACGAACTACGTACATGCCCTAGCTCGCCACAATTCCAGCATCTGATTTTTCTCGGTTTCTTGTCCATCATACCTTTTATGAAACTGACGAACTGGTCAAATCTGTCTTCGTCACCTTCTTCTTGGATGGTCCTAATTTTGTTATATCCTGAAACCTTCGTTGCTGCTTCATATTCGAGAGCAGCTGTCAATGCGTCGACTAATGTCTTCGGATGGGCTAAACGAAGTGTCCTCTGCATATCGGGGTCCCCATCAATTAAGGCCTGAATGCCCAGACATTCCACCATGTTCTCTGGTGCTGACGGATAAGCAAATCGAACTAGTCGGGCAATGTCCACTTCATATTCTTGAAGGGATTCATCTCTCGATCGGACCAATTATTCACTCTAGCGGCTGCCTCAAATTGTTTCACATAATTGGTCCACGACATTTTTCCATCGAACGTTGGGGCCTTGACTCGGGTGAAACTGCCAATGTCTTCTAACTTAGGTAGTGTTTCTGGCTTGCAAGGTTTCGTTTGCTCGGTCTTCTTTTCTTCCTCTGGCGTGCCTCGCGTTCTTGAATCGGCAATCTTTTCCTCTAACTCCTTGATTTTCTCGTTTATCGTCGTAATCTTATTCTCGATTTTCTCGTCCATCGTTGACATTTTATTCTCGATATTCTCGTCCATCGTTGACATTTTATTCTCGATTTTCTCGTCCATCGTTGACATTTTATCCTCGATTTCAGATTTTAGAGACGAAATTTCATTTTCAATGTTAGCGGTAATGTCGTTTTTGATTAATAAGATATCGGCAGATATATCGTTCTTCAAAGTAGAAATATCGTTCTTTATAGCCGAAATCTCGAGAAACGTAAGTATGAATGACAAATTTTTTTATTAGTTTTTAAATTGTATATTTTCATTGTGAACCAATGTCTTATTTGGTTTTTTCTGCAAAATTTATTTATATATCCATATATACATTGTATCCTTTTAAATATAAATAAAGAAACTTTTTGATTATTGATCTGACAGCAGTACCTCGTAACGTCAAATAAAAATAAATACTATTTAGGATGGACTTTCACGAAACTTGGCTGGGCATCGAGGACGGACTTCCATTTTTTCGTAGTAATAATATAATAATAATATTTTATTATTTCAAAGTGCACCAATAAAAAAAATATCCTAAAGTATTCGTGGATTACTGGTCTTTCAAACACTTGCTTTATTTCGAGCACGACGGCGCGCGTGTTTGAATGACCTCTTTATCCACTTATACTTTAATATACTATGAACGTTCTCCTTTTTTTTGAATTATCTTGGTTTTTTCCTTTCCTTCTTCTGTACGGAGTGTCAACTTAGGTGCTGTTTGAAATAAAGTGTTTCTTCTCTACAGCAGAAAGAGAATAATAGTTTTTGAAAATTGCATTTCTTTGCTCGTCGCTTATTATCCGAGAACACTGATAAAATCATTTTTGAACACAATCTTTTTTATTTTCAATTTCTTTGGCTGATACTGCCTTTTTCCTGGAAGAAATATAATCAAGGCCCTGATCAAACCTTGCCTTTCTTTTATTAAATGCCCACTCTGAAATATTATTTCTCCGTTTTCGCGACAATTTCTTTTTTGCTCCTTCGAACAATTCTTCTTCAGACTCTATTCTTTCTTTTCTAACAACTGTGAGACTTTGACAAATTTCTCCTTCAGTTTCTTCCGAAAAATATGTTGATCCTTCCTTCTCCTCCGTTGTTTGTAAGGCACTCAAAATATAACTAAGATTCTTTCTAAAAAATTTATTTATTTTATTACCACCACCCTAATTATTATGCTGTATTTTGATGTTACCTGTTTAATAAATCAGTTTCCAAAATTAAAGTAGAATTACCAGCCATTAAGTTGATAATCTAATTTATTATTGACTTTGTTGCCTGTAGTTTTCAAAATACCAATATTCTTTTTACATTCTTTAGTATATTCCGTTGAACAACTGGGCAGATTACTAAAAGTCTAAAAAATTAAATTCTTAAAGTTTTCGTTGTTTTCAAAAATACTGTACTTTTTTTCTAAGGCATTTTGTGGAATCGAACTGGAGTTACTTCCACTATCGCTACTGGTTGATTTTGGCGGTAAGGATGGCAATGAAATATAACGGCCTCAAATTCTAATACTAAAAGAAAACTTGTTTAAAATCCCGAAAACCTAACCTAACTTGTACAATAAAATCTTACCTGGTTACATTTTTTTATGTTTTTTGAGGTGGAATGTATTCCTTATCTCGGTCAGAGTCATAGGCGTGACCATCACTTTTATCACTATCATCCATTACTTAAAATTTTCAAAATAAAGCTCGAGCATATTCACATGAACCTTTTACTCCAACACTATAGACAAACTAACATAACCTCAAAAATATTATAACAAGGTTGTATGTTAGAACATAGAACCCTGTAATATTTTTTTGACCATACATATTTTTATTACAAAGGTCCATGTTTAACATGCACCTTTGTTATACACAAAATAGATATTTTTTAACATACACCCTTGATTTTCTGTTGATAACTAAGTTTCTATGTTAGCTAGAAGGTTCATTCCAAGCTTAAAATATAGTGTTTTAAATGAAACTCACTGTTTCTAGCTAATTTCACAATATAATAAAAGTTATTGAAAATTCTAAAAAATTGACAATTGTTTCGATAAATCAATATCATCGTCAGAATGACAGAAGTTACATTTCATTTGATGCATACCTGATGTTTAATAGTTATTTTTGGCTAGACCAAGAAGTGACCTAACATTTGATTGACTTAATATATGTTAATAGAAAAAATTAGAAGATGTGATTTTAAAAATATTGAAGCTTAGATATTATTAGCCCTATGGTGATATCCTGGATATCATTTTTCCAATTAAGATCAGTATAACTGTGCAATGATATAGAAAACCAGGAAAACTATATCTGCTGATCTTTACAATTATCACTTAAAAAGACATTTTATTAGTGTTGAACTCCCTAGATTTATCTGTTCATTGACGACTTCATATTGTGGGTTTCTTAAATGTCTTCTAATTTCCAATTCTTCAAGGAAATCCAGTTCTTGTTTCGTTTCTGTGGCCAAGATCAACACGCGCATGTGAGTCACGAGACGTTGCATTGTTTAATATCATTGGCTGTATCACTTCCGCTTTTTCGCTTTTAGACCTTCAGGGGAGTGGTAAAGGTTGTTAGCATAGACAAATAATATATTTTATTTTCTCTATGGTTGTTTGTTTGGACACATCATAGTAAAATTAGGCTGTGGTTTGGATGTTTGGTGATTTTGTTATTTGCTTTAACATTGTGTTGTGATGTTTACGTGTTTCTTTTTATTTAGATTTTTATTGAAGACTATGTCTCTACAACGGTGCTTTTTATGTAATGAGATTGGTCCTAATTTAAATTTTCATAGGTCTACAGGTATATAAAAATAAATTCCGTTTGAAAACAAATCATCGCATGAGATACTCCATCGTCATTTAATTTGTCAATATGTATGGCTATATTAGTGTGTAGATATCGAAGAAATGATTTATAAAAATAATAACTCTAATTGGTTATGTGCTCACTATATATTTCATGTTTATCTACTTCATTTCTATTCCTTTTGAAGTAACCTAGACAACTATAATAGACGTTATTTGAGATTTATGTTAGAAGTGAAAAACATGTAATTACATATTTGCACTTTATTTGGTCAAATCAAAAATCAGACACGAAGTTTTTGCTGACTCAAATATCTTCGTTTAAAAATACTACAGGCGGCAAATACAGCACTTGCGCATAACATGGCCACACAGAGTGTAGTCGGACCTCTCACTCTTAATGGAACGCATTTCGCTTATTGGAGATATAGGCAGTTAGCAGTATATTTTATTCATTACGTATATGGATCTTGTTATGCATACCTGTTTACAGTGAGTTTTTAAGGATTTAGAGCTCTGTTGTTTTTTAGGTGAGTATGAGAGTTGTTTCTTTCGGCCATATAGTCGTTTTTGATGTGGCGTAATAATCACAATTTTCAAATAGCTTCATTTTTATTCATCATACAAATAGTATATTATACACCAAGGTGGTGAAGACTGTTATTATTGACCGAGTACCAAGATTATTTCGCAAGGGGCTTTGCCCCTAGCGGAATATGGAGCGAGGCCTATAAATGTCTTAATCATCGTGGTGTATATACAATTTTTTCCACTACTAGCCAAATTTAAGACAAAAATTAAAAAAATATTCTTGAATGAATCGAGTAGCACAGGAATCTAAATTCGCCTTTCCACTAATAAAACAATGATCAAGTGTTCTTATACAGATTGACATTTCTACTAGAAAAACTTATTTGTAAACAACAGGTGCGTTCATAAAACATAAATTATAACTGAACCGTTGATGAGCGCTCACTGAGCAACAAATAATAATAGTTGACGTATGTCTGCTGAACGATCATTTTTTTGGAAAACAATAATATTGAAACTATGGCTAGATATAATCTAATTCTTGCGTTATTAGATGATGGTAATATAATTGATACAAACAGAAATATTATAACCCATGCAATAGAAGATTTGCAGGAACCATTGCCACATGATTATAATGTATGAAGACGTGGTAGTTGTGAAAAAAACAGAAATTATTATGAAGAAACAATTCCAACGTATAATGTTATAAATAAAAGTGCGTTCACAGAACATTCACGCAACAGTTGTGTTTTCTGAACGCACCCAACGTTTGTAATTATCACCATGTTGTAGTTACGGGATGTCATCGGTCATTTTGGTTGATCGCGAATTATAAGCTAATGGCATTTTTATTCAAATAATTTTATCGTGTTAGGTAATTTCAAAAATCAAATACGTTAAAGAGAATCTCCTGGGTACATAAAATTATGTTATACAAGTTTTTGTTCAACTACTTTCCCTGGATTCTAAAAACATTTGAATTTGTCCATTGTTGACCTAGGTTATCAATAGAAAAAATTGTTAACCAGTAATAGAGAAATTCAACTTCTCAGTTGGCTAGAAGACGCAATAATTGTCGAATTCATAGCTAGTAGTGGAAAAAATTTATTATAGTTTAGGTTTCATAGGTAGCCTTGTATGTATATTTCACAATTTTGATGCATTTCCATATATTTACGTCGTACACTGGTTACAACGGTACTAGACAGGCTGACCCACATTTGGGGATCATGACATGTGTCGAGAATTCTTTTAGTATGTGTTTTGTTCGCAGATAAAAATGAGCTGGAGAAAAGATTCTTCAATTCTCAAAGGAATGGAGGAGATGATAAATGACCTTACGTTTTTCGATTTTGATGATTTAGACTCCCATGTGAACGATGTGGAACTTACACCTGATCGTGTTGATGTAGTGTCAGATGAGGGGGAAATCGACGAAATTGAACTTGAAGAGTCTTCGCCACCTAAGGATGTTCCGGGTTTCGTTGAACTTCATGCTCCAATCGAAGCGGAAGTGGAGTCTTCGGAAGAAAGCAAGTTCTGTAAACAACCCCCAAACCAAAGAAAAGACCTACAAAACTTGGTTCTAATTTGCGAAAAGCGCATGCTGCAGGCTCCGTTGAACTTCATGGCTCAAACGAAGCGGAAGAACAGTCTTCGGATGAAAATGAGTTCTCTAAAGAACCCCCGAACAAAAGAAAGAATCTTGCGAAACAAGTTTCTAAGTAGCGAAAAATGGATGCTACATAAACTTCTAACTTCACTGATTCAGGAAGAATCGAAAAACGACAAAAGTGATCTCACTATTGCTCTACAGAACAAAAGCTCAGTTCATTGTTTCGAAGAACTTTTTGATGATACAACCATAGAACATATTGTTACACAAAGTTTGCGTTATGCTTCTCAAAAAAATTTTCATAACTTCCAGTGAATGTATAAAAAAATTATCGGGATATTACTTTTCACTGGGTATCATTCTCTTCCTCAAGAACAAATGTATTAGTGTGAAGATGAAGACATCGGCATAAGACATAAGAAGGTGCATGAGCCGCAACCGATATCTAGAAATAAAGAGGTTTTTACACATTGCGATCAATGAGGAGCTGCAACTACTACCAAATGACCAACGAGATAAGCTTTTCAAAATCCGACCTCTTGTTGATGAGTTGAATAATTTTTTTTTGAAATTTGGTGTTTTTTCGATGAACAAATGGTTCGTTATTGTGGCCATCATTATCTGAAACAATTTATAAGAGAGAAACTCGTCAGATTCGGGTTCAAACAAGCGGCCTTGTGCTGTCCTGAAACGGGCTATTGTTTTCAAATGAACTTGTATGAAGGAAAACGTTTGAAATCCAATGATTTTCCACTGACTGGACTTGGCGCTTTGGATGTCACTGTTTTAAGTTAAGGTTAAAGTCAAATGTCAAATGAAAATACATACAATAACCAACTCTATGACACTGAAAATTACTAAAAAAGTGTTCGAAGACATTTCATTGTGACACTGTGAACAATGTTATAATGCTGTATCTTTTATACGCGAATTGTAAAATAGTTATTTGTAAAACGAGTGTCACAATGACTTATTATGTAGTACGAGTGAAGTTTGCGCAAATCACGAGTACTACAGAAAGTCATTGTAACACAATATTTTTTATAATTCGCATTTAGTGTTTTTAAATGAAACTCACGGTCTCTAGTTAATTCCACAATATAATGAAAGTTATTGAAAATTCTAAAAAGTTGACAATTGTTTCGAAAAATCAATATCATCGTCAGAATGACAGAAGTTACATTTCATTTTATGCCTACCTGATGTTTAGTAGTTATTTTTCGCTAGACCAAGAAGTAACCTAACTTGTGATTGGCTCAATATATGTTTATAGAAAAAAAAAGAAGATGTGATATTACAAATATTGAAGCTTAGATATAATTAGCCCTATGGTGATATCCTGGATATCATTTTTCCAATTAAGATCAGTATAACTGTGCAATGATATAGAAAACCAGGAAAACTATATCTGCTGATCTTTACAATTATCACTTAAGAAGACAGTTTATTAGTGGAGAATTCCCTAGATTTAACTGTTCATTGACAACTTCATATTGTGGGTTTCTTAAATGTCTTCTAATTTTCAGTTCTTCAAGGAAATTCAGTTCTTGTTTCTTTTCACAAATATGCAGCACTTCTAGTTCTGTGTTAGGTGTCAATGAATGATTGGTGTCAGGTAGATGTTTTGCGTAGTAGGATTTATCTCGTAGTTTTAATCTGTATGCTCGTAAGTGCTCACTGTATCGTATTCCAAAATTCCTAAGGATCTGACCCAAATAGACAGCATTACATTCTGGACATTTGAATTTATATATACCTGACTTCTTTAATAGTGGTATTTTTGTTTTTACATTTAACAATTTTGTACTAACGTTACTTTCTGTTTTAAAAGAAATTGTTGTATTCGTTGCTGAAGATATTATCATTGAAATATTATTAGAAATATTTCCTGCATATGTGATGGATTTATAAGTTTCAATTTCATCAGCTTGTTTAGGATATATTAGTTGTAATGCCACTCTTTCTTCTTTTTTACTAATTAGCTTATTTATCATATCTAATGGATAACCGTTAGATGTTGCTATTTGTCTAATTGTATTAATCTCTCTATCAAAATTATATTTGTTCATAGGAACTGAAAAAGATCTATGTATCATTGAATTATATGCTGCTAGTCTGTGTGACATAGAGTGGTTAGAATTGAATGGAATTGTCACATAAGTCTGTGTTGGTTTTCGGTAAATTGAATAATCAAGTACATTATTAACTCTTTGAATTTTTAAATCAAGAAAGTTGATTGCGCTATTTTCTTCAATTTCTAATGTAAATTTAATTTTCGGGTGTAAATTATTGATGTGGTTGAAAAATACATCTAATTGTCGTTCACTACCCATAAAACAAGCTAATATGTCATCTACATATCTATACCAAAATAAAATATTTTTCGAAATATTTCTTTCAAAGATCTTTTAAATGATTAGGAAAAGAGGTCTATCATACATAAGAATCCTCATTGTCCACAATTATATGGAACAGTTAAATTACATAAAATAACGAAACCAATTAGACCTGTAGTCTCTTATATTAATGCTCCTAATAATATATTGGCAAAGAAGCTCAACAATATACTCAATACTTACGGATATGAATCTCAGTACTCAATTAGAAATTCAATAGAACTAATCAAAAAGTTGAAAGCAATCCACTTGCAAGATAACTATAAACTCATTTCGTTCGATGTGACTAATATGTTTATTAAAATTCCTCCTAAAGAATGTCTAATACTTGTAAGAAAATTACTAGAAGATAAAAATATTAGTGTTTTTAAATGAAACTCACGGTCTCTAGTTAATTCCAGAATATAATAAAAGTTATTGAAAATTCTAAAAAATTGACAATTGTTTCGATAAATCAATATCATCGAAACAATTGTCAATTTTTCATTTAAAAACACTAATATGAGCATATTCCACGAAGTAAGGGTCGAGACAGTTAATTTCAATAAAAATATTAATCCAGGAATAATATCATATATACTTAATTTATTTGATGTATGCATTAATCAGAATTATTTCACATTTGACAATAAGATATATATTCAAAATTAAGGTTTACCAATGGGAAGCCCTATATCACCTATTTTAGCAATCATTTTTATGGACAATTTAGAAAGAAAGATCTTTGAAAGTAATATTTCGAAAAATATTTTATTTTGGTATAGATATGTAGATGACATATTAGCTTGTTTTATGGGTAGTGAACGACAATTAGATGTATTTTTCAACCACATCAATAGTTTACACCCGAAAATTGAATTTACATTAGAAATTGAAGAAAATAGCTCAATAAATTTTCTTGATTTAAAAATTCAAAGAGTTATTAATGTACTTGATTATTCAATTTACCGAAAACCAACACAGACTGATGTGACAATTCCATTCAATTCTAACCACCCTATGTCACACAGACTAGCAGCATATAATTCAATGATACATAGAGCTTTTTCAGTTCCTATGAACAATTATAATTTTGATAGAGAGATTAATACAATTAGACAAATAGCAACATCTAACGGTTATCCATTAGATATGATAAATAAGCTAATTAGTAAAAAAGAAGAAAAAGTGGCATTACAACTAATATATCCTAAACAAGCTGATGAAATTAAAACTTATAAAACCATCACATATGCAGGAAATATTTCTAATAATATTTCAAAGATAATATCTTCAGCAACGAATACAACAATTTCTTTTAAAACAGAAAGTAACGTTAGTACAAAATTGTTAAATGTAAAAACAAAAATACCACTATTAAAGAAGTCAGGTATATATAAACTCTAATGTCCAGAATGTAATGTTGTCTATTTGGGTCAGACCCTTAGGAATTTTGAAATACGATACAGTGAGCACTTACGAGCATACAGATTAAAACCACCAGATAAATCCCACTACGCAAAACATCTACTTGACACCAATCATTCGTTGACACCTAAACACAGAACTAGAAGTGCTGCATATTTGTGAAAAGAAATAAGAACTGGATTTCCTTGAAGAACTGGAAATTAGAAGACATCTAAGAAACCCACAATATGAAGTTGTCAATGAACAGTTAAATCTAGGGAGTTCTCCACTAACAAACTGTCTTCTTAAGTGATAATTGTAAAGATCAGCAGATATAGTTTTCCTGGTTTTCTATATCATTGCACAGTTATACTGATCCTAATTGGAAAAATGTTATCCAGGATATCACCATAGGGCTAATAATATCTAAGCTTCAATATTTGTAATATCACATCTTCTTCTTTTTTCTATAATTATATATTAAGCCAATCACAAGTTAGGTTACATCTTGTTGTAGCCAAAAATAACTACTAAACATCAGGTAGGCATAAAATGAAATGTAACTTCTGTCATTCTGACGATGATATTGATTTATCGAAACAATTGTCAATTTTTTGGAATTTTCAATAACTTTTATTATATTGTGGAATTAACTAGAGACCGTGAGTTTAATTTAAAAACACTAGTATGAGCATATTTCACGAAGTTAGGGTCGAGACAGTTAATTTAATTCGCATTTATTCAATTCTTTTAATAAAATAGTATTACATAATCCCAGTTTTGAAACTAGGAGGAGTGTTTTGAATTGACAATTACTCAAAACGGTGTTGTCATGGTAACGAAATCAAGGCTCACTATTATGAAACAACTAGGACCGGAAAAAGCTTTTGCCGGTCCCTGACGTACATTTTCCGGTTTACTGGACGAAAAATTATCCAGAAAGTGTGTACTTTCTGGTCGATCTAAAAAAAATCCATTTACAGCTGCGTTTACATTAAAAGTGGAAAAAAATTATTTGATGATATTTTAAACGTAGTATAACTTTTTTTCGATTGTCAAATGTGAATAACGAAGTAGTACTTTTCATTTGTAAAATGTGCAAAATCCATTTTCACTAATTATTTATTATATAAACATTAGTGCGATGAAATTAGTCAAAAGTAACTGTTATCCGAATGATAAGTCATGAAGCTTCCAAATCTCTGATAAGATACCAATTTCTTACCTTTTAGATCTAGAATATTCAACGAATTATTTAATAAAAGTATGCATTCAGTTAGTGAATTTAAGTATCTACTATTTTTCAAACTTCTTTTCTATTTCGTACTTCACAAAGACGTGTCATTATAAGAGACTAGTTTCATTATTTTCACGTAGGAGTCCGACTAAGTGATGACAATATAATGTAGTAAGTATGCTTCAAGATGTCAACACCATGTAAATTAGAGAAAATTACGAAAGTCCTTTGTTATGAGTGAAACAATACTTCGCAACAAAAGATGATGAGGAACTCGATAACTTAGAAATGTTCTTATGTACATACTGCAGAATAATTAAATAAACTGAATAGATCGCTACACTGATGAAACAGAAGTTTGCTTTGTTTTGATCATAGAGAATTTCAGTAACAAAAATAGTGTGAAAAGAGTTCTGTCATGGAAATATTTCAACTGTCTCAACATTCAGAAAGGAAAGTTGTAATCACATTATATCTGTTGTCTCAACAATTTTGGCAAATCAGGAGAATTAATACATCAAATAGTGATTTTTGAATCAAACGAGGTAATAATTATCACAAGAAATCAAATTTCAAATCCAATCAAGTTTATTATACAATAATTAAGTACAATAATACAAAAAGTGAAAAAATATACACATACCAAAATCTCCAGACGCATCATAACCTAGGCAAGATTTGCCTGTCTTGTAATGTGCCAACTCTGGAAACCCCATTCATTTGAACATTTATTATTATAATTACAGATTGGCAGAATGAAGAAGTACATACAGAAAAACATAATTATACCTTTAGTATAGTATACGTAAAGATTTTTTTTTCTGAGCATTGGTCATTATATCGGAGGAGAGCTTCAGTTGTTTACTCTTTCACTACTAAGTCTGTTTATGCTACAAAGTTGTTTGATTTTATGATATTATCTCTAAAAATGAATCTTGGTGTATCATTATGGAGTTTTTGATTTCTTCTTTAAAATTTATAACTTTAGGTATTCGTTTGAGAGTCAATGGAATTAAGTTATAAATTTTTGGACCAAAGAAAAACAAAGATCGTTGTGTTACTAACTTTTTAAAAGTTTGTACTGAAATGTCCAAATTAATTGTGGATCTAGTTACTCGGGTAACTTTAATTTTAAATAATGTAGAGTTTGTGTAGAGTTTGTGTAGATTTTCATTATACAGCTATAAACATAAAGTAGTTTTATATTGAAAACTTTTGTTTCATTATATAACTTATCAGTGGAATAAAGCTTACTTTTATTGAAAATAATTTTTAAAATTGTATTTTGAGTAGTATTGAATGTTCCACCCCATGCAACAATGCAGTATCTTAAAACTGCTTCAACTAGTGAATTATAAAACATAAGTAACTTTCTTCTTGTAGAATATCGCACAGATTATAAAATGTATGCATCAACGTACGTAATATTTTACTTACATTTGTTATGTGTTCTGACCAGCGAATGTGTTGGTCTATAATGACACCTAAATACTTTATAGAACCAACTTTTTCTATTATGGGACACTTACATTTATTGATGCAATCTGATTCATGAAATTTAACATCTAATTTATATGGTTGATCAACCACATTGGGACTGAAAGCAATACATTTCATTTTTTTGACGTTTAAGGTCAGTTTATTATAATTTAACCACACATTTATTTTTCTTAAATTAACTTCTGTTATTTGTTTAACTTCATCCCAGTGTTTCCCAGTAAATACTATTGCTGTGTCATCAGCATAACAAACTAAATGACCTTTGAAGTTGTTGATTTTTGTAATATTATTTATATATATTACAAACAGCAGTGGTTCTAGAACCTAGAAACTTATATCAACACCTACCCTACCTGCTGTAATCAGAAATGAGATTCAGTGCAGTTCCACGTATTCCATAATTACATAATTTGAGAAATAAGATTTCATGGGAAACAGTGTCGAAAGCCTTGGCCAGGTCAAGGAAAACAGCAATACATTTTAACGACTCATCCATCGCCCCGATTGTCTTTCCTAGGAAATCCATCACGGCATTTTCAGCGCTAGAATTTTTTATGAAACCATATTGCCTCTTTGTGATAATGTTGTTTGCATTAAAGAAATCAAGTAATCTTTCTTTTAATGCCATTTCAAAAAAAAATTCAAAGTTATTTGTTAATGATATAAGTCTGTAGTTATTTATTTCACTGTTATTACCCGATTTAAAACTGGATTAATGATAGATTCTTTCCATTGCTGAGGAATTTTGCCACTTTGAAAACGGAGATTAATAATGTGTGACAATGGTTCAGCAACACTCTCATGAATTGATTAAATAGTTTTTGATTGTAATTGATCCGGGCCAGGCGCAGAGTTATTTTTTAAATTGGATATGAGTATAATTACTTCATTTTTTGTAAATGGGTTTAAGAAAATATTTGAGTCTACTTTATCTTTTTCCATAAAACTGTCCGGTAGGGTAGCATTAGGGATTTTGTTTCCCATTTCAACTCCAATGCTTGAAAAGAAGTTGTTAAACAAAGTAGCCTTTTCTTTATTTTTATTAGTAAGAACATTATTATTATTTCTAAGAGGTATTTCCACATTTTTTATACGACCTGATATATCATTTATGACCTTCCAAACTTTTTTGTATCAATACCTGCTTCATTTATTTTATTTTGATAATATTAATTTTTAGTTTTTTTCATCAAAGCGTTAATTTTATTTCTGTACACTCTATACTCTATATCGCGTTCCTGGGTGAAATGCTTTAATACCTTCTTTTTTAGTAAATCACTACGTTTAATAGAGGATAGTAGACCTTGAGTAATCCAAGGTTTAATTTTTTTATTTTATTTTTTTTGCGATTCTACATCAGTAGAAGCTTGTAGTTAGTTGTTTAATTTATTTAGAAATAAGTCGTATGCCACTTGAGACTCTATTCCAAAGCCCCCTAAAATATTGTATAATTAATTTTTTTTCTATAATAAGTAATTACAAAAATTGTATCTATTTACAGTAGTCGCTATTTATAATTCATTATTCCTCCTATTCATATATTTATTTAATTATGATTCATCATTCATTCATCATTGAATCAATTTATTGTAGTCACTTACATTTTTTATAATAATCACTTTATTGTCCTTCGCTATATAGATCTTCCCATTTCCCGTCCACTCACTTTTTAGACCAAATTTTCCAATCGCATCATTTAGTATTTGTACCCTACTAAAAGTTAGGTCTTCAAGCACAATAATCCCAGTACCCTTAACCCGAACAACTAATTTGAGGCTCTTCAGTGTAAAGGAATTACCAAAGGAAAATACAAGAGAAGAGATTATAAAGATTTTAAATAATAATATGTTAGTAACTTTAGCTGATACTGACGTCTATGCTATAGGATTGGAAAAATACAAAATTGGTTTCTAGATTTTTTAACTTCATAAAAATACTTGTTATTTTGTATTCTTACAATCCTATAGCATAGTAGAACGTCAGTATCAGCTAAAGTTACTGACATATTATTATTTAAAATCTTTATAATCTCTTCTCTTGTATTTTCCTTTGGTTATTCCTTTACACTGAATAGCCTTAAATTAGTTGTTCGGGTTGCCTGATCTATCTGATTCATTTTAATTTCCAGGTTATTTTTATCAATTTTTATTGTCGTTATTTTCTGCTCTAATTCTTTAATTTTATTTTCAAATTTTTCAGCCATTTTACTGTTCACTTCTGTTAATTCCGCCACTGAATTTTCTATCTTTTATAATTTTTGTTCAATTGTGTTTATGACTGATTTTGAAACTTGTTTTGCTATTTCAGTGATAAGAGATTCGCTTTTTATGCATTTGCTAATTGCAGAGTTTACCAACGCTTGAATTTCTTCGAATATTTCTCGGGTAATAACCATAATTTATATATAAAAATTACACTTACTGATCAAAAACTTCAACCGCTGATTAATCTTCCATATATTTTGTATTATGTTGTGTTTCTAATAATTTATTTGATGCAATAACCACTTAATTTTTCAATTAACTGGGAGCTCTAGTAAACACACGACTATTCAACACCAACCATAGGCGTAGGAAAGATAGTGAAATCAAGAGTGACTGGTCGCCACTCGCACCACGTCACATCTCAACTTTGCTCTCTCCCCCTTTTTGTCTCTCTTTATCATGATGCGCTGCACAACAGACACTATTATAAACAAAACGTCCTCCCCTCCTTTTCCTCACCTCATTCTAGTTTTTTATTTACTTAAAAATCATATCATCTACGGTCAAATTGTGGATACATTTGCAATATAATTTATACACGATCTTCCATTTGCAGCTTCAATGATAATTTTCCATGCATTTATTATTAAGATATTCAGTTCTAAAAAATAAAAGTTGAAACTATTGTAACATTTTTTTCCAAAGTTGAACGTTAGGCTTTTGTTGTGCAAAAAATCGGTAACAAAATCGCTGTCGCTACCTGTGATTCTGTTTCGTCCCCCCGGAATCTCGAATCGAATCGGCAATCGCCATCCAAAATACACCATTTGAAGTGGACGACTGCATCCTTAGACTTCGTCTAAGGCCGCGCCGATAGAAGATCGAAATATGATATAAAGTATTATTATAAAATAAAATAATAAAATGTGATGCAAAAACCGTGTGTTAGGAGAACTAAGCTTAACTATTTAAGCTGGCTATCATGCAGGGTTCCTTGTCACTGACGACGTTATTATTACACACGGAAAAATGAAGGTTAAAATGTCAATAGATTGTACACAAAGCATGAATAATAAGATAATTAAATATATGTAGAGCAGAATAAGCAGACTTATTCAAATAATCTCCCACAACTACCATGGCGAATATCAAAATAATATAATTACAAAAGTTACAAAGTGCAATGAATGTAAGTGGCTTAACCATTTTGCAGCAGCTTGTAGAAACAGAGAGACAAATTTATGGAAGAGAGTATAATACAATACTTAAAAGTTAATGTAAAATTAGATGTAGGTAGTGATCGTAATGTGATACAAGATTTCATTTAAACAAATACAGTTGGACATATAGAATTAGATAAAAGTACGCTAGATTTAAAAAATTACAATGGTTCTAATATTCAAGGATGAGCAAAAACTAAACTAAAATGGAATATAAGAAATAAAAATTTAATGAGGTTTTAGTATTTCATGTGATAAAAGTTGAGCCTTCAACAGTAGTAGTCATAGGATATCCTAATTTAAATAAGTTAAATATGGTAAAAGTTAGTATACAAATTCAAAGCAAATATAACAAATTAGTTGCAATATATAAAGAAGTTACTTTCTTAAATGAAACTAAATAATTCCATAATTAGAAACAGTTAGTGCCATTTAAAAAAGTTATGTGAATAGATTCCACACTTTAAGGGGAGAAACAGTAAATTTCATAAAAAGAAGTATTCGAGCAGAAAATTACAGATATAAAAGGTGTTTTATATGACATTAAATTATTAGAAGAAGCTCAATGTGTGTGCACACCATGTATAAAAATACCATTTATGTTAATGGAACCATTAAAAACAGAATTAAAAGGATTACAAAAATTAGTGATTATTGAAGAAGTTACAGAACCAACTGAACTCATAAATGCATTAGTTATAGTAAAAAAAGTGAATAGTGAAAGTATGAGTTTGTTTAGACCCAAAATACTTAAATATAATATAAAAAGAGAATATTTTAAGTTATTGACATTTGAAGAAATAGCTGCTAAACTGAAAGGTATTGAAAATTTTAGTATATTGGATGCCGCAGCAGCATTTTTTCAAATTAGTTTAACAGAAAATAGTAGAACATCTCATGTACTTTTGCAACACCATTTGCAAGGTACTGTATTAAGAAATTTCCATATGGCTTAAATACAAGTCTAGAAGAAAACTTAAAATGATATTTGATGGATGTGAAGTACATGGGTGATTTATAAGTATATGGATCAGACCAAAAAGAGCATGATAGTAGACTTAACAAAATATTAGACAAAGCAAAGGAATATAATATAAAATTTAACTTTAAAGAATGGAAGTTTGTGGTTAAAGTAAATAGCTTGGGAAATATTTTTTCAGATCAGAAAAAGTTCAGTCAATTTTAGATATGGGAAATCAAAATAATGTAAAACAATTAAAAACTTCAATAGTTATGTACATTGCTAAATATATACCAAACTGTGAAAAGTTAAGTAGTGACTTGATGGATTTACTAAAAAAAATTGAATGTAAAATATTCTTGGGAACAGAAACATGAAGATAGCTTTAATAAAATAAAGTGACAGTAGATTGCATCCAGAGAGATGTGCACTGGGTGAACATGTTTTCAGGGAAGGTTACAATATGAACTACGAGGCAATTAGAATATTGGCTGAAGAGCATAGGCGTGCGCAGACTTTATTATTAGGAGGGACCATTTATTAATTTGACTATGCCTATTAAAAATGATAATTAAGCAATAACGCTGCCTTTTCTATAAGTCAAAAAACCTTTGCAGGCTCATCGGCGAAATAAAAAAACGTCATTGCCCCATTTCTAATTAAAACATTTAGTAATTACGCAATTATAAGTAATAGAACAAAATATATTGAACCAAAAAATGATTTCAGAAAAACAAAACATAACATTCGTAACAATATGGAATCCAGAGGAAAAAGATAGATAATGATAATATCCTATCAACTAATTTACAAACGCATTCGACGTGTTGTTTCGGATAACACTTTAAACTCGTCTATTACATTGTCATAATTCACATTCGCCCTTTTCTCTCGATCAATGAATAAAAAGAGAAGTGAATCGAGTCTCTGTTGTACTCCTCAGTTTTGATTTAACTTGAACCATTTTTGAGAGCGAACGTTCACAAGAGCAACTAGTAACTGGTATGACAGCAAACATTTTTAAAAGCGTGAAAAAGCTAGTGTATACTTTGTAGTTGTCTGAGGAAAGGATCCAAACCATCCAATCATCAAGACTAACACCTTTAGGAATAGAATTATCAAATTTTATTACACTCAGTTTGGCAAGCAATTCTTCTTTTTTTATTTTAAATTTATTTTCAATTAAAGTGAAATCGCCCTCACAATTCGTTCACACTTTTAATAATGTCTGCCGTTTCTTGACTAAAACGTTGGTCTATTCCGGAAACAAGTGAATCTAAAAATTGATAAAATGTGTTTATTCTAACAAAATCTTTCATATTTTCAAATTCATGTTGATTTTCACACATCTGATCAATTTTACGCGGAATTTTTCTTTTCCTTGTTTCCGGAATTGTAATACAATGTTTGTCAGATATTTTTTCAACTTCAACATACATTTTATTCGAAAAAGTTTCAGAATCCAATCACAATTTTTGTAAACTTGATTGTAAACTCTTTACAGAATTGATTGCGAAATGCGAATTCAAATTTTCCGTTTGTAATGCTCTGCTCACTTTGAGTATCATTACTAGAATAGGAGCAGTCATATGTAAACAAATCAAGAAATTGAATGACATCAATTGCGCCAGTAATCCCACAGCTTTTATTTTAACATCAGATTGTTTGGTGGTTTCAATAACTTCTTGAAGAGCTAATATCAAAATTTCATAATTATCCTTTACTGCAGAAACCTCTTCAGATCTGCATGCCCATCTAGTTGTTGACAACGATTTCAATGTCTTAAGTGACATATTTATACTGTTAGCTATTTTCTCTAGAATTGCATGTCTTACGCAACTACCTTCGAGTCATCGACATATCGTAAAAAGAACAGAATTGTAAAATTAAGTTCATTTATTACTTGTTCCTCGAGTTGCTCCATGACAATCTGTGCTATAACACTGGATATTGGAGAGCCCATAGCGCATCCTTCGATTTGTTTATAAAGTTTGTTTCCATACAAAAAAATATGTAGAATTAAGTGTTGGTTCTACAGCATAAATAAATTCTTCTTGTGGAATGTCAATATACTTCAATATCATTCCATTTTTTTCGATAATTTTTTTAACAAGATTGATTGGAATATTTGTATATAGAGGAGCAAATTCTAGTGAAATTACACTGTAGTTATCAGGAATAAGTATATTTTTAATTTTTTCTTTAAATTGGAAAGAATCTTGCATGTAGTATGAATTTTTATTAGTAATATTTTTAAAAATATACGACACAATAATTGGTCTAAGTTGATTATTACTTTCCGCCCAACCTATCTATATGCGAGAAAAGTATTGGTTTACCCCAAAAAAAGTTGGAATTTTGAAAAAATTTTTTGAGTTATTTTCACGTTTTCCATCAACAACAACACGAAAAACCGGTTTTTAGAAATAAAAATCCTGTGTGTATGTCGTCGTCGTCGTTGTCGTCGGCCACTTTTCCTTACATGTCTTGTTAGCACGATACAGCCTCCGGAGTGCAATAAGTCAGCAATTTTATGATTGAATATTGTTAAGGACATGTCACAAATGAACTCTATTGAGTTTCAGCTCACCAGAGCTAGTACAACGGGTGCTATGGTACTTGAAGTACGACATTTTATCATTTTTTGAGAAATTTCAGTTTGTTAGCACGATACAACCTCCCCAGTTCAATAAGTCACCAATTTTATGATTTAAAATTATTCAGGACATTTCAGTGATGAGCCCTATTGATTTTCAGCTCACCAGAGCCAATACAACAGGTGCTACAGTACTTTAAGTACGATATTTTTGTCATTTTTGGAGAAGTTTCAGTTTGTTAGCACGATACAGCCTCCGGAGTATATACAAGTGACCCATTTTTTGATTGGATATTATTCAGAGCGTCTCAAAGGTGAACCCTTTTGATATTCAGCTCACTAAAGCCAGTACAACGGGTGCTATGGTACTTGAAGTACCAAATATTTGTCATTCTTGGAGAATTTTCAGTTTGTTAGCACGATACAGCCTCCAGAGAGTATACGATTGACCACTTTTATGATTGAATATTGTTCAAGGTGTCTTACAGATGTACCCCATCCGTCCTCGATGCCCAGCCAAGCTTCATTTAATAAAAGTCTGTCCTCGATGCCCAGCCATGTTTCATTTCATAAAAGTGCATCCTCGATGCCCAGCCATCCTAAGTAATATTCATTTTTATTAAAAATGTATATGGATTGATTCCCTCGGGGATTAAATGGGTCCCATCCGCGGGATTAAATGGGTCACTTTAGTCGCTTAGTGTATAATGTACTATTAATATACCTATTATTTACTAACTTTCTTTAGTTTATTGTAAATGAAAACATGCGAGCGGAAAAGTACGCTCTAGAGCGGAAATAATGTCAAATTATGACATATCACGGAAAACATCCACTTTGCGGTTTATTTTTGAGTGTGCAAAAGCCTACTTTGGGTAGTGATCGTAGGAAAAGATAGTTTTAATCTCTAAAATCGTTTATTTCATATTATTTTCCGCCCAACCTATCTAATATGCCAGAAAAGTATTGGTTTACCCCAAAAAAGTTGGAGTTTTGAAAAAAAAATTTATATTGATATTCAGCTCACTAAAGCCAGTACAACGGGTGTTATGGTACTTGTAGTACCAAATTTTTGTCATTTTAGGAGAATTTTCAGTTTGTTCGCACGATACAGCCTTCAGAGAGTATACGATTGACCACTTTTATGATTGAATATTGTTCAAGGTGTCTTACAGATGTACCCCATTGGTTTTCAGTTGACTAGAGCGAGTACAGCGGGTTCTATAAATCCAGATATACTACATTTTAGATTACTTTTAGAGAAATTTCGGTTTGTTAGCACGAAGTGTACACAAGTAACACATTTATGATAGAATATTGTTCAGGGCCAAAGATGCAAAAAGTTAGTTTCAATATTTAAAACCATTCATTTTTATACAGTTTTGGTAGACCATATATTTTTGGTGGTAAAGCATTCCCGATTTTTAATTTTTTGCGGTATCAGGAGATATATAATATTTTTTCCCAATAATCTATCAATTCATTATTCTTCTTTTAAAGTTGATTTGTTGGATCTATTTTAATTTATATGTATGTTTTTCTATCGTTTAGGACCTCTTTTATTTTTTGATCATAATCTGTGAGTGGTTTCCATTAAAACTGTTTTATTTGTTTTCTGTGCCTTTAGAAACTTTAATATGTGAATAAAATTGAAACTAGAGAAAGAACGGACAGACAAAATTTTATTTACATCCCATTTATAAACGGTTTATTTCAACAGTTTCAGCACCTATTCAGGAATCATCGTTTTTTGTGGGGTATATATACCATCTGGAAGTTTAATTAACGTGTATGAATCAGCTTTTGAATTTTTACAGAATAATATGAAAATATCCGATAATGTTTACATTTTAGGAGATTTTAATATACCTGATATAACTGGAATTAATTTTAATAAAATCATATCAAACGAAATACTTGAGAGTTTTCGTGATTTTATGGATTTCAATGGCTTCACACTATATAATAACATAAAGAACAAGCATGGAAGAACATTAGGTTTAGTAATTTCTTCGGAGAACAATTTACATAATTGTACAGTTAATAGAGATTTTGTGCCATTTGTTAAAGAAGATGAATATCATCCTGCTCTTGAAATTTGTATTAAATGTATAACAATTGGGGGGACGGGTAAAACCATGAATAGTATTGCTGAAGATTGTATAACATAGAACTATAAAAAAGCTAACTTTCTTACCTTAACGGAGCGTATCAGGGACGCGAGTTGGGATATGGTACTGAACGAGAATCTAGATGTGAACCGAGCTTTGAATAATTTTTATAGAATTTGGAATAACATTATAGAGGAATGTGTCCCAAGATATGTTCATTACAAAAAATCTAAAAAGTATCCCATTTGGTTCACCAGCGATATAAAAAGTAATTTAAAAGAAAAAGAGAGGTATCGAAAACTAAAAAATATTTCCAGTTATTTCAATGATAAATACATAGAAGTGAGACGAAAAGTAACTAAGCTTATAATAATTGAAAAAAAGAAATATATTAATAAATTAGAGCAGGAAGTAACTTCTGATATAAATAATTTTTGGAATTATATAAAGAATAATAGGAAAAACTCTAATAGTGGTAAATTTATATATAACGGGGTAGAGGTAGCGGAGGAAAAAACTGCAGAAACATTTGCATCATTTTTCGCGTCAGTGTATGCTGACAAAAAAGCCTCTTACAATTTGCTCTTGAATTCTGACTTAGATGTAACAAATAATACATTCGTATTGAATTCGGTTAGTGAGTTAGAATTCGATTTGGCACTAAGAAAGCTGAAACCCAAAAAGTCGGAGGGAACTGATGGAATACCACCATATATACTAAAGGCATGTGGCGAGTGGGTAAGTCAGCCTTTGATACATATTTATAACCTTGTTTTAATAACTAGTATATTTCCCTCAGTCTGGAAAACCGGATTGGTATGTCCCATATTTAAGTCCGGTCATAAAATGAACATCGAAAACTATCGACCTATTTCAATTATGTGTGCCCCTGCCAAGCTTTTTGAACAGATATTATATTGTAAATTGTATGCACATGTTGAAAAGTATATAGTAACTCATCAACATGGATTTGTCTCACAAAAATCATCTAATACAAACCTGTTTCTTTTTAGTAATCATGTATTTGAGTCATTGGAATGTAAATCTCAGCTTGATGTTATATATACGGATTTCAGCAAGGCATTCGATAAAGTTGACCACGACATATTGCTAAAGAAATTGGGTGGTTTTGGTTTATCATATAACCTACTTTGTCTATTTAAAAGTTATCTAGAAAACAGATATATAGTTACTAAATACAACGGAAATGCATCGGGGAAATTTGAGGCAAATTCTGGAGTGCCTCAAGGTTCCAACCTTGGGCCGCTTCTTTTTGTACTTTTTATTAATGATTTGCCTAAAGTACTAGTATCTTCAAATGGCCTTATATTCGCAGATGACTTCAAAGTATTCAAAAAAATAGAAACAGTGAGAGATTGCGTTATGTTACAGAAGGACATTAATAGGGTGTTTGAATGGAGTTATAAAAATAAATTAAATTTCAACCTACGCAAATGTTCTGTTTTAACTATAACGCGTCTTAAGCAACCGTGTCTCTTTACTTATTTAATGGGGGGTCAAAGCTTGCAACGCTGCACTGAAATCAAAGATTTAGGCATAACTTACAACAGTACATTCTCATTTACCAGACACATTGAAAATATAGTAAAGTCAGCTAATAAAATGTTGGGTTTTATAATAAGACAATCTCATATTTTCACTAATTTTAATACACTTAAACTTTTATTCTATAGTTTGGTTAGGAGCAAGTTGGAGTTTGGCTCATTAATTTGGTTCACGGAACCTCAAAGTAATTTGAATAAATTAGAAAAAATTCAAAATAAATTTTTAAGGTTACTCTATTTTAAAAAGCATCACGTGTACCCTGACTACCAGATAATTAGAAGTACAACTCTCAGAAATGAATTTAAGATATTATCCCTTGAAAATAGACGACAACTAGCAGTATTGATATTCTTATATAATATTATAAATAATAGAGTTAACTCCCCTGAGCTTTTGTCTTTGATTAGATTCAACGTGCCACCTAGACGAATGCGCCAGGTTACAATGTTTAATATTCCTTCATCATTCAACATCTCGAGATCACCTACGGTGAACATGTTTCGACTTGCGAATCGATTCAATACATTGATGGATCTAAAATGGACAGTTTCTACCATAATTTTTCGCAAAACAATCTGGGAGCAGCTAATCTTTATATCTCTATGAAGAACTTTAAAGGTTGTGTCAATCCTCATACAGTTCAATTAATCTTATAAATTCTGTAAATTCATTTTATTACGTAAAAATGTATTATTTTGCACAATGTATCTTATTACATATTTGTTCATGTAATAAAACCGTAAGGTTTGTATGAATAATAAATAAATAAATAAATAAATAAATAAATAAATAAATAAATAAATAAATAATATACAAATAGGCCATAAACCGCACAACCTATTATGTAAACGTTTTTCTCGGTTATAATTAGTAGTTCCAATACCAAAGAGAAGTAACGTTGTATATGAAATTCCATGCGAAAACTGTGAAGCAACTTATATAGGTCAAACCAGTCAATATCTGAAAATTTGAATAAAAAGTCACAAATACGATAAAAAAATGCCATATATTTGACTAACCATATAATAAAAAACAACATCAATTTGATTATAACAACACACATATTTTAAAAACCGAAAATAATGTAAAGAGAAGGGAGTTTTATGAAATGATAGCTATCAAAAAATGCAACCAGCCGATCAATGGAAGACATTAGTGGGCTTAATAGTTTATATATCCCATTCTTATAAATACTGGTAATTGTAGCTGGTCGGTACGAATTACAAGCCAAATGAGTTTAGTAGACAACGAAACGCAAAATCGTCACAATGTGATTGATATGTTCAACATTTCAAAATGACGTACATCTGTGCTGTTGAGACATTTTAATATTGTGTCGTTTTGTATATTTTGTTCTGAACCGGATTAACTACACTTCGAGGTAAGCTTCTTTTTATATGTGTATGTATGTATGCATAAAAACTGTGTTTGTAGTTTTGATAAAGGTCAAAAAGGATGACCGAAACGTCAACAAGTTTATAAAGTATGTTGGAAGCAATTATATGACTACGCAGCTTCACTAAAAGTTTTTTATTGACCTAATCCCAAGAAAAAAAAAGGAAAAAAAGATATATTTATATGATCAAAGAAAATCATATGACGAAATGCAGTTCGATCAGTGAACTTAGTTCATTTCGTCATAACTCTAACCGCGAAAACCTTTCTGAGGCATTGAGTTTTGTCACAGTTAACAATAACGATAATTCAACTGACTGATGGTATTTGTCATTCTAGCCAATAGGACTGATGATAAGTATCGCATAAATTTAGATTCTTTAGGAGTCTAATCTAATCTAATCTTTTGTGATGGAAAATGAAGTGTTACCTGAGGAGTGATTATCACTTTCCTACTGGATCTGTGTGAATTTTCAAATCTCTTGTTTTCTTTCCTAATTATGCTCTTATGATTCGTGTTGAAGACAGAACTATTTGCGTATCTTATTGAACATAATACATTTATGCTTTCCAGGATATCTTCTATTGGAAGTATTAATTGTTTTTGAAGTATTTTTATCATCTCGGAGAAGAAGTTTTAGATCGCAAACTAAGTTAATTATGAATTTGCTGTCTAGTGTTATTTGTTGCTCACATTTTCTAAATTATATGAAAAATGGTATTAATACTACTGGGCAAGGCATTCCAAAAGATTCTTTGATAATTATTTCCATAGCTCTTTTTAGTTTGGTGAACAGAAAAAAAGCAAACGAATAAGGTGGGCGAGACATGATGACAGTGTTGATTTTGGCCAAAAATTCAGTCCTTCTCTTCATATTAAATAACGCAAGCGGCAGACAACTTTAAAGTAATTCATTATTGAACGTATGACTGACGATGCACCACGCCATTGTAACCAGCGAGAACTACCATCACATTTGACGGCATTTGGCAATTCAGAACGCTTTCTAAAGGAGGATTGGGCTCTGCTTTCAACATCATTAACATATTCCATCGCCACCAAACAAACAAAAAAAAAATTAGCATAAAGAAGAAAATGATTATATTAAAATATCTGTCAAAATGACATATTCGACGTATTGGCCTGACCGTTCTTCAAAGGGAAAAACAACTACATTCCTGGCTAATACCACGAAGAATATTGAATTACATCCCCTTCGAAAACCGTGACGTCGAACAACCATTTTGCCGATACGGACATCTGTGGTGATTCGCAACTGATAGCGGAATGGCATAGTACACTGACGCGTTTCGACCTTCTTGGGTCTCTTCAAGAGTGCCATAATGCCTTCCAGTTCAGTTGCGAATCACCACAGATGTCCATATCGGCAAAATGGTTGATCGATGTCACGGTTTTCGAAGGGGATGTAATTCAATATTCTGCGTGGTATTAGCCAGGAATGTATTTGTTTTTCCCTTCGAAAATCGACGTCACGGTTTTCGAAGGGGATGTAATTCAATATTCTGCGTGGTATTAGCCAGGAATGTAGTTGTTTTTCCCTTCGAAGATCGGTCAAGCCAATACGTCGAAATTATTGAAATTTCGACTGAGAGTAAGTGTAGTAGGAAATCGAAATTTATGTTTCATATAGACACCTCGTATATTATGAAATTATATTCATTTTATTTCATACGACTAATACGGTCGCATTTATCTGAAGTGTTGGTTCGCAACTGAAAGTGAAGATGGAGCCAGCTGGCTGCTTCTCGCTTGTGTGTAACTACACGAGCCAAGTGAAGTTGTCGGAGGACGGCATCTTCAGTTCGGATTAGAGATTCAGAACTGGAAGGCATTACGGCACTCTTGAAGAGATACAAGAAGGTTGAAACGCGTCAGCGTACTATGCCATTCCGCTATCAGTTGCGAATCACCACAGATGTCCGTATCGGCAAAATGGTTGATCGACGTCACGGTTTTCGAAGGGGATGTCATTCAATATTCTGCGTGGTATAAGTCAGAAATGTAGTTGTTTTCACTTCGAAGAACGGTCAGGCCAATACGTCGAAATTTTTGAAATTTCGACTGAAAGCAGGTGTAGTAGAAAATCGAAATTTATGTTTCATATAGACACCTCGTATTTTATGAAATTATATTCATTATATATTTATATATATATATATATATATATATATATATATATATAAATATATATATATATCTATATAAAGAATCACAAGATGTACGAATAGAGCGTGACATATGAACAATAAGCAACGAATAGATTGGGTATTGCACGCAAATAGAAGAATGGGCTACTGAAAAGAGTGGTAACCGCAGACATGCATGTTTCTGGCTCATTAGTCGTCATCTTGATTGTACCGTACCGATGACGGCTAATGAGCCAGAAACATGCATGTTTGCGGTTACCACCTTTTCAGTAGCCCATTTTTCTCTTTGCGTGCAATACCCACTAATCTATTCGTTGCTTATTATATATATATATATATATATATATATATATATATATATATATATTATATATATATATATACCACTCTTTTCATTAGTCCATTTTTCTATTTGCGTGCAATACCCACTAATCTATTCGTTGCTTATTATATATATATATATATTATATATATATATATATATATATAAATTTTTTTTTTTTTAAATAACGACTGAAAAATGCCATATAGGTGGGGGTAACGGGGATTTCAGTCCAAAGAATCAACGCCAAGATCTTTTATTTACAAAATGCCGCCAAGCTTTCGTGTCCTTTTGACACTTCTTCAGGGCACTATAATACATATACAAATATAAATATGATTTAAAAATAGAGAAATAAATATAAGTACTTACATGTAAAATATTTTAAGTAAATTCAATATAAATAATCATTAAAAAATTTGTAAATGTAAAAATAAATATAATTATAATATACTTGATGTCATATTTCACATAAGACAAATCGATACATAATTTGTTTGTTCGTTACTTAGGTATTTTAATTTTTTTAGGTTACTTTATAATTATTTAATGAAGTTTGAATTTGAGGTTAGATTATAACCTTATAAAATGACAGATAGTTTGTTTTTGACGTTAATAGAAAAGGAAATAAGGTTAGATTATAACCTGTGTAAATGACTTTGACAAATTATTTCTTATATTTTGACCTTAATAGAAGTGAATTTAATTTTAAGAAATAATCATATAAATAATGAAAAATTATCTATTTTGTTCAATATTCAAAAGGTAGCTATAAATATTACTAAGATTTTCAATGTCACTTTTCTTATTCATACTATTATTTGCCTTGTTGATTTCAACCATTTCAAGAAAATATCTTTCAGACATATTTTGTTCAGTATGTAGAACTTTAGCTTCATTAAATAACATTTTATGGCCTGTTTCGATGGAATGCTGTGTTAATGCACATGATTTTTTGTTAAGTTTTATATCACTTCTATGAGATGTGATGCGATTAGTCAAATTTCTAGAGCTGGTACCGATGTAGTTAAGATCACAGTTATTGCATTTTATTTCATAGACTACATTTGATTTTTTTAAGTCAGGTGTAGAATCTTTCAAGAAATTATTTGTCAAAGTCATTTTATAAGGTTATAATCTAACCTCAAATTCAAACTTCATTAAATAATTATAAAGTAACCTAAAAAAATTAAAATAACTAAGTAACGAACAAACAAATTATGTATCGATTTGTCTTATGTGAAATATGACATCAAGTATATTATAATTATATTTATTTTTACATTTACAAATTTTTTAATGATTATTTATATTGAATTTACTTAAAATATTTTACATGTAAGTACTTATATTTATTTCTCTATTTTTAAATCATATTTATATTTGTATATGTATTATAGTGCCCTGAAGAAGTGTCAAAAGGACACGAAAGCTTGGCGGCATTTTGTAAATAAAATATCTTGGCGTTGATTCTTTGGACTGAAATCCCCGTTATCCCCACCTATATATATATATATATATATCTCATAGTGCATACCTATTTTTAATTCATATTATACTAAGGTAGGGCTTAATAATTAACGAGTACACAACAAATATTGAAGAAAAGTAAACTTTCACTAATAGTATAAATTCCTTTCCTCATTCATTTGACAAATATCAGTGGGGTAAGCAGAGATAGGGCGGTCTACTTCTGAGAATTTTAAGATCTAAAGCAAATCAAACATTGTAGAAATAAATATATTTCATATAAGGAACCCTTGAAAATGGTAATATTCTCTCTTTACTTTATATGAGCATGCCTTATCTAAATATGAATACTCTGTGCTATAATCTAAAATCGTTCTTGACGGATGATAATTATTTAGTGAGGTTAGTTCGATGTATATTTTTGAAAGAATGGATATTATTTATTAAAGTAATTAAAAACAACATGAGAAGATTGAAATTCATTCAGATTATAGCAAAATTGGTTTATATGAGCTCATATTTTTCATCGGTAAGTTTATCAAATTATTTACAATTCTAAATTACAGAATTCTTCAAATTCAACAAAGAACGGGAATCATTCCAGGGATTTTCACTTTCAAAAGATAATGTTTTAATAGGAAAATAATTAGCTCACCGTTTTTGTTCATGATTCTAGGGGTAAATTCTGTATGTTCATATCTTTTCTAGGTTTCATTTCTTAATTATTGCATGTTTTATTTCTCAAATTCAATGTTTCTTCCTCCTGTTTCCAGTATTTTCAATAAGGATACCTTTATTACTCTCTTTGTTTCATGACATTCCAAAGTCTTCTTTCCAAAAATAATTATGACACAAAATTTTGTACATATTTCCTTGACGGCTCAAATACAACAACCCCCTCTGTCAAATTCTACAAAGGCTTTATAGACTTTGCAAAACAGCTCACTTGATCATATAAAATTAATTGAATTTTCTGTCAATTGCCATATATCAGGATGATTAAAAGTTATACATGAACTTATTGAATTTAAGAAAAGTTTCTCAATCATGAATAAATTCACTGTAGAGTTCTTCACCAACATGAATTACAAGTATACTCAAAATTTCTTTAAATCTATTACACTATGACTATGTTAAAATTTCTTTTGAAAGTCTCCCGTTTGTTCATTAAGTCTTAGGTTACTTTTGAACAATTTCACTACTTATAACTAATTTTTGAAGTTGATAAATTTAAATTATTGAGTTTCTAAGTGTTTGAAACATTTCATGATATATTTATTTGTGAATTCAATCCATTAATGTGTTCTGACAATATCCTGTCATATCCCATTATTTTTCTTATTAATCTTAGTTCTTGCTACTACAAAAGTACCTACTTTGTTTATTATTTATTTTAATCTAAATACACATGTGTTGTGCTATTATATGGCTACAGTCTATTTATAATGTCATATCTTGTATCTACTTATATCCCAGCAAACATGAATGAACGGTAAATAGACGGGCCATAGCTGTTAACTGCGGTTAGATGTCGGCAACAGCACAGCGATGTCGGTAAATAATTGGAATGATATCAGTTTTGCCGCCTTGGCTGAACATACGCATATTTATGGTGGATGTTTGTAATTTAGCCACAAATTACCCGTTGAAAATTTGCGATAGTCGCGCCGATGTCGTTTTGACACAGTATGCATGCCGACATGCGACCTGTGATGAAAATAAACATTGGCATTACTGAATGTGTGGTGTGGTAATTAATAATTAGTCACTGTACTCACTGTAGCGACACTTTTATTAGATTTGCGTGTTGTATCCAATCTATTCGGAGCAAAGGAACGAGCAGATATGTCCGGAAACACAGAAAAGTAAGTACATACATCATTTGTTGCATCATATACCATCATAATATATGTTTCTTCTAGAAAACCCCTGCATAATATCTCAAAGAGCACTCGTCAAAAACAGCGTCTTGCGAAAAATGCTGTTAAGGATATAGTCTCCACTGTAGAGGCTGTTATAATAGACAATATATCTCGTAGAAGTGATCATCTTTGTGTTGATAGTGAGCCCGGACCCAGTAAAGCTATTGGTGAACATATTTTTTTATATTTACATATATATATATATATATATATATATATATATATATATATATATATATATTATATGGAATATTTTTTATTTTTCATTATATTTCTTTGCTTTAGTCATCATGTTTCATATTTAAACTTATAAGTAAATGTAGCCTGTAGATTTGCATAAATCACTGATTAAGCCTCAACAGTGGGATGGCGGCGGTTGATTAGTAGGATACCCGCAATCACGCCATAATCTGTACAATGCAATATCAGTTCACCCTAACGTAGTCAATCCGCTAAAGTCCCGCTATGTAACGAAAAGCGGGTGGTAGTTTGGAGGCCTACTGGTGGCCATCCCGACACGGGCTAGACGGGCCGGCGACGTATCATGATTGTGGCCCACTTATGTTGTCCGTCGGTTGTTTTTAAAGTGCATCCAGAGGCCCAAGTGTAACATGTTTGCTGGGATATGATATTCTATATCGTTGTTTACCATCAATTGTTTTAAATATCATGTTCTTTCATTAAAGCAGACCCTATTTCAATATTTCTTAGGTGTCCTTTTATTTAATCCTAGTATTGTGTGGTTCATATAACCTCACTTGAATTACATCTTAATTTCGTTATGACAACTACTCAGTCTGAGTTTATTTTTCTTTTTTCTTTATTAATAAGGTTCATCGAGGTTCTATATTATATTTGCATTGTTTCAATATCATCATCATCGTCATCATAATCATATGCAGCTCATTCAATTATTTTCCAGTTATGGTGTAGCCTCCCTTCACATATTTATATATTCTATTTCCATTTGGGCCCATTGTTGTCTATTGCTAGTTATGCGGCCCCAAGTAGATCCTGCGAGTTTCTTTATATCTTAGTCCCATCTTTAGTTGGGACGTCTTCTTGGTCTTTTCACGCCTCGGGGATACCAATGCGTTATCTTTGTGGTCCATCTATCGTCTGTCCTTCTAGCGAGATGCCCCGCCCATTGCCACTTTAGGGATCTGATTCTATCAAGGACATCTATCACTTGGGTTTTCTGTCTGATCCATTCAACCCTTGTTCTATCTCTTCTTGTTATTTCAAGTATGCATCGTTCCATAGACCTCTGTGTTACCTGGAGTTTTCTAATGATATCAGATTTCAGGGTTCAGGTTTCACAGCCGTATGTTAGTACTGGTAGTACGCACTAATCAAACGCTTTATTTTTTAAACGGAGTGGCATTCTAGACGTGAAGATGATAGAGTTATCTCCAAATGTTCTCCATGCTAATTTGGTATTTCTAGTTATTTCCGGAAGTAGAGATCCTGATATGTGTATTAGTTGACCCAGGTATATGTATTCCTCTACTATTTCTAGGGCAGTGTCATTAATTTTTATTTCTTGTGCGTTTATTAGTTCGTTATACCTTGATCTTACTCAGATTTATTTAAAGGCCTACTTCGTTGCTTGCTGTATATAATTCATTTATCTGTTGTTGCATTTCGCCAGAGTTACTCGCTATCAGGATGATGTCATCAGCAAATCTTAGATGGCTCAAGTATTCTCCATCTATATTCAGACCTGTGTTCTTCCAGTCTAATTTTCTGAAGATGCTTTCTAGTGTTGCCGTAAATAACTTTGGTGATATTGCGTCCCCTTGTCTAGCTCCTCTGCTGGTGGGGAATTCTGGAGTGCCCTGATATATGCTGACTCTCGCTTTGGCTTCCCTATATATATATATAAATATATATATATATATATATATATATATATATATATATATATATATATATATATATATATAATTTATATTTGCTCGGGTCTCAATATATGGCTTGTCGTCCCCTTGTTCTATTAGGTCATTTATTACTGCTCTGGGATATATATAGTCGAATGCTTGCTCAAAGTCAATGAAGGCTAGTGCTAGTGGTTGGTCGAATTCTTTGGTTCGACTGACAACCTCTTTGAGGATATGGATGTGATCTATTGTACTCAAGCCTTTGCGGAATCCAGCCTGTTCTCGTGGTTGGGCCGAGTCTAGTGTGTTTTGTATTCTGTTGTGAATGATCTTTGTGAATACCTTGTACGTTACTGGTAATAGACTTATTGGTCTGTAGTTCTTAATGTTTTATTTGCTGCCTTTCTTGTGGATCAAAACTATAAGGGCGCTGTTCCACTCTTTAGATACGCTCCTGGACATTAGACAGCTCGTGTATAGTTTGGCTTGGTACTCCCATGTTTAAGCTCCTGCATATTTGAGTATTTCGGTCGTGATGCCGTTATTTCCCGCTGATTCGCCATTTCTCATGCTTCTCAGTACCATTTCTACTTCCTCCACCAACACTTCTATTATGGCCTCTTCTGAGTGTTCTATTATTTCTTCCAAATTTTCAGGGGCCTTGTTTAGGTCTCCATAGAATTTGGCTACTAGGTCTATTATTTTCTTCCTGTCCGTGGTTCTTGTGTTTCCATCAGTTAATGCAACTATCTGTCTTTTCCCTATTATTAGTGCTCTTTTTGCATGTTTGTAGCTTTTAAGGTTTTTTATTGTTGTTTGTACCAGTTTCTCGTTGTAATTCCTGATATCTTCTGCGATTTTCTTTCGTATCGTCTTGCACAGTTCGATGTATTCCATTCTTTGAATGTTTGTTCAATTTTTCATTTCTCTTCGTCTTTGTAATAGTGCTTTCGTTTCCCGAGTCAGTTTTTTGTGTTCACTTCGTTGTTGCAGACCTCACACATCTACAGCGCAGTTTCGAGTTGTGTCCATCAGTTCAGGGTTGTTATATTCCACTTTTTGTAGTATTTCTCCGAGTAGTGCTTCATATTGGTGAGAGTTCTCTTTCAGTTTTACGTTGTTTATGTTTTTCGTTGTGGTGGTTTTGATTGGTCTTGACTAGTTTTATATCTAAGACCAGTCGAGCTCTAATTAGTCGATGGTCGCTTCCTGTATTGAACTTGTTGAGTGTGCTTAGATCTTTTGCTGTGTTAATTTTATTGGTATTGGTATATATCTATATATCTATATATATATATATATATATATATATATATATATATATATAACAACCAACAAATATATTCAAGGGTTAATCACGCAGAAACAGAGAGGGTAACGCACAAAAGAGTGGTAACCGCAGACATGCACGTTTATGGATCATTAGCTGTCCTCAGAACGGTATAACCAAAGGACGTAAAACCTGGGAGCAAAGCTGTTGACTGAAATATGAGAAAACACAACGGATTTCAAGCGAACAGCCAAACGCAACATTTGTTTCATCAATATTGGAATATCTCGAATTTTCGAGTCAACAACCGACTTCAACACGTAGGTGCATATAGCCATCCTGTCGTCTTTTTATTTAAAAAAATTGCATATAATATGAAACCCGTGTATATAATATGGACCCCGGTTCCATATTAACAGCAATCAAGAGGTTTTATGTTCTAAAAAAGAACATGTATAATAATCAATTTTTTTTTCTCTTGAACATCTAAATAAACAAAAGCTTACCTTTCAGAATCAACTGATAATTCTCCACAAATCGCTTTATGACTGGGAGAAGTGGATGAAAATAACATTTGGTTTTCACGCCAAAACATAACCTCGAATTATTAGATCACAGTTAATTACTAGGCGGTAGAAATCTTCCTCTGGCCTTTTCGGAACGTAATGATTACGTTTTAGTGAATAAATACTAGATTGCGCTGTTAAATCCTTATTTATGGCGGGGACCTATTTTACCAACACCTTTTCCACTAATACATTTTACAATGTGTAACTGGACAGAACACCGCCATTGGTAATTAAACAAAGTTTAATGGGGGATTGTCTGATAAAAGAATAGTATAAGAGGAAATTTTGATGAAAAAGCGTCTACGAGATTTGAAAATGCTCTTAAAATTATTAGAATCGGCAATATTGATTTATTAACCTTCTCACTGTAGAAATTGCAATGGAAATTTATCTCGAAATCTGATTTGGATTGTGATTCAGATAATTAAGATTCAGAATTTTTTAATCCAGTTTTTTAAGAATTAAGACTTTATTTTCTAAATATTTTTATTGGTGATTGTGTTAGATTGAATTGAATTTGTTGAAAATATGTGTACAACTATTAAAAATGTAACAAAAATTAATTTCAGTGATAAACAGGAAACTTGAAAACACATAATCTGAGTGAACAACAACTATACTACCAACTAAACTGCTGAATATCTATGGCCCCCCTGATTGAAGAGTGTTTGTGATGTTTTAAAACTGCAATAAATTTCATCAATAAAATAAACTTCAAGTAACAATCCCAAAAGTTTGAAAATAGACTAAGAAACTTTTTTCTTGCCGCTCCATTAGATTATTTGTTGTAACGGTACGAGATATTTTAGTTGTACAGATTGAAAAACTATAGTTCACTGTGTTTCGTTCTGGAACATCATGTTTGGGCATTTATTACTCGAACCGACATTCGAAAATTCCTGTCTCTTTATTGCATTCCGTTCCGTTCATGGAAATTAATTCTATTTCTTCCCCGTAATTAATCAGGAACATATTACTTTTCAGGAAAGTAGATACATACTTGTCACTGTAAATAAGAATATACGGCTATCATGATATATATATATATATATATATATATATATATATATATATATAATAAACAACGAATAGATTGGTGGGTATTGCACGCAAATAGAAGAAGGGGCTACTGAAAGGAGTGGTAACCGCAGACATGCATGTTTCTGGCTCATTAGCTGTCATCGGTACGGTACAACCGAGAAAAGATGTAAAACATGGGAGCAAAGGTGTTGAATGAAACATGAGAAAATATAACAGAATTCAGCAGGATAGTCAAACACAACATTTGTGTCAGTAATATTAGAAGATTTCGAATATTCGAGACAACAACCAACATAGACACGGAGGTGCATATAACACTCCCGTCTGAAAACTTTTGACCCAGATCAATGAAATAACAACAAGATCTACGAATAGTGCGTGACATATGAACAATAAACAAAGAATAGATTGGTGGGTATTGCACGCAAATAGAAGAAGGGGCTACTGAAAGGCGTGGTAACCGCAGACATGCATGTTTCTGGCTCATTAGCTGTCATCGGTACGGTACAACCAAGAAAAGATGTAAAACATGGGAGCAAAGGTGTTGAATGAAACATGAGAAAATATAACAGAATTCAGCAGGATAGTCAAACACAACATTTGTGTCAGTAATATTAGAAGATCTCGAATATTCGAGACAACAACCAACATAGACACGGAGGTGCATATAACACTCCCGTCTGAAAACGTTTGACCCAGATCAATGAAATAACAACAAGATCTACGAATAGTGCGTGACATATGAACAATAAACAACGAATAGATTGGTGGGTATTGCACGCAAATAGAAGAAGGGACTACTGAAAGGAGTGGTAACCGCAGACATGCATGTTTCTGGCTCATTAGCTGTCATCGGTACGGTACAACCAAGAAAAGATGTAAAACATGGGAGTGAATACCATATCCGGCAATAAATCATACAATAAAATCACTGGTATAAAACAAGACGAAATCTTAATAACAAAATCAAAAGATATAGCTGAAACATTGGCGGAAGCATTCCAAGAGATCTCGAGCGATGCCAAATTAGAAGAAAAATTTTCAAAAAAATAGAGTATCAATCGAAGAAATCCCAATCAATAATGAAAACAATACATCGCACCTCAACCAACCACTCACACTATCAGAACTAGATGAAGCGATAAAAGACTTTAAAAACTCGAGTCCAAGTCCTGATAATATACCGATTTCATTTCTGCTATATCTATCGGAGAGCGGCAGAGAAGTACTCTTAAATATTTACAACACCATTTGGATACAACAAACTTTTTCAATTCAGTGGACTGAAGAAACAATCATACCAATTCTAAAGACTGCTAAGAAAGCAACAAGTATAGAATCATACAGACCTATTGCACTGACTAGCACGATGTGTAAGCTCTTAGAAAAAATTATTAATAATCGTCTTAGGTGGGAACTTGAAAGTCGCAAACTAATTAAACCACAACAAAGTGGATTTAGGAAGAAGAGAAGTACTATTGACAATATTACTGATCTAGAAAGTGACATACACGAAGCCTTCGCAAATAAACAGAAATGCTTAGCCATATTTATTGATATCAACAAAGCATTCAATACTGCATGTAGAATAAATATACTGAAATTGTTAAAGCAATGGAATATAGATGGACATATGTTGGCATTCATTAAAAATTTTCTAAGCTATAGGACTTTTAGAGTAAGAGTAAATGGTAATCTATCGACCAAACAATGTCAAGAAAATGGTACTCCCCAAGACTCTGTTATTAGTCCCACATTGTTTCTAATCGCTATTAATAACATTACTGAAAATGTACTTGAAGCAATTAAAATAAGGCTATATGCCGATGACTTAGTGGTATACATGAAAAGTAAAAACATCGATACAATGCAACATATACTACAGAGACAACTTAATAAACTGCAGCAATAGTCAAAACATTCGGGCTTTAACTTCTCTGCATCCAAAATCAAATGTTTATTATTTTCAAAAAAACATTGTGAAAAGACACCCCCGCTTACACTATATGAAGAAAAACTGCAATATGTAACTTCCACGACATTTTTAGGTATGATATTTGACCAGAAACTGAGCTGGAATGATCATATAAAAAAGTTGATATTATCTTGTCAGAAAGGTATTAATCTTCTAAGAATACTTTCTAACCGTAACTGGGGATCAGATCCAAAAACACTACATATTATATATAAAAATCTTATACGTTCCAAACTCGATTATGGATCTATTGTCTATGCAACCACCAAAAGCTATATTTTAAAGGAACTTGATACAGTTCACAATAATGCCTTACGAATAATATCTGGTGCATATCGTACATCACCAGTGGAAAGCCTTTATTCAGAATTAGGGGAACCATCTTTATCTACGAGAAGAATAATATTGACATTGTCATATGCTATCTCTATATTGGATAACACTGAGCATCCAATGTACCCAAAAATTCATACAGATGAAATTGACAATTTCGCACAACAACAACCGAGTCCAACTTTCTGTAATCGCTTTAGACAATACAAAGCAGATCTTCAAATCAAACATGTTCCTATATTCAAGTTTGATGAAACATATCCTCCTTGGCAAAAATTCTAAACCAATAATTGACACACTTCTTACCTCTTTTAAAAAATACCCAGTTTGCTGATAAAAAACATCTTCCTGACAAAACTCATTAAATATGATGACCATTTCAAAATATATACGGATGCCTCGAAAACTACAGCTGGCGTCGGAGTCGCGGTTGTTACGGCAAATCATAACTTATCTTTTAAATTACCTACATGCAGCACAGTCTTCACTGGAGAAATATATGCATTGCTACAAGCCCTTAAACTGTCCAGAAATGCGAATGCTTCCAACATCCTCATAATCACAGATTCTCTCAGTTCATTAAAATCCATCCAGCAAGTTTATAGTAGTCATCCCATTGCTATGGAAATAAAGAAGGAACTCTTCCAACTACAAGAATCCCAAATAAATGTAAAATTTATGTGGATCCCCTCCCACATAGGTATCCAGGGTAATGAAGAAGCAGACCAACTGGCAAAACAAGCAGCAGAAAGTGATAGTGCGGTAGTTGTAAACGCGACGACTATCAGTGATTTGAAGCATACCGTGAAAGAAAAAGCGATAAGTGCGTGGCAAAATCAGTGGCTTGATTTGAAAGCAAAATTACGCGAGGTGAAACCCAGTGTGAAACCCTGGAATACAATACCAAACAGGCGGCCCAACCAAGTACAACTGACAAGACTAAGGATAGGACACACTAAACTGACGCATCAACATTTACTTGCCAGGACAGAAATGCCTCAGTGTCTTACATGTTCCAAGCAGATAACAGTAAAACATATTCTGGTTGAGTGTCCCAGATATAAGGACGCCCGAGTGAAAAACAATATACCAAACACATTGAAATCGGTATTAGGACAAAACTGTGACATAAATGTATTAGTTCGATATCTTACTGAAATTAATGTAATCAATGTAAAATAATCTTTGTCGCTAATTACCGACATGGTTGATGCGACAATAAAAATGGAATTAAAAAAAAAATTAGAAACCGGAAACCACTTGCACTTTAATGATGTAATTCTTCTGCGAAATATATACGCACTGGCTTTACAATGCGAGGTTTTATGATCTGATAATATATCCATATGATTACTTTTATATTCTTAAATAAATTTGAGACAACTCTTATTTTGATGTTGTCTCGTGGGGATTTCAAATTCAACCGCCTAAACTTTTTACATGAATAAATCTCTTCTCCTTTGGTTACCAAAAATTCCTTTTTTTTTGAAAAAAATACAAATTTATATTTTCCTATAACAAAGACAGATTTGCATTATTTTATTATAATTGTAATTTTGCTAGCAGAGACATCTGTATTTTGAAACTTCAAATATTTGTTTTCAAATCGTTATAAAATCTATCTATCATTAAGTATATTTTGCATTAATGTCATCCGAAATTGAAATGTCAAATTTTATTTGTATATTGAATCTTTCAAATTATTGATTATACAGTGTGTATCACAAGTATTACATACAAATATACAAATTTTTCCTTATTTTAATGTTTTCTTTAAAATTTAGATAGAGGAGCTGTATTAATATATATATATATATATATATATACATATATATAAATATATATGTATATATATATATACATATATATATAAATATATATAAATATATAAATATATATATATATATATATATATATATATATATATATATATATATATATGTCCAATGCTTTATGCAAAGAAAGAAATACCAGCTTTTGCTTTGTGAAACTCTGCTTTTGTCAAATTCGACTTTTGCTTTTGGTAAACTAACAATACATTGCTCTAGGACTTCTTTGTCCTACTGATGAGATCAAGAAAGATCGAAAGCAGATTTTGAAACTCCCTCACCTTTCAACGAAAATTGTTTCGGATAACCGATTCGTTTTCAAAGTTGATAAAATTTGAGACCCAGTTTGGCTGGGAAAGAGAACGCGTGCCACAAATTCGTGGTACACAATTTTCAGTTTTCTGTTTCGTCTCCAATTCGACTCTTCAGTTGCAGAAAGTATTGCTATACATATATATATATATATATATATATATATATATATATATATAACAACAACCAAGATATGAAATTTGGGAGCAAAGGTGTTAATCGAAACATGGGAAAACACAAAACAACGGATTTCAGCAGGGAAACCAAACGCTCATTTGTGCCTTCATTTGGAAGATCCCGAGTTTTCAGGATAACAACCAAGATCGACACGGAGGCGAATATAGCCCCCCCCCCCCGCCTGAACCTTCCGACCCATGGTAAATAACAAAGAAGATATGGGAATATCGCGTGATATGTTAACAACAACAACCAACAGATTCATGAGTAATTCACGCAAAAAGAAAAATGGCTACTGAAACAGTTGAGCGTTTGGTTCCCCTGCTGAAATCCGTTGTTTTGTGTTTTCCCATGTTTCGATTAACATGCATGTCCGCGGTCCACTCTGTTTCAGTAGCCCTTTTTCTTTTTGCGTGAATTACCCATGAATCTCATTGTTGTTGTTGTTAACATATCACGCGATATTCCTACATCTATATATATATATATATATATATATATATATATATATTTATATTATATTCAATCCTTTAATTGTAATTTTATAGTTTATTATAGTTGATATATGAATATAATGATATACAACATTATTTGTCGAAGTTTTCACAATTTGTGATTCTAGCGACACCCTTGTACACACCCCTTTAGTAGCGTACGTAACCTAATTTACTTTTGACAGTAGTTGTCAATCAATGCCCGGCCAAGGTAAATATTAATTTCTGGATTTAGAAAGATAAATTAATTCACAATATACTTAATCACTCTAAACTCAGGGTGGGATCAAACATTTTTAAATGAGAATAATTCAAATTTTGTAATTTTCAAATAATATTCCAATCAAATATTATTCTATATTCCGAATCTCGAGTAACTGTTTTTTTATATAATAAGGCACTTGAATTATTTTATGACATCTACAAATTAATTGTCACTGGAAATTAAGCAAATGTCACTGATTAAATCAAAATTACTATAGCATGCAAAATGTTAAATACGTTGAAAATAGATACTGAATAAATACCACAGTGAGTTGGAATCAAAACTATATATTATATAATCAGATAACAAAGTTTTATTATTTCCCAAAATATTGTAAACGAAATAAAGATAATAATTTCTACCAATCTTAATATTTCTACAACCTATTCTAAAACTCGACTAATTGTAAATTTTTTATGCAAAAGTTCAACTCGTTTAATATACCCTTGACGTGTATCAATGTCAAATAACGCAAATTTGTCTTCAAATTGTTTATTCAAAATTTTTCACTTGATATAAGACCTTTTATGTATAACGTTAATTCGGTTTGGCTAATATTATTCTATAGATGCATCTATTTTCGAAAAGTATTTAGAAAGGCCTGTTAATTCTCGAGAAATAATTTTAATCTGGAGTGGACTCACCAAATAGGAGAGGAAAACTCGTACGTATTCTAAATGTATTTAGAATTCTGCAAAACTTTCTAAATATCTGATTTAGAAACTGGATAGCACTTACACTTGATACGATGCAATGCTTCTATGAATTATGCACGCACTGGCTTTACAAAGTATGGCTTTATAATCTGATTGTATAGTTATAATTTTTATTAAATTCTCAACAAAATTTGAGACAACTCTTATTTCGATGTTGTCTCTTGGGGGTTTCAAATTCAACTAACTTTACTTTTCTCAAATAAATAACTCTCTTCTCCTGTGGTTACCAAAAATTCCTTCTTTTAAAAAAATCCTTATTTATGTTTCCCTATAACAAAGAGAGATTTGAATTCTTCTATCACCATTGTAATTCTGATAGCAGAGACATCTGTATTTTAAAATTTCAAATATATTCTCCAAATAGTAATATAATCTGTCTATCATTAAATATATTCTACAAAAACGTCATCCGAAAATTAAGATGTCAAATTTGATTTGTATACCGAATCTTTCAAAATTATTGATTATACATATAATACAGTGTGTATCGAACATATTGCATATAAATATAAATAGTTTTCCTTATTTTAATGTTTTACATTTTAAATAGAGGAACTGTATTAATATATATATATATATATATATATATATATATATATATATATATATGTATCTCCTCTGTACGATGCCGCAACCAATTTTAGGCAAAATCGGATGATAGTGCTGCCAGTTGGATGATAGGTCGACCGGGCTTGGATGATAGGTCGACCGGGTCTTTGCTGGGAAATAAAATGGATAGGTAAATGGAGTTTAGCGCAACCAACAAAAATATATTTTTGGTCGCCCTATCATTCAAAAATCTGACTGAAATGCAGCAGTGTTGCCACTGCTATCAATAAACATTAAATGAGGAGGTACCAGTCTCCGGAACCGTTACTTATTTAAAAATGTACCTCTATTATGTCGAAAACTTGTGATCGTGGCGCATCTGATAATAATCATGCAAAGATACGACGTTATGTTATTTTATATTAGGAATATAAATTTGTTTCGAATTATTCTATCATTATTATACGGCTCTGTAAATGTTGTGCTATTGTCAGTGGAAGAAGTAGAAAAATATAAGTATCGATATATTTCAACAGTATCGATATATGTATGATAAAAAATATCAATTAATTGATTTATTTTTCAGAGTGGTTACTAATGAGCTTTATCAAAGTAATCGAACTGGTTCCTTTTAATCTATGTTTTCAAAAAAATTCCAAACTGCAGACATGTCGCTTTGTTAAATAAATATAAAAAATCTAACTCCAACCAACACTAAAAATAATGAACGAATCACGAATGAAACATAATATGAACAATTAATTATTATAACTATACCACTCGACGCCAATCCGCCATTATATTATCCACAAAATTATTAGACCTGCTCTCCACCTACACTACAGCTGCACTACTGTACACATATACTCCTACATACATAATATGTCATGTCACATATGGAAGGTAACCTTTACCCTCCTTATACTTACTAGTTACATGCAGCAGATCTCAGATCAACGAAACTAACACACAAATGAAAATGTCGAATTTGATACCTTGAAATAAATATCGATAAACGACAGTATCGGAATTAAAAATATCGACGAAATTTATCGATTATTTTCTAAACAAATATCGATATTTCAATTCCCATCCCTAACTGACCACAAACCACAATCAATAGAGACACAATGATGATCAGAGATATTATCTCTGATGATGATATCCTCCTTACCTGCTTGTAAAATGTGAAAGGAAAATCCATGTTAAATTCAGAATAGCAGATTATCTTTCTTATCAAATATAATTTAAAAAAACTATTAACATATAGAAATAAACAATAAAATTAACTCAAAAACATGTTAAATTTTTTTGAAGTAAAACCGTTGTAGGTATAATAAATACAATGGTGAAACTAAATAGATTTTAATTTAAACCAAAGAAATAAATGATTAGTTTACCAAGTTATGGAAAACAATTTATAGGTTTTGGTGGCCTAATGGTTAAGATTGACACATTTCACTTTTTAGTTATCAAAACGACTTTCTCCAAATCACGGTCATGTTTAATTTTTTTGAAATGGAACTTCTTATATATGAGATTTTATTTCCTTTTTAATTTATAAATCAATTCTGCTAACTTATTAAACAATATTGATAATATTGTAAATAAAATATTTCATTTTTCTTTTTGTAATTATTTAAATTACCAGTTAAGCTTTTTAAACGACGTTATCAAGTATTAAGATGACATGCTATATTTATCCGTGACCTTGAGGTGAGCGTCGATTGTTTCTATAACCTACCTTTTCGAGTCGCCTATTCTAAAAGCTGATAAATGTATTTTCGATAGGGCCTACCTACAAATCGCAACGAATTTATTGGATTTTTTTAATATACAAATTATTTAGCATCTTCCAAATATACACAATACGGTTTTGTGTATTAATGTTTCCAAATACTAAAATCGGTCAACGCATCTACAACAGCTGGTGAAATGTTTATTCAATGTCCTCTTTTGTGGTGTACTACTGAATCGTAGTGAAAAATTAAAATGTTTCCAATATTAGTTTTTGTTTCAACATTTTCATAAATTTTACAAAATTCTACCTTTGGGATAGGTAAATCGGCCTTTTTTAAGTATCGAGTGAAATAATCAGAAAATACATTCATCAATTTTAAAACACCTACTTTCTTAGGTTAATTTCTGCATCACGTTATAACTCATTTGGATCAGCGTGGAAAAACCATAATTTATATAGTTCTTCACTACTTACCAAGTTTTGGTTTTTTTTTGGGTTTTGCTTTACACAAATACTTCTCCCAAGTTATAATGAATGTGTTATAGCCTTCAAAATGAACTTTCAACTCGTAATAATAATAATAATCAGTCATAGGGGTGACGGGGGTACATTTGAAGATAGTGCACATTTGAACACTTTCAAATTTACCGCCACTGTCATCTCTGGGTAGGTACTTGGAACAATTTCCGTACTGGCTCAATTGCACTGATACGTGAGTGTTCAGTTTTTCAATTTTTATGGCAAGAGCATGTGTTTATTGTTTTTGCGTCCTTAAATTGATTTAATTAGTGAACATTTAAAAGTGCAATAACTTTGATTTTGGTAAGTAGATTCGTTTTTGTTTTTAGGGCTACATACTTCTCAAAGGATATAGATTTGTTACCTTTTTAACTGTATGTTCTCTGGATAACGTTAATTTTTTTATTCATCAAAATAGGTATTAGAATTGTTTCTTGGGGCAAATTTTAACATAGTCATAGGAGTACATTTGAACAGCGTTCAAATGTACCCCAATAAAAGTTTGTTATATTAATTTTATGTCTTTATTTCAGAATAATAATGGTGCGCATATATAAGAAAAAACGATCTAAGCCAGAGATTGTAGAGGAAAACATGTCTGCTGCTATACGTGATGTAAAGGAAGAAAATATGTCAATCAGAGGGGCTGCTGCAGCCTACGGCATAGGTCACACAGCTCTATACTACAGACTCAACAAGTACAATTTAGAGGAAAGTAAAGCAGATTATAGTTCAAAATATATACCTAAGCATGTTTTTACTATGCAACAGGAGAAAGTATTAAAGGCCTACATACTCAAATGCTCCAAATTAGTTATGGCCTAACTTACACTGATATCCGAAAGCTAGCGTACAGTTACACTAAACTAGTGAAATGCACCTATCCAGAAAATTGAACATGAACAGTTAACGCTCGGAAAACCTGAAAGTACCATTTTGGCGCGTGCAAATAGTTTTAATAAAACAAACGTCTGCTCATTTTTTCACAACTATGAGCGAGCTCTTAAACTTTATCCATTTACAGCACAAAAAGTTTTTAATTTAGATGAAACTGGCATAACGATGGTCGTCCAGACACCAAACGTTGCCCAAAACGGTACAAAGCAAGTTGGGCCAAGTAGTGTCTACTGATAGAGGTCATCAAGTGAAGATGTGTGCCATCGTACAATCGACCGGAAATACGATTCCTCCAGTTTTTGTTTTTCCGAGGGCGAAGTTTCCCGATCAAAGGGCACGAGGAGGTCCACCAGGGGCGATTGGTCTTGCCAATAGCCCAAAGAGTGGATGGATAACTGCCTCTTTATTTATTATAGTTTTCGAACATATACAGAAACACACCAATAGTTCAAAAGAAGACCCCATATTAATTTTAATGGACAACCATGACTGCAGCCATTGGATCTGGTAGTGATGGCTCCATTTAAATCAAAGTATTCTCTCGTGCAAAATGACTGACAATCCATTTTTTAGAATTAGCCAACACTGTTTTTGTAATTTCATTCACAATTAAAAATTAAAACAGGTACGTGGCCGATTTCCGAAATTGTTTCTCCGACGGAGACTTTGAAGCAGCTTTTGTGACAGATAGGCCTCTCGTTGATCAGGTAGCACAGACTCAGCAAATTGCTCAAAATTTGAATAAAAAAAGTACTCAAGAACCCATCACTAATTTAGAAGAACCTCAGGCCGGTCCTTCAAATGCGGTTACACAGATTGATTTTTGCAGAATTAGAACGCCAAATTTAAAAGCTTTGGATGACATCAAGAAAAAGACTATATTTTAATTAGCTTTGCTAGAAATAATGTTACACATTTTGTAGCGCAAGTAATATCCAGACTTGAAAAGGATGAATATAAAGTGAACTATTTAAGGGGGGTGTTAGGGAAACGAGAAGACATATTTGAGTGTTCAATGTCAGAAAGTCCCGAATGTAGCGATGTTAGCATTAAAGACATTATTCTAAAGTTACCAAAACCCATTATACATGATGGTACAGCACGAACATGTCTTTTTGCGTCGATTTTACTCCATATAATGTATCTTGGAAGGCTCGTTCAAATCGACCCCATGGTTCAAATGTACCCCATGCAAGGGGTAGATTCCAACCAATGCATGATCTAATTAAGTTTGGTTTATTCTCTTTATTTTAAATAATTCCATTTTTAAGTTATACAAAAACTTTGCTTATAACCTAAGGCTACTTAACTAAATATTGATACCGTGTTTTACTTATTTTTTTCGTAATAAAAAATATTTTAGAAAAAGTGTTTAAATGTACCCCCCCCTCACCCCTAATCTAACTAGTTTTCCTTATAAATTAAATACAAATCTATTTTCTACAAAATCATTAAGTTTACTTAAAATATTCAGTTCAGTTCAGGCATGTTCTAAACTGAAAAAATATAAGAAAAATACTGTGAATTTTTTCATCTCTCTAATAACTTGGTTAAATGATTTTATAATTTTTTATTTAAATACGGAAGCCATATTTAACTTTTTTTTAAAATAAAATTGGACAGGATGACTCAGAAAACTTCTTTTTGGTCCCTTATCCCATTTTTTCGTTAAAATATACGCATGCTTGATTAGGAACCCATTCAGTATTTTTATTTACCGCGAACGAATTAAGGACCACGGGAAAAGTTTATCTTTCGACAAATGTTATCTATAGGCTTTCGACTGTCTCTTACTGTTGAATAGTATATTGTAACAAGGTAAACACTAAAAACATCCTCTATGTAGATTAGTGAAAAGAAGTACAATACTACGTCGGGTGAATCATGGGATTTAATCACAACGAAGGAATGTGATAAAAATATTAGTTTTTAGGGTAGAAATTTAGATACTCATGAAAGTGAAAGACACATAAATTTTAACTGTTAGCCAATACGTTTGATTGAAAAGATATGTTTTGTGAGACGCCATGGAAAACAACCCATGAATTAATTATTAAATTTGTTCGTTTTCTTTATTGTTGATATATTACAATAATATCTGAATTTTTGGAGTTTCCATCACTCCAGGGGAGTAATACTATACACATTACAAGTCTAAACGGGAGCTTTGTATAACTCTATTTACTACCCCGATAGCACCAAATATTTGCTAAATATTTTCTTTGCATAAAAGAAATATTTATATCTTTTATAAATATTTGTTATCTAAAACAAATATTTGTCAAATATTTATTATACAATATTTGTGACAAATATTTAATAAATATTGCTTAAATATTTGAAAAGTAATATTTCATTATTAACATAAAATAAATATTCGTTTTTTATGGATACAAAATATTCAAGATTTAATATTATAAAAATATTTTAGAAATATTGTCAGCACGATAAATATATAAGAGTTATACTTAATTGAACCACAATGTTATACCTGCTTTAAAGACCGTTTAAGTTTATTTCGTTTTTGTAAATTATTCCCACCTATAATTTTCGATGGCCAGGAAGCAGGAATATAAAAAATATTTGTTCAATATTTTCATATTATTCGATAAATAAATTGTATATATTTTTTCTAATTCCATGGTATACACCTATATTACTAATTTAGAAATTCAAACCAAACATTCAAATAATGTTAAATACCTACCTACCTACCTCTCTGAAAAATTCACATTTTGGGTAAATACCCACAAAAATATTCAAGTTGAATGTTTTTGTACTTGAATGAGTTATCTGTGTTTATACCTAAATTTTATTTCCTCGCTACCTACAGGTACAATATTTGTTCATTGCTCCCTTCTTTGCCTACGAAGAACGTTCTGCTCAATGTTGCCGGTTGAATATAGTTATTATATACGCTGGGGTAATAAAATTCAAATAAACGTATTATTTACTCTTCTTTTATTTTTATTTTGCGAGGTAATAATCCCATCCTGCATTTGGAATATTCACTACAAACAGTAGACATTAAATTCAGTTACTCAAACATTCAAAAGGAACAGGACATGTGAAGTTATTAGTATTGTTTACGGTTTATATTAAAATTCATCAGATATCGTCAACATGCCACACTATAGTGTACTAACTGCAGAGTTGGGAACTATTTAGAATAAAATCATTCAAAATACATATTTAAAATAGTAAATGGCATTTTATATTTTTCATTTTAAATAAATAGGAAAAAACCATTTTGCATTTTGTATTTTAAATAGCTTATATTTTCCATTTCCATTTTGCATGTGAAAGTAAAATATAAAATGCTTTGGGAACGAACTTCAGCTTGCTAGACTTGGAACATTTGACAAGACCTGACGTCATAGACAGCAAAGCCGATCGTTCATCGACTAAAATCACGGAATTTGTCTACGTGTATACACTGTGTCCGTAAAGTATGGAACAAATTCATTTTTAGCTAAACAGACCATTTTAAGAAATAATCCTGAAACACGTCGATTTTTGATTTTAATTTACCGTATTTTGAAATAATAATCTAATATACAGGGTGAATTACTTTCGAGTAATGACGTCACCGTCATTTTTTTTAAATGGAACACCCCCATTTTGTCTCAATTTTCGGATTACTCTAGCTGAGCTGATTCCAAAAATGTATCACATGTTGATTCCAATTGGTACAGGGTGGACAAAAATACAATAGTTTTGTGTGTGCTCATAAAGTAACGCCTAACATTCTTTATTAGTTAAATTAACAATATTATCAAATATACTTATTGTCTAGCGGACAGAATATGATGAAATACATGACTTTATAAATGTTCGAACTGCAGCCCTTGCTGTATTTGACAGTAACCCAAACGGTGTACAAATTCTTGTTGAAGCTTGTTTATTGTGTCTTGAGAAATATTGTTTATTGTTATCCGCATTCTCTCTTTTAATTCTTGAATATTTGCTGGTTTCGTTTGATACACAACATTCTTCAGATGGCCCCACATAAAATAATCCAAAGGATTGAAATCTGGTGACCTCGCTGGCCATTCAATTTCATCTAGATACCTTCTAACATCTACAGCATAATGTGGAGGTGCACCATCCTGTTGGAACCATAAACTTTCATCACAACATTCAGGATTACGTCTGCTGGGAAACAAATTACGTAAAGTAGGTATGAGATACTCCCTTAAAAACTCAAGGTACGTTGCCCCATTTAAATTACCTTCGATAAAGTAGGGTCCGATGATTCGATTTCTTACAATTCCAGCCCATACATTTACCTTTTGCGGGTATTGTGTATGATGCTCACGCATCCAGTGGGGGTTTTCTTTGGCCCAGTATCTACAATTCTGACGGTTAACCTCGCCATTTAACGTGAAAGTGGCCTCATCAGAAAAAATAATGTTTTGTATCAAGAGAGGGTCTCGGTGACATTTATCCATCATTATTTCGCAAAATTGGATTCTTCTATCGGGATCATCTTCGTTTAATTCATGCACAAGTTTGATTTTATAAGGATGCCATTTTTCAAGCTTTAATAATTTGTGTACCGTTGTTTTGCTAACACCGATATCGCGACTAACTTTACGCACAGAAGTGTGCGCGTCTTCTTCAAAACTAAGTACAACATCTAATGATGTATCAGCATTTGCAGAGGGACGACCTGATTTGCGTACATTTTCAACCGTACCAGTTTCTCGAAATTTCTTTTCAATCTTACTGACTGTTGAACGCGTTATAGGTCTTTCTGAATATTTATTATTAAACAAATTACACACTTCCATCTGAGTTAGCGATCTGTCTCCATACCCAATCATCACAAGTATTTCAATTTTTTGTTTTACACTTAACTCCATTTCTAATTCAAATTAAATCTAAGCAATAATTAAAACATTCACGAATACCAAAAATATTGTAGTACTAAACTGTCACTGAACATCAATAAATTAGTAAACAAATAATGACATTTCACAAAAAACTAGACGACTATGTTTTTTTTTAAATTGATAAGAAATAATTTCTTTCATATTCTGTTTGCTAGACCACAAGTACCAAACATGTTTGGAAACAGCTCATTTTTATTAATCTAAAAATGTAACAAACTACAGGGTGTTATAGTTAAACCAATTTCCACTAGATAATAAGTATTTTTGATAATATTGTTAATTTAACTAATAAAGAATGTTAGGCGTTACTTTATGAGCACACACAAAACTATTGTATTTTTGTCCACCCTGTACCAATTGGAATCAACATGTGATACATTTTTGGAATTAGCCCAGCTAGAGTAATCCGAAAATTGAGACAAAATGGGGGTGTTCCATTTAAAAAAAATGACGGTGACGTCATTACTCGAAAGTAATTCACCCTGTATATTAGATTATTATTTTAAAATACGGTAAATTAAAATCAAAAATCGACGTGTTTCAGGATTATTTCATAAAATGGTCTGTTTAGCTAAAAATGAATTTGTTCCATACTTTACGGACACAGTGTATAATCTTTGATCATATATTTTTTATATTCATTTCATTGAGTTGAGAGTTTTTTATATTTTCTATAGTAAAATTATTGTTTTTTTGTCTCTGGGATACTTTTTTCTGGCAAACTAAATGTTTGAGCAATCCGAAAACGAGATAAACGAAAATTGTGACAATGAAATGTCTAAAACATTACCGTTACTTCTAAACGGCAATTTTTTCAAAATTATAAAAATTGATAACGGTAATTCTGACTCAAGTGTACAAGCTGAATGCGTAAATTGTAAAACGCATATAAAGGGCAGGTTGAATGCGACTACTAATTTCAGAAATCATCTAAAGGTTAGTATTTTCTCATAGTTATCATGTTCTTTAGATATACATAATAATTTTTTAAGGTAAAGGAACATCCTCATTTAATCCAAAAATATGAAAAATATATTAAAACAAAATTTGTCCACCCCAAGAAAAGATTGCCAATTTCCCCCACTCATAAAGATGGCTCCAAACCTAAAAAACTGAAGCAAACATTACTAAGTAAGATGTCCCAATATTCTGAGCAAATAGTTGCTGATAATCTTAATTATCACGAATTTCATCTGCCAAACCATGAGTTCTTTGGTTTTAGTGGAACATGAAGCTTTTGTCAAGCTTGTGGCAGCTGTTGAACAATTATTTTCGTTAGGTGGAATGATCCTGAGGCCGAAAAGGAGAAATTTAAGCGATGAAAATTTTCAAAAATTGCTTCTTTTAAGAGCAAACGAAAAAAATCATGAAATATTTACAATATTATAAATAAAACCTTATCAATTTAAAAAGCATTTTCATTTTATCAATCTATTTGAAATACCTATCTCCATTTTCTATCTTGAATAACTTTTTCAAAGCTATTTTGTATCTTGTATCTTAAATGAATTTATTGAAATCCATTTTGTATTTTCATTTCAAATAGATTTCATCATACATTTTACCCATCTCTAACTAACTGAGCATGCGTTGCACATGAAAACGAACGGTACCGTGCGCCGTAAACATAGCAGCCATTTTGTGTTCTGTTTTGTTTTTTGTTTGTTCAGGTACCATTCAGAGACATCGTTTATATTTTGTGAATTATTGTGATTGTTTGTGTATTCGAAGTTGTGTTTATAATATAGTTAATATACATTATCACAAGATAAAAGCTTGAAATAATTTATATGAAGTCCTTCACGAAAATCTACCCAACTATAAATACAGTTAATTTTCTCGCCTATGATAACAATTAGTAGCAATGTGTTTTCTTTTTTAGGGAAATGCACCATCACGAAGAATTTTGATATTGACTATTTAATATGGTCAATCATGGTTCTTAGAATTAAAATATTTATAAATTAACAGTGTTTCATTTTTTAGGGAAATGGTTTTGCAGAATCCCAAAGAATTCTAACTTGTCAATCATGTACCTAATTATTAAAATATTTATAACAAATATTTAATCAATATTCCAAACAAATATTTCATAAATATTTAAAACAAATATTTGATAAATATTTATAACAAATATTTATTTAATATTTAAAAATAATATTTGTTTAATATTTAAAAATCTGTCGCTACAAGTATTTAACAAACATTTTTTTAAAATATTTAGAAAATATTTTTGGCTTTCTGGGTACAAATGTACACTTTAAATTTGACTGGAACAACCGTATCTTAAAGGAACAACCATGTAAACAAACACTCCATCAAATAATAGCTGATGCCAATTTACGCTGAAGCCGACTTTTTGGTATTGCGCTTGAGCAACCGAACCGAACTTTTAGTCCTAACAAAACCCCAAGAACTACTATAACCGATTTGGAATCAATGTGCGCATGCGGCTTGTCCCTAAACTGGTTCGGAATCAGACCTGCGAATAAAGCTAATAATATACTTATTATCTATACCGATTGCGGCCTTATTCTCATTCCGTAAAAGCAATGGTCTATATTCCTAATACCTATAATAACATCATGTCGGCTTAAATAACCGTTTTTCCAATTGTAACGATAGATCATCTATCGTTATTTTTAGCATTATTTTCTAGTATTAAAAACCAGATAATTTATTTTCAAAATCCTTTTTGGACACCTTCTTCTATAAACATTATTTTAAAAGATCTCTTTCCTGAGTTCATATAATGAAAAAATCCATATTTTCAACTTTTTGTTCCAGTTAAGGACAGAGTCTGTATTTTTTGTTGATACCAAATTCATGCAGGTGTTCAGACGTAAACAACTTTTGCGGCCGGCACCGACCAAATATTCTAGAAAATTGTAGCGGCCGAGGCTTTAGGCCCTCCCCTATTTTCAAAATGAACCTTTACCGGCCTTCGAAAAGCCGGTAATTTTCTCACATTATGCAAATAGTTCAATGACTAAATTATTGTTATAACAAATCTGATTTCAGTGTGACGATTAAGCATAATAGGTTGACTTTCTAACCTATTGAAAATTAGGTCCTTTTTCAAACCATTTGGAAATTTCCTATTCGGTATAGGTACCTGATCTTGCTATGAAATATTCCAATTAAGAAATCTACGTAAGAAGTGATGACAAATACATTATTCTGCTAAAGTATATCACATACAGATATTTTTGATGATTTATTTCTAGAACAAAAAAATATTTTATCTATTTTTAAATCAAACAAGTTCTGACAATGGAACAACTTCTGATATCTGCTTCATACTTAAAGTTGTTAATTTAAAACAACTGTATTATTCAAGTGATCTTCATTTCTCATACAGCTTAATTTTTGTATCTCCGCTCTTTCAATAATTCTATTTTCTCTATTGTGGTTCCTTCATTCTCAATTATCTACATTTGATCAGAAATTACTTAGATCTTACCATTATTTAAAAATAATAGAAAACTTTTTGAAACTTAAAAGTTTATATGCCACCAAATTTGACAACTGTTATTAACCTTCTTACAAAAGTAGTCGCCGACCTTGGAATTCTTTATGGATTTAATGTTACAATTCGTTGTTTTTTTTCAATAATATGCATACGCTCTTTTACCATATGTCTATTAACTTAATTATAATTTAGTTTGTGGTTCATTATTTTCAGACTATAATTTTAGTATGACTAGTATTTCCGTCACGTGACTGAAACGTCATCAACCGTATGCATCTGAACCAAAACAATATGACAAATGCTTGTATTGAGTTTCGTTCTTTTTCTGTTATTAGAAGAAGACAGTACCAACATAGTATGTGTTGAATAATATCGTCAACTAAGTCACGTGATGGAAATAAAGCTTCACTGTACATACAGTAGAAACGCTAAGTCTTTTCCGTCACGTAACTGAAACGCCATCAACCATATGCATCTGAACCAAAATAATCTGACAAATGCTTGTAATGAGTTCCGTTCTTTTTCTGTTGTTAGAAGAAGACAGTACCAACATAGTATATGTTTGAATAATATCGTCAGCTTAGTCACGTGATGGAAAAGCTTCACCATTTCTACTGTATATTAGCTAGATAACTTAGACGAAAGTTCTTATCTATTTTTTAAAAGGATTTAAAGTACGTTACCCAAATGAGGATGAAGTAGGTAGGTAGGTTTTGTTTAAGATATACTATAACATTTTTCACCATGAATATTTATTATGTAGTTGCCTACCTCTAGTTGTCTCATCGTCATTTCTGTCGTCATGTAGTTTATTTCATAGGTAAAAAATACCTACCGTTTCAGTTAAATATATAAAATTCTAGGTTGTCTAAAGTTAAATAGGTACAAGTACGTAGATTAGTCAGCAGATAGGTACTAAAGTGAATGGACTTTTTTATAGGTACATTCTATTTGCCTTTATTTATTTCTCATTATAAAACATGGTACGTACCTATTCTGAATTAGGTACCTATTGTTACAATACTTTAATTATATAAAACAGCGTATTCGTTTCAATACACACTTTATTTTTTAACAGCCAAACCGTAACTAGATATTTCAACTTTTTTGTGGATAAACCAATACCAATCGTATATTAGATAGGTTGGGCGGAAAAGTAATATAATAAATATATTATTGATTAAATGGTAAAAGCACAAAATAAAACGGTGTTAAGGCTCCCGGCTTACCATTGTGAACTTAATCCGATTGAGTTAATATGGGCAGACATTAAAAGATATGTTGCAGATCATAACACAACGTTTCGGTTTGCTGATATGAAAAAAATATTTGATGTAGCGATAGAAACAATTACTTCTAATACATGAAAAAAACACGTAAATCACGTTAAAGAAAAAGTTGAAAGTAAAATGTGGGAGCTGGATAATCTACTGGATGATATTTTCGACACAACCATACAACCAATCATTATTCCCCTAAATGAAGAAGAGCTCTAGCTGCTCGGAGTAGTAGAGTAGAAATTTTTTGTGTCGTGCACGAGGTGTGTCAAACATAGATTTTTGTCCAAGAGTAAATTAATATTTTAGTGATGTTTTTTGAATTTTTAAATTTCCCCTTACAAGCTGAATGTAAAAAGATCAACTAAAATTTTAATTTACTCTTGGACAAAAATCATATTTTAGACACACCTCGTATACGACTCAAAATTTTTATAGCTGATAACTGTATTTAAAATTTTGGCCCATGCAAATCTTTCTATAAAGGATACCTTTTTCCATTTTGTGTAAATAATGTAATAGATACAATGCATATCTTGTAAATAACGTATATTTTACATTTTATGGTAACAAACCGTAATTGATTTAATAAATTTTAAAATAATTAATACATTATTGTGTGAATACTCAATACGCCCCTGTTCAACCTTATTCACCCGCCTAGATCATTCAATATGCACGTGATTTTATTTACATGCGGTTTTTCTTGGGAGCGAACAGACTTTAGATCCTATATACAAATTTGGGAGTTGCCTTTATTACTTTTTAAATATTAGGTAGGTACCTCAGGTACCTAGATTCATAGATTGCTTCAAAAATTTCATTTTGAGACGAACTTATTTGAAGAAATTATGTTGCAATAATTTTCCACGTGTTTTATAACTTGTAACGTTGAATCGTCGTTTCATTTCTGTTTACTCAAGGTCACTCAAACCCTTGTTTTTAATACCTGTTTGCTATTACGGAACAATTGAATATTCGATACTATTGTGTAGTCAAATTAAATATTTAACTGGTCTACTAGATCCCAACCGAATTTTGGACTCTACTATAAATAGGGAAAATATTTTTAAATTTACTTCTTTCACTCATATTTTGGGGTGAATATTGGTTGGTGCGTGCGTTATCATAATTGCGTTGTTTGGTTTTATATTAATATTTTTTCTACCTTCCATTGCATTGTTTGCAATAAAAGTAGCTTGAAGAAAAAAGTATATTAATACTGGTAAGTTAATCATTATTATTAATATAGTCTGCTGTTGATTTTTAGTAATGATCATACCGTGCAGTACTGGGAATATTGAAAATTTATTAACTTAATCAAAGTAAGTTATGGGAACAACAACTAGTATATTTTGTAACTGAAGTTTTCAAGAAATATACAATTTTTCATAGCTTACTTTAATTGTGTTAAATTACTTAGTTGACAAATGTCTGGTCATTTACATTAAACTGTTTATTTTCCGAATATGTTGGTTATAGTTATTCATGAAGTGATAGTTCACGAGAAACACACACACCCCTTCCATTTTTAAGGCAGAAAAATACTACTTGGTCATCTCCAGAGAGAGCAACAACTAGGGAAGCATTTGCAGATTATTTTAAAGATGGTAAAGTACCTGCGCTTACCATTATCCAGAAGAGAAAATCGGACTGTAAGACGCTTGCCCGTTCCTCTTTACAAATTCAAGGTTGGATCAGGGCTGAAATTCAACGAACAAAAAGAGGTAAGATTTGTTTTTAATGGTGAGTGTGTCCGCACAGTATTCACTTATATTTTTATGTTGAATATTTATTGATACTATTAAATATTACAGGAAAAGTTGGTTGGACTACACCCCAGAAGATAAAATGCGGAACATATTTTTCGAAATATTACAACAAAACTTCATCTTCTGTATATCCTTCCGCTCAAGACATACAAAAAGCAATTGAGACAGTAGAAGAATTTAAAGATAAATCCATACCAAACGTAAAAAGTCACCTTCAACATGATTTTGCATATGTAAATCGACAAAGAAAGAGTATTTAAAAATTGTATGAATTATGGTTTTTATAAACTTGTGTGTTGTAGGTATTTTTTAAAATCTTTATTATGTTGCGTCATAGGTTTAGGCGTTGTAGACTTTTTTAATTTGGATTTTGTTACGTTGGTCGTTTAAATATTTCAATCCTAAGGATTTTTAAACATTAATGTATCAACAGAGTTTGCTACTAGCTTAATAAGTTTAATTTGGGTAACCATCAACTTAATTTTTTTGAATAAGGACTTGGATTTTTCATTAAACCCTTTTTTAGGTTTTGTATATATACATACAATTATATAGTATACTTGACCATTTCACCATTTTACGTATTTGAAAAATCTTCATCTTTTTTGAGACCGCTATTCTTTACTAAAGTCAAATTAATAATTTTAAATAGCAATTAAGTAAGAATTTTTTTAAAAAATGAACACTAAATATTTGTCCAAAAATCTGTTGAATATGTTGACGGATAGTACACGCATTTCAAAAAATTACAGCCGAATTTGTTGATACAGCCACATCTCATAATATGTCAAGGAGAATCGAACTAATATTGCACAGAATGGACGTCATTATTACCCTTGAGTATAGAGATTGCTACCTAATTGTCATTTGTAAAATACAGCATTATTTGTTAATTGTCAGTAAGCTTCAAAATAAATTGTTGAATTTTGGAAAGTTTAATCATTTTATTTAAAAATTTGTATTTAATGCTCAATATTCAAAATTATTAATTTTACTTTGGTAAAAGAGAGCGGACTCAAAAGGTTTATAGGTTTTATCGTTTTGTTTTACTATAATATCAAAATAAAATGTAATGTAAAGATAACACTTCATACTACAAAAATTCTAAGCTAAAGGTAGGTAGAACATTAAAAGTCGAGGGCATACATGTAATTTTTATTTTTCTATTTAGGTATAGGACATTCAATTTTAACAAAAATATATGGCTCAACATTTTAAAAATCTAGCACAAACAATTTAAAAAGTTGGCACGTCTAGATACTTTGGTAATGGAACGAAATGAATAGCACGTTAAATATTTCTAGCAATTTATAAAGTTTATTAACACGTACCTTAACCTAAATTTAATATGTAATTTATTTTAAAATGTTAATATATTATTGTGTATTATCTTAGATTTAAATTTACCTATTTTATCACTTGGTAAAATGTAGTTTCATTACACACTTATGTAATTTTTGCAGTCGATGAAATTGTGATATCAAAAGTCAATATTAAAAGTATAGTAATAAATCTGGTTTATTACTAAATATTCAATTTTAATGTTGACGTTTTGATATGACAATTTCATCCTCTGTTCAATATTTGTTTTATTCCTGAATAATTCTTACAAAAGCAAGTTTTCTAGGGATACTATTAGTAAAATATATCGAGGCTGCATCAAAAAAAGTGTACACTAATGTATAACATTGCCTAATTTACATATTTCTTTGTACTTTGCAAAAGCCAAACTCATTAATATATCATAATATTTACAGCACAGGTCTTTTCCATTTAAAATTTTATTAAATGTATCCACATAAAAACACAAACATTAAAACTAATATTAATAAATTTATTTACAAAATTCTTATGATCCATACAATAAAGAAATGTCTGAATGAAAAAGTTGTTTTTTTCTGTCATATGAATTTATTATTCTTTCAAAAAGTTTAGTAGATATACTCCTCAAAATATTGTATGTAACTGATATCGGGCACTTAAAACATGTTTTTTATATTCCCTTAAGTAAAAAATAAACTTTGTATAGATACGTCTTATCTTCTCCGGATTCGAAAAATATTGTTTCTGATGTACCCAAAAAGTATCAATCAACTTCACTTTTCTCCTATTCTGGAAAAAATTTATACTAATTTAGCATATTTATTTAATGATAGAAGTTAGGAAGTATTAAACAAACAATAAATTTAATACATTACTAATAATAATTTTATTGTGACTATTGTATATTGTGGTTACAATAAGTGCTAGGTATTTCAAACAGTTTAGTGCACATACAGGGTGTGGCATTAGTGCAAGGAAGTACAATTATGATATATGATAAACATTTATTGAGATCAAAATTCTAATTCAAATATGTGCATATTTTAAAATATTTTGGAATATACATAGTTAGTCATATTTATGCAGGCAACCTAACGTATGTTTTTTCAAATGGAACACCCTTTATATTTTTACATTTTTAGACTCTTCTCGTTTCCATAATTAGAGTTGTGCAGTGTTATACATGTTAGTTTGAAAGATATAAACAGATTTATATTAATTTTGTAGCATTTGTAGACATTTGATATAAAAAAATCTATTTGCACCTGTAGAAATTTTGATATGGTCTATTGTTGTTTAAAATTATTGATGTATCGAAAAACTTTGTGTTTTTGGATACAAGGTGAACAGAAACTCGGATTGATTATTTTCTCGGATTTATTAAACGAAACACACTGTATTTTATGTTTGTAATTATATCTTAATTTATTACACTTCTTTATTCCTGAGGCATTCCCTATACCTAATTTTGTTAATTTCTGAGTTATTCGAGATTTTTTCAGTCAAATATTAATAGGATCAAAAAATAAATGAAATTTTATAGTGTTCACCGTTGAATTATTAAACATGAATAGATTTTTCGAAAAAAATAATATAAACTCATTCTTCTGTGCTTTACATTGGGAGAAATATCAAAAGATCTTCGCAGATATGGTTATTGTTGTATAAAACGTTAATGAAAACTGTAAATAGACCAGTTCTTCTTTTAGTTTGACGTTAAATGTTAAGAAATGTAAGTAGTTCTTTTGAAGGTCGCTTGCAATTATGCATCGACGTAAGCGCTTGTTGTAGATTTAATTTTTTTGTAATAATTTCGTTACAACTTAATGTTTATTTGACAATAGTATAAAATGATTAATAGTTATTTAGATTTTGTATAATCTGCAATGCATCAACCTAATTTGTCAAAGCCATGGCCAAATGGTTATTGTCTGGTTTCATTAACGTTTTATTAAACAATAATTAATCTTAACTATTAAGGTCTTTTGATATTTCACCCAATGTAAAGCACAGAACAATGAGTTTACACTATTTTGTAATTGTTTTTTTGGAAAAATCTATTTATGTTGACGGTTAACACTATAAAATGTCTTCAATTTTTTTTATCCAAATAATATTTGGCTGAAAAAATCAGGAATAACTCAGAAATTAAGACAATTGAGTATAGGGAATGCTTAAGAACTAATGACGTACCATAAATTAGGATATTATCACAATAATAAAATACAGGGTGTTTTATTTAAGAAATCGGAGACAATAGCAATCCGAGTTTCTACTCACCCTGTATTCAAAAACGAAGTTTTTCGATACATCAATAATTTTAAACAACAATAGACAATATTGAAATTTCTCCAGGTGCAGGATATTTTTATATCGAATGTCTACAATGCTACAGGGTGCTGAAGTTGCTGCGAAATTAATATAAAATTGCTTATATTTTTTAAAGTAACCTGCATAACATTGCAAAACCCTATATTATAGAAACTAGAATAACCAGAAGAGTCTAAAAATGTAAAAATATACAGGATATTCCATTTGAAAAAACATAAGTTTGATTGCCTGCATCAATATGAGTAACCCTCCCACTAAACAAGAAACATAACAAGTTTTTTTGTGATGTTATTTTTAGAGACTTTTCGTGATGTTTATTTAAAACATTAATAAGATATCTCCTAGATGTCTTAATTTAATTACCAACTCTATTAACATCCATGTCATGTGAATAAAACATATTTTTGATGTACACAATAATACTTGTATTCGCAGTTACATACACATCCTATGAACTTCTTTTTATCAACTTCCTATAGGAAACATTCATACGATGTTAATTTGAATACTTCTCACTAATATCACATACAGAACGTTACTGTAATATTACAAATTAACATGTTTCTAAGATGATCACATGTTGCAGTTACTTTCACATCTTTCGAAATAATTTTTAGTAAGTTCGTGTGATTACTTCTTTACGATGTTAGTTCATAAAACTTTCAGTAATGTCTCATATTAAACATCACAGTAACATAAAAAAGAAGAAAACAGAAGAGGAACTGATGAACGAACAATTATCTGTGGAAACAAATGACGGGCATGAAATGGCGGATGGTTTTCAGTTTTGTGTTATATTTTATTTGCAGGAAGCACATTTTTTGCAAGTACTTGAATGAATTGGTCTTCGTTTTTGTTAGTTCCTACCTAGCTTCAGCTTCTATGCTTAGTTATAATTCTTGTTATAATGGACGAACAACAGCTGTTATCGGTAAGTACCTATTCCAAAATCATAATTATTAAAATTTAATACTCATTCAAGACTTTAATCGGCTATTGTACATTGAAATTCCAGGTGGCGGAATTGTACACTAACATTATATAATAGAGTTTACAAAATAACGGTTTTTTCAATTTTTAAAATATTTTAGTTAGTAAGTATATTTTAAAAACGATTCACATTATTTTAAATCACAGATATGCATTATACCATACAAAAAACTTAATATTGCAATAGGGTAGATATTATTATTAATAATAAAACATGCTCCTATGTTGGCAGAGAGATGAATCTAGAAGAAAATATTTTCAATGTTCAAGATGTTTCAGAAGCTACTTACGTAAATAAAATAAAAAAATAAAAAACAAATAGTTGGTAATTATGTAAAGAAAGGGGAATAACTATTTCAGATAGTCTGATACAGATATTGTATTAAACAGTTCAAAAAATATTGAATGGAGTATCTTTAGTTCTAGTTTTTGTAGTAGCAGTCATAGCCATCAATATAGTATTGCAGGTTTAGAAAATTTTAACATTAATACTAACAATTCTTGTGAACAATTAGAGACTGTTTAAGACATTAAAAACAGAAATTTCTGTTGAAAAGCTCATTTCCATTTGAAAATACACTGAATGCTCCAGTCAACAAACAGGATTAAATTATTTATTATTGTAGAAACACGGCTATTGGATACAATTAATTATAAACTCATTTAACTTGTTAATGTGTTCATATCTCTCCTTCATAAGTAGATTTTTTGTATACAGTGTATTAATAATGTTAGTTTTCATTAAGTTACAATTCCACGATGTTAATATACAATATGTTCCAGGATGAAAATAACAAGATGTGAATAGTATATTATTTTATACAGGAAAGAAGTATGAATTTTCATGGCACATCTGATTTTACCTCCGAAACGGAGTGAGGCATGTAATAGAAGGTAAATCATGAAAAGTTACTTCTCGAAATAAAATATGTTGTTATTACTTTGAAAAGCACCGCGTGTTTCTTGTGGAAAATGGGTCCCAATCAATTGGCTGAAAATCGAGTTTGATGTAGTTTATGATGATCGATCAAAGGTCTCCATGGGCACAATTTGATCTAAAGTAATTGTTTTATTACCTGCTGTTCAGAACACCTTTAAATGTTTCACAGATAATTATTTTGAAGTGTACGTTATGGAATCGTAGAGGCACTCAAAACAGCGACTCTTACCTAAGAAAAAGTAATCGTAAGTAAACGATAGAAGTTTCAGATTGGATTTCTGTTGATTTAACGTAATGTTTCATAAAATCTTTATTAGTTTTAATATCATTAAAAAACTATTCTAATAAATTTTCTGTAAACTAGCTGTAATGTATGTGTATCCGTTAAACTTTATTAATTCAGTTTCAAAGTATGTTGCATTATGGCAACTACAGATTAATATACCCTTTTTTGTTCTTGGCTTTCACTGAATGCGTTCAATAGTTTCCACTTTCCACACTTGTTATGTAATATGCTTAAACAATATTATTTTTTTTAGGTTGGATTCCTGGACAATATATTTTTTTTTAATTTTGTACCTGTTTTTTCAAATTTACTGTACTGTTCATTAAAAGTGAATAAACGTTTTAAATCCTTTATTGTTTTTTTTGCTATTTTATTTTAAATGTACAGGGTGAAGAACTAATAACGACTGTAGGCCACATCTCAGAAAAGAATCATGGTACAACTTTCAAAAAAATTACCTTTATGTAAGTGATACTGAAAAATTGCTGGAGAATATTTTGCAGTCTCTAAAATATCCGCTAGGGGTGGAATGAATACTCGAAAACATAATACTTCAAAAAAACATATTAAAGGTGTCCTAAAAATACAATTTTTGAAATATTGATGAGATTATTAATAAATATAATTAAGGAGATTTTTTGCCATTATTCTTCAAATAATGGGTGGGGAAGGTTCAAACTTATGAACAAATGTATAACTTTGTCGTTATGATTTTAGCTGCATTTAAAAGTGTTTTTGTGTTCAATAAGATGGATAACAAAATTAGATAATATTGTATTCACTCGGAAATTTCAAATGTAAATTGAAGCATTTTTTTAATTTTTATATATTATGATAACGTAAATCTCTTTCCATCAGGATTTAAAAAATGTCTCATTACATTTGAAATTTCCGAGAAAATGGGAAAATTGTCGACTTTTTCACATAGCGTTGACAAAATTGTCCAATTTTATTATTTTTGTTAAGCATATATCTTATTAAAGAGGAAAAAATCTTAAATGACTCCAAAAACATTGATATCGATTTAAAAACAAAAAAGTGTTGTTTTTAGGTTGAACCTTCCCCCACCCCTTATTTGAAGAATAAGGACAAAAAGTCCCTGTCTACATTTTTTCATAATCTCATCAATATATAAAAAATTGTATTTCTAGGATACCTTTAGTATGTCTTTTTTGGAGATAATCACAGTATTATGTTTTTAAGTGTTCATTCCACCCCATAGCAGATATTTTAGGAACTCAAAAATGTTTTCCAGCGATTTTTCAGGGTCATTTTCCTGAAGGTATTTTTTTAAAGTTGTATAATGATTATTTTTTGAAATATGGCGTTCTTAGTTGTTCACCCTGTATTTGCTGATTAGGCACAGAAACATCTATAGGATGTCATCTAAAATGTTTGAGGTAAGTTATTTAGAGGTTTAAGTAATGTCCATACAACATCTAAGAGAATACACTGTATTGTTTTTGATATGTCTCATTTAGATCATTGATAAGATGTTATTTTTTAGACATTGCATTAACATTGTCGAGAAGTTAAAAGGGATTTCAGAATGTAACAGAAATGTTGTTTTTAGTTCGTTATAAAGACTACCTTTTGAGGAAGTTCTAGTAACATCACAGTAATGTAAAAAGGCAGCGCTTTAACGTTGCTGAGAAGTTAAGTTAACAGCCACAAGCTGGGCATAAGCGGTTGTATAGATGTGCATGTGATGAAAACAAGAGGAAAAAAGGAAGAACATTATCACAATGTGATGTTGAATTAACATAACTGTAATATTTATTTGCATAGTGGGCTGTATATGTTAAAATATTTTTAAAGTATGCCCCTATGTGTATTTTAATTTTGATCTTAATAAATGTTCTTCATATCTCGTATGACAACCGAGTAGTTGGACTTCCTCACACTAATGCCTCACCCTGTATATAAAGATAAGTACTTACCAGACAAATATAAGGTTCGTTCGTAGAGCAGTAAGAAACCGTTAGCAACTGTACAGCACAGACGCATTTCGTTAAAGAGCGTTCGCACAAGCCAAACCAAAATTCAGTGATTAAAAATCCAACGTTCGTACAAAGAAAATAATCGGTTTGAAACTGATTGGCAACCGTCAGAATAATTCGCTGACTAATAAGAAATTTTAAGTTGGAGAGATGTTAGACATGCGTAGTTCACAATGACATTGATAAATCCAATAGGAACTAAAAATGAGCTGTTTATTTGTTTTTTCTTTGGTGTTTAAATTTGATAACAAGTAAATAAAAATTACGGATTTCTAAAGTGCCAACCTTTGACCTATACTTCTGGTATATATCCAGTAGCATAAGAGTATTTGTTCTTGTCTATGTAAATGATGTGCTACAATCTGAGAATAAATGAGCAAAAGTTGTATTCTCAGTGCTATTTAAGGGGTTCTCTAGTTCTAAGGAATTATTATTTGTTGTATTAAAAACTAATACTTCATCCAGAATCAGGTTATCACTTGCTAAAAAACATAATATAAAGAAAATGTCGACAACAGGTAAAATACCAAAAACATACTTTCCATCCTTTTTCTGAAAATACCAGCTTTATAATTTTCAATATTAATATCACAACTTAAGAAATATATATTTTATCACAAATTATATTCCTCAACAATCAGATATTGAGGTAAGTATTCGGATTTCGGCACAGTTGCATTTGTGTTTACAAAAAGTCGCTATCAAGTAGAGAAAATATCATATTTGCGTTCGTAGAGTGAAAAATTTCCGACCGATTTGAAACCAATCAAAAACCGCGCATGAGTACATAATAATCAGAAATTGGTTGGAAACCGTTAGCAAATTATGTTCTACGAACAAACCTATAGTGTCAGGCCTGTCACATCAACGGAATTTTCCGTAGACCTACGGAATTCAAAAGATATCTACGGAATCTCCGAAAAGTCTCGAAAATCTACGGAATTTTCAAAAACAATGATATTAATTACTATGTACTCTTATACTGTTTGCTCCGAGTTCTCTGAGTAAATTATTTCTCAAAATATTACCCACTAACAAAATACTTACTACGAAAACGAAGAGTGCGGAGAGTAGATAACCTGACATACACCAATCTGTATTTGTGGTTGTTTAACTCACATGAATCATGAATATAACCATAACCAAAAACAGACGAAAAACTTAATGTTCATTATTGAATTCCCACGAATATAAAATAAAAGAAACCCATTTATTGCAGCTTTAGCTACCGATTTTCCTATAGTAATGAGTGAAAATGTGAATTAAATTTCTCGGATAGTTTTGAAAACTTCTGGATTAAAATATGAGTTTTTAAAAATGCAAATGATGAACATTTCCTTTATTAGTAAAATTAGAAAATCACATTAGAATTCTTTCTCATATTTCTGCAACAGTAGAAAGAATTTTTTCTTCAATTAATATAAACATAACTAGCACCAGAAACTCATTGATTACCAATACCTACCCAGAGTCGACTACTCGACTACTCCTTGCAAAAAAAATTAAAAACAATTACGGTTGCCATAACTTTGAAGCTGAAAATTTGTATATCATCCAATAAACAAATTCAAAATTCGCACCGGCACGCTACTTGAGCGTTCAAGGTCATTAAGCATCAGATGTTCATACGTTCAGATAATCCCATACTGTATGTTGAACCTCTATTCTGGATCTACGGAAATTTTCAAACCAATCTAGTCAATCTACGGATATTTGATCAGGTGCATGTGGCAGCCCTGTATAGTGTGGGTAGGGCAAATTTCTTGAAACTGCCACAAGGATTTACAGCAATCTTCAAAATTACTATCACTCTAAGATTTGTAACAGTTAAGAGTCAACTTGGAATTAACTAGTCTCTTAAACCTAACGGTAGCAACTTCTTGGTTAGCATGTATGCTATTCCTACAACAAAAATATAGAAAATACTCAGTTGATACTGTTCATTTCTATTTCAAGAAAATCATTGACTTCAAGTATCAAAGGACAATTAATATACAGCTATAGAAATTCCAACTATTAAGACTAACAAAAAACTATCTTAACAATTTATCAATTAATACTTGTAGCAAGTTGAATTTATTTTATGTTTATACTTTTTGTAAAAATATTTTTTTCTACTGATAATATAGATATAAATTAACATATTAATTAGTACTAACCTCCTCGACTGTCTATCAATTCATCCATGAACACAGCAAATCCTCACATAGGAACTCATCTCATTAAACGTCTAAATAAATTTAAACATTAGGTTGTTGTTTATCTAAATGGACAGTTTAATTATTTGTTTGTCAGAAGTAATGGCTGAAGTACATACTTCCATTCATAAATTCTTCATTTATGAAAAAATGAGGTAGGTTTATAACTCACATTTACAATGTGTTATTATATCGTATTTAATTTATTTAAAACCATGCACATACTGACTTCATAACAAATTTCAAGACCCTGTATTTCTTAAATTAGTATTTTAGACAATCCAAAAGTTTTCTTAATTATTCCTCTTATAAACACTATCGCACTTTTGAACTACTTTAAGACAGTAGATAGTTAATTTTTACTATGGTACACCTAGTGTAATTTACGAGAATTAAGTTAATCATTAGATACCGAAATCTCTGGCTATGGTAACATTTATTTTTTCAACTATTAATTTAAATCATTAAAGTTCACTCATTTGTCGGATAAATTGAAAATTTTAGGTTAACAAATGATCATATGAAATACCTGACCAGACTAGATTTCCCTTTTATGAGTTCCAATAAAGTAACTATTTCGTTACTTTGGAACACCTCCATGAAAAGTAACAGTAACAGTTATTGCTTCCAGCAATAACGGCAACCCTGTAGTAAAAAAGCGATTCGCGTCATCAGTGCCTGGCGGAAGAGCAATGCTCCGGTTGCGGCATCATACAGGAGAGATACATATATATATATATATATATATATATATATATATATATATATATATTGAAGCAGTTTCATTGGGTTGTATTCAATTTAACTCTCTTCCAAACTCTGTTATGTGTATCTACGAAACCGTTGAAAACCCCAACAAAAACATCTTCATAACTGCCAAATTCACTTGTTGTTCGAACGTTACGTTTTAAAATACTCGTATCCCATTGGTTAGACCCGACCAAGTGTATCCTACGTCATCAAACATATAAATACGACATATAACCTACATCCACTCTCTCTTCATCGTATAACGTGGTACAACAAAGTACCTCACGTCGTATCATCACCCGGCGTGTTGATACGGGGAACAACCATGTGTCCGTAAGCTTTAATCATTTAATAAATCACCGAAGTATGTGCAAAATACTCTCTTTTATCGCGAAAATAATAAGTGAAGTCTTAATTGTCGACGCAAAATAAATAAATTATAACTTCCTGAAAATATAAAACCTAAGTGACATAAGTGTTTCATTACAATCATATACATCATTCCTAACGTGAAAAATACCCATTTGGTCCTTGGAGTGCATCGTATTTACAACAAAGAAACTACATTCCCTCTAATTAACCCAAAGTAAAAGGGTTAAATTAGAACAATAGTATTAGTGAAATAAGTCATATTGATTTTCCCATCTTGTACTTTATTAGCCATCATTTTAACGAATATTTATAAATTGTAAAAAAAAACATGTCTAAATCAATTATAGATGCCGATAGTAAAAACAGTGAACAAAATCTTCACAACAATACTGAAGAAAATCTGACCAAATATATTGAAATAGACGATATACTCTTTGAAGCATCAGAATCGAATATATTGAAATCTGATTCAGATTCAACGGAAATTAACACTAATAATTCAGTATATGATGTAATTTAAAAAGAATCCGTCAAAATTAGAATGAAATTTAAAATAATTTAAAAGAGACACGTCAAATTTTTATTTAGTCAGTAAATATATTGTTTTATGCAACGGATTTCAGGAATTTTTAATGAATAGTAAATAAGTTATGTTAATATTTATATGTATAAGAATCCTCATCTATATACATTCTAATTTCTAATACTTAAATGTTATTTCATGCTTCATATACGGCTATAAAAATTAATGGTTTATTGTAATATAAACAACCAATCGTCGACAAAGACTGTTTATACAATTCATAATGTATAGATAGATAAGTTTTGCTAGCAACCCGGGAGGAGGTTGATTATGATGGGGAATGAAAAACGTCAGTGATTTTTAAATGTCAAAGTGGAAGGAATATATAATTTTTAATTCGTCCATTTAGAAATATGTTGTAAAATTTAAAGAAAAACTTGTGAAAAACATAGTATAAACAGTGAAACTAACCTTTTGAAAAGTTTTTGGTAGAAAAAAACGTTTGAAAGTATGGAAATAATGGATTGAAATCGAAACTAAAAGGTATTAAACTGAGAAGAGTAGAGAGATATTTATATAAGATAATATACTTACTATTTGAAATATTATTTGAAACTCCTACAAGTCCCCAATATAAATTGTTGTTACAATAATAACGTAAATTTGGTCAAGGTACTAAAAAAAATTTGTGAGTGTTTTAAAGTTGAGATGGTTTAGAAAGAAAGTTATTTCAAGAGAAGAAGATCATAGTGTTTTCATTTGAAGGATATCTCTGCAGACATATTGCCTGCTAATTATGTGAAGAGGAGCTGTCGTTATTTTTGTTTGATGGAACGGCAGAAGAAATCTCAAGTATATATCTAAATTTGGTGGTGCAGCGAAGTTAAGAAAATTAAAAGGTACCGAAATAAATTTATTAGAGATCTTTAAATTAAAATAGGCCTTTATTTCAAAAAAAAGAGGAATGCATACATGATTAGTAATCAAACTAACATTTTTATTGTTCCAAAGTAATTGTAGTTTATTTTTTCGTAGTGTATAAACATTTTCTGTCAATTAATTTCTATAATCCAAAAAAATCCTGATATCATAAGTTTGTTCATTTTAATTTCACAATCCAATAATTAGACTAAAGTTGAACCCTACCCTTAGATAGAGTTGTTATACATGTTTGACGATTATTCAGTTTCAAATAACAAATAATAAATAAATATAGAAATCAATACAATACATAAATATATATATATATATATATATATATATATATATATATATATATATATATATATATATATATATATATATATATATATATATATTAACATAGAATGAAACCGGCAACACTCAGTATACTATAATATGGAATGAAATACTACACACTATAAGCAAATACAAAATTTTAGAATTTAAATTTTTGTAAATCATCCAATATGAAGACAATCTGTATCATTTATGATTCAATAGAGAAAGAAAACAAGTGTCAAAATGTAGAATTATGAAGGAAATTTTAAATACAGTTTGTAAATACATATGTGAAATATATAACATGATTTTAGCCTTTGAGAGAGAGAATTTTGAACGTTGCATCATATAAATTATATAACAATCTATTTCTCACATAGTAAAAGTAAAAACATTATGATTTGTTCTCAAAAGTAATAATTAGATATTGAAAGAAGTTTTCTGATAACATTATGTAATTATTAAATATATGTCAAGGTAGAAAGTCAAATATTAACATTAAGTTTATAAAGTATGACATTTGTGAAATGAATCGTCATTCCGCATAGATCTAGTTGAAATAAAAAGAGTTGTAATTTCTAAATATTTTGAAACATAATTTAAAGGAAGTAATATATAAGATTTAATCATTTAAAGACTTTTAAACAGAATGTCCTAGAAGGATAGAGGAGCAATTTATAACTTGAAATGAAATTTATCAACAAGAAATTTTATAGCCAATTTTGATTGGTGGAGTCAATTTGAAATATTTTTATTAGCGACAAGCGTATTAATAATTAAAAAAATTGAATAGAAAAATTTGTTGATAATGTACAATATTCACTAGGTAGAATTCTTTTTGGTAAAGGTGAATGGGTGAAAGGCAGAATTTTTAGAAAAATAATTCAAACTTCTCGAAAAGCAGCATAATGGAGTGGTAACTATAAAATAAATGCATTATTCTTAAATGTAACGCAACAGATTTATAAATCAAGTAAATGAACTTAGATTTGACAAATAATTGATAGAAATTATAGAGTACTGACCATAAGATTTCATTTTATATAAACAAGTAAAATATTGTATTGTGGGAATGGTGTCTCCACGATACATTTCAGGAAGGACTGGATTATGGAATTCCTTTTAAAATGTATCGAATTGGATGAAATGTAAGATCAACTTTAGCTGTTATCCAAGCACGGCAGGCTGTTTGGCTTTCCAGGAGGTAATCTAAAAACAATTATTGAGGTGTATTAGTATGGAACAGTCAACAGGTATTTAAAACTATTTCATTCATATAAAAAAGGTTAAATAAACTTACTAGTGTTGTGCAAAGAATTGAACTTTGATATTTCATTTATTCTATCCATCATTATTTTGTAATCACATATAGTAATAATATTTCATTTGAGTATATGCTTTGTTGAATGAATAATCATCATAGATAGTTTGTTTCCATGAGTTTTTTTTTGTAAAAGAATGATGTATTTGTTTTCAAAAGATTATATAACGTTTTTCCATTTGAAACACTTGAAATTATATTGTTGAGAAGTTTCATTTTTTGGTGATTGCTCCATCTATATTCAGCAGTTGGCACTATTGACCAGACATTTTTGAATCGTTGGAGGGGTTTGAAATCAAGCATACAGGACCGTCTCTAGGATTTTATTAAGAAATTAAAGCAAGTATTTTCTTTGATCAAAATTTTTATTTATTTAAATGCAAGGATTTTATTTTATTTTGGCGCTCATAATTGAAATTAAAATCGTTTTGTTTTAACATATGAACCCTACTTTGAGATCATAGAGTTTCTCATGCAAAATATAATTATTTTAAAAAATTTATAATATACCGGGCAAACTGAAACTAATAATTCATATCAATTAGACATTAACAATAATAATTAAGTTTCTCTCACCTATCTTACCACAATAATATATATATATATATATATATATATATATATATATATGAAATTTTTTCATTTTACTTGGGCATTAGGTTAACAATAAATTCCATATAAATTTATGATTGTATTTGACGTTTCGCTGCTAAGTTTGGAGCATTTCTAAAATTTTTTAAATACATGATGGTAAGAATTAATTGAACGATGATTAAAATCAAATATGTACACAGAGATGACAAAAACTAGTAACTGATAAAATAATGTTCACAAATAATAAAATCAAAATACATACCTGTTCGATTAGCTCAGATAAATTTAGGAGAGAAAAAATGGACTGTAATTTGAAGGTTTAAAGATACCAATAATAATTGTATTATGAAAATGTTGAGCTTATAACAATGTCACCTACGCTGGAATATTGGAGATTGGTGGAGATTGATCTGCACACTCGCTTAATGCACTTAAAAATCTACAATTCCGGCCGGTTTCCGAACACATGAATCAGAAGATATCTTTCGACGAGTCCTCGATTAATATTTTATATTGAATGTCGAAAATTATTGTCTATTTTTGGTATGCAAAAATAGGACATAGGCGGCGAGAGCTTTTTGTTATTTCCATTTAATAAACAATTGAAGTACCTAATCAAATTTAAATCAAAAATTTTTTTGAAATCACGTGAAATACCATGTCGTATAATAAATTCATCTATCTACAGGGGGATTCTCCATTACATATTAAAAGGCTCGTCGCACAACTCCGAACCGCTAACTCCGAAGTACTGTATATATATTTAAATAATATGTCTCACAAAATAAATACAACCCTAATCTGTTCAATCTGTAATAAACTATTACCAGAAACGCTTGAGCATATAATTTTAGTGTGTCCAATGTATCAGAGCATAAGAGCTCACTTTATTAAACCCCGGGGCCATTCAGATGACTTAGACTCACTACTTACCTCAACAGACAGAAAGCAACTGAAGGAATTATATCGATTTATGAACGAGGCAATGAAAATCAGATCATTCATAATCAATGAATAATGAGCCAAAAATGATTTGTATACGTATGTGTTGTACATATATATGACTACGTGGGTATGTTTATACAAAATTACAGAGCAATCGTTCAGTACCTATATGCTCAAACTCAGAGTTGCTTATTGTAGCATATCTTATGTAGTACCAGCTGGCTCTCTTGTTCATGTATTATATGTATACAAAGGAACAATAAAATTTATTATTATATTAAATTCATCCACCTTTTTCTATTTTCAATTGATACTTACAAAGAAACATTCTTCCAAATAATTCTCAATTTATTGACTGAAATTTATTCAGATAACATTTTTATATATACATAGTTATTTTCCAACTAATTTTAAGCTGATCTAAAAAATCATTTGACAAGAAAAAAATTTATAAGATTTGGCCCAATTTTTGCAGCCTTATACCACTAGAAATACCAAAAATGAACACTACCTAAAATTTTATGAAAATTACTATATACATACGTTAACAGACTAATCCATCTCAACCTTATAAAAACAATACTAACATAGAATACAGCATTATATAGACACCTGCTACTTTTAAATGACTTCTTTTCAATTTGTATTGATTATTTTATTCAAACTTACTTTTATGAATAAATATTCTTGATCCGATGCTTCTAGAATAAACTTTGTAATTTAAGAAAGCAACGCACTTTAGGGTAACTTGAAATGTCAATGTTACTTTTAGTGTTTATCATTGTTCCTAACATAGAATATGTTGTCCAAAGAGTTGAGGGCTTGTTTTTACTCGATATATAAGAAGAGTTGACGGGTACTAAATACAAATGCTGATTAATAGATTTCATACACATTCTAGGATGTAAATGAAATCATATCCGTTCAGTGAACCGAAATGGCCTACATTTCTATTCTGTAAATTGTTCAGAAAATGGATAATATACATGTGGGTGTAGAAAAAAATGTAAACAGTCTCGTTGAATATTCATTTATTACTTGTAATTTTGTAAACATAACCCAAACTTCTCAATGATGCATTATAAATTGCAAAGCGCATGCGGGTCAATTTCTATCCATGTGTCGACTGGGTTGAATGGTTGGACGATTGGTAAAATTTACCGTTAACATCTGAACGACCCGACTATTTACCAGATGTAAGCATCTGATCGCATAAAACGCACCCGATGTAGCATCTGAATGCACCCTTACATTTGACATAACGAAATGACATTTGTATTGTAACGTCAACTGACGCTGTTGTGAGGGACGATACAATTCGATGATTTTAGGAACGGTGGTCGAGAATATCATTTTTAGGAACTATTTGCAAATAGAGCATTCACAGCCTTGCGTATGCATGACGTTGGGAACGACGTCAAGAATAACGAGATTCAGGGCATTGGGGCGGATGAAATTTAATCATCGACCACCACACCTGCAAGAAATGAATCACCAGTCGCGACATTGATTTTTTTACCGAAATATCGAAACCACACATGACCAACGTTCAACAATATTTTTACAAAAGTCAAAACTTCTATTTTTTAGAACTGAATATCTTTTTAATGAATATATGGAAAATTATTATTGATGCTGCAAATGGAAGATCATACATGAATTATATGGCAAATTTATGCATAATTTGCCCGTAGATAATATACTTTTTAACTGATTAAAAAAAATAAATTGCGAGGAAAGGAAAAAGACGAAATTTTCGGTATAAGAGTGTCTGTCGCCTAGCGCAAAAATATTTAAAAGAGGGCGGAGTCGAGACGTAACATGGCGCGAGTGACGGGCAGTCACTCTTGATTAGCAATTTTGTACTACAATTACATTGAATAGCGGAGCACATTTAAACACGTCTATTCGTTCATGCTACGTTGTCGTAAACACATATAAGGTAATCACGGCTATTAACGACCCCCTTAAGCAAATTTTTCATTTGATTAGGATTATTAAGCATTTAACGTCAACCTACTGTTGCAAGATCGGAATATCACAATACTTATTCAATTTCTATAATACGATTTATAAAAATATTTTGAAAATAAGAAGAATTTTGTGAAAAACTCTTGCTTTCAGTAACAGGGTAGAAAATTCTATCACCGACCTCTACAAGTGTGAATATTTGTAATACCGATTTTTACGCTTCTATCACCGACTCATGCATTCTGAATGCATAATCCAATACTATTTAGTAAAAAAAAGGTAATTCAAAAAGTGCTAAATTTTTATTTATAATAACATTGAGGTAACCGATGAAAACAGGAACTATTTTGTTTATTTTTACAGAGTAAATGAACACTCTTTGAGTGGTTTTTGGAATTCCGAATTTCTTTGACGCCGTGTTCACAGGTAACCCATTTCTAATCGCATTAAGTGCTTCATTTAGTTTTTCTGTTGTGTATCTTACACGTTTTTTGGATTCTGGAGCCACTAACTTGGAATAAAAATACAAATTACGAGTCGGAAATACAATTCGGGGAAGGATCAAGGAAGACAAATTTCTAGATGAATGCTTTCAAGAATGATACTCTAGAAATTTTCAAATGCACAGTTTTAGAACTTTGTAACAAGCCGATCGCCTGTTACGATTTCTATAGGACTATGGTATTTTAATTTCGTCGTACTAATGTTTCGAAATTAAAAAACATGTTTCTCTTCCAAATTTCGGGTATTTGAACGATATAGTACATTGGAAAAGTCTCTTCCTATCAGTAAAATTTATAAGTTAGTACCTTACATCGTTGTGGTGTCACATATTTGCTGGTGAGCTAGATTTTTGGAATATTTTTCTCCATGTTTATTCTGTTTTATTTCAAATTATAATATGGGCTGGCGTTTGATGAATTTTGTATGTTCAATTCTTTTTTATCGTAAAAAAAACATTTTATATTCTTCTTGAAGCAAATTTCTAATAATTTATTTTCATTCTTTTTTAGCTTCATAATTCCGCATTTTCTGTTTATTCAGGGAACAAAGCGAATATGATAGAACAGACTTCTGTTAGTTTTATTTTAAAAACTAGAATTCAGTTTTTTTTGTGTTGAAGCATAAGCTTCCTATCTGTTCTATCTATTCCTTCCCAGAATTTTTCCTTGATTTTTACTCTTTTTTTTTCTTTCCTCAGCTATGCAGCCCCTGGGTAGGCCCTATGAAAATACCATCCATAGAACAACACAAAACCGGCCGGGATGGATTCAGGACCTCATCTCCATCGACTAGGACCTAGCTGAGAGATGAATAATTCCAGAACTTCACCAAGATAAGTCCTATGTCTTATAATCAATTCATGGAAATCTAGAATTGGAGATTTTTATTGTATAACGACGTTCGTAATCGTCTTGTATTTTGGATATGCAGTTAATGTAAATTATCTATTGAGTTATTAATAAATATAATTTGCTGAACATTTGATATTTGATTTTCAGCAATTTATATTAACTTGGACCATCGCGTTGAAATATTTTTAGTATTCCGTTTTGTTAAGTTGAAGTAAATATAAGGTTTTCCAGCTTTTAACCTTTTTAGTTCTTTGTTTAATTTAAGTATCGCTTAAAAAGCTGGTGGTGTCCAATTTAATATCGATTGTTCACTCCATCCCAGTGATTGCTATGAAAATACATTAACTGGAGTCGAATACCACAACCTGAGGAAGAATTCCAAGCCGGGAAAGAACATATGTTACAACTTTTAGGTCAAATTCAATTTAGAACGTCTAATTATCGATAACATGATATCGCACCAATTGAACTGTAATCATTATTGCCATGTTCTTGATACACAAACGTAAATTAATTTTGGCTTAAAATATACTCTTGAAATAGCTATTGCTTATTTTTTGTATGGATCGGAATTTAAAATATACCTTCCACTATCTCTAGTAAGTCATATTGTCGATATTTTGCTACGCATTTTCAATTTATATGAAGACTAATACGCTTTTGTTCAAATATGTTCTAAAATCTATTACCGACTTATCGATCAGTAACAGAACACATGCGATAAACTGGTTTCTATTGCCGATTATTGTGTTTCTCAAAACAAGTTTATATTTTTACACTAAAAACCAATTGAAAATAATTCTAGAACTGATAAATGTTTGAAATATGCATTGGAAGTACTAAAACCTAGCACAATTCTAATATATCATTAATTTGTTTAGCCTTCAGATGCTTACAATTTTCTAAACATTGTTCATTCGGTGTTTTTATGCACTTTAATATTTCCAAAATAGCCCTATTACTTCAACTTTAGGTGGGTCGGAATTCGAAATATATATTCGAATTCCTCTAGTCAGTTAGTATGCAATTATTTTGTTACATATTTTAAATCTCTATTTAGAATATAAACATTTTTCGAAATACATATTAAAACCAATGACCGACCTACCGATCTGTAACAAAACACATTTTCGATGCAATGATTTCTATTAGCGACCCCTGCGTTTCTCACAATAAGTTTGCATTTTGATAATAAAAACCAATTCAAAACAGTTTTAAAGCTGATAAAAATTTGGAATATGTATGAAAAATAAATTACATCTAGCACAATTTTAACAAGAAATCACTAATTTGATTAGCCGACAATTTCATAAAGAATATTACCTTCCCATGCTTTATTTTGCACTTTTAGACTTTAGACTAAAATAAATAGTTACACTACGATTTACATGGGTCGGAATTTGAAATATATATTCGAATACCTCTAGTCAGCCAGTTTTTAGTGACTTTGTTACCTACTTTGAACCTCTATTTAGAAAACCAAACTCTTTTCGAAGTAGATCTTAAAATCAATTACCGAATCACAGATCGGTAATTATCAAATAATTATCTGAGGTGGTGGTTCGCAATTGGAAGCGAAGATGGCGCCAGCGTGTGTAACCACACAAACCAAATAGAGGTTGTCGGATGGAAGAATTTTCAGTTTGGATTAGAGACTCCAAACTAGAAGCGTAATGCGCTCTTGAAGATTTTTAAGGTCGAAACCAGTCAGCGTACTATGCCCTTGTCCTTTCAGCTTCATGGTTCAGTAAGTGTGATACTAAAATGAGTTTAATTTTTATCGGTTTATCGGTTATTTAAAGTTTTCGGGGACTAATATTCTTAGTACTAAATTTAAAATTATACTAAAATATACTCCAAATAATTTTAGATGTAATAAAGTAGTTTTTGTTTTTATCTGATGATGTGTTATTGTATTAATTGAAAATTTAATTTTTGGGGTATTACAATGTTTACTAAAAAATGCTACTACAATTACCTACATCGTTTGTAGTAAGCGTGAGGTTAAGATTAGATTATTTTTTTATCGGCTTTTTAATTTTACAGGAGCTAAGATTCTTACTACAAAATTTAAAATTGTACTACAATATACTACAAACAATTTTAGATGTAATAAAGTAGTTTTTGTTTTTTACTGAAGTTGTGTTAATGGTGTAATTATTAATTGGATTTTTGATGTATTACAATGTCTACTACAAAAATAAAAATACTACTACAATTAGATTTTTCTTATTAAGTCGAGTTCTAGGTTTATACAGCTCACCTTGACAACGAAATTTGAGTTTAAAGCATTTTTACGAGGTTCACTTTTTAGAAAATAACCATAATTACAAAGTCCGTGAATGCTGATTATATAAAATAGATATTGATATTAACAAATATACAATTATATACATTTGTGTAATTTAATAAGTAAATCAATTCCTAATAACAGTTAATATGTTTCAGTAGTTTCAGTAAATTACTTTAGTACAGCGATAATTGAATAACACACTCATTCTTTCTTGGGTAAAATTTAAAACATAAAGCCTTGCAAGGAATAACAAGTGAATTAATTTATTTTGTAATTCTGCCCTTTTACAAAGAACGGAAACGTTTTTTCCCTTTTTTATTTTACTAAGAATAAAGCTTTTACGTGTTAGAATAATGTAGGGCACCATCACTAAAACCTTAAAGGATTTGTTTTGTTGTCTAAATGGAAAGAGCTATTAGAATTAATAGCATACTGTTTCTGTAGATTTTAAAGAATAAGTAGAGTTAATGGTGAAATTTTCAGTTTGTATCAATTCATTAAAAAATGTTTCGTTCCTTCAAAGAAATGGTTGGGTTTAATCGAATATTTGAAGGGAGACAAAACATTTCAAAAATATATACTCCGTTTAACATTTTACAATGTGTAGAAGGAAGGAAGCATTGTCTAGGATATGGTAGAAAGCGTTGGCATCCGTGACAAAAAAAACACTTAAACCTAGTATACGAGCTTCAAATTTCGTGCATTTTAAATTGATTTAAATTCTGGTACCTAAATGATTTGACAGAATCTGCCTAGTCACAATAAAGTCTGGCCAATTACTAAAGACTATGAATTGCGATTAAGAGCTGTCTTTATTGTCCAGTAGTTTCTCTGCCATCACTTATTTCATTATATTTACCGTCTAGATCAGTGATTCCCAACCCGCTGATGTCAACGGACCACTAAGCCTGAAAGTGAATTACCACGGACCACCCCTTACCCATTACATTAATACCTACATCGTATCAGTAGCAACCAAATTTAAAGGTGATTAAATACAGTAATTGTTCAAAAACAAAACTATCATTATTAATTAAGAAACTATTATATTTAACACTATTACAGACATATAAATGGCAATTTTCAGAAGGTAGGTTACATTGTATTTCACAAAAAGTAAAAACATTTCAATTGTCGAGAATCATGGAAATTAACCTCATATTTTCATTGTGACTTTTGTGCATGATTTTTTGTGACCAGCTGAAGAAACCTAGGACTTGCTAAGAGCTACTCTCAAATAACTGCTTGCACTTAGTAGATGTCGTTGTGTGCTTTTTGTTAACAATAAAGTAGAGAGGCCCTGCTCACACAAAAAGTAGTTGAAAACATCGTGAGATACCGCGAAGCTACTTGTCGAGTTTTGTGGAAGGCTAGGGCTATCTCACTCTTCTATCTTTATAGCAGATTAAAACGAGACCTTGAAGCTGCTGTCATTATGAAGTCCTATAGTCTCCTCTTGAATATTGTCAGGACGATTTGTAGGCTTAACGTTGAAGGAATTTCCATATTCTGGGAAATAACGAGCAAATTCCGTTTTGAGGTTGCACCTGGTCTGTAACAGCAGCATAATCCTCGTTGTCGGCAAGAGATTTTAAAGTCGCTAACTATAGAAAGTTTTTCTATCCAACTTTGCCTATCGCGATCAATCTTACACAAAAACGTGCGAAGTTTGTCCACGCATGCAAATATCTTACTATTCTAACACCTTCCTAATTTTCGTCTCCAGTTGTAAGTTCAACTTGTTCAAGTGACCAAACATATCCACTAGATATGCGAGTTGCATCTCTAAGCTTGGTTCACTCAATTGTTCCAAGAAATTTTGCATTTTAGTATCAATAAAAAATTCTTTTGCCTGCTCTTTCCTCTGATATAAACGGGAGAACATATTGCCATTTGACAGCCAATGCACATCAGTATGATAAAGTTCTGTCTCGTGCTCGACGTCTTATACTGCACATAATTTTTTTAAAAAACGTGTTTGTTTTGCACTACCTTTAATGAAATTCACCATCTTTATGACCAATTTCATGACATTCTATAAGTCCTTCGGTATGTTTTTCGATGCTAATGCTTGACTGTGAATTATACATTGACTCTATCAGGGTGCTTCTTTTTTAGTAATGTTGTTAGGCCTGAATGTGATCCTAGCATAGCAGGCGTTCCATCGATATAAAGTCCTGTTAGCTTCTTCCATTCAAGACCACGCTTCTCAGAGTGATCACAAATGATATTCATGACGTCTTCTCCTGTCTTGTGTGATTGAAAGTACTTCTTTAATTTTCCTCTCTTCCTCCAAATATCGAGCAAAAACCAACACGACTGGCAGCATTGAGATACGCCTGTACTCTCATCAACCTGCAGACGAAAATATATATATATATTCTTTATTTTAGAAACCACCTGGTCCTGAATGTCAATGGACATTATATCGATCCGTGCCTTCACTGTTGTGTTGGATAAAGGAATATCTTGCGATTTTTAGAAGCTTTAAAAGAATACAAAAAAGCCATAGATAAACCATTTAAAGAAATATGAGATTTGAACGTAGTTACCAATGTTCTTATAGTGAAATTGGAGAAAATTATTCAATTCTCATGACAACATATGAAAACCTTTATGTAACATTTAAATATAATTCTCATTATGAGATTGGATTTTAAGTTTTGTTACAAGTAAATTCAAAGAAAAATATATACACGTTAATAGATTGAAAAGGTTCTTTATTCAGTTTTTGACTCCCCAAATAACAGAGAGTACGAAAATAATTATATACAAATATATATAAAAAAATGCCGGTGTTCTGGCGATTTTCTTCCCCTCTCTTCTTTCCGGTTAGTACTCACGGCTCCTTGCTGATAGCATTATCCGTCTGTTTTCTCTGGATGTGTAACTTTGTACCTAATATAAACATTTCGCTCCTACAATCTTTCGACTCGGGTATTCCCAGAAAAACAGCTGAAAAACTGGGTTTCAAATTGATACGGGGTTTAGTTTTCGAGAGAGCAACATAGCAGACGTTTATTTGTTGTTATATAATATGTGAATGAATAAAGACGTTTGAGTTTTGTGGAGCAAAGGCATCGCAGTTGATTACTGCGAGTTTTTTACTCCCTTTGTGAAGTATGTGGTTTGGAATTCAGCAACCTAATTATGTAATTAACGATCCATGCAGAAGCCTACACCCACTATCTCGGATGCCTTCTGCGCGATTTGCGTCTTTGAGTTTGTTTCGAAGATCTTGTGGCAGACAATAGTTATAAAAATTATCTGAGATTTTGTTGATAAAGTCTTTGATAGTGGGTATGTTTGCCTTGTCATGTAACCAGGAGGTTTTAGGTAATTTGGGATAAACCGCATTATGATTTAATGCCATTCTGAGACACTTGTTCTGTATCACCTGCAGGGAGGGAAAATTATTATGTTTCGTGCCCGTGTAGTATATGGGTGCAGCGTAAGTGAGTATGGGTCTTATGATTTGTTTGTATAATAATATTTTGTTATGGCTTGTGAGTTGACTGTGTTTACATATAAGTGGATAGAGTCGACACATTGCAATCTTAGCCTTTTTGTATTTGTAGTAAAATGTGGGCATTTGCCGAGGTATTTCCTTGCATTGTATACCCTAAATATTTTAGGGTATTGCTAGGGGCAATGTAATGCCCGTTTACGCAATGCTGAGATTGCAGTGGATCGGCTTTCCTAGCTATTCTTCTGAGTAATAAATACTCTGTTTTTGAAAGGTTTAATAGCTAGTTTGTGTTCATTGAAATAGGGTGTGATTTTTCTGTTAATATGAGTTTGTACAGTGTTGAGTGCATGTTCTTGATTCTTTGCTGTTGCTACAAAACAAGTATCGTCAGCGTACATTGCCGTTAATAGTTTAGGGGATGTTGGGAGATCTTGGATAAATAGGGAGTATAACAATGGTGATGAGACAGAGCCTTGTGGTACTCCAGCCCTTATGTCATATGGACCTCCTGTGTGATCATAAATTTTAGAATAAAACTTCCTGTTAGTAAGATATGAGTGTATGATTTTTATTAAGTAATCAGGGGTTTTTACTTTCATTAGTTTATAAATCAGCCCCTCAAGCCATACGGAGTCAAAAGCTTTTTGGACGTCTACTGTGACCATGATCGATTTGTGTTTATGTTGAAATCCTTCCCGGATGTGATTCATAACACGAATGATCTGAGCCACCGTACTATGTCCACTTCTAAATCCGTACTGCTCGGGGGGGGGATGATATGATTTTTATTAACAAATAATGATTGTTATCTTTTTAGAATTATTCTGTCTATCACCTTTGCGATATTGTTTAGAAGGGAAATTGGCCTGTAGCTATCCACATAACTAGTTTGTTTGTCAGCTTTGACAATTGGTATGATGTTGGAAATCTTGAGCATATCGGGATACTCTCCGGTTTTGATGATATAATTTGCTTTTTATACTAATTGAACAATTGCTTTTTTTAGAAGATTCTTTAATAGTATGTTGTGTATTTCGTCTAAATCTGGGGCTGTTTTATTTTTTAGTTTTTGTGTTGTAATGTAAACTTCTGTATATGATACAAGATCTTTGGTGTTTTGTGTGTTTATTGAGTGTAAGTGTTGCTGTACTAAGTGAATTATGTTGTGATGTTGTTATATGTGTGGTGTATTATTTATGAAGTTATTTTGAAAGTACTCCCCGAATTTCTCCGCGATCACCATCATGTTTGTGATTATCTGATTGTTATCAATTAATTTGTTAATTTCGCGGTTAGTTTGACGAAACCGTCCAGTAATTCGCCATAGGGAATTGTCCTCTAGCTTTAATTTATTTAAAAACTGAGTCCATTCGTTATTTTTATGCTGGGATATTAACTGATTGATATTGTTTTGGTAACTTCTTAATAACCGATGATCTTCATCTCGTCTAGTTATTTGCCACTACTTCCTTATTTTGTTTTTTTCGTAAATTAAATTAGTAATTTTATCTGGTAGTTTATTTTGTATTTTTATTTTCTGTTTTAAAGTTGTTGATTAATTTCTGGCGTCAATAATTATTTTTTGCAAGTTTTTAATAGTATTGCTAAGATGGTTTATGTTTTCTATCTTATCTGTGATTTTCAAATGACTGTTTATGAATTGTCTGTATTTAACCCAATTGGTTGTTTTATAATCGAAGTGTGTGTTATTTTGTGTTTGTGTATGATGGGATATTTTGAGGTTTATGAGGACGGGATCATGATCGGAATTGAAATCGGTTAGGGTTTTAATTTTGGTGAGGTTATTAATGTTTTTGCCTATTGCTATGTTAATTGTACTGGAGGTGTGATTTGCGTAGAGAAAGTGTGCCGGTGTGTCTGTGTTAAAAATGTTGCAATTCAAATGATCGCAAAACTTTCGAAGAGTACTTCCGTTTGTGTTGGGGTGTTTAGTGTAGTGATCCCACTGCGGATGTTTGCAGTTGAGATCTCCTACAATTAACACCTTGTTGTGTGAGTTTGTAATATTAAAGAAATCTTTCTCTTTAAGTTTATTTCCCGGGGGGCTGTAAGTGCCAACGATTTTAATTTTATTATCAAAGAGTATCGGGATATGCTCAATTGAAGTATTATTTCGTTGCCGGAGTTTGAAATTTATGTCTTTTTTGATTAGTAATGCGATACCACCCCCTTTGACATCGTTGGGGCGGTCTTGTTTAAATAGACGATATTCGGGGTTTCTGAAGTTTAATTTTTTATTAGGTTTAAGGAGCGTCTCGATGAGAAAGAATATGTCTGGTTTGTGAATGTCGAGAAAGTGATGAATTAAATGGACTTTAATATGTACACCTTGTACATTACAAAAAATTATTTTGAGTTTGTATCTTTTCTGAAATCCAAGTTTTCCACCTACCTGTCTAGATGTCATAGCTGTCTATATTAGCTACAAAGTTATTGTATATCGTGAACTTGTCAATTTTGTTTGTTGCTTGTTTCATCTGCTGGATGAGGTCCGAAACTGCTCTGGACACCTCGTCAAGATTTACCAATGATTGCAGCTCCTTGAACAAATTGTTTACTTCTGTAAATTTGCTTAGTTCATTGTTGTTTGAATTTGATGTTCTGGGAGGGATAATCTTCGATGGCTGGGATGTAGAGGTTTGAAGGGTTGTGCGAGGAGCGTTTCTGGAAAGGAGGCTAGGAAAATCTGCTTCGTTAACTTTGTTTTGCCAGGGGTTGGTTTTAGGAGGGGGTGCGGGAATAAATTTTGTGGGGATGGGTTTGGCTTGGAGATTTCTTCTTTCGTCGAGCCATACTTTTCTTTTTTGGTATTCAGGGCATACCTCAGCGTTGGCCGGGTGGTCACCCTTACAGTTTGCACATTTTGCCGGAAGTCTGGGTCCTTAACGCATTCCGGGGTTAGGTGCTCTCCAGCGCATTTCAGACATCTGGGTACCCTACCGCAATTTGTCGTTGCGGGGCCCCAGAGTTGACAGATATGACACTGGATGATTGGTTTGCCTTCGGTGTTCCCACTGGATTCGGGTATGCTCGATTACCCTTACGGTCTTGTTTAGGTAATCAATATTTATTTTTACGTCGGTCACCACTAAGTAAAGTGGCCTCTCCTTCGTCGTCATCCTGTAGATGTCTTTGACGTTAATTTTGTAATTATTTGTAAGATCATCTTTGATGTCATCCAACTGCAAACCCTCGGATAGGCCTCTGAGCACGAATGCATGGGTTTTCTCTTCTCTTCTACTATAAGTGTGAAAGGGTACCTTTTAATCTCGCAGAATTTTTTTAAGATGTTCAAAATATTGGACACCTTTTGTAAAAATAATAGTCAAGTTTGTTGTATACTTTAACTCAAAGTTTTTCTTTATTTCATCTATTAATATTCTCACCATCTCTTTATGTTTTTGCACATTCCCATCAATTACTATGGGAGGGCAAGGGGGGGTGGCTTGTTTTTTTCAATTCAATCACATTTTTTTTTGTTTTCTCTTTTGGCCTCATGGGTCGCTTCTTCTTCGGAGCTGGAATCGGCCTCGAATTTCCTGAATCTTGTCTTTTTCCGTTTTTTGTTGAGTTTGTGCTGGGGGTGGTTCCTCATCAGATGAGTCAGATAACGAATTATGTTTGTTTTTAGTTTCTATGCTTTGGACTGTATGTGCATTGCGTCTTAAGATGTTGTTTAGCTTCATTGTTTATTTGGGTTTTTCGAAACCCGGGGGTGTCATTTCCCCTAGTTCCATCTGTTGCGTGTCAGGAACGGTTGATATTTTATTAATGTCCTCGTTATTCAAGTTAAGTTTTTTAGCTATTATCGTCTTGTTTTTATTAATTTTCGCGTATTGCGAAACAAACGCATCTTTAGTTAGGGGTGTATTATTACCCTTCTCATTCTCAACTTCTTGAGCCGAAGAAGTATTTGTGGGTCCATGAATTTGAACTTGTACCGTTTTCTGGTAATTATTATTTGGCGTGTAGTACTTGATTGCTCTCCTATAGTGTCTTCTTCCATCTTTGATGTATTTATATTTTCGTCTCTAACTAGCTTTCTTTTTGGAGTTGATGTTTTGCCTGGATTTAAACCCCTATATTTCGGTATCGATAATTCTGTACTAACGTCGTTGGGTTCTGTTATTGTGTCAGTATAATTTGGTGTCTGTTCTAGACACTTTTTATTCGTTTCTGTACAGTTTTCTGTACCACGTTTTATCCACTTTGTTTACTAAACACTTTTTTTCCGTATTTCCTATACACTTGTTTTCATGTATATTTATTTTGTTTGTTATAGCTTTCGATAAAGTCTCAGTGTCAATTTCATCAAAATACTTTTTGGAAAGATTAATTTCATCCGGAATTGTATCTACGATATCTATGTTAGATGTCTCGTTGTCAATGAACACAAGTTGTAAATAATTTTGATTTTTGTTTTTAAGTTCAATTGTTTTATTACGAATTCTAGTTAAATCATCCGAATATTTGGATGAATTAAACTTATCTATGTTATGGGCAGTATGCCCCCAATTGCCGCTTTCACCGGCTTTCGCGTCACTTTTTTTGTTCACAACAGTGGAAAGTTTTGTACGTTTTTTTGTTTTTTTATGTATTTTATGTTTAGACTGACCTTTATTTTTTGCTGCTCTTGGTGATGTTTGAACCGATATAATTGTCTTACGAACTCGCACGTTGTTGTGACTAAATAACTTATCACTTTCGAAGAATTTAGGGTTTGTTGCATTGAGTCTCTGAATTTTTAGTTTGAGACTGCGGGTGTACTCTGTTTGAAACGGTATCGTCTCCGTACGTGGAGGTGATGGTAGGGTTAAGGAATCAATTGTCACTGACACCATTGACCCTTTTTACTAAACACTGTAACTTTAATGAACTTTAAAAATATGAAAAAACGCTATTCACTAATGAGATACAATTTACAATCCACTAGGGTTGAAAATTAGCATAGGAATACACGTTAATATTGTGGAACCATTATATCATGTTACCGAATCGATCCCAACTCTAGTTATTTAAGATTCCATCCACGTCATGCAATCAATTATAATGATAAGTTATGTGAAAAACAATGTGCTGTATCCGATATATTTTTGATGTTAAAATGATTGTAAATTGATAAGTATTTATTTACTGAATTTATTAAGTGAATGATATTCGTGTTTTAGTGGAGATTGATCCTATCTAATAACTATATAAAATTTAATTTCGATAATATTGTTATACCTAACCTACAATTTTGAAAAGTTGATTTAATTTTTGGTCCAGAAAAGTTCTATATACATCAAAAGAAAAAGTTCTTTGCTGGTTCCTTTTTCGGTTCACGAGAATACATGGAAAATTGTCCGTAGTGGCGATAGAACAAATATTCTATCCAGGATTGAAATCAATTAAATGTGAATTGTTTCTTTTGGATGTTTCTTGTTTATATCAGTAGAAGAGTGGTTATCATCAGATTATTTAAAGGTGAATTGTTCTAGCTTACCAAAGTTCTTGTAGTAGATAGTCACGTTTTTTACACTTTACAATATTTCTTTAATCGTGCGATTTTATGGCTTTATTGATTATCACTTATGTTACCTTATAGCTTATTGAAATTTTATTTATGTTACTATAATTATTTTAGTTGAAATTTATAAATTAAAAAGGAGAATACTTTTTCGTTGCCATTCGTTTTGCACATGCCACGCTTCTTCTCAAGCCAACAATAATCAACAACTTTAAACATTTTTAATTGTTCCTTTGTTGTTGGAATAAATAAATGTTTTTTTCTTAGATCAACCCTATCCATTCTTATGTTCTTTTCGACATTTCAGCCCCGTTCAGAGAATTTTAGAGACCGCACTATTATCATTCCTTACCTAATTATCGACAAACGTCAATTTCAGTATGAAATATTATTCATTTGACATTACCTTCCAAATGGTTTGAAATGTTTTTACTATATACAGTGTTCATCGAAAAGTAACAATAATGAGAAAAGTAGAATTATGAAATTTTGTTTCGGGAATTTATATTGTTATATACGGGGTTTATTGAAATTATATAATCAGAAATAGAATTATTGAAAATTGCTTGTAATATCTTATATCCCTCTTTTAAATGAAGTATATGTCATATACATTCGAACAACATGTCGTTATGAGAAATATATATATATATATATATATATATATATATGCAATGTTCTTTAATTATATTATATTATATTTATATATATGAATATGAATTTATATGATGCTGAATTTAATTTGTAGCTGTCATCACAATTTGTGATAATAACTACACTATTGTGAAAATACCTTTACCTCTAAACATAACCTATAAAAATTTTAATGACAGCAGTTGTCAAATTAATATGCCCGGCTAAATAAATATTAAATTTTATATTATGAAAGATAAATCAATACAACACCAATCAACTCACTCTTTTCTCAGGGAGGGATCAAAGATTTCAACTAATAATTCAAATTTGTGAATTTCCAAATAATTTTCTAAATTACGTCTCACACTATTCAAATCTACAGTAACTGTTTATCCAATACACTATAAGACAATTTAAACTATCTTATGACATATATGAATTTACTGTCAGGAGATTAACTAAATGTCACTTATTATACTAAATTTTCTATAGTATAAAAATTATCAAATATAATGGAAATGAATATGAAAAGAGAGCCAAAGAGATTTGGAATTCAAATTTATATAATATATTATCAAAATAACACTTACAAAAATTAAAACTCTTCAAAATTATCACAAACGCATAAACAAAGATAGAATTTTCTATCAAACCTTAATATTAAAATCAATCTATTTTAGAAATTTCCTATCTAAATAATTTTAACCGAAAGTTCAAAATGTCTAAATTTATACTTGATATCTGTCAATGTAAAATACGTAAATTTTCTTGTAAATTGTCTGTTCCCAAAATTGTCTGCACTTGACGTAGAGATTTATACAAGTAACGTTACTATAATTTAATCATAAGATGCATCTATTTTCGAAATAATTTTGATCAAAGGCCTATTAATTCTCGAGAATAATATATAATATGGACTGGACTCACCAAACTGGATACTAGAAGATCTCGTACGTATTCTAAAACGTATTTTTAGAATTTCCGGAACAAACGTTTCCAAATCAAAAATTTAGAAAACGCGAACAACACTTGCACTTTAGCGGCAATTCTTCGTGAATAGTACACGCACTGGCTTTACAAAAGGCAAGATATGTTGAACTGATAACGATTATATAAATTCCCTAATATTCAAAATTATATTCTTAAATAAATTTGAGACAACTCTTATTATGATGTTGTCTCATGGGGATTTCAAATTCAACTGACTAAAATGTTTAAATAAATAACTCTCCTCTCCTTTGGTTACCAAGAATTCTTTTTTTTAACAAAAATACAAATTTACGTTTTTATATACCAAGAGAGATTTTCATTATTTTATTTATAAGTGCCATTTACTAATAGAGACTGTATTCTGTTTTTTCAAATCGTTTTAAAATCTATCTGTCATTAAGTCTATTCTGCAGTAATGTCATATGAAATTGAAATGTCAAATTTATTAGTATATTGAACCTTTCAAATTATTGATAATACAGTGTGTATCACTAGTATTACATGTACATATGCATATTTTCTTTATTTCAATGTTTTCTATAGAATTTAGATAGAGGATATGTATTAATATATATATATATATATATATATATATATATATATATATATATATATATATATATATATATCACAGTAAGGAACTTAATTAGAGATAAGAGGGCTACACTATTAAACAACGATAAACAGAAAGTTTCTGATTTTCAATTTTTTCAACGTGTTAAAAACGTTTCTAATATATATTTTAATGAGGGCGAGTTGTTTCTACTTCGACTTGGGCTTAAACAGTCTCTCGACATACCTTTTTCCGAGAAGGCTTTCTTACAATCAGCAGTCGAATTAGAAAACGTCAATGAATCTCTTTCTCCAAACTTCGATAAAATATTTGCTATAGCCTAAAATGTTACAAGAGCCACATAGTAAAATCAAAACCGAACTATCAACAAAAATTATTGTATAATAATTTAAAATCTTTGATATTAAAAATAACCTATTTATTATTACCAAAGCTGATAAAGGATAGAAAAAAGAAGAAGACCTGATATTACAAATATTAAATCATAGATATTATTAGCCCTATGAAAATATCCTGAATACCTTTTTCCCATTTAAGATCAGTATAACTGTGCAATGATATAGAAGAATAGGAGAACTATATATGCTGATCTTTACAATGATTACTTAAGAAGCTTGTTCAAAAGTGCATAACTCTCCAATATTTATCTGAGCATTGATTTGTATTTAATATATACCATGAGCTAATTCAAACCGACCATGTAATAGGTGCGACTTCCAACCACCGATTTCAACATACATTCTCAGATTTTGAGTGTTACATGCATCGACTTTTAAACACCCCTCTTTCTGATTTCAATTACAAAAATGAACTGAACATCATTAAACAAAAAGCTATCAACAACGAATATAACCATGCATTGAAAGATTAATTAATCAATAAAATCAAATTGAATAATCTAAAAAAGCTAGCTTATCCCACAATTTCTAATTAACATATTTTAGTTGTTGTCCTATTTTTATCAAAAATTGACCAACAATATTTCCAAAATATTTTACATTTCAGATAATTTTAGAATTCCCTTCAAAACATATAATACATTGAGTAACAAACTAGTAAACACTAAAGATAAAATTGATAATCTAACAAAAAGTGGAGTGTACAAATTGAATTGAGGTGATTGCGATACCACATATATTAGCAGAACTTCTAGAGCTCTGGAAACTCGTATAAATGTGCATCTCAAACGTCCTGACAGGTCCAGTTCTGGGCACCATTTAAAATTTAATAAACATAATTTCGATCCAGGTCTGAATACCAGTTCAAGCCTCATGTTATTTTCGGTTTTTGTGAATACAAAATTCTTTCTACAAAGTAACATTTAAGAGAGATACTTTGTTCCATATTTTCTTCTGTTCTAAAAATCGCATAACAAACTTGAGATAACCCAACAAAATGGAGCGTTGTATACAAACTGAACGACAGATAACGCTCAAACTTTGCTTAAGTCTAGTGGACAGTTTTGTTGTAAGAAAAAAATAATTTCTTCCTTTTTTATTTCAAAAGCAGAAGGAACAGTGTTTAACTAATTTTGTGCAGATTTTAGGATCAACTCTAGTCTACTTGTATGAAGCCTAAAACAATTAAAATTCCTTCAAACATTACCATTTGTAGTCACAAAGATAGAAACAGTTATTTTCACTAATTTATCTTGTCCATTGCCGAAAAACATTATTTTTTACTAAGCTCTATTATGTTCCAATATACAACAGTAGATCGTAGTCATTGCAAAGTCCTCTACTGTGTAGAGCAAATTGATTTCATATTAAATGCTATCTATTAATATGTACAAAGTAATACTAACATTTCAGTCACAGTCTCGGTGCTATTAGAAAATGTCTTACCACTTAGAAGGAAACATGTCCCTTCACTATAAATTTATATTGAGCTACATGACTATCATGGATTCAGGCGAAATCGTTAGGATTCATATTTGCGGTTCAGTAACTATTCCAATGACGTCAACTAATATCTGAAATCTGCATACTGCATCACGAAATCAAATTTCAATCTCAATCCCAATGAATTTCTAAATGTAATCAAAGTTGTATAATGAAAACTTACTTGGCACAGATGAAATGATGAATTACTTGTATATTTCTTCGAATATTCATTTTACTTGTTTAAATGGATACAATTCAATATATCAAGGAAAAAAACTCATTATCTTTTAAAACAACAAAGTGGAGTTTGAAACTAAATCGGCTTGGCATTCAATCGATTGTTGGAAAATGGGCGAATAAAACTTTTATTACACGTCGATTTATATGTGTACGATTATTTTTATAAGTTCGTTTGTGAATAATAATACAATCGTCGTCACTAGAGGAGAGAAAATTTTCCTTTCAAAAAGAAGACTAAGTTTCCAAAAAAGAGAATGTGTTTTAAAAAATCGCCTGGTTTTATTGGGAATAAAATTATCTTCTATTTTTTAGTAACTCAGTCTCGGGTTCTTTTTATGTAATATATATAGGAATTATTGGTTCGAACAGCACTTGCAGTGAGAGCTTATTTGAACAAATTGTTTCCTAGCTTATGAGCTAAAGAGCGTGGGGCACTTGAACCTGCCAATTCAACACCTCGATGCTACTTAAAATTCAATCTGTACAATAATACACAAGAGCCCTTTGAGGAACTGAAGCAAACATTATAAATTGACATCACAAAGCGCGTTTATATTCAGTATGTCCCCCTAAGTTGGAATCATATTGTAACGCGAATAATCGTCAAGCTGTCGTAGATTTATTATTGGCAAGCCTGTCGACGGAGGGAATTGAGAGAGTGCTGAGTGTGCGAAGTTAAAAATTCAGTCCCCCATTTGCCGTCAACGTGTAAACACACTCTTCCAACGTAAAAATTTTTGGCATATGCTCTGGGAGCCATAAAGTATTTTGCGAAAAACCTGACAATTTCTACGTAGGGGAAGAAAATACGGCTTAAACCAACAGCTGGCAGCTCTGACCCGTTAAGCTACTGGTCCAGAAAGGGCCGATGACTGAGGATACCAGTAGAATTGGTGGAATTGCGTAATTCGTGGTAAATTTCCGTAGACGGCGTTGGTTAGAAGGATTCATTATCAAGGTAAATGGTTGAAAATACTTTCTCGGAATTAACAGTTCTATAGGTATATTAACGTAGGAATTTTAGCTTTGAATCGTAGTTTATTGGCGTATGTAATCTAGATTTCACGAGATAGTTTCGATACATTTCACAAATTCTCATTAGTTCATTTTCGTTATTGCTTTATATTTTTTTGAAATAAGAATATATCACGGGTCTGTATAAATATTCAGGGATGTGTCCAACGACATAGTTTTTATATTATGGGTTTTTTTGATATCGTCGTTTTTTTGCTAAGCGGGAAAAAAGCAGTCATATAGTTTTTATTCTCAGTGTAAATGGCTTTTATACAGTTAAAAGTCCGGATGTATGATTATTTGCGAATTTCGGGTGTTGTTAATATAGTCAGTATAATGGGATATTACGGGGAGACGTCGAAAATTTGACCGGGGTAGAATGTAAACCCTATGTAGAGGCTAATTCGTTTCTCTATTTTAGGGGTTTTTTTATGGGGATATTAATTCACTGATTGGAGCTTAATGAGTCAGTGAGACCAGTTCCAGGAGAGCTGGAATATTCTGGAGCGACTTCAGTTGCTGTTCTGGGTCCGGAAAAGGATAAGTGAACAGTTTTCCTTCTTATTCTTCATTTATTTGTACATTCACCTTTATGTGTCACATTTCACAGTTTTTTATGTAAAGGTTTATTTCTCTTTTTGCGGCAATTACTATAATTTCGAATTACACTTTGTATTTAAAATTGTAATCATTGCTTATAGTTTGAAATATTGGGCTGTTGGCTCTGAACGTTAGGATACTACGGTACGTACCTGGTTACTGCGTTATTTAGTGGATTTTTCAAACTCTGACGATTTTATGTATATAATTTTGCACCGTACATAATTTCGATTTATATTTTCTTTAGCAACGCTAAGCTCGTTTGCTATTTAAATAATATGCTTATGCATTTATTTATATTTATATTCATATTGGTATAAATTGCGGAAGTGTGAACCCTTGTAACTGTACATTGTTAATTTTTGGTATATATTATCATTGAGTTTGGGATATTGTACATGAACCATTTGGTCGTTTCTCTATAATTATAGAATTGAGTCATCGGTGTAGTTCGGGGCCCTCAGCTCTTCTGCACCCTGAGTTTGAAGCCTTCAGCTCTGCTCAGAGATTATAGAACCTGCTTGTCAGTTATTTATTTAAGCTGCGACTTCGTTGTAACTGATAATTTAGCTTGCGAATTAGGATTTATGTAGATTCCGGCCTTCAGCCTATCTACATTCTGAGTCTACAGCCATCAGCTGAGTTCAGACATTATTTGGGACATTGTTGTAGTAAAATTGTAATAAATATTTTGAAAAGAGACCTTTGGTCCAAAGTGACTAATTAAAACTTCAATTAGGGGATACTTGCTGACTTTTATTTTCTTATGATAACTTACCTATCAATTTAACCTTTGGAGTGTGTAGTGAGTGTTGTTATCCCACTGAAGAGTTGTGGGCTAATTAAACAAGCCTTGGGTGCTTGCCAAAACTTCTCTGGTGCCCTTTTGAAAGCTTAATAATTTTTTTGAAGAATCCACCCTTTCTTCGACTCGAAGCTAGTCGACTGGCGAGCACGAGTTGTACCACGTGAGACAACCCGCATATTTATAACGAGCACTGAGAGGGTTGGTAGGTTTTCTCGTTATAATATAGAAGACTTTTTTATTATTAATTTTAGGACAAAAGTTATGCTTCATGAAAAGTTCTGCATTATCTAAAACCTAAAATACAGTCATCAAATATAAATTTTTTTAGTCGTATAGGAGGTTTGTCAAAAAATAAGAGTTTTACTCAAGAGTAAAGTACCTTTAAATTTGACAATATCGAAAAATGTTACTAAAGAAAGTTGATCAGAACTAAAAATTTTATTACATTCATTTACGTTAATAAAATTATTTTTAAAACGCAAAATAATGCAAATTTAACTGTAGTTACACGTAATCTATGATGCACTGACAAACAAATAATTTGTTGATAGAAGGAAATGTTGACAGAAAAAATCAAACCGCGTTAGCATTTATAAGACACATAAAAATGGTAGCGTCATTAACTGATGAAGAGAAAATAGAAATTGTGTTGATTGTGGGAGATTACTATAAAACGCATAGAAAAGCAGCAAACATTTTCAGTAGTAATACCGCTAGAGTCTTGATAATACCGAGATAATTTTGTCATAGAGAAAGCTGAAAGGGTGTTGCTTGATAATAGCCGCAGGCCGAGGGCTATTATCATTGAGCAACACGCTTGAAGGATTCTCTATGACAAAATTTTGAGTATTTATCAAGGCCCGAGGAGTATTTGATGAGATAATTTTTTACTTTTGAGATATCAAAAAATTGATTGTCAATCTGACGTTCAATAATTTTCAATACAAAATTTATTAGTTTTAATCAAACAAATATTATTCATTTTTATTTAAAACTACAGTTGTGAAAAGTACAATTGGTAAATGTTAAATTGGAGTTTGCTGAAGTTGACGGACTCTTAATTTCCACAGTTGAAGAAATTCCTGGCATGGTGTTGATTATTTCACCATGGCGTTCTTGGTCAATATTCAAGTACGGTTTAATTGAATTAGAGCTGCTATGTCCGGTTATTTCTATTAATTGCTGTTCAGGAATTCCTTTATTTGTCAAATGGCTAACTGCAGTTGATCTGTTCGAATGGTTGGATATCTTTTTACACTTAGTGTCCAAACCAATAGTATGCGCGGATGATTTGGTCCACATATTAATTGTGTTCTTGCCTACAGCTTTATTGCCAAACCATGTGTCCTATTCGAATTTCCAGAAACGATTTGGTCTCAATCATAGACGACTGGAAGTAATATTTTCCCCCCTTTCGGACAATTATTTATGGAATAACCGAACAGGGCATGCACTTTCGTTTGCAATATTTGGAACAATATACTTACTATTTGTACAGCTTTTCGATCCTCCTTCGCATGTTTTACTGGATTGTATTCAATTCTGTTGGTTGGCGTTCCATCATTATTTCTCTCAATCGTGAAATAATCTATAAGGCAATCAGCTGGTACACTACCTCGCCAAGCTAACTCAACATCTACAATATGGTAATCATTTTTCTGTAAACCCTGGTGTACATTCATCCCATAATTCAATGATTCTAGCCAAATTTGATGAACTGCATTTTCGTTTGTTTGGATCCTGCTGTAATCTTTCACGTTTTGAATTTCTTGCATCTTGCGCATTTTTGAATATCACACTGGTAAATGAAGTAATTGAAGTATTTTACCTCGAGTAGCTCACTCGTAGTATTCCACATTGTTTTTACAGCTGCTTCTTTATATTCAGTTCCTTCAGCTTTTCTCATATTTACAGCATAATCTTTCAATATATTAGCCAAATCATGCAAACTCGTTTCAGCATTCAGTTCGTATTCTCTGGTCGCACAATTTTTTTTTTTCGATTTGATTGTTTTTTTTTGTTATATTATTACTGTTACTTATAAAACATCTTTCCAATAAAGCTATTTTTAAGTTCTGGAAATGTGCATACAGCAAGGGGGCTCATATTTTGTTCATTTTTGAAAATTTATTTTGTAAGATATAACATTAACGTAAAATTTTATGCAAATAGGGTCAAAAACAAGTCTTAAATTACTCGTATATGCCTCAAAGAGCTAATCAATCGATCAATGAGAAAAATCATTTACAGTAGAGAATGGAGCTTGTAGGTTATCAAATTTATTTATATTGCGCCGGTCTTTAATATTTTAATTAATCAAACAAAATAAGACATTCTTTCATATAAAGTGGTTTTCCTTTTCAAGCCACGCGCCTGTTTTCTATTCGTTGGAAAATGAGTTCATATCAGAATATAAAATGTAATGTTGAGGTTATAATGTACTGTAAAGTACGTAATGTATTCCATTTCCTTTGAGCCATAATCATAAACTAAAAGACGTTAATACAATAATTTTACACATTCAAATATTTGAAATAGTATTTGTAGGTATTGTAGATAGTATTGAAAATATGTGATGGCATATTTTATGAGCCATGAAAATTTTTAACTATCGAATGCTATGTATTTCAATGTAAAATAATGATGTTCCCTTTATTATCTCTAATTTACATGGATGTTCTGCTTAATTTATCGAAATCTGTGACCCTTTTAATTGTTAATGTTGAAAGTTTGTTTTTTAGGTTATTTGTTATTAGTAGGTATAATAATATGAAAATGCGCATTCAATTGAACATCAGTAATTTGACGCAAAAAGTTGCTTGAAATAAAGCGGCTCAAATTAATAGACGCGAGTATGAACGGCTGGCAACGTAGTAATTTTTAGTGTAGTGTCTGCATTATGGTGAGCAGTTTTTTTAATGTTGTGTTTGGTAGTGACCTCTCACGGCTGAAGAAACTCATTTTTGTTGATGTGATGAGTTTTGTTATTATGTATAATACCAAACTGGAACATGCTTCAATAGACGAATTTACTTTGATAGTCAATAAAAGTTATCGTTAAAGCCGGAGGTGGCAATACAAATCGTCTTGTTCTGAACGCGAGAAGAAATTACAAAATTCTACCAGAAATTTGAAATGAGCAGATTAAACACGATTTTGTATTAACCAAATCTAAGATACGTGATCATTTAGTGGGAACAATGACACTGAACAGATGTATATAAATTGAATGAAATCAACTAGTGAATAAGGGATTTACTCGAAAAAAATAACAAAGGTAAGATGCTAAAATATCTCTATAGAATGCCTAAATATAGAAACGCATTACCGGAAAATAAAATCGGATTTTATATAAACTAAATGATGAAAATGAAGCAATCACGGTGTTATTTTAATATTATATATAAACAACTACATGATGGTACTAGGAAACTATGGAGAAAAAAAAACAAGAAATAACAACGGGAAAAGACTATTAGATTTTTGTCAATCACAAAACTTAATAATTTGTAATACCTTCTACCAACACAAAGATATTAATAAATACATGAGAGTACAACATAGTAGAGGAGAAAAATCAATTATCGACTATGTTTTAACACAAAAAGGAAAAAGAAAAAATATACTTAACGTTAAAGTTAAAAGAGGAGCTGAAATTAACAGTGACCACTATCTACTGGAAACAAAAATTAAAGGTGACAGTACACAAACTGAACAAATAACGGTAAAGAAATAAAGTCACATATCAATAAAAACATACAAATTAAGAAATAAAACGGTTGCCACAAAATATCAACTGAAAACAGAAGAAAAATTTACTGATATAAAAAAACTTAACACAGAACAGAGTTGGAACATATTTAAAAACGAAGTCATTAACACTGCCACTGAATTATGCGGGACTTACAAAACAGTTACTAGGAAAAAACAAACAGCGTGGTGGAACAATGAAATTAAAGAAGAGGTTAAAAACAAGATGGAAGAATGGAAAAAAATATTCAAAAAGCAACACACAAGAACAATATGAAAGATACAAAGACCAAACAGACAAAGTCAAAGATCTAGTCATAAAAGCAAAACAAAATGCATGGATTGATTTTGGCAACAAAATGGAAAAAGATAGTACAGGGAATCAGAAACTATTTTATAAGGTTCTAAAATCGTTAAGAACAAAAAAGAAGAGAAAATAACAGTACATAAAAGATGAAAATCAAGAGATACTAACAAACTTCACCCCTTTTCCTATTAATACAGGTTGCATTGTGATTTTTGGACTCGTTGGCAAAGCGAGTACCTCCACTCGCTACAACAGCGTTCGAAGTGGCTCACACCAAACTCCCTTTCTCCAGCCGTAGGCACCCTTGTGATAATCAAGGAAGAGAATTCACCCCCCGCGCGTTGAACTCTCGCTCGCATTATCGAGCTTCATTCCGGCAAGGATTGTGTATCCCGTGTCGCTAGCGTTAGCACCCCCACGTGTACTCTGCGTCGACCATTGGTAAAGCTCTGTCCTTCACCCCTCAGCGACGACTAGCAGATTACAAATTCATTTTAATTAGATCGTTTATATATATTTTTTAATTTAATTCATTTACGTATTTTTCATTTTTTTAACGGAGTGTAATTATACCCCTGCTCATATATTTGCTTTCCTTTAATCCATGCTGCATTTCGGATGGGAGAATGTTCGATTTTTAGAATTAATGTTTGTTTTTAATTTTCTTTGTCGAGATCTTGGCAATACTGCAATCATTCCTTTCCTCAAAAATAAAAAGTTCCCTCCGCCTATGTCCTATTTTTTACCTAGCAAAAATAGACATTAACTTTCGATATTCGGTATGGAGCATTATTTAATTGAAGACTCATCGTGGCATAGATACCTCTTGATTTCAATTTTCGAAAACCGGAATAGAAAATTGTTAAGTGCATTAAGCGAGTGTGCAGATCAATTTCCATCCGTGTCGATCTTGGTTGTTGTCCCGAAAACTCGAGATCTTCCACTTGAAGGCATAAATGAGCGTTTGGTTTCCCTGTTGAAATCCGCTGTTTTGTGTTTTTCCATGTTTCGATTAACATCTTTGCTCTCAAATTTCACATCCTTATTTGGTTATACCGTGCTGAGGACGGCAAATAAGCCAGAAACATGCATGTCCGCGGTTACCACTCTGTTTCAGTAGCTCTTTTTATTTTTGCGTTAATTACTCATGAATCTCTTTGTTGTTGTTGTTTACATATCACGCGATATTCCTACATTTTCTTTATTATTTACTATGGGGCGGAAGGTTCAGGTAGGGGGGCTATATGCGACTCCGTGTCGATCTTGGTTGTTGTCCCAAAAACTCGGGATCTTCCAACTGAAGGAACAAATGAGCGTTTGGTTTCCCTGTTTAAATTCGTTGTTTTGTGTTTTTCCATGATTCGACTAACATTTTTGCTCCCAAATTTCACATCCTTATTTGGTTGTACCGTGCTAAGGACGGCAAATGAGCCAGAAACATGCATATCACTCATATATATATATATATATATATATATATATATATATATATATATATATATATATATATATATGAACGTGACGTCCATCGACCCTTTCGTGGATACAGACATCTGTGGTGATTCTCAACCGAAAGGGAATGTAATTCAATATTCTGCGTGGCATTAGCCAGGAAAGTAGTTGTTTTTCTTTTCGAAGAACGGTCAGGCTAATATGTCAAAATTATTGAAATTTTTACTAAAACGTAGGTACAGTGGAAAACCGAAATTTATTTTTCATATAGACACACCTCGTATTTTATGAAATTTTAGTCCATACCTGGGATATTCTAGCCATTTATTGGCGTCGATGCATCAGTTGATTGTATTTGGAGATTAACATTGTTGATTGTGACTTCGGATCACAGTCCGTCTATCAAAATTCATGTGTCAAGCGACTAGTTCAAAGTCATTGTCATCGTTAATTTTGAATGCATGTATAGAATGTTTCGGGTACAACTGCTTCTTAGGAATTTCGGTCAAGCAGCATCTGTCATTAGCAAAATTCTAATTATGCTAATTTTCAAAACTTTCCGTTGAGCTTTTTTCTTGATCAGTCTTTCAAATGAAACTCAATGTTTCTAGCTAATTCCACAATATAATGAATTATGTTGGAAATTCTAAAAAATTGACAATTGTTTCGATAACTGAATATCATCGTCAGAATGACATACGTTACATTTCATTTGATGCCTACCTGATGTTTAGTAGTTATTTTTGGTTGGACCAAGAAGTGACCTACCTTGTGATTGACTTAATATATGTTATTAGAAAAGAGAAGAAGATGTAATATTACAAATATTAAAGCTGAGATATTATTAGCCCTATGGTGATATCCTGGATACCAATTAAGATCAGTATAACTGTGCAATGATATAGAAAACCAGGAAAACTATATCTGCTGATCTTTACAATTATCACTTAAGAAGACAGTTTAATAGTAGAGAACTCCCTAGATTTATCTGTTCATTGACGACAAATATTACTTTCAAAGATTTTTCTTTCTAAACTGTTCATAGAAATGTTTTATTTTGGTATAGATATATAGATGACATATTAGCTTGTTTTATAGGTAGTGAACGACAAATAGATATATTTACACCCAAAAATTGAATTCACATTGGAAGTTGAAGAAAATAACTCAATCAATTTTCTTGATTTGAAAATTCAAAGAGTTAATAATGTACTTGATTATGCAATTTACCGAAAAGCAATACACACTGATGTGACAATTCCTTATAGTTCCAATCACCCCATGTCACATGAACTAGCGGCATAGAATTCAATGATACATAGAGAAATTTCAGTTCCTATGAACCAATGTAATTTTGATAGAGAGATTAATACAATTAGACAAATAGCAACATCTAACGGTTATCCACTACATATGATAAATAAGCAAATTAATAAAAAACAGGAAACAGTGGCATTACAACTTATATTTCCTAAACAAATTGGAGAAATAAAAACTTATAAAACCATCACATATACAGGAAAAATGATGATATATTTAGCAACGAATACAACAATTTCTTTTAAAACAGAAAGTAACGTAAGTACAAAATTGTTAAATGTAAAAACAAAAATACCACCATTAAATAAATCAGCTATATATAAACTCAAATGTCCATAATGTAATGCTGTCTATTTGGGTCGGACCCTTAGAAATTTTGAAATCCGATACAGTGAGCACTTACGAGCATACAGATTAAAACAACCAGATTAATCTCATTAAGCAAAACATCTACTTGACACGAATCATTCATTGACACCTAATACAGAACTAGAAGTACTACATATTTGTGATAAGAAACAAGAACTGGATTTCCTTGAAGAGTTGGAAATTAGAAGACACTTAAGAAAGCCACAATATGAAGTCGTCAATGAAGTCGTCAATGAACAGATAAATCTAGGGAGTTCTCCACTATTAAACTGTCTTCTCAAGTGATAATTGTAAAGATCACCAGAAATAGTTTTCCTGGTTTTCTATATCATTGCACAGTTATACTGATCTTAATGAGAAAAATGATATCCAGGATATCACCATAGGGCTAATACTATCTATACTTCAATATTTGTAATATCACATCTTCTTCTTTTTTCTATTAACATATATTGAGTCAGTCACAAGGTAGGTCACTTCTTGGTGTAGTCAAAAATAACTACTAAACATTAGGTAGGCATCAAATGAGATGTAACTTCTGTCATTCTGACGATGATATTCAGTTACCGAAACAATTGTCAATTTTTAAGAATTTTCAACATTTTTCATTATATTGTGGAATTAGCTAGAAACATTGAGTTTCATTTAGAACACTAATATAAGTAGATTCCACGAAGTAAGGGTCGAGACAGTCAATTTTTTCTTGATAGTTGAAAATTCCTAATCAATGTGCTATTCAATGATTTTCTGATTAAAAAAATCAATTCTTTTGTTTTTATCAAAAACTGTCCTTATTATAATCGAGGAGAGATTGAGATGCGTCGTTTTGAATATTTTTTTAATAATAGTCGTATAAGTGACTTCTAAAGGAGAATTAAATGAAGAAGCCCATGTTTAGATACCTGATGCAATCTCGACGCTAGTCAACCAGCAATAAAATATTAACCTCATGTAATTTCACAACAATCACATTCAACTCTTAACAGCAACTGAACTTTTTTCTATACCTATTAATGTCAACTTCTGTAGATCTATAGTCAATACTAATTGAATAGTGTGAATCTCAATACTTCTAACGCGATATAATTCGAAAAGAAAAGTTGCTATCTCGATACCGAAGAAATTTGGGTCAGTTTCAGTATCAGTAAACTCAGGCACGTATAACTCCAAAGATCATATTTATTTCCACTGAAAAATTGGACCTGATGAGTTTAAATTGCCGAATCAGTATCTATTATATAATACTCGCTTCCTTAATGAAAATCAGTTGGAAATCATGGAAATATACGGTGAATATATATTCAGCTCAGATCCAGGATAATACAGACTAGTTTTATTAAAGTAGATTTTTCCATTCTGAACGGGAATATATCTAACTAACTAGAAATAATAATCTTGCTATTCATAACCAGACAATAAATTAATTCATTCAATTATAATTTTACTTTCGTTTGTGATAATAATAATCGATTGTAAAATCAACATTTAGAATTCGAATCAATCTTCACAACTTTTCTCTAAAAAATAAGTGCAATATGGCTCAGCGGATGGAACACTGAACTTTGTATCGTAAGATCCGGATTCGATTGACACCTACACGGCGAGAATACTTTTCATTTATTATTTAATTCGACATTATTTTCAAAGACCAAAGTTTGAAACCTTACTCTACCATTAACTGTTGGGTGCCCAGTGCTGTTTGGTAGTGGCGCTTGGAAGGTTAATAACCATAGACGTTAATGCCGAAGGCACCCATAAAAATACAATAGGGTATTAATTGGTTGCTTCATGTGTGTATGTTCAATCAATTAACTAACACGAAGTAATTAAAGCACAGCATAATTTTTGCATTTCAGGCTCTGTACCCGAATATCGAGGATGTTGGATCTGTTAAATCGACTCCATAATTTCATTTGTGCTTAGCTACATTCTTTGAAAACATAATGTTTCCTAATATCTTGAACATTTGAAATCAATGTTGATACCTCGGCACCTTGTGCTGTAGGTATATTTCTAATTGGTATCCTAACTGGACTGCCATGTGTCGTATGATGTTTCCATGAATGAATAGAATCCTGTACTTACCCCAATCGGAACAGCGGGTGGAAATAAAAAATCATCTCATGAAAATATCACTGGGCTTTATTATCACTAGTATACACTAACATTACTAGTTAAATTTAAATTAGAATGAAGTCATGACCTGTATACCACCATGAACGGTCATGTTCCAACATAAAAAAATCGGACCAATTTGTTTGAAATAAATTAAATTAACTCGTGTATGTTATTTTAAACATTCTATACCTTGTACCAATAACTGATTTTATTCATAACAATAATGTGTATTATTTATGAACTGTTTAGATACATTTAAAAATACTGCTCGAAGTAGGGTTCATCAGAATATTTTCTGACTTTCAGGGTTAATTACCAACACATCACTCTCTTTTGGGAGAAGAAAATCAGAATTGGAAATTTTCCGAGAACAACAATGTTTCATCAATTAAAATTTTTAGTGTTTATTGTCTCTCAATGTTTACGTTTAATTACATTAGGTACACTTCTAACGCTCGTGCCCTTCAACTTTTACAAGTAATGCACTCTCGTTATATTTGTATAACTTGTTTTTAAGAACGATATTATACTTATTATGATTCAATTTGATTTCGCAATGGACGCCTTCTATTTTTGTGATTTGATATGGACCTAAATATTGAGAGTCTAAGTTTGTTCTATCCTCTCTCTTCAACTTTAAAATCCGCAGGGGATGATTCTTGTTCACTCTTATTTTTCTGACTACTTTATGTTTTATTAAAAACTCTTTTGCTCGCTCGTGTGCGTACTGCAATTTATATATGAGTTCATTGTGATACGTCTCAAAGTTATAACGTGGTTGTATTCCCTTGTTCAAATGTTCTGGTAATTTCGTTTTTTCCATGCAATAATTCAAACTCAAAGGGTGTGTAACCATGGTATGTATTAGGTGTGGTATTTTAGCAATAAGCAAACATTCTAGCATATTTGCACCAATAATCCTTCGTTTCATACGCGTAGAAAAGTTATGTTTAATATTTAATAATGCTGTTAATTTACTCATGATCTCGTCTTCATACTCTGATTATTGATGTCCTTAATTCTTTCATTAATCCGTAACTTTGTCAAATATTCCTCTCAAAATTGTCTGAGCCTCTTTATCATTAATTGGTGTCATAATTGTATACTTTCAAATTCAAATCACATCGTTATACACTAACGATTACAAACTTCTCACATCTCCGTCTAAAATTCACTCTTATTTTCTTCAGCAATCTGTTATTTTCTACATTACCTCCAAACATTGAATCATTTTGATATCTTTCTAATATTTCTTTTTTATACTCCAACTATCTTGGTACGCCACAAATGCATATTTGTATATTTCCAGAAAATTTGTTATATTCTTTGATAAATTCTTGCACCGTGCATCTCTTAAAATTGTGATTATTTTCTTACACCTTCATTCTTTTCAATTTTATGGATACCTTATCGAAGGCTCGAGAAAAATCTATGTATACCACAACCACAGGTTCGTAATGATCTAAATATAATGTCCAGTCCTTAAGAGCAGTTAGAAGATTACTGGTTACTGATCGATTAGGTAGAAAACAATGCTGGGAATCTGAAATAATTTTATTTTCTAATAAAAATGCAACAAGTTCGTTAACGATTAATCTCTCCATAATTTTACCTGAGGTTGGTGGAACCGTTATAGCCCGATAATTCGTCGAAAGCATTTTATTTCCATTTTTATAGGTAGGCGTAACTATTCCTGATTTCCATGAGGCAGGAATGGAATTTTCTTTTAGTGATCAGGACATAAGGGTGGATAGTGGGACTGCTAGACTGTCCGCGCAATTTTCATAGACTGTAGGGGATATTTTCTCAATTTCAGGAGAAGCTGCGATTTTCAGATTCTTTAATACTTCTTCAACTGTTTCTACTGTGATATTGACCGAATTTATTGATTTCATATTTCTAGTAGCTAGTGACATTACAGGAGTTGTTAAATCAGAGTCAATTGTAAATGCATTTGCAAAAGTTTCGGCAAAAATTTCGCATACTTCTTCCTTGGTGCAAATGTCTACGTTTGGTTTTTATAATAATGGTACACCAGTTTTAGAGGAGAGCTTGGATCTAACATATTTATAAAAAGATTTTGGCCCTCTTGTGCTTATTCGATTCTCGTAATTGCTTCGTGCTAATCTCAACTCCTGTGTGAGTCTGTTTGAAAACTGCCTGTGCAATAGAATGCTTTCTTCGGATGGATTTTTCCTAACTCTTGTCCACAAGCAATGTTTTTCTTTACTCATTTGGATTCAGCAATTATCAATCCGTTAACATCTTGGGTTAGTTTTCACTGTATAAGTTTTGGAACATCCTTCTATCCCCTGATATATAATTTCTTTATATTTTTCCCACACAAATTCACAGGTATGACCATCTAGTACCGGCCAATCTGTATGGTTGAAATAGTTATTTAATTTCTGATAATCGCTTTTAGTGAAGGATTTTGAAATTTTTTCACTGATATTACTAGATATATCCAGCTGGACTCTAGTATGAAGAACAACTTGATCTGAGATACCAATTGGTAGCAGATAGAAAATGTCGGAAATCGGCTCTTCTTCATTAGAGATTACAAGGTTTAATACTGAAGGTTCATTACCTTGACGAAGCCTTGTCGGCTCATTTATAAATTGTTTCAGATTAGTTTGAAAAAATAAGTGATAAAAAGGGACACTAGGATTATTGCCATCAAGAGGTGAAAGAATAGGCCATAGCAAATCTTTAGAATTAAAATCGCCAAGAATGATAGGTTTTTCTTTATTTTTACTACATTCTTCAATATACTCACATATGGAGATTGTAAGATCATATGACAGAAGAGGTCTATATATAATAAACATATGCAGAATGACTGAGTTAGGAAAGACACTTGTTTAATTTCTAACGTCCAATATACTGACTTCTAACGTAATAATTTAAATATTTATCTTTTATTTAGCTTGGAAGATGTTTCCGCCGGCTACAACAAACTATCCCACGATACACTTACAACGGTATGATCGACTGGAAACGAAAATTCGTCCTCTGCGCGCAGATGACGTATTTGCGATGCATGCACCGATCGTAGAACACGCACCGATATACAAAGTGTTTTAGTTTTCGTCGATTTAACCCCACAAGGCTCATAGGGTTTCACTATTAGAATTAGTCGACGTGAACGATGGAATGTGTGTTTTGAATGTTTGCGGTTATATTATAATAACGAACTTTTAAATACTCTAAATTGCTGTTCAATTTAGTTAGAACGGTCAGTGGTTAAAATGCCCAGTTGCGCCATTTATTGATGTGCAAATTACAATAGGAAAACTAAGGGAACAGACATTAGATATTTTAGGTTCCCATAAAATGATGAACTTTGTAAACTATGGTTAACCGCGTGTCGCCGGCAAGACGACATTAATTTGAAAAACCGTAAATATTACAAAAATGATTACTGATCACTATGTTTACACATTTGTTTTCCTTATAGCATGTATTTGCTCAATAAATTTTGAGAAAGATTGTTTCGAAGATATTTCTGTAAGACAGAAACTTTAAAATTATACAGGGAAAAATATAAGAAATTTAAAATATGATGCAATCCCCACTTTGAAACTGCCTGGAAACTTGTAAAAGGGTAAATACTAGAAATTCTGATAGAGTAGTTCGAATAAAACGAAGGCGATTGGTAGCTGAATGCCTAGCGGGAGCTACAATGTCTTCTGCCTCGATCACTTCTCAAAGTTGTGAAGATAAAATAGGAATAACGGAAGGTGACATTACATTAAGTCGAGCATCTGTAAGGTAAACTTAAGAAATCAAAAATCGTCACGTGGATTCCTATTTTACTGTTTTAAATGAAACCTACTGTTTCTAGATAACTCCACAATATATTGAAAAACATGTTAAAAATTCTAAGAAATTTGACAATTGTTTCGATATTAAATATCATCGTCAGAATGACAGAAGTTACATTCTGACGATGATATTTAATATCGAAACAATTGTCAAATTTCTTATAATTTTTAACATTTTTATTAATATATTGTGGAGTTATCTAGAAACAGTAAGTTTCATTTAAAATAGTAATATTAGTAGATTCCACGAAGTAAGGGTTGAGACAGTTAATGTGGATTCTTATTCTTCTATTTCAGTGAGTATGAAAAACAAATACTTGAACTTCAAACAAAAATTGCAACACTACATAAAAAAATTTCCCTGTCAATGAGAATTGTACACTGAAAGATGAGTTGGAGCAGATGAAAACTGGACTGCGAAAATTTTTGTCAGAAGGTCAAATCAAAAGAATAGTACACTCAAAATGTACAGCCAAACGATGCATACCGCTACTTAAGAACAAATGGTTATCCTTTATCGGCGTTTTCAACACTACGCAGATGGGCATCGACACTCTCAGTAGAACCGGGCATTCAGAATGACGTTGTTATTTTAATGGCTAAAAAATCTTCTGATATGCAGAATATTGAAAAATTGTGTATTTCATCATTTGACGAAATACATTTATCTAATCGCATAAATATTGAGAAACGACGAAAGTTATAGGGCCACATAAAACGTGTCAAAAGGTAATAGCTCGTGGTATTTTTAGTAACTGGAAGCAACCTGTTTATTATAATTTCGATCAAGCAATGACTATCGACGTATTATCTTCTATAATATCAAAACTTTTTGATGCAGGTTTCACAGTTGTGGGTATTGTCAGTGATTTATGTACATCTAACGTTAAAGTTTGGTCACAACTCAATATTGGATATGACCAAAAGTGTTGTTTTCCACACCCTAGCAATAAGTTTGTTAAACGTATCTGTGTTTGGTGACGTTCCTCATCTTATTAAATGATTAAGGAACCACATATTAGATCAGGGTTTTTGGGTAAAGAACACATTAATTGATAGGGATTGTTTTGAGAATTTGTTGCAACGGTCGTCGTCCGAATTAACCATCGCATATAAAATTAACCGATACCACTTAGATTTAAAAGGTTCCGAAAGACAAAAAGTTAAACCAGCCGTTCAACTATTATCTAATTCTGTTGCAAAAAGTATTCGGTTTTGTGTAAAAAATAGGCTGCTGTCATCTTTTTTACCGTGGAAGGAAGTTTCGGATTTTGTACAGTTGATAAATGATTGGTTTGATCTTTCTAATTCCCATACAAAAATTGTGGCAAATGCGTATGGAGTAGATTTAGATAAGCAGAAAAAAGCGTTAAAAGAGGTGACCGAAACTATTGGAAATATGACCGTAGGCAAACATAAGTCTCTCATTCCGTTTCAAAAAGGAATTCTGTTGTCAAATAGGTCACTGGAAGAATTGTTTTCTTATTTGCAGGAAAACTATAGAGGAGTCGATTACATCTTGACCTCGCGTCTAAATTAAGACGTTGTTGAAAACTTCTTCTCTTATATGAGAGGCATGGGAGCTACAAATGGCCATCCAGAACCTCTAGATTTTATGTATCGTTTGAGGTGGTATATATTAGGTAAAAACTCGGCGGCAATTTTTACAGAAAACAAAAATACAGAGGAATCTGGTGAAAAATGTCTAATACATTAGAATCAGAAGAATCGCGTCCCATCTGCTTAACTGAAACACTACTAGCTAATGTCTAAAAAAATATTCAAATAACAAATACCCGTATACTTGAAGAAGAAGATGAAGAAACATTCATTCCATATACATACGCTCAACCAGAATATATTCCTGACGATGAGTCTTTACAGTTATTGACAACCTTTGAAAGTACCGAAATAATTCCAAGAAGCTCTTTAATATCTGGCAGGGTACATAGCGTACAGATAAGATAAATTTAATTAAGGTACTAAAACCAGCGAGATGATTTCCGTTGGAGCTCAAGATTGGGTACATTTCCTATCAAGGGGTGGTTTATTACAACCAAATCAAGATCTTTTGAAAGCTACGGAAATTCTTGTATCCGAGTTTCGATCTGCTCAAGGAACATCTTTATCAAAAGAATAAAATATTTTTGAAATTTTGGCTGATAAAACTTTTAGTATTGTCGGTCAAAACCAAATTGAAATCCCATATGAAGTGATTTATTGTTCGAGTCGAACAAGAACTTACATTAGACTCCGAGATAGAATAATAAACAAATAAGTTTGTTAAATTTGAAAGCGAAAATGGAAAAAAAAAACTTTCAAAATTTACGAACGTTAAAAAGAAAGTGAGATCAGAACAGTGAATATTTGAAAACGAAAAACCTTTTTTAATTTCATGTTATTTTTAAATAAGAAAGTTGCATGTTATTCAATGTCTTTGTATGATTTAATGCATCCAGATTACCCTTGAAAACCCCATACTTGGACTTGCCCTAAAATGTGGCTTTTGATACAACTCAAAAAGGTTCAATTATTTTTCTGTTTTAGTAAAGTTTAAGTTTATTTTAATTATTATAATATAAACTATCTCTTAGTATAAACAATGAAAATTTGTATAATCATCCCGTCAAACAAATATCGACATAAATACCTTTTGATGCTACCGAGAGTGGCATTCGTAATATACAAACGAATATTGCATCGCAGTGACGTCGCACGCCAAACGTTCGATGCGCGTAAGCATACGGTTGTGAGTGTATCGTGCACTATCCCCTCTTTTTACTGCTAACGCGATAACACAGGCAGTCGAGTAGAATTCTTCATGCAAGAAAGGTCATCGCGCTTGCGGCTCGCGCTAAAATTTTAAATCACATGTTTTTACCTATTCGCATTCGCGAAAACATCTTTAAAGGTTAATGTTCTATTTGAACAATAAATAATCAGTTATATAATCGTTCTAAAAAACGTAGATTAAGTTATCGGTAGCAAATACCGTTCGTTAGTTATCGACAAAATAAAGAATAACCGTCGTGTGACAAATTATTTTTTTATTGAATCACCTTCCAAGTCAAGTTAAATAAAGAGCTATCGAAGCTTTTATGTAGTTAAGGGATAATCGTTCGATTAATCTCATGCAACACTTTTAAACAAAAGAGATTCGATTCCCTCCAGATCATGTGGAATCGACTTAATTATACAATTTTTAAAGAACTTTTTATGAAAGAAAACGCAAACACCTCCTCCAATTCTATTCGATCTATTCTTACGGTATAAGCTATATCCATTGGGGTTAATAAGAGAGCTAGGTATTCTAGGGGATAACCAGGATTCTATTATCGCAAAAATGTGAATATTGCAGGTAAATGGAATAAATGAAAAGAAATCGGCGTGTTTTGCATAAAGAGAATCTATATTAGTGTAGAATATATTTATGTTTGTGTTTTAATAGTTTTTTGCACAAAGTTCCTCCGTAGTGTTCACAATAGTTGGAATTTTATTAACGTATTTTATGGTTAGATGCTCATCCTCTATTTTGCGCCTTTCCAGCTCCTCTCTCAAATTCTTTAAGTAGTTGATTTGATATTTAATTTGGTTATCCGTTATTTGAATTCGAGAGAATCGAGTACCTTGTAATTTTTTCTTATTGCGCAGTATATAGGATGGAGTATTATTATCCTGAAATTGAATTTTTAGCGGTCTAAATTTGTTCCTATTTTCGTCTGCTTTGTCTATACGGAAACCTGCAATCACATTAGAGTTACGAGGTTAAAATATTTCAACAATACCAGTAACTTTATCCATATCGTCTATGTTTGATTCGGGCAAGTTAAATACGATCAAGTTAAAGGATTTTGGAAAGCTAAGATTTGTCTCCTGCACGCATTCCTCAAATTGTATCTGATTTGACTGAGTTGAGTTTTCTAAGGCAGTTAGACGGTTCTCCATTTTTGTAAATCTATCAGACAAATTTGATAATACATTACGTAGCTTATTTAATTTATCATCAAATGAGTAGCAGCTGCTACAAACAATTCTAACCGACTTAGATTTAGCCCTTGTTATTCTTATCGCCTCCTTCTTAGCGATATCTAAACAGCGAAAATAAATTGAAGACTGACACGGCATGCATGGAGTACAATTTTTGTTATTATCAATTGCCAATTCGCAATTCGGACATTTATTCATGATGAATACTTCCTTAAACACCTTCCCAGTGCGCTATTCGCAGGTATACTAAATAAAATAAACAAACCGTTGGTGAAGGTCGACAGGTCCTCGAACCATAGTCAGCTGATTTGTATACTAAATCAAATAAACAAACAGTTTGTGTAGGTCAACAGGTCGTCGAATCACAGTCAGCTGATTTGTGCTAGTGGTAGGAGGTCTGATAACGAAATAATTGTAACCTCCTTCTTCTGATAATTTTTTAGTTCTTGAGAAGAAACCACTTTTAAGGCTGGGTATATTGAGTGCAAAATCTGTCAATTCACAATAATGTTGACTTTAGAAATCCACTACTATTTCATACAATTTAACAGAGCGACATAAACACGTCTCACCATCAGTACTGTACGTCTTTTGAAAGAAAAGCAATGAGCGTATGCTGCAATAAAGTTCTTCTGATGTTTGTTTTGTGGCATATGGCCTCAACTGTCTAAACAAACTTGCATCTTCATATATTTCCTTTATAAATATTGTGTGTGTGTGTGTGTGTGTGTGAGGGTGTGTGTGTGTGTGTGAGGGTGTGTGTGTGTGTGAGGGTGTGTGTGTGTGTGTGTGTGTGTGTGTGAGAGAGAGAATGGCCTCAGACATAGTCTATTAGCCACAGAAAAATAAAAATGAGTAAAAAGTTGAAATATTAAAATGACAGTAACGGAATAGAGATATAAAATTGCTGATTACTGATGTAGCGTATATCCAAATAGATAATTCAGACTTATTTATGAAATCCACTATGGAATCAAGTACAGACTTCTCTGTATTTGCCAAAAGAGTGGTTATATTTGTGGGAAGAGGAACGTTGAAATTGATCAGAAGATTGTAAAGTTCAGTAGTTGCTATTTTGTTTTCAGTGCATTCAAAGAAAATATGATTCAGATCTCCTACTAATGCCTTGTTACAGGAGCAAGCTGGAGAATTGACAATACCTATTTTATAAAGATGAGCTGGGAAACGACCATGATTTATTCTTAAACGTGATATGGTGGAGGTTTATTGTTTTCTATAATCAAAATTAGAAATATGAGGAATCTTAGTTGGTAACGTAGGATGCAAATGGAAATAATGATTATTAAATGTTTTAGCAAAGTCGGCGTGAGACCGCTCCCAATTAGTTCTAATATGTTTCTTAGAATAATTTGAAAGGTCTGAGAAGACATAAAGATTGGTATAAGAAGTCATTTTGCAGGTTCTCTTGGCTTCCAAGTCCACGTACTCATTTCCTTCTAAACCGCAGTGCCCTTTCACCCAAATGAATACAATACTTTTGTTCAAGGTTCTTAATTCGCTTATTAATTTTTTAATTTCTAAAATTATATTTTGTCTGTAACACTTGAATGGAGAACCTTCTATAGCCTGTAATACTGACTTGGAATCACACGTAATAACAGCTCTTCTCTGAAGAAACACTAAAGCCCATATTTACCAGTCATCGTTTGAGTACTTGAAAGAATACTCGTAAGTTTTTAACACATTCCCCATATGAATTACGAGTAACATAGAAACATAAATCATCAGCGTATTGAATTCGGTTAATTGTTTCACCGCCTAACCTATGCAGCTCTGCAGTATAGATGTTAAAAAGCAAGGGACTTAATATGGATCCCTGTGGTAAACCGTTGAAAACTGTGCGTGGACCATGTAACACGTTATTATGGTCGCGGATAAAAATATTTCTATTTGTGAATAAATTAACAATATTAGCACTAACCTTTTTCCTAATACCAGCATCTACCATTTTTTCAAATATAATATTTTAATCTACTACATCACATGCACCTGTCAAATCGATAAATAAACATAATGTGTACTGATTGTTCGAAAAACATATTTGAATATCTGCAACTAATGCACCTACAGCATCCACTATGCCCAGTCCCCTTCGGAAACCGAACTGCGTCCTAGGAAGAATAGAATTACTTTCAAGAAAATTTTTGTTATACAAGACAATAGGGAAATAGGTCGATATGATGAAGGAGACTCTGCATCTTTATTTGGTTTTAAAAGGAGACAAATTATTATATTTTTTAAATCGTCGCAATATTCTTGTTTCACCCACTAATCGTTAAAAATTTGAAGAAGGAAAATCTTCACCGATAAGGGTAGCTTTTGAATAATTGTATAAGTAAAACCATCCAGCCCTGGGGCTGTATTACGACTATGTTTTGTAGCAAATTCTAATTCATCTATTGTAAATGCTTTTAATGTTTAATCCGTGGGTTGGAATCCAAATGAGCTGCAACTTAAGAGATTGGATGCAGAAGGAGGTGCTAGTTTGTTTAAAATGTTTTCAATTAGCTCGTTAGGAATAGGCTTTTTACGATTTTGATTGCAGTTGCTGTTCATAGATCTAATATATCTCCATATATCAGTTAGTGGGGTATTTTTATTAAGTTTGTTCAAAAATGTCATCCAGCTGTTCCGTTGTTTGACTTTAAATACACGTTTAGCCTTAGCAGCAGCATTTTGGTAGTTCAAAAAGTTTTCAAAACTTGCTAGAGTTCTATATTTTTTTTGAGCATCTTTTCGTTTTTTAAATATCATTGTACATTCCTCGTCCCACCATATAGGCTTATGGGTAATCGCTATAAAAGGCTTTTTGACCGGCATGGATTGACATGTCGCACTTGAAATCATTTCAAAAAGTTTTTTCACTTTACCCGGGCCAGTTGAATTTTCATCAAAATCATTTTTTATCATTTCGGTTTGCAAAACGTTTTGAAATGTATTTCAATCGGCGTGGGAATCATTCCACTTCGAGGAAGGATTAATTGCAAGGTTTGTAGGATTAATCTGAATCTCAATTATTAAAGGGTAATGATCAGATCCCAATGTGTCATCTAAGATAGTCCAGGAAGACTTTGCAGAGAGAGTGTTGGGGGTGAGAGTTGAATCGACTGCTGAGTGATTGCCTCTTGGGTTAATTCTAGTAGGGGAACAGTCGTTGAGAGCTATAAGTTCTAAGCAATCCATGGCTTCTACCAGTATTTTTCCAATTCGATCGTCAGGAATTGGTCCCCACATATCGTGATGTGCATTAAAATCACCGCAAAAAATTGTAGAAGATAAATCAAATTGATTGAAAAAATCAATCCAGTTGACTCGACACTATTACGTTTGGAGGTCTATATATTGATGTTATAGTCAAATTCAATGAGTCAAGCGATACGGCACATACTTCTAAATCCTTGATTCCAGTATTTAGCAAAATCTCTTTATAGTTAAGACCCTGAATCATAAAAATGCATACCCCGCCATAACCATCTTTTCTTCATTTACTAACTAGATTATATCCTTTTAAGCGAAATTTATTGTTTGGTTTTAGCCAGCGCTCTGATATAACTTAAATGTCCACATGTGTGTCTTTAATATATTTTACAAGACTCGCTTGATTTGCAATAATAGATCTACAGTTCCATTGTACAATTGTGATATTATTTCTGATATGCTTATTAGAAAGTGTCTGAGTCTTCGTCATTTTGTCTATTAATATTAATTTTTTCTTTTAATTCATATTTATCCAGGATATTGTTAATTGCTTGTTTAACATTGATCTCATTGATGTCACTTTTTTTGAGAATTATATCTTTAATAACGTTTTCTACTTGAAATGCTAGCTGCTCTTTATAACATTTTAAAACTTCCCTATACGGATTTGGGAGTATGGAAGAATGTTTGTTAGTTTTTTTTGTTCTCATGATTTACTGGAGGAGAAGGTGGAGGTGAGGACATTCTGTGTTTTTTTGATGCAGATGTACTCGTATTAAGTTTAGGTAAATGTACGGGGGGCTTAGGTTTACTCAAGATTGAACTGTAAGAAGAAGTTGAAGCTGTATGTGTGAGCTCAGGGAAATTTTGTACCTTTGATAATAATGAAAATCGATTATTAGTTGAGATTTTTCCGTAAGCAGGATTTTTCACAATAGTTTCGGCTTCTTTGAAAGATGCATTCATAGAGGCCATTACTTTTTTAATACTTAATTGTGTATTGTAAACAGGGCATTTTTTGGATGTGGATTTATGTTCATTACTGTCGCAATGTACACAATGTGTTCTATTTTCTTCACAGGAAACTGATTTTCTTCTGAACAGTTTTGGCATTTCTGTTTACCTTTACATTGATGTTTGGTATGACCGAAACGTAAACAATTATAGCATTGAACCACCGGATATATGTATGGTTCTACCTGAAAGTTTACCATATGTATTTTAACGGATTGGGGAATCCTATTTCCTAAGAAAATAACCACGATGTTTGTCTATCTACTTCTTTTGTTTCTTTAGTTTCACTGTCCACAATATTACGCTTTAATCGCTTAACATCAACTACTTTAATTCCAGATTCAATTGCGTCTTTTAGGTACTCAACATTAAAATAAGTATCTACCATACGTTCTATACCTTTTTTATGCGTGAAGAATAGTGGAATATAAGCAATGTAATCATTTTTTAATGAAACTTCATGATTCACCAACAAGTTAGCAACATTGAAATTTTTAAAAATTACCTTTACCCTATTTACCCCTACTGGTTTTATATCTGTTATATTTTGCCTAAATTCTGTAATGTTTCTTAAAAAGTGACCGATTTTAATGGGAAATAAACGACCTACATTTTTTTCTTTATGTTCTATATAAACTAAATAAGGACCAACATCTGAAGGCTGATATCTTCTCGAAATTAATATTTTGAGAATCTTTTATCGAAGACCCTTTATCAATTAATAGGGGCGGCGATTCGCCGCCCGAATTTGAATCCATAAGTTGGTGAATTCAATTAATTAGCCTTTTTCGATTCTATACTTAAACAAAAATAAAACTAGTTACTTATCTTTAGAAAAAGTCGAAGTTCACTGTTAATACCTGATCGCTTGAACTATCGATACGTTCACTGTCAAGGTACAAACACAACTGCTTTATAAATATTACTTAGCACTACTCTTCATCTTCAGTTAGAGAATCTAAGAGCTCAATTACGATTCCTTTTTTCCCAGTTATATTAAATTGGAGTAACTAAATATATGCCATTGATTTAATGACTATTCACTTTAAATCCTTCGGGCATATCTCCTTGAACACATGTATTGGGTCGTATATGGAGTCGCCGAGTACGTATATGAAGTTGGAAAATTGGAACTTGAATTCCCAATATTGCGAATTTGAACTCCAAGCCTACTTACCCCAACACAATAGACCACAAGGCAAAAAATATGTACTCATAATGTTACTAAACTACCAATATAGCAAAAAGTCGTATCTTTTGGACTACGATTACTCAAAGACTTAACTTGACTGGACTCGGATTCTGTATACAAAATTACTTTGAGAACAACTTCCAGTTCTTCTCGCCTTCATTGCTAATCTCTTTGATGTTTTGGTTCTTTTAATGGCTATAAAATTCCTTTTAAGAACTTGATAGATGAAAATTGCTCGCCAGTACGAATTTAAATGAAATATAATTGAACCATCTATAAACATAAACGGTTTTAAAGATTAAAACTAACTTTTCCGCATATGTGAGACGCCCTGAGAAATATCCTATCATAAAATTGGTCACTTGTATATACTCCGGAGACTGTATCGTGCCAACTAAGCGAAATTGCTCCGAAAAAGAAAAAATGTGATACTTCAATTACCATAGCTCCCGTTGTACAGGCTATAGTGAGCTAAAAATCAATAGTGCTAATCTATAAGACGCCCTGAACAATAACCAATCATAAAATTGGTCACTTGTGTACACTCCGGAGGCTGTATCATGCTAACAAACCGAAACTTCTCCAAAAAAGACGAAAATGTGTTACTGAAAGTATCATAGAACCCGTTGTACTTGCTCTGGTGAGCTGAAAATCAATGGGATTCATCTGTGAGATATCTTGAACAATATTCAATCATAAAATTGGTGACTTATTACACTGTTGAGGTTGTATCGTGCTAACAAGACATGTTACGAAAAGTAGCTGACGACAGTGACGACGACATACACACAGAATTTTCTATCTTAAAACCGGTTTTTCGTGTTTTTCTTGCTGAAAAACTAGAAAATAACAAAGAAAAAGTAAAATATTCCAATGATTGTTGGGGTAAACCTCAGATTAACAAATAAAATAGATATGTTTGTTTTGATTTTTTTTTTACCCAAACATCAAGTCACATTCTAAGCTCACTTGCGGACACTTCCACTGCTTTGTCATATCTACAAAGTCTCTTTAGTTGCAGGAAAAATGAAATTAGAAGTTTAATTGAAAATGTGTTAAAAAGTTATGCTAATAAAAAAAGGCATACGAATTTATGCATTTGTGTCGCCACTTTTAAAATTAATTAATAATACTAGAATTTTATTTAATAAAGGCATATTCTTATATAAATTTTAGACAAGTAATTGTTTATCCTTAGATATCTTTATGGTTATAACTTAAAGTGGCAACGTTGCTCAAAATTTCAGTACCTGTTTAATGTGTCAATAGTAATGTTTTTAATAGTTTTGTCCTTGTTTAATTACCATATGAAGAGAGATGCAAATATCTTCAGAGTGTGATCGACGATCATTTTAAATACGCCGTAGTACTGTAATAAATAATGTCAAACGTGGTTTGTTTATACGAGCGCCATTACGACTAGAGAGCAAACATTTAGTTCTTTCGTTTGAATGTGTTTTTCAAGACTTTTAGTGACAAAATAAACTTTTAAGTTAATCAATTTAATGTTTTTGGATTATCATGGTTAGTCAGTGGCAAGTTTGTCAGAAAGACAGCCGAAATTACCAGAACCATGTATCTACAACACCATCCCCACATTTTGTAATTCATTCATTATTTCACTACTGGCGTTTAGAACTGTTGGCCGCAAAAATAAAAGTGTATATGAATGAATAGCCCTCTCTATGTATGAATAGATGAGGCTTTTACTTGATGAAGATCCATACTGAACGTTGAAATAAAACAATACAATTTGTTTAAATCTTCATTTATTTGAACTAATGTTAAATTTAAACTTGTTGACGCGTTTCACTAACACAGTAGCTTTGTCAAAACGAATGAAGGTATAATGTAAAAATGTCTTAATATATACAGTGCATAAATACAGAATTCTATTTACTACCGTTAACAATGATATTGAAAGAAATTACCTGGAAATTCATTCACTACAAATATTCCTAAGCTATCTTCTAGGTAAAAAGGTTTAATGAAGGAGACTGATTGATATCTATTTTGTCGTTAAGAAGATTACCTGAATATTTATTTTTGTTAATATCGAGAGCCTCTAATAAATTTAAACTGAAGGATTTACCGACTACATGGAGAATTTTAAAATTTGGGTCGAAAATGTGTTGGTTCTCTAATAAATGATTTGAATAGTAAGAATCTAATTTTTTGTTATAACTACGTTTGTGTTCCGAAATTCTAGTTAAAAGTTCTAAAAGTCCTACCGATATAAATTTTATCACAGTTGTCATTACCACATTTTAATTTATAAACTCCTGATTTCTTTAATTTTGAAGATTTAGATTTATTATTTTTATTGAAATTGGATAAATTGTAATCAGTTTTAAAGGAAATATCCATGTCTAAAGTTTCTAAAAATGATTTAATTTTTGAGGATGGTGTTCCAAAGTATCTTAAGCTTTTAAATTGTTTATTATTATTTTTATCTGAAGGAAATACTTGTTCTAAAGTCTGTTTTTCATCTCTTTATTTATGATATTGTCAATTGAATTTGGATCGTAATTATTAGTAACTGCTATTTGTTTTATGATATTTAATGATTTGTTATAATTATTAATATTTAATGGGACTGTTAAGAGTCTATGTATCATACTATTGAAAGCTGCTAGTTTATGACTGAATGGGTGGACCGAACTATTATGAATTGTAATATCTGTATGTGATGGTATATGAAATATAGAAAAATCATGTTTATTATTTATATTTGAAATTGTAAGGTCTAGAAAGTTTATAGACTCATTTTGTTCAAGCTCTACGGTAAATTTGATATTATTGTGAATCGAGTTTATGTAAGTAATGAAGCTCTCTAATTGTCTATTTGTACTGATGAAGCTAGCTAAATGTCGTCCACATATCGGTGCCAGTACATAAATTTTTTACTAAGGAGGTGTTCATGAATTATTTTTTCTATATTATCCATGAAAATTTCTGCTAGTAGGGGGCTGAGGGTGTTGCCCATGATCAAACCGTCTTTACTGCTATAAACCTCTCCATTGAAATGAAAATAATTTTGATTCAAACACACTTTTAATAAAGTAATGATATCAGAGGGAATTATAGGATTAACATTATTGTATGTGAGCAAGTTATCAACAAGAGTAATAGTTTCTTTAGGAGGTACACTAGGGAATAGATTTGTTACATCGAATGATATGAATTTAGAATTATGGGGTAGTATTATATAAAACAAACAACAGTTAATAATAATTACGATCCAAATTCAATTGACAATATCATGAATAAAAAGATAAAAAAACAGACTTTAGAACAAGTATTTCCTTCAGATAAAAATAATAATAAACAATTTAAAAGTTTAACATACTTTGGAACACCATCCTTAAAAATTAAATCATTTTTAGAAACTTTAGACATGGATATTTCCTTTAAAACTGATTACAATTTATCCAATTTCATTGAAAATAATAAATCTAAATCTTCAAAATTAAACAAATCAGGAGTTTATAAATTAAAATGTGGTAATGACAACTGTGATAAAATTTATATCGGTAGGACTTTTAGAAATTTTAAAACTAGACTTTCGGAACACAAACGTGGCTATGACAACAAAACATTAGATTCTAACTATTCAAATCATGTATTAGAAAATCAACACATTTTCGACCTAAATTTTGAAATTCTCCATGTAGTCGGTAAATCCTTTAGTTTAAATTTATTAGAGGTCCTCGAGATTAACAAAAATAAATATTCACGTAATCTTCTTAACGACCAAATAGATATCAATCAGTCTCCTTCATTAAACCTTTCTACCTAGAAGATAGCCTACGAATGTTTGTAGTGAATGAATTTCCAGGTAATTTCTTTCAATACCATTGTTAACGGTAGTAAATAGAATTCTGTATTTATGCACTGTATATATTAAGAAATTTTTACAGTATACCTTCATCCGTTTTGATAAAGCTACTGTGTTAGCTAAACGCGTCAACAAGTTTAAATTGAACATTGAATCAAATAAATGAAGATTTGAACAAATTGTATTGTTTTATTTCATCGCTCTCTATGTTTATTATTACTCTAAGGGGTAAACCAATACTTTTCTCGCATATTATATAGGGTTGGGGGGAAAAGTAATATATTGTTGAGAACGTAAACGATGTTTAACAGTAGTAGTCGTATTTATAAGGACATTATTTGAATGTTCAAGTTTTCGACCTTAATATGGATGAAATGTTATGGATAGGTGCTATAAATTCGAGCAACCCCTGTAACTGCAACTTTCCCACATTTTGAATATTATTTCAGAATTTGAATGAGCCATTATTTTCCCGGAAATACATTAATAAAGTTATATCGTTTCCATAAATTTTCCTTTCAATTCATTCAGGACGAGAATAAAGGAAGCCAAGGTGGTAACAAACGTGAAAATAGTGTTATTATCCAAGAAGATCACTAAAAAGTTCTCTTGCAATCAATTTCAATGGAACAAAGCATGAATTAAAAATAAAATCGTACTGTACTGGGTTATTTATTATAAATTACACAACTCTTATACATATTAGGTATTGTCCGTAAACAAATTTTTAGATAAAAGTTCTATGGTTATGACTGAATTTTGTTAATGTCCTATTGAAAGTTTAGTAGCGTGCAAATTTTAGTAGGTATAAGAAAATGTTCTTGACCGAAAATCAAAAAAATTTATGAAAAAAAATTGTGTATTTTTATAATCAAATGTACGTTTCATGGTATGTTAACGCCTTTTTATTTTTTTATCGTATTGCTGTATCTTTAATCTATTTTCCATATATCCAGATGTTTGTCCCATGTAAACAGCATCACAGTGTTTCTGTCTTGCAGATATTCTGTTAGTTTTGGCATCGGACCTGGTAAGAATTCCTTCGCCTGTCTGAATTCTGTTGATCTTGTTCACTATCCTTTATTAATGCCGATTCAGTCATATGCGTCCTTATAGTTGCTTTGGTTAAGCTACTGAAGAGTTCTGGTCCATTGAGAGCCTTCGAGGCACCTTCTCTGGCGAGTAAATCTGACTCTTCGTTCCCTTTATACCCGCGGCGGCTATGTACCCACACAAATGTGAGCTTGTTTTTGCTACCCACTTCTAGCAGGGTTTTTATGCAATCCGAGACAAGTCTTGAATTAAATTCTATTGCGTCTGTCACTTTTATGGCCGCTTGGCTGTCTGAGAATTTGGCAATGGTTTTGCCTGATGATTACGTTGTTGACTCCAAAGTGGTTGGCAGCTTTGATACTGTTTTGCATTCTCCTGTTTTCTAATGGAAAAGCAAAAATGCGGCAAGTCGTATTCACTTTTATGTTTATAAGCTCTGAAGGACCAATCGTAATGTTACGATATAAAAGTTGTAGAACGTATTAAGGTCTATCAAAAAGCTCAGTAACTTTTTTGCGTCAAATGAAAAACAAAGGAAATACGATTTTTTTTCAAATTTGACAGGTCGCCATTTTGTTTATACTGGGCCGATTTGGCTCATTAACGAACTCGTCCAAGATTTTGGCCTAATCGATTTTAGTACATAGTTTGGTTTCGATCCGTCAAAAAATACGCCCTCTATCGGGCTTACAATATTTCGTATATATATATATATATATATATATATATATATATATATATATAAAAAACTGGTGAATATTGGGGAAAGCAGCAAGAAGAAAACGGAAAACGTGTACTCTTCTTCTTGCTGCTTTCCCCAATATTCACCAGTTTTATTCCTAACAGTCAGCAAAGACTATCTCCCTTTTACTTACAGATTATATATATATATATATATATTTTTGATTTCGTGTTCTTGGGTTTATGTCATAAATAAATAAAAAACTAAATATCGTCTACATACTTTAACGTTTCGCTCCTTGTTGGGAGCTTTCTCAAAAAGATGTTATGTCTTATTTGGACAGAATAAAATATTTACAATTAATAGATATACAATTTTGGAACGTGTACAAAAAGGACACTGAACATATAAAAACAAGTTTGTTGATAAAATAATAAAGATGTTCACCTCAGAACCAAATTCACGATATACTAGTGAAATCAAAAGTGTGTAGTATTTTTATTTTGTTATTGGATGTATATATTTTGGTTACTAAATTCATTACACAATTAAATTATGATAAATTTGACTTAGATTTTTTATGTCTTGTTTATCGTTCAATGAATTCTTTTCTTTTTTTATATGTACCATTTCTTTGATTGCTAATTTATGGTAATTAGAATCCTGGGTTAGTATTTTTGTGCTATTGAATTCAAATTCATGGTGTTCCCTGGTTTCGTGTTTATGTAGGGCGGTGGACGCATTTTTTGTGTACTTGTGGCCATTTAAGCAATTTTCTAGAGTTTGTGTTGTCATACCTACAACGCACATACAAATTCTACAACAATAAAAAAAATAATCAAAAACAAACTCAAATAAATAATAACAGATACATATCAATACCATACACTGTCAGAAAAACTGAAATACGTTTTATCTAAACACAACATTAACGTATGTCACAGAACTCAAAATACCTTATCGCCATTGTTCACTAAACTGAAAAGCCCAATTAAAACCAAAAGAAAATCTAACTAGTGTATTCTATACCATGTTTAAACTGCCCGAAGAAATATGTAGGTATGACAACCCAAACTCTAGAAAATCGCTTAAATGGCCACAAGTACACAAAAAATGCGTCCACCGCCCTACATAAACACCAAACCAGGGAAAACCATGAATTTGACTTCAATAGCACAAAAATACTAACCCAGGATTCTAATTACCATAAATTAGCAATCAAAGAAATGGTACATATAAAAAAAGAAAAGAATTCATTTAACGATAAACAAGACATGAAAAATCTAAGTCAAATTTATCATAATTTAATTGTGTAATGAATTTAGTAACCAAAATATATACATCCAATAACAAAATAAAAATCCTACACACTTTTGATTTCACTCGTATATCGTGAATTTGGTTCTGAGGTGAACATCTTTATTATTTTATAAACAAACTTGTTTTTATATGTTCAGTGTCCTTTTTGTACACGTTCCAAAATTGTATATCGATTAATTGTAAATATTTTATTCTGTCCTAATAAGACATAACATCTTTTTGAGAAAGCTCCCAACAAGGAGCGAAACGTCATAGTATGTAGACGATATTTAGTTTTTTATTTATTTATGACCTAAACCCAAGAACACGAAATCAAAAATATTTTGAATGGTCAAAGAAAATTAAGAATTATTATATATATATATATATATATATATATATATATATTAATGTGGAAAAATAATGCTACACACTGTATATATATCTAAGAGGAGTCAATTACAATTTGAGATATTAACGAGTATAAGATTATTGAAAGGAAAACCATTCGAGAGTAAAATTTAAACTGAATCAAACTAAAGAAATTCATTTAAACTTTATAATGTACCTTATACATATATATACATGACACCCATATAATAAGAACTCAAACTATTTAAGAGAAAAATTTAAAATTTATTGAATACATATATTTTAGATCACAAATTTTTTTATCAAAATTCAATATTAAGAGCTGGCGCTTATTGTTGAAGGAATCATATGATTATTTAATCTTATGACCTCAACATCCTGAGAAGCTAAGTGCTCATTTAAAAAATTTAATAATTAAAAGAGATATAAATGTAGTTGCACTGTGTGACATTATTGAACCTAAATAATTTTTTTTAAATATACCGGTGCAAATAAAAAAACCTTATTGAAATCAAAGATACAACATATAATTAAATTTATATAAGATAGATTACAATAAAATTTAATATAGTACTCCTATTTCAAATTTTAAATAATTCACTTAAAATATTCTTATGCAATACTTTTGGCAAACCCTGTTTTGTCTATGTACTCAATATAATTTATAAACCCTGTATACATAAAATTTAGCACTATTAAATTTCTGATGACATTTCGATGACAATTCAAAAGATATTCAAGGTTAGAAAAATAAATAGTCCTTTTAAGGTATTTAGTTAATATAAAAAATCCAAATCTATTTAAAGTAAGGAGATAAAAATTTAGTTTTTTTTTGGAAAAAAAGAAAGTGTGGTAACCACAATATAATTTGGGTTATTTATTGAAAAAAATATTAAGTAACGTTGAATCCTCCAAAGAGAGAACTTCTAAGTAGGAGCTCTCCAAAGAGTAACATATAATTTTAGATATATTCAAAAATTTGTATTATAATAATTTCGACAGTGATTAATAATATAAAGCATTATTCGGTATCCCATTTGAATTATGTGCGTGAGTGATAAAAAAAACTTTATCAAGATTGAAGCAGAGGTGTAAGATCCAGAATTGTAAAGTTTTTAGAATTGTACGAGCTGACTGTCATCATCGAATACTGTCGAGTCCACTCCAGAATTATTATTTGATTGAAAGATTCAGGCCCTGAAAATAAATTGAATTATATATGCATCTAAACTTTTAAATTCGCATAGAATATTAAATAATTAGAAGACACAATCAAAAAAAAAGACATTTCGGATATTTTATGTTAAATTTATCTTTTAATTAATTACAATTTGATAGCCGGGAAATTTTTGACAACTACTGTCAACTTTTGATATACATAATATATGCCGTTTAAGCTTTGTTTGCAATATAATAAAAATACGCTGCTTAAGCTACGTATACAATAATTATCGCTGCAACATACGGCAATTCTAACAAAATTAAACAATTAAAGCACATTTCACATAAATATTACACCATATATATATATATATATATATATATATATATATATATATATATATATATATTGTTGCAGTGAGTTATTTTTGTTATTAAATAAATTAACCCTCTTTGCTCTTGAGTTTTAATATTGTTGAATTGTTTTTGTTTGTTAAATATAATTGTTATTGTAGTTATGGAAATTATTGAACACTCCTACACATTTTATTTTTTTATAAGGCTAGCTCTATTTGATTTTATTGATTTTGATTTTTTTAATTTAATTGTTTTAAGGTATTTGTTCAGCATGTATGTATGTATGAAACTCTCTCAGGTCTTGGGTTCCTCTATTGTTAAATAAATTCGTCATTAAATAAAAAGAAACACTTTACTTGTAAAAATATTTAATTATTTATTAACGAGAATTTTTTTATATTGTAAAAATTATCATACGACGCCTCTGTGTAGTTAAAATTATCGATCCATTTATGTATGGTATGCTATGCGCATGCTCAAAGCATCACGTGTTGGTGCATTAAACGAACGCTTCATATACGAATTACGCCTGTTCGATTTTATAACCTGCTTAACGTTATACCAACGAATATTTGATATTTGGAGCACATGTACAGAATTTATATGAAACGACTTATGCATACAGATAGTTATAATATGGTACAAGAAAAAGTTATTAGTTTTATATACATAGAATAAAAATATTACATAGATGAAATCAGATGAATCTTTCTCAAGTTTTTATTTGAAATGAGTAAGTATTTAATTTTGTTTATTTAGATTGGCCATTCACTATTGAAATTTATTTAATTGTATAGTTGTATTAAGTTTCTATTATGATTCCTTTTCAGATATATCTTTTTCGCAAAGTTTATTTTACTCATGAGATTTTTAAACACTGGATTGTAATTAGTGAGTTCTTAACTCTTGTTATATATAACAATGCGCACTGACCTTGTGTCCTGAAACTAGGATATGCCTTTTCTGGAATCTGGAACGCTGCTTCCGAAGTTTCTAGTCGGATAAATTTTGGAAGAATTGATTCTCTCTCAGGAAAATCAGCTGTATATACTTGGTAAGTACTATAGTATATTTTGATATTGGTTTCTTACCTTTTATATCATGATTTGGGGATAATTTCTAAAATTTTCCGGGACGCTGCTCCAATCAACCTCCTCGAACCGACGCCAAGCTACCAACTCTTTTTTCTTCAATTTTTTTCAACAAACAATCAGTCTTTTGTTTTTTTTCAGCTCACTATCTTTAAAATGTTTGTTACTCTTTGTTTGTTGATTGAAAATTGTTCTGTCATATTATTTCTAACCAATCACTTTTGTTTAACGCACTATTTTATGATTTAATTTTTATCTACTCTTAAATATATTTACTTATCTATCAAAATAAGTTTCACTTGATTGTTTGTTCACTATAAAGTTCATTTGATTGTGATGGGACGAATAGTTTACATTGATAAAATACAATAGTCTTTAATATACCAATGCTTAGTTTAATTTTCTTATTACAACTAATTATTGTTACGATTATATTTAGCCATTCACATAAATTCTTTGAACAATTTGTCAATATTCTCTATACTGATTATTTACATTCATTTTATATACTTTTAAACTTATTAGTTCTATGAAATTACTCTAATGTCAGCGTTCGTCATTGAAACATATTGACATTACAGCGTCAAATATTCTAACCATATCTCTTTGTAAACACTGTGTTATAATATCGAACAATATTGTTTGAATGTTTATTAATTCTTATTTCTTTTTCAGATTATGTGTTCAATGTTATATTCTTATAAAGTATTTGATACAAATGGATGATCTTAATTCTATGGTTTCAGATTTATGATTTGAGGTAAAGTTTCTTTTTGTTTAAATCTTTGCAAGTTGTAAAGTTTCCTTGAATCATTAATTATATGAAAGCTGTATTAGCAAATTGAGTGAAAATACTTACAATTATCTAATAAATATGAACAATTTTAATATCTCATTCTTATCTTCCTAGTAAAATATAGTCTACTGTTTTATTATATAGCAATTTCTAATTATTCTGTCTCATAATAATGTTTCTACCTTACGTATACGTTATATATATATATATATATATATATATATATATATATATATATATATATATATGGTCTACTATTTATGTTAAATGTGTTTTAATTGTTTAATTTTATTAGAATTGCCGTATGTTGCAGCGATAATTATTGTATACGTAGCTTAAGCAGCGTATTTTTATTATATTGCAAACAAAGATTAAACGGCATATATTATAATAATAATGTTTATTCACAAAAAGTAGTTTATACAATAAATACAATACATATTTTAACAAATGTAAATAAACGTGGTAACTACACAGAAGCTGTCGTAAACAGCTTGTACGTGGTAGATATCGATAATTAGCAGTCTAATATATTTGATGATATAAGACATGAATACGAAAATATGAAATACAATGTATAAAATACAAAACATACAATATAAGACACAAAATATAAAATGTGAAATATAGAACCCAAAATATGGAACACAAAATATAAAATATAATAATAAAAAATGAGAAAACTACAGAGTGCCTTCAATATAATCAGCATAAAGCACAGTTAATAACTAAACTTTGCGTTAATAAAAACAGAAAATTGAGTCGTCAAGGATACTTAAATATTATATAATCAATTTAATGTTAATAATAAATAAATAAATAACAATATAAATAAAGAACAAAACGTCAATACAACAATATGCTCTATTATTCCAATAATTAATAAACACCCACTAAGGCATTGCCTGGGCGTGGGTATTCATTCATCGTGCATGTTTATTGAATAAATAATGGGGTTTAAGGAACATAAAAGCAATATAAGGGATATGATCATGAACTCGCCTTCTCTATGTCAGTACAGTGAACAACTGAATAGTGTTATCTCAATTACATAGTATGTTTCATGAGATCGAAGGGTCAATTAATCGATGTATAGAAACTCTATATATCTCTGAAATGGAACATTTGACATCTTTTTTAAATGAAAAAATTGTCGTTGCAAGTCTGATTTCCAGAGGTAAGCAATTGTAGAGCCGGTTTGCAAGATGATTAAATGATCTCTGAACGATTGTTTTGGTTGAGCATATCGTACTCAGTTGTGCATTGGCTTTAAGTCTTGTTTTATGCATATGATTTACATAGTTCAAATTCGTTCGGTTTTTATGTTGTTCAACAACAGTTCTTAGGAAGTAAAGTTGCCTGAGGTCCAGCAATTTAGATTCTTTGAAAAGTGCTTCCGATGAGTATTGTGGTGGTTTTCCAAGGAGAATTTTTAGAAATTTTTCCTGTTATACATCTAATTTTTTCAAATGCGATATTGCTATTCCACCCCAGCCAACTATCCCATATGCAAGACGAGACTCCACAATTGCACAATAGATTGTTTTCATTCGCGAGGTATCTAGTATATTTCGTAAATATCTGAATCTATAAAGAATGCTCCTCAATGTCCTAGTCACTTGGTCAACATGATAGTTCCATCTCAGGTGTCTATCTATCACTACTCCTAAATACTTGATTTTTTCTACCGATCGTATTAATATGTTGTTCCCGATACTCAATGTATCATATTGGGGTAGTGAGTTGACATAGCAAGAAAATGGTAAAAAGAATGTTTTTCCGTAGTATATTGATAGAATTTTATCTGCGAAAAATTCAAAGAATTTACCCATGTCTTCCTCTGCTTTAGCTTTGAGGTCATTCCAGCTATCAGCACTGTACAACACTGCTGTATCGTCAGCGAAGCAAACAATGCTGCCACAAGTATCGTGACGCCATATATCATTGATATATATATATATATATATATATATATATATATATATATATATATATATATATATGTGTATAAATATATATATATATATATATTTATAGATATATATATATATATATATATATATATATTATTGTGAAAAAATAATGCTACACCCTGTATATCAAATAATGAAGAATTAAAATTATGTATTGTAATCTAAGTCAAAAATTTTTTTTTAAACATTTGAATGGAGACAATCTGTACGATCCACTATTCGATAGAGAAGACATACAGAAAGGACAGACTGTATAATGTAGGGCTAATTGCGAATAGGTGTGATAAACAATTTATATGAAATAAATTACCTAACGAAACTTTTATCAAAGAGATCGAGTATCAAAATTTGTTCATAATAAGAAACTAATAATGCTTTATTCTGTAAAGTCAAGCTAATCTCGTAATATTTGTTGATTAAGACATTAAAATGAGATAGTGTAGATGTTTAGACATAACAGAGCAGGAAAATATAAAATAATGTGAATTTCAGAGTACATGACTTATAAAGAAAACGAATTTTCATTTTGCATACATATTTAAAGGTAACAGCTGTCATCTATTAAAACATTATGAATATTCATTTGACATACATACTTAGAGGTTAGGAAATGTCATTTTAACAATACTAAGAAATATTATTGAATGAAAATAATATAGGAAGTCTAAGCAATTAAAAACCTTAGAATATAATATCATGATATAATGGATGAACATTCCACTGGTTGAAATGAAGAATTTGAGCTATAAAATAAATAGTCAAATTTGATTGGTTAATAAACATTTTAAAAAGATCACATCGGCGACAACTGTGTTGCTAACGAAAAAAAAATCAGAATGTGAAAAAGTTGTTGATTATGGGGGCTATTGACTAGTAGGTTTTCTTTTTGGGAAGAGATTTTTGGAGCAGCAACATTTTTTTGGTAAAGTAAATCAATTGAAATCATTTGGAAGACAAAATTTGACTATAGAATTTAAAACAAATACATTATACTTACAAGAGATATATCAGTGTAAGTAGTTTAGTTTATATTAATAATTAAAAAAGGAATTGTTGAATGTTGTAAAACACTTATCATGAATTTTATTTTATAATATGGTGTCTTGTGTCTGGTGGAAGTAAAATAGCCAAAATAGTTTTCGAAAAACATTGAATAGTGGAATTTGTGTGAGCTGTTTGGACTTTGAAAGAAATATAGCATCGATTCCTGTTCTGATAGAAGCAGAATGCCAACAGGGAGGTTTTCCAGGAGGAGAATCTGGAACAAATAAAGGTGAACAAACAGAAATCGTGAAGTAAATAAGGTAGTACAAGTTAATTTATTAATGTATTAAGAGGTCAAGCGTACTTACTAATTTGTAAAAAAAAACTAAAATTTTGTGATGCATAGACGCTGTTAAGAGTGTATTTCGCCGTTTTCTGAAAGTCAAATGTTTATGAAGTTATATAACTGTATTTTACTATTATAATAATATCTCATCAGAGTGCGTGTGATTTGTATGAAAGAGTCATCCTTTTAGATAGTTGAATTTCTTAAAAAAAAACACTTGTAAAAGTGTAGTGTATTTATTTTCAATAAATTAAATATTGTTTTTCCTTTTGAAGAACGTTTTTTTAAATTACTTGAGTTATTCATTTCATCTGGTGACTTGTGCACCATCTACTTACCACAGGCAGAAGCTCTGAATGAAATCGATTGAACTATGCAGATATTTTTTAAGTAGGACAGGACCGTATTTAACTTGAAATCATTAAAAAAGTAACATATTCTGATTAACAAATTTATTTTTAAAAATATAAAGCATTTATTAACTTTGGCGCTAACATATATAAAATTATAAAATCATTTTATTTAAAATACTTGAACTCTACCCTGAGATGAGGAGTTTTCATGTTGGTTAAAGTAACTGTTTATCATACATATTAAATCCTCAACATACCGGGCAAATTAAACTATTTTCTCACCCAATTCTATTCATAATAATATGTCGGCCCAACGTAGGGCAAATTAAATTCCCATATAAAATAAACTATAATAAAATGTCACCGCAACGTGGGGCTATTATAGAAATTTTGTAAGTAATAATAAAAAGCATTGAAATAATTTTTATTTGACTTTATTAAAAGAATTTTAAATACATAAAATGGAACGAAGAATGACTTTGAGAGACGGGAAACAAGTAGGAGGAGAAAGTGGCTCTGAACAAGAAAGGGAAGAGAGAAATCATGGAAGAGGAGATTTCCAAGTACAATATTTGGAGCAAGGAAGAGAATGTTCACAGGAAGATAATGCAGAACAAGAACAGGAAGAGGAAGATTTACCATTGTCAGAAGAAACAGGACAAGAGGATAGACAAGAGTCTAAAAAACAAACAGAAGAAAAGAAAGAGGAAACGGACGTAATGAGTATGTTAAAAATGATGATGGGAAAAATGGACCAAAATAGAGAAGAAATGAAAGATTTGAATACAAAAATGGATCAAAATAGGGAAGAAATGAAACAGGATATGAATAGAAATAAGGAAGAAATAAAACAAGAAATGAATATTAAGATGGACCAGAATAAGGAAGAAATGAATATTAAAATGGACCAAAATAAGGAAGAATTAAAAAAAGAAATGAATATTAAGATGGACCAGAACAAAGAAGAAATTAAACAAACTAAGGAACTGATAATAAAATTGATGGAAGAAAAATTGGGACATTTTGAGAAGATATTGGAAAAATCAAACACATACATAGAAAATAAAACAGAATCCACTAAACAAGAAATAAGAGGAGAGGGGATTGAAAAAACCACAGAAATAGACAATTCACAGATCAACAGAATCAAGGAAATAGAAGAGAAGGAAAAGGATTTCAAAGGAGAGATTCAAATGGATGTAAAGTTACAAAATGAAAATATAAATGATGATACTATAGAACCAAAATTAAGTAATAAAATGGAAATTGATGAAATAAAAATACAAAGACAACTAAATGAGGAGATGATAGATAGCAATTTACAGAATCTAGGAAGTGAGGAAGCTATGAAAATTTATGAAAAAGAGATTTATTGGGAAATAACAGACCCAGATGTTAATATATTGAAACGAATAGTGACATATGGTAAGACAAATAATGATAATAATAGGGGGATACAACTTAATTGGAAATTAGAGGAAATGAATAAGATATTACAAGAGACCAAGGAAGAAATAGAAGAAACCATAAGACAGAATATAGAAACAATAATTTATGCAGAAAATTTCGAGATGAGGGTAAAACTTGGCAGAAATATAAAGATAATTGATCCAAGAAATTTTAATAGGATAGTTAAAAATGAAATGATAGGAAGTAAGAGTATTATGGGAAATGAAATAATAAAAAGAAGAAACAATAATATGAAGAAATTGGAAACACAAATTTTCATGAATCCATTGGGAGAAATTGATGAGATAGGGGACAACAAAATTGAAAAAGACACAGTGGAAAATTTTAAGAAACTTAGGAAGCAGATAGAAGAGAATCAAACAATAAGAGAAGAGGATAAAACGAAATTTGGGAAAAGAAAATTAAATTGAATAATAAGGCTGTATTATAGGACCGGAATCTAGAAGACGAATAAGGAATTGTAAAAGGTCGATAAGGAATATAAAAAACAACATGTAAATAAGAAGTTTATAATTAACAAATAATGTTAAAAAAAAACATATGTAAATATAATGTTGTACATAGATAGAAATTAGGATATATAAAGATAATGATGAAAAACAGAAATAATTACATTAACAGATATAATACAAATGGATATTATAACAAAAAAACAACAATTATAACAACAATTTAGGAAATAACAATAACTATAATAAGAACGATAGCAAACAAAAACAACTATAACAGAAACTTCAAATAAAATAACAACAAAAATAACAATTACAGAGAACAGTATTCAAAGGAGAGAAGAGAGAGTGATAACATATAAACATCCAATGAAATATATAAAATTTGGGGAAGATTTAGAATTATGAGAAATAATGGAATTGAAAAATATTAAAGGGAAATTAAATGGAAAAGAAATGAAATTATTAATAGATACAGGTTCGGAAGCGTCCATAATTAAAACAAAACTAATAGAAGAAAACATTGAAAATTATGAAAACAAATTAATTAAAATACAAAAAACTACATTGATAGGAGCAAATGGAAAGAAGCTATGTGAAGTAAATAAGTCTATAATACAAAAGATTGAATTGAAGGATGGGAAAGAAGTTGAAATGCAATTACTGTTAGTGAATAATTTGGAATCAGACATAGTTATAGGAATAGATGAATTAACGAAATATAAAGCAAGAATTGATTTTGAAAAGATGGAGATTGAATTAAATGGTAATAGAATTGAATTTGAAGAAGAAAATATAGAAGAATTGGAAGTTGAAGAGGATAATAAGAAGTTATGGGAATATAGAAAGGATTGGAAATATGGGAGTATTGGCAATTGGAGAGGATAATAGGAAGTTATGGAATATAAAGAGGAGTGGAAATATGGAAGAATTGGAATTTGAAGAGGATAATAGGAAGTTATGGAATATGGAGAGGGATGAAATAATGGAAGAATTGGAATTAGTATGTGGAAATAAGGAATATGCTGAGAAAGTGAAGAATTTAATAATTAAGTATAAAGGATTAGTTAAAAAAGAGATGAGAATGGCAAATAACTATGTACATAAGATAGAAGTTAAGGGAATAGAAAATTTCAGAATAAGAACATATCCCATACCTTATAAATATAGGAAAGAAGTTGATTCAGAGATACAAAATATGCTAAAGGATGGTATTATAGAGAGATGTAACACAAGAAATATAAATTAATATATTGTACCGATATAAGAGACTCTGAGAAATGTAGAAGTAATAAGTCGCATAACGAACATTAAAGAATTTTCAAAAATGGATTTATAACATGATTTTTTTTAAACTAATTCCTTTGGATGAAACTTGTAAATGAAATATGTACCTAAGAATAAAATAAGAATTTGTATACATATTTAATTATGGTATTGTAAATAGAATTAAAACTAACTGAAGAGGATACTGCAACACAGGATTCCAAAATCATCTTTGTAACAGCAACCGGAAATAAAAAGAAATGTATTATTAGTAAAATAGAAAGACAATCCTAGAATATAGTACTTGAAGTAAAATTTGCGTTCATAAAATTTTTCTTAGAATAAAAAATTTGATAAACGCAAAATTTAGGGGATGTTATTGTGAAAAAATAATGCTACACCCTGTATATCAAATAATGAAGAATTAAGATTATGTATTGTAATCTAAAAGAATTTTTTTTAAGTCAAACATTTTTTTTTAAACATTTGAATGGAGACAATCTGTACGATCCACTATTCGATAGAGAAGACATACAGAAAGGACAGACTGTATAATGTAGGGATAATTGCGAATAGGTGTGATAAACAATTTATATGAAATAAATTACCTAACGAAACATTTATCAAAGAGATCAAGTATCAAAATTTGTTCATAATAAGAAACTAATAATGCTTTATTCTGTAAAGTCAAGCTAATCTCGTAATATTTGTTGATTAAGACATTAAAATGAGATAGTGTAGATGTTTAGACATAACAGAGCAGGAAAATATAAAATAATGTGAATTTCAGAGTACATGACTTATAAAGAAAACGAATTTTCATTTTGCATACATATTTAAAGGTAACAGCTGTCATCTATTAAAACATTATGAATATTCATTTGACATACATACTTAGAGGTTAGGAAATGTCATTTTAACAATACTAAGAAATATTATTGAATGAAAATAATATAGGAAGTCTAAGCAATTAAAAACCTTAGAATATAATATCATGATATAATGGATGAACATTCCACTGGTTGAAATGAAGAATTTGAGCTATAAAATAAATAGTCAAATTTGATTGGTTAATAAACATTTTAAAAAGATCACATCGGCGACAACTGTGTTGCTAACGAAAAAAAAAATCAGAATGTGAAAAAGTTGTTGATTATGGGGGCTATTGACTAGTAGGTTTTCTTTTTGGGAAGAGATTTTTGGAGCAGCAAAATTTTTTTGGTAAAGTAAATCAATTGAAATCATTTGGAAGACAAAATTTGACTATAGAATTTAAAACAAATACATTATACTTACAAGAGATATATCAGTGTAAGTAGTTTAGTTTATATTAATAATTAAAAAAGGAATTGTTGAATGTTGTAAAACACTAATCATGAATTTTATTTTATAATATGGTGTCTTGTGTCTGGTGGAAGTAAAATAGCCAAAATAGTTTTCGAAAAACATTGAATAGTGGAATTTGTGTGAGCTGTTTGGACTTTGAAAGAAATATAGCATCGATTCCTGTTCTGATAGAAGCAGAATGCCAACAGGGAGGTTTTCCAGGAGGAGAATCTGGAACAAATAAAGGTGAACAAACAGAAATCGTGAAGTAAATAAGGTAGTACAAGTTAATTTATTAATGTATTAAGAGGTCAAGCGTACTTACTAATTTGTAAAAAAAAACTAAAATTTTGTGATGCATAGACGCTGTTAAGAGTGTATTTCGCCGTTTTCTGAAAGTCAAATGTTTATGAAGTTATATAACTGTATTTTACTATTATAATAATATCTCACCAGAGTGCGTGTGATTTGTATGAAAGAGTCATCCTTTTAGATAGTTGAATTTCTTAAAAAAAACACTTGTAAAAGTGTAGTGTATTTATTTTCAATAAATTAAATATTGTTTTTCCTTTTGAAGAACGTTTTTTTAAATTACTTGAGTTATTCATTTCATCTGGTGACTTGTGCACCATCTACTTACCACAGGCAGAAGCTCTGAATGAAATCGATTGAACTATGCAGATATTTTTTAAGTAGGACAGGACCGTATTTAACTTGAAATCATTAAAAAAGTAACATATTCTGATTAACAAATTTATTTTTAAAAATATAAAGCATTTATTAACTTTGGCGCTAACATATATAAAATTATAAAATCATTTTATTTAAAATACTTGAACTCTACCCTGAGATGAGAAGTTTTCATGTTGGTTAAATAAACTGTTTATCATACATATTAAATCCTCAACATACCGGGCAAATTAAACTATTTTCTCACCCAATTCTATTCATAATAATATGTCGGCCCAACGTAGGGCAAATTAAATTCCCATATAAAATAAACTATAATAATATATATATATAGATATATATATATATATATATATATATATATATATATATATATATATATATATATATATATTGTAAAGAGAATTGGCCCCAAAACTGTTCCTTGCGGTACTCCACACTCCACAATTCTTTTTTCACTAACGACTTTATCAATTTTCACGTATTGTTCTCTGTTTTTAAGGTAACTCTCCATGAGATTCAATGTGCTTCCCCTGAAACCCATATTTTGCAAGCTCATCAACAGCTGTGAGTGGTTCACAGTGTCGAAGGCCTTAGCAAGATCCAAGAAAACACACAGACTTGGTTTATTCTTTTCTAGATTTTCTGATATTTTGGAGGCGAGAAAAATAATAGCATCTTGAGTAGAAATCCCTTCTCTGAATGAAATTATGCTTGTTAAGGTGAGAGACCATTCTTTTTTTGATAATTTTTTCTAATGTTTCACCTATGTTTGAAGTGAGCGTAATTGGTCTGTAGTTTAATATATTATGTATATCAAAAGTTGATTTATTATATATATATATATATATTATATATATATATATATATATATATATATATATATATATATATATGTATATAAATAATACTAGTGAATATTGGGGGATTACATCAAAAAAATGGAAAAGATATACTCTTAGTGGAAAATGTCCAGGATTTCGAGGATGTTTGTCCTCATCATCAGGAAAACTAAAATGAAAAACAACAGTTAAACACTGTGGTCAATAAAGAATAATAAGAATTGGAGTTCACAACCACGTGTGTACTTACCTCCAAAGTGAGGTTAGAATCCATAAAGTTGTAAATTCGTAAACTACACATCGTAAATTGTGAAATATTTTACTGGAATTGAGTTAACGGAAGGGCAAACCAACCGCATCACACCACCAAATGAAAATGTCGCAACATTTTATGAAATAAAATAAATAATTTCATCTTCACACGTTACCATGTTGAACACCGGCAAGGAAATTATATAGTTTGCCTCCAAATAGGATGTAACAAAAGACAACCAGTGCTGTCAACAGTCAAACAGTGAATTGTAGGACAATGCCATCAGCCACCATTTTGGTAATGGGCTTTGTTGTAGGGCCAACAATTGGTTTAATAAGAAGATGTATCATTTTCGAAGAGAGGAAGATTGAGAAAGAGTGTGAGACAGAGAGAGGGGGAACGCTCTCAATTATTGTAATTTGAGCGTGTAGAGAACATAACCTCAATATGACTTACACAGACGAAGAAAAGAGAAAGAAAACAGTACAATAACAGTAGTAATATGTAGTAATAATAATATAATATAGTAATTAAGTAAATTTGTAATAAATATGTAGTTTGAATGTATCTACCAACACCAATACACTCAAAATTAAGTTATTATTATTTATATACCTTGAATGTATCTACCAACACCAATACATTCAAGATTAAGTTTTTATTATTATTATTAAGTTAAAGTAATAAGGGTGGTGCTATTAGGAGCAACATGGTTGATGAGCCAAATTAGTATCTAAGGACAACAAAAACGAGTAGATCTCACTTAAGTGATCAATATCAGTTTTTTGTTTATGACATTATTGTTTTGTGAAATGGAAGCCATTTCCAAGAATGATCTTTTCGTTCTGTTAGACTCAGTCGCCAACACTTTCACAGCCTCATAATTCATCTGATGATCAAGAGAATTTACATGAAAAGCTAACGCGCACCTCTCTGGGTGTAATCTAGAGTCACTCTTATGTGAGACTATACGGTTAGATAGAGATCTTAAAGTCTGTCCGATATACTGTTTATCACAATCTCTACAAGGAATACTATACACCACGTTAGTAAGTGAGGTCAAAGGATTTTTATCTTTTACTCTAGTGTAAGTCGATCTGATTGAAAGAACAAATTTATTAGCAATTCTAAAATTACCACATGAACGGAGCAATGTCCTCAATATATGGCAAAATAGCAAAAACCGGCTGAGAAGGGGACACATCAGTTCCAACATCCGTCTGGGCTAAGTTGGGATGGCTATCTTCATGCAACAAGTCCACAGCATTAGATGTGCTTATTAATATTTTATTCAATAATGGTCTTGGGTAAGAGTTATCCAAGAAAAGGTTAAGCAAAATATTAAGATTTTTATTATGAATAACATTATTAGAAATTCTGAGTACTCTCTGCTTCATTTGATTAACCAAATTCACTTTCATGGAATGTTTATGGTAGGAGTGATAATTGAGATATCTACCAGAGCTGCATGGCTTCCTGTACCAATCTATAATAATTGTATTGTTGTTTCGTATAAATTGTGTGTCTAAGGAAGGTACGGAATTCTCGAAGTCTTCCATTTCGATTGTGAATTGGATATTTGATCAAAGCTATTAAATGTATCCAGAACTTAATCAAGGCCTTCACGAGGAAGTGCCAAAATAATGTCATCGACATATTTCTTTATAAAAAAAGGAGTAAAAGAAAGAACAGGTATGACTGTATCCAGAACATCGTCCATGACATATGCTGCCAAGATAGGAGAAATTGAAGCACCCATTGGAGTACCAAAGGTTTGTTTGTAAATTTTGTTATTGCCAGTGACATAGGTACTATCAAACAGAAAAACTATTAATTCAAGAAAAGCTTCCTTCAAGATGGAGCAATGGACACTGATACGATCCCAACCCTTATCGATTGCTCTCAAACAAGCATCAAGATAAACATTACTGAACAACGAGACCACATCCAAACTGGCCAGAACATAATTTTCTGGAATTTCCAAGTTATTAAACTCTTCAGTGACTTCAAAAGAGTCTTTAATAAAATACAAATTTTCATAATCATACGCTTTTGTCAGTATTCCTGTACAAAATTGTGCAATATTTTCTGTGGGGGCTCCTATCGAAGCCACTATCGGTCTTACAGAGAGAACTGGTTTATGAACTTTCGGAAGAGAATAAAATTTTGGAGGGACCCCATGGCTCATGAGTTTCTTCTCAACTGTCATATCTATATGATGTTTATTAAATAATGATTTAATTAGGTTGTTACCTTTTCTTTGTATGGAGAAAGTAGGATCACATGATAGTTCTACATATGAACTGTTATTCAAAACAATATCATTAGACAATTCAACATATTGTTGTCTGTCCATAATGACAGTGACGTTACCCTTATCGGATTGAGTGAAAATCAGATGAGGGTTCGTCTTCAAGAAGGCTTCAGATTTAAGTAAAAGGTTATGAAATAAATAATTATTGTGAGGTTGATGTATGTAACTAGTGATAATATTTGTGGCTCTAGCTACCGTGATGTTTCTCATTTTCGAGTCTGTGATTGTGGAGGTGATATAGTCTACATCAGATAAAATTGATTTGATTGAAATATCCTTTAAAATAACTGGTTCCACACTAAACTTGGGACCCAACGCCAAAAACTGTGAAATATCATCAGGTATAGTGGTATTAGAAATATTTCTCAACTAACCCGCTTTAGATTTTGACAATAATTTAAATTGATGACTTTGTAATTTATTAAGTCTATGTATGTTATTATTTTTAATCTTGTGAAAAAGTTTATTATAAGTAACCTGTTGTTTACTCGAAAAGTTCTGAAAATGAAATTCACTGGATAAAGAGACTATTGTCCTTTTCAAAGTTGACAAATTTGATTCTAATTTACTAATCAATGAATGGTTATTAGAAATTTCAATATTAGGAAGCTTTATCCCTAACCTGTAATCAATCCCCGTTTTCTTGTGAATGTCCTGTCTCATCAGGAGGTCGTCAATCGGTCAATGGCCGCAGTTATATGATTAGGTAAAATCCCAGATTTCCTACATTTCAATAAAAAACACTTCCTGTTGTATTCACGGGCTTTTCTTCCTTTGTGTAAGTTATGTTGAGGTTATGTTCTCTACACGCTCAAATTACAATAATTGAGAGCGTTCCCCCTCTCTCTGTCTCACACTCTTTCTCCATCTTCCTCTCTTCGAAAATGATACATCTTGTTATTAAAACAATTGTTAGCCCTACAACAAAGTCCATTACCAAAATGGTGGCTGGTGGCATTATCCTACAATTCACTGTTTGACTGTTGACAGCACTGGTTGTCTCTTGTTACATCCCATTTGGAGGCAAACTATATAATTTCCTTGCCGGTGTTCAACATGGGAAGATGAAATTATTTATTTTATTTTATAAAATGTTGCGACATTTTCATTTGGTGGTGTGATGCGGTTGGTTTGCCCTTCCGTTAACTCAATTCCAGTAAAAAATTTCACAATTTACGATGTGTAGTTTACGAATTTACAATTTTATGGGTTCTAACCTCACTTTGGAGGTAAGTACACACGTGGTTGTGAACTCCAATTCTAATTATTCTTTATTGACCACAGTGTTTAACTGTTGTTTTTCATTTTAGTTTCCCTGATGATGAGGACAAACATCCTCGAAAGCTTGGACATTTTCCACTAAGAGTATATATTTTCCATTTTTTTGCTGCAATCCTCCAATATTCACTAGTTTTATTCCTAACTAGTCAGCAAAGACTATCCTTCTTATATATATATATATATATATATATATATATATATATATATATATATATATATATATGTATATATATATATATATATATATATATATATATATATATATATATATATATATATTAAACTATATTTTTATTTAATTATTTATAATTTTATCTATTTATATTTAATTAGATTTGTGTGGCTAGCTCAGTTGTTTATTATTATATGATATATTGTTATTTTATTATTTGATATTGTTCGGGAGCATGAGACTTCCTCTACTCTTTGAGTCCTGGCATTCTTTGGAGATATTTCACTCATTCAGAATAAAAAGAAACACAAAACATAATATTATCAATAATTTAATTTTATAATGAAATTTTTATATTTAAATATATTTTTTAAATCAAACGGTTACGCCTATGGAATTTACCAACACACAATTATCTAGAATATACACTATCTTATGCGCATGCCCAACTAATAACGAATATAATCGAAACGGAACAAACGTTTCTTAACGACGCTCTGCTCCTGCGTAAATATTAAATACATAGCATCATTTTCTTTAAAACAATGCTGATGGATTTGCATAAAATAATTTATGTTGGAGATTATATACATACATTAAATAAATAGTTGGAAGAAATATGTTACAAAATTTATATATACAAATGGAAAATTATGTGAATGAAATAAGATGCATTTTTCTTATATGATTTGAAAATACGTAAGTACAAACATTATTATATCATAGAATAGGCCTTTTTAAATAATATTTTAGAATTTGTCTAGTGAATAAAATATATGAAGTCTTTTTTTCTTTTTTTATAGATCGATCATAAAGACGCAAAAATACTTATATATACATGAAATAGTCACTGAATTAACACTTAACTGTCTTGTTTGTAACATCGGAGAAAACACCAAAGCAGCATTATATGTCGACGATCTAACCATTTATTCTTACAGTCATTCAATTCCCGAAATTGAGAATTCATTACAAGGACAAATCAACAGCCTAGAAGAAACTGCTAGAGCCAGCGGTTTTAAATTTTCACCTTCGAAGTCCCACGCCATCCATTTCTGCAGATTAAGATCCGACCACGCCGAACCACAACTAAAGCTGCAAAGTCAGAATATCGAGATAAAACATAAAACAAAATTATTAGGTATGATACTTGACCAAAAATTAAACTGGAGACCGCACATTGAATATCTGATTAACAGATGCCGAAGAGTTATTAACATTATCAAATGTTTGTCGAGTATCCGATGGGGGTCCGACAGAGAAATTTTATTACGCATCTATCAAACTTTAGTGCAATCCAAAATTGACTTTGGCTGTATTGTTTATGGTTCTGCAAGACGTTCACACTTGAACCAGCTAAATAAAATCCAAAATCTCGCAGTAAGACATGCAATCGGTGCATTTAGAACAAGCCCTATAGAAGCAATCTTATGCGATGCTTCGTCCTTACCCCTAAACTTAAGGAGAGATATGCAGCTCATAACATATGGCGTGAAAATACAAACGTTACCAAACCATTTAAATAACAAGATTTTCACAAACCTTCCCAGTCCACACACACTAAGACGTAGTTCAACTAAACCATCCAGTATTCGTTTTTCAGACACATCTGAAGAGTACAGGATAAACTTACAAATAGAAAAAATGACCTATACGTATGAAACTCCTCCATGGCTAAGAAAACTACCACAAATAAACATATCTCTCAGTAAATACAAAAAAGAAGATACCGCTCCATCGATCTACCGAACGCTATTTTTAGAACAAATGGATCTATACAACGAACATTTAGTCATCTACACAGATGGTTCCAAATCAGAGAATGGAACAGGGGCGGCAATCGTAATCGGTGTAGATTCCTTCTTTTGGACCCTAAACCAAGAGTCTAGTATACTTAATGCCGAGTTGTATGCAATATGGCAAGCGTTGTTGTACTTCAGTCAGAGCAGCTTTGAAAAATGTTTAGTTTGTACGGATTCCTTAACTGCCACTCTCTCGACAAAAAATCGTTTTTCTGCAAATGAATGGGTTGTACGCATTCAAGAATTATCAACCCATCTATACAGTATGCAAAGGACTATTTCAATAATGTGGATACCTGGGCATACCGATATTACCGGTAATACTGAAGCTGATCTAGTAGCAAAAAAAGCCACAAGCGGAACAGTTGACAAAGGCATACCTAACACCTTTCTGGATATGAAAACGGATATAAAGAATAAAATTTACGAAGCATGGCAGAACAGATGGAATACATATGACGGACAATTGAGACACATTAAACCGAGCGTACAAAAATGGTTCTACCCCAAAACTCTTACAAGGCGTGAACAAGTCGTCCTCAGCCGATTAAGGATAGGCCACACAAACCTAACCCATTTACACCTCCTCCTTGGAAAGAACAAACCCAGATGTGAGAAGTGCGACATCCCACTGACAACCCAACATATATTAACTTGTGCAGCCTTCAATTTTCACAGACAATTCCTCAAAATACCCCAGATCGAAAACATTCTTAGAAACCAAAATGACGAGCTTAACCAGGTGATAACTTATCTAAAGTCTACAAATTCATTTTATAAAATATAAATTACCCCAATGATATATCGACGAGCACAATGACCTAGATGTCGATGCTCAAACACAAAAAAAAAAAAACACTCAAAAGTTATTATTCTTATTATTGGCCAATAATATATCTAAAGTAGCACTGACCTGAAGCCTGGATTCTGTAGATATATCCCGTCTAGAAATAGGACCATGCCTTCCGAAGTTCTAGCTGCTCGATTTATTGAGAAATTTGGATATTCTCACGGGAAAAACTGTTATAAATACTGTAAGTGTTCTAGGTTTTATCTTTGTTAAGAATTTGTGGCTTTTATAATGAAAATTTGTAATTTAACTTGAAATTTCGGGAAAAGTTTCTTATCACATCCTCACAATTTCGACGCCAAAAACCAACTTCCAACGCTTCTATTTAATCATCAATTTTTTAATAAACAACCAATATATTGTTTCCAAGCAAACTGATTATCAATAAGTTTTTTGTTAAATTTTATTCAATCGAAATTTGTCATGTCACTTTTCACCAATCACGTTGTTTCTGTAGATGTCGAACTATTTTACACTTGCTACACTTTAGGAGTTTTTTTTTAAATCATATATAAATGTAAATTCCACCCGAAAAGTATCTGTTTTCTTTTACTGTTCAAATAATTTCAATAAAACAAATCTTTTACTGATAGTGAAATTCCTTTTATATGTCGACATGGCAATGTCTAATTTTGTTTTGACATGTACATATGATAATTTGTAAATAACATTTAGTTTTATGAACATAAATTCTTTTATAAGGTCTTTTGTCCGGATTATTTATACTATTTAAGTTCTCTAGTAGCAAATATTTCTTTGAATCCATCATTATTTAATATTCATTAATTTCATAAAATTTTATATACATTATGACATATAAATTATCTTTATGTCTTGATATTTTCCTATCATAAATTTATCTATTTCTTATTACTAAACATGAAATTGATTTATATTATTACTGTTTCAACTAACTACTTATTAAATTAGATAACTAAACTTGTTTAATTTCAGGTGAAACAGCTGATTTCTTCATGACTACTAAATATTTGAGCAGATTCCATGTTCTCCATTATACTTGTTAAGCATTTTCTAACTTAATTAATTAATTAATAAGGTAATTTCTTTATTTTATTGCTGTTCTTTGAATTATTATGAACAAATGATTCAATATATTCTGATTTTATATGCATTTTTACTTATGATTGTGTTTCTTCTTGATGTGTTTTTAACTACATGGTTTCAATTCATTTCAAATAATAAGCAAAATATTTTCAAACAGCTGATACTCTTTCGTATATAAGATATATGGTTCAATATATATATATATATATATATATATATATATATATATATTCATATATATATATATATATATATATATATATTCATATATATATATATATATATATATATATATATATTCTGAAATAAGCCTAAAAAGCAAAAAAATCTTTCAACTTCTAAGATATTCTAAAATTAGATACCTGGTTTCTAAATATGACACCCTCTCACAAAGTTTCATGTTCATCTATCAAAAATTGTTAGATTTATAGAAATTATTAAATGAAAATTTTGTCCAAATGCTTTATTTTTTGATATGAGTGATAGGGATGTTGACAATTTTTTTAAATGGTCCTAAATTTTCAGTAGTTACCGTATTAAACAACAAAAAATGTTTTTTGTATTTGATGCGTGAGAAACTAAAAATCTTGAAATTTAAATTGAACTTTTCATGATCAGTCAAAATAGCTGACGACCATGGTGGGCTTTATCGTGACGTCACTGACTTATAAAGAAACCTCTGACGGAAAAGGTGATTATAACATCTAAACAATAGTATATTACGTAACAAGAGTTGTAAGTAACCCATTACGCACGAAATGAAAATTTCATGAGTGGGTAACGGGCTTACAACTCGTGTAACGTTCTATACTTTTTCTAAGCCCATTCATTTTCTTCCATTGAATAAAAAACATCGCAATCATTTAAATTTTATTATAATAGTTGTTAATAACAATTGAACAATTATTGTGAATCGATTGTGCCTTATTATTGAATGGTGATTAACGGTTATTTATAATTGTATTATATTTTGTTCAAAAAATTTACAATATAAATGACATGACATTTATTTTCATAGCATGCTACTTAAGAAAACGTGTCCTATTTTAAAGGAATTGCATAATGTGCTGCCTATATTTAGGGGCATCACTCTTTCAGTCCTAAATATATCTCGCTAACGCTAAAAGTTTTTATGTTTGTTGATTGACGAAATTTGTGTAAATAGACCGAATAAAGTCTTACGTAAATAAAAATTTGATTGTAATTTAATTAAACCAAGAAGTTTAAGTTTTCTCAAATCGCACGTGTATGTTATGATATCTCATTACGTGCATGTAATTGTTCATAGTATATTACGTAACGTGTGTTGTAAGAAGCGTTTTACGCACGAACGGAAATTCCGTGAGTGCGTCAAATACGTTACAACACGAGTTACGTACTATACTTTACCTACGACCCACTTGTACTTGTGTTTATAATCTTATTAAGGTATTTAAAGTACAAGTAAAAACGTACATCCTCGATGCCCAGCCAAGTTTTATAAAAGTCGCTCCTCGATGCCCAGCCAAGTTTCATAGAAGTCGATCCTAAGTATTATTATTTTTATTAAAAATGTATGTAGAATTGCCGAAATTTCATAAAATAGTGTATACACCTCTCGACTAAAGTGACATTAATCCCCTAGGTAGATTACTTCCCTCAGGAATCAAACACCACCCGCGGGATTAAGTGTGCCACTTTAGTCGCTTGGTGTATAGTATATTATTGTTCACTAATATGAGATACATTTAGAGAGCTACAAGATGCGGATTAAATGAAACGGAACCAATTATCATATAATTCCAAATAACTCTTAGTATTAAATGCAATCTCATATCTAATAAATGTTGTCTATCATTGATATAAAGAATAAAATTCAACGTCAAATATCTAAGTACTACAATTTGAATAAAATGGCTACGTCTATTGACAGTTGCTAAGTGGTTGCTATGGAAGCCGTGCGATTTACTTTACAGCCGTGCGTTTTGTTTTACCGTGCGTAATAGACGTCTTACGTTGATTGCAGACTGTGTGTTTTTGACTACTTACAGAGGTGGTCGTAGGTAAATGTCATTTACAAGGAATGTTGACAGTGCGATTTTTGATGTTTCCAGGCATGGGCGTAGGAAAAATATTCCTTGAACGATATATTTGAGTCTTTTATTATACTATAATATACAATGTAATGTACATAGATGCCTTAAAATTCCTCAGCTCTGCAGAAAAGGAATCGGGATTTAGCGGAAATAATTTACCGACCATCATTGTGTTGATTCTTGGCAGATTTCTGGTATCTGCTTTCACAAATCCGACTTCCATGACATGTTTTATCAGTTAAACTTAATAGCAACTTTTTAGTTAGTTGAAAGGGGGTTTTGGTGATTTTAAATAAAGTGTAAAAGCACAAAATCATTTATAATATATAATATAAACACTAAAAAATTATAAATTTATATGAATATTGACGGGATACTCGAAGACACAGAGTCAAAAAGTTATCGATTCTAATCTGTGAATTTTCCTCAGTTGTCACTACTCACGTTGTCAGCACCTATTTGCCCCACAACAATACAACTTGGAAATTCAAGAATAAAAAATCGTACAAATTTCATTGAAATCTTTTGATGCACTGTTTTGAAAGTATTTCATTCTTGTGCTATTCGAAATATGAGTAATCGATTCTCAATATCATTCGATTCTCATTATATATTGTAAGAAAGATGTTTATTGCTTACACTTTTCACGATCATATCAAAATGATATTTTTAAATTAAATTTGTAGAGCCATTACCCACTTTTATATAATTAAATCGATATATTTGGATTCTTTTGGACAAATATTTTATGATTTTACTATTTCGCCCAACCTATCTAATATGTGAGAAAAGTATTGGTTTACGCCAAAAAATGTTGGAAATTTGAAAAAATTTTGGAGCTATTTTTACGTTTTCCATCAACAACAACCCAAAAAAACGGTTTTTATCAAAAAAAATCCTGTGTGTATGTCGTCGTCGTCGTTGTCGTCGACCACTTTTCGTTACATGTCTTGTTAGTACGATACAGCCTCCGGACTGCAACAAATCACCAATTTTATGATTGAATATTGTTAAGAACATGTCACAGATGAATCCTATTGATTTTCAACTCACCAGAGGCCGCATAACGGGTGCTATGGTACTAGAAGTACGACATTTTAGTCATTTTTTGAGAAATTTCAGTTTGTTAGCACGATACAGCCTCCGGAGTTCATCAAGTCACCAATTTTATGATTGAATATTATTCAGGACACGTCACAGGTGAAGACTATTAATTTTAAGCTCACCAAAGCCAGTACAACAGGTGCTATAGTACTTTAAGTACGATCTTTTTGTCATTTTTGGAGAAATTCAAGTTTGTTAGCACAATATAGCCTCCGGAGTATATACAAGTGACCAATTTTATGATTGGATATTATTGAGAGCATCTCAAAGATGGATCTCATTGATATTCAGCTCACTAAAGCCAGAACACCGGGTTCTATGGTACTTGAAGTACCAAATTTTTGTCATTTCTGGAGTATTTTCAGTTTGTTAGCAAGATACAGCCTCCAGATTGAGTGACCAATTTTAAGACTGAATATTGTTCAAGGTGTCTCACAGATGTACCTTATTGATTTCCAGCTGACTAGAGCGAGTACAGCGGGTCCTATAAATCCAGATATATTACATTTTTGGTTATTTTTCGACATATTTCGGTTTGTTAGCATGATGCATCCCCCGAAGTGTATACAAGTGACAATTTTATGATAGAATATTATTCAGGGCCACAGATGCGGAAAAGTTAGTTCCAATCTTTAAAACCGTTTATTTTGAATACATTTTGATACGAGTCAAATAGCCTATTGGACGTAACATTTTCAAACAATGGATCCATTGTTATTCCCATTGACAACGTAACTGTATTAGAATTGTGAAAATTTCAGTAATTTACCAACTTTTTCTTTCGCCCATTTTTTTGTTATTGAATTAAGAAATTCTGGTAATTTTGAGAGAGAATCCTTTGAAATGTTTATTCAATAATTACAGCATGCTGTACAACTGATATATTCTGGTGGAAGGATGAAAAACTTTCTCATCCTTGAAGGAAAAAAATTTCAAACGCCGTCAGTTGATTTTTCAATCGAGATTTCTTAAAAGAAATCTTTCTCTCTGGTTTTTACTAGAATGAATTTATTTATAGAAATATGGAATTATATGAAAACGCCAAAGCATATTCAGTTTACCTACATCTTCATTTTGAAAATGCATTTCCACCAAACAGAATGAGCTTATTTGTCGTGCCAGTAGTTGAATCGGAAATTTCGCTTCATTCATATAATACATACAATGACAAAGCACATGTTCTGTGAAAATGTATTAAATGTATGGAAACGCGTCAGGAGATCCTGCAAGAAGGTTTTATTCAGAGAATTTCATAAGATAGAACACTTTGGAGAGTGATGACGGTATGATTGTATATATTCAATATATTAAACTCATACAGTGTGGAGTAGCCAAATCAAATACGTAAATTAATTTTTATGATTTTCATTCTCATAAATTTAATGCCGTTGCTCATACATTTTCGTATGTGAAATTGGAACAACATTGAATCTTCAAACGTACGCTAATTGAGAACAATGCAGATTACATTATCAGGACGGCAGCTAATAGGTCATCTCAACAATAATTATAATCATATCATACAAAAATCAGCACCTCCAAAATATGGTATGTGTAACGAACAACTTACTATGGAACATCTCATATTTGAACGACTGAAGTATCAAAATTTTGGAATTAAAATAGCATAAACAATAAATTAGACTTAACAGATAGTAGACACTGTAGTATTGTGAAAAATATACATATCTTGGAGTTATAGGTACTTTAACGGAATAGTAAATTGGTCGACAATAATCCTCGAGGTAGATGCGACTGAATAAAAATCTGTATGATTATATCCCATCATTATATGCTAGTTCAATTAAAAGATTTTTCAGGAATATTGACATTCTTTATCATATTTTTTAAAGAAAAAGTTAATATCTCCTTGCGCTTAGTCGTTGCCAGGCAACGGGAAATAACTGTTAGGAAATATTATTTTTTACGACTATTATACAATTTCTATATTCAGACGTAGTGTTTAATTATGGAATACCTTCATTCTAGCTCTAGGGTAAGAATGTTCATTCTTGCCCTTGATGTGTAATAAATACTTGTGGCGCCCTCGAAATGTCACGGTTCAGTTAACAGAAAGATAAAATAGGCGTGTTCCGTTTTCAACACCAGCTGCACTACGCAGACTAGAAGTAGTGCAGAAATATCAAAATGCATAAAAAATCCTCTAAAGTGAACGTAAATTGACTAATATGGTCGTTAAATATTAATTGTTGGATATAAGATGCAGCATAAGTGTATTTTGTGGCACTTTAAAAAAAAGAAAAATAAGAACCATTGTCAACTGTCAACTTAAATTTTAGGGTAAAATTGATTAATACTAATAATGAAGGTTTTTCTTTGTCCGGTTATCTGAACCAACACTTTTCTGAGACACACTACGTATTTTTAACAATTTTATTTTGATTGCAACTCCCTAAATATGGGTTATTTTGCAGATCAAATTTCGAAGTTTGTCACTAATAAAATGCCACGTTGCCAGATTGTGTTAGTAAATTAATAATTAAATAAAATTATTGTTGCAGTCTTAGATTTCATTTTGAGGATTTTATATATATATATATATATATATATATATATATATATATATATATTATAGAGTGAAACACCCTGTATATCAAACAATAAAGAATTAAGATTGTGCATTGTAATCTAGAAGAATTTTTTTTTAAGTCAAAAATTTTTTTTAACATTTGAATGGAGACAATCTGTACGATCCACTATTCGATAGAGAAGGCATACAGAAAGGACAGACTGTATAATGTAGGGATAATTGCGAATAGGTGTGATAAACAATTTATGTGAAATAAATTAACCAAACTTTTATTAAAAAGATCAAGTATCAGAATTTGTTCATGATAAGAAACTAATAATGCTTTATTCTGTAAAGTCAAGCTAATCTCATAATATTTGTTGATTAAAACATTAAAGTAAGTTAGTGTAGCTGTTTAGACATAACAGAGCAGAAAAGTGTATAATAATGTGAATTTCAGAGAACATGACTAATAAAAAAAACGAATTTTCATTTTGCATATATATTTGAAGGTAACAGCTGTCATCTATTAAAACATTAAGAATATTCATTTGACATACATACTTAGAGGTTAGGAAATGTCATTTTAACAATACTAGGAAATATTATTGAATGAAAATAATATAAGAAGTCTAAGCAATTAAAAACCTTAGAATACAATATCCTGATATAATGGATGAACATTTCACTGGTTGAAATGAAGAATTTGAGTGATAAAATAAATAGTCAAATTTGATTGGTAAATAAACATTTAAAAAAAGATCATATCGGCGACAATTATGTTGCTAACGAAAAAAAAATCGGAATGTAAAAAAGATTGTTGATTATGGGGGCTATTGACTAGAGGTTTATTTTTGGGAAGAAAAATTTGTAAGCAGCAAAACTCTTTGGTAAAGAAAATCATTTGAAATTATTTGGAAGATAAAAATTTGACTATAGAATTCAAGAACAAATACATTATACTTACAAGATATACATCAGTGTAAGTAGTTAAGTTTATATTAATAATTAAAAAAGGAATTGTCGAATGTTGTACAGTACTAACCATGATTTTTATTTTATAATATGGTGTCTTGTGGAAGTAAAATAGCCACAATAGTTTTTGGAAAACACTGAATAATGGAATTTATATAAACTGCTTGGACTTTGAATGAAATACAGCATCGATTCCTGTTCTGGTAGAAACGGAATGCCAGCATGGAGTTTTTCCACGAGGAGAATCTGAAACAAATAAAAGAAACGGATCATTGAGGTGAACAAACAAAACAGTGAAGTGAATAAGGTAGTACAAGTTAATTTATTAATATATTAAAAAGTTAAGCGTACTTACCAATTTATGCAAAGAACTAAAATTTTGTGACGCATAGACGCTTTTAGGAGTGTATTTCGCCATTTTCTAAAAATCATATGTTTATGAAGTTGTATAATTGTATTTCACTCTTATAATAATATCTCACCAGAGTGCGTGTATGTTGTATGAAAGAGTCATCCTTTTAGATAGTTGAATTTCTTCAAGAACACTTGTAAAAGTGTAATGTATTTATTTTCATTAAATTAAATATCGTTTTTTCCTTTGAAGAACGTTTTTAAACTATTTTTGAGTTATTCAGTTATTCATTTCATCTGGTGACTTGCGCACCATCTACTTACCATAGGCAGAAGCTCTGAATGACATCTATTGAATTATGCAGATTTGTTTTAAGCAGGACAGGACCGTATTTAGTTTGGAATCATTGAACAAGTAACATATTCTGATTAACAAATTTATTTTTGAAATATAAAGCATTTATTAACTTTGGCGCTAATATATATAGAATTCTAAAATCATTTTATCCTAAATACTTGAACTCTACCCTGAGATGAGAAGTTTTCATGTTAGTAATATAAACTGTTTATCATATATATAAAATCATCAATATACCGGGCAAACAATAAACTTAAAGTAAATTTAAACTAAAATAAAATAAGTATAACATTCTTATTACACCATAGCCAATTCATATTAATATATATATATATATATATATATATATATATATATATATATATATATATATATATATATATATATATATAGGTAGATGCTAAAACAATCATGGTAAATCACAGATTTCGTCGAGATCATTTTAAAGATAATTGAACTCTTTCAAACTTCTTGTACATCGTATGTAGTAAGCCATGGTTATAGAAAAAGTATAGAATTATATTTGCCGAAAAGCATTGCAACTTGAGAACATTTTTCTATTATTTCGTTGCAGACAATGCTTCTTTCGCCACTCCTTAAACAATATACTATTTTCTCCTCTCTATATTGTAAGCAACCCATTTTGACAATTGTTTTGAAGGAGATAAGTAACAATTACCAAAAGGGTATCGATCGCCCTTGACGACGGGTTGTAAGTCAACTTACTACCCTTGGGTGGTAATAATTTATGCCATATAAAAAGTGTATTTTTCATACTTAAGACATATTTATTAAGTTTCAGCTACAAACATAAGCGATACCTTTAATTTTTTATCAACAACGTCAAGCTAACATCTTCCCTGCCAAACACATTCGATTTTTTTGGGTTTATACAGGTTATTGCTTATTTTTAAAAATGCTCGAAGCTCAGGATAGGTAGTTGCAGATATCTGTTTTCCTCTATGAAAAGGGTGGACCTCAACATGGAATATTCACATCATAAGCTTGATGGAGACTTTAATACAGCAGATTTTTCGTAAAAGCTTGCCAAATGCACGGTTTCTGAAACTAGAGTAGGAGTGTGTGTTTTCAGGCAGCAGCGATAGACAAGCGATATTTGCTGGTTCCTCTGTATCCATTTGGCTATTAAACAAATCAATAATTTCAGTTTCTCTCAATTTTTGAAAGCAAACTGTCAGCTTGACGTTGTTGATAAGATAAAAATGCTTCATGCAAAAAGTATCGAATTAAATTAATAAAAATTTAAGACCAAATTATGCAGGTAGGCGACAAAATCTTATATACTTCACGGGATGTAAATACATTTACTAGTCTTGAACTCAGCCCTCGCTATTGTTCGGACGCAAAATCGTCCTCGACTAGTAAATGTTACGTACATCCCTTGTAATATAAATAACTATTATCTAGTATCATCATATAATAGTTATTTGTTTTACTAGGCTGAAAAGCACAATATTTAATGATGCCTTCGACTCGTGCTGTAAACTTCACTTTCGTGGATAAAAGCTTTCATCACTTGCTCAAGTAATAATATACTATTATCTACGCCTTGCGCTGTAAATGTCATAATATTGTACTGTCAAAAGCACCAGTAAACAACAAATAATATACGCGTATTGTAATGGTGACGAAAATCGGATGGCAAGCGTTTTTCAAACTAGTCGATATAATATTATATTACGTGACGTCTGTTGTAGGAAGCATTTTACGCACGATGCCGCGTAGCGGAGTTCGCATCCGCCCCTCTGTATGATTTGATATTTTTAACTAAGTTTGCGTTTCGTTCCTCAATGAGAAAGTGGTCTATTTGATTTGTCTCTGTGGTACCTGGTATGATCCAGGATATCCTCATAGGGCTAATAATATCTAAATTTCAATATTTGTAATATCATATCTTCTTCTATTTTCTAATAACATATATTAAGTCAATCACAAGGTAGGTCACTTCTTGGTCTAGCCAAAAATAACTATTAAACATCAGGTAGGCATCAAATGAAATGTAACTTCTGTCAATCTAACGATGATATTTAATATCGAAACAATTGTCAATTTTTTAGATTTTTCAACATTTTCAATATATTGTGGAATTAGCTAGAAACAGTAAGTTTTATTTAAAACACTTCAATCAATCAATTTATTTTATCATCTAAATCGTTTACAATTTTAGATTTATAGAAATATACATATTCTCTAAGTGCAATTGACATTATGCTATCACTGCAATCACAAAGGGCATGCAATAACTCAAATTTGGTCAAATGTCCATTAGTTTGAGTGAAATTTCTGATAATTTCCATCAAATTTCTGTAGTCTTCACCAAAATTTATGGATTCTAAATGAGTGAGACAGGGGGAAAAGAGGCAATGATCGACTTGTAGAAGTTGATAAACATCTTCTTTTTAAAGGGATACTGTTACCATGTTTGGTCACCTCCAACCATTTAACACATTCAAATATGACTTGTCGAGTGGTGCAGTAGTCTCCACAGGATAACACTTCCTCTTGTTCTTCTTCTTCGTGAAATGCTGGAACTGGTGCACTTATGAATGACTTATTATTTGAAATGTCGATAAATATGGTCCATTCGTAAGAGCTGAAGGATATTTTCGTAGGTTTATCGACGTATGATAGCTTGCACTACTAAAGGTTCTTGCTGGACTACAATACTCGGTATACAATAAGTTGTGGTCTTCCTTTTTGGCAGCTATTTCATACATTTTAAAAATATGATCTATTTGAGCACCATAATTATAACTTTATATACTATAATCACTGTCTTGAGAACACATATTGATGACTGAGAATCTAACCTACAACTCTCTCCAATTTATACCCAGTCCTATCTCATATTACTACAATACAATGTATTCATGCGTAGTGAAACGAACAATAGTTACACGACAACATCAACGTGTTCTATCCAACTGTTGTGTTTTTTGTCTAAACCCAACCATTTAATGAACATCTTGTTGTTGCCTTTTCTTTTAAGCACTTTTTCCACCAAGTAAATGTGTGAATTTGATGTTTTCTGCAGCTCTTCTTCGTACAACCCCCAACACTGATAGGGATACCTTGCAAGTCTTCGAGAAAATACGTAGTGGAATTGGTTATTTTAACTTTAATGATTTTGAATAGTTAATTTGTGTAATTGGGTGTCTATCTCAAATATATGTTTCGACAAGCTTATACGTACAATATTACCAACTTTGAAAAGTGCATTGTTTGCCTCACGAGCAGCCAAATCACTTATTAAACAATTTGGAGGATCAAAGAAAACTGTTGTTCCTCGAGTGATACCAGTAAAATCTGTAGGTGCTCTACCACTTATACCCCTGTTTGCTGGACCCTCAGCACTTGAAACACTATCGGGTGGAGCTGCTGGGATCGCAAAAACTGTCATTGATGCTCATAATGCTGGAAAGAAATTGGAAGAAGATTAACTTCATAATAAGGCTATGGAGCATGTCGGAAATGGTTTATATCTAGAAAAGTATCCCAGCGGCAGAGGATTTGGATTGTATTTAAATCTCCCACTGTATGACAATGATATTGTACGTTATGAAAAACTATGAAAAATAACACATTTTTGAGGTGTTTTCATGTGTGACACTCTACCTAAATCCGGTCCTCGACAACAATAGTGTGAGGTGGTTAACTTGGACTCGTCCAAAAACGGCGGAACACATTTGGTAGCATATATGAAAAAAAAAACAATGTCGTCGATTATTTCGCTTCATTTGGTAATTTGAAACCATCCAAAGAACTAAAGTATCTAGGAGGAAAAAACGATGAAATTTTTTATAACAGTAATCAGTATTAAAACTACGATCAGATCAATTGTGTACATTTGTGTTTGAAATTTCTACTTCAACATCCATCGAACAATGGGAGAGGAGAACATTAAATCATTATTAATGCAACACCAAAAACCACATCTAAGAAGTTTTTCTGTCGAAGAACTGAAAAAAGTTCCCATTCAATATCTGATTGGGCTTGTCGGTCCGTCTGAATTGTTGGATATATGGTATGAACTGTTTAATCAACACAAATCAAATTTTTAGCTACAAATTCGTCTACCATGCTTCGTTCACTACAACCGCCCCGTTAAGACAATGCATTGGGATGGTCTTGCATATTCTCAAGCATCTTGTTTTCTATGCCAACGTGTAATAAATAAATCTTAAAATGTTCAGAATTCTGTATAGTATTCAAAGCAACTTCATCCCTTCACTTTCATCAGTCATCATGTCGCAGTTGTTAAGAGTAAATAGCACAAATCACGTATTTACCTTCCAACATCTTACTTTTATTGTACTCTATACAGAGAAAGACTATGAGTTAGCACTACGTTCCTTTCACTTATATCACATTGAAAATCGCAAGTTTTACTACTACGGTGACGACAACAAGATGCAAAGTTTTGATATACTGTTACGAAATCGCTTATATTGAAACGTTTATACTAGACAAGTTAGGAGGCGGCAGCAGTAGCAATTTATTTGAATCAGAAACTGTATTTGCGTTAAAACCCAATAATAATACGTTACAATGCACGATATTCAGTAAATATAGAATTTCGTTCACGGAGCCTGACACTCCCAACAGTCTTGGTGACATATTAGGATTTTCTAGAAATATACTCGAACCCAAACAATGACACTCTCCAGATCAAAAATTATAAAAGTATATAGGATACGCTTCGAATATAACATTACCACTGGAGCCTTTGACGCAGACAGACCTGCTCATACTATTTACGAATTGGTTATAAAAGTAGATCCTGGGTACGCCATTGACGAAACTCCACGTAATTTACTTTAATTACCAGTTAGCCACAACGTGAAATTACCAACGTTATTGTGTTGGCTTTGGACCAAGACATCCTATCAACTTTCGTGGTGAAAACAGCACCTTAGTGTTGGAGCTTAGAGCGAGAAGCAAAAGATGGAATTGATAATTAATCATAAAAGACGTTCCGCTGCACATTCAATACCATTAATAAATACATAGAGTGGAGTTTTGTATTTAAGTGTATAAATTCTCTTCATTGCAAAGCGCTTTCGATTTTCGTCATCTTCAGTGCTTCCTGAAAGTAAATACTCAGATGAAAGTACAGAAATATGAGTTGTAAAAGTGAGGTTATAACTTTGGGAAACTTATTAGGTTAGTACTTACAAGTCAGCTAAACAGGAAGTTGCTGAACAATAAAAACATTGTTACAATTGATATTGTTCTGCTCAATAACTAAACGAGAAGCATGTTCAAATTCAGGCCATGTGGTATGCAGAAGCAACGTCAACCAGATGCGGAATGTGTAAAGTCAAATGTCAATGTGAAAATACCAGTACCAACCTAAAGAGCGGTCTAGTGAGTATTGAAATGGAAGCGTTACTTAAGGTAAATTTAATTATGTTATATATATTTATTTATTATTTGAATGAGTGTATTCAGCTCCACATATTTATTCAATACCATTAGTTAAGCAACGTCCTTCAAAGCAACAGCAGCAGCAGCATCTTACGTTTGCTAACAAATTGTTCTTGCGACCATGTATGGAAAACGTTCTCATATAATCGATATGCCTCCAATGTTTGATATCTATTACAAGCCGAGATTTGATGAATCGATTCGCGAAGCTAAATACAGAACATATGCACCTTTCATCAGATTATTGAGTTGGAGTGATATTATGGAATTTAGCATCAATCAAGTCGACTCGTTTTTTGCGACTAATGAAACTTTGTTGTGCAATAAAGGGTCACTCAATATATATGGTGCTGGTGATGTAAATCTAGCACATAATTTTGTGGCTTTCCTTTTTGATTCGTGCCCATACAGTGAAAGTGCAAGAGAATTGCAAACGGTTCGAGATCCTGGAATCGTGAGCGCTGTACGTGCTACAATCAAGAAGATTCCAATCATATGGCTATAGCTGGCTGGAAGTATCCCAAAGACCCCATCCTCAATGCCGCCAATAAATCATTTAAGCTATAAATTTCTCTCAAGCATATTTTCCTCATGTTCAATGACTATCCTATGATTATATGTGGACGGCAAATAATACGTTTGCTTCGAACTCGAAACGATAATTATTGTATATATATATATATATATATATATATATATATATATATATATATATCACATAAAAAAACGTTGATGGTGTTACTTCCACTACAACTGTTAGCATAAACATTACCAACATCGAATTGAAAATCAAGTATATCTATCCTAATGATGATATGAGGCTGGAATGTATGAAGGCTATTCGAAAGGATCAGCCTGTAGTCATTTCATTTAGAAAGTGGGAGATACTTGAACTACCAGCCATCACCAGAAACTCTAGACGTGAATTTGGGCTGTTAAAACTACAACTTCAGTCGTACGACCTTATTATGCTATTGTTTTCTGTCAAACCAAGAAACGTGACAACAACACAGTCGACCCAACTTTAGCGGGGAATATTATCCCAACGGAAGAATGCAGTTGTACTTTACTAAGAATGATTACAATGAGACCTATTTTAACTATACTGAATTTTATCCTAGCTATATGAATTCAACACAGAAGCACCCCCTGTTGGATTATTCCCCTTTCAAGAAGCGTGCATTGTTTGTTATTGATTGCTCGAAACAAGAGGAAAGCATGAAGTCATCTACAGTTGATGTAAAACTGACAGACATTGCAGGAAACATTGATTTCCCCGAAAATACCAAAGTATATTGCTTCATAATACACGACTGCGTAATGGAGTATTTCCCCCTCACCAAAATTGTCAAGAATTTAAATAAGAACGTGCTGCTGCACTGCACGTCAGTATTCTAGCACGTCATCATCATCATGAAAGTAGCATTCGTAGACATCCAAGGATTCACCATAGATGGACATTTTGTTCCCAAAGAATTCACCATCGAGATTGGTTTTAAGCAAAGCCACTACATGTTTTTGCAACCTCAATCGATTGATGCACTAAGTCAGCGTGTTAAGGAAACTGTGTTATACCTGGAAAAGAACGTGCATGGTATTCGATACTCTTCAGGTGTCATCGAGTATACCAAAATAAATGATATATTGGAAACTAAGCTGTTGTATGCTGCAGACTTTATTTACGCACGCGGACAGCAAAAAGCCGAATTTCTACTAAAGAAATGCCACATTCTTAGTGTGTTTCCCATTATTATTGATTATGGATGGCACATCATGGGTAACTGGAAACGTTGAACGTGATTAAAATCCCTGCCACACCACTGGAGGATCATACTCCGGCACTCAAAGAAATGTACAGCGTCTCCGATAATGGTTTTTAAATACTGCATGACCTTTGTAATTATTATATAAGTAATGCATTTTTTAAGTGAATTGGATTTTTTTATTCCTAATAATCCCCAGCCCCCCCATTACATTACATTGACATTAAACTTAAAAGAGACGTCATTACTGTATATGAATTTTGTCGTTTCCGACATCCTAATAAGCCCCCGCCTCCCCATCAAACTTATTCACCAATTCTATATCTATACCTTGTATAAATTAGTGAGCTTTGGATAGAGAGGTTGAACCTCCTTGCAACGATGCTCACGTGTCACAAAAAATATGGATGACACGGAGCACATTACATGACGTCCTACCACAGAACACAAGATGGATGACGTCATACCACAGAACACAAGTTGGATGACATAGAGCACACGAGAGAAGACGCACAGAACATACCAGATGGATGTCACTTCCGGTGCGCGCGCCGCTTTGGTTACGAAATCCAACATGGCGGTCTTCCTTCCCAGAAGAGGCCTAGGTGATCTACTCACTGATTGTCACCTCACCAGCTGGCTACTATTACCCCTCCTAAGTTGGGCAATGATGGCCACGTAAATTTGTTTTTAAACGGGAATAGAATTTTAATTTCATCCATTATATGCTTTCTGTTATACACACATTCATACGACCATATTTGATCAGTATCCTCCATTTAACGTCGAACATATAGACCAAAAATCTTAGAGGGCCACCATTCCCCCCTCTACCCTAGCAATTATATCCTTCTCTAGATCTTTTGTATTTGTGCTCCCAAAATATTAACCCTGTTCTTGTTGTCCCAAGACTGAGAATCCGTTAGCTTCGAGTCACAGTGAAAATCTTGTTATTACAAAAAGTACAATGACATTTTAAGGAAAAGCTTTTAGAGTGCATATAATTTAATTTTAACAGGACTTCATCCCTCCTATTAAGGATTTTAAGTTTTTTCCTCAATGTTCGTTTTCTTTTCATTTTTCAAAATATAGATATACTTGACGCTTTGTACTTTCTTAACTAAGTTTCATTTTTCTAAAACTTTCTTTATACTCTAAAAAAAATAATACGGATCGTACAAGTTTATTCAATTTTGCTCAAATTAAGATTCTGTGAGAATCTGAATTGGAAGTTTAATGAAAAAACTTGGTTCACGTGTCGAGAGAAATTTCACACAAAAAGATATTTTTTCATTTCAAGCTCGCTTTAAATATAAGTGTGAAAAGTTGGTATGATCTGATAAAATGTTCAACCAATATTTTAAATAACGATCTCTGCTTATTATATTACATTAGTCCGGGGAAGTAACGTCGAAAAATCTGTTCAATCGAAAAAGTTATTCGTGAATTATTTCTCATTTTATATTATGAAAGTACATGTCCCCTCCCAACATTTTCCTAGTTCGTCTAATAAATTCCACGACGCTTGCGACGAAGCCTGCAAGCACAGCTTGGAACACGTAAAATTCGGGTTTTTTATGCTCCTGGCATTCCTGGATGTGCTTGTACAAAAAAATTGTGAAGGTGAAAAATGTAGAAAATATTTTGCTCTAAAAGGTGACGTAATTCGATTTTCCAAAAAAAATAATTTCCGTCCTTAAATTTTCCAACTTTTGGATATTTTTTCGAAAATTACATTATCAATTGGCAATTATGAATAAAATAACTATATCGAGGTCAAAACATGGATAAACATAGAGGGAAATCGTCTTAAAATTTACTTTTTTTCAGATTTGGAAAATTCAAAATGGCGGCCGCTCAAAATGGAATTACATTTTTTTTTCAATTGACTCTAAAGTTGTGAACATTAATGATATCGACACACGGTTGATTGCAATCGACAGAGTGAAAGTTATATTTGTGTAAATAAAACAAACACAATTTTCAAAAAATTTCTTACATAATATTTAACTACATTTACTGAAAAAAAATTCTTTATCTCGTTTTTTCCTTTGAAAAATGTGATAATAATAACTTTTAGCATCATGACTATCTTTGTCCTTGAAAGACGCGTATTTTAAAAGAAATTCCAGCTACAATTAGTAGAAGCTGAGATAAACAAGTGCAAACTCTGTTCGATACTGAGACAATATTAATTAAAATTTTCAAATTTTGACCGTTTCGCTCGATTGCTGAACCTCCACTCTATTTGAGTGCAACTTTTCATTTTTCTCCAGTCAATGGGTACATTCGAAAAAGAACAGTAGCCTTAGTGCGCCCTGCCGCACTATGGTGCGACAGCTGCTTGGCGTAGTGGTGGGGGGTCAGCGCTCGTTCTCAGTTGAGAGAAACTCGCGCTTTTTTTATTGTTTTTTTTTCGTAATATTGTCAATTTCCGGTAGGCAAAATGAAATTTGTAGATATTTTCAATAACAACTTACAATTGCTCGATAAACTACAAACATTTTACAATGATACAGCAACGCTAGCTGACGTTGAGGAAGCTGGTTCAGAATTTATAAAATATGCATATGTTTCAAAACCAAATAGAGAAGAATCATTGAATATGCTGAGATACACTTGTTTCCGAAAATCTTCAGCGAAAAAAACCTTTATTTTAGCAACTTTACCACCAACGCAAAACGCAATGAAATTCCATTCTTATAGAGTATTTTATCAACTTCGACTGTGGGATAAGGATAAAACAGTTGTTGATAAAATAAAGCCTACAGACTGGGGTTGGAAATTCATTGATAACTATGGCCTCGCTCCGGAAATTACTCGTGCCCGAAGAATTATTAAAAAGTATTTCGTGTTCTTGTACCACAGGATATTCTTCTGCCAGATGTGGTTGTAAAAAAGTTGGCATACATTGTACGGTTTCATGTAAAGGTTGTGAAGGCAAAAATTGTTGTAACATCGAAGTTACAACTACAACGAATGACGATGACGAGGATGATAATGACATTATGAGTAATGAACAAAATTTTGATATAAGTGAATTACTTAACTGTGAACTTGCAATTGACAATGACAGTTGCATCGATGAGGAGTTATTTGTTAATGACGATGATGACGAGGATGGTACAGAGACACTTCCTCAAAGACCAAAAAGAGCGACAAGTTGTAGAGTCGAAGTAAATTTTGTAAATAAATATTGTTCTTAAGTATCTATGTTCGAAATTATGTGTGATATATTAAATAAATGTATTTATAAACAGAAATTATAATATCACTGTACTTAATCCTAGCCTTTTGCAATCATTGATAGTCATAATACTATTAAGGTGTGTCCACACTATGTCGATCGACACCGATCGACAAAGTCGATCGACAATGTCGAACAAGTCTGGACGTGTCGCTAGACATTGTTGAGCGGTGTCGAGTCGAGTCGAACGCAACCCGAATCAGGTCGGTCCGGATCAAAGACAGTCGAGTCGAAGGCACCAGTGTGGACGTGTCGATCTTGTCACTGCCGTTTTAAAAAATAGAATAGTGCTATACTGTTGTTCAAGTGCTTACATTTTTATTGAAAAAGAATTGGAGTGATACCCAAACGTCGAATTTTATTGAAATGTACCGTGATCGTTCTTACTTATGGGATTCAAGTGATGTTAACTATAAAAACAGAAACAAACGGCATGATGGTTTGGTGGAAATTGCGGTGTCATTTGGCATTGAAAAAGTGGAGGTGGAAAAGAAAATTAGAAATTTGCAAAGCCAATTTGCAAGGGAGAAAAAGAAAGAGAGCGAGTCGAGGAAGACCGGGACTGGCGCTGATGACGCCTATACAAGCAAGTGGTTTGACTACAAAGCTTTGATGTTCTTGGTAGATAGGAGCAAACCCAGGAACACTCAGGATACAGAGGTAGGCTAATTTGAGATCTATATTTTCATTTATCACTAATTTATTAATCAAAATTACAAAAATATGTCGAACTACTTATCATACTGGAAGTGTAGTTCCCCTTGCGGAGAAACAAAGTAGTCTGCAAACTTATCCCTAGTTTTCTGAGCTTCAATAGAACTTCTCCTTGGGATGGCAGGCAGCCTGCTTATCTGGCAAGTGGCTGGATCACGCCTCCACAGGCCTGGAAATACTTCTCCACTCTCAGATGATTCCCTATCCAACATCTCAACTGAGCTGTAAACGTTTCTCGATTCGCTTTTCCTCAAGTAGTTATGCAAATAAACTGCAGCCAATGTCACTTTTGTTGCTTTCTCTGGTTTCAATATTAATGGTTTTCTGAATACTCGAAAACTGGAAGACATTATGCCAAATGCATTTTCGGAAACTCTTCGAGACCTACTTAGTCGGTAGTTGAATATTCTTTGTTTTGTTCTTTTATCATGCAATCCCGAGAATGGCTTCATAACATTACATGTAAGTTTAAAAGCTTCATCTCCTACAAAGACGTATGGCATCGTAAAGCTTGATTGGGGTAAAGGGCGTGGAAGGGGAAGGTGCATCACGTTGTCCTCTAAACATTTTTTAAAAAACGTAGCATTGAAAACGCCACTATCTGAAATTCTTCCCTGGCAACCAACGTTTGCGTATATGAAATTATAATTTGCATCAACTACAGCAAGCAATATAATGCTAAAAAAACCCTATGTAATTGAAAAATTCTGTGCCAGAATGGACTGGCGCTTGAATGCTTATGTGTTTCCCATCAATGGCTCCCACACAGTTTGGGAAGTTCCACTTCTCATTAAAACATTTTGCAACACCTTCCCATTCCTCTGCATTTTGCGGCATCTGTAAAGAAACAAAAACTGTCTGAGTAGATTCAATAATAATTCGTTTTTTTTTTCATCAACTCAAATTAATATTGTCAAAAAATATTGAATTGTGTTTGTATAATTGTGTTTTCTAGGGATCACAAGAGCCAGAATTTGAGGAACAACAGAAAGAAAATGATAATGAAGAAAATAATGAAGAAAGCGTCGAACAGTCACAGACATCAAATTCGAAAGACAACAATGAAAGTGCAAGTACACCACTGCCTGAAGACGCATTTACCTCCCCAAAAACACCAATTAAAAAGCGCAAAGTAAGATCAACTTCTGCTGGCAGTGCACCGATCATGAATGAAGCGGTTAACTTATTGAGATCTATTCAGTCAAAGAAGAAAGAAAAAGATGAGTATGATTCATTTGGAGAACAGGTAGCCATTAAACTGAGGAAAATTACTTCACCTCAAGCAAGGTTTCAAGCCCAACAAATAATTAATAAAACATTATTCGAGGCAGAGATGGGCATGGCAGGTTACTCGTACAATGCCAACACACATCAACAAACATATCCCAATATCTTCCCATCTACAAATCAAAATTATCCCCAACAAACATATGAACCTCAGTTATCGCCCTACCCATTAACACAATCTCCTACGTTAAATTCACAATATTCATCTTCATCCTTTTCTGCCTCTCAGTCCCCATCATCTGTTCGGTCTGACAATATTTTGAATAACTTGGGAGGACAACCTGAACTTTACGAAAACGAGATCCGAGAATTGTATTAAACGTATTTAATTTTACATGCACTTAACAATTTACACATTTATATTTTCAAATGTTACATACTTTTTCCAATTTTATACTATGAGCAAATTTTGTAAGCTGTAATTTAAATTGAATAAACAAAATATGAAAATAAAGTATTGCATTCACTAGAATGTGTAGTTAACTTTCTTACCTTGACATAATCCTTAAGTGCTTCTACCAGGGCATCACAAACTTCTGGGACAATGATGGAGATTGCTTGTTTTGAAATCTTCAACAGGTAGCTCAATGAAGTGTATGAATCGCCAGTTGCCAAAAAGCGCAGCGTTACTGCAAGGCGATGGTTCACTGGAATTGCTTTTCTGAATGGTGTGTCTTTTTTAATTATGTTAGGCGCAATCATTTTCAAAAGATTTTCAAAATTGGAACTTTTCATTCTAAAGAAGTTTTTAAAGCCCGCGTCACATCTATATTCTAGATTTAATTCGTCAACCTCATCCATCAATAAATCTCGCATAAATTCCTCCGTACTATACCTTTTTCTGCTTCGAACGAGGCTAGGCCGTACCCAAAATCTCCGCGGGCGACGATTACGATCTTTTTGGCTTCCCAAGATGGCAATAAGAATTGCAGCAGAAGCCGCTGCTCCAGCATCTTCATCATCACTCATATTATATATGAAAATCACTCAAAATCACTCACTATATAAAAATTTATGATGGTTGTCGGTCGACTCGTCCACATGTACTGAGGCAATTTAGACGAGTTGACACAGTCGAAGGTATCGAGCGATTTTATCGATCGACCGGGTCGACAGAGTTGATCTACATAGTGTGGACACACCTTTAGAGAATCAGAAATTGACAAATTGGAAAAAACCAATAAAAAAGCGCGAGTTTCTTTCAAGTGACAACGACCGCTGACTCCCCACCACTACGCCAAGCAGCTGTCGCACCATTTTGCGGCAGGGCACACTGAGGTTACTGTTCTTTTTCCCCATTGACTGGAGAAAAATGAAAAGTTGCACTCGAATAAAGTGGAGATTCAGCAATCGAGCGAAACGGTCAAAATTTGAAAATTTTAATTAATATTGTCACAGTATCGAACAGAGTTTGCACTTGTTTATCTCAGCTTCTACTAATTGTAGCTGGAATTTTTTTTTTAAAATACGCGTCTTTCAAAGACAAAGATACTCATAATGCATAAAGATATTATTATTACATTTTTCAAAGGAAAAAATGGAAAAAACGAAATAATTTTTTTTTTCGGAAAATGTTAAAAATTATGTAAAAAAATTTTGAAAAATTGTGTTTGTTTTATTTATAAAAATATAACTTTCACTCTATCGATTGCAATCAACCGCGTCTCGATATCATTAATGTTCATAACTTTAGAGTCGATTGAAAAAAAAAATGTAATTCCTTTTTGAGCAGCCGCCATTTTGAATTTTCCAAATCTGGAAAACGTAAATTTTTGGACGTTTGCCTTCTATGTTTATCCATATTTTGACCTCGATATTGTTATTTTATTCATAATTGCCAATTGAAAATGTAATTTTCGAAAAAATATCCAAAAGTTGGAAAGTTTAAGGACGCAAAATTTTTTTTTTGGAAAATAGAATTACATCACCTTTTAGAGCAAAAGATTTTCTACATTTTTTACCTTCACAATTTCTTTGTACACGCACATCCAGGAATGTCAGGAGCATAAAACACCCGAATTTTACGTGTTCCTAGTTGTGCTTGCAAGCTCCGTCGCAAGCGTCAGTGGAATTTATTATACGAACTAGGAAAATGTTGGTCGGGGATGTACTTTTATTAAAAAATAAGAAATAGTTCACGGATAACTTTTCCCTTTAATTTCCTTACTTTCCCTGACTACATCCAGTTAGTAAGTTATTATGACTTGATTAATTCACGAAGTCCGTTTAAAGAAATTGCTGAAATTATTTTTGTCGTTAAGGTTGCTATGAAATTTATTTTCAGTAAACTATTTTGTAAGTTGCATTCAAGTATAATTTGCGATTTTCACAGTGGATAAAGATATCGAACAAATATTCTTTTGAATTTTGCATTTCAAACAGAATTTCGTATGCGAAAGAGCAGAAAATGTTAACTAAAGCATTACGGCGAATAAAATTTATCAAATACACATGCATATGCATCGGAATATCAAAGGAACTTAATAATACGACAGTAAAAGAATTTGACACTGAAAATCATCGTTTGAATAGAAGAGGGGACTGTTAAAATTTCTGTATTTGTTTGGGCATGTAACTTATTGTTACTCAATTAGTGTCAAAGTGCTGAATATTTTGCAACAATAAATCATTTAAGGACTGCTAAAGACGTACCAGGACTAGTCAATTCCATTCCCATATTCAGAAAAACGCATTAAAACTTGTGATGAGAGATGGATTTGCGGAATTCTACCGGAAAAGCATACTGAAGTCGATCAAAAGTGAAGGTGGTGATGTCGACAGTTTTTTCCGATTCAGACATATTGTGTACTCAGAATTCTTTTTTATGGTAAGACAGTGAATAGACAATATAATGTTGTAATGAAGTGGGTAATTCTTTATTCATATTCTTATGGCGAAGCAGTGATCAACTCAGCCGATGTTGCTGACTTATCCCACCGCTGTCACCACTGTAATGAAGTGTGTCAAAGAATCATCTGTCACCAGTGTAATAACTAGTGGCCAGTTAGGGTTTACAGCCCTCCGTTACCAGTGTAGGACAACCTTTGAATTCCTATTGCCTTGAATTTTAGCAGCGTGCTGTCACCTGTGCCTTACGGCACAAATTTAGAGCCAGGAATCCCCCTATGGGTAACCTCGGTGGAGGTGGTTTCCTGGCGCGAGCGGACAAGGTCTCCGTGGGGCCTCTTGGGCTTATAGAATGTGCCAAGCCTGAGTTCTAAGGCAGGTCGCGTCAGCCCGTTCAAACTTGCTGGTCCGAAGGTAGGGGTTGTTGATAATGGAAACAGACTGGGTGGATAAATATGTACATATATATTACAAACAGTAATTAATTAGATCCAATCATACAGCCTTGGTATGGACCAAATAAAAGTTACTCGGGGGAGAATGTCCCGGTATATTACACTAGAAATTTAATTAGGGAAAAATGTCTTTCATAATGTGGAAGTAGTTTCTAGTTATTATGACAATAGTAAAAGATGTCTTGCATATGACTATCCCTGTATATGAAATGAGAAAAACAAACTTAATCTGACTCGGGCAAAACGTCTTCCAAATTTCGGAAAGTGGTATTTCCTGATTATGACATAAATGAAAGATAAAATACGATATCTCGTACAGTTGAATATCCTGTACAATATAAGAAAACAATTATCCAAACAAAACTTTCGAAATCTGAAGGAATACTATATCTCGTACAGTTGAGAAAATAATTATCAAAACAAAACTTTCGAAATCTGACGGTATAAATACGGTATTCCGTACAGTTGAATATCCTGTACAATATAAGAAAATAATGATCAAAACCCAACTTTCCAATCTGAAGGTATAAATACGATATTCCTTACAGTTGAAAATCCTATACAATATGAGAAAGTAATTATCAAAACAAAACTTTTGAAATCTGGAGAATACTATATCTCGTACAGTTGAATATCCTGTACAATATAAGAAAATAATTATCAAACAAAACTTTCGAAATCTGACGGTATAAATAAGATATCTCTTACATATGAATATCCCTGTATAATTTTAAATTAGATCGATTTCAAATCGTACTATCTCCTATATATGTTAGGTGAGGGGCTCAAATGTCAATAGTGCACTTAATATGACCAGAAAATGTACCTTTTTGGACACCCAGTCAAATCAAATGAAATGTCAATACGGTATTTGTTCAAAAATAATTATACGACATAAAAAAAACTTACGTTTTTGAAATATCACAAGTCACAACTACACAATATTACTGTTGACGTAGGGCTGTCGAAGTGGCAGGCCTTACAGTACCTGGCCACTCGATGAGGGTTACTACCTCACTGCCTCCGTTACCAAATTTTCTGCTATTTATTTTAGAATCTTTTTTATTTTTGCCCTTGTCTCATGTTTTTTATTTTCGTAACTGAAGGTTAATTTTCAATTTCTTTATACTAATTTGCAAAGTTTGACTATATTTTTGATAAACAAAACATGGCAAAACACACGATGTGTTGCGACCTTGCCGGTTATGTAAAATTGTTTGTATAAAATTCTTTTCTGGCATAGGTCAACAATTGTTTTTTTCATATTAATTAGATTCGACTTATTTTATTATCAAGAAAATCATATCTATATAGGGTGTCCTAAAAACATTCTATGTCATATCTCGTGTTTACTACAATGTGAGTGTTTTGCGGTATTTGAAACAGCAACTTTGTGGGCGGAAAACTCGTGTCTTTTGCACAACGATAACGCTGCAAATTATGTTGTGATCGAATTTCCAGGCAGAATCTCATCAAAGCCCATCGAACTGCCACTGTATTTTCCTGATATGGTTCTAGCCAATTTTTTTCTATTTCCAAAACTGAAATTGTTACTTCAAGACATCCGATCTCAGTCGATTGAAGACTCAAGTCGATCCCTGAAAATATGTTTGAGAAACATTCTAATGGATGGATTCATTCGTTGAGGAAAGTATTTTTTTTCGGAAGAATCGTACTTTGGATGCGATACAATAATGTGAATGATACTCATACTGTGTATCATTGACAGGTTGATTCTAAGGAATATGAAAAAAATGGGGAATGATAAAAATACTTCTTGACACTGCAGAGTGTTTGAAAGTAGCAAAAAAATAAACCAAACATGTTAGAAGATACTATAATTAGCTTTAATGACCTAAAGAATACGTAAACAGCAATCCGTAGGCAAATCGAGCAAACCAAATTAACTTTGTTGATCATTGTCATCAATATTACTTGTATATTTTAATAATTATCCAATTATTATTCATTTCTTTTAAAAAAATATGTTTCTTATTCAAATCTGTTAAAATTTCAAAAAATTAGTTTCAAATATATCACTGTTGGTAAACGATAAATGCAATTGGAGTCCCAATTATTAAAGCTTTTTTTCATGAAATTACAGTCTGATCGTTCTCGATCAATGATTAATTTGGTTCTGCCTTAATTTTACTAATTTTTATTTTCCTCACTAGAAGTTCCTGAGACTCTATTACAAATATACACCTATTGTAACGTGTCATTTCCGCACTATACTCTGCGGCAGATCCCTATTTGGTCGCAATTGTAAGTGGAGATGGCGCAAGTTAGCGTCTTTTTTTGGTTCGTGTAGACTTATATGAACCAAACAGCAGTGTTGATTGTTGTATTCAGTTCGGGACTAGAGACCCCGAACGAGAAGGCATGTCGCTATCTTGACGAGACCCATAGTTTGAAACCATCTGCCAATTGTGGCCATCATAGATGAATGTATTGAAAAAAATATGATCGACGTCACTTATTCGAATAAGACGTAATCAATATTCGTTGCAGCATTTATCCATGACAGTATTCTTTTCTCTTTCGAAGAAAGGTCAGATTTTTACGGCAACCCTGTATACCAAGCGAGAAAAGTATTGGTTTTCTCCTAAAGAAGTTGACGATTTTTAATTTTTCAGTTATTTTTACGTTTTTGTGAATTAACACATTTTTGCTCACATTTACTTTTTAAATGAAGTTAAATGAATAATAAAGTACATTATTAATTGATTCACATATTTTCTTCAAATTCAAATGTGAATTTATTGTTTGGGCGTAAATTATTAATATGGTTGAAAAATGCATCTAATTATCGTTCACTACCTATAGAACAAGCTCATATGTCATCTACATATCTATACCAAAATAAGATATTTTCTTAAGTGTTACATTCAAAGTTTTTCCTTTCTAAACTGTCCAACTGTTATTGCTAAGAGTGAAATAATTCTGCTTAATACATACATCAAGTAAATTAAATATATCTGATATTATTCCTGGATTGAATTTTTATCTTCTAGTAACTTTCTCACTCACAAGTATTATATATTCTTCCGGAGGAATTTTAGGGAACAAATTAGTAACACCAAATGAAATGAGTTCAGAGTTATCTTGTAAGTTGAATGTTTTTAATTTTTTGATTAGTTCTATTGAATTTTTAATTGAGTATTTAGAAGTTTTGAATATAACAGTAACATTCCCATTGTCAAATTTTGTGATTGTGAGAATATCATTTTCAACTTTCTTTTCAATTGAATTTAAAACTGAAATATAATTTTTTGTTGGACGTTTAACCTCTGATGGTTGAATATTTTTGATTTAATTGGCAATTTGTAATTTCTCATGAAGAACATTGTTTGAATTAGATTTTAAAGTTATTTTTGATTCCGTAGCTAATATTTGTTTAATATTCTTCGTATATTTTGGTGTTATTCTGTACTTTAAACCTTTATTTAAATATTCTATTTCACTATTTGTAAAAATGGTGTCTGAAAGTTTTTCAAATCGTGGTGCAAAATGTGTTGGTATATAAGTAGGTACAATTTCATAATGTTGTGTGTATTCAAGTTTTTTTAGTTTTTGTTCTCGCTTTTTAAATTTCTTGTGCTTCATTTCATTTGATGTTACCAATATTACCAAAATTCCTCCGAAAGAATGCCTAACACGTGTAAGAAAATTACAAGAAGATTACAGAATTATTTCACTTTTGACACTAAGGTATATATTCAAAATGAAGGTTTACCAATGAAAAGTCCTATATCCCCAATTTTGGCAAACATTTTTATGGACAGCTTAGAAAGGAAGAGTTATTAATATCCTTGATTATTCAATTTACAGAAAACCAACACACACTGATGTGACATTCCGTATAATTCCAATCATCCCATGTCACATAAATTAGCAGCATATAATTCATTGATACACAGATCATTTTCAGTTTCTATGAACAAATATAATTTTGATAAATAGATAGATATGGATTATAGACGCATCGGTATCTGTGACCTTTTCGCGTCTTTGCTCTATATGATAGTATATGGGTGTTTCCTTATTTTAAATTAACCTGTATAAGTTGGCATCTATTAAGTATTCTAGTAGCGATTCTAAGTGTATTTCTGAGAAAAGTAAGTTGATATTCGTGTGTAGATTATATTTTATTTTATATGGTGTATATTTCCTGCAATGCATAATTATATGTTTGTGGTGATTGTAGTGTTAGAAGTTTCACTATTGGTGGTTCTCCCGCTGATAGTAAATATTCATGAGTTACCTTTGTGTGTCCAGTTCTTAGTCTTGTGAGGACTATGTTATCCTTTCTTGATAGATTCAGTATTTGCCTTTTGTTGGAGTGGATGTCTTTGATTTCGTAGAGTTTATTTCTCCTCCTTGAAGATCCCATTCTGAGTTAGGGAGTTAGGTTCTTAGTTAGTTTAATTGAATGATTGATCAGATCATTTAGGTTTAGTATATGTATCGCGTTTGGGGTATGTATTTGTTCTTTCGCCAGGAAGTCTGCCCTATTACTGCCTTTAATGCCTATAGGGATCGAGACGGAACTGTAGAGGCAACACTTATGCCGAAAGTAGAGCGCCCTCGTGTTAAATAAGAAAAGCATTGTGATGTGAACAGTATAATAAAGAACCTACAAAATGCAAAAAATGAATAGATCTTTTTATTTTCTTTGCCAGGAAAAATTGTTGGTATGTAAGATGGGAGTAGGCGATTATCTGATTTTTGATTATTGACAAAATGAGCACTGCAAATTCTAGTATTTTAATTTGGTTCCCAATCTTCACAATGTTTTCTGAAAGGTAATTAAAAAACTTGAAGTGATTCGTTTTGTACAAATGTTTACTTTCTTCCCCTTAATAGTATTTAATTATTTGAACTTATTATATAATATTAAAGTCAGCAAACACATAACTAGTTTTTTATTTTATATAATCAATGAAATCGTACAAAAAACAGTATTTTATTCTCTCGATAATAATCTTTTATTTATGTAAAAAGAAAGTTCAGAACTTTTCTAATAGCTGCCAATTGTAGTATCATACTGATTATACACAAAATAATAGTTAACAAAATGTTTTAATTAGAACATTTTAACTACATATGGGTTTTTACCGCATTTATTCATTTTTGACGTTTCAAGGTTATCCACGCAGTGTTCAATGAATTTTCGGAGAAACTATAAAATTTCAACTATTTTTATACAGCATATTTGAACAGCCATGAATACAGAAAGATACTTTTGATGACATCACAAACATTTAATATCAGTTTTAAAAAATGAACATTTAAAAACGCTGATTATACAAAACTACTAATACTACTAATAGTGTTTATATCACATTGTTTGTGTTTTTTCACGGCAGATGGCACAAACGTCATCTTTCTCGGTCTCTATGTGACTAGGGTCCCAAATGAGTATGATTTCTTTATTTTTAATTTTTGTTTTCTCTACTGATATTTTATTTCCTTGGTCAGAGGGTGACCTGGGTTGTATGCTTTAATGGAGTCAAGAGAGCTTCAGAAGTCCATTGCTATCAGCTATTTGAGATAATTCGTAGTTGTGATGAAATCTATTGCTTTATGTATTGCAAATAGTTCTGTTGTGAGTATTTTGATTGATTTATGGAGGCTGAAATTGTGTCCGCTGTTTTTATGTGATATGCAGCGCCTAGTTTTCCACTTAATTTAGAGCCATATGTATATATAATTTGATGTTCTTTGTAGTTTTCTATAAAATCTGATGAAGTTTTTGTTTGAACAGTATAGGAGGTGTACAATTTTTTATGTGTATTGATAGCTCCTTATTTATTTTTGTGTTAGAGGTATTCCATGGTGGGAAATTGTACAGGCTGTAGTCATAAGAAGTTAAGTCTGTGTTGAAAGTCTTTATATGGGTAATTTGCTCCAGGTTTGTATTTTCCGTTTAATGGTTTTATATTTGGGTAAAAGATATTGAAAAATTTGTTCAAAGAAGGTTGTTGATTTTTGAATGATAAGGGGTTTGATTGTTTAATAGTAAGTAGTATCAGTCGATGTTCTGGTGGCATTACTTCTGTTTCACAGTAGACACTGTTATTGTCTATTTTGGATTCTATTGTTGCTTCGTATATGTTTATTAAAGATACCTTCTTTGCTCCCCATTTTGTTCCTGATAACATGATTATCATTCTATTATACATTTTTGTCGTAGTTCTTTTATGTGATTTTTGAAGTTTAGTGGTGGGTCAAAGGTAAGGCCTGGAAATTTGAGATGTGTATTATTCTGAATGTATTGATTGTTGATAGTTATGTTAATATTTTTTGCACAATTTCTTTTTGCGATAGAAATGATCTCCGGTTGACTTGTTTGATAAAATTTATAGATTTTTATTGTTTGCCCATCCCTCTAAAAAATTAACGCAATTTTGTAGATGTAGTTCTCTGACTTCTGGGTCAGAAGCTGAATGATAAATGAGTAGATCATTTGCATAAAGTCTGTAATTGATATTGGGTGGTGCGACATTTTTCATATTGTTAGTTGTAAGTATGAAGAGAGTTAAACTCAAGACAGAGCCTTGAGGTACTACTGAGTTTTGACACAGTATGTCTGACATATTGTTTTTCATTCGTACCTCAAAGACTATTCGCTGATCGTTTCGGAGGCTTTATTCAAATCAAGTAAGAGTGAGTTGGTGTGCCTTTGGAGTCGGAAGGCGTCTTGTAGATCAATTTCAAAGCCTATTAGATGATCGTTAGTTGAATATTCTTCTCTAAAGCCTGATTGTTCAGGGATGAGGAGATTATGCTTCTGTAGGTACCAAGTTAGTCTGTTGTTGATGATCTTTTCCATCAGTTTATATAGATAACTAGTGAGTGCTATTGGCCTGTAGTTTTCTTTTCTGCGTATTGGTTTTCCTTGTTTGTGGACTGCAATGAGTGTTGATATTTTCCATGCACTGGGAATTTGTCCATTTTCCCATATTTTGTTGTGCTATGTTTTCCATTTTCGGGTAGATTTATCACAGATATCCTCATGTTGTCTGGTCCAGGGGCTGTGTCTTTTTTGTTCTTCAAGGCGTAGGTTAGTTCATTTATTGTGATTGGCACATTGTATGACATCTTCGCTGGTCCTATTTGCTTTTTTGTGACAATATGGTGGCTAGGATATTAGTTGTATATTGTAGAGTAGTGATTGGTGAAGATCTGAGTTAAATGTTCTGTGTCATCGATCCCTACAATGTTCTCTATTAGGCCTGATAAATTTCTGGTAGGCGTGCCTTTTAGTATGTTCATTTTGTTTCCTATGTCATTTGAGGTCGCACGAGAGTTGATAAAATTGGCGAGCTTGTTCCAAGAAGACAATTCCGCCTCTTTTATGATTCTATTTACTTTTGCTCTGGCCTTCTTAAAATATATGAAATTCGAGCTTGTTGGTTAACGCTCAAACATATTGCGCTTTTTCTTTTTTTTATGACTTTTCTACAGTATTCATTCCACCATGGCACAGAATATTTTTTTGTAATTATTTTTAATTTTGGTGTTTTAATGGTAGATTGAGTAATAATATCAGCAGATTCATTATTTCCTAAAAGGTCCATGTTGGGAGCCGTATACTATAGTTTAAAGTTTTACAGCCTGTTTTTTTGCGATTTAATCTAATACATGTATTTGGGGAGTTTTCCCATAGTAATTTTTCTAGGAGGACCGGAAAGTGATCGCTCCCATGTGCACCGTCTGGAGTGCTCCCTCCATTGATAATTTGTTGAGAGAATTTGGGTACATATGATAATGTCTAGAGTAGTGTAACTATGCGGGTTCTAACTCACTACTCCGAAAAACGTCCGCTAGTCGACGGTGGCGCTGGTGTCGCTGTCGGCGATTACAGATTTCTTAGATGTCGTCCATTTTCCAGTCGGCAGATTTCTTTTTTTAAATGTCTCAATTTTTATTCCAGTAGATTACAGATTTCTATTTTTCTGTCGTCCATTTTTTATCCGTTTGTGCATCACTTAAACGAAAAAAATGTTTGCCTTGAGTGAGATTCGAACCCGGGACCTCATCGTTCCCAGCCTACGCCGTTACATCTCCGCCATAAGGGTTCCAATATATTTTAGTTTTGAAATTTGTGTGTTGGTTTCACGTTGAGGCTTCTCATGATGAGTCTATTTTATTAACAAATTGAGACTTTTAAATTTCAGAATATTGTAATATTGTGGGGAACGCTTAAGATGAAAAGTGATCGATTGACAAGTGTAAAATTGTCTCAATACAAAGCATTCTCGTGCACGGCACGCGTGCGTGGTGTTAACACATACTTTTAACATGTACGTAGAAAATGGGGGATCAAAAATTAGTTATAGTATGGCTTTAATCGAGTACAGACGTCGCATTGAGGCATTTATGTTGAAAATAAATCAATTAACTAAGGACGTTACTTTTTATGAAGATAAGCGATCGGTTATGAGGCAAATTGAAAACCTATCTATATCTAACTCAAATCAATGGGAAAATCATACAATCAATTGGGTGCCCGAAGAACTACAAAACGGAAGAGAACAACAAGAGATTTCGAGTGCCTTAGATCTTATATTTAGACGCCAGACACCAACACCACCACCACACGCGATATATCCATTAAACAGAATCAAACCTACAAGACTTCAATATGAGCAACGATACCTCCAACAACAACAGCAGCAGCAGCAGCAGCCGCAACATCGAAGATGAACTTAATAATATTTTTTCATTATCATGTATAATATTAGCATCCATATTTGTTTTAATAATTAAAATTCTATTGAAAATTGTTAAACATAAATTTAAATCATCATGTAATATATCAGCTGATGATGAGTAGGAAAATAAAAAATCGATTCAATGCAATTTATTTTATTTAAACATTACAAAGGTAAAAACCATTGGACGCGCTTTGAGGACAGCAGCAGTTGCCCATGATGCGCCATCCTTCTTCTATCCCCCTATCCTTGGAACGCTATTCTCGCAATGGAATGCCGACATGCACTAGCAAGAACAGCAACAGCAGCACATTCTAATTCAAATTCTTGATAATTTCGGTGAGAGGGAAATACTCCATTACACAATCGTGTATTATGATGCAATATACTTTGGTATTTTCGGGGAAGCCAATGTTTGCTTCAATGTCAAGTTTCACATCTACTGTAGAAGCCTTCATGCTTTCTTCTTGTTTTGAGCAATCGATAACAAACAATGCACGCTTCTTGAAAGAGGAATAATCCAACAAAGGATGCTTCTGGGTTGAATTCATATAGCTAGGATAAAATTCGGTATAGTTGAAATATGCCTCATTGTAATCATTCTTGGTAAAATCCAACTGCATTCTTTCATTGGGATAATACTCCCCATTTAGCGATAACCTGATGCTTTGAATGTCAGCGTTGTCGAATAAAGTAGGGTCAGTTGTGTTGTTGTCACGTTTGTTGGTTTGAAAGAAAACAATAACATAACGAGGTCGTTCAACAGAAGTTGTAGTTTTAACGGCCCAAACTTCACGTCTAGCATTTCTGGTGATGGATGGCAGTTCATGTATCTCCCACTTTCTAAATGGAATAACTATAGGTTGATCCTTTTGAATGGTCCTCATAAGTTCCAACTTAATATCATCATTAGGATAGATATGCTTGATTTTCAATTCGATGTTGGTAATGTTTATGCTAACAGTTGTAGTGGAAGTCACACCACCAACATTTTTTTCGGTGATATATACACAATCATTATCGTTTCGAGCTCGAACCAAACGTATTGTTTGCCGTCCACATGTAATCATGGGATAGTCATTGAAAATGTTGAAAATGTGCTTGAGAGGAATTTGTAGGTTGAATGATTTATCGGAGGCATTAAGGATGGGATCTTTGGGATAATTCCAGCCTGCTATAGCCATATGATTGGAATCTTCTTGATTGTAGCACGTCATGGCACGTACAGCGCTCACGATTCCAGGATCTCGAACCGTTTCCATTTCTCTTGCACTTTCACTGTATGTACATGAATCGAAAAGAAAAGCACCAAAATTATTTGCCAGCTTTACATCGCCAGCTCCATGTATATTGAGTGAGCCTTTAATGCACAACAATGTTTCGTTCATTGCAAAAAATGAGTCAACTTGATTGATGCTGAATTCCGTAATGTCACTGCAACTAAACGATTTGATGAACGGAGCATATGTTTTGTATTCAGCTTTGCGAATCGATTAATCGAATTTCGGTTTGCGATAGATATCAAACATTGGAGGCATATCGTTCACACGAGAACGTTTTCCATACGTTGTGGTGGTCATCGTTTCTCTTTCAATGAAAATCCTAATGTTTGTAAAAGCAATTTGTTTGCAAATGTAAGATGCTGCTGCTTCGAAGGACGTCGCCTAACTAATGGTATTGGATGTGCAGCGGTACGTCTTTTATTATTAATTATCAATCCCATCGGTTGCTTCTCGCTCTAAGCTCCAACACCAAGGTGCTCTTTTCACCACGAAAGTTGATAGGATGTCCGTCTTGGTCCAAAGCCAGCACAGTAATGTTGGTAATTTCACGTTGTGGTATAACAGGTAAATAAAGTAAATTATGTGGAGTTTCGTCAATGGCGTACCCAGGATCTACTTTTATAACCAATTCGTAAATAGTATGAGCAGGTCTGTCTGCATCGAAGGCTCCAGTGGTAATGTTACATTCGAAGCGTATGCTAGATACTTTTATAATTTTAACGGGTAAATCTGAAGAATACCATTGTTTGGCTTCGAGTATCTGTCTAGAAAAACCCAATATGTCGCCAAGACAGTTGGGAATATCCTGCTCCCCAAACGGAATTCTATATTTACTGTAAATCATACATTGTAACGTATTATTATTGGGTTTTAACGCAAATACAGTTTCAAATGGATTGCTGGTGCCACCACCACCTAACTTGTCTAGTATGAACGCTTCAATATCAGCGATTTCGTAACATCCTGTTGGTATATCAAAACTCTGCATCATGTTGTTGTCATCGTAGTAGTGAAATTTGCGATTTTCAATGTTTGGTATACTATGGTATGAGTGAAAGGAACGTAGTGCTAACTCATAGTCTTTCTCAGGATAGAGTACAATAGGCGTAGGAGGTTGGAAGGTGAACGCATGATTTGTGCTATTTACTCTCAACAACTGCGACATGATGACTGATGCATGTCAAGGGATGAAGGTACTTTAAATAATACACAGAACTATGCTCAAGATTTATTTAATACACTTTGACATAGAAAACAAGATGCCTGAGAACTTGCAGGACCATCCCAATGTGTCGTCCATTCGGGGCGGTTGTAGTGAACGAAGCACGGCAGACGAATTTGTAGCTCAAAATTAGATTTGTATTCATTAGGTAGCTTATGCCATATATCCAACAATTCAGACGGGCTGACAAACCCAATCAGATATTGAATGGGGACTTTTTTCAGCACATCAACAGTAAAACTTCGTGGCTTTTGCATTAATAATGTTTTAATGCCATCCCACTCCTCTCCCATTGTTCCAAGGATGTTGAAGTAGAAATTTCAAACACAAATGTCCGCAATTGATTTGATTATAGTTTTGATACTGATTATTGTTATAAAAAATATTTTTTCCTAGATACTTTACAAGTTCTTTGGGTGGCTTCAAATTACCAAATGAATCGAAATACTCGATGACATTGTTTTTCTTTATATATGCTACCCAATGTGTTCCACTGTTTTTGGACGAGTCCAAGTTAACTACTGCACACTCTTGTTGTCGTCGAGGACCGGATTTAGGTAGAGTGTCACGCATGAAAACGCCTCGAAAATGTTTAATTTTATATAATTTTGCATAACGTGCAATATCGGCGTCGTACAGTGGACGATTGGGTAGCTTTATCGCGAGTTTTTTTTCAAATATAATCCAAATCCTCTGCCACTAGGATACTTTCTCAGATATAAACCATTTCCGACATGTTCCATAACCTTATTATGGCGGTGGTCTTCTTCCAATTTTTTTCGAGCATTATTTGCATCAATGACAGTCTTTGCAATCCCAGCAGCTCCACCCGATAGTGCTTCGAGTGCTGAGAGACCGGCAAACAGAGGTATAAGTGGTAGAGAACCTCCAGATTTTACTGGTATCACTCGAGGAACAACAATTTTCTTCGATCCACCAAATTGTTTAATAAGTGATTTGGCCGCTCGTAAGGCAAACAAGGTGCTTTCTTTTAGAGATGCTCCTCTCTTCATTGATTTTCCGACCTTTAGCACTACGTCTCGATGGAAGGAACGTCGTTGTTTCTTTGAACGACTTCCCATTCCCAACTTTCGTTTCACTTTCATGGTACCAGTAACAAGTAATGCAGCAGCTTTTTCACCAAAAGATCCCTCTTTTGATTTTACTCGCGTCCAAGCTTTATCTTCCAACTCCTTATCTGCTTTGTGACGTTCTTCAAGAGATTTATTTTGCGAATAAGCTATATCGTGTTGTTTGCAAGCGTCGTCTAAAGGATTAATGCCTGCGTCGCCACGTGCAAGTCGCTTTTGTAGTTTTGTTCCAGCTATAAATGTACATAGTATGTGTTTAACAAAAAAAAAATTATATTCACTTACGTCCACAATAATTGTAGGTGGGCAAGTGAAGTTCGAATGGCAGTTTATTTATTAGAGAATTCAAAAGACCTTCTCCCTCAAACACCAACATTAAGACTGATGTATGATAATGTGGGATATCCATATTTATAGAATAATACTCTAATAAAATTCTTCACAAGATGAAGATCGTTCAACAAGAGCAGACGCTACCCATTGAAAACTTGGACTTTACCTCTAATCCATCATATGTTGGTAAACATGGTAAACTACTGCCAAATTCTTTTCGTGCAATCATCTGTGGTCCTAGTGGGTGTGGAAAGACAAATGTTATGTTGTCGCTCCTATTCAATCCAAATGGTGCTAAATTCAAAAATGTTTACGTTTATTCCAAGTCGTTATTTCAACCGAAATATAAGTTGTTGCAAGATGTCCTAGGAGAAGTTAAAGGTGTGGGCTATTTTCCATTTAAAGACAATGAGGAAATTATTAGTCCAGATAAAGCGCAGTCAAACTCGATATTCATATTTGATGATGTTGCATGTGATGGTCAACAGAAAATTCGCGAATATTATTCAATGTGTCGTCATAAAGACATTGACGCAGCCTACTTATGTCAAACATATTCGAAAATACCGAAACAGCTCATACGTGACAATTGTAATATGATTGTGTTATTCAAGCAGGATGAAGTTAATCTAAAACATATATTTGAGGAACATGTGTCACCAGACATGACATTTGAAGAATTTAAAAAGATTTGCTCAGAATGTTGGTCGACTACTAACAACTATGGAACATTGGTGATTGTAAAAGATTTTGCTTTAAATAATGGCAGGTACCGTAAAGGATTCGATAAATTTATAAAGCACTAGACATTATCCTCAGTCATCGTCACCATGTCCAACGATAAGGTTGCTATTGCCATGCGTAAGAAAAAAATTAGTGAATTGGCGAGATGTATTCGCAAAAAATATTTGGCGTTAAAATTAGGAAAATCAGAACATGATACATCTCTAAATAAGCTATTTAAACCGATATCTGTACCGCTAAAAGAAATGGTCAAATCCTCAAAATCATTACAACACACCATAGTTTCAAAATTCACCCCTCCAAAAGAGGAAACAACGACAAAAAAAGAAAAAAATGCTGATGTATCATTTCTCGATACAAAACCCATAGCCGAGACGGATGAATCAGGAAATATACATTATGATGATGATGAAGAAGAAGAAGACGATTATTATTATGATGATTATGATATAGGCATACATCCCAACGTTTCGCGCGATGTCATAGAAGATTATTTAGATCAATATCCAATAATTAGTCAACCATATCTTGAAGATTACTTTCGCAAAGATGGTGAAATTGATAGAAGTTATGGTCCATTATATAATGATGAAATTGGTTGGATGTTGGGCAGACGTAGAATTGCATTCGATAAAAGAAACGGTAATATAAACATATTACGAGAGAAGGATGAGGGTGGAGAAGGAAATATACCTGGGACTCCGGGATTGTATCAGCTTGTGTTTTACAATCATCCCAATGAATACTCTGATGATGATTTGAATAATTACAAAGCTCTGCTAACAATAACAAAAGCTCATCTCAATGCAGCAGATCGTCTGAAAAGTACTGCTACCGAAAAGTATCGCAACATAATTAGACCGATGTTTAAAACTGGCTCATCAACTATTAGTAGTACTATAACCAAACATCCATCAGCTCGAATATTAAAGAAACAACGACAACAACAACAACAATCTATTCAAACCGCTCCATATACTAATGTAGGAAAAGGTCTTGTTGGCGGCGGCGGCGGTGGTGGTGTCCCTCTTTTGTCATACAACGAACAACCGATGGAATACATTTATTGGGACGATCCCAATGAGCTGTGTGACCGTTTAAGATTACTTATTGCATCCAAGGAGGCTGGCAACACTTCATTCTCACACAACAACGAGATAATTGCAATAATCAATGAGTTGAAAGAGGCCAATATAATTGAATAACAAACGGAAAACATAATCATTTCAATCATGTCTGTCGATAAGTTTGGACATCGCCGCAATCATGCTAATGAGCGGGTTAAGCCGTATATGCCGAAAGTATCGTATCCACATACTCCTGACGGTAATATTGATGCAGAAAATGTAAAAATTTGTAATGTAAAAATGCCGACTGCAAATAGCGATGTTGCTAACAAACTATATGTTGATGAACAATTACATGTGTACCATAATGAGCTCGAAACACTTCAAAAAACAATAATCCCCTCATTACAAACGCAATTGGTATCTCATCAAAATAAAATCAACGAAATTGCTGCATTTATTTCGAGAAATCCTCCTGTCAGAGCTCGAGATATGGCTACTAAAATATATGTCGACGAGGGAATTTGTACGGGCAAGGAATTTTTGAGAAATGATTTGAAGAGTTTTAAACGAGAAGTACAGGATAAATTGTCGAAAAGTAATACTCTAATCAGTGATAAGATCGATATGTATAATACATACATAGAACATGCGTTTCAAGTTTTGGACAGGGACTTGAAGAAGAAGCATGAAATTGAACAAAAGAAGAAAATAGATGAGAAGAGTAATAAATCAACAGTTTAGAAAGTGCATGCGCACACGAAACATGTTATCCAAAGTCCAGCTTGTTAACGAACTCCATAAACCTATACGTAAAAATTATCCACGCAGACGTACAATTGTCAAAGGCATAGATGATTTATGGCAAATGGATTTAGCTGAAATGCGACCTCACGCTAATCAAAATAAAAATCACAAAATGATACTAGTCGTCATCGATTGCTTTTCAAAGTTTTTATGGACACGTCCATTAAAAACAAAAACCGGTGAAGAGTTAACTCGTGCATTCTCGGACATTCTCGCCCGCACAAAACGAGCCCCTAAAAATGTCCAATCAGACCAAGGAACGGAATTTTACAACAGCAAGTTTCAACAACTAATGAAAAAACATGGGATTCATCATTATAGTGTATTTAGCACGAAAAAAGCTTCTATGGCAGAAAGAGTTATTAGAACATTGAAATCAAGGCTCTACAAACATTTCAGTTTAAATGGCACACATAAATGGATAAATATTTTACCCAAAATTACGATGGAATACAATAATACAAAGCATTCAACTACCAACTATAAACCTTCCAATGTCAATAAATCCAACGAAAAAGATATTTTAAACAAAACATATACACATCTAAAGATTGTGGGACGTCGTAAATTTAAAGTCGGTGATATTGTACGTATAAGCAAGTCGAAACATGTCTTTGAGAAAGGATATACACCCAATTGGACGACTGAACTATTCAAAATCGTTAAAGTTAAAATAACAAATCCCACCACATATTTGCTAGAAGATTTGCATGGTATACCAATCAGTGGGGGGTTTTACGAGGAAGAGTTACAGAAAACGTCAAATCCAGATATTTACTTGGTGGAAAAGGTGCTTAGAAGAGAAGGCAACAAGATGTATGTAAAATGGTTGGGTTTAGACACAAAACACAACAGTTGGATCGAAAATACAGATGTTGTTGTTGGGTAACTACTTTTCGCTGCGCCGCGTATGAATACATTTTTTGCTTGGCATCAGAGTATAAATTGAGGAGCGCAGTGAAACATATTGTTAGTCGTCACAATATGTTTTCTCAAGACGTTGGTTATTATAGTGGTAGTAGTAGTAGTAGTGGTAGTAGTAGTGCTACTGGTGGCTCAGAAAATTATGGAGCTGAATTGGATGATATTTTAGATATGTATGAAATGGCAGCAAAAATGGAACATCAGTACTTATTATATACAGAGTATTCTACGGATTCAGTTCAAATTGGATGTGGTATTAGTGTAGCAAGAACTTTTTGTAGTGCAGTCACTTTATCATACATTGGTATGCATCATGAAAAAATCTCCTTCAGCACATACGAATGGGCTACGCTAACCGATATTTTGAGAGAAAATTCATTTATAAATGAACCATTCAGAGAAGAAGAAGAAGAAGTAGCAGTGATATCGTGTGGTGATTACTGCAATGTGCAACAAATAATATACCATAATGTTAAATGGCTGGAAGTGATAAAACATGACATTAGTTTCCTTTTATGCAGAGAAGATGTTCAGCAAATTTTGAAAGTCGATGATTGTCTCATTTCACACCGTCTCGCCCATTTAGAAACACTAAATTTTGGTGAATATTATCGGAATGTTATTGAAATAATCAGAAGTTTTGCACAAAATAATGGACATTTAAGCAAATTTGAATTATTGATAAGTATTTGTAATTGTAATGATAGCATAATGACAGTGGCTCTCAGAGAATTTATATATTTCAATGAGTCGAAAGTTGTAAGCGATTTAGATGTAATAAACCAATAAACAATTATTTTTTTTTCTTCCACATACACCACCAAAGATACCTACCACACACACACACACACACACACACACATTTCCAAATTACTAGTATTTATTAATAAAAAACCATATATATATAGATATATATATATATATATATATATATATATATATATATATATATATTCAATTTATTTATACTAAATACATAAACATTTTAAATTGTACATCTCAGTGAAAAATACACACTCATTTAAGAAGAAAAAACCTCAACTCTAAATTACATAAAAAAATATTTCAAAATTGTGTGTGTGAGCTAAAACCTTACAATTTTAGATGGATCAAAACCATTATTTTTAAAGACTCTTCAATAATCTAATACAATTTATACTCAAATCTGTTCTCAGTGATTTGGGTAGTATAAAATAACATGTAATTTGAACTTTACTATGCCAAACTTCTAAGCCTATAATAGGGGGATAGAATTGGGGGACATTTTTAATGAGCCAATATATATGGCCTTTAAATTTTGTAAAGTAGGTACTTTGTACACAATTCCTTCCACAGTAACTTGTGCAACACGTCTGTTTTTCAGCATTTTGATACTGAAAAAGTTTTAAATTCATAAAGCTGATTGATGGTGACATGTTAATATGAAAGTTGTGTAAATCTAAAATGAGAGTAGAAGAATACAAAATATGCTACAAGTTAATAATAAAACTATCATATAACTATATTAAATGACTAGACGAAAAAATATCCAAAAATATTTCTGTTTAAGAATATGACACACACACACACACACACACACACACACACACACGCACACCTATGTTACAACAAAGAAAATACATTTCGTAAATATTCAAAAATCATTCAGTGTAATTTATAATGACCCCACGGAAGCGTATCAAATGATCCTGGAATTAGTGCCAAACGGGCACATCTTGATGAGAAAGACCAATTTTCTGTTGTTCTATACTGTACACTTTATGTGTATATGACCGAATTGAATTTTGATGAATTAACTTTGATTTCCAATTTTTTAAACAATTTACATAATCGTTGAAGGTAATTTTATTTCTTACAACATTTTTCTTCACACCCTTGGATTTTTTCACAATTTTCCCTCCTTGAACTTTAAATGCATACATTTTTGCACGTAACCCTATAAAATGGGTCATGATTGCACCATTGCATTCATCCTTAAACAACCCCAACACCTTTTTATTTACCAATGGCATGTTGTAACAATTACCTTCAACGTAATCGCTAGTATCAAACAAATTAATGTTGGTCTTTATCACTTCTTCGTATACATCATTACACTGAATTTCATATGTGAAACTATCCGTATCTGTATACAGTAGCTTGCAATTTTCTTTTGTTAATTTGGGTAGCATATATGAGTAGTGGAAATTGTACATACATATATTTGAGATATCTAAAATCGCCATCCCAACGTACAGAGGTTTATTGAATGTTATATTATTCTTTTTGAGTTCTATTATCACCATATTTTCATCTAAAATTACTCTTGAATGGAATTGTGGACTGGCAATTAAATTTTTCGCTCCATATCGACCTAAATACGTTGTGGATAGCATAACTGTTCGGTGATTCCTAATATTTTCCATTGTTTTGCCAAACACAGCATTATTCATTAATCTGAATAGATTTTTTGAAAACGCTGTAGTGGCATCTGTTCTTAATTTTGTGTTTAACATTATGTAAGGCCGTAGCCATGCCGCTTGCTTAAATTTCAAAATTCTATGTGTTTTAGTTAGAATTAAACCATTCGCCAAAGCCTGTTTTAAATTTCGATAGTGTACAATATAATTATGTTTAGTGTAAAAAGTAGTCATTAATTTTTTTAATTTGGAATTGGGCGGTGCAAGATGTTCGGGACAAAAGGGAAAATCTTGATGTAGATCGTGTAACTCCTGGGGATATTCTAGATCTACCTCAAGAATATATCCTTCTGGAGAGTCATCAGCAATTTTAGTTATGTCAATGTTGGTGATGTCGTCTACCCACTCAAAATTTCCATATGGAAGGAATTCAGACATTGCCCATCCATAAAGGTTATTTATGTCGAGGCACATGAGATATTTGGATGGTTTTTGTGGGTCATACCCCTCAAGCATGTATTTATTGTTGGCTTCTGCGTATCTGTTTGAGCAAACAGTTATTCCACCACGAATGCCTCGCTCAACAAACATAACCATATCAATGTCTCGCAGCAGCTCTAATTTTATTTTCGTGTACTTCAACATCGAGTCCCAAGTATACCCGGGTAACGTAAAATACCAGATTGGTTCGAGCTGATACGTTTGAAGACAATTATGTCGCAATTGCTCAAAGACGTCCGCTAATAGCAGTATGTCTGTTTTCATGTACAGACGACTGTACTCACCCAGATTGACAATATTAAAATTCTCCCAAACGTTGCATGCATGCTGATATTGTTCCATGGAAATGTTGGAATCATTGAGTTTATTGTAAAAATTATCAATGGACGGTAATTTTACTTCTTCAAGATTTCCCATACAATCCATGTAATCATATGGAAAAACACCCTTTTTCATTAAAAGTTTTAGCTTTTGATCACTTAAATCGTGAAATTCCTGCCTCAAATTTTTAAAGTGGTTCTCCTTCAGTGTGGATACTAGTTCATCTAAACTTGCACACATGAACCTAAGGGAGTCTATGAACCTGAATTTGATGTTAGTTTTAGGATCGTGTAGAGTGAAACTTATATAGATTTCCTTATTGATGGGCAACAGTGTAACCTTACCTCGTTTAGCAATTTCTCTGATAACAAAGTGTGAATCATAAGAGCTTAGATTGTGGAAGATGATTGGAACAACGAAAACTTTCTTGAAATTTAAATTGCACGCTTGATGAGCAAACCCTCGAAATTCTCCAGTAAAATGATCATGATCTCTAACGATCTTATCATTACTAATAAATTTCCGATCACAAATGTGACAATTCACCGAGTGTACGGTGTTAGGTGTCACATTCATGGGAATTATATCCAAAAGTTTAGAGTGTACCAATTCAGCTACACCCATCAACTGCCCCGTAAACCAATCCATAAAATCTTCACCTTGATTGTCCCTATAATATGAAAGTCCATCATCATACGAGCACTTGAAATAATAGCCTGCAGAAAAAGCAATATGCTCTTGATATTTCTAAGTTTTACTTGTTTTTTGACGATCACTATATACCTTTAACATGGATTCAAAATCGCTGTAAATAGCAAAGGGACATTTCTGCTTATAAATAAAATTTTTAAATTCAATATGTGTATAATTAGGAAAAGAAATTTTTGAATCATTGACATTTTTACAAACCATTTCATGATTGTCTAAAACTTGTTTACTATGAAAATAGTTTAAACATCTATCACAAATATATTTTTTACCTTTATTTTTATTCAATTGGGAACTAATTAAACGAGATAAGTTTTTTATCCAGCAATAATGAAATTTGATTTCTTCATCTGTTTCGTCTACTGAGGGTGCATCATAAACATTCAACTTAGGATAATACTTGGATTGAAGTAACAATAAATTTGCATGTCGTTCTAACCTATTTTTAGCTAATCTAGCGGGGACTACGGTATAAAATTGTGATGATGATGATGATGATGATGATGACTTTGGCGAATGGTTTAATTCTAACGCATATACATTTACAGATATATTATTCATTTTTTCAAATTTTGTAATTTGAGCAAGAGGCATCTTAATGTCTAAACCTTTAATATTTAAAACTTCAGAGTAATGCGGATACGAAGATGTACGATCAAGATTAATATTTTTGCATAAAGGATTCAAAAAACTGGTAACTGCCCAGAAGAAACAAGCATTATCCATATTGCAAACATTAACAATAGCGCGCTTTTGAGCAATGATCTTAGGTAATTGAATATATGATGAACCTGCAGCCAGTTCATATTTGTTAATAGCTACTTCTAAAAAAATTATTTTCGATAAAGCCCACCCGCTATTTTTTTCTGCAAATTCGGACATGTTGTTTAAAATGGGATCAGTAACATTTATTTTGAACCATTCATATAAATTATCTCCACCATCTAAAACAGCGTTAGGAGTACTGAAATATTTACGATCGACCAATTCCACATCATTTGACATCTTTACAAAATCCCCGCAAAATGTAGTGTTTACCTTTAAAAATGGTGATTTCTTGAAAACCACAGACATTTTCTTTTTGAAAATTTTGGAAGCGTCTGTGAAAAATGAATTTATATCTTTATGACCCAAGTTTATGATAATCCCCGTTTTTAATCTACTTTTAAAGGCTGCATTTATGAATTCCCATTTGACCCTATTGAACTGTTTTTTACTACTACTACTACTACTACTACTACCATTAATGATATGTTGTTGTTGTTTTCCCCCATTCCCTACTTTTAATAAACATCTCATGCGCTTCAAGTGTGCTACGGAAAAAATATACGCACATGTTGGTTTAACAATAAAATGTGCCACCCACGAAGCGGATAAAAATCTCACTTGCTAATATCATAAATCTAGCACTTTGAATCAATTGTTACAAAATTCTCGACATAATATAGGGGTTCCGTATTCATATATGAATGTAATATTTATTAGATCGAGCATAAATCGCTCACCGCTATTATTATTTTTAAACTGCTTTTGTTGTAGAGAAAAATCGTAAAGTCGTTTTTCAATAAAGTTCCTTTCTCAGATGATAAAAATTTCCAAAACTGTGATGAATTTGTTATATCTACACGAATATTTCAAACAAATTCTTTGTATAGCGAAAATATCTCTCTCGGTGAACAATGAACCACCCACCACGATGGGGCATTCTTACCTGTGAATAAGGGTAGGTTCATTAAATGCATTCCCATTACACTATATTAGATATGAAAAGATTGTTATTTTTTATCTATTTCAATGAAAAAAAAACTGAGTTAAAATCAGCAATGATTCAAATAAATATTAGACCGTATAATAGGGGTGTATGTGATTGCAATATACTGAGGATTTCTGTATATCTTTAAGAATTATGATTGTACTTTAGCAATACAAAAATAATTCCACCAATTTTTGTATCTCTCTTAACATTGCAATAACCTATAGTCTGAGATGAAATTCTATAAGATTTACAATTATACTGCTTCATGATGGAAGAAAAACATTTAAAGGCTTGTTCCAACTAAATTAATTATGCCGCTCATCAAAAGAATGCTAATAAATATTGACGATTTCACAGATTAATATTTTGTTAAAATAGTTATTGGTGGTGGTTGAAACGTTAATAATAATACACAGACGATTGTCACTGGATTATTCGAATTCTAGTAACACACGAAAGGTGTCCGAGAATAATTATAGTCTGCGGCAAGCAGGTAAAATTTCTCTTAGTACAAAAAAGGATTTATCTGTTGTGTGTTACATAAAATTATGATTCTCTCAATATACGGTGATTATTATTCTGAGAGAAATACATAAAAAATACGAGGGATGTTAAAATTGATACAAATAATTATTGGAATTGTAGAAATATGTAGACAATTGATTCAATCTTTAAAGAAATGTGAATTTCAAAACTTTTTGTTTAAAAATATTAATGTCTGCATTAAATGCATATAATTGGTATAGCAAAAATAACAATATCACTCTCACATTATTATTGTAGAAAAGAACTATAAAAATAGACTCATCGCGAGAAGAACACCTCAACGTGAAACCAACACACAAATTTCAAAACTAAAATATATTGGAACCCTTATGGCGGAGATGTAACGGCGTAGGCTGGGAACGATGAGGTCCCGGGTTCGAATCTCACTCAAGGCAAACATTTTTTTCGATTAAGTGATGCACAAACGGATAAAAAATGGACGACACATACAGAAAAATAGAAATCTGTAATCTACTGGAATAAAAATTGAGACATTTAAAAAAAGAAATCTGCCGACTGGAAAATGGACGACAAGAAATCTGTAATCGCCGACAGCGACACCAGCGCCACCGTCGACTAGCGGACGTTTTTCGAAGTAATGAGTTAGAACCCGCATAGTTACACTACGGTCTAGACATGAAAGTAAGGACGTAGAGGAAGATATATAGGGGGGAGAGCTACCGTTAAATATATAAAGGTTTTCATCTTCGATTAGATTCAATATAATTTTGCCACGTTGGTCTGTATGAGTTGAACCCCATATGATGTTGTGGGCGTTCAAATCTCTGGTCAGGATGAATTGTGACGATAACTGATGTATTATAATTGTGATGTCATTTGGGTTGATTTTAGCTGATGAAGGAATATAGAGTATACAGATAGAAGTTTCTATATTTCTGATGATGGTGACTGCAAGAGCCACTAAGTTGGTAATGAGGTTTATCCTTTTATATGGATGATTTTCTTTTATGAATAGAGCTACTCCGCCAGAGGCTCTGATGAAATCGGTGCAGTCTCTTCTCTCTATGTTGAAACCAGCTATTTTAAGATGGTCAGTGGTCTTGAGATTGGTTTCTTAGATGGAAAGCATCTGAGGATTGTGTGTATTGGTAAGTAGTTTGAGTTCTATATATAGTGGCCTAACACTCCCGTGTGAGTAGCGCCGAGCTTTCTAGAACATTTTCTAAGGGTAGATCAGACCACATTTACTTTTTCATATTTTTCTACTATTTGTAGCCATTGCTTCCTGTCCTGCGCTTTCTCTTCCCAGTATCTAATTCCCATAGTCTTGAGATCACCTACTACCTCCTGCAACCAAGTTATTCTTGGTCTTCCCCTTCTTTTCTTACTTAAGGGCTTCCACTCTACCATTGAGTATATTATTGCTCTCAAACCTGCTCTTCATATGTGTCCAAACCATTTTAATATCTGTTCCTTAATTTTTCTTACTATGTCTTTATGTATCTCTTGATATAGTTCCATATTTGTTCTTCTTCTATATTCTTCACCTATTTTTTTGGTCGTGATATTGTTCTTAGCATTTTTCGTTCCTATATTCTCATATCCTCTTGTTCTTTTTTAGTCATAGTTAATGTTTCTGCCTCTTACATCATCACCGGTCTAATTATTGTGTTATATATTCTTATTTTCGTGCGCTTGTTTAATTTTTTAATAATTTTTTGTTAGCCTGAAATGCTTTGTTTGTTGCTACGATTCTTTCATTTATCTCAGTTTCTCCGTCTCCATCGCTACTTATTGTTATTCCCAGATATTTGACTCTATCCACTTCGTCAAATTCATATCTTCCAACTTTCACATTTTTGTACTCACAACTCTTTTTGATTCTCATTGATTTGGTTTTTTGTGTGTATTTATCACCAGTCAAATTTTCTTTCCCTCCCTCATTATCTCCCCAACATTTCTTCCATTACCATTCTGTTTTTAGTCACTAGCGCTACATCGTCGGCATATGCTATTATTTCTCCTCCTCTGGTCCTCAAATTTCCTTTACATATTTTTTTTCAACGTATGTTCTAGTGCCAAATTGAATAGTGTTGCCGAACAGAGAGTCTCCTTGCTTGAATCCTTTATTATTATATGTAAACTTCTCTGTTTCCCTCTTTCTGTTACTACTCCTGCTACGCTTTGGTCTAGTGTCATTTTTATTAACCTTATCAGTTTATTATTCACTTCCATTTCATTCAGCGCTTTCAGTAATTGATTCTTTTTTATAGAGGCAAATGCTCTTTGCTCTCAAAGTCTACGTTATATTCGTTAGACTTTTCCAAAATTTGTTTCAGTATATGTATTGTATCTGTAGTTGACCTTCCCTTTGTTAATCCGTAATGATATTCTCCACCCCTATAACCTGCGTAATGCAGTCTTCTTTTTATGATTGTTGTTGTTATCTTATATGCTGTATTCAGTAGCGTAATTCCTCTGAAGTTTTCACAAGCCTGTTGGTCTCCCTTCTTGTGTATTGTTACTATTTGTACCACCTTCCACTCATCTGGCATCTCTTCTTCTTCCCATATTTTATATATCAATTGGTATAATTTTTCTAACAGTTTACTCCCTCCGTATTTGATAAGTTCCATGTTGATTCCGCCGCTTCCTGGTGCTTTTACGTTCTTACTCCTGTTAATTATCTTTCTAACTTCTTCCTTCGTTGAGCTCTGGATTCCATCTTGTTTGTTCTATGCTTCTATATCAACCTCCTCTCTTACTTCTGTTTCTATTAGTAATTCCCTAAAGTATTCCATCCATGTCTTTTTATATTCCGTATCTTCATTAACTATTCTTCCCCCTTTGTTTTTTATTCCTGTTGCTTTGTTTTTATATCGAGATGGAGTTCTAGGTGATTGTTAATACCATTTACGTTCCATTGGATTAACTTATTCATTTTAATTGGTTTTTTTTAGTTTACGATCTATAGAGTTGTTGCGACTGGAAGAGGTACTATTCGAGGATAAAGAGGAAGATTATTTTCTCTGTTTAAGCTAATATGTTTGTCAATTGTTTCGCTTGTGGTTTTGCTGCTAGATTACGTAGTTGTGATCTTTTTGGATCGATTAAGTTTTTCGTGATGACTAATTTTCAGTGGAATTTTCAAAATATGATATTTTTTCCGTTACTCTGATTTTTTGTATATTAAGTTCCATTTTGAATATTTGACATCGTTTGTACCACGGAGAATATTCTCCTAGACAATTAATACATTGAGGGGGTGGATTGCATGCATTTTCTCCATGATATGCTTCTCCGCATCTGGGGCAGATGGCCTGAGTTTTGCAGTTTTCCGATGTATGCCCAAATCTTTGACAGATAAGTCAGCGGAGGGGTTTGGTATCTAATGGCGAACGGTTATGTTCATGTATCCAGCTTTGATTTGTTCCGGTAGTTTTAAGGTTTTGAAGGTTAATAGTAAGGTAGCTGATTGTGCTATTCCCCATGCATTTTTGTATTTAGTTTTTGACTTCTATCAAACCTTGGGGTTGCAAGTTCTCCAGTATTTCTTCTGTATCACAGTTCAATAAATCTCTGCAGGTGATAATTCCTCTCACTACGTTCAGTGTTCTATGGGGCTCGACTGTAACTTCCATATTATTTTAACTTGTTTATTATTTTTATTTTCTCAGATTGTTCTTGATTCTTAACTTCTATCATTAATGTTCCATTTCTTAGTTCTTTCGTGTTTAGAGTATCTCCTATTAGCTATGGATTGTGAGATGTGATACTTTGTCAAAGCTGTCTTTTTTTCTAGTGATTGTATAGTACTTTTCAAAGGATATTGGGTTTTCAAATATTTCTGGTAAATATGTTCGAGGTCTCTTTTGAGACCCGTGTATTCAGAAAGTTAGCTCATAGATTAATCCGACGATTAACCTAGGAATTATTCGGTTCATCGATGCTGAGCCTGGGTATCTCGATAAGTTCCATCCAGAGGTCGCTCGATATCTGGAGGAACCGTTTATGACTCACTAGGCAGATTCATGCATTCATTGGCACGGTTTGTCACACCTTGAGATTTCCAACATTTAACGACAAATACAGGACGACACAAACGTGACTGGAATACCTCGGGAGTGTCAATCTCGTGCCATCATTGAGGAAGAAAGACTTACCTCTCAGGCCCTCTGAGGGGAATTTTGATAGAGAAATTAATACAATTGAATGAATAGCAACATGAAAATGTTAGCAATCACATATAATAAATAAATTACTTCATAAAAAAAGAAAAGAAATAAAAAAATACAAAACCATCACATATGCTGGTATTATTTCTAATATTATTTTAAAGATAATGTCTTCAGCAGCAAATACAACAATTTCTTTGAAAGCATAAAGTAATGTGAGTACAAAATTGTTAAATGTAAAAACAAAGATATCACCATTGAAGAAGTCTGGTGTATATATAAACTGAACTGAACCAGAATGTAATGCTGTCTATTTGGGTCAAACCACTAGAAATTCTGAAACCAGCAGATATAGTTTTCCTGGTTTTCTATATCACTGCACAGTCACACTGATCTTAAATGAGAAATATTTGTAATATTATATATTCTTATTTTTTCTATTCATATATATTAAGTCAGTTACAAGTAGGCCACTTCTTGGTCTAGCCAAAAATATATATTAAACATCAGGTAGGCATCAAATGAAATGTAACTTCTGTTATTTTGACGATGATAGTAATATCGAAACAATTGTGAATTTTTTTGAATTTTTATCAATATATTTTGGAATTATTTAGAAACAATTAGTTTTCAATACATGTGTTAAGTACTTGGACTTTCCCGGTTAATGTGCTCAATCGCGCAACATGGCGCTTTTTTTGTAGATTACTTTCGAGAAGACTATGAAAAACTGTCAAAAAACATGTCATATTTTTTGTAACACCGTATATTGTAATCAGCGTAAACCTAAATAAAACTTATTATTCACAACAAGTGAGTTTGTATTCACATCTCACAAACATTAATAAGAAACATTACATGATTTCTGGTCCTATCAAGCTGCGGATGTTACAATAAAGGTGAATTAAAAGTATAACAAGCATTGACGTATAAAATTGGTATATGGTAATTCGTTTCCCATAATCATAATAGAAGAGCAGGTGATAGCAACGATTCCAACGCGAAAATAAGGTCAGACTTTTCCATGTTTTTAAACTATTACCTTTAAACAATTGGAGATTTATGCATTATTTGCTTCACATGCCAAAGTGTGACATTTTTCAATTCATTAGCAAATATCGGGCCAAAATAACACAAAAATTAATAAAAATCATAAGGTTCTGCTAACATACTAACATGAAATAAAAATAACTAAAGAACTTTTACATATTTCAGCTTACATTCAACCGTTTCAGCATACTTTAACATAGTACATTTCATACAATTATTTCGAACAAGAAATCAATATTTGCATACTGTAAAAAAACATCGACTTAATTTCATTATTCAAATAAACTTTTAAAAATACACAATGCCACATATATTAACAGATTCACAACAAAAAGTGCTAAATGATTTAAAGATATATTTAAATAATATAGTCGCAAAGAGAGGTCTAGTTGGAGGAAAACTAACTAGATTTGAAACGTCAAACCAAGCTTTTAATGACAACAAAATATCATTAGCTCAATTAAAATTACGCGTAGATAATATCATTTCAGTTTTAAGAGAATTTGAGGAGCTACAAGATCAAATTGAAATACTAGCGTCATGTTATCCAGCAATTAAAAACTTGAGGGACATCGTGATGTGAGAATTCAATTTGAAAATGCATATTTTAGTAATCTCGCCACCGCACAAGGTGAAATAAAAAACGCTGAATCTTCATTCGCAGACATTTCCGAAAATAAACCCAACACGAAACAAAATATTAAATTACCTTAAATAGAATTATCAACTTTTTACGGAGATTTTTGGTTGTTTTCCAATTATAACATAGTAGTAGCGAACTACAATTGTAAGAAACTTAATCTATTCTACCTAACTTAAAAGATAAAACACCAACATTGCAAAAGTCTGGCGTAGTATATGGTATCCCTTGTGAATGTGAGTTGGTACACATAGGACACACTCGCCAAAAATTGTCAAAGAGATTAGCTTTGCATAAAAGCGATTGTAAAAACAAAACACAGGCCACTAGCCTTAGTATACATGTAAACTAGAATGATCACAGGGTGCAGTATGAAAATGCTGTTAGCCTTGACTCAGAGAATAATCTATTTCAGCGAAAGATATTAGAGATGTGCTACATTAGTGAATGCAGAAATACTCTCAACCACAAGAAAGACGTAGATGGCTTAAGTTTAATGTATACATACTACAGCAACAACTTACTAAGAAAAATAAGTGACCAGAAATACTTAACCATTGAATTCAATTTAAATGTATATAGTGTAGAAGAAAAATTGAGAGTTGGCAGAATTACACCAGAACTACTCCAAATTAAAAAAAGTGACATCAATCAATTTTTGACATGTGTGGTTCTGCTCTCTCCATTTCGTTGTTAGTGGTAGTTACAGAGAAACAGTTTAATGTTAATCTTCATCCATCCTCTTTGATGAGGTAGATTTTTAATATTGTTGACAATTGGTTACTTGTATTTTTGATTTTAATCATGTCCATATACATATTTTAATATTTTCATATTAGTTCTTAAACTCAGTTTTAATACTTCCAAATGTGAGGTTATGTCTCCATACACCTCTTTTAGTAATGTGGTCGCTAGATTTTTAGAGCTTTAATGCTTATTCTGGTGAGTGTAATAATAACTAACTCATACGTATTTGTAATGGAGTGTTCTCCATATATTTTTTAGTTTTATCCTGATGAAGTTTGTAATCACAAACGAAAGCTTGAACTTGGAATAAAGGATATATATACATATATATATATATATATATATATATATATATATATATATATATATATATATATATATGTATTGGAGGATAAAGAAGGCGAACCTCACGAAGCTCGCGCGCTCCTTGATTCAGGTTCGCAAATGAATTTTATCTCTCAGAAGCTGAGCGATAAGCTGCAGCAACCAATTGAAGTTTCTGAACAGTCCATATCTGGCATAAATCAAGTGAAAACCAATACTTTACCTAAAACAAATGCAGTTATTCAGTCCAAACGTACTTCTTATCGGTCAGCCCAATCTTTTTTCATTTTGCACAAAATTGCCGACACTCTTCATTAATATATCTCATTTAAAACTTCCTAACAATATCCAGATGACTGATCAGACATTTTACAAATCAGGTCCTGTTGATTTGCTTCTCGGTGCTTCTATCTTTTGGTATCTTTTATGCCCTAATCAAATAAAACTTAACGCTTGATCTCCCATTTTACAAGAAACCCAACTGGGATGAATTTTATCTGGCGAAGCTTTCTGGGCCATAGAATAATGCCTACCAAGCACACTCACTGCCGCATATTCTAAAGCAGAATAAACATGCGAAGAGCATTTCATATCTACTCATAGAAGAGAGCCCGGTGGCAGGTTTCAAGTATCATTACCATTCAAGGAAAACCCAAATGTACTTGGTAAATCACGAGACTCTGCACTTCACCGATTGGGATCAATGGAAATAAAATTATTTGAACTACCATACTTGAAAACTGAATACTGTAACTTTATGCAGGAATACATTGACCTGGATCACATAGAGATGGTGCCTGAAAAAGACGACAAAAAACTAACGCATAACTTACCTTATCACGCCGTTTTTAAAGAAGAAAGTACTACTACAAAAATAAGATGTGTCTTTGATGGTAGCCACAAAACATCTACTAACCAATCTCTAAATCACATATTAATGGTTGGTCCGGTTATTAAAAGAGATCTTTTTGCCATATTGCTAGAGTTTCGGCAGCATCAGTATGTTTTGACGGCCGATATTGCAAAAATGTACAGGCAAATTAATATTAACCCTGAAAATCGCGACTTTCAACGAATACTATGGCGTTCCGATGTATCCGAACCTACAAAAGAATACAGACTCAAAACCGTCACATATGGTTTAGCTCCATCATCTTTTTTAGCAACACGTTGTCTCAAACAATTATCTTTGGAAAATCAGGAAAAGATGCCCGATGCTTCAAATGCCGTGCTAAACTGTTTCTACGTAGACGATCTGCTATGCGGAGCATCCACTTTAGGAAAAACCATAAAACTAAAAAATGACATAATTTCAATTTGTCACCAGGGAAAACTTACGTTGAGACAATGGAGGTCAAATCATAATTCAATAATTACTTCTAATGCAGATGATCCATCTTTAAAAATTTTGGACACCAATGTTGATTCCAACACTTTGGGTATATCTTGGCATTCTACAGAGGATGTTTTCTTTTACTCTTATAAAAATAAATATCTCAATTCTACTTCGTTCACGAAACATATGATACTTGTAACGATCTCCCAGATCTTTGATCCTATTGGCATGTTGTCTCCCATAACAATCGGGGCCAAGATATTTATGCAAACTTTGTGGAAACTTGGAGTTGGCTGGGACGAACACATACTGGACAATATTTTTCAAAAGTGGAAACACTTTTTATCACAACTCAAAGGCATAAACAAGCTGAAATTTCCAAGGTTTATTGCTTGTCCTAACACTGTCAATATACAGCATCATAGTTTTGCAGATGCCAGTGAATTGGCATATGGTGCTGTTATATACCTCTGAACCACAAACGCAGACAATAATCACTCTATAAGCTTAGTTTCTGCTAAAACCAAGGTCAGCCCGATAAAAACTCAAACAATTCCTCGATTAGAGCTTTGCGCAGCCCTTTTGTTAGCCAAACTCTACCACTCTACAATAAATTCCCTTACTTCACACATTAACTAAGTATGCTTTTATACTGACTCCAGCGTAGCACTCTGTTGGATAAAGGGTGAACCTAGCCAACGGAAAACATATGTCAGTCACAGAGTATCTAAAATCCATGAAATCATGTATCCAGACTCATGGCGTCACATTTCGACACACAAGAATTCTGCAGACGTATTGTCTAGAGGATCTACCCCGGACCAATTATTACAAACACCCCTTTGAAAAAATGGTCCCTCATGGCTTTCTCTTAATGAGGATGAATGGCCTTCCCATGAAATTTCATTAAATACAGAAATTCCGGAAAAAAGAAAAGAAAAACAAACGTTGCTGAAGGTTTCCGAAATCTCTGATTTTGACTTATTAAGTAAATTTTCTTCCTATGCAAAATTACAACGAATCACAGCATATATATTTCGATTCAAAACGTTTCGAAGATCCAACCCAGTATTGCCCTCTTTCGAGCTGTCCGTATTACAACATTCTTCTAACATGCTTGTCAAGCTAGCTCAATCGCAATGTTTTTTCGATGAAATTAACGCCATCCATTTGTCAAAACCATCTCTCTTAAAAGCAAAATTCGTTCCTTGAACCCGTTTCTTGATGAATTCCCATTGCTCCGTGTGGGCGGAAAAATCCAGAATGCGGCGGTTCCTTTTTCACAAAAGCATCCCCTTATTCTACCAAATAGACATCCACTCACTGATTTAATAATTTCCCATTTTCATAACAAATGCTATATGCAGGCCCTCAAGCTTTACTTGCCGCTATTAGAACAGAGTTTTGGCCCATACATGGCAAAAACAATGTAAAGAGAGTGTTACGAAAATGTACAATTTGTTTTAGGTGTAGCCCTCGTAGTATCGAAACTTTAATGGGAAAATTACCCCGCGAGAAAATTACCCCCTCTAGACCATTTTTAAACAGTGTTCTTGATTACGCTGGCCCACTCACTCTAAAAATGCATAACACGCGCATAAAATCATCTTTAAAATCATATCTTTGTGTTTTCCTTTGTCTCGCCACAAAGGCAATACATATAGAAGTGGTAAGCGATCTCACGACTCAAGCATTTTTAAATGCCTTTAAGCGATTTGTTTTAAGAATAGGCTTGGTCGCAAACATCTATTCTGACAACGCCACAAATTTTGTAGGAGCAAATAATGATATCGGTAGTATTTACGACTTTTTGAAATCGACAAATAAAAAAATCTCAAACGAATTGTTGAAATTCAAAACAACGTGGCATTTCATACCACCCCGTTCTCCCCACATGGGTGGATTTGGGAAGCAGCAATAAAAAATGTGAAGTATTACTTAAGACGCGTCATCGGAAATCAAATCCTTACTCTTGAGGAATTGCACACTTTGGTATGTCCTATTTCTCCAATATCCGATAATCCCGATGACCTTTTACCATTAACCCCAGCTCACTTTCTCATTGGAGGCCCTTTTCATACTCTGCCAGAGCTTGACCAAACTAATCGGAACATTGGTAAACTAACAAGGTTCCATATGCTGTCAAAGATATTTCAAGATTTTTGGTCCAGGCGGATCACAGAATATCTTCATGGGCTGCAGTCCAGAAACAAATGCTGGAGGAAGTCATCTGACATCGAAGTTAATAAACTTGTCGTCATTAACGAAGACAACCTACATCCCCTTCAGTGGACCATGGGGCGCATAATTGACATTCATCCCGGTAGTGACGGTGTTGTAAGAGTTGTTACATTGAAAACCGCAAACGGCACATTCAAACGCTCTATAGCTAAAATATGTCCACTTCCCATTGAAAAGCGAAATATGTGCACTTCTATTATTGCAGAACTTTATTTTAATTACTTTTGATCATTTTTAATTTTTGAATACCTAATTATTTACTTATTTGTTCATTTGTTTATTGAAACTACTCCACAGTTCCAAGGTGGGCGGTATGTTAAGTAAGTAAGTAAGTAAGTGCAACGTGGCGCTTTTTTTGTAGATTTCTCACTTTCGAGAAGTCTATGAAAAACTGTCAAAAAAACATATCATATTTTTTGTAACACCGTAAACCTAAATAAAACTTATTATTAACAACAAGTGAGTTTTAATTCACATCTCACAAACATTAATAAGAAACATTACAACATGTTTGGCAATTTTTGGGGAAATTCCGGTTTTTTAGCAGGATTCGCAGCCTCCGGAGTGTACACAAGAGATCAATTTTATTATAGGATAATGTTTAGGGCGTCTCACACACGAACTCAATCGATTTTCAGCTCACCAGAGCCAGTACAACGGGTCCTAAAAATAGAGGTATTCCACGTTTTTGGTCACTTCTGAAGAAATTTTGTTATGTTATCACGATATAGTCTCGTAAAAGTTAGTTTTAATATTGAAAACCGTCTATTTTGTTTTGATATTATTTATTTTAAAAACATTACACACTACAAATACTTGATAAATCACAAACTATTTCTTCTCTGTGACATGTTTCCGCCTATTTTCGATTGTTGACCATAAAAAATATTGTTACAATAAATATGTAACCACGAATGATACTCTAGTGATTTACTTTCCATAAACCAACGTAATAAACTGCTAGTATGACAATGATGTGAACTTTTTCCCTTTTATTCATCAAATTTGATTCGTTTTTCAGCATTCTATTCCCATATCGAATAACCAGGAATATGATGGATTCATTCAAATCAGTATTGCTAAATTCATTGATTCATTCTAGTCATTTTGATGTCTAGCAAAATTTAATTATTATGTTCTGGTTTCCACCTTTTGAGAGTTATGTTATGAATAATAAATCTGAACCCTAAAAATCTGGAAATACAATACCTTGAAAAATACACTTTGATGAACATTTGAGATTTTTTTGAAGATGAGCTATACCCTGTTTTTAAACTAGGAGGACTGATTTGATTTTAAAATGGCAATTAAGTAGATTCCTGATTGGTCAAACCACATCCGGTTTTACACAACTCTTCTGACAAATAGGGTGGAATATGTTTCGATGGTACATTAGACGTTATAGGAAAACTAACGAGAATTGAAATCTGACAATTTGTACTAAGTTGTTTTCGGCAATGATCTATCGAATGAAAATATGCTCAACTTCCGACGACATCGGGTTATACCGGTAGTAGACTTTTTTTGTTTTTATGGAGAATAAAAATATTATTATGCAATTTGCTTCAACAACTGAGGTAATTAGCAAATGTGCATGAATTGGTACAATAATTACAATATAAATAGTTATTGTTTACAGCATGTGGATGAGATGGATATTTTGAAGGTACATAATTAAGTTTCTGATATTACAAGAGTCTCCAAGCAGTTATATAAGATTAGCGCTTAAATTACACACATTTCTCTCATTACTGAATTCAGGGCACTCAATAAGAACATGTTTAACACTTATTTTCACTTGACACACACTACATATTGGAGCATCTTCTTTCTTCAGCAGATATTGATGTGTATATCTCGTATGTCCTATCCTAAGTCGTGCTAATATTACTTGGTGTCTACGCGTTATACTGTGGTTCTTCCACGGAGAAATAACTGGTTTTATGTGTTTCAGCTTAGCTTCGGATCTATTCCACAATTCTTGCCACAAATTTCTTGTTGATTTTTTAAACATGTTCTTTAGGTCACTGTAACTAATAAGTTGTTTATTCACTATAGTGGGATTATTTAGGTAAGCTTCTTCGGCTGCTTGGTCGGCTGTTTCATTACCTCTAATTTGTGTATGTGAAGGGACCCACAGAAAGGTGATATTTTTGCTTTTCATTGAATGAATATTTTCTTTGATATTCGTTACAATCGCCGAATCTGGGTAGATTTGAGTTATGGTTTGAAGTACACTCAACGAGTCTGTTATTATGAGAATTTTTTTTTGATGGTTCTTGCAAAACTCTGTTTCCTTAACAACTGCATACAGCTCTCCTGCGTATACGCTCCACGTATGCGGTAAAACAAAATATTGCGTCTCGTGTGCAGTAACCAATGCAGCCGACGTCGTGTTTTGAGACTTGCACGCATCAGTGTAAATGCGTGTATAATCTTCAAATTGTGAGTATATTCGTAGAAATTTTTTTCTTATCAATACATGAGAATATTCTCGTTTGTTGTAGGAAGTTAGGGACAAGTTACAGTAAGGAGGTTTAAGTAGCCAGGGAGGGAATTCAAGAGAGCGTACCTCAACCTTTGGAAAGTGTATATCTATTTCACTGCTGATCATATTGACGCGTTGGTAGAAAGGGGGAGTCAAATGTGGTTTTTGAAGAAATGTACTTCTAAAGCGATTGGAAAATACATTGTGTGGTAGACTGTTTTTTGAGTTAAAAAGTACTTTAGAGGCATATGATAGGCTTAGATATTCTCTTATCATTTTAAGTGGTGGTTCTCCAGCTTCACATAGTAAGCTTTCAACTGGACTGGTGGGATAAACTCCTAGAGAAATTCGAACACTCTTATTGTGGACAGTATCTAGTAATTTTGAGGATGTTTTAGTTGCAGATGCGTATACTATAGATTTATAGTCTAAGCGAGACCTTACTAATGTGCGATATAGCAGGATAAGAGTGTGTGCATCTGATCCCCATTGATGATTTCCCAAAACTTTTATTAAGTTTATTGCACTAAGACATGATTTCCTTAATTGCTTCATGTGTGCGTTCCAATTCAGCCTTTTATCGAAAAGCATTCCCAAATATTTTATCTCTGATTCCATTTGGAGAGGAATGTTTTAAAGTGTTAAAGAGATGGAACTAGGCTTCTTTTTTTGCAAAAAACTATATACTTCGACTTTTGTGGAGAAAACGTCCAGCCAGTTTGATTTATCCATGTCCCTATATTGTTGATTGATTCTTGCATATTTCTTCCTATGGATTTTATGTTTCTTCCACTTCTGAATAAAATTGAGTCATCTGCATACAGTCTTGCATATACTGGTAACGAACCTTTTCAAAAATGTTATCAATTGCTGCAAGAAATAATGTGGTGCTAATTACGGATTCTTGAGGAATTCTGTTATTTTGGCAATAGATATTGGATATAGCTCCGTTTGCTTTTACTTTAACGGTTCTGTTTGATAAAACATTTTGGATGAATTTTAATATACTTCCATCAATCCCCCAGGAGAGAAGCGTCTTTAAAATATTGTGTTTCCAAACAGTATCGTAAGCTTTATCTATATCAAATACAGCGGCTACAGTTACTTGTCCATTTGCAAAATCTTCATGTACTGTTGATTCTAAATCTACTACATTGTCTACGGTTGAACGATTTTTTCTGAAACCACTTTGATTTGGAGAAATCTTATTATGCGTTTCCAGGCACCATAGAAGTCGATTGTTGAGAGTTTTTTCCAAAAGTCAGGGAGATGGGACGATAAGACTGTGGCTCATATTTTTTGGTTTTGAGGCTTTTATGACTGGGATCACAATTGCTTTCCTCCAGAGATTAGGAAAAATACCACCAACAAAAACTTTGTTAAAAACCCCAAGTAATATGTCTTTGCCACTCATTGGAAGATTTTTCAAAAAGGATCCAAAAATGTCATCAGTGCCAGGGGATGAATTTTTAATCTCTGCTAGTGTGTATTCCAGCTCTTCTAAGGTTATTGGGTTATTAATTGGATCATCACATTCATCATTGATTTCAAGTTGTCTGTTTTCTTCCACCGATTTCATGGTTCTAAATTCTTCAGAGTATATTGAATCTTTGGTCTTATCTTCTTAGTATAGTGCCATCGTATTTGAGATCTCATGAGGTGAGGAAGAAGTAAATCCATTATATGTTATGTACGGGATCTCAGGATTTGTTTTCGATCCGTTAATCCCTTTGCTGTTATTCCAGAGATTAGTCAGTGGGGTGGAGCTGTTAATCGTATATAAATACTCCTTCCAGGACTCTATTTTTGCTTTTTTAACAGTGCATCTTGCTTTTGCTTTCAATCGTTTAAAGTTTAGAAGATTTTCCTCAGTTTTGTGTCCGTATAAAGCACTTTTTGAGTCTCCCATGGCTATCTGACAGTCGGAGCTCCCCCATGGAACAGGTAATTTGTGTCTGATTGGTTATGTTTTGCCGATTGATGCAAAAGCCGAGTTAATAATCATGTCATTAAGTGATTCCAGGTTCTCATTAATATTATTGCTCATGTTAAATTCTGAAATTTTTTCTTGGATTAAAGTTGCATATAGATTCCAATTAGCTTTTCCCAATTTCCACCTAGGCGTTGTCTTAGCATTGAATTGTGTACCATTGCTGTCTAATACTTTTGGAAAATAATCGCTGTCATAGAGATCGGAAAGAACTTCAAATGTTATATGACTTGTTAGTTTTGGATCAGATATTGACAAGTCAATTGCGCTGGACGCACCAGACTCTACGTTAAATCTTGTTTTCTTGCCATTGTTTAGAAGAGTTAAGTTATTATCATCAATTAAATTTTCAGTAATACGTCTTCGTGGATGTGTATAATCGCAGCCTCAAATTATATTGTGGCTGTTGAAATCACCTACTATGAGTCTAGGCTTGGGAATTTTTATTTAATAGATCGTTTATTTGTTTATAAGTAAGGTTAGAATTTGGAGTAACAGACATACATTTTCATCGGCAGTTGAATTTCGACAACAACAACTTCCAATTCAGAAGCAACATTAAATTCGTTTGCGACCATTAAATCTGCAATGTATGTTACTATTCCCCCACTTGCTATTAGCGCATTAGTTCTATTTTTATGAAGGTAGCAAAATTGCGAAATTTATATACGTACTCGTCTTCAAAATTTGTTTCTTGTAAGCACATGATTTTTGGATGTTGTTCAGACAAAAGAAGTATTAACATTTCTAATCTAGCAATGACTCCGTTTAAATTCCACTGTAAAAGTGGGAAAATTTTGTTTATGGCGTTGAAAATGAATATTAATAAGTTTCTTGTGATGATATGTCACTATCAGTATCCGATACAGGAGGGTGACTTTTGTTTTCTTGTGCTAAGAGGAACTTCATTATTCTTTTCCTTATTTTTGTGAAACGAGATTTATATATTTTTTCGGTAAGAAATTAATAAACTTTAGTCATTGGAATAGCTAGTGAGTCGACGTCAGATTTATATAGGTGAGCCACACTTAACGGATCTTTGTTACCTTGGACATTTTCTATAAAATCCTTGAACTGAGAATAATTTAAACCATACATGCTGGAATGCTCTTCAATACAATTCTTGGCAGGTAATAGCTGTTCTTCAATAGAGGTTTCTAATGATAGCGGTTTTTTATTGTAGTGTTGATGTGTTTTACTTGGAACAGTTGGTTTTACAAATTGTGCTTGTGGTTAATCTTCTGTTGCGATTACGCTAGTCGAGGGCTTTTTAGTAAATATTTTTGTAGATTCTGGATTTACTTCAGTAATGGTTGAAGATTTGGTCTGGTCTTGTTCGGGTTTTTGTTTCTTAGATACCTACTTGTCAATAAAAGGAGTTAAGATAGTCTGCTCTTCTAACGGAGTTGTGACAATCTCAGTCGCTTTTCTCTTACCAGTTACGTCTATATCTGAAACTTCAATATCCATATTTCGATTTTCACGGGAGATACTGAAAAAAATGTTTTCGTTTGGAGAAGTTGACGGATGAGATGTATCTTGTATACCTTGTGTTTCACATTGCCTAATTTCTGTTGTACAGTTGTTTGATATGTGCCCAGGCTGGTTACATTTGTAGCAGAAAATATCTCTGGATATATATCCGGTATTGGGTGTTTTCATATGTGATAAGCATAGATTCAGGGATAAACTGGTTGTCAGATGCAGATATGTAGACTTGTCTGCGAAAACTCAAAATATGGGAATATTCGGGATTTGGGATATTCACTTTAAAAAAAGATATAGGGGACAATAATATTAAGTTGTTATCGGTTAAACTCTTTTCCAGAATTGAATTTGGTATTGAAGGACAAACGTTGAACAGGATTAGACGCTCCGAAGGAGTAATAAGGCGTCTTGCACTGATGATTCTATTATTAATAGTAATTGCTCCATGTTGACGAAGAAATTCATCGACTATATTTGCGTTGCTAGATACATGCATATTCTGTTGTGTGATATTCGAGAACAGAAGAGAATATTTTTTGGATTGACTAGAGGTCCTGTGGCTAATATATATTCATGAAGTTTTATGCCATCGATAGAGCGTAAATACTATTGCTTGAGATTTTGACTGAAATTTTGGCGTAGCAGGTTGGCTGACGACAGTTGAGTAGTTTCTGGTTTGGTTCTGCATGGTAGTTTGTAAATTGGTATGTTTTCGGCATGTGCTTCCATTATTTCAGATGTTTGGAAAATCTGAATACGGCCCTGTACCCATTTGAAATAAATATACGTGGAACCTTAATTACTTGTAAAACCACAGAAAATGCTACACCATCAAGACATGAGGCATTAGTAATTGAGGTTATGTACATATGAAGTGAAAATATAAGATACTTGCTTGAAAATATTGGGTTGACTATTTTAAGGTACTAGAGGGAGACATTGGACAGTAACTATGGGGACACATTGGACTGTCCAGTGTCTCCCCACAGCTTAGTATCATGTTAATTTCTGCCTAAATCTGCTGTAAATAAAATTCAGTAATTGAGTATTCTATTATTTTTAGTTGAACAATGCCCAGATCGTTCAAAAAAAGTACCTCACGGGAATTCTTACCAGACAAAATGAAACAAGCTGTAATAGATATAATGGAAAATAATATGTCTTACCGAGAGAGTGCTGAAAGGCATAGAGTTAAAAAATCTAGTGTCTAAAATTACGTCAAATTAGCATTAGAATATAAGAGATTGAATAATGTAGAGTTTTCACCAAACTTTAGGAAATGTCAAATATTTAGTAGCCAAATGGAAAATGCTCTGGAAGATTACTTATTAAAGTGTTCTTCTATATTTTATGGGCTAACACTAAAGGCAACAAGGTGCTTAGCATACAAAAATGCATTACAGAATTCAGTAAATATGCCCTATCCATGGAAGAAGAATAAGTTAGCTGGCAAAGACTGATTTTGGGCGTTTCTGATACGGCATCCCAAACTTTCAGTAAGAAAGCCTGAAGCCACTAGTTTGACAAGAATGACCAGTTTTAATCCCACCAACGTAGGCATATTTCAGGAAAAACTGGGTGAAGTCATTGGTCGAGATTCATTGGAACCCCGACAAATTTTCAACTTAGACGAGGTAATATTCTGCTATGTCTCAAATTAATATTTCAACGAACATATTTTATTTGTTTTTAGACGGGAGTCACAACTGTACAAAAAGTCCCAAAAATAGTAGGCAAAAAAGAAGAACATCAAATTGGCCAGGCAACATCTCGTGAAAGAGGAGAACTTGTAACCCAAGTGGGCGTAATTTGTGCTGCTGGATCTGCATTACCACCAATATGGATCTTTCCTAGGCACCAATTTGATGAAAAACGGACGATGCATGGTGTTTCTGATTGCGGAGCCCCCGTATTAGTACATCCAAGTGGTTGGATGACCTCAGAGCATTTTTAGAGGCACTAAAACCTGTCGCAAAATATACAAAATGTTCGCCTGACAGTAAAATTCTATTAATTATGGATAATCATGATTCGCATTTATCGCTACCTGCAATAGAATACTGCTGATCTAATGGGATTGTAGTGTTAAGGCTGACACCTCATACCTCAAACAAACTCCAGCCCCTAGACAGAACGGTGTTTGGTCCGTTTAAAACCTTCTTCAATCAAGGCGTAACTTCTTGGTTACTTACGCATCCTGGACAAACAGCATCGATATACGATCTACCTGTAATTTGCCTACAGGCTTGGGATAGGGCCGCGACACCTACAAACATCAAAGCAGGGTTTAGTTGTACCGGTGTCGTGCCATTTGACAAATCTATTTTCAAAGAGGAAGACTTTTTGTCGTGTTATCTGTCAGATAGACCTTCTGAGCCTAGTGAACACTTAGAAGAGAATGAAGCATCTACATCAAAATCTAATGATTCAAGAAAAAATTTGGAAGTGAACATGCCAGTAACTTCTGGAAATCAAGCATTTGTATCCCCTGAAATTATCCGCCCATTCCCAAAAGCCCCACCAAGGAAAAGTGTCCGCGCACCAAGAAACAAAGGAACATGCAGAATAGCAACTGACACTCCAGAAAAAATAGAACTTGAGAAAAGAAATACTAAGAAGAAACCGAAAAAGGAGAAAATAAAATCTGTAAAACGCAAGATAGGCCAAGATGAGGACACCGTTGAAGAGGACAACATTTATTTTCAAGACAATTCATCTGAAGATGAGCTAGTGTTTGATAGCGATGAAGATATTCCAAATTTAAAAGATGTTCCTGAAGGAGACTATCTTATAGTCAAGGTGCACGGAAAAGCTAGCATTCGAAATTACGCGGCCAAAGTTCTTAGCAAGTTTCATAATGGCTATGAAGTAAATTTTCTAAAATGCCGTGTGATCTCAATTAGATTCACTCTACATGAGAACGATCAAACATTTGTGCCATTTGCAGATGTTCTATTTAAGCTTCCTCGTCCTATTATCGTAACATGAGAAAGATTTAAGGATATGTTGTATTTCAACTTCGATATTAGTGCATTTGGTTTACATTAATCTCGTTTTCATGTTCCTTTAAGTTGCATGTTTTCCATTTTTTGTATTAAAATTCTATCACAATAAATCACATTTTCTTAGTTCTGATGATTTTTGATTCAATATAAAAATATAAACCATAGTCTCCCCGTCGCTTGTCCAATGTCTCCCTTCGGACGGGGAGAGTTTGGACAACCGTAAAGGTTATTATTAATTGAATTTTTGAGAAAACCATACACATTAAGATTATTGTAAAATTGTTTTCACCTTGCCGAAAGTCACCACTAGCAACCGCATATATCAGATTTTAAAAAATTACTTACGCCAAGATAAGAAATGAACTAATGTAAAAATTGTTCAAAGTATCCCCACCCTCCCCTACCTACCTTACAAGAACATGGAACGTTTGTTTCTAAAACAACAAGAAATAATCAATGAGAACTTTAAAATTCATGTATGGGGATATTTTACAGATTATTGCAATTATAACATCACACATCGATCAACCACAGCGCGATTGGTTATTGGAACGAGATGCTCGGCTGTCAAATATACAATGCCATCCGTACTCTATGCATGTTATCTTTTTTTGGTTGTGATAGAGTGCTGGTAAACAATATTTTTCATATAACTCCATATCGAAAAATCCAGATGGTTCAAATCTGGACAACGATGGTGACATCTATATGGTCCTTGATTTTCCAGCCATCTTCCATTAGACATTTCTTCTAATCTGTCGCATACACTTTGAACACTATGACAAGTGGCTCCATCCTGTTGGTACCAAGTTTGGTTCCTTTCCAGGGACGGTATATTATTATGCTGTTTGCACTACGGTATTTAATATTTGTAGATACCTTGTTCCATTTAAATTTTCATTATAGAAATGCAAGCAAATTATTCGATCACATAAAAAAAATAATCAAATCTATTAATACTTTGTATATAGGTTTACTTCTACGTGAGGACAAATATAAAATATCAGTTCGGTGGAAAATTACATCTAACTGTACAAAATACGTTAAAAGACCACTCATTTGGAACTCCTCGTCTTTTAGTAATATGTGGTTTTCGTCAGCCCAATAGTGGCTGTTTTGTCGGTGGAACATACCATATTTACAATATTTTGCTTCGCCTACCCCAGTCATATGGTTTAAAAAGTTTTCATCCCCATCTTTCTGTACTAAAAACTTTTCGCTAAATTCTACTCTTCTAGGGAGATCCGTCATTCATAAATTGTCTATAAGAGAATAAAAATACAGTTTCCATTTGTGCTTTTTAAAAATTTATTGGATTACTAAATAGGATAATCCCAAATGGGCTGCAGCATATCTAATTGATAAATTCGGATAGGCAGAAAAATATCCTAATAAATGAATTTCATTATCATCATTATCTGTAATTGGTTTATTTCTTGTGGCTTTAGAATCAAATGCTCCATGCTTTTGTAAGTTTTTTATTACTGTATTTAAAACTTTACGGGTTGGTGGGAATACATTTGGATATCGCTCAGCAAAAACTCGAACTATTCTAGATCAAATTTTTTGACATTCGCCATGAATTAATAAAATATTGAAATAATCTTCATTGCTATATCCGTATCTAGCCATTTCTACTACATTCAAACTAATCGAAGCAAATTTGACATGTTAAAAAGTGATTATAAAATATCCAGCCTACTACCCACTATGCAAATAAATATTACAGTTATGTTAATTCAACATCACATTGTGATAATGTTCTTCCTTTTCTTCCTCTTGTTTTCATCACATGCACATCTATACCACCGCTTATGCCCAGCTTGTAGCTGTTAACTTTTGTGATGTTTCAACTTAACTTCTCAGCAATGTTAAGGCGCTGCCTTTTTACATTACTGTGATGTGACTAGAACTTCCTCAAAAGGAAGTCTTTATAACGAACTAAAAACAACATTTCTGTTACATTCTGAAATGCCTTTTAACTTCTCGTCAATGTTAATGCAATGTCTAAAAAATAACATCTTATCAATGATCTAAATGCGACATATCAAAAACAATACAGTGTTTTCTCTTAGATGTTGTATGGACATTACTTAAACCTCTAAATAACATACCTCAAACATTCTAGATGACATCCTATAGATGTTTCTGTGCCTAATCAGTAAATACAGGGTGAACAACTAAGAACTATGGCTGTCTGCCATATTTCAAAAAATAATCATTGTACAACTTTGAAAAAATACCTTCAAGAAAATGACCCTGAAAAATCGCTAGCCCTGCGGGCGGGGCGCCTTTGTGTAGCTCATGAGCCGGGGCGCCGGGTCTCTGAGACCCATCATCAAATATCGCATTTTTTTGGCAAAAAAATTAAAAAACTATATTCTAATGAAAAAAATATACCTTAGTTTATTCAAATATTATAATAGGAACATGATTTAAATTTACATAGACAAATTTTATCTTGTTCTAAAATTTGTTGTCAAAAAATATATCATTTTCTAAAAACTAGGAAACAACCGGTAAATAAGTAAACAAAATAAGATTTTCTACTGAAACATTATAAAAATATTATAGAACAACAGTTTTTATTGATTTATGTCAATTTCTGAGCACTCAGGACACCAAGCTTCCATGTGAGAGAGACAAACAAATTTTTTACATTTTTTGCAAAAATATTTCGTTTTTGAATCCTTTTTGCAAAAAAAACATCTTCTTCTGGTACCTGGTTGGATTTCTTCATTTTTCATGTTTTCTTGTGTTCCAGCGACTTCTTGTCTTCTTTCTCTCACCGACCTTGGCACATTTGTTTCATAGGAACGTCTTGCCAAATGTTCCTTAGTCAAAGAAAGCCCAATGTCTCTTAGAAATAATCTTCTTTCGATTTTATATGTTTTGTTGTTGCATGCAAAAATTATTTGTGAATTAACCCCAGCCATGTTCATCATTGAAAAAAATACTACCATTGGCCACCTTCTAGTATTCCTAGCGACATTATAGGTATCAGATAATTTGTCAAGATTATCTACACCTCCCTTGGTGTGATTATAATAAGTAATTATATCGGGTTTGCATTTTTCTGCCGTAGATGGATCAATTCTATCCTCATGGTGCAAACTGGATATAAGATTTACATTTCTATATTTCTTTGGTATGTAAGACACAATAGTCATATCTTTTTGAAAGCCAAATACTGAAGAAAATTCAGGGCGAGCTCTTGTGTTGGAAAATTCAGGTGGCAATTCTCTTTTATTCTTTTTTATTGTACCCACATATGTTATTTTGTGTTCGTCAAACAGTTTTTTTACCAATTCGACACTGGTAAACCAATTGTCACTAGTAAGGTTACGATTAGTCCCGGATATAGGTTCTATTAGCCTCAAAACTATATCGTGTGGCTTATTAGACTGTTCATATGGACCCTCAGGCTGCTTACCTACGTAAACTTCAAGATTTGACGCATAAGATGTAGCCGAGTCAACTAAGGCGAATATTTTTATACCATACCTGTTAGGCTTACTTGGAATGTACTGTTTGAAGGAGCATCTTCCTCTAAATGCCTCAAGCTTCTCATCAATTGCTGTGTTTACTCCAACTGTATAGGTGTTTTTACATTTTTCAACAAAAAGGTCAAATAGGCTTCTTATTGGAGCTAATTTGTCAAATTTTTTTCGTTCATCTCTTGTTGTTAGATCATCAAACCGAAGGCAACGAAGTAGAAAATGAAATCGATCGTGAGACATTACCAGCCAAAAACGTTCAATTCCAAGTTCGTTTCTTTGCCACAGCTCTTTTGTGTTTAGTCGTCCACTTTTGAGAGTACCCGCCAAATATAACAACCCAAGAAAAGCTTTTATTTCACAAATGTCTGTGGGCTTTCCTCTTCTCTCTCTCGCATAATTTTCCGCTAATCCAGAAATATAGTGATTTGTGTTCTCCACTATAATGTTGAGCATTTCATCAGTAAAAAATAACGACCAACATTCAACGGCTGTTTTGGCGTTTTTCCCACAGTTTCTGACGCCTGGTAATCGCACAATAATATTTTCCTTTCTCGTTCTTACTGTTTTGTTTGGGCAATGTTTATGCCACCGCGTTGTCCCATCTTTTCCAATAAAAGTTGGAATTCTTGCTAATTTTGCAAGGTTCGCAAGGAGTACATCGTCGTCACTACTATCAGAACACTCTTGTTCGGATTCACTATCGGTGCTTCGAGTTTCAACATGATTTTCCTCAAACACCAACTCCTCTTCTTCATCATCAGGCTCTTCCTCTGATTCAACTTCCTCCCATAGACGACGCAGTTTTTCTTGCTCTTCTTCATAATAATTAGACATTGCTGCTAAATAAAACAAATATTTATAAAATCTATAGAATATAAATGATATTTACCCTGACTTACCATAGAAAAATATATCCTGCCAGATGTAGAAAAAATACACTGAACCGGGGCGCCGGGTCTCACAGACCAAAATCAAAATAATTCAGAAACTAAAATACTTGCGCATCCACGAATTACTGTGCACGTACTGAGTCTAAGCATAAACAGGTAGATAGATCGCCAGGCCATTACGACGATTTTCCGAACATTGCCGATCGGTTTTCGGAGCGCCGGGTCTCAGAGACTAGGCGCCCCGGCCGGAAGGCTAGAAAATATTTTTGAGTTCCTAAAATATCTGCTATGTGGTGGAATGAACACTTAAAAACATAATACTGTGATTATCTCCAGTAAAGACATACTAAAGTTATCCTAGAAATACAATTTTTGATGAGATTATGAAAAAATGTAGTTAGGGACTTTTGTCCTTATTCTTCAAATAAGGGGTGGGGGAAGGTTCAACCTAAAAAACAAATGTCGTTACACTTTTTAGTTTTTTAATCGATATCATCGTTTTTGGCGCCATTTAAGAGTTTTTCCTCTTTAATAAGATATATGCTTAACAAAAATAACAAAATTGAACAATTTTGTCAACGCTATGTAAAAAGTCGACAATTTTCCCATTTTCTCAAAAATTTCTAATGTAATGAGACATTTTTTAAATTCTGATGAAAAGGAATTTACGTTATCAGATATAAAAATTAAAAAAATGCTTCAATTTTCATTTGAAATTTTCGAGTGAATACAAAATTATCTAACTTTGTTATCTATCTTATTAAACAGAAAAACTTTTTCAAATGCAGCTAAAATCATTAATATCGGTTAAAAAACGAAAAAGTTATACATTTGTTATCAGTTTGAACCTTCCCCACCCATTATTTAAAGAATAATGGCCAAAAATCTCCTTAATAAACTTTTTCATAATCTCTTCAAGATGTGCCCATGGAGACCTTTGATCGATCATCATAAACTACATCAAACTTGATTTTTAGCCAATTGACTGGGACCCATTTTCCACAAGATACATGCGGGGCTCTTCAAAGGAATAACAACATATTCTATTTCGAGAAGTGACTTTTCATGATTTACCTTCTATTACATGCCTCACTCCGTTTCGAAGGTAAATTCAGGTGTGCCATTAAAATTCATACTTCTTTTCTGTATAAAATAATATACTATTCTCATCTTGTTATTTTCATCCAGGAACATATTGTATATTAACATCGTGGAATTGTAACTTAATGAAAACTAAGCATTATTAATAAACTGTATACAAAAAAAACTACTTATGAAGAAGAGATATGAACACATTATCAAGTTAAATGAGTTTATAATTAATTGTATCCAATAGCTGTGTTTCTACAATAAAAAATAATTGAATTCTGTTTGTTGACTGGAGCATTTAGTGCCATAAGTCACATATTCTTCAACTAGATTAATATAGGTACCATTGTAAGGGACAACTACAGCTTTTTTATTGTATTCAGTGAATTTTCAAATGGAAATGAGCTTTGTAACAGAAATTTATGTTTTTAAAATCTTAAACAGTCTCTTATTGTTCACAAAAATTGTTAGTATTAATGTTAAAATTTTCTAAACCTGCAATACTATATTGATGGCTATGACTGCTACTACAAAAACTGTGATCATCTTCGAAACACGTTAATTTGTAATATTACAGTAACGTTCTGTATGTGATATTAGTGAGAAGTATACAAATTAACATCGTATGAATGTTTCCTATAGGAAGTTGCTGAAAAGAAGTCCATAGGATGTGTATGTAACTGCGAATTCAAGTATTATTGTGTACATCAAAAATATGTTTTATTTACATGACATGGATGTTAATAGAGTTGGTGATAAAATTAAGACATCTATGAGATATCTTATTAACGTTTTCAATGAACATCACGAAAAGGCTCTAAAAATAACATCACAAAAAAGACTTGTTATGTTTCTTTTTAGTGGGTACGTCTTTATAAAACTGTCTAAAAACAGATTTTTTCATGATTACGTAAAAAATACTAGTTATGGGTATAGGGAACACATATATCGTTCGATAGAAAATAATTTACTCTATCGAATAAAGTAAAAAAATACAGGGTGTTGTATGTAAGTTAAGGAAGTTATTTGAGTTGAAAGGTGTCTTAGCCATTCCACACTTTTTGGAGCACTTTGTAAAATTGGACAATATTGCAAAAAGTTTCCTTAAAGTCTTTTTATTACCTTTTTGAAAACTTCTTCGAAATGAATTAAGTCGATACGTTTTCATTTGTGACCAGATTGTTCAAAATTTTAACGATTTTGCGAATCCAGCTAGTTTCCATGACGTTTACTTATTAAATTAACTTATTTCTAAATTCACGGCCAATTAGCAACTAAGCTGGAAAGGCCTAAAAGAAGCGCTGCTGATAAATTTCTCTAAGGACATGAAGCATGTCTCAATAGAGATTTAGTTATGCTATGACAAAATCAACACGAAAGACCGCACGATCAATGCCTTAACATTATGAACCTCATATGTAGTTATGTCGATATGCATGAAACAAACCAAGTAGCAAAAGTTCTGAGACACAACTTGTATAACAAAATAACCTCAAAAAGATTCTTATCAGATCTCAAAGATCCTCTTGGTACCACGATAAGTTGTATGCGACCTCCAACGCTAAGTGAGGCCTTACAACTCGTTACCCAAGAAGATAACACAGATTATTTTCAAAATTCAAATCGAAATAGGCAAATGGCCAGACGAAATAAATTTCCTACGAGACAACCGCCACAACAAAGATTTTTAAATAACTATTCAAACAATAATTTCAATAATTTATTTGATCAATATAGGAATCAAAATTCACAAATGCTGTTTCCTTCTCAACCGATTAATATACAACCAAAACATAATAATCGCCCACTAAAATTTTTCATAAACGCTCAAGAATTTGGTAGAAATAATCAACAAAATTTTTCAAACCAAATAATAATAATAGTTTTGATAGGGTCTATACGCCAATGAGCGTAAGTACTAGAAACATTTAGGACCACGCTAATGATTGTGAATACAAGAAATACTTCGAGACCTCCACCAATGAACTTCCAAAATAATGAAAATTATCCAAATTCATGATCATTTGATCAATCAATGCAACCCAGATGAAGTTTTGTTTCAGAAGAATTATATACTACAGAATTCGATGAAAATTACGATAATTTCGTAGAACAGTACGATATTGCAAGAACAAGTACTCGATAGTAAGAACATTTCTGATACAAACCAAAATTTTCAGATAACGTTTTGCAACACGAACCCAACTTAGTGTCAAATATCATTCGTTTTAATACTACAGAAGATGCAAAAAAATAAATCATTGAAACCTAACAAAATGATGACACTATGCCTCCAATATTTGGTGCTCGTGTCTTAGAATCCCTTAGTAATGTTGAATTTTCAATTTTTTTAATATTAAATATCAAGACGAACACTTCTCCTGGTCTTGATGGTTTGCAAGCAATGTTTCTTAAAAAAAGTGCAGACTCAATTTCCAATCCACTTTCAATCATCATGAATGCCTCTTTCACGCAATGTTCTATTCCACCAATCTGGAAATCGGCGTCAGTTACTCCTATATTTAAGAAGGGCAATAAACTGGATCCAAGCAATTACCAACCAGTAAGCCTGGTACCTATTGTTTGTAAAATTATGGAATCTATTATTATTGAGGCAATGTCTAAGTTCCTTCTTCAGCAAAATGTCATACCTCTCCACCAACATGGTTTTGTTCGAGGTGGCTCTACCCTGTCCAATCTTCTTCAGTGTGTTAATGACTGGACAAAAGCTTTAGACAACAGAGATCCGATTAACGTCATTTATTTGAACTTCTCCAAGGCCGTCGACAAAGTCCCAAAATGAAGACTTTTATATAAATTAGATCACTTTGGCATACGGGGTAGCCTGAATTTATGGATCTCCAATTTTTTATCGGACAGGATTTTTAAAGTCAGAGTCGGCCGAGATTTCTCCAATGACAGGCCAGTTTCTAGTGGTGATCCACAGGGTTCCGTCCTTGGCCCATCACTGGTTGTTGTTTACGCAAACGATCTTCAAATATTGGTCTCAAACTCAGTTTCTTGTTATGCCGATGACACAAAAATATTTGCTAACCCTTTAAGAGAACATCTCATCCTCCAAAATGACCTACAGACTATACAGCGGTGTTGTTTTGACTGGTTGCTTCCCCTGAACATTAATAAATGTAATGTACTCCACATTGGCAAGACCAATCCCAATTTATTATACAACTTAAATGGACCGATACTAAATACGGTTACGAGCCATGATGACCTAGGCATCTTAGTGAACTCAAATTTATCGTGGAGTGAACATGTTGTGTCCGTATGCAACCGCGCGAAATCTAGACTCTATCTGATACAAAAATCGTTCTCTAGAGTGTCACTTGAAACATACTATAAACTATACAAATATCACGTGCGTCCTATTTTAGTATATGCGGTTCCTGTGTGGTATCCTGATCTTATTCGCGACCAATTTTTATTAGAAAACGTGCAAAGGAGGGCTACTAGACTAGCATTCGGTCGAGTAAGGCCTTCATATGAGGAGCGACTGACTGGGGCGAATCTCATCTCGTTTCAAGACCGTCGACTTCGGGGAGACTTGATATTATGTTATAAATAAAATCATTGTGTTCAACTTTGGTGATCTTCAATCTATGTTTCTATTCAACACTGATCTTAGACTGAGAGGTCACCCATTTAAACTTATGAAGGAGTTCTTCAGATCCCGAGTAAGACAGCACTTTTTACCAGAGTGTTTGATGTCTGGAACAACCTTCCTGATGATGTTGTTGACGCACCATCAGTTAACGCATTTAAGAACAGAACTGATAGACTTCTATTTAATAGTTAATAGTGCGCATTGTTGCATTTATTATTTATCTGAATTTGTTTTATTTATATCCTTTTTCGCTGTATAGTTGTTGCGGTTATTGTTGAAAACTACGATTTTGTTAATTATTGTTAATTTGTCATTGATTATGTTTATAGGCGTTTAAGCACTTATTTATGTTTTCAGATCATGGGCTTCATAGGTTCTTACCTCAGCCTTTATTTCTATTGTAATAATAATAATAATAATAATAAAAATGAAAACATATAGCAAGTACATATTAAAAGACCCCTCAGTTACAAATGACAAATGCAGAAGATGCCATTCAGACAGAGAAACAATAGAGCATATAACCAACGGCTGCAAGAGTCTTGCACCAACCAAATACCTGGAACGACACAACACAGTCGCAAAAATCATCCACCAGGAAATGGCATATAAACTTTCACTGATAAACAAAACCGTACCTCACTACCAGTACACACCATCCGAAATACTGGAAAACCAGGGATACAAAATATACTGGGACAAAACGATACAATCAGACAAAACATTAGCATGCAACAGACTCGACATCACATTTACTGACAAGAAAAACAAACACACCTACCTAATAGACGTTTCCATCCCTACCGATCAAAATCTAACAAACAAATATTCGGAAAAAATACACCCCCCTCGCAATAGAACTGGAGAGAATTTGGAAGCAAAAGGCGGTCACCATTATTCCGTTGATTATGTCTGCTACTGGTATCACCCACAAAAAATTCACAGAACATCTGACAGAACTCGACATACCTGAAAATATACACAATCGAATACAAAAAAGCGTCATTTTACACACATGCAATATAGTCCGCTCGTTTCTCATAGCACAATAGACTTCGTTTATACTTTGCCCGCCCGTATGAAGAAGAAATCCAGGGAACAAAAACCTTGTGAATTCCTAAAATAATAATAATAATAATAATAATAATTATAATAATAATAATAATAATAAAGGGTAGTGAAGCGTCTCTTACAGCCTCTCCTATCAATTCCTACTCGCACCTCCACGTCGGTAGACCCTGGTAAACCATCTCTGGGGATTCGAGTAACCAACCCCCGGTGGCGAATCTACACGAGATGGGCAAACGCGAGAGGAAACTGGAACTCGTTTGGATGGGCCAGCAACCCGCTAAACGTGATTATTCGCTGTTAGAACTAGACACAAGCGATACTCAGGAGTGGCAGAAGACCAGGTCCTTTCTGTTCGGAACCTCCCAAACGATCCCCGACCTGGGCCAAGTCAGAGTGAACAAGGTGGCACTCCCTTGGCACTGGAATCCACCCCGCAAAGAAACGGAAACGAAGAGCATAATGAATCCAATTACCTCGACAACGTTGTGGAAGCTCAAGCTCCATCCGCTGGAGAGGACCAGACAGGAAACAGGAAAGTCCGATTTAAATGGTCTCAGGACATGAATATCCACCTTTGTCGGACCTACTTGCTCAATACAGAGATGCAAACGAAAAAGACCCCATACGCACATAGATTACACCTAGAGATGACAACGAAATTCCCAGAGATCCAAAACAAAACTCTTCAGAACATATTGGACCAAAGAAGACAATTGTTTACAAAAAATCGACTCCCACAGGACAAAATACGAAAGATCCGAGAAGAAGTAGCCAGAGAGCTCGGACTAATATCAGCCACCCAAAATAACGAAGAAACAACAAGAGAACAAGACACATTACAATGTGAAATCGTCTTGCCTGCCGACCAGGAAGCATTTGATGCGTTTCAAGAATGTATGGAAAGTTACGCTGGAATGAACCCCGCCTCAAGAGCCCATATACGAAAAATTCGTGGAGACAAAGATTCGAAGACCAAAATAGAACAAGTAAATAATATAATTAAAACAAAAATGGACCAATGCAACAATATAAGCGAGCTACACGATATTGTATATTGTGCTGCGCAAGCCATCGTTAAGATGTGTGGGTTCTCAACATTGAGAAGCAAAGATGAAAAAAAAATTAATAGAAAACCGGGCTGGGAAATAAGGCTTACGAAAAAACTCAACGACACAAGGAGAGAAATCGGAATACTGACCGAAGATCTTAAGTACAACACACAGAAAAAACGCTTAAGACACAAAGCACTAGATATTATAAACAAACACATAAACGAAAACAATAATACTCAGATTGAAATCCTAGACTTTCTCAAACAAAGACTCAAAGTCATTTCCAGCAGACTCAATAGATACAAAGAAGCATACCTGAGAAGACTTGATAACAAGAATTTTAGCCAAAATCAAAAGACCTTCTACAGGAACCTAAACAAAAACGGAATCAATGCACATGAAGCAAAATATCCAACACCCGAAGCAATTAAAAACTTTTGGGGAGATATATGGGAAAATCCAGTCAGTCACAAATCATCAGCTAAATGGATTAATAAAGAAGATAAAAAAGAGACAAAGTGCCAATCATGATAGCACAAACGATCACAACCGAAGACCTTAACGAAACACTAAGAAATATCTCCAATTGGAAAACCCCAGGTCCCGACAAGATACAAAATTTCTGGTATAAACGGCTTACGAATATAAGACCCAAACTTTTAGAGCTTCTAAATGAACTGATAAATAACCCTACAAAAATACCCAACTTTCTTATGAAAGGTATAACATATCTCCTTCCGAAGACAGACCAGCCATCTGAAGATCCGTCAAAATATAGACCGATCACATGCCTTCCGACGCTTTACAAAATAATTAGTGGGATTATATGCAACAAAATATATAAACATCTAATAGACCAGGAACTTCTGGCAGAGGAACAAAAAGGATGCAGAAGAAACGCACAAGGATGTAAAGAACAACTCATCATAGATAGCACAGTAACAAGACATGCCATTAAACAGAAGAGCAGCTTATACACAGCGTTTATTGACTACCAAAAAGCGTTTGACAGCGTCCCTCACTCATGGCTTTTGAAAAGTCTGTTTGTGTATAAAGTGAACCCAAATATAATCGAATTACTTAAGACAATGATGGCTCAATGGGAAACCAAAGTAACCAATGGAACAACAAATAGCGAAGGTACCGATATAAGAATTGAACGTGGTATTTTTCAAGGTGATGCTTTAAGCGCGCTATGGTTCTGCATTGCCATAAATCCACTATCCACAGCTCTTAATGAACTACATCAAGGCTATGATATAGACAACAATGTGCAATTATCACACTTAATGTACATGGATGACATCAAGTTGTTCTCAGCTACTCAAAAAGGTCTTAAAAAAGAACTAAGATGTATCGAAAACTTCTCCAATGACATACGAATGAGCTTCGGTTTAGATAAATGCAAAACTAATAGCATTCGAAAAAGAAAGTGGCACGAGTCAGGGGACCATGAATTAACAGCGGCATCAGGTGGTGGAACCATCTCTCACATGCAAAAAGATGAAAGATACAAATATCTAGGCTTAACCCAAACACAGGGTATACAAGACGTAGAAATGAAACAGCAGATGAAAGAAAAACTAAAAAAACGCACCACAGACATTTCAAAAACAAAACTTTCAGCACAAAACATAACAACAGCAATAAATAATTACGCAATTCCTGTAGCAGCATATAGCTTTGGAGTGGTGAGTTGGACTGTTACTGAGTTAGATGACTTAAATAGAACAATTAGAACCTGCTTCACTAAACACAGAAAACATCATCCTAAGGCATGTAAGGAAAGGTTCCATATACCGCGAAAGCAAGGGGGTAGGGGTATTGTGGACATGCGAACCAAACATAAAAAGCAAATCGAACTTATGAGAAAATATTTCTACGATCAAGCAATACATTCTCCTATCCACCAAGCAATCATTTATCTTGACAAAAACCTGACACCACTAAAACTAAACGATGAAAAACATGCATGCGACCCACAGTACTCCATCCAAAAATTGATAAATCGATGGAAAGAGAAGGAACTCCATGGCAGATATCCAAACAAACTCGATGATAATAACCTCGATAAATCTGCGTCACTTATATGGCTTAACAGAGGGAACATCTTCCCGGAGACAGAAGGCTTCATCTGTGCTATTCAGGACCAGGTCATACCAACTCGTTCTTATCTGAAATACATCGTAGAAGATCAAAATATAACAACAACACAATGTAGAATGTGCGGGGAAAAACATGAAAACATTGAACATCCAATTAGTGGATGCACAGCACTAGCCCCACGAGAATATACTAACCATCACAACAACGTAGCTAAAATAATTCACACCGAACTTTGTCACAATCTGAAATTAATCAAAGAAAAAGTTCCCTATTACAAATAGACGCACAAAATGTGTTAGAAAATGAACATTACTTAGTCTACTGGGACAGAGAAGTTCAAACCGACAAAGAAGTTCAGCACAATAGGCCAGACATTCTCATGTACAATAAAACAAACAAAGAAATTATACTTATGGACATTGCTGTCCCAGCTCCTGATAACATCTCAAAAAAGGAAACAGAAAAAATCGAAAAATACCAACCACTATGTGAAGATCTAAAGCAAACCTGGCAGGCCACAAAAGTTAAAACTATCCCAATCATTATCGGAGCAACAGGGGAAATACCAAAAGGATTGCAGACATATCTTGATAGCCTCGGAATAAAAAAAGAACTCTTCTTCGAACTCCAGAAAGCCGTCATCTTAAGCACCTGTAATATAATGCGAAAAGTATTAAATAAGAAATAGATAGATAGCATTGTGAACCTTGCAACATAAAACTTGCCGGTTCAACAATCGAAGATATCCGGTTAACGTGATTAAAAAAAATAATAATAATAATAATATTAATAATAAAGAAGCTAGGACCCAAAAAATACACAAATATATTGACTTGGCGCACGAACTAAAGGATGCTTACCAATTAGAACACGTAACCATACATGCGCTGGTTATCTCAACTACTAGTCTCGTTGAAGTACACTTACAAAACGAGTTAAATTAACTGAAATTGGAAAATGTTGATAGGAATATAATTACCGCCCAACAAGCAGCTATATTGGGAACATGCCGAACCGTCCGACGAGTGCTCACACATGACTAGGCTGCTGAAACCTTGAGAATCCCAGCCTGGACATGCCGATCCTCCACTGAGAAGTGTGAATTAATTAAAATAATAATAATAATAATAATAATAACACTAGCACAACACTAGCCCCACGAGAATATACTAACCGTCACAACAACGTAGCTAAAATAATTCACACCGAACTTTGTCACAATCTGAAATTAATCAAAGAAAAAGTTCCCTATTACAAATACACGCCACAAAATGTGTTAGAAAATGAACATTACTTAGTCTACTGGGACAGAGAAGTTCAAACCGACAAAGAAGTTCAGCACAATAGGCCAGACATTCTCATGTACAATAAAACAAACAAAGAAATTATACTTATTGACATTGCTGTCCCAGCTCCTGATAACATCTCAAAAAAGGAAACAGAAAAAATCGAAAAATACCAACCACTATGTGAAGATCTAAAGCAAACCTGGCAGGCTACAAAAGTTAAAACTATCCCAATCATTATCGGAGCAACAGGGGAAATACCAAAAGGATTGCAGACATATCTTGACAGCCTCGGAATAAAAAAAGAACTCTTCTTCGAACTCCAGAAAGCCGTCATCTTAAGCACCTGTAATATAATGCGAAAAGTATTAAATAAGAAATAGATAGATAGCATTGTGAACCTTGCAACATAAAACTTGCCGGTTCAACAATCAAAGATATCCGGTTAACGTGATTAAAAAAAAATAATAATAATAATAAATTCTATTTATTCAAGGTTCATAATGTCTTCAAATGATTGATTGGACTAGATAGTTTGAAATCATTACAAATAACTATTGATTTTGATAAAGGATATTTAATTACACCACAAACGAACACTGAACTGCTTTTCCAAAAAACACAAACAAACTTAAACTTAATAAATGTTAACGCCAGATCAGAACAAGTAGCTTAAGTGGAAACGAACATAAATGATGGCGAAATAATTATTCTGCACTACAAATTTCGTAACTGTGAAATACTGGAATGTGTTACAATTGCAATAACAGACAAACTTTGACAACTATTTTGAATAATACACCAGATGATGAAACATTAGATTTTTCTGAAGCTTTAACTGAAGAAAAGTTTGACCGCAAACATGTACAGGGAATCGAACTAAATAATTTTTCCTAATAAAAATTTAGGGACAAAAAAATTAGAGTAGATCATGTTAATCATACGTACGAAACGAAGTTTTATGAAGAATTTTCAGACATATTTTATAACGAAGAAGATCCATTAACCATTACTAACCGTATTTAACATCAAATAAAGAGCGTAGATGAATTACCAGTTCACACAAAATCATATCGTTATCCATTTATTCACAAACAAGAAGCAGAAAAGCAAATAAATAAAATAATAGATCAAAATATCATGAGACCTAGTCCTACTCCATGATATGGGGTATATGGATGGTTCCGAAAAGTCGGAAGCTCTATGAAAAATCGATTGGCGATAGGTACCCACTTCCTAATATAACAGACCTTCTCGATAAACTTGAGAGATGTTGATATTTTACCACCCTCGACCTGGCTAGCGGCTTCCACCAAATCGAGATGGATGAAAAAGACGTAGAAAAAACAGCTTTCAATACGGAAAATGGGCATTATGAATATTTGCGTATGCCTTTTGGGTTAAAAAATGCTGCCGTAATTTTTCAAAGATTTATGGACAACATATTACGTGGAATCCAAAATGAGAAATGTTTAGTCTACTTAGATGATGAAATTATTTGTCTCGACCCTTACTTCGTGGAATCTACTCATATTAGTGTTTTAAATGAAACTCACTATTTCTAGCTAATTCCACAATGAAAATTGTTGGAAATTCAAAAAAATTGACAATTGTTTTTATAAATCAATATCATCGTCAGAATGACAGAAGTTACATTTCATTTGATGCCTACCTGATGATTAGTAGTTATTTTTGGCTATACCAAAAAAATACCTAACTTGTGACTTACTTAATATATGTTAATAGAAAAAAGAAGAAGATGTGATATTACAAATATTATTAATATTATATTGTGGGTTTCTTAAATGTCTCCTAATTTCCAATTCATCAAAAGAAACAAGAACTGGATTTCCTTGAAGAATTGGAAATTAGAAGACATTTAAGAAGCCCACAATATGAAATTTTCAATGAACAGATAAATCTAGGAAGTTCTCCACTAATCAACTGTCTTCTTAAGTGATAATTGTGAAGATCAGCAGATATAGTTTTTCTGGTTTTCTGTATCATTGCACAGTTATACTGATCTCAATTGGAAAAATGATATCCAGGATATCACCATAGGGCTAATAATATCTAAGCTTCAATATTTGTAATATCACAACTTCTTTTTTCTATTAACATATATTAAGTCAATCACAAGCTAGGTCTTTTCTTGGTATAGCCAAAAATAACTACTAAACATCAGGTAGGCATCAAATGAAATGTTACTTCTGTCATTCTGACGATGATATTGATTTATCGAAACCATTGTCAATTTTTTAGAATTTTGAACAATTTTCATTATATTGTGGAATTAGCTAGAAACAGTGAGTTTCATTCGAAACACTACTTAGATGATATAATAATTTTTTCTTCATCGTTACAAGAACACATAGAAAGGCTTAAATGTGTTTTGCAAAGACTTCGTGATTCTAATTTCAAGATATAACTAATAACTGCAAATTAACAAGATAGTGAATGAAATTAGTACCACTATAATACTAAATATACAAAAAGGTAAACTAAATTCACATGCCACCGCACTTTCGCGCGTAGAAACCCACACTAAAACAGTTTTCGACGAAATTGGAAGCTTGGTCGGAAACATACAAAATCATCCCAAGAATCCTGACAATGAAGAAATAATTCGAAAAATCTTCGCATCACATGATGCAAATACACGAGACATAGACGACATTTCTATGCAGATCCAAGTAGATGAATCTAACCAAAACGCCGAACAAAAAATGACGATAAAAATTAAGAGACTATGCATTCCAATGCCGGCCAAAATTCTGTCATAGGTATTCCAAAATCAGATTCACCTGTAAATTTCGGTAAAAATCAAATTATTATATCAACAGTACTACATTCCCCAGCAAAGCCAAAAATCACAATTTTATGCGAAAGAAAACATCGGAACAAAGTCCAAATATCCGAAAACAATTTGGAAAACGGAATTTCCAATTTTATCAGAAAATATATAGCACCAAATGTTTAATATTATCTCTATTTCCAAGTATTTACGAGAAATTTTCAGTAGTTTTACAAAAAAAAATTCAGATGGTCTTATATTAAATTTAGAAGATCTAACAAATTTTTAATTGACGTGACTAACGAAAATGACATTGAAGAATTAATTCCGAATTATCATGAAAGTAAATCAAATCACCGCAGAATCGAATAGACAAGGAACAGAATCAAAGAAAAATACTATTGACCAGATATCAAAGAATCTGTTCAAACTTACATTAATAATTGCGAAATTTGTCAGCAAAGTAAATACCAGCGGCACCCCATACGAATGGAAATGAATATTATTCCAACAGCATCAAATCCGTTTGAAATAATTCATTTGGATACCTTTACTCTCGAACAATCAAAATTTCTAACAATCGTAGATAGCTTTTCCAAATACGCTCAAGCATATCACTTAAACTCATCCTGTGGAACTGGAATCGTTGATAATTTGATAACATTCTATTCACATCACGGTACGCCTAAACAAATAATAGTTGACAACAGCACCGAACTCCAAAACTCTATCGTAACCGAATTACTGAAACTTCACAAAATTGATACTCACTTTTGCAGTCCAAATAATCCCCAGTCAAACAGAATCGTCGAGATGTTCCACTCAACAATAATCGACCATATCAGAATATTGAACAAAAAAAAATCTTGAAAACCACAATTAGAAATAAAAGTACGTGCGCAATTTTGGCCTATACTCATTCTCTGCACTCTGCAACGAAATGAAAGCCTATTACCATTATAAACAGACATATATCAGACAATAACCCATTTAATATGGAAATTGATCAGATATTAATAGATTACTATATAAATGATCATAGAGAGAAATCTAAATTACTCAATTCGAAAATAAACTCAGATCTTATCGCCCTAAAATCAAAGACTGTACAAAATCTCAATCTTAATCGAGACAAACCGGAAATATTTCAACCAGATTAAAAAGTTTTCGTGAAAAAACACATCAGATAGAAACAAGCAAACAAATTTGACAAATCTACTCGACTAATAACGGTAAATAACGAATCGAAAACAACTTACAATTAAAGACTATTCCTTCGATACATCAAACTATCTTAGAATTCCCTGAGGACAAAGTTGAATCGAAACTGAAAAATTATCTTCCACATCATATTATCGGTAAACAAGGATTAATAGACGGATTCGGTTCAATATTCAAATCCATCACCGGAGATCTAGATGCTTATTATGGTCAACGCTATGAAAAATTAATTTCCTAGTTAGAATCAAACCAAAAACAAATAGTGTCGAATATGGGAAAACCATATTCTCTATCTCTGAATGTCATAGATAAATTCAATAATACAATTCAATAAATGAATCATAATGAACAATTGATTGCTTCCAAATTAAACCGAATTAGTTTCATAGTTAGCTAGTAGATTTCAATGAATGGAACTAAAAAAATTAAATAATCAAACCGAATTAAAACAACTACCATTCGCAGTAAATACCAGTGACACTGAATACTCATTAAAATCGATAGCTACATACTAAATAATAAAATGACATATATTCCGCATATTCCAATTACTTTTCCTTTGGATTTTGAACTATATCACTTTCATTCGTTTCCAATATAGGACAATCAATCCAAAAAATAAATTCTTGGTAAGAAATCAAATGTACTGTTACGAAACAGCACACTGGGATAGTCTCTGAATACGACTCTGTTTAAGCCATGTATAAAAATTAAAATGATGGCGGATGCGCAAGGATTTCTTATCTTATCTAGACATTGTTTTTGTGACCAGTCTTACCTAGAAAATGCCAGAAAGCCAATTGTTTTTGTGTAAGCCGCAATCTAGAATTATCTAGTAAAAAGGCACTAATATATAAAGGTCCGACCAGGGAGAGTTAGTCATAGTTTAAAATTTGACATCGTGAGATAAACAGTAAATAAGTGAATATAAATTAGTGAAGTGTTTATATAAATTAGTTTAAGTGAATATACTATGTATATAATTAGTGAATAGTGTAGTGAATAAATAAATTAAGTAAGTGAACGTACCGAGTGTATGGGGTAATATAAATAAATTGCTACGTAAAAATGGCCAAGAGACTATGTGACCTGAAAGTGACGGAACTAAGAGCAGAACTGGAAGATCGTGAGTTGGAAATGTCCGGTAAGAAAACTGAATCAGTAGAAAGACTTAAAGTGGCACTGGAAAATGACGGCTTTGATCCAGAAACACTTGTATTTATTGGCGAGGCTTCCACCTTAATCTCGTCAACATGGACGAGAAGATTTCTGCTATGAAAAACGACATTTTTGCTAATCTTTCTACTAACATGGACGAGAAGATTTCTGCCAGGGAAGAGAACATGGAAGAGAGGATTTCTACTATGAAGAACGACATTTCTGCAAATATTGACGACAAGATTTCTGTTTTGAAGAACGATATATCTGCCGATATCTTATTAATGAAAAACGACATTGCCGCTGACGTTGAAAATGAAATTTCGTCTCTAAGATCTGAAATAGAGAATAAAATGTCGACGAGAGAATCGAGAATAAGATTACAACGATAGTCGAGAAGATTGACAATAAGGTGACAATGATGGACGAGAACATCAAGGAGTTAGAAAAAACGATGACAGATATGAGAACTGAAGACACGCCAGCGGAAGAAAAGAAGACCGAGCAAACAAAACATTGCAAGCCAGAAACACACCCTAAGTTAGAAGACATTGGTAGTTTTACGGAGTCAAGGCCCCAACGTTCGATGGAAAAATGTCGTGGACCAATTATGTGAAACAGTTTGAAGCAGCCGCTAGAGTGAATTATTGGTCCGATAGAGAGAAGGTAGTGAACTTAACTATCGCGCTTCGGGGAGATGCCTCAGATGTACTACATACGATAGCACTTGAAGAAACGAAGACGGGAACGTAACATAACCCTTCAAGAGTATGAAATGGATATTGCCCGACTAGTTCGATTTGCTTATCCATCAGCACCAGATAGCATGATGGAATGTTTGGGCATCCAGGCCTTTATTGACGGCTTATGTGACCACGATACGGAGAAGACGCTTCGATTAGCCCATCCTAAAATATTGGTCGATGCATTGACTGCTGCTCTTGAATATGAAGCAGCCACGATGGATTCGGGATACAACAAAGGTAGGACCATACATGAAGAAGGTGACGATGACAGATTTGACCAGATCGCCAACTTGTTGAACGGTATGACAGACAAGAAGCCGAAGAAGATCAAATGCCATAAGTGAGGCGAGCTAGAGCACGTATGCAGTCCGTCTAAGCGCCCCGAGACTTCTGCAACCCAAGAACTCCAGTCACAGGAGAAATCAGACAGTAGCGAACACCAAGCTTGTGTGAGCCACCGAAATGCCGACTCCCTCCCACTGCAACAAGGCGAAATCTGGGGAAGCTGCCGTTTCAAGAACTACTGTAGTCAACGAAGAATTGTCACCCACCAGGATCAGAGTAGATCAGGAGAATGATCCTCACCTGAAGATGATTCGGCAATGGAAGAAAGAAAATCGGCGACCTACCTGGCAAGAAGTGTCAAGATTTTCACCGAAACTCAAGGCGTATTGTTCTCAGTGGGACTCACTTGTACTCGAAGGGCTGTTGAAAAGAGTCGTTGAAAACGATGATGGTTCCGAGATAAGGAGACAGCTAGTTATCCCGAGAACAAGACTAGCTGAAGTACTAAAGAAATTACACGACAGTCCATCGGGAGGTCATCTGAGAGTGAAGAAAACCCTCCAGTGAATCCATGAGAGGTTTTATTGGATGAACAGCTTCGATGATGTGAAGGACTGGTGTAAGAAATGTACTACTTGTGCTACGAGTAATGAACCACATCGCAAGAGAAAGGCACCCTGAAACAGTATAATGTTGGAAGCTGTTTCGAAAGGATTGCTTTAGATATCGCTGGACCATTTCCGAGGACAGAAAATGGTGGCAAATACATACTGGTTGTCATGAATTATTTCACATTTCCTTTGGATTTTGAATTATATCACTTTTATTCGGTTCCAATATATTCTGATAGTCAGTTTACGACAATCAATCAAAAAAATAAATTCTTGGTAAGAAACCAAATGTACTTTGCATTTATGAGTAACTTTTGCAAACAAATTCTTCCTCGATGGTATATTTGCTACAAACAAGAAGTAAGAGAAGTCAAAGTTAGCCCCTGCGAAATTCAACTTTTTGAAGCCAAAAACATCTCCAAATTCCACCAGATTCGAGTCCATTTGACTCGACCACTGTTAAATCAGCTCGACACATCCAACCAATGTATTGGGTTGTTCCCTTACGAATAAATCATGAGATTGAAATGCTTCAGACAAGAGGAATACCGAAAGTTGATGGGCACATTCCTCATTGAAATCCCTACGGGTTGCCAATTCACCTCCGATCAATTGACTATAACTAATGAACTACAATACACGAATTCAAACCAGCCGATCCTGTTCCTCGACATAGACGCCGCCGTCGCAACGTCCCCCAAAGTCAACATTAGCATCGACTTAGAAGAAGACCTTTGATTAGACGAGCTACAAGAAATCCGCAGCCAAGTAATCAAAAATCAACCGAACCTTCATTCCAAGAATCCTCTCTACGTCCCCAGTGCCTGAACGATCGTCATATATGGACTCCTAGTTGTTGCCAGTTGCTACCTAGTTTACAAGAAGTTCATCAGTAGATTTCCAACTTCTACACCCCCACAGATGGACCTCCACTGTGTTCACCTTCCTCTTTAACCCTTAGAAGCTGAAACTATGGGGGAGGAATTATGTCGTCACCCTACATAGTTTCACAGAAAAGATGCTGACGCTGCGTATCCCACAGTCCACAGCATAGTTTCTCCGAATCATGTGCTTCTAATTTGTAGCACGTTTTTGCATATCCATATGTATATGTAGATTTTTTATGTTATAACATGTAATTTATTAATTTTAATTATTATGAAAAATTATTACAAAACTATTTAGAAATAAGCTGAATACACTAATTGTTAAACCAAAATCAAAATATTATCAACAACTAATTAATAAAAACTCGAGCACCCCAAAAAACGTATGGAACGTAGTTCAACAATTAACAAATTTGAAAAAGAATAAAAAGCCCATCACCAGCATGACTGGCGTTGATTCTGACGAGTTTCTTGTGAATGACATTGATGTAGCTAACGAGTTCAATAACCACTTCACTTCCGTAGGCAAAAAATTAGCTAACAAAGTTCCAAAAGATACAAAATAATAAAATTAAACGGTCATCTACTTTGAATTCGTTTGTGTTTGCGCCAGCTTATGAAAACGAAGTTCTAGAAGTAATATAAAACTTAAAAAATGGGAAATCAGTTGGTTGTGATAACATGAAAGCTGAAACAATTAAATTAATTCGATATCATATAGTACAACCTTTAACTTATCTCTTTAACAATTCAATTCAAAGCGGTGTGTTTCCCATGGACTACCGACCAATATCACTTACAACAAAATTTGCTAAAATATTCGAGAAATTGAATAATTCAAGACTTCCGAGTTACCTAAATAAATACAAACTTCTATCAAATCAACAATTTGGTTTTAGGCAAGGTATTTTACTCAGGACGCTCTAATCTAATTACCGTCTAAGATAACCGAGTCACTTAGTCAAGATAAGCCGTGATTGTGTATATTAATAGACCTAACAAAAGCTTTTGATACAGTAAGTCACCCTTTATTATTACAAGCATTGGAGGATATAGGGATCCGAAACTATTCCCTAAAATTTTTTGAAAATTACCTAACTAATAGACATCAATTTGTAAGGGTGATGATGTGAAGAGCTGTGACAGACCGATTGACTTTGGTGTACCTCAAGGTACCGCTCTAGGTCCATATATATATTGAAGCACTTTCATTTGGTTGTATTCAATTTAATAAGAATTAATAGTATTACTGAAATAAGTCATATTGATTTTTTCAATCTTGTACTTTATTAGCCATCATTTTAACGAATATTTATAAATTGTAGAAAAAAAAACATGTCTAAATTAATTATAGATGCTGATAGTAAAAACAGTGAACAAAATCCTCACTATAATACTGAAGAAAATCTGACCAAAGATATTGAAACAGACGATATACTCTTTGAACCATCAGAATCGAAAATATTGAAATCTGATTCAGATACAATAGAGATTAAAATTAATAATGCAGTACATGATGTAATTTCAAAAGCATCCGTTGAAATTAGAATGAAATTCAAAATAATTTAAAAGAAACGCGTCAAATTTTCATATAGTTAGTAATTAGGTTATTTTATGCAAGGGATTTCAGGAATTTTAATAAATAGTAAATAAGTTATGTTAATATTTATATGTATAAAAATCTTTATCTCTATATGCTAATTTCTAATACAAAAATGTCATTTTCATGTTTCATATACGGCTTAAAAGTTCATGGTAATATAAACAGTGAATCGTCGTTAATCACACTATATCTATACAATTCATACGATATAGAGAAGTTTCGATAGCAACCCGCAACGATATAGATTATGATGGAAATCAAAAAAGTCAGTTGGTTTTTAAAATGTCAAAGTGAAAAGTGGTATTATAATTGATCTCGTCAAGAAGAACGTGCTAATTTACGCAAACTTTTCGGATTATTGTGGAGAAACGACCTCGTTCGAATTACAAGGAAGCATACAGTATATATCATCTGACAGAAACAGTAATAGTTTATGTAATTGGGTAATACCTTTACCAGAAAATACAATAACTACATTAAGAATATTAAAATTGAACTTCTCAAGAAATTCCACGTGCTTGTCAATTAGAAACTTCGACAATATTCAATTGAACGTGTGCAGTAACGACATACTACCCAAACCTGTTGTACTATCTTCAAGAAACAAACTCTCCGTAACTTTAAAATATAATATACCCAGTGTTTTTATGTGTTTGGATTGATCTGGTTGTTACAATTCCACAAATATTTGTAGAACAGCAGAATTAGTTTGTACAGACCATTCTGATTCAACGGGGTGTGCTATTTGTAATTCATCAACTACCCTTTGCAGTAATATTTCTATAGATAGATGTTTCGACCCGTATAAAGACAGATGTGACGGAATCATTAATTGTCCAAAAGGCGAAGGCGAAATAAATTGTTCAGAACTTTGTCCTCAGCTTATCAAATGTCCAATTGAAGATTAGTTTGAAGTGGATACAAACCTAGTAAATAAAAGGTACCATTTTAAAATATTACATTAGAGATCTCTAAATTAAAAAAAGGCCTTTATTTAAAAAACATTTTAATTGTTCAATAGTAATAGTAGTTTTATTTTTTTTGTAGTATATCTGTACACATTTTCTGTTTGTAAATTTCTATGTTTTAAAAAAATTCCTGAAATCATAATTTTGTTCATTTTAATTTCACAAACCAATAATTAGAGTAAATTTGAATGGCGCACTAGAACCCTACCCTTTGAAAGAGTTGGTATACATGTTTAATGATTTTTCAAATAATAAATAATAAATAACTATTGAAACCAATACAATATATATATGGATCGCCGTGATCGTTGCTGATCAATTAGAACACAAATTGAAAAATATCTTATTGGGGATTGCAGCAAAAGAGGGAAAAATACACTCTATTCAATTCTCCAAGCTTTCGTAAATATTTATTTACATCATCAGGGAACTACAATAACGAAAGAAAAACATAAATTATGAAAAGTTTTCTTACAAACTTTTCTACAACTTACATTGATCGAGATTGCATCATAGATCTTGAATACAGAAAATGTGTAAAACAGCAAGTCATTAGAGAAATAGGTCCAGTCGGCAATACATTTGCCTACTACTGGTTCAAGTTTAAAACATGATTGAAAAGTAAAAGCTGAAACATTAAAAAACGAGAATCCACACACCCACGCGGACTTGTGAGAATAATGGCGGAAACTGAAAATGTCAGGTTAAGTACAACATTCATCATTACTAAATGAATGAAAAGAATCGATTTTTGCAATGACGCGAGACACTGAAACAATCGAATTGAAACTTTAATAAGAATACCAGGGTGGTATCAAAAGTATGGAAATGTTGTGAAATATCACTAGAAGGAAATTCTCATTTACAGGAATTAATATGTGATTATTGATGTTATTTATTATTATTATTAATATTATTATGGATTTCCTAATAAAGGGAGAACACCTACCATGATGACACAAGTGGGAAACTAGTGAGAATTATTAATATTATTATTATTATTAATATGAAGACAATTGTGCTTATCAAGCGTTAGGAGGAGGGAGTAGAGATTACTCAAATTCTGAATGTCATTCTCCCTATTCATACAACCTTCTTCTTGGAAGATGAAAGACATTTCCAAATACAATCAAGAAATATGTAGATGATATAATCCTGGCTTGCCCTGTGGACTCCACCCATGATCTCCTTTTCACCTTTAATAGCTATGATCCTCATATTCAGTTTACTCTCGAAACAGAAAACTCTAACATGGCTATCCCCTTTTTAGATACTTTATGGACTATGTCTCCTGAAAATGTGATTATAATTGATTGGTATAGAAAACAAAGTAGCTCTGGGAGATATCTCAACTACAATTCTTACCATACATTTAGCATAAAGGTTAACTTGGTTAAACAAATGACAGCTAGAGTTATGAACCTCTCTGACCCTATATTTAGAAATAAGAATCGTGATATTCTCTTCAATTTGTTCCTGGACAATTCCTATCCAAAACAGTTACTAAGAAAGATCATCTTCAACACGTCTTCTGTTTTGTCACATACTTCAATACAATCAATTGACGCAGCAGGTGTAGCTGAGTTGGATCGTCTCTCGGCTTCTAGAATAATTCCTTCCGTTTTAACGGTTTCTCTGCCTTATATGAGGGAAATTACGCCCAGCCTTACTAGGATTTTTTCACAATACTTACAGAATGTTAGGTTTTCCTGCAGGAGTTCCTTGATTGTTAAGCCAATTTATAGTCCTTTAAAAGACAAGATACCTGTCGTGGATTGTAGTAATGTTGTTTATAAGCTGTGTTGTAACAGTTGTGGCCTTTCATATATTGGTCAAACTTCTCAAAAAATTTCCAGCCGTGTATCCCTCCATAAAAGTGATATAAGGTTACATCCTGAAAGATCTTCTCTGGCTAATCATGTCTCCTCGTTGGATCATGTCATTGATTTTGAAGGAGTTAAAATCCTTTCTCGCGAGAGAAGTTATAACAAAAGATTGTTTTGGGAAAGGGCTTACATCTTTCAAGAAGAAGGTTGTATGAATAAGAAGACTGACATTCAGAATTTGAGTAATCTCTACTCCCTCCTCCTAACGCTTGATAAGCACAATTGTCTTCATATTAATAATAATAATAGTAATGATAATATTAATAATTCTCACTAGTTTCCTACTTGTGTCATCATGGTAGGTGTTCCCCCTTTATTAAGAGATCCATAATAATATTAATAACAATAATAAATAGCATCAATAATCACATATTAATTCCCGTAAATGAGAATTTCCTGGTAGTGATTTTTCACATTTCCATAATTTTTGTACCACCCTGGTATTCTTTTGAAAGTTTCAATTCGATTGTTTCAGTGTCTCGCGTCATTGCAAAGATCGATTCTTTTCATTCATTTAGTAATTATAAATGTTGTACTTAACCCGACATTTTCAGTTTCCGCCATTATTCTCAAACGTCCGCGTGGGTGTGTGGATTCTCGTTTTCTAATGTTTTAACTTTCACTTTTTAATAATGTTTTAAACTTGAACCAGTAGTAGGCAAATGTATTGCCGACTGGACCTATTTCTCTAATGACTTGCTGTTTTACACATTTCCTGTATTCAAGATCTATGATGCAATCTCGATCAATGTAAGTTGTAGAAATGTTTGTAAGAAAACTTTTTATAATGTATGTTTTTCTTTCCTTATTGTAGTTCCCTGATGATGTAAATAAAGATTTACGAAAGCTTGGAGAATTGAATAGAGTGTACTTTTTCCTCTTTTGCTGCAATTCCCAATAAGATATTTTTCAATTTGTATATATATATATATATATATATATATATATATATATATATATATATATATATATAAATAAACGATTCATTTTCGTTCGGAAAGAACGATAATATTATTGGTTTTGCAGATGATACTGATATATTCTATGACGCAGATAACTGGGAAGATTTAAAAAGGATGGCCGAAACCGATTTTTCTAAAATAAAAAAAATTGTTAGTTTTCAAATTATTGACAGTTAATACAGTGAAAACCCTAAACGTGCCTTTCAGTTGGAATAAATTCGGAATGCCTTTATTTCATGAGTTAATAATAAATACTGAATCGGATACATACAAAATATTGCCTGAAAAGAATATCAAATATTTAGGAATTATATAAGACCCGCATATGAAATGGGATGCGCATATAACATAAGTGGTTAACAAATTGCGTACTATACTATGAAAATTTAGAAAACTCAAGGACATTTTATCATCAAAATACTTACGAACTCTTTACTATACATTGGTGTAAAGTCACCTACGTTTTGGAATTACTGTGTGGAGCTCTGCTTTAAAGACTCATTTGAACATACTCGAGGTAACACAACGAAGATTTATAAAATTAATATATTCAAAAAGCGCGAGATATCCCAGTAATCAAGCGAAAGTGCTGGATCTCAGACAACTATATTTCTTATCCGTATGTATTAGGTACCACACACATAAACACAGTAGTAGGTTACCTACTCATTCGTACGATACAAGATAATGTCAGTATTTTGTGGTTCCCTTCATGACAAAAACAATTTCTCAAAGGTCTTACTCTTATTTAGTCCCTAAATTATACAATACAATTCCACAAGATTGTGACTATCTTATCTAGACATTGTTTTTGTCACCAGTCTTATCTAGAATTATCTAGTAAAAAAGGCACTAATATATAAAGGGCCGGCCAGAGAGAGTTAGTTAGTTGATAAAGTGATCTCGTAACATAAACAGCGAACAAGTAAATAGTCTAAATAGCGAAGTGTTTATATTTAGTTTAAGTGAATATACTGTGTATATAATTAGTGAATAGTGTAGTGAATAAATAAATTAAGTAAGTAAACCTACCGTGTGTATGAATTTATCTTACACGTAATAAAAACGTTTTAATAAATAAGAAAAATATTATAATATATTTATTCCCTTGAGCTTGTTGCTGGTTTTCAATATTTTGCTTTTAGTGAGATATGAAACAAATTATACTTTAACCGGCAGGTTCTTACTTTTGCACAAGCAAAATATATTATTCATTTGTCCTTCTTGAATTGTCGTACCCAACAATCCAGATAAATTGGTAAAATCAGTTTCGACGGTAATGTTTGCTATCTCATGGTTAAATCCAAATTTAACAATATTATTTTTTCTACTATGTTCGCGTCTAGTTTTCTTATTTTCTCGTTTAGAGATTCTACCCTTAAAAGTATGTTGATTTCTGATGCTTCTATAGCACTTCTTAATTCCTGTTTACTATTTTTAATTTCTTCTAGAATTTCTCTTATTGCAACTTGGCCGTATTCTTCTATTTTACGTGTATAGTCATCAGTTTTCGACAGTTTTTTTCCGAGTAACTTTTATAACATGTATTTCACTAAACGTACACACACATTTAATGTGCTTCAGAAAGTGGAACTTGCGTGATATTTCTTAATCAGAAATATAATAATATATGGTGCACAGCGAACCGATTAACGGTACTTTTTTTCACACCAATATTTGAAAAGTCATGACGATCATACACTTAATATGAAATATCCAACTACAGTAATAGGCTTTCACAATTTACGGGAAAACTAAAATTTTCCTTGTGTTCGACACGTCTGTGCCATTTGCCCCCATTTATTTGACCTTCGACATTAGCAATGAGTATCTGTGCATATACCCTTGAAGCAGAATGTTCAACAGACTGCTTTCTACATAATTACACTGGATAATACAGTTCTGTGGGATAATATTAGGATTTAGTACACGAGAATAAGAGTAACTAGAGAATAGATCATGACGCAAATCCATTTCGAGATGGAGGAATGTTGTAGAAAGAAAATTAAATAGATACAAATATGTGGACCAGCTATTAATCAAACTTCGAATTAGTTCGTAGGTAATCAAACTACACTGACTAATGATAATGTACACCACCTAGTCTGAAATTCATTTATTTGGTATACATATACAAGAATAAAGGTTGAAGATAGGGGAGAGTGGTCGAATATCAACCGCTGTCCAATATCGATCACACACCCCTACCCAATTCTTGAAGCTTTTCAACTTCTTAATAGAGCGAGACCGCATGCGCTGGGATGGTATTTACTATGTATACAGTCACCTACGCACTTAGTCGATGTTTGACCGTAGTGAATGCTTGATGTTAAATTTTGCCTTATTCCTTATAATATTTGTGACACCGATACGAAAGTAAGTAATGATTTAATTTGATTGTAGCTTTGATTTTTGTGCAGTAAGGTAATTAGATATGTATGTGCTTATTATGTGTGATGAATTATCGTTACATTTTCACAGATTTTTTTTGTAATTCATCTTTTTTGTCTACCACGTGCAGTCGGCTAATGTCCACCGGGGTGATCGATATTTTCCTACTGTGATCGATATTGTACCAATGGCGTTTATTCTTTTACAGATGCCATGTCAAAAGTATACACGCAAAACTTCTCGCGCTTCGTGGTCTGAAAAGGATATGGAACGTGCGCTTAAGACAATACATGACAAAGTTGCTTCCATACGAAAAACTGCACAAATGTTCAATATTCCATATGGAACATTACAAGACCGTTTAAAAGGTCGCTTCGCTACAAAAAATTACAAAATGGGCAGAAAATCTGTTTTTACTGTTCAGCAAGAAGAAGATCTCGCAAAACATGTTATAAACCTCTCTCGCCTTTTTTATGGACTAACATCTTCGTCCATAAGAAAACTTGCATTTGAATTTGCACAAACCAATAAAATAAAAAACACTTTTAATAAAGAGAAAGCAATGTGTGGAAAAGATTGGTTCTATGCATTTATGCGGCGCAACCCGACATTGAGCTGCCGTAAACCGGAAGCCACAAGTCTGAGCCGTGTGTTGGCATTCAATAAAGATGAAGTTACGATATTTTATGATAATTTAGATAAGCTCTACTCTGAACACACTTTTGAAGCTCATCGCATCTTCAATGTAGACGAAACAGGGATTAGTAACGTTCACGTGCCAAGCCGCATTATTGCCCAGAAAGGTCAAAAACAGGTAGGAGCTGTCACAAGTGGTGAGAGGGGCCAACTTGTAACTGTTGTTGTAGCGATGAGTGCTGCAGGTTCGTTTGTTCCACCGATGTTTATTTTCAAACGAAAGAGAATGAAAGAAGCTCTAGAAAGAAACGGGCCAACTGGTGCTGTATATAGGTGCTCTAAGTCTGGAAGGATTACTGAGGAGATTTTTGAAGACTGGATTCAACATTTTGCAAAATTTATAAAAGCTAGTAAAGATGATCCGGTCCTGTTATTAATGGATAACCACTCCACTCATTCAACTTTAAGGTCATATCATTATTGCAGAGATAATGGCATTAAAGTTGTTTCAGTTCCGCCCCACACTTCACACCGGTTGCAACCGCTCGATGTTGGTTTTTTCGGACCATTAAAGAGTGCATACAATCAAGAATGCGATAGATATATCAAAGCAAGAAAACACGAGAAGATTCTGCAAACGGATATTGCGGAGTTATTTAAAACTGCTTTTAATAAAGTGGCAGCTGTAGAAAAAGGGGTCAAGGCTTTCGAAACTACTGGCATTTATCCATTTAACCGATCTGTATTCAGTGATGAAGAGTTCAGTACTTTACTAGTCGATCCAGCGCCAAATGCTGAGCAGAATCAAGAACCGATAATTGCTGAAACAAATGCAATAACACGATTAGGAAAAACACTGCATCCTGTACCTGGACCATCTAAGATAAAACAACACGATCCACCTTCCATGAAAAGAGCACTTCCTATATCACCTACCTCCACAGTTCAACAACCATCTCCATTAAAAGCTCCGTCGCCTATCCCTGGACCATCTAAGACAAAACGTCACCGTACACCTTCCTTTGGTAGTGAATCTTCAGAATTAGAGCTTGAAGAAATTGTAGACGATGAATTGACCGACGATGATGATCCGACACTTCAGCTACCCGTGGAAAATAGAAGCTTTGCAGAACTTCTACCCTTGCCAACAGTAACAACTAGAACCAAATCGCGAAAAACCAAGCATTCCCAGATACTGACCTCAACGCCATTAAAAGAGGAATTTGAAAATAAAGAAGAGAAAAAGCAACAAAAACTGAAGAAGTTAGAAAAACAAAAAGATATTAAACAGGAGAAGCTGAAAAAAGCTTCACGACGTATAGTTCCCGAAAAGGAAGATAATTCTACAAATGCCGACATATGTTCTGTTTGTCAAGAGTTTGGAAAATCAAATGAAGTATGGTGGAGATGCCGTTCATGTGCCGTGTGGACGCATGCAGATTGCACAATCATTGAAAATGCTAAAGATTATGTTTGTAGTAAATGTTGTTGTAACCTTACTTTTTGAATAAACTAAATTTAAAAAATTTGGTTGATATTACCCGATATGGTTGACATTACCCGACTTTATGGTTGATTTTATCCGACTGGTCGATATTATCCAGAAAAGTACCGGTATGAGTTTTGTACATTAGAAAAGAACAAACATTATTTATTCCATTATCTTTTTTTGCCATAACGTTACTTATAGTTTTTGAGGTAATTTCATATACAAAGCGTCTTTATACATATATTACATATACAGTTATGAACAATTTTGCTTAAGTGGTCGATATTCGACCACTCTCCCCTACATTAATTTTGATGAATTGCTAATATCTCAGCTGGGTTTAATTCATTAATTATTTTGTTAAAATATATTCCCTATTAAGAGAAATATTTCAGAAAATATGCCAAAAATATTTTTACTTACTGCGTTCTACGCATATTTCTACTTGGCTAATAAAAAAATACCTGCAACAAAATATAATTTATTAATATTGTTGAACCAATAAAATATTTATATTGATATAAAAGTCAGGAGTGAGATTATGTAACAGGGCTAAAAAACATTTGCGATATACCTGGAAATAATGGGAAGATTGGTGAATTCTTAGATTTCAGTTTTGGAGAGAACTATTAGGTCCTGTTCCATTACCTTCTGATAAGTGTCGGATGGCTTATTCACAAACTTTGTCTTTGTCACTTGACATAAAATAAGAAAATTACAAAACTTTCATTCCCAGTAGCCGATACTTGTCAGAAGGTAGTGGAACAGGCCCTAACTGTCGTATAATATTTGTCTCAACTATCCGGAGAAGTGATAGCCGTTATATACATCAAAAGTATTACCTACGACGGTAATGTTTTGATTCAACTGATACATTTTTCAGAAGTTTTTTATGTGGCGAGCATGGAAATAAAAACATTTTAACGCAATCCATAATCTAGTGGCTTCAGACACAGAAATACATACATTCTTATTCATCAAACATTATTATAGTAAGAGACAAGGAAATTTATGAGCTGCTATTGATGGTTTCCTCCACAACGAAAGAAATATATCATCATCAATGACTGTAGTATTTTGATTCTACTGATACATGTATCATATGAAGTACGAAAATAAAAACATTGTTACAATCTTTAGTCTAGATGCTTCAGGCACAGAAAAACATCAACTCTTCGCCAAAAAATACTATTATAGTAAGATACTGAGGTACCTAAGGAAATTTATAAGCTGTTATGGATAGCTTCCACGACATCGAGGAAGTTCAATTCCTTCCATTGAGTACATGTCCTCGAATAATACTAGTTACAGTACAGTGAACCCCATTAGCTAACTTCCTGTATATGAAGCCATTACACCTAGACGCTGAGTTTGCTAAAATCCAAGGCAACATTCGATGAAACATCCGATGCCGACGAAGCAATATTTTTTATATAAATTAAACGATCAATTCTTATTATAACCAGTCTGATTTTAATTATATTATTTTTACCAGTTATTGTGTAGTTTTGTAACAGTTGTAGTAAATAAAAGTGTTTTTTAAAAAGTGAGTTTCTAAGTGGCAAATCGTATTTGGCGCAGTCAGTAGGATAGTGGAAGAGTCCTTAAGTGATCCTCGTCGTTATCAAGCGTTTATCCACTATCTCCGAAAGAACAAGCTCCAGGGGTAACCATCAATATAGTTAATCCCGAAGCATTACAAGGATTCCAGGAATGCACTCCTCTGTCTCAGAATCTTCTGATTCAGAGTTTAGCATAGACGATACACTACCAAGTATAATAGATTTTAATATAAGTAGAGAAGACTTAGAATTGACGAATTATCTTAGAAACCTAGGTATTGACGATACAGACCTTAATAATACAGTAGAAATTAGAAATAATAATACAGTGGCTCAATTCGACGTTAAAAATTTATGCATTATACCTAATTTTGATGGAAATCCAAACGAATTATTCGAATTTATCAAGATTTCAACTTTATTATTATATATCCTGAACCAGATTCTATTCTATGGTATTGTAAGTAAATTAACTGGTAGAGCCAAAGAAGTAATTTCTATTTATGGATGTGAAACATGGGACGCTGTGAAAGACGTCTTAATTCAAAACTTTGGAGACCAAAGAAACGAAAATTCTCTCACTAGAGATTTAGTCAACCTTCGACAGGGATCTCAAGAAACACCTATGCAGTTTTATGAGAAAACTATGGGACTCCTAAACTGTATTACAAATTACATCGAAGTTCATACCCAAAATCCAGAAATAAAAAGAAGCAAAACGGAATTTTTTAGACAACAAGCATGAACTGCATTCCCAGCAGGCTTACAAGAACCTCTGGGCTCAACTATAAGGGCCATGCGGCCTAATAACCTAGCAATTGCAATTCAATATATTCAAGAAGAGAACAACATCCGATATTTGCCAAGGGGTAATAACTTGCCTCAATCTTCAACTCCAGGAAGATCAACGAGAAACATCAGACGACGAAACGAACCACACTGCAATAGAAGACCCAATATTAGGCATTTCTATATCTGAGAGACCAATCAACTACTACAACAACCAAATCATCTTCAAAACAGTTAATTATAACCCTCAATTTCCAGTAACATTACACATCTTTCCAAACAAACAACGCATGTACGTCCAACTCTCGAAAAACGACCTTAACCCAGATATTATAAATTTCTTTAAGAACCACCTCCAACCGAAAAGGAAATATGCATGTCTCTTTGAAAGCGACGAATTATATAAGCAAATATGCGAAACCATCAGGAAAATATTCAAAAACAACGCTTACGACCTAATTAAATGTAACGTACAACTAGAAGATGTGAATTCAGGATGAAGGCAAAAAGACTTAATAAAAAAATACCATCAAGGCATAACAAATCATAGAGGAATAACTTAAACAGAACTTCAAATATGAAAACGTTATTTCTGACCTAATTTGAAGAAGGATATCGAAGACATCGTTAATTTCTGCGATATCTGTCAAGAAAATAAATATGACAGACTCCCACCAAAACAAAAATTCATGGTCACACCTACACCCACCAAACCATTGGAAATCGTTCATATCGACCTATTTCAAGCCAACGGACAGAAGTATAGTATATTACGTAACGTGTGTTGTGAGAAGCATTTTACGCACGAACGGAAAAGTTACTCACGAAGCCGCGTAGTGACGAGTGCGTAATTCCGTGAGTGCGTAAAATGCGTTACAACACGAGTTACGTACTATACTTTACTTACGACCCACTTGTACTTGTATTTATAATATTATTAAGGTATTTAAAGTGCAAGTAAAAACGTACATTCTCGATGCCCAGACAAGTTTTATAAAAGTCGCTCCTCGATGCCCAGCCAAGCATCTTAGAAGTTCACCCTCGATGCCCAGCCAAGTTTCGTAAAAGTCCGTCCTAAGTAGTATTTATTTTTATTAAAAATGTATGTAGAATTACCGGAATTGCATAAAATAGCGTAAACACCTCTCCACTAAAGTGACATCAATCCCTTGATTACTTCCCTCAAGAATCAAACACCACCCGCGGGATTAAATGGGCCACTTTAGCCGCTTGGTGTATAATATTCTATTGTTTACTAATATGAGATACATTCCGACAGCTAAAAGATCCGGATTGAATGAAACGGAACCAATTATCATATAATTCCAAATAACTCTTGGTATTAAATGCAATATCATATCTGATAAATGTTATCTACCATTTATATAAAGAATAAAATTCAACGTCAAATATCTAAGTCCTCAGTCCAACGGTATGATCGAAAGATTCCACTCAACTTTGATCGAACACTTAAGAATACTCCGAAACACAAAAACAACGTTATCCGTCAAAGAACAAATGCCATATGCTTTACTAGGCTACAACAACTCCGTCCACTCCTCAATGAAACTAAAACCCATTGAAGTACTAAACGGACACCTAAATGCAAGAGATCCTTTCGACATAGATGTGAAAAGAACCTTACTAAACGATTAAATAGAACAACATCGCAAGAAAACGAAAGAAATCTATAGGCAAATCAACGAATGCCTTTCCGAAAATAAAAAGGCCATTATAGAAAATAGAAATAAAACGAGACATACCCCTATCTCATACAAACCCTCTACTAAAATCTACACTAGGAAAACTTCGAAAAGAAACAAATTACTGCCAAGATTTCATCCCAAGACAGTACTAATCGATAACGCTATAACGATAGACACTCCGACAGCTACTGTACATTAGAAAAACATAAAGCACAAATCCGAAAAGGAAACTGATTATAAATCCTCCTCATAGATTTGCATGCCAAATGGGAGAAGAAATCAAAATGAGAGATTTGAAATAAAATCCAGGAGTGCTTCCCCTCAACCTGGGACAAGCAAAGATACGTTCTAACACGTACGATTTTATACACTTTTTCGAACTACAACCTATAATGGAAGAAATCAAAACTATCCATAATCAATATCAAGCAGTAACTAAAACCATAAAAGACGGCCTCAGCTACCCTTATTTTACAAGCTCACAAAATTTCGATCAAGCCCTCCAATTTCGACTAAAATCAGCAAAAGAGAAAATACTATCATGGCATCCAACCTCAAGAAGGAAACGAGGAATTCTTAACGGCTTAGGAAGTATTATCAAGTCCATCTCCGGAAACCTAGACCAGGAAGACGCCGAAATTTACAATACAGCAATACAAACGCTCCAAACAAACCAGGAGAATATTATAAAAAACGTAAATCATCACATGAGCTTAAACTTGAAGACTCTGGAGAAGTTTAACGAAACTGTGACTCTTCTAACACACAACCAAGAAACTATTTTCGAAGAAATAGATCAAATCAGTAAAAATCCAACAAACTTGTATTCGATTTCAATCACTATCTTCAAGCCAGAAATGTACTGGATGAATTAAACCTATCCCTCCAAATTATCCTTCAACTCCTGAACGATCTAGAAGAGGCAATCACATTTTCCAGACTCAACACCGTTCACAATAGTGTCCTGAGAAAAGATGAATTAGAATGGCTAGTGACAAAAATGCTAGAACACCACAGCGAAGATCATCTCCTATATACAAGAGACGAAGACATCCTTAATTCTTACGATATAATAAGCGTAGACGCTCACTACACGAACCACACTATCCTATTTATCCTACACTTTCCCATTTCATATCCTAAGACCTTCACATACTACCACCTATTCCCAATAACTACACAAAATTCTACCATGATTATCCCTCCGAAATTCCATGCAAAAAAACCAGTGCCGAATACTTATGCAACGAAAAAGCGCTGCAAACAACAATGGAAACTGAAGACTGCATCAACCAGATTCTTCAACTGAAGAATGCAGAAGTCTCTTGCAACTATATTCCAGTGCAAATATAGAACACAATCATCCAAAGTCTATCGAATTCCCTCTACGTAGCAATATTTACTGGACCCACAAAAATAACAACTAAATGTTCCACAACAAAACCAATGGTTCTGCAAGGAGTATACCTGATCGAACTTCCGCCAAACAGCGAGTTCAGAGCACTAGAACAAAGGTTTATTAATTCCAAAACCACTATTGAAGGCGAACAATTAACGTTGCCACAGATTAAAATAAGCAACATACAAAAACCAACAAGATTTAAACCACTGAAGATAAACCAAGTGCCCTTAGACGACCTCCATGAACTCATTAAGCAAGCAAACCAAATGGAACCAATAGATGCCGAAAAATGGAACCACATCCACAACCATTTCTGGATGACCTCCATCTATATAGGCGTTACAGTTTTCCCAATTTATCTTTGTTATAGGCTGAAGAAAAACCAATGCAAGAGAAAGGACCAAAGAAAATCCAAACCAACAGAAGGCGAAGAGAACACCAAAGTTTTGTTCGTCCCTTACAAAACTTACCCAGGGGATGGAGAAGTTACAGTACAGTGAACCCCATTAGCTAACTTCCTGTATATGAATCCATTACACCTAGACGCTGAGTTTGCTTAAATCCAAGGCAACATTCGATAAAACATCCGATGCCGACGAAGCAATATTTTTTATATAAATTAAACGATCAATTTTTATTATAACCAGTCTGATTTTAATTATATTATTTTTACCAGTTATTGTGCAGTTTTGTAACAGTTGTAGTGAATGAAAGTGTTTTTTAAAAAGTGAGTTTCTAAGTGGCAAATCGTATTTTACTTTATACGCAATATATAACCCAATGGTGCGAAAATATATAACATACATATGTAAAACAGAGATGTAGAAGTAAAAAACCATAAAAACAATCAATAAGCAATACGGACAGCTTATGGATTCAACAGCAATTAAAGAACTAGCTGTGTGTGTTGTTTCTTGATTTTTTCTATTTTTTTTTACTTCTACATCTGTAATTTACAAATGTATTTTATATATTATTACACTCTTATGACCTGGTTTGATTCGTATTATTTAGTTTTTCTCAATTTCTGTTACACTTCAATTTGTCTTTGTTTTGCATTTTAATGCAAAACAAATTTATTGTAAAACTATATTTTTATTGTTCGGTATTGTTTTTGGTAGCCCTGTGAAAGGTAACGAATTGTACCGAAACGCTGGCAAAAAAATAAAAGTGTAAAAACTAGTAATTATATTTTTATCCGGTTCCACCAAAACTTTTACAAATTTTCAGTCGAATACGAAGCATCATTACATCATGTCCAAACAAATTTCATTAATGTTCAGTCGAAACTGAAGAAGTGCCCTATAAACTCGACAAAAATAAAAAAAACATATGAACTGGAAACAAGCAGCAGAATTGGCACAAAACAGACGTGAGTGGATGAAATTCGTGCATGAATAAGCGCATCATACCCTACACCATCAAATGGTAGAATGGTTCACTGACTTTATATTGTATTGGTTTCTATATTATTTATTATTTGAAACTGAATAATCGTTAAGCATGTATAACAACTCTATCAAAGGGTAGGGTTCAATTGCGCCATTCAAATTTACTCTAATTATTGGATTGTGAAATTAAAATGAACAAACTTATGATTTCAGGAATTTTTTTTTAATTATGGACGTTTATTGACAGAAAATGTGTATACATACACTAGGGAAAAATAAACTACAATTACTTTGGAACAATAAAAATGTTAGATTGATTACTAATCATGAATGCATTCTTCTTTTTTTTTAATGAAGGCCTATTTTAATTTATAGATCTCTAATATAATATTTTAAAACGGTACCTTTTATTTACTAAGGTTGTATGTTTGTAACCTCAATTTCTTTGCTGTTGTACTGTCCAAATAAGCAAACCTGGAGCTGAAGCAATATCACCATCGCTCGTCATCCATGGATGTACTATTGTAGGTACTACTTTTAACGAAGGTTTTTCAATGGAAACATCTTTAGGTAAATATACTTATAAACATAACTTATTATCTCCAGAATTAAAATATAAATCGCATTCTCCTCCTTCGATAACTTCAGCTACACTTTTTATTTACAACTACAGTTACAAGAAGTGAACTTTCACTTTTCCTTTCTAGTTTTTCTTAAATGTTCGATGTCTTCTCTACCGTACATATAGAATTGTACCACGAATGAAAAATGAAGCTTGTATCTAGATGAATTACGATTTGCAATTAACCCGGAGATCACTTGACGTTTATTTCCTACCAAAAACTTTTCAAAAGGTTAGTTTCACTGTTTATACTATGTTTTTCATAAGTTTTTCTTTGAATTTTCCAAGATATTTCTAAATTGACGAGTTAAATTATATATTCCTTCCACTTTGACGTTTTAAAAATCACTGACGTTTTCCATTCACCATCCATAATCAACATCGTTAAGGGTTGCTATGGAAACTCTTCTATATATTATGAATTGTATAAACAAATATCAAGTCATCTTACAAACCCACTCAAAGGATAACATTATTAGTTTTCTACTCCCGTATTATAATACGCGAATTAAATATCTGCTTCCGATTCATTAATATTGTTCATAATAACGCGGATTTTCATTTCGATACAGATTTTGGCCAATGAAAATACGTACTTTTCATTATGAAACGAATTTTCGGCCAATAGAAAATTGATGTTGAATATCAACTATCAAACTGACATTTCATAATACGCACGGCTACATGCATTTTTGAAGCGGAAATATGGAAGGATACGTTGGAAAGAAATCCAAAACATTCCAGCCAAACGAGCTCTGGAAATTCATCGAAGAAGCCCCAGATTATGATTATTTAATAATAAAGGTAAGCAAATCTTTATTTTGAAATTCTTTTGAAAAACCTTCCTGTTTATTTCCGCTTGATACAATGATTTAATTTGTATATGCATAATGTGCGTACTTTTTCATACAAGTCTTCGTAGCTTAGTTGGTAACGCTTGCGGTCGTGGCGCATGAGTACGTTGCAGATCGTGGTTCACATCCTGGGAGGGTTGAAATTTTATTTTTAGAATATAATGTATTTTCTTGGAAGAAAAACTAATCGCATTGTTTGTATATTTCTCTTTATCAAAGTGGAATCATTGCAATTAAATAATGCTATTTTTTTACAGGTTGCCTTAATTATGGGAATTATGGGAGCTTATTTGAAATTAATTCTTGTTTTCATTTTATTTTTTATCGGTCGTAGAAAAAATAGTGTATGCAACTCTCATGTAATGGTTATTAATACACTCGCATGAAACATACGCAACTCGCCTTCGGCTCGTTTCGTATCTCGGTTAATGCTCGTGTATTAATAACCTTCATTACATGATCGTTGCATAATATACTATTTTATAATTCGCGTATAAACAAGACTTCATTATAACATTGTTTACAGTGTCACAATGAAGGTCTTTGAACACTGTTATAGTAATTTTTAGTGTACAGTTGGTTATTGAATTTAGTTATATTTTTATTTGACATTTGACTTTAACCTTGACACAAATTATAAATAAAATGGTCTAGCGTTGTTCTAACTAGCAAATTATTATACTAAAGGTAAATTAGAATGATTTATATATTAAAAATAACATTGAATATTCATTCTCTTTTTATTTGAATGAAAGTTTGTTTACAATTTACACAATTATTCGGTTATATTATGTCAAACGTCAGAAGTGCTGAATAAAACCATCTGTGATTTGACCAATTAGGAATCTACAGAATTGCCAACTTAAATTCAAACCACTCCTCCTAGTTTAAAAACAGGGATTATATGAAATTCTATTTTATTTAAATAATTAAATAAATGCGAATTATAAAAAATATTGTGTAAAACTTGTGCCACAATGACTTTCTGTAGTACTCGTACTACAAAACGAGTCATTGTGACCCTTGTTTTAGAAATAACTATTTTCTACGTCCTATCTTTAAAGTACCTTGTATTTCATCGGTTTGCAGCACTTAAAGTGATTGTTTATGGTTAGAGTGAAAAAAAGTAAAAAAGCGTTAAAAAAAGTGCCATAACGTTAACTTTATTTCACGCTTCCCATAAGCTAACACAATGAATTTTGGCTGGGCATCGAGGATGGACTTTCATGAAACTTGGAATACGTATAATTGTAATTTACCGAAGGAGCTTAATTAAAATATCCCAAATTTCTATTTGAATTTTATTTTTTTGTATAGGGCTGTGGAAAAAATAATGTATGCAACATGTGCATAAAGTGTATTTTTTTCACTCAGGGAATTGCCATTTCAAACGAACTGATAACCCATATATTAAAACATAAATGGAGATCATTAAAAGAACACACAACTCTCACATATGAAGAATTCATAGAAGGAATAATGCTAATCCAAAACAATAATTTTTTTCAATATAAAAAAGATTTTCTTGATCAACTCAATGGGTGCACTATGAGTTCACCAATTTCATCAACCCTTGCACAAATTGTAATGGAATACCATGAAGAAAATGTGCTTAATCAAATAAATTTCAATATATTATTGTTTAAAAGATACGTTGATGATTGCTTAGCTGCCGTAAATAGAAAAAATACTCATACTCACAAATACGCCATGAACAAGAAACAAATAGTAGTTATCATATCTACAATAGGTTAGTAAATAAGCTTTTAAATAATGAAATTATTTGTGATCAAAAAACAATATCTAGACTTGAAAATAATCTTATTGAATCGGAAAATCATATAATTAACACAACCAATGATCTCGTTTTCGAAAATTTCTCTAATAGACAACAGGTTATTTATAACAAACTATTGTTTAAAATAAAGATTATGCAAAAGAGCAAACTTAATAATCTAATTGAGAAAAAAATTAATTCAGTTCTCACAACACAAGACAGTTGGATTAAAAATATATCAGATACAGAGATACATTTTTTATCACTATAGACCCTAAATTCAGCATTGAACCTATAACTTCCAAAGACATTTCAATAAAAACTATATTAGCTAATGTTGATTACATGTCATCGTTTATAGAAAACGAATAAGTAAGAAATATCGTTATAGCTAAAACAACAAATATTTTAACTAACTATATTCATGAACCCAAAAAATCTTCTATATTCAGAGAACTATTACATAAAACTAAAAGACTTCTGGGAGAATATCTGATTTTAATAGTCATAACATCTGACAAAGGTAATATTACAGTTATAATGGAAAAACCACATTATTTAGATTTATCTAAAGAACTAATAGATAATAATACATCATATAAAGAACTCAATAATGATCTAACTCTTAAAACAACTAATAATTGTAACAAATTAATAAAAAAATTATTTCATAAAAAACAAATTGATGAAAATACAAAAAAATAATTAACTAACTATAACGGTATTTCCGCAAAACTTTATTGTTTACCAAAAATTCATAAACCCACATTATCAGCTAGACCAATTGTAGCATCAATTAATACTCCAATTGAACCTCATACTCTTTGGTTAACTGAAATATTGGCAAAATCTTACGACTATTTCAATGAATATTATGTTGAAGATTCCTTGAAAAAGAAACATTTTCAGGATTAATTACATTTATTTTTAATAATACATTTTTCTCTTATAACAACTAAAATGACCAAAATATGAAACACCTATGCGCACTTCAATATCTCCTATATTCGAAGACTATGTCATGAATTATATTTTAGACTATTTTATTTCTGTTTCACCCTTTAAGTTGTTATTCATCTAAAAATATGTAGGAAATATAATATTATCCCTTCCATGTGCTGAAATCAATAATATACTCTTTTACTTCAATAGTTTCGATCCTCATATACAATTTACAATGGAAAGGAGAATACAGAACAATCTTTACCTTTTCTTGATACCAAATTTATTAGAAATAATGATAATAGAATTTCAATTGACTGGTATAGAAAACCTATCAGTTTCGGGGAGATATATAAATTACCATTCATATCATCCACGTAATACAAAAATTAACTTGATTAAGCAGATGAAACATACAGCCCTACAAATTTCTAATCCAATACTTCAACATAAAAATCTAAAAATACTTTACAAACTTTTCAATAATAACATAATCCGAAACGAAGAAAACGGTGACATTGTAACTACTAATAATACATGTGCAACTTATATTTATTTACCATAATATAAAATTTGTCACACCTAAACTTTCCAGAGACCAGATTAACCACATAATATAAAAATTGCGAATAAACAATGTGTTACAACAAATTCAATTTTTAGTGAGATCAAAGACAAGACTCCTACTAACAAATTAACAGATATAGTTTATGAGATTCCTTGCAATATCTGCAATAAGAAATACATTGGTTACTCCAAAAGATCGCTAATCAATCGAATCGCCTCTCATAAAAGAGACACTAGATTATATACTGACAGATGTGTTTTAGCTGATCACATGTTTTATGAAGGCTATTCTATGGATTATCAATCTGCCAAAGTTTTGACAATAGAAAGTAATTATAGAAAACGTCTTTTTTTTGGAAACTGCGTATATTGCAGATTAAAATTATTGCATAAATAAAAAAACAGATTTAAATAACCTTAGTGTTATCTACGAGTATGCCTATCTTTTAAATATCAAAAAAAGAACACAACATTCATAACAATCTTTGATTTTATGGAAAATAAATCAAAATTATAGTAGTTGAAGATGAAATAGTTTTTTTGATTACATATTGTTTTTTGAGTTTTTCGTTGATTTATGTTTAAAAGAATTTATTATAAAAATTACAACTCTACCAAAATTCTCGGTAGATTTTATGTAAGTATTTATCATTCTATTTTATTTTTAATAACGTTAACATTGACCAATAATTTCTAGCCCTTGAAAATGGATAAAAGTTATTTGAAAGCTCGGGAATAAATATCTGAAAGAGTGTACTCTGTGGTTTTATTGCCACATCCCCACCAAAATATCCGTTACATCTTAATTGCCAAGTATCTTTCTCCGAATTATATATATATATATATATATATATATATATATATATATATATATATATATAAGAAGATGTAGGAATATCGCGTGATATGTTAACAACAACAAGAAAGAGATTCATGGGTAATTCACGCAAAGTAAAGGGCTACTGAAATAGAGTGGTTACCGTGGACATGCATGTTTTTGGCTCATTTTGCCTCATCAGCACGGCATAACCAAATAATGATGTGAAATTTGGGAGCAAAGATGTTAATCGAAACATGGGAAAACACAAAATAACGGATTTCAGCAGGGAAACCAAACGCTCATTTGTGTCTTCAATTGGAAGATCCCGAGTTTTCAGGACATCAACCAACATCGACACGGAGGCGCATATAGCCCCCCCGCCATGAACCTTCCGACCCATAGTAAATAAATAAGAAGATGTAGGAATATCGCGTGATATGTTAACAACAACAAGAAAGAGATTCATGGGTAATTCACGCAAAGTAAAGGGCTACTGAAATAGAGTGGTAACCGTGGACATGCATGTTTCGATTAACATCTTTGCTCCCAAATTTCACATCATTATTTGGTTATGCCGTGCTGATGAGGCAAAATGAGCCAGAAATATGCATGTCCACGGTTACCACTCTATTTCAGTAGCCCTTTACTTTGCGTGAATTACCCATGAATCTCTTTCTTGTTGTTGTTAACATATCACGCGATATTCCTACATCTTCTTATTTATTTACTATGGGTCGGAAGGTTCATGGCGGGGGGGCTATATGCGCCTCCGTGTCGATGTTGGTTGATGTCCTGAAAACTCGGGATCTTCCAATTGAAGACACAAATGAGCGTTTGGTTTCCCTGCTGAAATCCGTTATTTTGTGTTTTCCCATGTTTCGATTAACATCTTTGCTCCCAAATTTCACATCATTATTTGGTTATGCCGTGCTGATGAGGCAAAATGAGCCAGAAACATGCATGTCCACGGTTACCACTCTATTTCAGTAGCCCTTTACTTTGCGTGAATTACCCATGAATCTCTTTCTTATATATATATATATATATATATATATATATATATATATATATATATATACATTCACGGCGTGAAGTGGCGTCCGCCCATGTTAAAATCGCGGTAGCTGTGGCCTCCGCGGCACTATGACATCCGATATAGGGACGTCACAGTGCATCAAGCTCCAAAATATCGCAAACGGTTCAGTGAATGCTTGGGAGTCTATTGCTAATGAAATCAGCAGGACGTCACTTTGGTCGTTTTTTGTATAAACCTATACACCAAGGTTCACAGGTTCTCCGTACGCGGCGGTATAGTAGCACACTTATATAATTATTATACATCTGACGCACAAAGTGGCATCCGTCAGTACACATATCGGAGAACGGTATAGTTTGGCGTCTGTATATGTATTTTTCTCGCGTAGTGGCATCCTGGCAGTGTTGCCGATCTCACTTTTGGTTATAGAAAGCGTTTATCATTGAATGTGATGATTTACATATTTTTTAATTTATTGATACCATTGTTGACAGTGCGGAGGATGCTAGTAATTGCAGAATATCTACCGTTATTAATAGAAAAATTATATTTTCGTTCTACAATTCACTTAAATTTGATTTTGAGGTGAAATAAAAAACTACTGGCGATAAAAATGAGTAATTCTGGCGATAAAACAAACTGAAAAATCCTGATTTTCCGTAAGTAAGGGGAAAATGTATTGAATTTTCCAACGTAATCCACGAGATGAAGTAAAATTACTACTATTCTCAGGTTAATTTTCACTATAGCAGAAATAGTTTTTTTTGTGAAAATTCCGATAACCTAAATGCAATCAGATTACTAGGTGGATTGTTAGTAGTTGACCTAGAATATTGAGTTTCACAAAAATTTCGGAGACGTTGAAACTCTCTCTGGCATATACAGGGTGTATCAATGATAACTGTATGGACAATAACTGCATCCTTATTTGATCTAAGGCAAATAATGTCAAATAAAAATTGTAGAGGGCAATAAAAGCTATGTATACACTAGAGTTTTTTTTTCTCAACACCATAGCGGTTTGGTCTGTTCAGTACTGCACCACCGGTTCCTAACAGTGCAGAGCAAAAATGAAAGCTATGTTCCAATATATAGGGAGTCTGATAAATGCAAAACTTAAACATGTGCTAATGGTTCTACTGGTGTGATGTCTGTATACAGGGTAGCCCAGACCAACATACAATTATTCCTACAGAGTGAACAAGAGCTGAAAATAGGACGATTCAAATCAACTTTCCTTTAAATGCTCCATTGAGCCGTGTGAGTTTGATGAAGGTTTTTTTTCATACTTTTGAATAATTCGAAATACGTGAAAAGTTAGGCTCTGAATTTTGAAGAAAAAATTTGAAACAGACTTTCAAAAAGAAAAGTGTCAACACGAAATTTAAAAAAAAGCCTTGAATTCACTTGAATTGCTAGACTTAGGTGTAACGCTGATGAAGATCATATCAAAAGAATAAGGAATCTAAAGAGATAATGAAATAGTGAGGAATCCATCATGACTGAGTACAAATTTTAAGATCAGTATCATCATTAAAGCTCTTTCTATTGTGCGTTTTAGATGGAATAGACATAAAAAAATATTTTATGAAACTCATACAAATGTTCGTACAAAAAATAAAGAGTACATATTCCAATTAAACATGTTTTCTATTTATGTATAGTTTGCCAACGAAATTACTAGCCAGCCCACTATTTTGTTATTAAATGGGCGGTCGGTTTGAAATTTGAGTGATTTGTATAGGTACATTGGATGAACATTTCAGGTATTTATTCATCTGACTGTCATTTCCGGTTCAATCGGAAACTTAACGAACTTGTCATTACGAAAGGAGCTCCCTAAATGTTTTTTAAATTTGGATTCTAAGAAAAAGTATGTTAAACATTTATCGTATCCTTGACTTATCTTTGACGATGTTTGAGTCGTACATTTTATCCTTTCTAACAAAAAGTGAAAAGTGTGTGCGAGAAGTCCGATATTATTTTTCAATGTCATTTCATACGTATGTAGGTATGATAAGAACAATAACATTCCTCCCGATTCTACAAGAGGTGGTGTTACATCTGACAGTCAGATGTTGATGACGTAAAATATTTATTTCAAGTGGAAGCAAAGTATTAAACCCCATATTCAATATGTTCCAGAGTGTTTTGGGTCTAAAGTTCCGATTTTCAGAGGTATCATGATGACATTTACAATGCTGGGATTTTGATTAATATGATGATGAGAATTAATGGCTGCATGTGAATAATTTATAACGTTGAAATTTTCTGAATATGGGACTTAAGTTATTTTCCAAATCAGCGTCTGCATATCAAATTTTACAGCATTAGAATCGGAAGGAATGCTTTTAGTACTGGAACATACAAGGCTGCCGAAATTCCAATGCAATATATTTAGGATTTCTGGTATAATAGTTTATTTTATTTCAAACTGATAAAATGAGCGACTCATTTGACATGTCTTGGAACCGTCATAGCTTAAGATAGAGTATGACGTATGATACATGTTTCAAGTTTTCAAGAATCCAAATATCAAAAAATATTTAGGTTATTCTATTTGAAAAAAAAACTTCATTGAATTTCCATTTGTACCCTAAATTATAGTCAGATGTTTGAATACCTGAAATATTAATCTTCATGTCAAAATTCATAAATTCAACATGGCGGACGAGATTTGTGATTATCGTCCAATTGTGGGTTGAGGTTACGAATTTAGCCGGAGATTGTCAAATTTCAATATCGTGGCTCCACGATGGCAAACCAGTTAATCATAATAGCTCAGAACTCACGGAATACTCGTAATTAACTTATAATAATGAAGCTGCATCAGAAATGCATAGACTAACGAGACTACTGAAAGCATAAAATAAAATCATAAAAAAACATTTAATGACAAACTTTTATTCAAATGCGCTAGAAAGTAAACAATAATTTCTTGGGATGTAAAACGTGGATTATTCTGTAGGTTACAGATTGGAAAGCTTTTGTATTTGAACTGAAAAATTTTGCAGCATGCTCTATGTAAAAAAAGTTATATATAAAGTATCGTTCAAATTGTGCCACCCTCAAGTTTTTATTTTCTAATACGAATCTATATTTTTAATTGCATTGATTCAAATGCCAAGAGTCATGTTTCATATCGGCGTAGTATTTACATCTGAACTTCAGACTGTTTTGGAAATATTGAACTATTACCGGTAAAATTTCAAATCTACAATAATTTAACAAGATCTTGTTGTATGATCAACTTGACATTGATCCACTTCTTACTCACTGATATTTATCAATAACAGCTGTTATGGAATATTAAGAGAGGTTAAAATTGTTCTGGTCATAGTTCAATATACAAAAAGTTGTTATGGCAAAGTTTTGGAAAATCCTCGCAACATAAAAAAATTAGGCAAAAGAACAATTTCAAAATTTCCAATTTTTCCGGTATAACTGCAGCACTGAAGAAGCTAGATTGTCTGGAATGGAATAAATGACCTCGGAAATACACAAATTTGCCCCCATTTAACTATCCCTATATCTCTTACCGTTACCATGATCCCAATGCATAGACTCGAATTTGAATAGCACTGTATAAGAAGTGTGGAAAGTGACATATTCCGGACGAGTGCAGGAAATACAATTTCTAATGAGTTATGCACTCTATTTTTCCTACGACCATGAATATACAAATGGTGTGAATTATGAGTATTAAAATATGAATTCTGAGTATATAATTACTATCATGCGGAGTAACAGAACGCAAATATTGTTTTTGGTTAGTCCGCATTCGGTCCTCCCTATTGCTCATTTTCCTAATACGACTATTCAATTACTGGACTTCTTGCTTCAGACGGTTTCTGTCGTAAGACGAAGTCCATATTTTCATTCTTTTTCTTTTAATTATACATTAATTTAATTTTAATTGCTTCTCTACGTTATCTAATTTTAATTTTGTTTGACGTTTGCATAATTATGTAAATTTTCCTGATTTTAATAAAATTTTCCTACAATATATTTTCCATATTACCTACTGACACATCTTGGATTCTGCTGGATGCCACGGGCATGTGACAACTTTCCTTTTATAATACTTTTCATGTGAATGATATATACATTTAAGCCCTGATGATAGTTCAGTGTGCCGAAACTAGTTACCCCTGTAACTTGTAATAATATATGCTGTAGTACGTATTTTCCGTTTTACTTATTGCTATTTCCTTGCATAATATATTTGAGATGATAGACTTTTTCATTAACATTAATGTAAGTTATAATCTCTGATAAATTACAAATACAAATTGAAAATCATTTCAGATATTTTTGGTTGTGGTATAAATAAAAAGTCAATTATTTATGAGTAGTTTGTTTGTTTACAGAGCTGATTCAAAGTTTAATTTCGTTGATATAGATGTTAAGTAACTCTAAATATGATAAAAGAATATATAAAATGAGTAATGTGTCTCTCTCATTTGTAATAAAGTATGTCAATGTACGCACCATTATAGAGTCAATCTTCGGTAAGTTACAGCTATTTCTTTTGATGGATCCAGTCTCCATTCTGATAAAAATCGTAAAATATTATAGTTGTTCCCACAAATTATCAAGAAAAATAGTTTATATTCATGACTGGGTTATGAAAAATAAGTTCAATTTAAAACGAATAATAAGATGTTATTTTAGGTTTCTAAAAACTATCTTTTAAGTGTAAAATATAGCTTCACATGGATTTGTACCAACCGTCAACATCCCTATTACTAGAAAATATGTTTCATTCTCCTCTCTCAAAAAAAAAATAAATACATATCTAAAATTACTGGAAGTCACTTTGAACGCGATATATATACAATATACAGGACACACCGATTCTTAAAGAAATTCAAATTTACCTACTAATATTCGATCAAGGTCCCCGTGTTGCCAAATAATAGGAAGCCACTCTGTGCGTGATCTCTATGCATTGGAGCTGATCTATATACATATTGTGTATATTGGAGGATGCCAGAGCGCTACAAATCTATACGGACGCCACTTCTACCGCTATCGCGATATATATATATATATATATATATATACATATAACAACAGAGAGATTCATGGGTAATTCACGCAAAAAGGAAAAGGGCATGTTTCTGCCTCATCAGCCCTCCTCAGTGCGGTATACCCAAACAAGGGTGTAAAACTTGGGAGCAAAGCTGTTGATAGAAACATGGAAAAACACAAAACAACGGATTTCAACAGGAAACCAAAAAGCAACATTTGTGTCTTCGTTTGGGTTTCCTGTTGAAATCCGTTGTGTTTTCGTTTGTTTCGACCAACAGCTTTACTGCCAAGTTTTACACCCTAATTTGGTTATACCGTACTGAGGACGGCTAATAAGCTAGAAACATGCATGTCTGCGGTTAGCACTCTATTTAAGTACCCCTTTTTCTTGTTGCGTGAATTACCCAAGAATCTCTTTCTTGTTGCTGTTTACATATCACGCGATATTCGTACATCTTCTTTATATATACATATAAATATATATATACATATATATATATATATATATATATATATATTATAAACAAAAACAAAAGAAAAAATCATGGGAAAGCACTTAAAAATAAAGAGGTTACTGAAGAGAAGTGGTAACCGTAAACATGCATGTTTCTAGCTACGGTTACCACTTCTCTTCAGTAACCTCTTTATTTTTGCGTGCTTTCCCATTATTTTTTCTTTTGTTTTTGTTAAATTCACGCGTTATCCCTCTTTCGATCTTATATATATATATATATATATATATATATATATATATATATATATATATATATATATACTCGTATATATATTATAATATATTTTATCTTATTTTAGTTATTTTTATTTATAATTTATCTATGGTTTTATACTGTTTATGAATTGTTGAATTGGCTAGCTCAGGTTATATGATTTATATTTTTATTTATTAGTTTAATTTAATGGAGAACATGAGAAACTTACTCTCGTTGGGTTCAAGATAATTAAAATATATGTAATTTGTATTTACCAAATATTACCTTACCATTGTCTCCTACAAAAATAGTGTGAGTGTTAGCGCGGAACATACCCATTCAACCTCTATGATATCATACCTTTGTCTATCATCAATATATGACATAAATAAAATGCAGAAGAGTCAAAATTTAGTATATATAATTATGAATCATCAAATTGAAAAACATTATCACTATTAAGGAAAAAACTTCTGTTAAACAAATTACTATTACAAATTACTATATACAAATTGAAAATTCTTATACTTAGAAAATTATTAGTGTTGAAATTTGGCCAAATTAGTTATATATATGTCTGAATTGTTTTAAATGGTACCATATAAATTATATATACACTAACCTGTTCATAACACTTGGAAGTCTCTTTATGTGCACTCTATTCCTGTTCTCCCCTCCTGGAATGAAGCTGGACTCTCTTCAAATCGTGGAAATAAATTCTATAGTTTGGATCGCAGGTAAGTCAAACTAATTCCTTAAATTGTTCTTCAAACTTGACTCAAAATGTTTTACGATGATATTAAATGCTTTTAATCAAATACATGAGACCATCATGTAGGAATTTACTCAAAATTTACGCATAGCGTCCCTTCTCAAATTCAATAATTGATAATTTCCACAAATAATGGTTATTTACAAATATTTTCTGCTCTAAATGTTTCTTAGGTTATACTTTATCATTTATATTCAGTTTTGACTTAAATTTCAAACAATTTTCACTTATTTTAGTTAAATTTTTAGAAAGATTTTCTTACATGTCCATTTTCATAAGCATCACACCACACACTTTCCTGTTTTTTTTTAATCAACAAACTTTTGTTGCTAGTCTTGTTATTCGAAACAAAACACTACTGAGTTGCTAGATATTTCACAATCTTTTTATTGAATGTTTAATAGTCAATTTAATTGTCTTCTTCTTATTCCTATTGTTATTAATTATTTGTGTAAAATTTCAAAATAATTCATTATACCTATTTACATGCGAACAATTTCCAAAATATACCTTATATTTATTTATAATGATAGTATCTATCCCACTTTAAATTTTAAATATCAATGAATGTACAATCATTACGTCCTTAAAATCTTTCATAATGTCTTTCAATTCATTTCTTATATATAATTTACCAATTTTCTCATATAAACTTGTCCTATCATTTAATACAATTACATATTTAAAACATTCCATCCGCTTTGCAAATATTCAATACTTCAAAATTCTAACTTGCTTCTGTGGTTGAATATATTTCTATGTTTTAGTTCTATGCTACATGACATGAAGTTGTATTGACAGTTCAATGCTTTCATTTCGGCAAATGTGATAACTTGTCTGTATATTAGTATATAATATCCTGTTTATTATCATCTAATAATAATAACTTTATGTTCTTTTCAGATTCATTTTGATATTCCAGATAAAATATACAGATGATCAACTGTGCTGCTAATAAAACAATATGAATTTATAATTTACCAGCGATGGATTAAAATTTATGACTCATTGTTTACAACTGAAATCTAAGGTAACGATTTTCAATATTATTGTTGTATTTATATAGTTATAAAGGATAATTGATATCATAGGTGTTTGATTTGGTATGAGATATATTCCTTACTCATAATTATACGTATAAATGATAATTCTATCTGTCTGAAGAAAGTAATCTCTATTCACCATCTGACAGAGTTCAAATTTCATATATTTGTGTCTCATTCTCTTCACTATTTGCTACGATAAGTTCAATATATATATATATATATATATATATATATATATATATATATATATATATATATATATATTTTGGTTACTTTCTTGGATTAAAGGTCAAATATACTTAAAAAATATAAAAATATAAAATTTAACAGCATTGAAATCATAATTTGTCCGTACTAACGATAAAGTATAATAAGGAAAAATATTAATTATGATAAAAAAATTACAACTAATCTATAGAGAGACCAATTTGTATTCAGTTCAATGTCCAAGCAATGCGTGATAAATATGTACCTGTTCAGAAATTGTTTTGTCTTTCATGTGATATCTGAAATAATGAAAGAAAGGTAATAATTTATATTGTTTTCGTGTAATTTGATTTTATAAATATTGACAGAATTTTAATTTATACATGTAATAATTTTAGATTATTTTATTAACCAGAAGATGACTTCATAAGTCGAAACGTACGTCGTTATTAAATGTTTTTTTAAGTATATTTGACCTTTAATCCAAGAAAGTAACCAAAATATATCTTAAGTGGTCAAGAAAGTAAATAATTTAAATATATATATATATATATATATATATATATATATATATATATATATATATATAATCCGAAGAAAGATACTTGCCAATTAATATGTAACGGATATTTTGGTAGGGATGTGGCAATAAAGCTTTCGAATAACTTTTATTCATTTTCAAGGGCTAGAAATTATTGGTCAATATTATCGTTATTAAAAATAAAATATACGATAATATGTATGACTACACGCTGTATGTATAAAAATCGCATCTTTTTATGACTACACACGGTATATATAAAAAGGGTTCTTTTATGACTACACCATGGATATATAAAAATCGAATTTCTATGACTATACCCTGTATATATAAAAATGCATCTGTTATGACAACTTCCTGTATATAAAAAAATACTGAATCTTTTTAACTACAACCTGTATATATAAAATAATTGCATCTTTTATGACTACACCCTGTATATAAAAAAATTATGCGTCAGTCGAAAACTAACAGCGTCAGAAGTGAAACTTTTTATGTTTTATGACGCAATAACCGCCAATGAGTGTACAAAGAGAATTCATAAATATCAACAACATAAAAAACTATAATTTAAAAAAATTAAAACAAAAATTATTTTCAAAATAAAAACAATAATTTTTCGGATAGACTATAAAAAACTATTTACAATAAAAGACAAACAAAAGTAAATATTCTTTTTAAGAAATTTGAATGCATATTACGTATCCTTCCTTTTTAATACCTAAGAAAAGTTCTGGCCGCCCATGGGAGTATCGAACCCGCGTTTTTCGTTTGATTTTAAATCGAGTCGAGTGATGACAGAAGGGGAGAACAGCGCTGCGTTTATCTCACTAAGTTTAAGTACAAATGATAATTAGAGCTTCACAAAACTTGTTAGCCTTTACGAGATTACCTCGTAACCAAAACCTCTGTAGTGTCCCATAAAAAGTTTCACTTCAAAAATATTTCCATAAATAAAGCAACACTAGTTACAACGACTTTCTCTGATGAACTGAGACTTAATTGCTCTTCTACGTACAGGTTAGCAAATATAGCTGAAAGTTTGAAAGTGGACACGCCCACGATGCGCGTTGGTCTCAATGCGGAAAGGAGATAACACAGTTTATGCTTAAACTTTAATGAGTACAGAACTTATCTGTACGGACAAGTATACCTGTTTATTTCCTTTTTCAATATATTTCAATACTCTTGTTACGTTTTATTACATATTTTTTTCAAAATAATACAAATAAATACACAATGCAAAGAAATTTCCTAGTTTTTATCGCCTTAATTTTAAAGGTAAACAATTTCTATATTAATTTCGCACTGGATTATACCAATATCGGCAGAAATTATTAAGCGCTTTTTGTATCCTTTTCTCCCCGAATGCGTTCTCACTTTATCGTTCGCGCAGCGAAGTGGGGATTGATAAACGGAATAATATGATCGCCATCAATAAACAATGCCCTGCGACTATTCTCGGCGTCTCCTCTTTGTGCGGATCTTCGTTAATTTTTTCCGCCTCTCTCACAAGGAGTTTAACAGTTTTGTTAGCTCGACGAGTTAACTCTCATGACAAAACGCTAGTGTCCCATAAAAATTTTACTTCAAAAATACGTTATCTTTATGACTACTCTCTGTATATAAAAATGGTATCTCTTATGACTACACCCTGTATATAAGAAAAAATACGGTATCTTTTGACTCTGTATCGCTGCTTGGTTGCGTGGGTGGTCAACCACCTTCAAACACCTGTTGTATCATATTACCAGCAGCGGCGGGGGACATCAAAGAGATAAGAATTTTCCCACGGTCGGTAAAAAGTTCCCACCGCCAAGTGGCCCACCCTCTATATAAGTACTAAAAATTTTAAAGAAGTTTGTGCTTCATTCAAACTTGGAGAGTAGAGTTTCTAGTTCCATCTACACAAGTGTCAAAGTGAAAACATTTGCTAGAGAACTATGATTTCTAGTTGTTTTAAACGTGATATTATATTATCATTATCAATATTATTATCATAAAATTTGTGGATGTCTCTTAATGACAAATAAATTAATCAATAGAATATTTTATTTGAGTGACTAGAATAACCACACTTTTTTATCGATCCGTAACTGCAACTTCTTGATATAATAAATGGAGATATAACTAACAGTAGTCTTTTAATAGAACTTCCTGGTACATAAAACTATATAGATTGAGACAGTTAGTTTAACGACTTCTGGAAGGTTTTGATTAATGACAGTTTCATCCTGTTATTAAATCCACTAGTTGACCATTTATCAAATATATTAATAAAAAATACGACAACAAAATGACCAAGCCCATATTTTATTACTAGGTATAAATAATTCTAATCTAGATTTATGGCATTTCGCGATACATTTGTATTGATCTAAAATGTTTTTTTTCTATTGTCAGAAACTTCTGATTCCCCAAAGAGAGAGAGAGAGAGAGAGAGAGAGAGAGATAGAGAGAGAGAATATGTTTCATTAGCATGAGAAATGGATTTTTGTGGACAAAGCTTGCAACAGTAAGTGAACAATAAAAAATTTCGTTCAATAGATACAAAAACATCACACGTGTCACAGATACCAAATTCACATACAAGCTTTACTGTGGTCATAATATGAAAAATGTAGAGTATATCAGGAGAAACATGAAAAATCTAAAATTATTTAGAACTGAATACTTGAAATAATGAGATACAAACATTTGAGTATATTTGATGAAATCAAACTATTAAAACCGATGGATGGAAATTCCTACTTGCACCATTTTCAGTTTCAAAATAGCAATTTTGTTTCCTTATAGTACGACGTTGGAGTATGGATTTAAGTGATATAATGTTTCCTTTAAGAAAACTTTGTTGTTTTTATTCCAAATTCCAAGACTGATTTGAAGTACAGGGGAAGATTATTGTGGAGTTATTATTTAATCTAAAATATCTCTGTTTACATTTATCCATCCCTGAGTATATTATGTTTTGCAGTTAAATAGTATGAATTCATTTTGAATGGAGATCTTCCCTAACTGTATCCTGTAGGTCAGTAGTCTGGCAATTTGATTGCGAACGATTACAAAAATGAAGAAAATTGTGTCACCTTACTCTCACTATTTTATTATTAAGATTTATGACAGGATTTATGCAGTTTGCTTTTTTCTTCTTCTTATACGATGATATTTTGGACAAGACAATACGTATATTGTGTAAATATGTGATTCGTTTGTCTTTTTTCAGAAATTATAATTTATTTTTCATTTCAGCTTAACGTGCCTCGCGCTGGTCATTGGTACAGAAAAAATAATCACAAATATTTACATGAAATTAAATAACAACTATTACTATTCTTAAATTCGATTTTATGGTAGAGATGTATAGCTTTCAGAAACTGTGAGACTTTTTTGATCTCAGTGGGGCAGTGGAGCATTTCCTTGAGGTTAGGCCTTAGGTCAAATCGTTGATATGTAGCGGAAAATTGTTTGCCGTCAGTAAGTATGTGTTTAACGGTCAGTATAGCATTACAGCTATGGCAAATAGGACGATTTCCTGAAGACATCAAATAACCGTGTGTGAGTTTGGTGTGGCCGATTCGAATTCTTCTGATTATAGCGGCCTCTCTCCTTGTTAGAAAGCTAAGGGAGAGATGAGAAGTAGATGAATGAATATCGTAAAGTGCTGTCGTACTATTACGCCATAGATATCGCCAAGATTCTTGCGTAAAGTTTTTGAAGTGGAACTTGAGGTCAGTTGCGAGTTGGACTACGCGTTTTGGATTGTTGCTAGAAACAGCTTCTTTCGCGTGGCGATCCGCACTTTTGTTACCAGCAATTCCATTGTGAGCTGGAAGCCAGATGAGAGAGACTGTTATATCATGAGCAACGAGTTTGATAGATGTCATGGTTGTTCTGGACAATTGGGTGGTCAGTGAAGATATTTTAAATGAGGGAATTGAGGAAAGGGAATCAGTGCATTTTGGAATATTTTTGTTGGGGAGGGAGAGATATTTGAAAGCCTGAAGAATGATGTGAAGCTCACCGTGTGGACGCTACACACTGAAGGTAAAGTGAAGGAGCCTATGAGTTCATGTTTCGACGTAACTGCACAACCAACTGCGGAGTCAGTTTTGGAAGCATCTGTATAGAGTGTTGAATTGTAAGATTTTTTTGTAGTAAAACCAGGAATGATTTCTTTACAAGTGCAGTGCGTGACTCATGCTTATTAAAAATGGTGAGTGAGGTATCGCTTATAGGAATAATTTTGGACCATGGAGGAGAAGAAGGTAGAGGAAGCGGGGAGGTCAGAGAGAGGTGAGTATCTTTAAGTAATGGAGCGAGCAATTGGGGAATAGATTTAATAATTATTCGAGGGTAAGTACGGAGATTAGTCGTTGAAGTGAAAAGTGAGTGAACAGGATTAAGAGGATTGGAGGATACTGAGGCAGCATATGTGAGGAGTAGGGATTGTCGTCTTAAGGGGAGGAGTGGTTCATTAGCTTCAATATGGAGACTAACAGTATTGCTAGAGCAGAAGGCGCCAAGGCAGAGGCGGAGAGCGGTATTGTAAACAGAGTTCAGTAAATATGTGACAGATTTGGGGGCTGACATGTAAATGAGGGAACCATAGTCAAGCTGCGAACGGAGAGCTTTGTAAACTCTTAATAATACGATTTCATCGGAACCCCAGTGAAAGTGACTGAGGGTTTTAATTTCTTTAGACAGATGCCTTTGAGTTCATGGATATGGTTTTACCAGTTAAGTTGAGAGTCGAAGGCTATTCCGACAATCTACATTGATGAACAGTAGTTAAGGGTGAGTTAGGAAAGAAAATGTGAGATAGGGGAGAAGATGTCCTTCTTGAAAACTTGATTAGTATGGACTTACTTTGAGATAAGGAAAATCCCAGGTAAGAAGATCTATCCTGTAGTAGCTTCACTGCGGTTTGAAGGAGTTTGCAAGTGGATGAGATCGATTGATTAGTATGGACTTACTTTGAGATAAGGAAAATCCCAGGTAAGAAGATCTATCCTGTAGTAGCTTCACTGCGGTTTGAAGGAGTTTGCAAGTGGATGAGATCGATTTACCATGGCAATAAACAGTTAGGTCATCAACATATTTGACATAATTCATGAGAGCAGGAAATTTGCAACAGAGTTCGTTTATCGTGGAGATTAATAGAGCAGAGCTTAATAATGATCATTGAGGGACACCAGCATTTTGTGGGTGAGGCAAGGAGAGTTTACCATTAGTGGAAACCCTAAACGTTCTACAAGTTAGGAGATTATGAATGAACGATAGAATATTGCCATGAATAGTATTGCCGTTATAGATATCCAGTCAAAGGCTCCTTCAATATCAAATATGGTTGCAACAACGTCCTGTTGATTATTTATTGCTGAAGAGATATGTGTTTGGAGAAGAAGAAGGTTGTCGCGAGCGGATCGATGACGCCGGAGGCCGAATTGAGCATTATGAATGATTTTGTACTTTTCAAGAAATCAAAGTGGTTTTCTATTGATCATTTCCTGCAGGAGTGTGCAAGTCGTGCAAGTGAGTGAAATCGGTCTGAAGGAATTAAGCGGTAACGTGGATTGATCTGCTTTATTTATCGGAATAGTTATGGATTTGCGCCATGCGTCTGAGAATTGCAGAGCATTCCAGATAAGGTTATAGATTTCGAGAAGCTTAGAGAGAGAGAGGGAGAGAGATGGATTGGATATTTTTTGAGAAAGAAGTAAGGAACATCGTCAGGACCAGCGGCATAATTAGAAGTAGAAAGTGGCGTCAACGGAGGCAACTTCATGAGAGTTTGACTGAAGAGTTGAGAAAGGCTGAATATGAGAATTGTGAGAAACAGAAATGAGGTTACGATTATCAAATTTTTCATCAAAATTTTGTGCGAGTGAATCGGCAATTGCTTGGTTGTCGGAGATAACAGTATCATTAAATATTAAGGAACGAATTTCAGTATTGGTTTTCTTGCCTTGAATTTGTGCAATTTTTTTCCAGACTTGACTGGGATTTATATTATGATTCAGCCAGGAGGTATAGCTTTGCCATGAGGATTTTTCGCTTTGCTTAAGTAAGAACTTAGCTATAGCTTCGAGTTTTTTATGTATCAGAGTGTCATTCATATTTGCTGAAATAGGTTAGGAGGATAAATAAGTTTGGGAGAGACAAGTACACTCAGACCAGTTTTCGTTTTTTAAGTGCCAGAAGCTTCTAGTGATAGTTTCCTTGTTATAATGATTGGATATAATGATAGGAAAATGGTTGATATCATATAGGTCATCGAAAACTTGCCAGGAAAGGTAAAGTGCAGTTTTAGGGTCACATAAGCTGAGATCAAGGGCAGAAAAGAAGCCGGAGGAAATGTTAAAATGATAGTTGAGTCCAGTATTCTACAATTAAGTTCCGGAGAAGATTATGACGTTTTCTATAACTTTGCCTCTAGTGCAACCACGGGTAGAGCCCCACATGGTGTGATGGACATTAAAGTCACCAACAAGGATGTATGGGTGGGGGAGCTGGAATACTAGGTCGGTTAAGTCTTCTTCATTAAGGGGGTGATCAGGTGGAATCTGAATACTGCAAATGGTGAGCTTATTAGGTAATTTGAGGTAAGTTGGAGATGAGATGAGTATACTTCGCTAGATACAAATATTGAAGTACCATCACTGGCTCTCATACAGTTGGTACGGATGTAATGATAACCCTCAAAGTTTTCTAGATTGCACTTATGGTCAATTTTGAAGTTGGTTTCCTGGAGAGGGGTATGGAGAGATATGCTTTTCCGAATTCTTTTTAAGCGAGGATAAAATCCATCGCAGTTCCATTGTATTAGAGACAATGGTACTAATTAAAGGGGAAAGAGGTTATTTACTGAGATAGTCTCAAGGAGTCAGTGGTGGTACCGTCATCAGAAGAAGGATCGTCAGTAAGATTGTTTTGGTCGGGGTGGAGTTTAAATTAAATTTTATTGGTCAGACGCGTAATGCGATTTTTTTAAGATCTTTCGTTGATATTAGAATCAATTAAGGACAGATCTTTCAGTAGAGAGGCAGTATCGGAGATAAATTTATTGGCTTCAAATAGAGGGTCGTTGTCGAGGAAAGTATTTTCGAGGAACGCAATAAGTTGGATGCTATTAAGGGAGAAGGATCTAGGAGATTCTTCGAGAGTTTATATATTTATGTATGATAGAAAGAGGCAGTGTCGGAGATAAATTTATTGGCTTCAAATAGAGGGTCATTGTCGAGGAAAGTATTTTCGAGGAACGCAATAAGTTGGATGCTATTACGGGAGAAGGATTTAGGAGATTCTTCGAAGAGTTTATATATTTATGTATGATAGAACGTGATTCGAGGCTTACATTGTGACAATCATCTTCCGTCAGTTTGGATTTTTTGGTTAGTTTTTTTGTAGACTTTTTTTAATTAGATATTGAGAATTCTGGAGGAGGTATTGGATTGGGATTAGCAAGAGGAGTATTGGAAGGTGATATAGACTGCGGAGAGTCAAGAGAGAGCGGAGTCGTTTTTCGCCAGGTATAGGAGAGAAGGAAACGAGTGGCACTTGAGATGGTAATTCGGGATTATCCGAAAAGGTATCAGTAGTATCTGGGTCAGATGAAGTGGAGGGTTCAAGATTGACGGAAGTATTTAATAGGGGGGGAAGGTCGTGGGAAGTGTTGGGACATGATTCAGCGGTATGTCCAGCCTCTTTGCAGACAAAGCATTCAAGTTTATCGGTAGAAATTAATAATCTGTGTGATTTTCATACGTAATAAGAATCTAAGTTTGCAGTGAAAAATCATTACTGGTGGGGAGAACGTAAGTTACACGGCGGAAGCTCAGGATATGTGCGTATTTGTCATCAGGCGAGCCAACTTTGACGTATGAAATAGGGGAGGTAAGTATCAATCCTAGGTCATGAAGGGCTTTCTCAATAATGGGTTGGGGAATGGAATGCCTGACATGGGAAATAAGGAAATAAGACGATGAATAGGAATGACATTGGAATTAACTAAGACGTTTTGATTAGATTTTAGATGGTCGTCGACTTGAGTGGTGGATGATAAATAGATACATATGCGGCCATGAGAAATTCTCGAAGCGAAATGTATGTTTTTGAGAGAGACAATGTTACATATTGCTGTGATATAAACGAATAGTACAGTGTTGGGGATAGAAGGCATAATTATGGCTTGATCTCGAGATGGTACCTGGGGAGGAGGTGGTCTTGCTGAAGTAGCCGCAGCCGTTCTCATTTTTGATTTATTCTCTAATAAGCTAATTCACTTTTGTACTTTCTTATTCATGACTGAATACGTGTCAAAACAGTGGATTAATTTATTAACTATGTCTATTTTCCAAGACAATCAGATACATTCAAGACGCTCATTCAAAAACAGATTCGAGCTTATTGAAGGAATCGTATGGATAGGAAAAAATCAAGGTAGCTGCAACAATGGAATATTAATTGGAGAGACCCGTACATATCTAACTGAATTCGTTGACACAATATTTGCTATCAAAATATGTCAGAATCGGCTGGGCTATACTTTATTTTGATTTAAAACTAATAATATTCCCATCACTCGATAGTTCCGAAATACTGTATCTATGTCTAAAATTAGTTTCCAATGTTTCTCATTATAAGTTTTATTAGGTATTATGTGAATGTTCCTTTCGCTATCAGATTTGCCTAATAGCTGAAACCTTGATTGATTTGGTTGTCAAGGGCATCAACTCCCACACACTGATTCGAGGGGTTGTGTAACATCCTACAGTATTATCTTATTTATTATATTATGTTAGGCACAGTTGCTGGGCGTCAATATAAAAAATGTGTAAAAAGAAACTTCTAAAATAGTTGGAAAATTCCTACTTTATTATTCACTTGAGAGGCTCATTCATTATTCAGATTTCGTTTTAATAATGGTTCTATTCGAAAGGTAGAGGAATATAAATTCATTGACAGGCAGGGCAAAGCATGTTTATTTTTCATAAAATGTTTCCAGACGATGTGCCTATTAAACAGTTCATTGTATTCAAGATTAATATGAACCAGTTACGCCAAAATCTCAAGTTCTGATTGTAGGTAGGGTAGACCGGGGGCAATTGTAACAGGGGTCAATTGAAACATCGTTAATACTTCCTAAACCGCCGCAATTGTGTGAACGTCGCTTCAACGGGTGGTGCATCTAGACCCTACCGTCACGCTATTAGTACAGCTCGATCAATCGAAGGAGATAGACGGCTACTGTGACGAGTGTTCTGTTTTCATATAGACAACGTAAGTTTTTATTTTCTACGTAGATATTCGATAATTATTTCCCTATGTATATCATTGATTTTATTTATACTTTGAGTCGTTTGGGCGCTCTTTTAGATCACCTTGAGATTGTTTTGCACGTCGACTTTGCTTTACAAATTTTTCTTTTTTGCTCTTGAAGTTCTGAACACGCATTGGGGTCAATTGTACCATTCTCGTCGTGGTCGATTGTAACGTTACAATTGACCCCGTACAAATTCTGTGAATGATATTCATGTATGTTTTTCCTTTTTATAGATGCCACGGACCAGAATTCAAAAGACTGAGCGAAATTTGAAGAGTATTTCTACCTATGAACGAGCTCACGAACAAGTTCTTAGTGGTCAGTCTGTGCGGAGAGCTGCTAAGGTATTTGGCCTATGTCATGTCTCATTGATGCGATACAAAAAAAAGAGAGAGGCGAAAGCAGAAGAAAGAAAATGCCGATCAAACTATTTCCATGGGGTACAACTCTCACACAAGAATTTTTTCTGCAAATCAAGAGGTTGAAATGTCAAAATACATCATGAAAGCAGCAAACATTTACTTCGGTCTCTCTCCGAAAGAAATACGAAGATTAGCCTATGAACTGGCTGAGAAGTACCATCTAAAAGCGCCTACATCTTGGGCTACTAACAAGATTGCGGGAGAGGATTGGTTTTTCGGCTTCATGAAAAGACATAAGAATTTATCCATTAGGTGTGCCCAAGCTACAAGTCTTTCGAGGGCTACAAGCTTCAACAGAACGAATGTAAAGACCTTCTATGACAATCTGAGCTTAGTAATGGATCGTGAAAAGTTTGCAGCAAAAGATATCTACAATATTGACGAGACGGGTGTTACAACTGTCCAGAAACCCAATAAGGTAGTGGCCAAAAAAGGAATTCGGCAAGTAGGTGCACTTACATCTGGTGAGCGTGGAACTCTTGTGACAGTTACTATTGCTGTAAGTGCCATAGGAAATTATGTCCCGCCAATGTTCATTTTTCCACGAAAAATGTATGACGATCATTTCATAAGAGATGGTCCCATTGGGTGCATTGGCACAGGGAATTCTTCAGGGTGGATGCAAGAAACCGAACTTGTGATGTTCCTAAAACACTTCCAGAACCACATAAACTCATTGGTGGATAGGAAAGTACTACTACTATTAGACAACCACTCCTCTCATATCACGATAGAGGCACTGGATTTCTGTAACGCCAATGGTATAGTCATGATGTCATTTCCTCCCCACTGCTCCCATAAGCTGCAGCCGTTAGATAGATCTGTTTTCGGACCTTTCAAAAAAGCAGTGAACAGTGCTAGCGATTGCTGGATGCGAAATAATCCGGGTAAACCCATGAAAATCTACGATATACCAAGCATCGTATCTACTGCTTTACCCTATGCATTAACTCAAACCAACATACAAACTGGCTTCAAATGTACTCCTATACCCATTTAACGCAGACATATTCACTGACATCGATTTCGCACGCTCTTATGTTACAGACAGACCGATCCCCATGTCAGCGCTCCAAGATACACCTTCACTCCAAATGGAAAGCAGTTTATCTCAAAATATTTTGCCTCAGCCAGAAATTGAAATAACAGCTTTTCCAGTTCCTGAAAATTCACTTAACGATGTGGAATTACCATAAATTCCGAATCCAACTGAGAATGTGACTAACCAAAACATTCTATCAACATCGAAAGATATTGGCGGCACAAATGATACAATGGCATTTTCTCCTGAATATGTGAGACCATTTCCGAAAGCAGGACCCGGGCAAAATACAAATAGAGGGAGACCAAAAAGGAAGTCTGCTGTTTATACAGACACTCCTGAGAAAGATGCTATGAGAATAGAATCGGAAGCGAGAGAAAGTAAGAAAAGAGCACAGATAGTGAAAATAAATCCAACAGATGTGGAAGGTAAAGGAAAGAAAAGTATTGCTAAGAAAAAATCTCGGAACGAATCTCCAGAGACGAGTGAAGACGAACAGGAGTATTATTGTCTGGTTTGTATGGAGTCATACATCAGCAGCAAGCCGGGGGAACAGTGGCTGCAGTGTTCCGATTGCAAATTCTGAGCGCATGAGAAATGTACTCCAAGTTTATATCCATATATTTGTCACAATTGTGAATCAGACTGATTTTTATGTTCCTGCTCTTTATGTTTCATTTATATTATCACAAATATTATGAAATTGACTGTCTCGACCCTTACTTCGTGGAATATGCTCATATTAGTGTTTTTAAATGGAACTCACGGTCTCTAGTTAATTCCACAATATAATACAAGTTATTGAAAATTCTAAAAAATTGGCAATTCTTTCGATAAATCAATATCATCGTCAGAATGACAGAAGTTACATTTCATTTTATGCTTACCTGATGTTTAGTAGTTATTTTTGGCTAGACCAAGAAGTAACCTAACTTGTGATTGGCTTAATATATGTTTATAGAAAAAAGAAGAAGATGTGATATTACAAATATTGAAGCTTAGATATTATTAGCCCTATGGTGATATCCTGGATATCATTTTTCCAATTAAGGTCAGTATAACTGTGCAATGATATAGAAAACCAGGAAAACTATATCTGCTGATCTTTACAATTATCACTTAATAAGACAGTTTATTAGTGGAGAACTCCCTAGATTTAACTGTTCATTGACAACTACATATTGTGGGTTTCTTAAATGTCTTCTAATTTCCAGTTCTTCAAGGAAATCCAGTTCTTGTTTCTTTTCACAAATATGCAGCACTTCTAGTTCTGTGTTAGGTGTCAATGATTTATTGGTGGGATTTATCTGGTTGTTTTAATCTGTATGCTCGTAAGTGCTCACTGTATCGTATTTCAAAATTCCTAAGGGTCTGATCCAAATAGACAGCATTACATTCTGGACATTTGAGTTCATATATACCTGACTTCTTTAATAGTGGTATTTTTGTTTTTACATTTAACAATTTTGTACTAACGTTACTTTCTGTTTTAAAAGAAATTGTTGTATTAGTTGCTGAAGATATTATCTTTGAAATATTATTAGAGATATTTCCTGCATATGTGATGGTTTTCTAAGTTTTAATTTCATCAGCTTGTTTAGGATATATTAGTTGTAATGCCACTTTTTTCTCTTTTTCACTAATTAGCTTATTTATCATATCTAATGGATAACCGTTAGATGTTGCTATTTGTCTAATTGTATTAATCTCTCTATCAAAATTACATTTGTTCATAGGAACTGAAAAAGCTCTATGTATCATTGAATTATATGCTGCTAGTCTGTGTGACACAGGGTGGTTAGAATTGAATGGAATTGTCACATCAGTCTGTGTTGGTTTTCGGTAAATTGAATAATCAAGTACATTATTAACTCTTTGAATTTTTAAATCAAGAAAATTGATTGAGCTATTTTCTTCAATTTCTAATGTAAATTTAATTTTCGGGTGTAAATTATTGATGTGGTTAAAAAATACATCTAATTGTCGTTCACTACCCATAAAACAAGCTAATATGTCATCTACATATCTATACCAAAATAAAATATTTTTTTGAAATATTACTTTCAAAGATCTTTCTTTCTGAATTGTCCATAAAATAACGAAACCAATTAGACCTGTAGTCTCTTATGTTAATGCTCCTAATAATATATTGGCAAAGAAGTTCAACAATATACTGAATACTTACGGATATGAATCTCAGTACTCAATTAGAAATTCAATAGAACTAATCAAAAAGTTGAAAGCAATCCACTTGCAACATAACTATAAACTAATTTCGTTCGATGTAACTAATATGTTTACTAAAATTCCTCCTAAAGAATGTCTAATACTTGTAAGAAAATTACTAGAAGATAAAAATATTAATCCAGGAATAATATCAGATATACTTAATTCATTTGATGTATGCATTAATCAGAATTATTTCACTTTTGACAATAAGATATATATTCAAAATGAAGGTTTACCAATAGGAAGCCCTATATCACCTATTTTAGCAAACATTTTTATGGACAATTTAGAAAGAAAGATCTTTGAAAGTAATATTTCGAAAAATATTTTATTTTGGTATAGATATGTAGATGACATATTAGCTTGTTTTATGGGTAGTGAACGTCAATAAGATGTATTTTTTAACCACATCTAACGGTTATCCATTAGATATGATAAATAAGCTAATTAGTAAAAAAGAGAAAAAAGTGGCATCACAACTAATATATCCTAAACAAGCTGATGAAATTAAAACTTATAAAACCATCACATATGCAGGAAATATTTCTAATAATATTTCAAAGATAATATCTTCAGCAACGTATACAACAATTTCTTTTAAAACAGAAAGTAACGTTAGTACAAAATTGTTAAATGTAAAAACAAAAATACCACTATTAAAGAAGTCAGGTATATATAAACTCAAATGTCCAGAATGTAATGCTGTCTATTTGGGTCAGACCCTCAGGAATTTTGAAATACGATACAGTGAGCACTTACGAACATACAGATTAAAACCACCAGATAAATCCCACTACGCAAAACTTCTACTTGACTCCAATCATTCATTGACACCTAACACAGAACTAGAAGTACTGCATATTTGTGAAAAGAAACAAGAACTGGATTTCCTTGAAGAACTGGAAATTAGAAGACATTTAAGAAACCCACAATATGAAGTTGTCAATGAACAGTTAAACCTAGGGAATTCTCCACTAATAAACTGTCTTATCAAGTGACAATTGTAAAGATCAGCAGATATAGTTTTCCTGGTTTTCTATATCATTGCACAGTTATACTGATCTTAATTGGAAAAATGATATCCAGGATATCACCATAGGGCTAATAATATCTAAGCTTCAATATTTGTAATATCACATCTTCTTCTTTTTTCTATAAACATATATTAAGCCAATCACAAGTTATGTTACTTCTTGGTCTAGCCAAAAATAACTACTAAACATCAGGTAGGCATACAATGAAATGTAACTTCTGTCATTCTGACGATGATATTGATTTATCGAAACAATTGTCAATTTTTTATAATTTTCAATAACTTGTATTATATTGTGGAATTAACTAGAGACCGTGAGTTTCATTTAAAAACACAAATATGATACTTATTTCTTGATAGTTCAATAAATACCGATTTTGACAGAAAAAATTGTTATGTTACTAATGACCCCATTAACTGTAACAACTGACCCGGGGTCGGGGACGGTTGTAACATTGCTCAATTTCTCTTTAAATACATAGGTGACGCTTTGCTAGGCATCTCAGAGAAAGTTGAACACATTCACATATTGATCAATTAAGTGACTAATTATTAGGTAAAATGATTTTGTTCTAGGTTTAATACCCTACATACAGCAAGTGTACAAAGTCAAAGTGTTACAATTGCCCCCGGTCTACCCTATCACATGATGCAATCCTTCTTATTACTGAATTCTTTATATTTGGAATTATGACAATTGGGTTAAGTAGATTGTGGCTTCAATAATTCTCACGATTCTAAATCAATATTGAATATTCATCATTTTATAATTTGATAAAAACTGATTTTATTTGTAGAACTACGATAATGTAGATGCTTGAATATGTTAATAGTGAAAAATGTGGTTATTGTTGGACAGTCGACAATGAAAATAATTTGCAATGGTAACAAAAACTTGCTGTGTGAAAGGAGATTATATGAAATGCAATTATTACAAGAAATTTGGGTAGTGTGTAGTAGTAGTGTTGTATAAATCATCATAATTCCCACTAAACAAGAAACATAACAAGTCGGCTGTTGTGATGTTCTATTTAGAGACGTTTCGTGATGTTCCTTTAAAACGTCAATAAGATATCTCCTAGATGTCTTAATTTTATTACCAACTCTATTAACATCCATGTCATGTAATTAAAACATATTTTTGATATACGCAATAATACTTGAATTCGCAGTTACATACACATCCTATGAACTTCTTTAAAGCAACTTCCTATAGGAAACATTCATACGATGTTAATTTATATACTTCTCACTAATGTCACATATAGAACATTACTGTAATATTACAAATTAACATGTTTCTAAGATGATCACATGTTGCAGTTACATTTACATCCTTCGAAATAATTTTGAGTAACTTCCTGCGATTACGTCTATACGATGTTAGTTCATACAACTCTCAGTGATATCTCATATTACACATCACAGTAACATAATTGGGTGAGTTGTTTGATTGATGTATTCATAAAATTACAAAAAAAGAAGAAACCCGAAGAGGAACTGACGAACGAAACAAACAGATGATCTGTTGAAACACATAACAAGCATGACATGGCGGACCGTGTGTCGTGGCGTGGTTTTCAGTTTTGTGCTATATTTTATTTGCAGGAAGCACATTTTTGGCAAGAAATACTTGAATAAAGTTGTCTTCGTTTTCGTTAGTTCCTACTTAGCTACAGTTTCTATACTTAGTTATAGTTCTTGTTATAATGGACGAACAACAGTTGTTATCGGAAAGTACCTATTCCAGAATCATAATTATTAAAACTTAATTCTCATTCAATACTTTAATCGGCTATTGTACATTGAAATTCCAGGTGGTGGGATTGTACCCTGAAATTGTGTGTGTGTGTGTGTGTGTGTGTGTGTGTGTGTGTGTGTGTGTGAGTGTGTGTGTGTGTGTGTGTGTGTGTGTGTGTGTGTGTGTGTGTGAAATAAAATGGCTAGGAAGCAAGTCCATTAGCCACATAATTTTTCAATGAGTCTACCTAAATACTAATGTTTACGTCTTTGATGGAATTTACCAGTATCTAAAATATGACAGTTATCTGAGCTTAAAAGGTGAGTGAGGTTTAAAGGTAGGTAGTAGTTTTGTTCAACAAGTATCAAACTGTTTGTTTTGTTATTGTGATTGCTGCATCCAAAGAAAATGTGATTAAGATCAGCATAAGAAGTATCGTTGCAAGTACAGGATGGTGACTGTATAATACCCAACTTGGCAAGATGAGCGGGATATCTTCCATGGCTAGTCTTCATTCTAAAATTATATAATAGAGTTTAAAAAATAAGTGTTTTTTCAATTTTTGAAATATTTTATTTAGTAGGAATATTTTAAAAACGATTCACAATATTTCAAATCCTAGATATGCATTATACCTACAAAAAACTTAATATTGCAATAGGGTAGATGTTATTATTAATAACAAAATGTGCTCATATGTTGGCAGAGATTTGGATCTACTACTTACATGAATAAGATAAGAAAAAAAATAGTTGGTAATTATGTAAAGAAAGGGGAGTAACTATTTCAGATAGTCTGATACAGACATTGTATTAAACAGTACAAAAAATATTGAATCAAGTATCTCTAGTTCTAGTTTTTATGGTAGTAGCAATAGTAGCAGTCATAGCCATCAATATCGTTTTGTAGGCTTAGAAAATTTTAACATTAATACTAACAATTCTTGTGAACAATTAGAGATTGTTTGAGACTTTAAAAACATAAATTTCTGTTAAAAATCTCATTTCCATTTGAAAATACACTGTATATAATAAATAAGCTGAAGTGAAAACCTCTAGATGTCCCTTACAATAGTATATTTATCTAGTTGAAGAATATGTAAATTATGACACTGAATGCTCCAATCAACAAACAGAATTCAATTATTTATTATTGTAGAAACACATTTATTGGATACTCAATTGGATACAATTAATTATAAACTCATTTAAGTTGATAATGTTTTCATAAATCTTCTTCATAAGTGAATTTTTTTGTATACAGTGTATTAATAATGCTTAGTTTTCATTAAGTTACAATTTCACAATGTTAATATACAATATGTTCCAGGATAAAAATAAGATGAGAAAAGTATATTATTTTATACAGAAGAGAAGTATGAATTTTCATGGCACACCAGAATTTACCTGCCAAACAGAGTGAGGCAGGTAATAGAAGGTAAGCCATGAAAAGTCACTTCTCGAAATAAAATATGTTATTATTTCTTTGAAGGACACCGCATGTTTTTTATGGAAAATTCGTCCCAGTCAATTGGCTGAAAATCTAGTTTGATGTAGTTTATGATGTTCTGATCAAATATCTCCATGGGCATAATTTGATCTAAAGTAATTTTTTTCACTTGCTGTTCAGAACACCTTTAAAGGTTTCACAGATAAGGATTTTGAAGTGTACGTTATGGAATGGTTGGAATACACGAAACAGCGACTCTTGCTTGAGAAAAAGTAACCGTAAGTAAACGTTATAATTTTCTTTAACCAGATTGGATTTCTGTTGATTTACCGTAATGTTTCATAAAATCTTTATGGTGTAAAATTTTTATAAATTTTTCAATATTATTAAAAAACTATTCTAATTAATTTTCTGAAAACATGCTGTAATGTATGTGTATCCAATTAACTTTATTAATTCAGTTTTAAGTATGTTATGTTATGGCAACTACAGAAGTCCAACACGTCGGTAAGTGTTTTACTTACCGTTCAGACGTCGGTAAGTAAATTACCCACGTCTTAGCCCTACATACATTTAAGTGGTCCTAAATAATATCATTCAATACACAAAAGGAACAAAAAAATAAGAAGATTCATATTTTATTTAATTTTTATTGTCATAATTCTAATAATATAAAATAGATACTGCGACCAACCACTGCTAATGATAACACCTATAAGAAGTAATCCTTCAACAATACCAGCTGAACTTTGCTAAAATCTAAGTCGCCACCTACGGCAGTAGGCGTTGCCGCCAGCTCTCGCGGTGATGGGAGGGGTTAAAAATTGTGTTCAAATAAAAATAATGATCTTAATAAGAGCGCCAGGTAAGTTTGCCCCGGACAACTACCTGATTTTCATCCAACACCTCTAAACTTACCAAATAGGTGCCAATACAAAAAAAATAAGTCGTGAATCTCTTGACTACGTTTATTCGACAGCAGCAGTAGTCAATAATGCATGTGAAATAACTAAAAGTCATGAGCGATAGTAAGCAATTAAAAAAAATGATCGATAACACTAACTCTTAAGCAATTATGGAACCCAGATAAAGTTAAACAAGGAAAAAAATAGTAGCTGTTCCCAAATAGAAAGCATAGTATCGTAAGTCAAACAATATCAGTTCAGTCTAGAAAAATTCGATAAAGCATCTACAAGCATTCACTTGACTTTACAAGCTAATTATAAGTTATAAATTATTGGTTATAATTATAAGTTATAGTTGAACAAATATCAAGTAACTCTACAATTACGAAACTACTAACCAATTCACTACAGGCGATATTAATGCATGCTTTAAAAAAAAAATAAAACAATGTCGCTTGAGCAGGCGCATGAGCAAAATCTATGTAATCACCGGTTTGTGGAGTAATATTTTAATTGATTAGAAAAGAAATCCGTAGCATTTATATGTTTATTCCTTAGAATTAAGAGTTTCTTTTGATAGTTTAGTTTAATCAAATAAAGAATTGACCGTACTATGCTTGGTAATAAAAGAAAATAATGAAAACTTGCGTAATGATGATCCCTGACGAAGTACGCTACCGATTCCTCGCGTTCAACTTCCAATCTTTCGAACACCACTCCAAATAGTAAGAACTAGGTATGCCAAGAGCAACAGCCCCTTACATGAATCTTAAAGAAAATATTTTATAATGTCAGGTATTCAAAAGACAACAACAGAAACTATAATTCCCAGTTTGATAATTAGTTAGCACTTTATACTACGCCATTAAAACCTAATTCTAGAATAATTACCTACTAATTACTTATCAATAACTAAAAGGTTAAAATTATATCAAAATTAATATGAAACTTTGCTATTTCTCCCAGTGTTTGAATCTAAGTACAAATGGAAATAAATATCACTTAAAATCGAATTAAACTATAATTAAACGTATGAATTGACCTTTTTTTCCTATTTTTAACTCAATAAAATATAAAAAAGGTTAGGAAAGAAGTGATAACAACAAAATATGTATTTGCTGCTGAAACGAAATATGTGAATAATAAACAATCACTTACTCTTATGCACGGGGTTACTTGTGTAAAACAATCTAAAGTGACTCCAATTACCAGGTCTGATGTAACTGACAGAGACACTATACTTCAAAGACCGTTCGCTCCTTTAGAGAATCTATTTGTGTTGAAAAATAGAAAAATGAGCTCAACAATTTTTCTAGAGTTAGTAATAAACTTTATAGCCTATATGAACAGTTCTGATCCAAAATGGTGGTTGATAAAAGTAGATATCCAAAATCCAAAACAGTTTTATAAGTGTGACACACCAAAAATATACAATTTATCGAAGACTACGATGGTCAGACTTATCAAAGTGGTTTCAAAATAATTTCCACGAATAGATGATTCTTCAAAATCAAAAATTTAAAACCACAACGGGTGTTACACACCATCTACTCCCTGACTACCATTGAGAATGCGTCACGGATGGGTGTCTTCTGTCCTCACGCGAAAGATTTGGTAGGTACTGCCTAGTATTATGTTTCGAGGTAGCTACAAGCGAGCTTCCAGTTTTAGTAGATCGATTCTACTAATTAGGTACCTTGACCCAAGGTGGAATTGGTTGAACCAAATTCAATATTAGCATATAAGAATAAAGGACAAATAGGTCATACGGAATGTCCCAAGAGAATTCTTTTACGGAAATATCAGTTTTTACATAGTTACTATAGGAAAAATAAATAAATGATAATAATTAAATTACAATAATCATAACAATTGAGTATACTTTAAGATTTGTTACCAAAGAAAGGTTTTGATTAAAAATAAACCTTTGCAATTCCTTAGGGATTAAAAATGGGGCATCGGGAGCTTCATTTAAAAAGCTTTTAATCTGCTTTTTGGTGAACACAGCAGCTCTCTTAGGTCTATGTCCAACATTTTTCCTCTTTAGGTAGGCAATCAAAGTATGAAATGTTGAAATATCGATAGCATCTTTAAAAAAAAATAGTGCTTTTCAACATAGAATATTCTGCCCAAATACTACCAGGCGATTTTAGTGTCTCATTTCGCCAAACAAAATATGCCAACAACACTTTTTCATTAATACTGGCATTATTCTTCTCCTCACATCAATTCTTAAACATTTTGTAGGCTTTTTCATGGCGATTCCTGGATTTTTCTGGGATTACTGCTTCACATCCTATTTGCCACGCTTTTTCTACTTCAGTATCACTCTCACTCATTTTATATTAGTAAATTAATCGAAAATTCAAGTTCAAAGTATAGACTTTAAAATATAATCTCAAGTTTGACAGTAAATGCATTTGTTTTTGGATAAATAATATCTTGGAAACACATAGCAACTGCCCAACGATTATTAAATTATATCACTGGCAAGCTGGCAACCGCCTACTTTATACCCAAATGCATAATATCTCGTATTTTAAACTGATCGAGAAATATAAATGTCACTTTTCACGTTCCGTTCATTTTGAAGAAATTCAAATTATTTTATTTGAAATGTATTTCAATACGATCGCGCAAAAAATGGTATAAGCATCTCGAACGTTAAGGGTTTTACCGGTCTCCAGCAAAACTGCTGTCGACCGGTAAACAACCTTTACCGTTCTTAATACTTAACCCGTAACCCGTATCATGGGGTCTGTGAGACACTTGTCAACAAGTCCCGCACACCCGCTCCCCCACTTCTTCCTATATCATTCTGCCGTTCCATCTACTTTTAAGTTGGGCCAACAGCAGTGCGCTTGAAGATTTTGAGCGATATAGGTGAACGTACGCGTAAATTATTTCGAGTTAAAGTACGAAAGTGTCTGTGAGACCCCTTTGTACGGGTTAAGTAACTTTTTAAAAAATACGTTTAGAATGGATTCTGCTCCGGGGCCGTCTAAACGTGTTCGGTTTGATGATAAACAGTTTGAAGAGACTGTGAAACGATGGTATGATGAAGTAGACAGTGATTTTAGCGACATAGATGTTTGTGATAGTGATTACGCAATCGAAAGTGATCACGATAGTGAGTCGGAGCTTGACTGCGAGGAACCTGATGAAACTAGTTTGAAAGATGATCAAGAAGTTATTAGAGGTAATGAAGACCTAGACAGCGACGATGACGAAAATGATGAGTATGAAGAGAGGCAAGAAGCGAATCGAAAATCCTATTATGGAAAAAATAAGTATAAGTGGAGTGCAGAACCTCATGTCAGCCGCAGTCGCACTATGAAGCACAACATTGTAGTTCAGTTACCTGGATTGCGTAAAATGGCTAAGCAGCGCTTACAGATTTCTCCCACAGCAGCATCCGCATGGGGCCTTCTTTTTCAACATGACATTTTGCAGCAAATAGTGCAATGGACCAATGAAAAAATTGGAACTAAGCGGATAAAATATGCTGATCAAAAATTAGCGTGGATTCAAGACACTGATTTAGTTGAAATAAATGCGTTCTTAGGTCTGCTGATTTATACATCCGTGTTTAAGTCTAACCACGAAAATATAGAGACCATTTTTGCCACAGATGGAACTGGACGGGACGTATTTAGATGTGTCATGACCATGAAACGGTTTGAGTTTTTACTAGTCTGTCTACGTTTTGACAACCCCACTGATCGTCTAGAACGCAAAATTGAGGATCCCGCTGCACCAATTTCAGAAGTTTTTAACAAATTTGTACAAAATTGTCAGGAAGCATATTCCGTAGGCTTGTTAACGTGTGTCGACGAAATGTTGATTTCCTTTCGAGGAAAATGCCGGTTTAAAATGTATATACCCAACAAACCAGCCAAGTACGGCATAAAGGTTCAGTGTTTAACTGATGCTCGTAACCACTATTTCTATAATGGATATATTTACACTGGAAGTGGTTCCGATGGCAAAGGCCTGCCAGAAGTCGAGAAAAAATATAATAAACCAACTCAGTCTGTTTTACGTTTATGCCAGCCAATTTACGGCACAAATAAAAATGTTACTGCCGATAATTGGTTTACGTCAATAGAGCTCATCGACATTTTATTTGAAAAAAAGCTAACATATGTCGGAACGATGAGAAAAAATAAAAAAGAAATACCCAAAGAATTTCTGCCTTCAAAAACTAAAGAAGTTGGAAGCACTTTATATGGATTTACAAAAAAAATCACCCTTATTTCCCATGTTCCTAAAAAAGGAAAAGCAGTAATACTTGCATCGTCAATGCATCACACACGACACACTGATGAAGACACAGGTAAACCAGAGATGAATGCTTTTTACAATAATACCAAAAGTGGAGTTGATACGTTGGATGAAAAATGTTCCAATTTTAGTGCTAGTAGGAGAACAAGAAGATGGCCGATGGCAGTGTTCTTTCAGTTACTAAATATCAGCACGTCTAATGCGTACATCCTATATACATCAGGACAAAATTCTCCTAAAATCACGACAGGAAATTTTTTAAAAATGTTAGCAAAAGAACTTGTTACACCCCACATGGAGAGAAGATTCGTAAATTCTAGAACTCCAGTAGAAATCAAAATAGGAATTCAGCGTATCATAGGAGAAGAAGTCACAAAAAATCGTGAAATACAGTATATGAATCAGGAAGAACGTTTAGAAATAAGAAAAGTGTGTTATTTATATCCTAAAAGACTTAAACGTAAGACCCAGTACTTATGTGTGATGTGTAAAAACCCAGTATGTTTAGAGTGCACCTTTAAAATATGTAAAGAGTGTAAAAATGACCTCTAAAATAAAGCTTGTTATTTTTGTAATTTTTGATAAAAATTTAAGAATATCTTTTTGTTATACTCTTGTTTATCAAGCTTCTTTACAGATAAAAGCTGTTTGGTATGTTTATATTACATTTTGAAAAAAAAAACATGTAAATTCAAAATATGTCAAAAATTTTACTTTCCAAGAATTAATTAAATATTTTCGTGAAAATGTGACTTTATTTCATAAAGTTTTTACATATGCTAACTCCTAATATACATATATATATATATATATATATATATATATATATATATATATATATATATATATATATATATATTTATAGCCTCACCATTATCACACGCTTTCCAAATATATATATATATATAGCTAGGTGTCTCACAGACCCCACTGTACGACTTATGTCCTAAAAGTGGATCTGTACGGGTTACGGGTTAATATACTATTTTTATTTCTTGCTAGCACTAAATGCGTTCAATAGTTTCCACACTTTTTATATAATATGCTTACACAATTTCATTTTTGTTAGGTTGGATTCCTGGACAAGATATTTTTTTTCTAATTTTGTACCTGTTTTTTTCAAATTTACTGCACTGTTTATTAATAGTGAATAAACGTTTTAAATCCTTTATTGCTATTTTGTTTTAAATGTACAGGGGTGAACAACTAAGAACGGCTGTAGGCGATATTTCAGGAAAGAATTATGGTACAACTTTCAAAAAATGCCTTTAGGTAGGTGATCCTGAAAAATCGCTGGAAAATGTTTTGCAGTCTCTAAAATATCGGCTAGGGGTGGAATGAACACTCGAAAACATAATGTGATTATCTCCAAAAAACATACTAAAGGTGTCCTAAAAATACAATTTTTGAAATTGTAATGAGATTATGAAAAAATTTAATCAAGGACATTTTTTGCCATTATTCTTCAAATAATGGGTGGGGGAAGGTTCAAACTTATGAACAAATGTATAACTTTTTTTTAACCGATATTATTGATTTTAGCTTCATTCAAAAGAGTTTTTTCTGTTTAATAATATTGATAACAAAATTAGGTAAGTTTGTATCCGCTCGGAAATTTCAAATGTAAAATGGAGCATTTTTTTCATTTTTAAAACTGTTATCGTAAATGTTATATCTTGGAATAGAATTGATATTTAGACTTGCGGTTCTCACTAAACTCGCTTTTCATCAGAATTTAAAAAATGCCTCACTACATTTGAAATTTTCGAGAAAAATGGGAAAATTGTCGACTTTTTGACATTGCATTGACAAAATTGACCAATTTTATTATTTTTGTTAAGCATATCTTATTAAAGAGGAAAAACTCTTTTAAATGACGCCAAAAACATTGATATCAGTCAAAAAACAAGAAAAGTGTTATGACATTTGTTTTTAACAAGTTTGAACCCGTGTTGTAAGTTATAAAAGACAATAAGGACAAAAGGTCTTTAATTAAGTATAAAAATAGAATCTAATAATAATATCTAATTTTAATATTCAAGAGATAATGAACTCATAACATTGAACTCATAACACGTTTGTTTATCAGTCATGACCGAAGGGTAAACAACATTCTTTCATATTTTGAACTTGAACGTGAAATTGAAGTCATCGACTTGAAGTATTGTCAAATATTTCCTATAAATAAGTAAGCATTGAGAAATGGCGAGGAACTCAGTATTTATATTCGATATAGTTCTAATGTAGATTATTGTGTAAATTGTATTTAGATTAATATACTAACCCAGTGAATTAAATCAAAGTGTTTCTTATTCAACCCCAACACATGGTTACGAGGTAAGTGTTTCTCAACAATAAATGGTGTTATGGTTAATCGAGGTATCTACGAGGGCACTTGCTAAGTAACCACTACATGGCGATCCTGCAAATTAAATGGGTATGCTATTGGTATAATGGTATCGCCACTACATGGCGATCCTGCAAACTAATGGGACATGGTAATTATAAAATGGTTATGGTCTAATTAATGGTAAAATAGATATCGCCACTACATAGCGATCCTGAGAACGAAATGGTAATGGTAAAATTAATTGTATAATGGTTATCGCCACTACTACATGTACTAGTTAATGGTAATGGAAAAATACGGTAATATGGACCCTAAGAACTAATGGTAACTGCAAATAAATGGTAATTAATGGTAACCGAGATCCTGAAAATCAAATGGTAATTAATGGTAACCGAGATCCCGCCATAAGGACACGTGAAAATATATGGTTTTTATCTAAATTTGGGACCTTGGAGAAAACAAACAATGGGAGGTTCAGCCACAAAACAAGAGGCAAAAGAAACGGGTACAGTCAACAATACATTCATGGTACAACAAGACAGTTTCACGACGCATGTAATGGTTCTACTATACATCATAACTGTAGCTTTCATTCTAAAATTTATCTGGTCGGTGTGGAAAACTCACAGGAGGGCACTGAAAAGAGATATCAACAGAGGCATTGCAGCGAAGCAGGCAACGGGAACCCTCACCGTGTAAAATAAAACTGTAAGTACCTAAACATTCTATTCTTGTGTACGAATCTTTAAATGTCAATAACGTGGGAAGATTTTGATAATAAGTTACGAATAATTGTGGACGAAGTTAATAAACAGGGAAAAAGAGTTTTGAAAAAAGAAACTCCTAAAAATCCTGATATACATATAGAAGTAATTAATACCATAGTAGGTCTTTATAATAATTTTGTTAGATTAATAGGTAAAAATTGGAAAAATTTAAGTTTATTACAACAAGAAAGTTGTAGAAATTATTCAGATAAAATTAGAGATAAGGCTGCTAGGGCATTTCAAGCGTTGAATTGTATTATTAAAATACCTAACTCTATTTTGGAGGAAATCGATACGGAGGTATTACAAGCAATAAGCAAACAATTGAAAATGGCGACTAGTATGAATGATTTTTTTAATTTTGCGAGTAAAGTGTTACCGAACGAATTTAACGGTGAAGCAAACAAATTACAGTCATTCTTAGATTCATTAGATTTACTACAAATAAATGTGACGGGTAACGAAGAAAATGCTATTCTATTAATAAAAACGAGGTTAACGGGAAAAGCCAGAAGCTTGATCACGACGGAAAACTCCATTGCTGACATCAAGAATAAACTGTAAACAGGGATAAGAGGAGACAATCCAAGCCTTCTCTTAGCGAAACTGGGTAAAGTAAAACAAAATGGAAAAGATGTTACACAGTATGCAACAGAGGTAGAGAAATTGGCGGAAAGATTACAGGCAGCATACATATCGGAAGGGATGCCAGAACGACTAGCCGAAAAATATACGAAGGAGGCGACGATTAAGGCAGTAACTATGAACGCCGCAACGGATGCAACCAAAACAATAATTGCAGCGGGAAGTTTCGAAACGACACAAGAGGTACTATCGAAATTGGTTTCAGTGGAAGGCGTAATAGGACAACAACAAGTTTTACACTTGAAAGATAACAGGAATTTCTTCAGGAAGTCAAACTTCGACGTTAGGAATAATCACAGGCGTGGAAACAGCAGAGGATTTTATAACGGTAATCATCCAGGAAGAACGTTTCGACAGTATAATCAAAGGAACAACTATGGCAGATACGAAAATTATAATACGAAATTCAATAGGAATAATAATTACAATAACCACAGTAAAAATAACGTAAGAATATGTGAGATAGAAAATGAAGAAGCAAGAGAGACTCAGAAACAATTGGGGTTTTGAATGAAAAATCAGATAACGAAAACAAAATTTCAGGAACATATTCAGCATACTATTTAGATTTATCACTTTCTAACTTTATAGAAATTCACACAAGCGTATCAGACAACATCTGTAATTTTATATTAGATACAGGAGCAGACATTTCTCTAATCAAAATTTCTAAAGATTTTCCACATCATCTAATTGAGACTAGGAATAAAATAAGCATTAAGGGGGTAACTGAAGGCTCAGCAAAAACTCTAGGTCAAATATGCATAAACCTTTATATCAATAACATAACTTTAAGTCATTGTTTTCACGTAGTGGAAGAAAATTTTCCAATACCTACGAATGGACTAATAGGAAGAGACTTCATGACAAAAAATAATTGTATATTAGACTATTCACAATCAGAATTGCACATAAATTACAAGCCTAACAGGCGAGAAACCATACGAATTTTTGGTAATCCAGAATATGATACCTTAGCAATACCACCTAGATGTGAGGTATACAGGCTAATAGAAAATTTCAAGAATTTGAGAAAGGATACAGTAATAGAGCAACAAGAAATAGCACCAGGAGTATTTATAGCCAGATCCATAGTATCAAGGACAACACCTTACGTCAGAATTTTAAATACAAATTATGAAAGTATTACAGTAAAAACTAGGAACATCGAGACCTTAGATTTAGATTTATTCGATATATATACAATTAAGACTGATAATAGTAACAGACTGAAAGAATTAAGGAAAGCACTAAACTTAGAAGTACCGGAATATGTAAGAAATGATTTAACAAAACTTTGTGAAAATTACGAAGCTATATATTTGCTTTAAAGAATGATATACTAACGCACAATAACTTTTACGAACAAAAGATATCAGTAAAAGATGATACACCGATATACATAAAAAATTATCGTACACCACATTCGCAAACAACGGAATTAGATAATCAAGTAGAAAACCTTATAACACAGGGAATAATTGAACCCTCAGTATCAGATTATAACAGTCCAGTACTACTCGTACCAAAGAAATCGACGAATCAAGATAAGGCATGGAGACTTTGTATAGATTTTAGACAGTTTAATAAGAAAATAGTCACAGTTAAATTTCCTTTACCTCGTATAGACGCAATTTTGGATCAATTAGGGAGAGCAAAATGGTTCTCAGTTTTAGATCTTATGTCAGGTTTTCATCAAATACCTCTAGAACAATCTTCTAGAAAATACACTTCGTTTAGTACAGAAAAAGGCTCATTTCAATTCACAAGACTACCCTTTGGGCTAAATATAAGTCCTAATAGTTTTTCAAGGATGATGTCAATCGCATTTTCAGGGTTAACTCCAGAAAAAGCTTTTCTCAATATGGACGATATAGTTGTGATAGGAATTTCAGAAAATCATCATTTAACCAATCTTAGAAAGGTGTTTGACGCATGTCGAAAATTCAATTTAAAATTAAATCCACAAAAATGCCAATTCTTCAGGCGAGAAGTCACATATTTAGGTCATAATTTATCAAAGGATGGTGTTTCACCAGATAAAGCAAAATATTCGGTCATTCAGCATTATCCAGTGCCGAAGAATGCCAACGAGGTCAAAAGATTTGTTGCATTTTGCAATTACTATCGAAGATTCATTCAGAATTTTGCCGAGATATGTATTCCTTTAAATAGGTTAGCTAGGAAAAACGTGAAATTTGAATGGTCACAAGAGTGCGAAAACTCATTTCAGGTCTTAAAAAATGCACTAATGAACCCACCAATTTTAAGATATCCAGACTTCAATAGACAATTCATATTAACCACAGACGCTTCAAATAGCGCATGTTCAGCAATCTTAAGTCAAAATTACGAAGGGATTGACCTACCCATCGCATTCGCATCACACAGCTTCAAGAAAAGCGAACTTAGCAAACCCACCATCATAAAAGAGTTATTAGCAATCCATTGGGGAATCAATCATTTTAAGTGTTATTTATATGGTTCACCACACTTCATAGTAAAAACAGATCACAAGCCACTAACACATCTATTCGCAATGAAAGATCCGACCTCGAAACTCACGAGAATACGAATTGATTTGGAAGAATACGATTTTGAAATACAATATGTTAAAGGTACATCGAATTACGCGGATAGCATATCGAGAATATCCATAGATGAACTTAAGGATTTATACATACATAATTCACATGTCTTAGCAATCACAAGAGCACAAGCGCAAAAAGAAAACGCCCAAACAGGAAAGGATCAAAAGAATAACGTGGAAACAAAGGAAGTAAGAATACAAAAACCAGCAGTAATAAAAGTTTTAAACAATCTTGAGGCACAAAAATTACCAATTTTACATTTTGAAAATAACCGTATCTCGCTAAGGATGAGCATTTGGATCAAAAATAAGTTGAAATTTAGTGAAGCCGTAAATACCGGATTAAACAACTTCGACCTAGGACGAACGTTGGAAAAGCTTGAAGAGCTATCGGTAAGAAATGAAGTAAAAAGAATGAAAATATATACAAGTGATGATATATTTCAAAAGTGCACAGTAAAAGAATTTACAGAAGTAGGAAATCAAAGGTTAAAAAGTATTCAAATATGTATATGTGAAGTACCAAGAACGGTACAGCAAAAAGAAGAGATCAAAAAGATATTAGAAAGATACCACAACGATCCAATGTTTGGAGGACATGTAGGAAATAATAGATTATTAAAGAAACTAAGAGCAAATTTCAAATGGAAAAACATGGAGAGAGACGTAAGAAAGTACGTAAAGAATTGTCATAAATGTCAAGTAAACAAAGCAAAGATTACTCATAAAGAAAAATTTGTCATCACAGATACAGGGATAAAACCGTTTGATATTATTTACATAGACACAATAGGTCCGTTTGTAGAAAGTAACAACGGGAATCGTTATTGCATTACAATACTATGCGAACTAACTAAATACGCAGTTATGATACCAGTTCAGAATGAAGAAGCACACACTATAGCAAAAGCAATATTCGACAATTTTATACCGAATTACGGGCTGATGAAGGAGATAAGAACAGATCAGGGAACAGAATACAAGAATGAGATAATGAAGAATTTAGCGGAACTTTTAAATATAAAACATAATTTTTCAACGGCTTACCATCACGAAGCAATAGGCAGTTGTGAAAGGTTACACCGAACATTTAATGAGTATGTAAGACACTTTATCGCAGACTCCAGGAATAACTGGTGTGAGTTTGTTGAAACGTTTGCTTACTGTTATAATACTACCCCGAGTACATATCATGGATACACTCCTTTTGAGTTATTATTCGGGAGAAAGCCCAATTTGCCAGAATTCTTAGGTGAAAAAATCGAACCATGTTATAATTTTGAAAGATATGATAAGGAATTGAAGTACAAATTACAATACGCTAATGAAAGAGCCAGACAGTTTCTAATAAATAATAAGCTAAATAGAGTCAGTAGTAGTGAGAAGGATTCCTCACCTGTAAATTTTAGAATAGGGGAACTAGTAATTTTGAAAAATGAAGGTAGAAATAAATTTGATCCACATTATTTAGGTCCGTTTAAAATATCGGGAATAACAGGTGTAAACTGCGAGATCACATCTCCAGACAATAAGACGCAAATCGTACACAAAAATCGTATGTTCAGATACGTTGACCGGAAACAAATGTAAATAAGTGAAGAGTGTTTATAAACGAACAAAGTAGTGTTAGTAAACAAAAAAACATTTAATAAACAAACTATTTTTATGTATAAGTGATATCGAAAAATTAAGACAGTAATTTTTCTCTCCCAAGAGGGGATGATGTAGTAAGTTATAAAAGACAATAAGGACAAAAGGTCTTTAATTAAGTATAAAAATAGAATCTAATAATAATATCTAATTTTAATATTCAAGAGATAATGAACTCATAACATTGAACTCATAACACGTTTGTTTATCAGTCATGACCGAAGGGTAAACAACATTCTTTCATATTTTGAACTTGAACGTGAAATTGAAGTCATCGACTTGAAGTATTGTCAAATATTTCCTATAAATAAGTAAGCATTGAGAAATGGCGAGGAACTCAGTATTTATATTCGATATAGTTCTAATGTAGATTAATGTGTAAATTGTATTCAGATTAATATACTAACCCAGTGAATTAAATCAAAGTGTTTCTTATTCAACCCCAACACATGGTTACGAGGTAAGTGTTTCTCAACAATAAATGGTGTTATGGTTAATCGAGGTATCTACGAGGGCACTTGCTAAGTAACCACTACACCCGCCCCCACCTCTTACTTGAAGAATAAGGACAAAAAGTCCCTAACTAAATTTTTTCATAATCTCATCAATATATCAAAAATTGTAATTTTAGGATACCTTTAGTATGTCTTTTTTGAAGATAATCACAGAATTATTTTAAGTGTTCATTCCACCCCTAGCAGATATTATACGAATTCAAAAATATTTTCCAGCGATATTTCAGGGTCATTTTCCAGAAGGTATTTTTTTAAAGTACCATGACTATTTTTTGAAATATGGCAGACAGCCGGCGTTCTTAGTTGTTCACCGTTCACTTTGTATTTGCTGATTAGGCACAGAAACATCTCTAGGATGTCATCTAGAATGTTTGAGGTATATTATGTAGAGGTTTAAGTAATGTCCATACAACATCTAAGAGAATACACTGTATTGTTTTTGAAATGTTGCATTTAGATCATTGGTAAGATGTTATTTTTTAGACATTGCATTAACATCTACAAGATGTTAAAAGGCATTTCAGAATGTAACAGAAATGTTGTTTTTAGTTCGTAATAAAGACTTCCTTTTGAGGAAGTTCTAGTAACATCACGCTAATGTAAAAAGTCAGCGCTTTAACATCGCTGAGAAGTTAAGTTGAAACATCACAAAAGTTAACAGCCACAAGCTGGGCATAAGCGGTTGTATAGACGTGCATGTGATGAAATCAAGCGGAAAAAAAGGAAGAACATTATCACAATGTGATGTTGAATTAACGTAACTGTAACAGTGGGTGGTATTTGTATCATTATTTTTCAAATAGAACTTCTTCATGGCAAATCTTATCTTACTTGTTTTGAGAAAATAAATTAAGTCACATTTTATATTGCAGTTATTTAGTAGATATCAAACTGTAACATACACTTTTAAAAATGTCAGAATGGCAGAATAAGCTCAAGCTGAAATGGTTTTTTAAGATTGGCTATACTTTGTATCAATTGATCGATCTGTCATCATTCACATTTCTGCATCATATGTTAATATCGGTTTCATCAATATTTTGTTAATTTTCTTTTTGTTAAATCTCTTCTCTAGAAGAATGTTTTTTAAACTATTGTACCGGGTGGCCAAATAATAATGCAAAATGCTGTAGCTGGGAAACAGTTCGTCGTAGAGACTTGCGCTAGAAAATTTAATACTGTGGCCAAAAGGAGACTGGAACTATTTTCCAAGATGGTCGCTAGGGGACGTAAGCGTAATCTTAAATTTCTAAATTGATTTTTCACTAGAATCCATCTAGTAAATGTATACAAAATATTTTTTAAAGCTAACCTTCATTCGATTAATTTTTGTTCAACACTTTTAAACGTATCTATTGGGATAAAGTGAGATTCAATCTTTTTTTTATAAACAGCTGTAACTCCTAAACGGCTGAACCGATGTTGACAATATTGATCTCGTTAAAAAAAGTATATTGTTTTATTATGAGTATAAGTGATAATTTTGTAAAGAATAGAGATGAGTCAAAAAAGTATCTTTTACAATTTGAAGATAACCTTCTGGTTGGTGATAGTCCAATGCAATAAAATCATATTTAATAACACCGCTGTTAAATCCACAGACACCAGCTGAAAATCTGTTTGATGAAGTTAAAATTAGAACTTGAAATCTAATAGGAAGGTTATTTGGAACGTGGAAAAGACGTTTGGCTGTTAGAATTCGCCTCAATATTGAAAAACTGGAAGCTGTTATTGTAGTTTGTGCAATATCACACAATATTGCTATTCAAATGAATGATGAAGATCCTATATTAAATAATGACGAAATAGAAGAACACTGTGATTAAAGGTCTAATAAGTAGAGACAATAATCATGGTTTAAATGATTATATTCGGCGTGCTCTAATAACACATTATTTTGCTAATTTATTATTCACTATTTACTTTACATACCATAAAAATAAATAGTAATTCCCGTTACAATACCGGAAAGTAGTGTTTTTCAGGTCGAGATAAGCAGATTCCAGGGCGAATCGTAGGCGATTCCTGGAAGCTTGGAGAGACCTGAAAAACACTAATTTCCGGTTGCGTGACGTACAATATTTTTATTAAGACAGACACTTCGATATACACTTAATTCTTTATTTTACTTTTTATAACAAAGTGAGTAACAAAACTAAAACCAGATAAAGTATCAAAGATACTGGATATAACTGCATAAATCCATTATTTTTGAATATTTACGGTAAGTCTACAATTGTGAACGTTAAATATCTGAAGGGAAGATGTGTCTGAAATGCTGGGAATTGTTATATTTTTTGTAGTGGTAGTAACAAAATTAGTTTCCTGTATATTGTCTTTGGAACATCCCGCATGGATTTTGTTTGCTATATCAATTTTGTTATTCACTGAATCTTCTATGTAACCTTCTGCTACAGTAGAGGATTTCCATCCTCCGTGCCGTTTTAAATTAATAATGTCACCTCCTCCATCTACTAGTAAAGTTGCTGAACTTCGACGAAAGCAGTGGCCGGTAAATCCGCTTGGATTTTCTAATTTAAGATAAGAGGCGATTTTTCTAGGGGCTTTCCCCACAGAATGCAATCCTACTACTTGGGTTGAGCATTTCCCATCTTCAAAAAAAATGAAAAAGCCGTTTACGGCTAGTATGCGGTAGTCTCAATTGCAAATAATTCCTATAAAGTTGCAAATCTCTGTCGGAATTTACAATGAATATCCTGGTGGTATTTGTCTTGATTATGGGAATTTTAACTATCAACATTATTTCCTTATCTTCGAAATCATCGAGTGTCATATTAACGAGTTCCTCGCGGCGACATGCGCCTGCGGAACCTATAATCAAAAGCACCTAAAATAGAATTAAGGTTCATTGTAAATTGTAACGAGTTTTTAACTTGTTTTCTATTTCAACTTACCTTAAGCATGATTTATTCGCTATTGGGAGCATTGTTCAGAAACGTTTCAATTTGTTCTCTTGACAGAATTTTAGATTTCTCCGATTCATGACCAATATATTTCTTTTTAATGAAAGCTATTCGTTTGAAGAAATTATTAATGTTAACATTATCTTTCATGGCCAAAGTAGATTTTAGCATTGAATATAAGCTCCATAATGTTGAAGAAGCCCGTTTTTGGGACTTTTCGGCAAAATATGCTAAAAGGACTTCTTCATTTACATTTTTCACTTTTTTTTCTTGACACCAATTTTTAAATGCGTCGTACCACTTCTCGTAACGGACTTTTGATTCTACTGGTAACATATCGTAAGTCGCATTCCTCGCTGCTTCCAAAATTTCTTCTGGAATCTCATTTTCCGTGTCGGATAATTGAAAATCTGAATTCATATTACTGTTAAATTTGCGCACTAGCGAAATAAGTTTGACATAAACAACAAACTAAAAGTCAACGAACTATCATCACTCGACAATATATCGAAACGTTGTTATCATAGTAACGAAATCAAGGTAGATTGTATTATATAAGAGCGATTGGAAAAATGAAAAATCAGGGACCGGAAAAAGCTTCTTTCTTTAAACGTCAGTAAATCTGTCATTTTTCGACTGCGTAGGCGACCGTAAAGTTCCATTTTTTCTACGCCGGAGCTTTAGTTTTCACTTTCCCGCCAGCGGAGGGAAAAGTGTTATCATAGCAACATAGACAGATGCTGCTTCTTTTGCCTCTTGCATAATTTCCGGCGGTGTGCACTCAATTTATATAAATCACTATTTTAGGAACTAATTGGTTGTTATTTAAGTGAACTTACTTAATTACTGAATTAAAACGCAGCCGGAGACGCAATAATTGTGAAAAATAAATTAATATTGTTGACAGTGTCCACTGACAGCTTTATGTTCACTCCGTTCGGCTGTTAAACACGAGCGCGTGATGAAAAGTATCACTTTTCCTCCATATAAAATAATATTCTATTGCCGGTCGCTCACGTCCATTTTCCGGTCTTGATCGGCAAAACGTTATTTTCTGTACGAAAAATTGTCCAGAATGTGTATATTTTCTGGTCGGTCTCAAAAAAAATAATTATTGCATTTTATTTCCATTTATTAAACGAAAACGAGTAATTTTCATCATTTCAGAGGTACTGAATTTTATAAATAACTTCTTAATAATGAGAAATTAATATGCAGGTGAATTGATTAAAACATTACACGACATTTTATAAAACAGATATATACACCATTTTACAAGCTAACAGTGAGGTCGCTACTTGATTTTTTTTTATTATACTTGTTTTTCAAGTAAATCAATTCTCATTAATTGTTCCTTTTTTAAATGATAGCTTCGTTCTTCGGCATATCTGCCTTGAAGCTGCAAATGATGTTGATGCTGTTTCTTCATATGAGTAAGTTTTAAATTGTGTTCCTAAAGGAAATACTATTGCTGCATTTTAACTAACGCAATTTTGGAATACGTTTATTCTTCTAGCCTATAACCTAAGGAATTACTACCAGCTGCTCTCTTAGAACGTTCTTCATTTTCTTTATGGCGTGAAGTTTCTTCTTTGTGTTGACCCTTGCTACTCGTTGGCGTGACATTTTGCAACTTGTTTCCCTATTCACTAGGCACGTCACAATAGGTGTTCATATTTCTTATTTCAATGAGGCCTGAATCAGATATAGTGAACTGAATGGTTTCTAGAAGCATATATCAATATTTATGAAAAATAAAATAATTAATATAAAATAAGGTACCTGCTATAGTATCATCATAGAATTCTGAAGGGCATCCTGTTAATTGTGTCCTTATAATCTCATAAATATCATTGTCTACAGTGGTGACAACGATGTCTTTCTCAGGTCCTCGTGACAAGATATGTCCATATTTCTGATTTCAAAAAGGCCTCAATCAGATGTAGAGATCTGAATGGTTTTCAGAAGCATATATCAATAGTTATATAACATAAAATAATTAATATAAAATATAGGCACCTGCTATAGTATAATCATCGAATTCTGAAAGGCGGCCTGTTAATTGTTTCCTTACAATCTCATAAATATCATTAACTACAGTGGTGTCAACGCTATCTGTCTCAGGTCCACCAAACTTTTACTTGGACCTTGTTTTATATTTTCATATTTGTATCCCAGAGTTTCAACATCATTGTGATTTTCTGTATATATCAAGAGTGACTAGTCATCGCTAGCGCCATGTTACACCTCGATTTTGCCCTCTTCCCTCTTCCTATTTTTGTAATGATGCGCTGGACGACAGACACTCTTATAGCGAAAATTTCGTCCTTTTCTTCACCTCGCATTTCTATTTTTTTATTTACTTAAAAAGTCTATCATCTACGAGCAAATTATACATTTACCATATAATTCATATATGATCTTCCATTTGCAGCAGCAATGATAATTTCCATGAATCTATTAAAACGATATTCTGTTCTAATGAATAAAAGTTGAAACTTTTGTAAAAATATTTCTAAAGTTGAACGTTTGGCTTGTATTATTCCTATATGTAGATAACAAAATCACTGTCGCACCGGTGATTCATTTCTTACGGATGTGGTGATCGGTAATTCAGTTTAGTCCGTTGTGAATATCGAACAGAGGCGCTATTATTGATATCGTTCGCAACGTCACGTATACGAAATCCTGTAAATGCTCTAATTGCGAATACTCCTTAAAAATCATCCTCAAATATACTTGACAACAGCGCAATTCAGCGTCACTTGACGAAACAAATGTCATTTTTCATTTTTTTCATGGATAATTTTTAATTTGGTTATAATATCGAATGTAAACAATATCGAGTTAACTATCAAATTAATTTAAATTAGTACAGTGTTAGTATTAACATGATATTTACATGAACAGGTTCTACAGATTCCATACAAGTCCAAACTAATTAACAAGAAAAATATGTGGTAGTAAATAGTTTATTTACCGTTTGATAATATTTGCACAAATTTGTAACCGCATTTTTAAGTGGCTTCTTGCAACTCGCAATCAATTCATATGTATTATCGTATCAATAGTCAACAATTTATGGAGTCCCTTTTTAGTAGTAGAAGGTGAACATACACAATTTATGTTTGGTAAGTAGATATTAGATTATAATGAGCTAAGTTTAAGATAGGTACCTTAAATATTTGTTTAACTACAAATATTCATTGCAAGTATGTTACAAGTAGAATTATATTATAAAAACATAACTCTATAAATTTTAATTATTCTTTTATATTTTGGGTGGATATGATTCTACAACACTATGAAGATCTTGATGATATTCGTTGCAATGGATAAGTGTAAAATAATATAAATCGATATTTTATTGATTCTGTTCCTAAATCTAATACAAGTAGTGAGATACAAAATTTTTATATAAATAGTAGATTAGTTGCTTCGGATTCACAGAAGTTAACGACTTTTTCGTATACCAAACAATTTGCGGAATTGGAACGAATGCGGTAGGTTTGGACCAACTAACTATCAATATGATAAAACTTTGTTATCCACATGTAGTACTCTACATCAAACATATTGTAAACTTCTGTCGTATTGAAAGTGTTTTTCCTTCAGCTTGGAAAAGGGCCGTTGTGCGGGGGCTACCTAAAGTTAACAATCCTAAAGAATTTAAAGATCTTCGACCAATAAGTATATTACCGGCTCTGTCTAAAGTAATCAGAGAGCTATGAAAACACAAACTGAGGAACATTTGGAAAAAATTTCATTGTTACCGACGATTCAAGCTGGCTTCAGAAAGAGACACAGCTGTACAACGGCTCTTCTTCACATTGTTGATGACATTGTCAAAGCTATTGATGATGGTACATGTACTGTGCTTGTCCTTCTGGATTTTAGTAGAGCATTTGATACTATTAATTATAGTTTGCTTGATAATATTTAACACTATATAGGTTTTTCAGGAAGTGCTCGTTTATCAGTGAATAATTACTTAAGAGAGAGAGAACAGGCTGTCTCTCTTGACGGGTCAATTTCACAGTTGCTGCCGCTTTTGTCAGGAGTACCACAGGGTTCAATATTGAGTCCCACTCTATTCACAATTCACACATCTCAATTATGGACCTATATTCATAATTGCAGTAAACATTTATATGCTGACGATACGCAACTCTATTATACATTTCCTCCTGATTCAGTGGTAGATGCTTGTACTGTAATTAATCATGACATAGACGCCTTTGTGGCTGCGGCTAAAGACCATTCACTCAATATTAACTCTAATAAGTCTAGAATCCTTTAATTTGGGTCCAAATCTAATCGTCAGAAAGTTCGCGATAATATTAATGTGAAAATAAATAATGAGAATTTAATAATGGTCAAAGAAGCTAAAAACTTGGGAGTAATAATTGACGACGATCTAAAATTTGGAAAGCACATTAATAGTAACCTCCAGAAGCATACATAGCATGAAAAACAATTTATGGTGTCCGACATTTTTCACCGTTTCAACTAAAAAAGACATTGTGTGATTCATTGATTTTATAATTACTTTATTATGCTGACATTCTATATGGTCCACACTTAAGTGTGCAATATAAAAAGAAAATTCAAAAATGCAAAACTGCTGCATTCGGTTAATATTTGGCATACGTAAACGACGTACTATTTCTAACAAGTTAAAAGTAAAACAGTGGTTGAATATGGATAATAGACGAATGTTACATTCTGCGTGTCTTTATAATGAACTAATTATGAGAGAGAAACCATCGTACTTGTATAGAAAAATCTCCTTCAGAATGGACGTTCATAATATCAATACTCGAAATAAACGTGTAATTACTATACCTCCCTTTGAATTGGAAATTTCTAGACTTCCAATGGAAATCAAATATCAGCATTTTAAAAAATTCAAAGAGTCTATTCGGAAATACTTGTTTGATCATCAGTATCTATTAATTGGGTTCAGAATTGTGGAAGGAATTAATGGCCTTACGCATGAAAGTACTAATGTAATATAATACAACTTGTGTTGCGGTATATATTATGTATGTGTAGTAGGTATAAAAGGTTAAGTGGAAGAGCAAGTTTTACAGCATTTTTTACGCAGTGCCGTGCCGTGCATCTCATATATTATAATTTATAATTTTTTTTGATCTATATTAATAAAGACGATTATTATTATTATTATTATTATTGTGGTTTCTTGTAAATAACAGACGAAGTTTGCACTCAAGACTACTTTCACTCTATCTTTGGTTTAGAAATGATCTGGTGATATTCCATGTGTATAGGATGACTGCTTTTTGTATCTGGGTGTGGGTGTAATTTGGAAGATTTAACTGCGTGAGGTGTGTGATGAATGTTTTTGGGGTAATTCCTGTAACAGATATTATAAAAAGTATTACAATTATACTTGTTTCTGTTTCCATATTCGTTCTATTTTCTATGGCTAACTGCTGGTATTTATCTTTCTTTCCTCTGTATTTGTTGTTTATATTATTGTCAGATGGAACAGCAATATCAATAATGTAGGTGATGTTCTCTTTTTGGATTTGTAATGTTATATCCGGTCTACTGTGCATTACAGTTTTGTCTGTATGAATAGTTATATCTCAATATAACTTGTATTCTTCATTTTCCAATATTGTTTGTGGTGTGTATGTGTAATATGGTTGTGTTTCGGTGATGAGTTTATGTTGTAGTGCAAGCTGCTGGTGTATGATCTTTGCCGCTGTATTATGTCTATTAGTATATTCAGATCCAGCCATCAACTTACATCCTGCCGTAATGTGGTCGATTGTTTCGGGGAATTGGTAGCATTTTCTGCATTTGTCGTCTGTGGTGTTAGAGTCTTCCATTACGTATTTTTTGTAATTTCTTGTAGCGATAACCTGATCCTGGATCGCTAATGTGAAGCCTTCTGTTTCAGGATATAGTTCACCTTTTTGGAGCCATTTGTACGAGTCTGTCTTACTGATGTATTCGTTTTTCATATTGTAAGTATGTTTACCATGTAACTTTTCCTGTGTCCATTCTTCTATCTCCTGCTGTTGCGTTGGTGTATTGTATATTTGCTGCGTGTGAGAGAGGTTGAGAGGTGTGTATTCTCTGTCTGTTTGTACAATTGCTCTATGTAATATGCGTGTGGGTGGTGATTTCTATGTTTTGTTTGTTCTGTTCTCGTAAGTGTGTTGATGTTTTCAAGGTCGGTTTTCGTCCATTTTATAATCCCGAATGAATATGTAAGGAGGGGAATTGCGTATATGTTTATTGCTTTGAAGAGGTTTTTGGAGTTCAACTTAGTGTTCATTAGTAATGTTAGTCGTTTTTTGTATTCTTGTACAATATGTTCTTTTATTTCTGTATGGTTTATCCTTATGTTCTGTTGGAATCCTAATTATTTGTATGTTTCATTTTGTTGCATGTATCTTAGTTCTTCATCGTTCAGTATTTCTGTCACTTTCTCTTCCTTCCATTTTCTTTCTATGTGTAGTATTTTGCATTTGTTGATTCCGAATTCCATTTTTATGTCGTTTCTGATATGTTCTGTAACTTTGAGCAAGTTTTTCATTTGTGTTTGAAATGGAGCATATAATTTGATATCATCCATGTACAGTAGGTGGTTGATGGTGTGTTTAACTGTTTTTTGATGTTTGATTTGGAATCCATGATTTGTGTCATTTAATGCATTTGATAAGGGATTCAGGCACATACAGAACCATAGGGCGCTGAGCGAGTCTCCTTGGAAGATACCTCTATTGATTTCAATATTCTCTGTTATTATTTCTTCATCCTTTGTTGACAAATGTATTGTAATAAATACGAATACCTAAAAGATAATTTTATGGTAGAAAATTTCAGAACACACGGTAAAACATATTTTATTTTTCATTTAATAATAACGGGAACGCGACACACATAATGTTTAATGAAACAATACGAAGCCAAAACAGAATAGAGAAATAAAAAACATCTTACTGGGTCAAAGCGAAATAATTGTTTTGAATACAATTATTTTAATAACAAAAACTAGCACGATTCAAAAAACAAAAGCTGTTTTTTGCAACACGACGAAAACCCCAAAACCGAAGTCGGGGGAAAACAAAAAAAGGAGTGGACACAGAGGCCAGCAGGGCAGTGAGTGTGTACCGGGGGTCGATCACGCGAAGGGAAAGGTTTTCCCCTGCCACGGTGAACGGTACTAGTGTTTTTTTAGTGTTAGCGGTACGAGTGGTAAAACTTACCCTCTACGCTAATTGCCTTTCGACATAGCACGATTCCGTTTATTGGCACGACTCGCGGTGAACAAGCAGATAGTAAAAAAAATCAAGAACATTTCCGGCGAGACGGAGGATTGTCAAGCAGTAAGTTTTTGAATTAAATTCAGATTGGGATAATTTTTACTAGTGATATATTTACTCGTTATTGGTCGAGCTGGATTCTGAACTTGGGTGTATAGGTAAATTGCTATATACAAGGTGTAGCGATAGCAAATATATTTATTAGATTTTGTGTTGATTGTTGATTTTTTTTTTCAAAGAGACGGGACATAGCTGTTCACTCTCAGATTAAGTTTCTCGTCCTGACAAATAGATAATTTACCGTGTGTACTGGAATAAATAAGATTTTGCCGAGAGGCCGGAGCGTATGTTTTCCATATTTTCGCGGGTTTCAGCGGAATTACGCTGATAAGTCAATCTATTATAGAGAAATATTGTTATCAGTCTTTTGTTCAGCCGTAAATTATAAATTAAAACTCTTTCTTACTTTGCCAGCGTAAATGCATAAAATTGACGTACGTAATTATATTACTGGGGACTTTCGCAACTTGTAACGCCAGTGTCGATAAGTAATTTTAAATTGTTTTCCTTAGCTCATCAGAATTTTTCTTTATAGAACAAAAATTTCACTTTCGTTCCTTGAAGGTCAATGACGACCGAACGATGTGAAATGAATCATTGTTGCATATAAAGGTATTTACACGTGATAGTTATTTATTTTTCTCGACACCAGAGAATAGAAGGATTGAGAAAAGAATATAACAAACATATGCCTTTCGCGCATTTTTTTTTAATGAATAGACCAAGCCGATAAGAGGGCTAGTTTTGCCGCACCACCGAACAAACGAGAACGCTGTTCATAAATTTGATTTTGTTTTTATAATTGTAGGATATACAGGAGTAGGTTTGATAATAAACCACTTTTAGATAAATATGTATAGGTAGAGTTATACCAGGGAATTGGGATTAATTTGGTCATACGGGATTGTAGTTTAATTTTAAATATATATGTATAGCTATGTATGAGGATTTGGAGAGATTATTTTATTATATATATTTTTTGTATAACGTGGAGGTTCTACATTATTTTTCCTATCACTCCCACTCCCAAAAAGTTTCCCCCCTGGGAGTGTAACAATCGTGGACCTGTAACCGAGACGAGGAGGACAAACCCTTGTCCTGGCAAAGGAAGATTTCATCCGTTTTAAGACCAGGCGAACCTAGCAAAAACCAATCGGACTGGATTGCCTTACACGCTCAGCCGCGCACGGGAAGCAGAATTTGGTGGAATCGAAGGACGGGATTCAATACAGAGTGACCAAGAAAAAGGTAGAGATGCTCTTTTGGTATGTTGATCAAGTTATCTTACATATCTGGAATTAAAGATTACAGTGAACTGGTGATAGATTTTATTAGAGTGGTGACAGCAGATTTAATTAGGGGTATACAAGTTATAACACTTTAGTGTAGTTTTAAAATACAACGAAGTATAGAGTTACTATTTCGTTACACTGGTGACAGTTATTTAACTTACACTTTAATTCAGACATTATTACAGTATTCTTGTTCGCCATGTTGTCATTACGTGCGTAAGAAACGATTTAATCATCGGATGTATCTTATATATGTCCAGTATTTTTATCAGCCAGGAGTGAGGTACAGAGCCCTTTGTTGTTTTTCTGCTTGTTCCATAATGACACAGTTAATTATAAGTCGTTCCTTGCACCCCTGGCTCCTTTTTCTGCAACCTTTCTGTTCTTCTGTTATGATGTTGTTTGTTTCTAAATGTTTTTGTATTGTCTTGCAAATCAATGATGTCATTATTTTATATAATATTTGGAGGCATGTTATCGGTCGGTAGTTGGCAGGGTTTTGTGTTACATTACACTGTGGTTTTATGTATGTTCTGCCTTGTGTGAGAAAATCTGGTGTTAGCTGGGGATTTCTTATTATATTATTTATTTAGTCTGTAATGTATTTATGTGTAGATGTTAGTTGTTTATACCAGAAATTTTGTATTTCGTCAGTTCCAGGACATTTCCAGTTATGTGTGTTTTCAATTGTCTGTCAATTCTTCTACTGTTATTATGTGTTCCGGTTGTTTTATGACATTTTTGTGCTTTTTTTCTTCTATAATCCATGTTGCCTTTTCGTTATGTTGCTTCCGATCACACCATATTCCTCTCCAGAATTCCGCTATTTCATTTCGGTTAGGTGCTATTATCTGTATTTGTTCCCTGATGTTCAGTTTATTATAAAATAGTTTCTCGTTTTGTGTGAATAGTATGTTGTCTGTTGTTGGAATTTTTATACCTTCTCAATCTGGCGGCGTATACTTTAAGTTTTTGTTTTGCGGCGTCAAGCATTTCAGTGACTGTTAGTTGGTTGTTGTCATTTGTTTTCTGTTCTATATGTTTTACAATTTTTTTTGATCTGTTTCCGTTGATATATTGTTGTGTTCTACCTATATCCTCCCTGAGTCGCTAAACAGCCCCCTCCAGTCTGATCTGCCACCTGGGTTTAGACGCTTTTTCCTTTCTCTGTGCCGGCTCTCTTATTTTTTGGTTGTTACATGATATAACCGTTGATGCTGCTGCATATACGATTGTTTGTATTTCTTCCAGTGTGTTTGCATCTTTAAGATATTCTGTTATGATTTCCTCGTTTACAATTTTTATCAGGCTCTTCGTTTAATGTCTAAACTGTTGTTTTGGTATTCTTTTTCTTTTTGTGAGGTCGCTATTTTCCCAAATTGCAAAATTCTTTCTCATTTCCTCTGTGAGCCTTTCTCTTACACTATGTGTTTCGGTGTCTTCGAGTAATTGGGGTGTGTGTGTGTGGTTGTGTGGGTGATTGGGATCTGTATGATTGTGTTTGGGATATTTCGACTTGGTTTTGTTGGGTTATTTCAGTTTCTTTCTGTTCTTGGTCTGTATATAGATGTTTTGCCACTTTTTGTTTTATTTGTTCTATCTTATGTGCAGTTAATCTGTTATTTTTTATTATCACCCTCTTCTGGTCTATTAGACGTTGTACGGTTATTTGATCAGCTAAGTGAGTATATCGATTTATGAGAGGGTCAAATCTATATCCCGTTGTAGTGGTTTCTAGGTGTGTGGCTGTGAAATAGCAACGCATGACATCAATGTTCATTTCCGTGGTCCATATCATGCGTTGTCTGGGTTTTCCTGCCTTCGTGGTTACCGGTTCTACCGGTAAAACATCTTGGGCAAGCTCCTGCGTTCCTATTGAAGTGGTTGCAGAGCGGATGTCCTTCAAAACATTTTCAGCGGGTACTGGTTGGTTATTTGTTGCGGGGTCATCATTCGTTGCGAGCTAATCATCACGACGGTTCCGAACAGGAGCAGCTCGCTTTCCTGCGCCGCCTTGTTTGCTTCTTATATTTTTCGGAGCATGACTTCACACTTCATGGGCTGCTAACCCATGGAGCGGTACCAAAGCCCAGTGGGCCGGTTAAACCGTTGTCCGCCTCTCACGACGGGGACGTTGGGTTGGCTTTGGAGACGCTTATTATTGTTATTATTATTATTATCATTATTATTATTATTATTTCATGTATTAGTCTCAGAGTTGTTAAACATCTGGTTCAAGAAGTAAGGGGCCCAAGCAAACCTTACTCAAATTCCTGATTAGGCATGTTCAGGACTGTTCGTACGATGCGACACGTTTCGAGGATAACATTCTTCTGCATTTTTGGGATCAGTGTGTTTGGGTCGAGCTGCATTTTCAGTATTAATTGTGACAGATTTTTGTTGACCAAGCCAGTTGCCGTTATTACAATGGGAACGATTTGTACTGATTTTAATCTATGAATTTCTTTATATTCTATTGATAACGGAATATATTTTTTTATTTTTTCCTCTTCTGCCTTATTGATGTTGTGGTCATTAGGGTGGGTTATATCTACGAAAATTGCTGTTTTGTCTTTCATATTGTGCAGTACAAGGTCTGGTTTATTCGCTGTTATTGTTTTGTCTGTATGTATCGAGAGGTCATAATACAGTTTATAAGAATCGTTTTCTAATACCGGTCTTGCTTTATAATCGTAGTATGGTACCATGTCTTCTTCTGAAAGGAGGTTATACTTTACGGCTAGTGCTTGATGCAGAATGTTCGCTGTAAGGTTGTGCCTATGGATGTATTCTGTATTCGCGAGACTTGGGCAGCTTGATATTAGGTGATCTATTGTCTCAGATTCTCTATGACACCTCCTGCATCGGTCAACCACATCTAGTTTTTCTATATATTTCTTATAGTTGTTGGTCGCTATAACTTGATCTTGGATGGCCTGTATGAAGCCCTCAGTTTCTCCAAAAAGAAACCCATCCCTTAGCCAGCGAACTGACGCTTCCTTATCGGCATTGTCTAGGGATTGGGGAAATCTTCCATGGAGTGCTTTCGATCTCCAGGCTACAACTCGGTCTTTAGTTGTTATGATTGTCGGTAAGACTTCAGCTTTAGAGAGGTTAGGAGGAGTGTACGATATATCGCTTTTAAGAATGGCGTCGTGTAGCGGAGAATGTCGTGCTTTTACGGTGAAGAATTTCTTCATTGCAACCACCTGTCTGTTGCATAGATTCTTTATGTCTAATAATCCTCTGCCACCTTCTTTTCGGGATAAGTACAGTCGTTCCATAGCTGCTTTGGGATGATGCATCCTGTATTTGGTCAAAGTTGTTCTGACAAGTCTGTTTATGGCGTCTAATTCTGTTTGTGACCAGCTTAGTATTCCAAAGGAATAAGTCAAAGCTGGAATGGACCAGGTGTTGATTGCTTTTATTTTATTCTTGGCTATGAGTTCTGTTCTAAGAATCTTATGCAACCGGTTCTTAAATTTTGCCTGCACTTGCTGTTTCAATTCTTTATTATTTTTTGTCAGCAATTGACCGTAACCAAGGTATTTGTAAGTATTTTCAGGGTCAATCGCAGGAAAATTCATTTCGTTGAGCATTATGGTTATGGTCTCTGGTTCCGATACTTCTCCACGGATGATGTTCAGACAGGCACATTTGTCCAGACCAAAATTCATTTGTATATCAGTGCTGAATTGTGTTGTGATATTGAGTAGTGTTGTTAGCTCAGTTTTGTTACTGGCATACAGCTTGAGGTCATCCATATACAATAAATGATTTATTTCATATAGTAATTCCCTCTTTGCTGTGATCTTATAGCCTGCATTAGTGTGATTCAGCATACTGGACAAGGGATTCAGGGCCATACAAAACCACAGTGGGCTGAATGTATCCCCCTGGAATATTCCACGTTGGATAGAGATATGGTCCGTTTTGATTGCACATTTGTCCGTTCTTAAAACTACTTCTGTCCGCCAGGATAACATTAGGGTCTTTAATAAAGATATTATTTTTGGGTGTATTTTATAAATTTCAAGCACCCTTTGGAGCCATTGATGTGGTACCGAATCATATGCTTTTTGATAGTCGATCCAGGCAAGTGATAGATTTCTTTTACTTTTTTTGGCTTGGCCTGTAATGACTGCGTCGATGGTCAGTTGTTCTTTACAACCTCTGGAGTTTCTACGACAACCTTTTTGTTCTTCCGCGATTATATTATGTTCTACTATATGATCATTTATTTTTTTATTTATTAAAGATGATATAATTTTGTAGATGGTATTCAAACATGTTATAGGCCTATAATTTTTCGGGTCTTGGGTGTTTTGATTTTTTGGTTTCAAGTAAGTAACAGCTTGGCTTAAAAAGATTGGGCATTTGGCAGGGTTATCGAGTATTTCGTTTATTATTGTTGCTAGTGATGAATGTAGCGCTGTTAAGTATTTCCACCAGAAGTTGTGGACACCATCGGGTCCGGCTGCTTTCCAGTTGTGCAGTTTTTTTGTTGTGTCTTGAATGTCTTCGATTGTGATGACTGGTTCATTCATTTTGATGTTATATTTGTTGTCCTCATCTTCAATCCATTTAGCTTCGTTGTTGAATTGGGCTGGTGTTGACCATAATGTTCTCCAGTACTGATCAATTTCATGGTGACTTGGGGGTTCGTTTTGTATCCGTTCTTCTGTGAGGTTATTGTAGAATTGCTTTTGGTTTAATGTGAATTTTTTGTTATCTTCTTTCCTTTTGTTTGATATGTTATAACGTCGTAGTCTTTTTCCCAATGCAGCAACTTTTTGTTTTAAAGTATCAACATATAAGTCTAGTTTTTCTTCAAACTCTTGACTATTTATGTTAATATTGTTATTCTTAAGAATATTATATACTTTGTCTCTGAGTTTCTGTTTGGTGTCATTTCTTCGAGTTTTCCAGGTAAGTATTTTTGATAGGTCACTTCTGAATTGTTTGATTTTATTCTCGATTCTCCGTTTCCATGCTGGTGTTATCTGATCAATTCTTTTTCTGTCGCTATTCCGAATTGTTAGTGGGATTTTCATCTGAGCAAGTATTGTCATTGCTGAACAGTATACATAAATTTGACAATCTTCTAATGTGTTTATTGTTTTACTCTGAATAATCTGGTTTATTACTTTCAGGAGCTGGAAAGCGTATTTATTAGGATGGATTTTGGGTAGTGGTGGTCGAGAGTTTGGATCAGTACCAATATATTTAATGAGATTAGCCTCCAATTCATGGTTCAATTCGTCAAACAAGGTATTGTCTTGGTCAATATCTATCTCTTCTAGGACTTTGTTGGTCTCGCTGTCGGCTGTCTTTGTATTTTCCAAATCATTCGGTGTATAATCGTGTGACGTTGATGGATTGTTCTGTTGATTGGTATGTTGTGTATTTTGAATTTGGGAACGATATATTTCTTCCTTAATTATGTTTTGCTCGATGACTGATATAACTGATTTACTAATTATGTACCTATACCTGTCTGTGATATTCTGTATTATTATTATTATTAATATTATTATTATTATTATTATTATTATATTTTGGTGGAATGGTCGCCAAACATAGAACTGGTGGAAAAGTTGCTCTTTGTTAAATTAAATAAAATTGTGGTAGCTTTAATCAATTAATTTGTTGAAATTAGTGCATCGTAATAATACTCGTATAGTGCATCTGTATAAGTGTAGATGTTAACAATAATTGAATATTAGTAAAATGCAAGCCATAATACCAGTTTTAAAACAAGTTTTCGCTGATAAACTGTAAGTACAAAAACATTCATTTACAGTAGTTATAACTTTGACTTTCGTTTCATTCCACCAAGGAAAAATTTATTGATTTTACGTTACCGAAGTGGTCAAAAATTTTTGAAAATCAGCGTTCTAAAAGTAAACTTCTTTTGTTCCTGTTGACCTTCTGTCATGGGTAATGATAGTGTGGAATGTTTACAAATATCTGAAACCTGTGTGCGATGTCACAAGGTCGTAAAACAAGCAAAATATGGGACACGATGTATGAAGTGTGGTATATTATCACACAATAGTTGCCTGAAAGACTTGAAAATTGCGAAATTTATGGAGAATGGTTCGGTAATTTGCTGTCAGGAGAGTGAAGGGAAAACTGGAGAATCAAAGGAACAAAAATCTGAAAACCAAGAGTCAAAAAAATGTCGAAAATGTAGCGGATAAAATAACAATCAAATATCTAGAAGAGCTGATCAAACAGAAGGACATAATTATAAGGACACAAGAAATAGCTATAAAGAATCAAGACATCGCCATTAAATGTTTAAATGATAAGATATTGCTTTTAGAAAATAGTTCGATAAAATTAACATCAAACCTAGCCCTACCTACGTACGCAGCCGTTATAGGAAACACCTCCCAAAATCCAAAGCTCGTAGGTAATAGAAATATCACAGATAAAAAATCTGGAACAGGGAATGAAATTTCGAACGGTACTTATGATGTATATAGCAGGCAAGCTTCCCAAAATATTGCCGGTGTGACAGAGGAAATTGTTCCTGATAAAATGTTGAGGAAGCGGCCCATGACATTGGTAACAGGAAAAAATGGAAATCGGGATTGCTGCCCTTTTAAAGCTGCTTCGACACTAACTAGAGAACGATATTATCATGCCACAAATTTTGAAATTGGAGTGGAACCATCTGAACTAGAAAAATATCTGAAAAATTTTGCGCCAAATGTTACAGCCGAAAAATTAAATTCACGTCAACCAAATATATACGCATCGTTTAAAATAACAGTGCCAGCGGAGGAGGCTGACTATATTTTAAAAAATGAAATATGGCCAGAAAATGTTAGAGTAAATAGGTTTTTTTTTCAGGAGGAGGCCGGATTGGGTCAGAAAATAGGTGAAGAAAACTATGATTATGAACAAAATCTTTGTAATTATGAATCGTTTATAAATAAATCTGATCTTGAGCGTTTCGAATACTCGATATTCCATGTCAATGTTCAAAGTATTACAAATAAAATTGACAATTCGCAAATAATCTTGGATGAATGTAATTTTGATATACTATGCGTCAGTGAGCATTGGCTTGATGCTGATGCTTTAGATTGTGTGGTGCTAAATGGCTATTCATTGGTGACAAGTTTCTGTAGAAATACCAGGAGGGCGCATGGTGGCGTTGCCATGTTTGCTGCCAGCAATACCCATTTATTGGGGATTGATGTTACCAGATTCTGCCAGCCTGTGCATGCGGAATTCTGTGCTGCAGAAATTAAACAAGGAAACTGTGTAATATTAGCGGTTTACAGGTCGTCTAGCAATGGGGATTTGTCGATATTTGTAAATATGCTACAAAAGGTCATAAACGAACTATTTTATAAATATAAAACGGTCATTATTATGGGAGACACAAACTTGAACTTGGATGGTAGTGGCGAGTATGCGAAAAGCTTAAGAAATACGTTTTCTGAATATGGTATGCGACATCTGGTTCATATACCAACCCGAATATCAAATACGACTAGTTCATGTCTAGATAATATAGTTACAAATCTTGAAAATGAGAACCTTCATTCGGGCGTATGTGAGCCTTTAGTCGCGGACCATTGTGGTATTTTTTTATTGATAAATATTGATGGACGCATTACTGAAGGGAAAAATAGCCGTAACATACGTGTGATAAATGAACAAAATTTATTAAACTATTGTGACCGAATCTCGGCCTATCAGTGGTTGGAGTCGGAGAAATTGAATTCTGATCAGTATGCAAGTCTAGTTATTGATGCTCTTTCTGCATGTGCCGATGTCTGCTTTCCTCTTAGAAGTGTATCCCACAGAAGACCGAGAGTGGGGTGGTTTAATGATGAGCTAAGAGAAAAACGTAAAGAAGTCTTTAATTTGAGAAAGAAATTTTTATACACGAAACTACCGGTGGATTGGTATCTATATTGTCAGCGACGAAAAGAATATCGCAAACATATAAAAAATGCAAAAAAGAATGCATGTGAGAAATTGGTCAACGAAGCGGAGAACAAGAGCAAAGTTATATGGGATATTGTAAATCAGGAGAGGAACAAAAAATGTCAAAATAAAATATCAACTACACTTAGCTCGGATGATTTTAATCATGACTTTGCAAACATAGCCGAGAATTTACTCAACAGTATACAAAATGTCCATTCAAAGATGCTTGATCCGATGTCTTTTCTCACCAGCATGCCTAGTCCACCATCATCCTTTTTTATAACACCAGTTCAAGAAACTGACATTTTGAACGCGGTAACAACTCTAAAAAATAAGCCTGGGCTAGACTTTTATAATCTGAACGCCAAAATGTTAAAAGCTGCTCTTGGTTCATTAGTTACACCGCTAACAAACCTGTTTAATAAATGCATACAGGAGGGGAGCTGGCCGCATGTATTAAAAATATCAAAAATCATACCAGTATATAAAAACGGTGATTTAGATCTTGTCGGTAACTACAGACCCATAGCAATTCTTCCTGTCGTCTCAAAACTCTTTGAAACAATAATCAAAGAAAAATTAATATCATTTTTAGAAGATAAACATATTATCACTACTGCTCAATATGGATTTCAGAAGGGTAAATCTACAATTTCAGCTGTCACAAATGTGATTGAATACATAGTGGAAGGTCTTGACGGGGGTCAAAATACTCATGCTGTTATGGGCGATCTGTCTAAGGCCTTTGACTGTGTTAACCTTGATATTCTATTTAAAAAGTTCGAACATTACGGCATACGAGGGAATGGACACATATTACTAAGATCTTATCTAGAAAACAGACATCAATATGTCAGCTATAACGGACATGACTCTGGGCTTGTACCAGTTAAGCACGGAGTACCTCAGGGTTCGGTGTTAGGACCGATACTCTTCTTACTATATGTAAACGATTTGCACTCATCTGTGATATATAAGACTATTATTTTTGCAAATGACACTACTTTCTTAACAAGAGGGAATGATAATTTGAATGTAGAAATTTTAAGAGTTGCAAAAAATTGGTTTGATGCGAATAACCTAAAGCTAAATGAATCAAAAACTAAAATTATAACATTCAGTTCAGACAAATGCCGCATAAAATCAGAACCGGTCAAGTTATTAGGAATAACACTCGATCCAGGACTAAACTGGACAATTCATATAGAAAATCTCTGTGCTAAGATCGCATCACAGTTGTTTGCGATGAGGCGAATACGTTCATGTATCGGAGGAAATGACGTTATGCGAACAGTTTATTATGGTCTTATTCACAGTCACCTGTCCTATGGCATTGTTCTGTGGGGGAGATCAAGTAGTACTCACAAGGTGTTTGCTCAGCAGAAAACGGCTCTCCGTATCATTGATGGTACCCAAGAACGCGTACACTGTCGGGAGCTGTTCATTAAATACAAAATACTTCTCCTACCATGTGTTTACATCTTTGAGACACTGCTCAGTATACATAAGAGAGCTTTGAATATGCCGACCTGTTCTGATTTTCATTATTATAATACTAGAGGAGCTGAACAACTGGTTCTACCTTATTCTCGAATAAGAGTATCAGAAAATAACAAACCAGATATAAAGCTTTATAATAAGTTTATGGATTTGCATCCTGATCAGAATATTAACATCTTAACTACTCTAAATTTTACTCACTTGCGAAAATATTTTTATTAGGAAATTGTTTTTATGATATTGCGGAATTTTTGGCAAGTATGTAACATTCTGTGTTACGGGCTTTCAATTTATTTTTTATTGTTGAATTGCGATGAATAGTGTTTTTATGAATGTGTTTTGTAAATATTAATGGGACTACCTTAAAACTTAGGGTTTTTGAGTTATACTTTATTGTTGAATTGCGCTTAATATTGTTAATATTGTTTTTATTAATGTGTTTTTGTAAATATGAATGATACTAGTTTGAAACTCAAAGGATTTTATATGATATTTTATTGTTAAATTGAAGTTGAAAATGATTTTATTGTGTGGTTTTGTAAATTATGACGCAATTAGTTTCAAACTGATTAGTTTATTGACCACGTATTTTATGAATATGTGTTATTTTAAATTCAGATGTGCAAATTTATATCTGTGTAATTGTTTATTTTCAATCTCAAATAACTGTAATTAGGACAAATTATGAGGACTAAAAAAATACTATGTATTTCAACTAGTCAATAAAGCACCTACCTATTATTATTATTATTATTATTATTATTTCATCTACCTCCAAACGGCGTGCGGTTTTAATATGCTAGAGAGGAAACAATTTAGTTTGTCTCTGCTAGTTTGAAAATTTCCTGACTATATGGCATGTTTGCAGTAAGACTGCTCTTTGTCCGATGTCTACTATGTTATGTGGCAACTCTAATTCTCCTAAATTTTTGGAAAGCTGGTCACTGACAATCCCTTCCACCGAAAACACTGAGGGGATTGTTCTCACTGTATTTAGTTTCCAAGTGTTCTTGATTTCATAGCCGAGATTTTCATATTTGGTACACTTTTCTGTCTCGATCTTCCTGATGTTGTGACTGAGAGGTACAGCAATGTCGATGGTAATTCCTGTTTTTTTATCTTTATGAATCAACACGATATCTGGCCTATTATAATCCACAGTGCGATCAGTTTGCATCGGTCTTTCCCAGTAAAGCACCACGTCTTGATTTTCTATAACTGGTAGAGGGTTGTACTTGTAGTACGAAGGAGGCATCAAGTCAAAAAGTTTATACTTAATTCCTAATTACTGATGGACAAGTTCAGCTACCTGATTGTGCCTTCCTAAGTAGGAAGATTCTGCAAGAGCTGTACAGCCAGCGGTAATATGCTCGATGGTCTCACCAACCATGCCACATTTTCGACATTTGTCGGTTACATCTAACTAGAGACAGTGCTTTTCATAATTTCTCGTTCTTATGACTCTATCTTAAATAGCAATAATGGAACCTTCTGTTTCCGGGTAAAGTTATTTTCTAGTAAGCCACTTAAAAGACGATTTTTTATCCGTACCAGGAGCTGTTGTAAGTTTAGGATACCTTCCGTGGATAGTTTTCCTATTCCATTCTGCTATTCTATCTGTAGTTGGATCTTCCAGCACCAGGTTATGAGCACTTAAGTTTAGTGGCGTATACCCTTTATCCTGCTGTACAACCAACCTAATCAGATCGCTTCTTTGATTCATCAGTCGATGCCTCATACTCTTTTCTTGGAGCACACATAAGTTTCTAATAATAAGTAGCCCTCTACCTCCATCTCTTCTTGGAATATACAGCCTTTAAACAGATAAGTTGGGATGCAAACATCTAAATTTCTCTAGAATTCTTCTGGTCGTGCGATCCAGTTCCTCCAAGTTAGTGTTGGACCATTTGACTATTCCAAATGAATAGTTTAGAGCTGGCACTGCCCATGAATTTATAGCAGCGATCAAGTTTCCCCCACTCAGTTTTGTGTTCAAGAGAGTCGTCAGTCGCTTTCTATATTTTTCTCTAAGCTGTTGTTTTAATAGTGTATGGTCCATGACTTGGTTCTGGGAGGTTCCCAAGTAGCGATACAGCTCGTCTGATGGGAGCTGCTTAATCTCATGCATAGGTGGTTGTTGATCCTGATCCAGGATTTCCTTATTCACGTTAATGCTTGCACACTTGTCATATTCAAATGACATCCTGATATCATTGCTGAAGGTTCTCACTAAACTGAGGAGCTGGGAAAGCTTTTGCCTGATCTCAGTGTAGAGCTTTAGGTCATCCATATACAGTAGATGCGATAATCTTTTTGGTGACCCCATACTAAGTTTGTAGCCAGCTTCCGTGTTATTTGATAAGGCTGAAAGTGGGTTGAGAGCCAGACAAAACCACTCTGGTGAGAGTGAATCACCCTGAAATATTCCCCGCTTTACATCAACCTTCCCAACATTCTTACTGGACACGTGGATATTGGTTTTCCATCTGATCATTAGATGACTCAGAATGTTCCGGATCTTAGGACATATTTTATATATTTCCAGTACTTTTATGAGCCAATCATGGGGAGTAGAATCCACAGAGTGAAGGTCGAAACAGTAAATTTCATATAAAAACGTATTCGAGCAGAAGATTACAGATATAAAAAGTGTTGCATATGATATTAAATTAGTAGAAGGAGCTCTCAAGGTAAGTGAATACCATGTAGAAAAATACCATTCATGTTAATGGAACCTTTAAAAACAGAAATAAATAGACTGCAAAAATTAGGAATTATTGAAAAAGTTACAGAACCAACGGAATTCGTAAATACTTAAGTTATAGTAAAAAAGTAAACAGTGAAGGTATACCCAAAATACTTAAGTAAATGATAATATGAAAAGGGAATATTTACGGTTACTGACATTTGAAGAAATAACGGCTAAGCTGAAAGGTGCTATCATTTTTAGTATATAGATGCTGCAACAGCTTTTTATCAAATTAAGTTACCAGAAAGTAGTAGTAAATAATGTACTTTTTCCACTACTAGCTGTGAAGTTGACAATTATTGTGTCATCTAGCCGAGTTGAATTTCTCTATTAGTGGTTAATAATTTTTTCTATTGTTAACCTAGGTCAATAATGGACAAATTCAAATGTTTTGAGAATTCAGGGATAATAGCTTAACAAAAACTAGTGCAACATAATTTTGTATACCCAGGAGATTGTGTTTAACATATTTACTGCTTGAAATTACCTAACAAGATAAAATTATTTCAATAAAACTGTCATTAGTTTAAAATTCGCGCTCAACCAAAAATTTCTGATGACATAAGGAGTGCGTTCATAATATATGGGTTAGGTGAGGAGCGAAAACAGTGTCAGTGTCAGTCAGACAACGAAGTAAACGCCTAGGGAGAAATCAGTTTGAACGATTTGTAGATCGACACTATCAAAATTTGACATTGAAATGTGTTGTTTATTTTCCGTTAATTTTAGAAAAACGAGGATCGAGGAATGTTTTTACTTTCAACATTATCACCAGTGCAATTTGAAAATCTTCTGTTGATAGAAACTGGTAGCTAACCTTGAACTACATAGACAAATAATATATTACTTTCTCTATGGTGAAGCATATGTTAAATGTTTTATGAACGCTCACTTTGTACCCCAAGTGTTGTGAACGCGCTACCGCTGTAATTGTTCAAAGTTCAAAGTAAAACATAAACCACGTTTTGTGAAATTTTTGGATGTGATCGTATAGTTGGTTTCGTTAATTCGTTGCACTTAATATTGGTGATTATGAACTATAGGAATAATGGTATTCTATTGCTCTGTGATTAAATTATACCTACATGATTTTCATGACATTTTTTTTATTTTTGATTTTTGTCTTAAATTTGGCTAGTAGTGGAAAAAAATGTATACACACCACGGTGGTGAAGACATTTATAAACCTCGCACCTTATTCCGCTCGGGGCAAAGCCCCTCGCGAAATAATTTTGGTGCTCGGTTGATAATAATAGTCTTCCCCACCTTGGTGTATAATATACTATTATCTAATTTTGACATATAAAGTGATATTTTCAAAAACTGACTTCCGTTAACAAACGTCACATTTTTCGTAACCAGTTACATAATGAAAAATATTATGTAACTGGTGATGAAAAATTAATTTTATCACCAGGTAATAAAAACAAAAGAGAAAAGAATAAAGTTTATTGTCATATTATAGAAAAATAACAACAACTAGAATTGAAGAGAACTACTAACAATAAGAGCAACTAGAACAATTTACTCCTTACTTTATTCATTATAAATATTTATGACACAATTCGAACAGTTTGTTTTCATAAGCCAGATCATACACAGCTTTGGACAGGGAGTCGGCATTTCGGTGACTCACACCAGCTTGCTGTTCGATGTTGAAATCATACTGTTGAAGTCGTTCAATCCATCTAGCGATCTTGCCCTCGGGATTCTTGAACTGCATCAACCACTTGAGTGCTGCATGATCAGTCCGGATTAAAAACTTCCTACCATAGAGATACTGGTAAAAGTGTTCCACGCACTTCACTACCGCCAAAAGTTCTCTTCTTGTGACGCAGTAGTTTCGTTCTGGTTTGGAGAGGACTTTAATGAAATATCCCAGTACTCTTTCTCGCCCTCCTTGGATCTGTGAGAGCACTCCACCAATTCCTACGTTGCTTGCGTCAGTGTCAAGAATAAAGTCTCCCTCTGGTAATGGATATCCTAATATCGGCGCCAAGGTTAAATGCCTCTTCAAGGTTTCAAATGCCGTTTGACAGTCTTCGTCCCATTGGAAAGCTCTTGCTTCTTCTGTGAGTCGCGTTAGAGGCTTGGCAATATCTCCAAACTTCCTGATAAATCTTCTATAGTACGTGCAAAGTCCGAGGAAACTCCTAATTTGATGTTTATCGGTTGGTTGCGGCCATTGCTGAATGGAAGCAATTTTCTCTGGATCCAACGCCACTCCTTCATTGCTCACTATATGACCTAGATAGTTGATTCGTTTTTGGAATAGCTGACATTTCTCCGGGTTTAACATGAGCTGGGCAGCTTAGAGTCGTTTTAATACGTCTTCCAAATTCTTCAGATGCTCGTCAAATGTCTTCCCCAGTACTACGAAGTCGTCCAAATAGACCAGGCGTGTCTTACAAGACAACCCTCTCAAGACATTTTCCATAAGTCTATCAAATGTCGCAGGCGCATTACAGAGCCCGAATGGCATGACGTTGAATTGCCATAATCCAGATCCGGTGGTAAAAGCACTCTTCTCTTTATCTTCTGGGTCCATTTCCACTTGCCAATAACCAGACTTCAGGTCCAAGGTGGAAAACAGTTTGCTGTCGGCCAAGGTGTCTAGCGTATTGTCAATACGAGGCAGAGGATAGATGTCTTCCTTCGTCACGTTGTTAAGCTGGCGATAATCCACGCAGAATCTCGTAGTTCCATCCTTTTTCTTGACGAGCACTACTGGAGACACCCATGGACTAGTAGATGGTTCTATTCTTTTTTCTTCTGCCATCTCTCGAATTATTCTTTCAGCTTCCTCTCTCTCCGCTCGTGGAAGTCTTCGAGCTGATTGTCTAATTGGCTTAGCATTACCCGTATCGATTTTGAGTTTGACGGCTGATGTTCTGCCAGTCTTTCCTCCTTTTGGTACGAATAAGTCTCGATACTGCAAGAGAAATACTCTCATTCTCTTTTTCTCAGCTCGATCCAAAGATTGACCAGCTACTGATAACATATGTTCGAATCTGGCATTAGAATTGTCAGTGGTCGTTGTCTGACGAACTATAGACTTCACTGGTACGCAGGATCCAATCTTGGTTTCCTTCTTGATGGTAATTGGGTAATCGTTCACGTTTATCAATCGTACAGGGATCTCCTTCGCCGACGTAACCAATCCTTTCCCAATTAGTACTCCTTTGCCAACCTCCTCGTCGTGGTTCCTTGGTTCCATCATAACCGGTGTACCTTCCTCCACGATTCCCTGTAGCCGTGCTACTATCATGGTTTCGCTTTGTGCAGGTAGAACGGTATCTTCCTGTACAGCTGTTAACACCGCGCTGCCTTCATATGGATGCAGGAATACTTCCTCGGAACCCACTTTAATGGTTTTGTTTCTAAAGTCTTATTGGAATCCATGTACATTCATTACGTCTATTCCCAGAATCACGTCTTCTTCAATGTCAGCTACGATTACCGTATGCGTGAACTTTTCGCGCCAATTCCCAATTGGATTTGTGTCTTACCGTGAACGTTGGCGCTCTCACCTGTGGCGGTCCGCAGTCGCAGTCTCGTTGGTAAAAGCTTCTTCTTGGAGTTTATTAGTTCTGGTCGTATAATGGTTCTAGTTGCTCCAGTGTCAACCAGCAGAGCACATTTCTTGCCATTCACTTCGCCATCCACATATACACTGTCGTTGCGACATCTGAGAGAAGCTATCAGTATGAGAGGGTCTTTGGAACGATCATGGGTCGGTGCTGCCCACTCGTAGCCGACCCGTTCTAGTTTTCCTGTGACTGGGGTTCTTGGTTTGCAGGAGTCTTGGGGAGCTTACATGAACTACGTACATGCCCTAGCTCGCCACAATTCCAGCATCTGATCTTTCTCGGTTTCTTGTCCATCATATTTTTCAATAAACTGACAAAGTGGTCAAATCTGTCTTCGTCACCTTCTTCTTGGATGGTCCTGATTTTGTTATATCCTGAAGCCTTCGTTGCTGCTTCATATTCAAGGGCAGCTGTCAATGCGTCGACTAATGTTTTCGGATGGCCTAAACGAAGCGTCCTCTGCATATGGGGGTCATGTAAGCCATCAATAAAGGCCTGTATGCCCAGACATTCCATCATGTTCTCTGGTGCTGACGGATAAGCAAATCGAACTAGTCGGGCAATGTCCACTTCATATTCTTGAAGGGATTCATCACGTTTCTGCCTTCGGTTCTTCAGCTGGGATTGGTACAAATGTTCTAGATGTTCATGACCATAACGCATGTCCAACCTCTTCTTCAGCTGCTCGAAGTCATCCGTTTCTTCCAAAGGTATCGTCTGGAGTACATCTAAGGCATCTCCGCGAAGCGCGATGGTTAAGTTCACTGCCTTCTCTCTATCGGACCAATTATTCACTCTAGCGGTTGCCTCAAATTGTTTCACACAATTGGTCCACGACATTTTTCCATCGAGCGTTGGGGCCTTGACTCGGGTAAAACTGCCAATGTCTTCAAACCTAGATACTGTTTCTGGCTTGCAAGGTTTCGTTTTCTCGGTCTTCTTTTCTTCTACTGGCGTGCTTCGCGTTCTTGAATCGGCAATCTTTTCGTCCAACTCCTTGATTTTCTCGTCTATCGTTGTAATCTTATTCTCGATTTTCTCGTCCATCGTTGACATTTTATTCTCAATTTCAGATTTTAGAGACGAAATTTCATTTTCAACGTCAGCGGCAATGTCGTTTTTCATTAATAAGATGTCGGCGGATATATCGTTCTTCAAAGTAGAGATCTTCTCGTCCATATTAACAGAAATGTCGATCTTCATAGCAGAAATATCGTTCTTTATAGCCGAACTATCGCTTTTCACGTTCGTAGAAATCTTCTCTTCCATGTCAGAAATATCGTTATTCATAGCAGAAATATCGTTCTTCACATTAGTTAAGATCTTCTCTTCCATGGCAGAAATATCGTTTTACACATTCGATGAAATATTCTCTTCCATGCCAGAAATCTTCTCGTCCATGTTCTCTTGCATGGCAGAAATCTTCTCGTCCATGTTAGCAGAAATTGACGAGATTAAGGTGGAAGCCTCGTCATTAAATAAAACTGTTTCTGGATCAAAGCCGTCATTTTACAGTGCCACTTTAAGTCTTTCTACTAATTCACTTTTCTTACCGGACGTTTCCAACTCACGATCTTCCAATTCCGCTCGTAATTCCGCCACTTTCAGGTCCCTTAATCTCTTGGCCATTTTTAAGTAGATATTCATTTATATTACCCCACACCTGACACCAATGTTATGTTTTTCTTATTTATTAAAAGTTTTTATTACGGGTGGGATACATTTCAAACACTCGGTATGGTTACTTACTAATTTATTTAAAACACTAAACTAATCACTAACACTTAATTTATATATACTCAGTATATTCACTTAAACTAATTTATATGAACACTTAACTGATTTATATTTACTGTTTGCTATTTCGGTGTATTTATTTCACGAGATCACTTTTATCAACTAACTCTTCCGCTGATCGGTCCTTATTTATATTAAAGCCATTTTTACTAGTAAATTCTGGGCTGCGGCTTACACACACAAATAATTTTTCTCACCATTTCTAGTTAAGTCTGTTTACATAAGATAGTCGTGAACTCGTAAACAGTTTTTTATAACTGCGTATCCGCCAAAATTTTAACTTCTATACCTGGCTTAGACAAAGTCGGTTTTAGGGACTATACCAGTGTGCTGTTTCGTAACACTATTTTTGCAATTCCGAGACTAAAGTGGTCACTTTAGTCTCACATGTTAGAAACTAAAGTGTCACTTTTAGACCCAAGGGATATAAAGTGACAGTTAGAATCCCAAGGGATTTAAAATACCAGTAAAAACGTACATCCTCGATGTCTAGCCAAGCATCTTAGAAGTCCATCCTCGATGCCCAGCCAAGTTTCGTAGAAGTCCATCCTAAGTAGTATTTATTTTTATTAAAAATGTATGTAGAACTACTGGAATTGCAAAAAAAATAGCGATTGGTGTATTATACACTATTGCAAGGCCATTTGCAAGGTACTGTTTTAAAATAAACGGTTTTAAGGATTAAGACTAACTTTTCCGCATCTGTGGCCCTAAACAATATTCTATCACAAAATTGTTACACTTCGGGGGATGTATCGTGTTAACAAACCGAAATTTCTACAATAACCAAAAATTCAGTATATGTGGATTTATAGGAACCACTGTACTCGCTTTAGTCAACTAAAAATCAATAGGGTACATCTGTGAGACACCTTGAACAATATTCAATCATGAAATTATTCAATCGTATACTCTCTGGAGGCTGTATCGTGCTAACAAACCGAAAATTCTCCAAAAATGAAGAAAATTTGGTACCTCAAGTACCATAGCACCCGTTGTACTGGATTTACTGAGTTGATTATCAATAGGGTTCATCTTTGAGACACTCTGAATAATACCCAATCATAAAATTGGTCACTTGTATATACTCCGGAGGCTGTATCGTGCTAACAAATTGGAACTTCTTCAAAAATGACAAAAATATCGTACTTAAAGTACTGTAGCACCTGTTATATTGGCTCCAGTGAGCTGAAAATCAATAGGGTTTATTAGTGAGATGCCCTGAATAATATTCAATCATAAAATAGATGACTTGTTGAACTCCAGAGGCTGTATCGTGCTAACAAACTGAAATTTCTCAAAAAATTACAAAATGTCGTACTTCAAGTACCATAGCACCCGTTTTACTGGCTCTGGTGACCTGAAAATCAATAGAGATCATCTGTGACATGTCTTTGACAATATTCAATCATAAAATTGCTTACTTATTGCACTCCGGAGGCTGTATAGTGCTAACAAGACATGTAAGGCAAAGTGGCCGACGACAACGGACGACGACACACACACATGATTTTATTTTTCCGCCCAACCTTTCTATATGCGAGAAAAGTATTGGTTTACCCCAAAAAAAGTGGAAATTTTGGAATTTTTTTTCGAGTTATTTTTACGTTTTCCATCAACAACAACACGAAGAAACAGTTTTCAGAAAAAAAATCCTGTGTGTATGTCGTCGTCGTCGTCGTCGTTATCGTCGGCCACTTTTCCCTACATGTCTTGTTAGCACGATACAGTCTCCGGAGTGCGATAAGTCAGCAATTTTATCATTGAATATTGTTAAGAACATGTCACAGATGAACCCTATCGATTTTCAGTTCACCAGAGTCAGTACAACGGTTGTTATGGTACTTGAAGTACGACATTTTGTAATTTTTTGAGAAATTTCAGTTTGTTAGCACGATACAGCCTGCGCAGTTCAACAAGTCACCAATTTTATGATTGAATATTTTTCAGGGCTTCTCACTGATGAACCCTATTGATTTTCAGCTCACCGGAGCTAATACAACTAGTGATACAGTACTTTAAGTACGATATTTTTGTTATTTTTGAAGAAGTTTCAGTTTGTTAGCACGATACAGCCTCAGGAGTATATACAAGTGACTAATTTTATGATTGGATATTATTCAGAGCGTCTCAAAGATGAACCATATTGATATTCAACTCAGTAAAGCCAGTACAACGGGTGCTATGGTACTTGAAGTACCAAATTTTCGTCATTTATGGAGAATTTTCAGTTTGTTAGCACGATACAGCCTCCAGAGAGCATACGATTGATCAATTTTAGGATTGAATATTGTTCAAGGTGTCTCACAGATGTACCTTATTGATTTTTAGTTGACTAGAGCGAGTACAGCGGGTCCTCTAAATCCAGATATACAAAATTTTTGGTTATTTTTGGAGAAATTTGGGTTTGTTAGTACGATACATTCCTCGAAGTGTATACAAGTAACAATTTTATAATAGAACATTGTTCAGGGCCACAAATGCGGAAAAGATAGTTTTAATCCGTAAAACCGTTTATTTTTTCTAAAAACCGTTTTTTCGTGTTGTTGTTGATGGAAAACGTGAAAATAACTCAAAAAAAATTTCAAAATTCCAACTTTTTTTGGGGTAAACCAATACTTCTCTCGCATATAGAAAGGTTGGGCGGAAAAGTAAAATTTTCATATGGAAACGGTTCAAAAACAAGTCCGGAGGTTTACCAAGAATATTTAAAATGATATTGGAGAGAATTGATGGATGTGAAGTATACATGAGTGATTTGTTAATATATGGATCAGATCAAAAATAGCATGATAGTAGACTTAACTTTACTAAACTATTAGGCAAAGCAAAGGAATATAATATAGAATTTAACTTTTAACATTGAAAGTTTGCAGTTGATGTAAATTACTTGGATAATATTGAAGATTGAAACTTCAACTTATTGTTTTGCATGTCTTGTGAAATGCAGAGGCATTAATTTCAAGATTTCTATTCAAATATGTATAGTATTATTTGTTATTGTTACTTCAAAGGTCTAGTAGACTTGCTAACAACTTAGTGTTTTAAATGAAACTCACGGTTTGTAGTGAATTCCACAATATGATAAAAATTGTTGAAAATTCTAAAAAAATTGACAATGGTTTCGATATAAATCAATATCATCGAAACAATTGTCAATTTTTTAAAATTTTCAATAATTTTTATTATATTGTGGAATTAGCTAGAAACCGTGAGTTTCATTTAAAACACTAATATGAGTAGATTCCACCAAGTAAGGGTCGAGACAGTTAATTTCATGCAAGCAACTGATTCTCCTCCATTATAATTTAGGTCCAGATCAAACTTTTAGTGGTAGGTGCTCAAGACTTCCGACATTTTGAGTGAATATTTCAATAAAACATTTTTCTGAAATGTTTAATCATAGTTTAACTGGTGATGTTTAATAACTAGTTAATATTTTGAGAAATTACCCTCGTGCATTTAGAGCACCAGTCATACTATTTGATGTAATTTTTTAACCAAGCGTAAAAGTTTTGAGCACTCTATTAATATTAAAATAATAATCAACTAAGCGGCTTAGCTATCAATAAAATGTTATATAGCAACTGAAATTTTACGTTCACTGAATATTTGAAAAATATAAAATGGAACTTCTGATCGAGGAATATAAGGTAAACATCACCTAGTCGTAAATTATTGTGGTCATAAATAGTTGAAACTGTAACCCATAGATACACGAAAGGAAACAAGAATCCACATAAAATATATATAAAAGCTGAATTGTCACATTGTAACTTTGCTATAAAAAGAATCTATGATAATAGCGTGTTCACTATAAATACAGAATAATTGAAAATAAATTAGATTCCAACCATCGCGGAAACTATTCACAACAAATCAAATAAAATTATCTAATTTTTAACAAAGCATATATTGCTATGGCGGTCATTGTTTCATAGAAAATGAATACTGACTTATTCAAATCATCTGTTCTTTTATAGAAGTAAGAGACAATAGTTAGGGCAATCATAAAAGTTTAAAAGTAAAGTTACGACTCAGAAGATCGCTGAAGGCACTGAGAATATACATAAGCTTTATTCACTTAAGTGTGTTACATATTTATGTCATTAATAATAAGGTGGCGAGTAAAGCGGTACCCAATAAGTGTTATACACACTTGTTTCGGGACACGAAAATAAAAAAATATATAAAAAACATTACGTACATACATTAAACTTAAACTATTATAAAGCATAAAATGTAACAATAATAATATAACAATTAAAATACTAAAATATAACATGAATGGATCAGTATAAACACATTGAATTCCCAAACCTCAAAATAAGGAATCATTTTTCGAACAGATCTATTATGATTTGCCTATGAATCTCAAATATGTGTCTTTTTAGCAGTTTTTTGTATTTATTGGGATTTGTGATATTTTTTAATTGCTGTGGAAGACTATTGTACAGTCTGGGTGCTAAAAATAGGAAAGTATGTTGTGTTAGAGTCTTTAACATTAAAGGGATTGTAAAAAGATGTTGATGACGGGTGTTATAGTTGTGGGACGGAAGTTGTGCTGCTTGTTTATTTATGTGATACCTAATGTTCGAATTGTAAAAATGAAGTTGTCTTAAATCCATCACTTGTGTCTCTGAATAGAGATCATCTGTGTGATAAAGAGCTTTTTTAGAGTAAATAAGTTTAAAAAATCGCCGTTGTAAAACTTCCAGTGGAAATAAGTGACTTTTAAATGCACTACCTGAACTTAGGATTCCGTATCGAAGATGACTTTGAACCAAAGCATGATACAATGTTCTCAGAATATGCACAGGTAGTAACTCTTCGAGTATTTTGAATTTATATAGCATACTCCTAAGTTCTATAACCAGAAACGCAATATGAGATTTCCATTTCATATGCTGGTCTATACTCACCCCCAGATACTTTATACTCTTTACAGGTGAAATTATAAATGGTTTATTAGTACTTATCCAGAATTAGTTGAAAGTTGGGGAGCTGAAGGAGCTACATGAAAAAAGTAAGTAATTTGTTTTTAAAATATTTATTGTTAATAACTTATATTCTAACCATTTTTTTATTTCACAAAAGTCAGTTTCAACCTTTGCTTTCAAATTATCCCATGTATCAGAATCATAAAATATTGCGGTATCATCAGCAAATCCCAAAATATGTCCTGAGCATCGCAACGAAAACTAGCCATTTACATATATATTGAATAGTACAGGGCCAAGTACAGTTCCTTGAGGGACACCAAATTCGACAATTTCGCTATCACTGTATATATCATCTATTTTTACAGCTTGCTGCCTGTTTGATAGATAGCTTTCAAAGAATTTTAAGGAGTTGTGGCGTATTCCTATGTCCTCTAGTGATTTCAAAAGTAGAAGATGGCTAACAGTATCAAAAGCCTAAGAAAGGTCTACAAATACGCATACGCATGGCTTACTATCGTTGAGAGACTGAGAGTTATTTTTGATGTTATTGCTAGGATGGCGTCTTGCGTTGACACTTTCTCTCTAAAACCGTACTGATTATTGGAAATTATTTTATATTTATCAAGATAAGACATTGAACGGTTTTTGATCATTTTCTCAAATATTTTTGAAACATGAGTTATTAAAGAGATGGGCCTGTAGTTATTTATATCCAAGGCATCCCCTTTCTTGTATAAGGGAATGACTATTGACTTTTTAAAACTATCCGGGTATATTCCTTCTTCTATACATTTGTTAAATATATATTTTAAAGGTTTAGAAATAAACTCTGATATTAATTTAAGTGTTTCTGTTTTAACATTATCTATTCCTGTAGCTTTTCTATTCCTCAACTCTCGTATTATAGTTTCAATTTCGGGCTCAAGTACAGGTGCAAAGACAAAGGTATTTGAAATGAGGTTATGGACTGGTTTATAGTGTTTATCTTTTTTTATTTTTTCTGCTAATTTTTCACCTGTTTCTTTGAATTTTATATTAAATTCGTTAGCAATATCAATTTTGCTTGTTAAAATTTTATTTTGCTCGTCTTTGATTCTATCTATAGATGTTCTTTCCTTCTTGGTGTGGTTAATTTCCTCAACAATGTTCCATAAACTCTGCGAATCAACTTTATTTTTGTTTACTTTCTTTGAGAAATAATTGTATTCATTTTTTTGAATCAATGAAATTAATTCATTTCGATAATTTCTATATTCCGTTTGCAGTAGTTTATCATTTGGATATTTTAGGGTATTTTGAAATAACTTATTTTTTTGGTAAATGGAGTTTAAGAGACCATTTGTCAACCAATGCGATATTTTTGTGTTTTTTCTTTTTCTTTTACGAATATTAGTACATTTTTTTATAGCTTCTGAGACAATTTGTGAAAATTTTGATGTTGCAATATTTGGATCTTGGGCCGAGTACACATGGTGCCAGTTTAATGTACGAAATTCATTTTTTATTTTTTGTTCATCAATAAAAACTACTCTTCTTTCATTCTCCTTTCTTTTTATACTGTTTCCCAAAATAATTTGTAAAATGGTTGTATAGTGATCTGTAATATTTGTTTTTAGAACTATTGGAATAATATTATCATGCATACTCTGTTCTGCTCGTAGAAATATATGATCCAAACAAGTTTTGCTTTCACCTTGCACTCTTGTGGGATTATAAATAGTTGATACAAATCCAGATTCGCCCAGAACGTTTAGATAGCTATCAGTTATATTATCATTTGATTTTAAAATATCAATATTCAAGTCTCCAATCAAAATGTACATGTCATTATTCTAATAACTGCTGTCACCAGATGTAATAACACCCCCTCCCTGGGTGGGTTTTGTTTAAATTGAGAATGGTTCGCAAACCGCTGTCACCAGTGTAATGTTATCCCTACCTTATTTCAACTGTCACCTGAATGTACAATTGCTGTCACCTCCTGAAATAAAAAAGGAACCCTACCTTTTTGGTCACTCTGTATTTATCCCGTCCTTCGAGTCCACCAAATTATGTCTCCAATGAGCGGCTGAGCGTGTAAGGCCAATCCAGTCCCATTTTTGAGCTAGGTTCGCCTGGTCTTAAAACGGATTAAACTTCCTTTGCCAGGACAGGGTTGTTCTCCTCGTTTCTGTCACACTTCCACGGTTGTTACACTCTCCTGGGGGGAAAATTATGGGGTAGGGATGATAGGTAAAATAAGGTAGAACCACAACGTTATACAGAAATTATATAATAAAAAAATAATTTCTCTGAGTACACAGATATAGATATATATAACCTTAACCCAAAATTACAATCCCGTATGACCCAAGTAACTAAAATTCCCTGGTATAAGTCTACCTATACATCTATCTATCTATAAGTGGTTTTTTTTAATCCTACCCCTGTATATCATATAACTATTCAAAGAAAACAAACAAAGTTATGACAGAGTTCTCGTTTGTGCGATGGTGCGGCAAAACTATCCCTCTATTCGGCTTGGTCTTTTTCAAAGTGCATGAGAGGCGTATGGTTTATTATTTTCGTTTCCCAACTTTCTAGTCACCGGTGTCGAGACAATAAATAAATATTATGTCTAAATACCCTTTAGTTGCAACAACGTTTCAGCTTACGTCGTTTCAGGTCGTCATTGACCTTCAGGGAACGAAAGTGAAATTTTTGTTCTATAAAATTCTGCTAAGCTAAGGAAAACAATTAAATTATTTATCGACACTGGCGTTACAAGTTGCGAAATTCCCCAGTAATTAAATTACTTACGATAATTTATGCATTTACACTGGCAAAATAAGAAAAAGTTCTATTTTATAATCATGGCTGAACAAAAGAATGATAACAATGTTTCTCTATAATAAATTTACTTATCAGCGCACGTTCGCTGAAACCCACGAAAAATGGAAAACATACGCTCCGGCCTTTGTGTTAACAAGTACAAAATTAACCTCGCCTAACTTTCTTTCTCTTTCCTGCCTACGAGGTGGAAGAGAATATGTGACCCAACAAAATGGTAACTCCTACTTAACAAAATGAAACCTAACTTGTGTCAGGTTGGCGAAACACTGCAAAAATTAATTATTCCAGCACACACGGTAAATTATATATTTATCAGGACGAAAAACTTAACTGAGAATGAACAGATGTGTCCAGTCTCTTTGAAAATCAATGAAAAATCAAATAAATATATTTGCTATCTCTACGCCTTGTATATAACAATTGACTTATACTCCCAAGTTCAGAATCCAGCGCAACTAATAACGAGTAAATACCTCACTAGTGAAAAAAAAATCATCCCAATCTAAATTTAGTTCAAAAACTTACTGCGTTGTCAAACTTCCTCCGTCTCCCCGGGATATTTCTTGATTTTCGCTATCTGCTTGTCACCACGAGTCGTGCCAATAAACGGAATCGTGCTATGTCGAAAAGAAGTTAGCGTAGAGGGTAATTCTACCGTTTGTGTATCGAAACAGGGGACAGTGTTCACCGTCAAGGAATAATCTCAGTATCCCTATCACACCCTAACACAACGGAGAGAACTTTTACCTCTCGTACCGCTAACACTAAAAAACACACTAGTACCGTTACCGTGGCAAGGGAAAGACCTTTCCCTTCGCGTGTTCGACCCCCGGTACACACTGCCGCTCCTGCTCTGTGTGCACCCGTTTTTGCTTTACCCCCGACTTCGGTTTCAGGGTTTTTGTCGAATTGCAAAAACAACCTTTTGTTTTTTGAATCGTGCTAGTTTTCGTTATCGAAATAATTGTATTCAAAACAATTATTTTGCTTTGACCCAGTAAGATGTTTTATTTTTTTCTATTCTGTTTTGACTTCGTATTATTTTATTAAACAAAATGTGGGTCGCATTCCATTTTTTTATTATGATTTAAAATAAAATATGTTTTACCGAGTGTTCTGAAATTTTCTACAATAAAATTATCTTTTAGGTATTCGTATTTATTACATTACTGTTGTGTCTAAACTGTTTCAAATAATTTTCCAAATGTTCGGTAAAATCACGTGCATCAGATGCTGGAGATCTGTACATACTCATGATGATAATGTTTGTATTTGACTGGAAATTAATTTTTATTTGTAATAACTCAATATTATTAAAAAGATCTACGATATCATATGAAAAGTTGTAATATGATTTTATGTAGACTACAACCCCATTGCACTGATTGAATTTGCTTTGATTATAAATTAGATTGTAGTTTTCAATATCCAATAAACTTGCATGCTGAATTTCTCTAGTTTCACTTAAAACTATACAGTCCATATCACAATCCATACTCTGTAGGAGTATCTTAAATTCATCTAGGTTTTTAGATAGACTGCGTATATTTAACCCTAATATTTGAAATCTAGTATTTTCCTTATTTACATTTAAAATGTGAGAGCATTCAATGTCCGTATTAATAGAATATGTTTCGATAGAGTCCGTTTCAAATTCCCCAATATACTGATCCATCATAACAGTTTTTTAACAAATAAAACAATCCAAATTCAGTTAAAAACAAGCGCAAAAGGTACAATAATGGTTGAATCAATATTAAAATCAAAACTGAATCCAGTTAAAGATTCAGCATTAAGCAAGCATCAAACAGTTGAAAGGAATCAAAATAACTACATTATAGAAATGACGATACTAGGAGTAATAATATTGACCAATTGGAATGTCTATAAATCGAGAACAGATTAAGTTATTTTTGGGAATTTGATCTAGATCTTGTAACTTTTTCTAAAGCAGGGTTGGCTGGCTTCAGTGGCTTTTTCGAGACTGCAATAGGTTTAGGAAGGTTCTCAGCTTCTCTTCTTGTTAGAGGAGAAAAGAAAAAAGTATAGAAAAAATGAGAAACATATCAAATAGTAAGCAACTTTCGATTTGGAGGATCTGAGGACCTACAGAGATTTTTAAAATGGCACAAATGATTGAAAGACTGAAAATAACAGAATCTATAAGTATACAATTTACCGAAAATTGATCATTTGTAAAACCTGCCTTAACTGGTTTTCTATACTTATTCTGAGTTTGTGAGATATTCTAAAATGGGAGATCTGGAACCGTTCCTACCGAACACACTTTTCCTGACGCGCATTTAGATAGATTAGAAACTTAGACCTGAGGTTTATTATTTCCCCTCTATCAGAGCTGTTCTCGCTTCTGCTACAGCTCGCCTTTCAGTTCCAGAGTTCTTAGGAACTCTAGTATTTGGGACAGCTCCAAGGAGGTTACATGCTCACTTTTACAAGTCTCTTATACGAATCACTTTTTGCATTGGCTTACAACGGCGTGGAATTCTAGTACTAGGTGATCCGGAGTTTCGTTCTCGTCCAAACAAAATTATCACGCGTCAATTTCTGATGGACCTATTCTTCTAGCGTATTTTTACTGAGGTCGAAATAATTTTTGGATCCAGCAGTATCTAAGTTCTGCAGGAACTTTTTGGAGTGATCCAGCCCGGTCTCCTCTTTCTTCCGAAACTCTTTCTAATAGTTTGTGCTCCTTTCCTGGCAAGTATGTTGTCCTCTTTATTTCCTGTGATTCCCGAGTAGCCAGGAGCCTAGACTAAAGAGACCCTTACCTAGTTCATCAAGTTTTGTTCGGCACTCTCATACCAACTTTTAGTCAATGACATGGGAGGTCAATGCTTTCATAGCTGCTTGACTATCAAAATTAATCGATTTGTCACATTTCTGATAGTTTCTTTTTAGGTTCATTTCCACGCATTTTTTGATCGCAAGTGTTTCTGCCTGGAAGACGTTCGGGCAGGAGCCTAACGATAATGAGTATCTGGTGCTAGGCCCAAATATATAATGGCATTTTCTTCTCAGAGTTTGGATGGTGTGTTCCATTTCCCAATCTCTCCTCTTACTTAGCATCGTAGTGAAGTTCTTTTCGATACTTTCTTTCTTGATCATTTCGTCACTGGAAAGATTCGCTGATGAGATGTATTTTGTTAGAGAGGACCAGGCTCCCTGATTTTTAATACTCCCATTACCTGACCGTTCTCTAGATATTCTAAGAATTGCCTCTTGGGCTGATCTCCTGTGCTCTAGTTGGACATGTTTTCATAGCTCCAGTAAAGCACACACAGGCAAGCCTTTGAACGTTGTCGAGGGTCTTCCTCGTGCTGCACTGACTTGGTTTAGTATGCCAAACCATTGCCCCATACGTAATTACTGGTCTCAAAATCATGGAGTACATTCATCGCATTATTTTTGGGATACAACTCCAATTCTTACCAGCTAGACTTCTACACGCCATCGAAGCTTTTGCTGCTTTATTGGCAGTTATTTCAACATGCTTATTCCACAGAAGTTCACTGTCTAGGGTTATCCCTATATATTTAACTTCAGCTTTCCCTTCTATGATTTCCCCGTTTAAAGCTAGGGGTTTAATTGAAGGACGTGTTTTTTCCGGGTAAATGGAATTACTGTGGTCTTGTTTGGGTTAATACTTAGCCCCACTGACTAGCCCCATAACTGAGGTGGTTTCGTTCCCCGCCTGCGTCTGAGCTATGCTGGTAGTCAACAAGTCGTCCATATTACGATGGTTTCATTTACTGCACGCCTTTGACAGACATAAGTTGTCAAGGGCTTCAGATATATACAGGAATTCGCAAATTGCGGTTTCCTAGTTGCTCAGAATTCTTTGGATGACTTCGGTCAGCTGATACAGAGCAGTCTCCGTTGATTGAACCGTTCTGTAGGCATGCCGACATTTATAAAATAGTGTATTCTCTAGATTCTCCGTTCATATATAGTTATCCACTACTTACTTCATCGTTTTGAGTAGAAACGATGTTACGGATATGAGTCTAAAAGATCGCGGTTCAGACCTATCTTTTTTCCTTATTTTTGGTATGAAGGTTACACTTGCCCTTCTCCATTTTGTAGGTATTAGACCCACTGCTAGACTGCTTCTTGTAATCTTCAGCAGGAGTGCTCGAAATATTCCATCCACTCCTGGTGATTTGTATGGTTGAAAGGTACTTATTGCCCATTCCAACAGTTGTCTGGGAATTATTTTCTTAGTAATGTCCCAATCCTCCTTGTGGGATTTTATGGTGTAATTAATTGCTATTTCAGGACTTGTTGTAAGTGAAAAGATGATTCTAAGAAGCAGAATCGATCGTTCCTCTTTACCTTCCGTGTATGATCCGTCTGGCTTTTTCAGCGACATTGTGGGGTTAGTTCCCCCATTTGCCATGACCTATTGTAATCTTGTCGCTGTGTGAGTGGAGTGATCTTTTCACAAAAGGCTTGCGGAAGAATGATGTGTTCCGGAGCTCTTTTCTGCTTTGCCTTCCCCTTTGAAGTTTCCTTATCAAGTCGGTGATTCCCCTTTGGTGATTCCTTCTATGGGTTAGGCGCTAAAGAACTTGCTCCTTGGCCTCTTCAGGGGATATTCCCTGATTAAGGAGTCTGTTTCCGCACCCCTGCCCCACTAAGGCCCTTTCTCAGTAGGTTTTCTATGCCGCTCGGTTCTCCCAATCTTGGGAGGTCGAGCGGCATACAACCTTTGTGCCGTTTAGCCTTTTTTCCCTCTGTGGGGTGCCCGTATGAAGAGGTGGAGGTTGTCTCCACTAATTTTCCGGTGGTGTTCATTTTCCTTTCTCTATCAATATATGGTCCCACGAGAAGCTAGGATCATTGCGGTTTACCGCTGCAGAGCCATGCCTGCAGAGGTAAGACTTTATTAAACCACTATAAGGACTACTCTTCTAAATAGCCACACATCGAGCGCCCAGGCATTTCGATAAGTTATCCTAGACTGAAGGTAAACTATGTAAACTTAGAGTCAGATCAGTGTTGGAGAAGAGTGTATTCATTATGTTATTTAATTTATTTTAGAACTACATGGAAAGAGAAATTTGGTGAAATGAAGAATTTTAGTCTCAGGGTGGTATTATAGTAACCAAAAAAACATATGTGAAAACGAAGAAAATGCATGAATCAAAGTAACGATGAACTTAAGAAATATGTCAAGTCGAGATATATACAAAAATGAAAGGCAAGAAAATATCAACTGGTGTAGTTATGAGCATATGAACTTGCAATATTTTTTCATTCGGGAAGGTTACTAGTCTTGAGATTATAGTGCATATACCTGAAAATATCACAATAATATAACGATGAAGATTCTGTGTATTATACCTTTTTCTTAAGCTCAAAATAGGCCAGGGGTCCACAGGGAGTGAATATAATGACTGAATTAATTCCAAATACAACCAGTTGATGTACTCAGCACATGACTTCACCTTATGTAACCAGGCTATTAGTTTTCACCCAACATTTTCCTTTTTTTCGCACAACCTCATCTAATATGCGAGAAAAGTATTGGTTTACCCCAAAAAAAGTTTTGGGGTTTTGGATATTTATTGACATATTTTTTCATTTTTCAGAAAGAAAAACGCAAAAATTTTTTTTTTGGAAAAAAACCTGTGTGTATATCGTCTCTGTCATCGGCGATTTTTCGTAACATGTCTTGTTAGCACGAAATAGCCTCCAGTGAGCAAAAAGTAAACAATTCTATGATTTATTATTGTTCAGAACATCTGACAGATGAACCATAATGATTTTGAACTCACCATAACCAGAACAACTCGTGCTATGGTACTTGAAGTACTACATTGTTGTCATTTTTGGACAAATTTCGGTGTTTTAGCACGATACAGTAATCGTAGTGTATACAAGTGACCAATTTTATGATTGGATATTGTTCAGAGCGTCTTATAGATGAACTATATTGAGTTTCAGCCCATTAGAGCCAGTATAACGAGTGCTATGGTACCGAACTACCACATTTTTGTCATTTTCGGAGAAATTTCAGTTAGACAGCACGATACAGTTTTTAAATCTACTCTTTTAAGCATGCTAATGGATTCAAATTCAATAACTGCACAAAGTGCACTTTTAATATTAGTATTGTTATTAACTGAGTTCGTCCGTTGTTTTGTTAATTTGTTCCAAGTTTGATTCAAATGTTCAAAATATCATTTAATATATAATATATTTGATGAGGAATCAATAAAAGCGTTATAGTTTCTTCTAAAAAAGATTAAACTTACTTTACGCACTAGTGCGTGAAGAAAATTGCTAATAAACTTCTGTATTTTGATAAAATTTTCGGTAGTAGAATAAATATTGTATGCAATTTGTGTGACACATTCGTCGAAAAAAGGCTATTTTACACAATTGTTACATTAATAACTATTTTTGGACTCGAATCTCGAAACGACGAAATTACTACATTACAATAATCTTCTTATATGTATACATATATACTAATATGGAAAAATAATGCTACACATTGTATATATCTAACACGAGTCAATTACAACTTAAGATATTAACGACTATAAGATTATTAAAAGAAAAACTATTCGAGAGTCAAAATTAAACTAAATCAAACTAAAGAAATTCATTTAAACTTTATAATGTTCCTTGTACATATATACACGACACTGATATAATAAGAATTCAAACTATTTAAGAAAAAAATTTAAAAAAAACATCACCTGTTATAAAATGAATGAGTCCACTCTGTAAATGAAATCGTTAAATGTTTATGCATTATCTTAAATTCCTATTAGATACCATCTAACTATTTAGAAGCCCTAGAAATGTTTCTTGTAATATGTCCAAAGGTGAAATTCCAAATAAAAACATTAGGGTTATAAAAATTTTGACATCTGTTGAAGTACGTGTCAGCTGGATAGAGCAAGTTCAAGAAAGGTCGATGACAGCGGGAAATTTTTAAGAATTGATAAAATACATAAGATATATATACATATATATATATATATATATATATATATATATATATATATATATAGTTTCGCTTTTTTTGGTTCTTGGTCTTTTTTATTTAATTATATATTGTTTATTTTGTATTCTTGGGATTGAATACCATTTTTAAAGACATTTAACTAGTAGTTAATACATTTTCATTTAACGTTTCGGTCTTTCCATTACCTTCATCAGAAATAAAATTTTTGTTAAAACTAAAAGAAATGGTACAAGTTACAAAAAGAATCTTAATAGCAAAACAAATAAATATTACCTTCGACAGAACGTTCATTTAATTATTCAATATATTTTTTAGCTGTTTATCACATAACATAATATAACTGACACACAAACAAAACGAACATTTTAAAAATATGACAGTCATTGATGAAAATTTGTATTGGAATACGAGTATTTGTTCTATACAATAAAAGCAGGCGTAACGAGGTTTTAATGTGTCGTTTTTGTGTTGACTGGTATTGCAAAGGATTTCATATTTATATAGGGTGTGGTAATAAATTTATTATATTTGGAATGTGCCACGTGTTTCTCAATATTTCTAAGATTTTATAATGTTATTATAAATTTTACTAAGGTTTTTTGTGTCAGTCTTTAAATTTACGGAACTGGTTTTTCTTTATATTTCTATCATTTCTGAAGTGGAAACCACACAAAAAAACGCGAAGTTCTAGAAATGATAGAAATACAAAGAAAAACCAGTTCCGTAAATTTAAAGACTGACACAAAAAACCTTAGTAAAATTTATAATAACATTATAAAATCGTAGAAATATTGAGAAACACGTGGCACATTCCAAATAAAATAAATTTATTACCACACCCTATATAAATATAAAATCCTTTGCAATTCCAGTCAACACAAAAACGACACATTAAAACCTCGTTACGCCTGCTTTTATTGTATAGAACTGTTCGGTACTGTGTAATGTCATGAGGAAGCGGCAGTCAAGTCACACATATATTTCTTTTTCTATTACGTTTATTATTCTTATGTCATTATTAATTAAAAACTGTCAATAAAAAAGTTATTGTAAAATAAAGTTACGTTACGTGAAATACTAATAATTTGAACTCCTAAACAACAAACATATTGGTCCTTCTTCGACGGATACATCCACTTCGCAAGTTAATAAACTATCGAAAATACAAGATTTCCAACGTGACCGGCAACGAACGTTACTGCCGCTACTTTGAGCTTTGCCGCTGCAATTCTGGACTGAAACACTTGGACATACTCCACTACGGCAGCTACCAAACACCAGATCTATTTTCTACAACCAGGTCAGTGCGTTCCTTATTACAGCCTTTCGTCGTATTTACAAGCATCTATTTGACATATTTTGGTTTATTAATTCACAATACGGTATTTCAATTAACCCAAACGTATCATTTCGTGGTACTTTACTAACTTTACACTCAAATATTTACTTTCTGTACAAAGAAGCCTAATTAAATCTATTATTGATTTATTGGTTAACATTAAAATTTATATTGATTTCACTGTTTTGCGCACACGATTATTACACTTCTCTATTGCAAAACTATACTGTTTTTTATCACATTTCATATTAGTTTCACATTCTGATCACTACGTTTTGCTAAGACAAGTAGGTATTACACTTTTTCTGAATAATTTAGATGTGCTTTATCATATATTAAGATAGTTTCACACGCGAATACTAATATTACATGCACTTTTAACATTGTTCACACTCTATTGATTCTTATCATACATTTGATTTGTTTTGTTGTTCGACATGGCTGATATAGCTAAAAACAAACGAACGGCCCTAAAGGCTGCACTTACACGCTTTGATAATTACTTTAAGGTCCTTAAAGTAAGCAAATCATTATCAGACACAGATTTATTAGAATTAGAAATGCGCCTACAAAGAATTAATACATATTTAGATGATTTTGACAGTGCTCAGTCAATTATTGAAGTATCAGACTTAATTTCGGAAACAAATCCTGCTGAGCACACCTTACAAAGGAAAAGCTTTGAAAATAAGTTTTATTCAATCACTTCTGAGGCTCGTAAATTCTTATTAGATAAAATGCCTAAATCAACGCCAAAAGTGTGTAATAATACGGTCAGTACACTTTCTAATCATTCAAATGAGGATGTGTTAGACAACATTAAATTATCTGCGATTAATTTACCTACATTTGACGGATCATACGATCATTGGCTATTTTTTAGGGATACATTTGGTTCATTAATACACGAAAATAAACAACTCACGGCTATTAAAAAATTTCATTACTTGCGCCTTTCTTTAAAGAACATAGCTGCTGAGACAATATCATCCTTAGAAATATCCGACGCGAATTACGACGTCGCATGGAAAATTTTGAATGAAAGATTTGAAAACAAACGAAGTCTAGTTAACAATCATGTTAGTGCCATTTTTAATTTGCCTTCTTTGTCGCGTGAATCTTGCAAAGGTCTCAGGGAGCTACTTGATGGCACTCAGAAACACATTGATGCTTTGAAGGTTTTAAAAATGCCCACGGAATACTGGGATGTTTTAATTTGCCACATTGTTACGTCAAAATATGACAATGTTACCAGACGCGCTTGGGAATCTGCACTATCAGACAACCTACCTACTTATATGAAACTAATTGACTTTCTAAAGGAGAGATGTCGTATTTTAGAATCTGTTGAGTACAATTCTTGTAAATTTACTAAACAATTTACGCAACCAAATACGTTTCATACTAAAGGAACTCATTCCTTTTTGACAACTGACAACAAACAATGTTCTTTCTGTAAAAGGGATCATCTTGTGTACACTTGTCCCAAATTTCTTCAACTTACTACCATTGATAGATTGAACGCTGCTAAACAAAATCGACTATGTATTAATTGTCTTGCTCCAAATCACTCCACAAAACAATGCCGTTCATCCGGCTGCAGGAAGTGTGGGCGAATTCATCACACACTTTTACATTTTAATAACACTGATGCTTCTAATTCCAAGCCACACCCAGTTGAACCCAACACATCTGTAGATAGTTCCGAAAACAATTCTTTACCAAATCAGCCTTCTACCGCTTTATCGACACAAACGGGCATACAGTCACCTTGCAGTTTTCTTGTTAATGAGCGCTCTACAACAAACCTCGTTTTGCTATCCACTGCATGGATAACGGTCTTTGACGCCACAGGTAAGTCTCATTCATGTAGAGTTTTACTGGACAGCGGAAGTCAGTCGAACTTCATTTCTGAAAGACTATGCAATATATTAAAATTACCTATAGAAAGAATAAAATATTCGGTAACCGGTATTAGTCAGAAAATTGAAACTATAAATTCTAGAGTTGTCGCTAAAATTCAGTAAAACACTTCTAACTTCCAAGCACAACTATCTTGCTTGGTGCTTCCCAACATCACAGGTAATATTCCGGCTGCATCCTTTGACACCACCTCACTACAAATTCCGAAGAATATTGTTTCAGCTGATCCATACTTCAATTCTTCCAAACCAATCGACCTGCTTATTGGAGCTAACATTTTTTGGGAATTAATCAACATTGGACAAGTCAAGCTCGGACGAGGACTTCCCATTCTTAAAAAAACACAGTTTGGATGGGTGATTTCTGGACCTATGAGTATTCAATTGGATTCGACTACTCCTTCTAATTCACAATGTTTCCTTTCTCACACATTACATGATCAATTAAACAAATTCTGGGAATTGGAAGAATATTCCGAAGTAAAACTTCTATCACCAGAAGAAACCTCCTGTGAAGAACATTTTTCACAACACACGACTAGGGCTGCCGACGGTAGGTTTATAGTACGACTCCCACTCAAAAAACCTATCGAATTACTTGGAGACTCAAAGACAATCGCCTTTAACCGCTTCTTGACTCTAGAACGGAAACTGGATAAAAATCCGGATCTTAAGCAAACATACCAGAACTTTATCTCAGAATATGAATCACTTGGTCACATGTCTTTATCTAAGAATCAATCAGACAATTAAGGCTATTTTCTACCCCATCATTGCGTGCTGAAAATGAGTTCAAGCACTACCCAACTTCGCGTCGTTTTTGACGCTTCCTGCAAAACTAATTCAGGATTTTCTCTAAATGACTTACTTATGATTGGACCTAATGTTCAAAGTAGCCTCTTTTCTATTTTATTACGATATCGCATGCATCCTATTGTATTAAGCGGCGACATCGAAAAAATGTATCGTCAAGTATATTTGGCAGAGGATCAACGCAACTTACAACGCATTCTCTGGCGACCTAATAACAATGATGAAGTCAAGGTATATGATTTGTCCACCGTCACATATAGCACGGCATCTGCAGCATTTCTCGCTACAAGAGCATTACAGGAGGTAAGCAAGTTAAACATCAATGACGATCCCAAGATTTCAAACATTATAGAAACAGATTTCTACGTGGATGATTTACTCACAGGAGGCCAGAATATTGAAGCTGTTAAGCAGATAAAAGAAAGGATCCATAGCATCTTACTAAAATATGGTTTTCCACTTAGAAAGTGGGCTTCGAATGAAGCATCACTTACTTGTGATTCTTCTGTAGGTTCTCGATCATTTGATTCTAACAACCCTTCCAAAACTTTAGGGTTATTATGGAATCATGCTTCTGACACACTTGAGTACAGCATAGCTGCTCACGAATTGAATAAACGAATTACAAAACGCACAATCCTAGCCTCAATTGCCCAAATTTTTGACCCACTTGGTCTCCTCTCTCCGGTAACGATTACCGCAAAAATAATATTACAACAACTTTGGATACTTAAAATAGCCTGGGACGAGTCAATACCAATGAATTTATTCACAACTTGGTCTGTTTACAGAACCCAACTTGTAGAATCAAATAAACTCAACATACCCCGTCTTACACTATGTGGTAATCCTACTCAGATTCAACTACACGGATTCTCTGACGCCGCGGAACCCGCTTATGGCGCTAGCGTTTACATACGCTCCACTGATTCTTTTGGTAACACATGTTGTAATCTTCTATGCGCAAAAACGCGTATTTCTCCCCTCAAGCAAGTTACAATACCTCGTCTAGAACTTTGTGCTGCCCTACTTCTGGCAAATTTAATGAAAACAGTTTTATCCGCTATATCAGTCGAATTTAACAACAAATACTATTGGTGTGACTCTACTATAGTATTAGCCTGGATCAAATCATCTCCTCATCTTTTAAAAACATTCGTTGCGAATAGAATTTCGCAGATTCAATCTATGACTACTTCTAATGAATGGAAATACATCAAAACTACCGACAATCCAGCAGACTTACTCACCAGAGGCATGCCACCTCTTAACTTAATTGATTCCGACTTATGGTTTCATGGACCTTGTTGGATAATTAAAGATCAATGGCCAAATCACACTTTAGATCACTCAAACACTGATGTTTCTGAGCTACGAAACGTGCCTCTTGTTCTCGTTTCTTTAGACAAACATCAATCTAATGATATTTTGAATCATATATCTAAACACACAAATCTGAATAAACTATGTCGCATTTTCGCTTATGTACTTCGTTTTAAAAACATTTTAAATAAAAAATCAAAATCTTACAAAACTTCAAATGAGATCTCCGCTCAAGAACTTTCAGATTCTCTAAATAAGCTTATAAGCCTGGTACAAGCAGACACATTTTCTGAAGAATACATTGCCCTACGCGATGGTAATAAGATCCCCAACAAATCAAAACTTTTGACGTTAAATCCCTTTTTCGATCACACTCACAATGTCATACGAGTTGGCGGTCGTCTTCAATATTCTGACAATGATTTTCAAAAGAAACATCCGATTGTATTACCTCCCAACCATCGACTTACACTTCTGATTGCCCAACATGAACACATAAAACTGCTCCACTCAGGTCCACAATTAACTCTCGCTTCACTACGTGAGCGTTTCTGGCCAATCAGCGGAAGAAATTTGGTAAAGCGTGTCTATCACAATTGCATAACTTGTTTTCGTTTTAATGCGAAATCCACACAATACATTATGGGCAATCTACCTAAGGATCGAATAACACCTTCCCGACCTTTCTCCATATCAGGAGGATTTCGCTGGCCCTTTTCTCCTTAGAGACCGTAAGGGGCGTAATTTTAAAACTTCCAAGGCTTATATAGCTTTGTTTATTTGTTTTGCCACGAAGGCTTTACACTTGGAGGTTGTAAGTGACCTAGCGAGTGAAACGTTTCTGGCTGCTTTGTACAAATTCATGTCCCGAAGAGGCAAATGCTTACAAATATATTCAGATCAAGGTACAACTTTCGTTGGCGCGAATAACGACCTTAAGACTTTCTTTGAACATAATTCAGCTGCCATTTCGAATGACCTAACAGGTCGGGGTATACAGTAGAATTTTATACCGCCTCGCGCACCTCACTTTGGAGGACTCTGGGAGTCTAGTGTAAAGTCGGTTAAGTACCATTTGAAACGTGTTATCGGTAATTCAACCTCAACATTCGAGGAGTTTGTCACAGTTCTTCATCAAATAAAGGCTTGTTTGAATTCCAGACCCCTATGTCCTCTGTCTGACAATCCAAATGATCCAAACTCTCTCACACCAGCGCACTTCCTAATCGGAGAACCACTTACTACGATCCCGCAGGCAAATTTACTGGGAGTGGCAGAAAATCGACTATCCAAATTCCAGCATAGGCAGCAAATGATACAACACTTTTGGTCACGTTGGAACAAAGAATACATTACAGAACTACAGACCCGCACAAAATGGAAACAACACCATGCACAATTATTGAAGCCAGGAGTACTGGTTATCATCAAGGAAGATGGCCTTCCACCTTTGAAATGGAGAACAGGCAGAGTAATTCAGATACATCCTGAGCACGATGGCATCATCCGCACTGTATCCATCAAAACCGTTACAGGAACATTCAAGCGTCCTGTGACTAAGGTTGCTATCCTACCTAATCAAGTTTTTTAAAAGCCTGGAGGCTTTCAAGGGGGGCGGTATGTTCGGTACTGTGTAATGTCATGACGAAGCGGCAGTCAAGTCACACATATATTTCTTTTTTTATTACGTTTATTATTCTTATGTCATTATTAATTGAAAACTGTCAATAAAAAAGTCATTGTAAAATAAAGTTACGTTACGTGAAATACTAATAATTTGAACTCCTAAACAACAAACAAGAACAAATACTCGTATTCCAATACAAATTTTCATCAATGACTGTGATATTTTTAAAATGTTCGTTTCGTTTGTGTGTGAGTTATATTCTGTTATGTGATACGTCCTAAACAGCTAAAAAATATATTGAATAATTAAATGAACGTTCTGTCGAAGGTAAGATTTATTTGTTTTGCTATTAAGATTCTTTTTGTAACTTGTACCATTTCTTTTAGTTTTAACAAAAAATTTATTTCTGATGAAGGTCATGGAAAGGCCGAAACGTTAAATGAAAATGTATTAACTACTAGTTAAATATATATATATATATATATATATATATATATATGAATTGTTTGTTTAGAATTGTAAAAAGGTATGTTTTATAATTCAAAGGTTAATAACTTGAAGAATATAATGAAATCTATTAAATGAACAACTATGAGTTAACTTGATTGGTTACCAATATTTATATGATTTCAATAAACAGGGGGCTAATGTGAAAATGAGGTTTTTTGTTTAGAAAAAAGTTGTTGATTAGAGAAAAAAGAAAGTGTTAACGAGTAGTATTGAAAAATCAAAAAGAAGTACATTGTTCTTTAGATAAAAATTAATAAGAATTGTTAAAATAAAAGTAAAATAAGAGAAAAGCAGTGATACTAACCTCCAAAAAGCATTCCTGAAGAGAGGGAATATGGTGAGAATATCGGTTTTTCACTATCCTAAAAGTCTATATATCCCGTGTCGTGGGGAGGATAATTTCCACGATATTTGAAGAGAAGCTATGCCTGGAAAGCCTTCGAAATTAAATTGATTCGAATGGATTCTTGAATCAATCCCGACATTTTTCGAAGTAGCCTATAAGAAATAGAGAAGAAATTAAGGTGAACAAATCTATTGATAATCAGCGGATGATAAAAGGTATTTAAAAACTGTTTCATTTTAAATAAAACTTACCGTGTGTGTATTGAACATTAAATATTGAAGCTCTGCTAACGGAGTGTGTTTCTGGCATTCATCCATTTTCTTCCTAGAATCTTCTGTGAATGTCAAGTGGTTTTCTATTGTATATAACGTATAACAAGTTGCATACTTGCATGTATTTAGTATAATTTCATTTGTGTGAATGTGTATCGTGTGAAAGATCATTGTAGATAAGTTAATTATTTTCAATTGATGATAAAAAAGAATAATGTATTTTTTTTATATAAATTAACAAGTCTTCCCATTTGGAAGAACAAATTATATTGTCTGTAGACTGCATGTCTAAGTGTTTAATTTATCAGTTGGCAGTATTGATATAGCGTATTTCAACTCGAGATGAGGTTTGGAACGGAATGTACAGGACCGTTCTGTAAGAATTTACAAGGAAAAGAAAATATGTATTTCATTTTTATTTATTTGGCGCTTATTGTTAAAAGAATCATATGAATATTTAACCTTATGGACCCAAGATCCTGAGAAGCTGAGTGCTCATTAAAAAATTTAATAATTAAAAGAGATATAAAGGTAAGTGCACTGTGTGGCATTATTGAACCTAAATGATTTTCTTAAATATACCGGGCAAATTGAAAAAACCTTCATTAAATCAAAGATATAATAACATACCATTAAGTTCACATTAAGTAAACCACAATAATACATATATTATAGATAATGTGAAGGAGAAATTTATTACGTACTACTCATAATCCTATTTAGATTCGGATGGAATATTTTCGAAAATAACTTGATAACAGTCTATAAATATTAAAAACTGAACGAATATATTTTGTATTGCGATAAAAGTGTTTTAACGTAAAAATATACAATATTCAGAGATTTAGGGACTCTCATAATTCTCGGAAAACGTTAAGTTAGTTATCCTCTAGTATTCCAGTAATTATATCCAATATAACTGAAAAAGCCACTGCTACTGTGTTGAAATTAATAACTTTGTGAATTTTCTAAGCTTGACACACGGATAGATAAAATCCTTCTAGACAACTAAGATATGATATGAATAAAGTTAGCTGAACCTGGTCATCAAATATTAACCAAGACGTATCCAGAATTGTTTATTATTCATCAAACTGAGAACGGTAGATTTTAATTTTCTCACATCATGACGGCACTTGTAGTTGTGCAGCTATTGAAAAGGCTGGATAAATCTGTGTATTGTTGATTTGTTTAGCATTAATTCAGAACCATATATTTATCATTGATTAATTAACGTTATTATTCACATTTTTCCAGAATTGTAAGATGTGTGGCAGTAACAAGAGCACATGTACCTAAATATCAAGTTACATACTTCAGGCATTTGATTCTATGTTTTATCGACAGTGTGTACCTAAGTCTTTAGAATAATATTACCTTAAGTCGATTGGATGTTTACCGTATTTTATTCTAATGTTAATTATTTTTCAATCAATGAAATATTTTTATCTTGTCCATCAAATTAATTATCAATTTTATCGGTTTTATTCCAAAAATATGGTCTGTAATTACTCGATAAATTAGATTAAGAAATAATACGGTTATAAAAGGCATTCTAAAGTATTCAATTTCATTTTTATTCGCCATATCTACTAATGACTGAATAATTGCATGCTATGTAAATGTTGTTATATTCGTAGTTGACTTGTTCAGTCTTTATCCAAATGTGGAAAAATCATGTCGGTTTTTCAAGGAACCTCATCTTCCATGACAGAGTGTACTTGACAAGCAATTTAAATATTAATACTGGTTTAATTTTTGAAGGCGTTACTTTCTTTTTAATGGGATTTGTGTCACGTATTTATTACAAGATTCGAAGCATATTGCCCTTGACTCTAAAAATCACGCTGATTATGCTGTTCAATTTGGAATGAAAACAGTAATAATTGATGAGAACAGAGAAAAAACAAAGTAAGTCACTCATTTTCAAAGGACTAGGCTCTAATATTATTCGATTCATGATGGAAATACGTACGTTTTGTTAGTTTAAATCTTGTCGCACAGTTGTAGTTTGGACGCTAGTGCCCGTTTTGAGTTTACTGCTAGCCTCAGTTAAGTATGTTTAGTGTTGATTTGAGTGTACCATGAGGCAAAGTTTTGATGATTAGAGAATAATTACCACGAAGAAGCGGGACTACGAATTATGAACAAAATTCATACTTAGCCAGATTGATGATGGTACTTCTTGTTTTTGAAAGAGGACAGCGTAATGATAAGAATATTGTTTCGTACAACTAGTTTGCTAAAAGAGCTCGAATCTATAATGGTATCTCAATGGATGTGGGATGTGCTTTACTGCCTCAAGGCATTTTATTCCATTCACAAAATTACTGAGCCAAAGTAGAATACATACAAAAAAGCCTAACATAAACTGGTATGCGTCACATGACTAAATCAATTGATTTCTAAAGACTCGAAAGAAGTATATCGACTGAATGAGACATTGCAGATGTCTCAAAACAAGCATCCATCTGTGAATGTCTCCTACGAAACCTACAGAACAACATTTCCATTGTGTATTCTTGGGCAGGTACCTATGTTACATTTGATCAATATAGAGCCAAAGCGACTCAACCTGTTATATAAAGGGAGCACATAGCATTAACAAAACAAAAATAGCAACACGGAAGAGGTCTGGTGAGGACAACAAAATTCAATTTTGAAATATTTATTTTCCTAGCTAGTGCGCAAAGTGTTACTTTTCCACGCGTGAATGCAGTTAGCTAACGGAGCGAAATTCGTATAAGTTTTTGCGCGAAGAAAAGGCACTTTGCGCACATGGTAGGAACAACACTTTTCATACCAGTTTCATATTAGATAAAAACAAAAATTGAAAAATTATAACTTATTAAATAATTATTAGGTAAATTTCATAGAAAGAACTATACAACAAACAAGGTCAGTTAAGTTGCCCCCCTCTAATATATATTGTCAACAAACACATAGTTGCTCGTTATGCACTCCCAATGCACCAATATACTCCATGAATGATTTTCTTTATACCACATTACCAAGACTCAACAGCTGTTTGGTTGTGGGATTCGGAATGTTCTATCAAAAAATCCTTTGCGCCTCTCCCTCCGTTAGTAGTATCGCATTATTTAGGGTAAAGTTGCCAACCTCAATGACAATTTGCAAAAAAGATATACTGCAGCCAAGACCACTTCTTCCGAAAAAAGTATATGTTAGTGGAGTACAATCCTAATGTACTCTAATGCATCACCAACACAACCAAAATCTTCCCTTCCCCAAATATAAGAAGTATGGCAAATATTAGTGAATAAGAGCTCGGAAAGTTATCGAAAGGTGAAAAATCTTTAACTATTAGTTTTAGTGAATTATTTAAAAAAAGTTTTGCTTGTTCTGAAACCCGTATGAATTTTTGCACTAAGTTCGAAAATAATGTATTATTCTAGTATAAATAAATTGCAAATTGTCATTCTTTAAGAAATATTTGACAACAATGTTAACTAATCAAGAATTATAATCACTATCAAAAATGACAATACAGATTAATGAATAACAATACAGATTAATAATGTAAGAAACACTAAGTGAACAAAAAACATCGATTCAATATATCCTACCTCAGCTAAAAAACATCTCTCAATTCTCTTTCTAAATTCTTTATAAGTATTTCGCAGCATTTCTGGGGTAATTTCGTTAACTGCATCAATTATAGCTCGTTTCAAGTCTTCAATATTATGGTTTAAATCATTTGCGTAAACTTTTTGTTTTAAGTAGCCCAATAAAAAAAATCTAAAATAGTTAAATCGGGGGATCGGAGCGGAAAAAATGTTAGTCCATAACGTCCCATCCATCGCCCAGGAAAATATTCATCCAGCCATCCTCTAATTAGCAAAGTCGAATGTGACGAACATCCATCATGTTGAAAGAACGTTTTACGCCTGTGCTCCAAGGGAATATTTTCTAATTCAGGTATTGAGAAGTTGTCCAGCAAAAACATATATACCTCCTGGTTTAATGTATCTTCCAGAAAATACGGTTCGATTATTCGATCCTGTGAACCTTCACACCAAACATTAATTTTTTTAGCCAATTGACTATTACAGTTAATCCTGTAGTTCGGGTTTTCACTAGCCCATTATCGACAATTTTGGGAAGAAACGACTCCGTTTGTTGTAAACGTTGCTTCATCAGAAAATAAAATATTATTGTGACAGAATCGGTCATATATGAGTTTTTCACCAATCATCGCCACAAAAGCCTAACCTTGTGTCATTATCATAATCTTGTTAGGTATGGATACATTTCGGTTTGAATGGATGAATTTTGTTTTGCTGAAATATTTTCTGTAAATGACTCTTGCAAAAACAAATCTCCACTGCTCTTTTTTGTAGACTCATCTTGGGATTTTCCCTTAACGAATGCATAGCTAGTGCACCAGCTGCATCATCCTCTTCAACGAACCCCATTTTCAATTTCTTTTTGTCTTCAACAGATATTAATTTTTTTAATCCACACCGCGTTATGGGTACATCTGGATATTTTTCGTGAAATTTTGCAATTGCATACTGGTACGAAACTTTCCCAATACCATAACACTTAATAAGATTTACTCTTAGTTAAATATTTAACATTGTTGTGAAATATTTTTAAAGGATGACAATTTGAAAATTAATTATGAAAGTTGACAGTTACTTGGTACATCGTAACCTCACTCACTAGATTAACACATTATTTTCGAACTTAGTGCAAAAATTCATACGATTTTCATAAAACTGGCTATAAAATGAGACTGGTTTTGAAAAACTTGAATTTTTTTTCATTTTATTGGATTTCACAACAAGCAAAATTTTTATCAAGAATGACATTTTTTCACTAAAACTAATATTTAAACATTTTTCACCTATAGGATACCCCATCAGTGGACACGCTGTACAAGTGACAGTTGACAGAGTTTTTAAATTTGAATGCTAAAAGTTACTATGTAGTTTAAAAACAGGGTGTAATACGTCTCTCGGAATTCACGAATATGGAACTAAACAGCGAACATGCACTCCACCAAAAGTTTACTATAATACTGAAAATACAGTTGCTGATTAACTAGCAGAAAAATCTAAACAAAAATATGAGAAGGAATATGAACGGTTTTTAATGCGGTGTGTAGAAAAGAATGTGAAAAATTACATAGAAAATATTCAAGTCTGCTATAAATTCAGTTTAGTCGGTCAGCCATAAGTTAAACAGGGAAATAGGGCTATTGTATAGAGTAGCATGCAGTTTTCGATTTGGTGTTCCCTGATGCCAAAATAACCCGCTGTTCCGATGAAAATAAAGCAATTAAATTTGTTTGAAATTTCATTTATTTGAACTAATGTTCAATTTAAACTGGTTGACGTATTTCACTAACACAGTAGCTTTTTCAAAACGAATGAAGATTTAATTTAAAAATGTTTCAATATATACAGTGCACGAATACAGAATTCTATTATAATAATGTTAACAAAAGGTATTGAAAGATATTACCTGGAAATTCATTCACTACAAATATTCCTAAGCTATCTTCTAGGTAGAAAGGTTTGATAAAGGAGAGTGATTGATATCTATTTGGTCGTTAAGAAGGTTACCTGAATATTTATTTTTGTTTATATCAAAAGCCTCTAATAAATTTAAACTAGAGGATTTAACGACTACTTGTAAAATTTCAAAATTTGGGTCGAAAATGTGTTGGATTTCTAATAAATGATTTGAGTAGTTATAATCTAATTTATTGATGTCATAGCTACGTCGGCGTTCCGAAATTCTGGTTTTAAAATTTCTAAAAATTCTACGGATATAAATTTTATCACAGTTGTCATTACTACATTTTAATTTATAAACTCTGATTTGTTTACTTTTGAAGATTTGGATTTATTTTTATTGAGTTTGGATAAATTGTAATCAATATTAAAGCAAATATTCATATCTAAAGTATCTAAAAATGGTTTAATGTTTAAAGATGGTGTTCCAAAGCATGTTAAGCTTTTAAATTGCTCTACTTTTTTAAATGAAACTTACTGTTTATAGTTGATTTGATTTTAAATTGTCTATTATTATTTTTATCAGAAGGGAATACTTGTTCTAAAGTCTGTTTTTGTATCTTTTTATTTATGATATTGTTAATTGAATTTGGATCGTAATTATTATTAACTGCAATTTGTTCTATGATATTTAATTCTTTGTTATAATTATTACAACTGTTAAGAGTCTGTGTATCATTCTATTGAAAGCTGCTAGTTTATGTGATGGTTTCTGAAATATACAAAAATCATGTTAATTATTTATATTTGAAATTGTAAGGTCTAAAAAGTTAATAGAGTTATTTTGTTTAAGCTCTACAGTAAATTGGATATTATTGTGAATTGAGTTTATGTACGTAACGAGGCTGTCTAATTGTCTATTTGTACCAGTGAAGCTAGCCTAAATGTCGTCAACGTATCGGTGCCAGTACATGAATTTCATTTTTTACTAACGGGGTTATTATGAATTATTTTTTCTATATTATCCATGAAAATTTCTGCTAGTAGGGGGCTCAGAGGGTTGCCCATGATTAAACCATATTTACTGCTATAAACATCTCCATTAGAATGAAAATAATTTTGATTCAAACACACTTTTAATACATTAATGATATCAGAGCAAATTATAGGATTAACATAATTGTATGTCAGCAAGTTACCAACATGAGTTATAATTTCTTTAGGAGTTATACTAGGGAATAGATTTGTTACATCGAACGATATGAATTTAGAATTATGGGCTAGTATTATATCTTGAATATTATTTATTAATTCCGTTGAGTTTTGAACTGAAAATCGAGGTTTAAATGAACAATATTTAAAAATGACATCTATGAGAATCTTTGAAATTTTTAATGAAGGTGCTGTGAAATAAGAAACAACTGGCCTGATTGTGTACTCCTCCTTATAGAGTTTAATTAATGAATGAAGTTCAGGATGTTGTGGATTGGATGAAAACAATTTATTTTTTCCTTTATCGTTAATTATTGATTTAGCGTTATATACTGCTAATTTGATTTCTTTCTGAAATTTATTAGTTGGGTCTTTTTCAAGGGTCTCAAAATTGCTTGCCCGAATACAATTGTGGGTTTTTAATATATAATCTTCTTTAGGTATTTCCTTTATCTGCTTTTGTGAAAATAAGACTATTTGACTTTGATTTTTGTTGAATTAATTTAGCGACTGATAATTCAAAGTTGGGTTTGTTAGGCTACATTCGTAATCAATTCGCTGGCCAAGTGGCACTTTGGCACGCAAGCTAAGCAAATCTATTTTAGTGTGATCGTTCACAACGCAATTTGGCGTCAGAGTTAAAGTTGAAGTCGTCGAAATTTCTTGCAAGCTGTAAACTTTCACTTTGACTTGCACTTCGTGTCCGCTATGGGACATGCGCATTAATACTTGTTCTTTGACACATGTAACATTTGTCTGATAGTTTAACATTTTCATCGAATTGTGTGTTTTTGGTTTGTTTTTCCTGATTTTTCCTTACGACTGATTGATTAAAAAAATAAAATGGAGGAGGCGGACATTACTTCTACTTTACTTGCAACAATGCTGATTTTGCTTTTAAAAAAAGGCGTTTTGCATCATTGAATTGATGTTCCGCGTTGTCCATCACTACTAAAGTCCAGTATATACTGCTATAAAAAATAAATCCAAATTACATATTATAACCTCTAACCTCAGACTGAACCGAATACAGACAGAATTATCTGTTGAAGGAATCCTGAAAATTATTTAGATATGAACGCTCTTGCGATAAAGTCGACTTTGAAGTTATTGTGAATGGCAAATTTCGTGCCGACTTGCGTGCCACTTGGCCAGCGAATTGATTACGAATGTAGCCTCAAACTCGACAAATTCTTTTTTAATCATTTCTGGAGCTTTATGATGACCGCAGTGCTGCAAATCAACCTGCATCCCAGTAGAGCGGCAACGGCGACGCTCTGCCAGAAGATCCAGGCTGATGACATAGGAGTGGTTCTTATTCAAGAACCATGGACCGTCAAAGGCAGAGTGATGGGAATGAGCGCTGCGAAGGGTAAGTTAATCTACGACATTGATAATGCAAACCCAAGGGCATGTATTTTTATCAGGAATCATTTCAAAATATTGAAAATAACGAATTTATGTTCTAGGGACACTGCCGTGACTGAGGTACACCTGCAGGCAGGTGATGGAAACATCAGAATCCTGCTTGCATCAGTGTATCTGCCATACGATTCCACAGAAGCACCTCCGTCCATGGAAATGAGGAGGATAGTGAAACACAGATCAGAGACGGGGAAGCACCTCATCTTGGGAATGGACGCCAATGCCCACCATCTGGCCTGGGGGAGCTCCAATACCAATAAACAGGGTGAGTACCTTATTGATTACCTAATAGAGTCGAATCTAACTTTATTGAATCAGGGCCGCAAGCCAACTTTCCAACAAAGAAGGGGGAATTTGCTTAGGGAAGAGGTTCTGGACATAACTTTGGCCAGCCACTCTGTGGCTAGCAAAATTAAGGGCTGGAAAGTATTAGACGAAGCCTCAGCGTCGGATCATAATAACATATCCTTTACTATTAAGTCGACCTACAAAAAAGAGACTTATAGAAATCCAAGGAATACAGATTAGGAAGCATTTCGGAAGAAATTGGAAACCAATCTAGCCTCACTTGACCCAGTCTCAGGGCAAGGGGTTGAGAGAATGACTTGTGACATTAACAATGCCATAATGAACTCATTTACCGAGACCTGCCCTGAGACGGTCAGAACGACCAACCGAAATGCACGTTGGTGGAACAGGAAGCTCGAATCGATAAGAAAGAAAGTTCGAAGGCTGTACAATCAGTGCAAACGCACAGGAAATTGGGACAGTCACACGAAGGCGCTCACTGAATTCAATAAAGAAGTGAGAAAAGCCAAGAGAAGCTCATGGAGAAATATCTGTCAGGACATCGAAAGTGTCTCTGACTGCGCAAAACGCCACAGAGTCATGGCTCAAAATCCAGTTAACACTCCAGAGACCGTACTCAAAGAAGATGGCTCACACACGGATGGACCGGAGGAGACACTGGCAGTAATGCTCAGTACGCACTTTCCGGGATCCACCGAAATACAAGTCGAAGCAACAAGCGAAATCACAGAGGAACGGCAAGTTGCCCGCGGTCTGGCAACTCGTGATAGCTGGACTTGTGCAAAGTCCATAGTCACATATGGGTCTGTGACATGGGTTATTCAATCCCTTCAAGGCGCCTGGAATGGACGGAATTTACCCTGTACTACTCCAAAAAAGCGCCGACATAATAACTCCAAGACTTGTGAATCTGTTCAGACTAAGCCTAGCCACAGGAGTTATACCTACGGTGTGGGAAATCTCAAAGGTGGTATTCATACCAAAACCTGGAAGACCCTCTTACGATACTGCAAAGGCTTATCGTCCGATAAGTCTCTTGTCATTTCTTCTTAAGGCACTAGAGAAGATGATAGATAGGCATTTGGGGGTCAAGGCCGCTGCACCCCAATCAACATGCCTACCAAATCTTGCGAAACGGCCTTGCATAGCTTGGTGAGCAAGATAGAGCAAGTCGTTACTTACAAAGAAGTTGCACTGGCTGTGTTCCTGGATATCGAAGGAGTATTTGACAATAAGAGCACTCGCTCAATATTGTCAAAGCTGGAATCCATAGGCACAGACAGGACAATCACCCGATGGATAGAGAACATGCTAAGCAGCAGGAGAGTACAAGCATCCATGTGTGGTGTCACAAGAGAGGTGGAGACAGAAAGAGGATGTCCACAGGAAGGCGTTCTGTCACCAAAGCTGTGGAATCTGGTAGTCGACGACCTTCTTGTCTCACTAAACGAGCAGGGGTGGTATGCTCAAGGATATGCTGACGACATCATCATTCTAATACGGAGAAAACACGTGGGCATCTGCCTGGAACTAATGCAGAGGGCAATGTCCGTAGTGGAGAGATGGTGTGATGCGGAGGGATTGTCTGTTAATCCCTCGACAACCATCATGGTACCATTTACAAAACAGCGAATCACAGATATTACTAGTGTGCCAAAACTCTTCGGCAATCAGATAAAGGTTGCCAGGGAGGCAAAATATCTGGGAATCCGGTTAGATGACAAGCTAACCTGGAACAGCCATCTAGCGAGCATCACAAGCCGTTCTCAGATTATGCTAATGACGATGAGACGAGCAATTGGGTGCACCTGGGGACTAACTCCGACAATGGTAAACTGGTTATACACCAAAGTAATCAGACCAATGATGGTGTAGGGTGCGATCGCACGGTGGCCTAAAGTTCAGCAAAGCACAGTCGCCAAAACGCTTTCTAAAGTGCAGCGAGCTGCGTGTCTGAGCATTACAGGCGCCATGAAGGGCACCCCAACCGCAGCATTGGAAATACTGCTAAACATCCCACCATTAGTTAGATCTCTATATACAGGGGGAGGCTAAAATGGCTGCATACATTATGCAGTGCAATGGCAACTGGTGCAAGCACCATGCTATGAAACATACTAACATACACGACAACATGAGGTGCGACATCATCGAAATGCCACCTGACAAAATGCCCAAGGTCGTGGAAACTGAGAAACCATATCTTGTCAACTTGAGTGGCAGATCCAAATGGGCCCAGGGAGAACCTCAACGCATGTTGAACAGTATCACTTGGTACACCGACAGGTCAGAGACCCTAACGGGTACAGGAGCAGGCGTTTACGGCGTCAGACCCAGGCAAATCATAAGTGTTTGCCTTGGCAAAATGACGACCGTATTTCAAGCAGAAATAGCTGCACTAATCGAATGCGGAAGAACATGCATAGACAGGAAATACAACAAAAAGACCATCTATGTGAACACGGACAGTCGGGCGGCCCTTTTGGCCTTAGCAAGCCACAACTATACGTCGAAGATAGTATGGGACTGTCACAATACCTTGAAAAGCTTGGCAAAAGACAATCAAGTAATTCTTACTTGGGTGCCAAGCCATACAGTGTTAGCTGTAAATGAGGGAGCTGATAAGTGTGCCAAGAAAGGAGCTCATCTCACCCTCATGGGACCAGAACCAGCATACGGCGTTTAATACAGCGCCGTACGAAAAACTGTTTCCAATTGGGTGTCGCTTGAACACCAAGAGCGCTGGAACAGAATAACGGGACATGCTCAGTTCGAAAGAATGCTAAAAGGACCATCGAGTTCCTACGCAGCAAATGCTTTTAGACTGGGTAGGAAAGAACTGCGAAAAGTGGTAGGATTCATAACTGGCCACTGGATATTCAGCGCACACCTAGCGAAAATGGGGATTGAAATAACAAATCCCATCTGCAGAATGTGTGGAGAAGTAGAAGAAACCGCAAAGCACGTGGTCTTCGATTGACCTGCCTTGCGCAGAAGGCGAACCTTCTATCTAGATATCGTCCTAGGCACAAATCAGGATGGAATGCAGGAAAACATAGTCCGACGAATCTCAATGTTCGCTAAGAATTTAGGATGGGACTCTGCTTAATACCTGTGAGTGGGGGTGCACAATAAGCCAATTAATGGCTGAGCGGCAACCATTGGGGCACCTGAACCCTAACCCTCTCGTGACTGAAAAAAAATACTTTATTAAAAGTGTGTTTGAATCAAAATTATTTTCATTTTAATGGAGAGGTTTATAGCAGTCAAGATGGATAATTTGTGAAAAATAATTCATAAACACCCCCCTAGTAAAAAAATTTCATAAAACACGAGGTGCGTCTATATGGAAAATGAGATTTATGAAATTTTTATTCATTTTAGTTCATACTACTTATACGGTTGAATTATTATTTGAGGTGGTGGTTCTCAACTGAAAGTGAAGATGGCAGCTGACTACTTCTCGCAAGTGTGTAACTACACGAGACCAATAGAGGTAGGGACTCTTCAGTTCAGATTAGAGACTCTGAACTATAGGGCATTACGGCACTCTTGAAGGGACCCAAGAAGGTCGAAACCGGCACGATAGAGGATGAATTTTTTTACGCATCGAAACGGAACTCACTACAAAAATTGGTTGGGAAAAAACATTGGACGAGCTCGTTAATAAGCCCAATCGGATCAGTAGAAATAAAATGGGGGTCATCCAAATTCGAAAAAAAAACGTATATTTTTCATTCGACGCCAAAAGCTACTGAGATATTTCATATACCTTAACACGATCTACAACTTTTGAACTTAACGTTTTTCTCTAAAACGTACATTAAAGAATTTATTTCAGAAAATTCACAAATTTACCAGAAGTTTTTTTTATTTTCTTGTTTTTGATTTGATGCAAAAATATTACTTTGGTGTTTTATACATCTCAAAACATTCTATAACTTTGGTATCTAATTTTTTGTATTTGATGTAAAAATGCTACTCAATCAAAACTTTATTTCAGAATTATACCACTTTTCCAAATTAAACGGCAATAATGGATCACTAATGCTTATATCCTCAAAAAATGAGGAACGGCTAAACGTAAGACGTCACACCAATGTTGCCATTTTGATCATTCTCAAAAAATGACATAAAAACCCAACTTTAGGAATGAGCTCATTGTTTTCGAAAAAAGTTAGTGGCAAATACTAATATGCATTTGGAAAGTAGGCATAAAACACTTTTAAATATTATTATTTGCAAGGAAAAAAGATAAAACATCTGAATAAGACAATTAACGTTTTAATGGCATTCCTTCAAAATAAAAATAGGCTTAGAAATATTAATACTAACAAAAGGAAATTCCCGAACTCGCTATAAAAACCCGTTGGGCCAAAATCATGAATTAGTTCGTTAAAGGGTTAAAGGGATTTTTTCAAATTATCGCCATTTTTGTTAAGGTCGTTCACTGACTGTGAAGCTCTCTAAAATTCACAAATTATACATATCGACTGATGACTTCACGGACCGCAAAATTTCATCTACTCCCTAAATTATTTATGAACTATCGGATCAGCAATTTACCCTCCGCCTGATATAGATAACCTGTAGTAAATACTTTAAGTGTAAATACAACACCTGGTATTTTTGCAAAATGTTACTTATTTTTAGAGAATTTATTCAAAAAAAAGTTTATAACTATTTCTTTCCTAAACCAAGTTGTTTGTTTATTCCAACAAAAGTACAATCAAATTATAATCAAAAACATTATATTTAAACCGGTAATTTCCACTTTATGGCACCAATGCACTTTACCATCTAATTTTTTTCCACCAAGTACCTTACGAACAATTCTAAATTAGAAAAAAGCTAAAAACTTTACGAAAAACCTTTCGTCATAACCTCTAAGCGCCTGTAAACTGTGTAGGCAACACGGTCGGGAAATTATGCATGAAATAGCGTACGTTGTGTTTATCATAGAATAGCAGTGTTACCACGTTGAGTACTATGAATTCGATTCATTTGTTACTAGCTTATAATAATATATGCATTTAATAGAAGGTGGCCTAGGAATTAATATTTCTTCTGGCGTTGTGAACAATTTAACTTTTAAATATGCACTAATTAGTGAGGTTTGTGCTCCTGCTTAATTTTCAAGTTTACATTGTATAAGCTGTATATTTTCTAAATAAATGTTCAAGTAGCAATCTCTGTATATTGCAAGTAAGCAGTAAGCAGTGATAGGTCTATGAAAAACTGCAGAGCCAGTGCAGTAAAATGATATTTTAAACTGAGTACTATTCATCAGTTTACAATAATTATTCATCATCATGGAACGTACTAATTGCAACAAAAATTAGTATGCCTACTATGCCAACCTGTTCCAATTGTCTGAAGCCGGTAAACACAACTGATTGCAAACTCCAGTGTGATGGTTGTGAGAGACAAATACACATGGCATGCACCGATGTTTCTGCCGACGACCGGGTTACGCGGCAGAGGGTTCGTGGCTTGTCTACCATCTGCAACAATTGCAGTTCAAATGTTTCAAATTTCTCGGAACTAAAAGCTCTCCCGCTAGATTTTAAAACATAAATTCACAAGAAAATGAACGAATTTGATGATAAATTAACTCTATTAAATAATAAACTGAGTCAGTTTGATGCAGTTAATTCGACTGACAACATCGCAAATGAGGCGGTAGATCGCATAGTGCGAGCCAAAAATATTATAATCAGAGGCGTACCTGAACCCTCTTCTGGGGATGCTCAACTTAGAAAGGATGATGACACGAATAAAATTAAGCTTGTCTTGAATACTGTCGGATGTCATGAGACCCCCATCACCTTCTACAGAGTCGGCAAACCCAACCAGAAGTTTTCTCGCATGATCAAAGTAGTCATGCCTTCAGAACACCATGCCAAAAACACATTGAGGAATAAATCCAAACTTTCTCTATAATAGACGACAATACGCCCACACAAAAACAACGATTAAGAGAACTTCGAAGTGAACTAGATACCCGTAAAAATAATGGCGAACATGATGTGACAATCAGGTACACTAACGGCTTCCCAAAAATCTCAGAATTTCGTTCATAACTTTTCTACTCTCTTTTTATACACAAATTTAAACTCAATTGACGCTAAACTTGGCGAATTCACATGCGCAGTGCAACTTCTTAAACCATAAATTATTTTTATTACCGAAACCTGGCTTAAACCTTTAACTGCAGACTCCTTAATTAACATTACTGGTTATACTGTGTATCGTAAAGATAGAGAAAATGGTGTAGGTGGAGGTGTGTGCATTTATTTATCCGACGATATTACCAAAACTTTATCTACTAAAATTAATGTATTAGACATACCTGGGATAGATATTATACACGTAAGTATTGCTAAAACTTTATGTTCTCTTAATCTGGTATGCATAAATCGCCCCCCCCCCCCCGATACACAACTTGCGATGGACAACATATTGTTTGAAAAACTCGAAGAGTTATCACTTTTTGATAATCTCATCATTTCTGGAGATTTTAACATCTCAGAAATATCCTGGCCAATAACCTCATTGTCCGATGTTGTAAATTCACACAACTTCTTTAAAAACTTTGTTGCAAATTCGAACAACACTCAACTTATTACAGAACCCACAAGATTCAGAAATAATAATCTACCTTCCATTCTAGATCTCATACTCACTAATGATGAACAGCTAATCTCATCTCTTGAAATTAGTGGTGAAAAGTGGAGTACCACAGGGCTCTATTCTTGGTCCTCTGCTTTTTATGGTTTACACCAGCGATCTTCCTTATCACGTAACTAACAAAATATATTTCTACGCTGACGACACAAAGATATATACGAATCCAATCACCAACCAACAAATCCTCCAGCTGGACTTCATCTCCATGTGATGTTCCCAGAGGCTACTTCCCTTGAACACTGAAAAATGTGTAGTGCTACGAATTGATAAAAATAACTCACTACTGCCGTACTTCGTAGACGGCCGACCATTAAATTCTGTGTTTTCCTATAACGACCTCGGAATTATCGTAAATAGCAACCTAACTTGGTCTGATCATATATCTTCTGTAAGCGCGCGAACACTAGACTGTATCTCATTCGTAAGTGCTTTTCGAGTGTTTCGTTTAAGTCGTTTTGCAAACTGTATATTATCTATGTCCGACCAATTCTCGAGTACGCCGGTCCAACGTGGTACCCATACCTAGTTCGCGCTAAACATCTTTTGGAAAATGTTCAAAGAAGAGCCACTCGACTGTCCCTGCGACAGCGAAGACCTTCCTACGAAGAAAGACTCTACATAACCAACCTAAATTCCTTTGAACTTCGCAGACACCGCGGAGAGAGAACTCATTACCACTTTTAAAATATAAAAATTTAATTTTGGTAATCTTGATATGATGTTCACCTTAAATCCAGCTGACGGCCTTAGAGGACACCTTTTTAAACTCAAAAAATAAAACTTTACCTTCAGATCAAGACAAAATTCTTACCAAACAGGGTATTTGACAGCTGGAATAATCTTGATGTGTCCACAGTTTCTGCACCATCTACTAACTCGTTTAAAAACAGACTTGATCGTACGATGCTAGAGCACCTACAGTTTATTTGGTATATTGTATATTTTGTGGGTATTTTTCTGTTCTTTACCTACTAGTAGGTTACTTATGTAATTAACTGTTTTTAGGCACAATAGGGACCTGCCCCTCTGCCCTTGTCTAAATATAATAATAATAATAATAATAATAATAATAATAATAATAATAATAATAATAATAATAATAATAATAATAATAATAATAATAATAATAATAATAAACGGTGAGACAGAGGGGTTTATGATCGCAATCCAAGACCAAACGATAAACACCAGATACTACAGCAAACATATAATAAAGGACCCAAATACACAAACAGACAAATGTAGACTATGCAAACAGCACATAGAAACAATTGACCATATAACGGGAGGCTGCAACATACTAGCAAATACAGAATACACCAGAAGACATGATAATGTAGCGAAACACATACATCAACAGCTTGCGAAGCAATACAACCTTATAGAAGAAATCACCCCTACGTACAAATATACACCACAAAACATACTAGAAAACGACAATGCTAAACTATACTGGAACAGATCAATCATCACAGACAAGACAATACCGCAGAACAAACCGGACATCACACTAATAACAAAAAACAACAAAACCACTTACTTAATAGAAATCTCCATACCTAACACGCACAATCTACAAAACAAAATTGGAGAGAAAATTGAAAAATACATCCGTCTCTCAGAAGAAATTAAAGACATGTGGCACCAGGACATAGTGATTATAATACCCATAATATTATCTAACACAGGAGTTATACCAAGAAATCTACACGACAGCATTCAGAAATTACAACTTCATCCAACAACATACATACCACTACAGAAGTCCGTCATGATAGATACTTGCTCTATAACTAGAAAATTTTTAAATGAGAACTACAGGGAATAATAAAAACAGAATGGAAACTATGCTTGACCTGACGTCCGCATATATTCCTAAACTAACCAGAGAATATCTGAGAAAGGAAGAAGATAATAATAATAATAATAATAATAATAATAATAATAATAATAAACTGGAAAGCCCCTGGAGCAGACCACATACACAGCTTTTGGTACAAAAAATTCACAACACTGCATAAACCACTCACGATACATATCAATAAACTACTAAGTGAACCCAATACCACACCTATGTTTCTAACAAAAGGTGAAACATACATGAAACTCAAAAATTAAGAAACACAAAATCCCGCTAACTATAGTCCTATCACGTGTTTATCTACACTATATAAAATTATCACAGCTATCATAACATCAGAAATAGAAAAACATCTTACTCAGCACAATATAATTACAGAGGAACAAAAGGGTTGTCGTAGGAAGAGCCAAGGATGCAAAGAACAAATAACTATAGATAGCATTGTCATGAAACAAACAGAAAAAAAAACAAAAAAACCTGGTTACTTGCTGCATAGACTATAAAAAAGCATTCGACTCTATATCCCACACATGGCTGATTGAAACACTAGAAATTTATATAATGAACAAGCATTCAGTCCAATTCCTACTTACCATCATGAAAACATGGAGAACAATAATACATTTAATCAACGAACCACAAAGAATAATAACAAATGAGATATCAATAAACACAGGAATCTTCCAAGGAGACTCCATGAGTGCTCTCTGGTTCTGCTTGTGCCTTAATCCACTTTCAAAAATTTTGAGCAGTACATCGTATGGGTTTAAAATCAAACATCAACAAAATACAGAGCAAACAATAAATCACTTACTCCATATGGATGATATCAAAATATTCGCCGCCAACAGAACACAGATGCAAGCACTTCTGAAAATAATAGAGGAATTCACAAAGGACACTGGGATGGAATTCGGTATCAATAAATGCAAAATGTTACACATCGAAAGAGGGAAATTCAGAATGGAAGAAAACACCGAAACAATCAACTACGAAACCCTCGACTATGAAACCCTCGAGAACATGGAATCTGGAGACACATACAAATATCTGGGGTTTGAACAAAATACAATAATCAACCACACAAGCATGAAAAAACATTTAAAACAGCGGTATAAACACAAAATCAAACTGATACTAAAAACGCAACTTAATTCCCGTAACACATTCAAAGCAATAAACACCTTCGCCATACAATTTCTTACATACTCATTTGGAGTGATAAAATGGTCGAACATAGGTCTAGATGAACTCAACAGGCTTACAAGAGCTATTCTCACTGAACACCGGTATATGCATCGAAAGAACAATCATAGCACGATCAGATGGTGGAAGAGGTTTAATTGACATAAAAACCTTACACCATACACAAATAAAAAACCTGCGACACTACTTCCATAACGAATCCACTATATTACGTCAAGCAATAGTTACAGCAGACAAACAATACACTCCACTTAATCACAGTCAAGAAAACATATCAAACAACTTACAAATACCAACCACACAAGAAAAAATGAAGACATGGAAACAGAAAACTATACACGGCAAACATATAAACTGAAACTAAAGGATTTATAACGGCAATACAAGATGGAGTAATAGCAACGAGAAATTACAGAAAACACATCATTAAAGAAAACATAGAATCAGACTTGTGTAGAAGGTGCCACCAAAGTAAAGAAACAATAGAACACATAACAGGAGGATGCTGAATATTGGTTGGCACAGACTACATGGATCGACACAACACAGCAGCAAGAATCGTACAGCAGGAGCTGGCAATAAAATATAAGCTAATACAGACACAAACACCATACTATAAATACACACCACCCAACATTTTAGAAAATGAAGATTACAAAATTTACTAGGATAGAACCATACTCACAGATACAACAGTATCACACAATAGACCAGATATAACACTTGTCAATAAAAAAGATCGAAAAACATATCTAATAGACATTGTCGTACCAAACGATACAAACGTAACACAGAAGGAACAAGAAAATATCACGAAATACACCCCACTGGCAATAGAACTAAAAGAATTGTGGCAACAATAGCAAGTTTCAATAATACCAATAATAATATCGGCGACAGGAATAACAACAAAAATTTTTCAAAAATTCATCAATATTCTAAATATCGAACCACATATCCATAAAAATATACAAAAAGCAATTTTATTAAAAACAGCAGCAATAGTTCGGAAATTCCTCAACCAATAAAGTCGATCAACACACCAAAAGCATGGAAATGTTTTGATATGGCTTGCAGTCCTATCACTGCCGTCATATCCGAAACTAAACGTAACCCGCTTCCTCAAGAGGTGGAGAGAGACCAGCATAACAATAATAATAATAAATCTTAGATACTTCATCTTAAGTTGAATGTTTTTGATTAGAGCTTATTGCCACACTAATTAAAGTGTTATTGTAACGTAAACCACAATATACAAATTTTTCAAGCATATCCGCTACTCCGAGACATTTCGAAAACATTCACATTGAGGGATTGAATTGAAAACATTGTATACTTGAACCACTTCTATTGTTGTTTGCAGTCAGTGAATACATTCAAATTAGTAGGAATTTACTGCATGCTGTTATTTTCACCGTTATTGGATGTGTGAATCCACATCCAAATAAACATTAGTTATTTGTTTTTGCAATATACGATCTAAATAGAGCAGAATACACAATATTCATAAAATGATTTGTTTTTTACGATTTATAGGTCAGCATTGGTCTCATTATTGGACTTAAAATATATCACGTCGCTTTCTAGCATACTTAAATTCACTGATTTCTAAATTCAGAATTACTTGAAGTGGCTGGTGGTCTCCAATTCAAGGTATTTCCAAAAGCTGAAACTTTTTCAAAAATTTTCCTTCTTTGGCTATGTAGTCATTTGACATGTTCCCATTATCAACTATATATTAAATACCAGGGATGACGCACCCTAGAAGAAAATGTCTGAAATGACTTTTCCACATCTTAAGCCAATGAAAAGGTACTCTTGTTGAAATTTGATAGAGTAAGCCGTTGGGCTGATATTTACCATTTTATTAATTCAATCCGTACCGATTTGCGCATTCACCATTTTTAGTAGGATATTCTACGTAACGAGTTACAAGATTCCCGTACTGTAGTAGAAGCGAATAACTTAGCAATAGTCGTTAATCAAAATATTGACAACTCAGTCCATGAAAATTAAATAGGTATGCAAAGATCGTAATTAGTTGCTTTGAATCGATGCAGTAATAAATCTTCTGACCCTTTCAAAACCAATACTGGATGAAACCATCTAAGTAATATTAAAATATTAACTTGAACATAACTTTTTTTTATTTCTCTGTCGGACAGGTAGCTTCACCCCATATCAGGACGAGGGTCTTTCCCTATTGTTAATAGATTAAAAATAAAGATTATCAGTAACGTGAAATGAGATGCAAGCAACAGAATATGCCAAATTTATGTTTCAATACAGAATATAAAAAGTTAAACTCATATCGAGACACAGATAAACTGAAATGTAAACGAAGCACTTATTTGAAAAAAATACTTTGTATGAATGACGGAAAATAGATGTGTTATTACAAGAACTTTGTTTTTAAAAACTTTTATTACACTTAAAATACAAAATATCGAATTTCAAAATTAACAGTAAAAATATAAATTGTAAAAACAGGATATGTTGATAAAAAATAATATGCAAACTGAATGAAATATGTTTAAAATCCCATTTATACGTTAAAGGTGCTGATGTTGCACCAACGGTCGTTGCAGCACCGGAAACCAGAGGGTACGTCGGCAATATACAGAATGTAATTCCTCCACCCCCAGATAATCCATACATGGTGTGGATTGATTACTCATCTTCTTCTTCTTGGAAAATTCTCGGTTTTGGATCAGTTGTGACTACATTGACAATTTTTGTTTTGGGTTGGCGTTCACATCTCGACTTCCATTTGAAAACACCAACAAGAAGTGCGATCGCAATTACGATGTAGAGGGGTATAGACCAAGCATAGGCGTAGTTGTGTGGAATGTTCCTCAAACTAACTTCTTCCATTCGATTTTCTTCTTTTATGAGTTGGTGAACGTTGTCTAAGGAAATGGCCTTAATTTTCATTTTTCCAGAGTGAATTCTTCCTGCGTTTTCGATATTTATTTCAGGAAGTAGTAAAGGTTGACCTGGGAAGACATCTTCGTGGTTGATGAATACGTTTCTTGGAGTTTGGAAGCTACAGCTTGGTGGTAGTTCTATAAAATAGGTGCCCTTTAGTGATATGAAATCGGTTTTTGTACAAGTGGTTTTGATTTTCGTTACTTCTGGGAAAACTGCGATGTGATGCGCTGAATTTCTACTTCCGATAATTTCGTTTTCTACGATAATTGGCACTGGTACACATTTCGGTTGATCTGCAGTTTTTAGTTGCAACAATTGGTGGACGCATTCTTCGGATTAGGCATCTACCATGGGTTTTTCGTTGGGGCAAAAATACAGTTGGTGAATATTTTCACATTCTTGATCTTCGTACTCGTACTGATTGCCTTGTATTGCAAGAAAATGCTTAGGTGGGATAAGGACCGTGTTATTTTTTGTGGGGATAGAATACAGGTGAAAATAAGTTTCGGGTTTAACTAAGGGAAAGTGAATAACGAAAACAATTCTGTCCTCAGAGTAATAAGAATCAACGGTTGAAATGTTATAGTATTTAAATAAATTTTGGAAATCACTGCCAAAGATTAGGGTATTATTTGGATAGTATTTGAGTAATGTTTTAACTATAAATTCTAATTGTTCAAACTTGAGAATACTATAATGCAACGTTTTTAATTTCGCAAATGAAATAGAAGTTTCAATATTATCTAGTATTTCTATTAAGGTTTTAAGTGCTTGTATTTGATCAAGAGTATTTTTTGCTAGGAAATAATAAACATTTTTCAAGTCAGAACTTAGCTCATTTAGTTTTCCTGTAATCTCTTCTTCATTTTGTTTCATTAGTGAGATACTACTGTTATAATCGTCTATAATTCCTCTCTTAATTCTTTTACTGCCGTGTACAAAATTTAATTTTTCTTTGCATTGCTTCATTAGATATTTTATTGAATTAATCAAGAATTTAAGTTCATTTGCAAAAACTCTATTTTTGATATTAATTACCTGTAAAACATGTTCGAACTGATTTGTTATATGAAGTAATTCGGTTTCTATAGGGTTGAGATCAGAGTAATGGATAAAAGAATGATGGGTAGATTGTAATCTAGCATTTCCTAATTTGTACAAGAGTATGCCTGGATTGGACTCCAAACTAACAATTTCAATTTCCTGTGGCTGCTTTGCTACTACCAGCGAGAGGAATATTCAGTAATTTTTTTATTGGCATGTTGCCTTTTTAAGTTATTTTTGTGATAGGTGGCGGTAACTAATTTTTGTCTGCTATTACGAGGTGAGATTGTTTTGTAAATTTTAACTTTGATTTTTTCATATTGTTTTATTGGTTTGGCTTTAAATCTAGGACTAATTTTATTACGAGCATTACTTTATTGATATGCTAATGCACCTGGGTCATAAGTTAATGGTTGGTGTCTGTTTTCGTTATACTTTTCCTACCTCTTTGATTTTTGATTTGCCAAATATTCATTTAACATTTTATTAATTTCAGCGGTAGTTCCTTTATGTTTGGTTATGTAATTAGAATACAATTTTTGATTTCCGTCAATATTAACAGGGTTGTTTGTATCTAAACGTCCTGAAATAAATTTTATTGGACGTAACTTTGTTGCACTATGAATGGAGTGATTGTATCCTAACATTTCTTAAGGCATTTGGTTTAAGATATTGAGATTGAGTTTCTTCTATAATTCTAATATGTTCAATTAAAGTTGAGTAAAAACGTTCAATTATGCTATTAGAAATTGGATTCAATGCCGTAGTATAATGAAGTTCAATTTTGTGTAATTTTGCAAAGTCTTCAAATAACATGATTTTTTTAATTCGGTACCTCTATCAATTACTAACATTTTAGGTGCACCATAATGAGTAAGAAGATTCATGAAAGCTTTCGCTATATATATTGCGGTTACTCCTACTAAATGATATGCTTGCGCGTATTTACTAAATCTATCAATACCTTTCAATCTCGAATTCTTTTAATTCCTTCTCTGTATTTATTATGTGTGTCAAAACTAACTGCTGTGAGACGTGATTCGTCGTCAACATTTAATAATTTAGATTTTAGTGGAACTTTCCGCTCACTTTTTTTTGATGTGGTACTTAGTGTATCCCCCATTGGAGCAGGCTCTGGAGTATTTGGGCCTGGCACCAGATACTCATTGTCGTTGGGCTCCCTCCCGAGCGTATTTTAGGCAGAAATACTTGCGATCGAAAGATGCGTGGGAATGAACCTAGAAAGAAACTACCAGAAATGTGACATATCGATCCATTATGATAGTCAAGGAGCTATCAAAGCACTGTCATTGACTCAAAGTTGGCATGGGAGTGCCGAAGGAAACTTGATGAATTAGGCAAGAATAACAGGGTCTCTTTAGTCTGGGTTCCTGGCCACTAGGGAATCACGGGAAATGAAGAAGCCAATACACTTGCCAGGAAAGGAGCACAAATGCCCTTTATTGACCCGGAGCCTTTCTGTGGTGTAGTAAAATGCTCATACAAGAAATATTTTCGGAATAAAGAGGAAACCGAGAGAGAAGCACTCTGGCCGTGCCTTCTCGGTTTGGAACATTCCAAAAAGTTCCTGTGGAACTTTGACACTGCTTGATCCAAAAAATATTTGGACCTCAGTAAAGATAAGCTACGTCTCCTCACGGGCTTTCTTACAAGACACTGCCGCCTTAGGAAGCACTTAATGAGAATAGGTCTAGCAGAGATTGACGAGTGTAGATTCTGTGGGGAGGAGGATGAAACTCCGGATCACCTAGTTCTGGGATGCCTCGCCATTGCAAGCCAACGCAAGAAATGCTGCGGACAAGAAACTTGTGAGAGTGAGGACCTAACCTCGTTTAAGCCATCTCAAATACTAGAGTTCATTAGAACCTTGGAACTGGAAGGCGAGCTGCTGTAGTAGCGAGAACAGCTCTGATAGGGAGGGGGGGCACAATGAACCTTTGGTTTCAGTGCACTGTAACCCCGTTAAATCTAATTTAATCTAATCTCGTGTACCTATCTAAATGCTTTTTATGTTTGATAATTGATTTGGATTAGAACGTACCTTTTTTGATTGTTTTTTTGGGGGACGTTTTCACTTTTACCTGGTATTTTTGTTTGATTTCAACACTGATTTTTTTGCCACTTTTTAAACTTTCTGATGTGAATATTTCGGGCTCTTGCGAATTTCACTTTCGGATTTTATCGCGTAAACAACGGGTGTATTCTGTGAGATACGAAGTACCCGTAATTGAGAGTGATGATCCCGTGGAGAAATGTATGAGTATTTACTCAATAGTTTTCTTCTGTACAAACTCTTTCACTTTAACGACTTTTTAAATGTTCAACACTGTTCATTTTCCAAAACGTAAATTCAATTGTGGCACCTGAATATTAGTGTTCACTAAATCTATTTAATTATCTTATTTTTTAAATTTTGTTGCTTTTTGGACACAAAAAACGCAAAGTGGAAAAAATAGTGGAAAAAACTTGTTTCATAAGGCCTTCCATCGCCTTCAGATCGTTTTCTAATCTTGGACGCGTGCAATAAAATGATGTCTTACGAAACTTGTACTTTAATATACTGTTTATTTTTTTCTTCATCCAAAAATGCAAGATATTTTTAATTACTACTCTAAACTAGGGGAGCTGATATTTATTTGAGTAAAACACGCAATTTGAAGTTTCATTCCAACATAAGTAAAAATGCATGTATATGAAAATATTTATAGAGGAAACATTTTAAATCGGAACGATTCATTGTTAATCTCATATTAAGTACGCTCATGGAAATTGGCCAATTGAGTGCTTTATTACTCCGCCGGATTTATGAATAAACTATACAAACCCAAAATTATTAAACCATTAACGTCAAAAATACATATTATGGAACATTATACTGAAACTAATTCCTAACCAACAAAAAAACTGACGGTAATGTAATAAATGTTCAGTCTGAGCTCCTATTTCCACGCACTTTCTATGTCTACGAAGTTTGTTTCTTTGCACTTGAAAGGGCAATGTCATATCATATGAAATAATTGGAGCGTTACACTTTTCTTCCTTTTAAGTCTTGCGTTGTTTTCACAGTAGGTGGATCTTGGACATATTATCAATAAATTACATTTAAGTCGTTACGTAGATATTCTCATAAAATGGTGAATGCGCAAGTCGGTACAAAATGCATTAATAAAATGGTAAATATCAGCCAAAAGTTTTATTTTATCAAATTCCAACAAAATTACCTTTTCATTATCTTGGTGTCCGGAAGTTATTTTCGATATTTTCATTTAGTTTGTGTCATCCTTGCAAACATTTTGGATCGCTAACTATTACGAGTAGTTCGTCTGTGGCTTCAAGGCAATAAGGTAAATGGCCCAACTATCGGACGCTTAAGAGCAAGTCGAACTTTAAGCGTTCAGAAAAAATATATGCTCTATAAAATCACTGATACGGATTGCATTTCAGGTTCCTATATTTCTTTGCCTATCATTATATATTATCTCGTTTGATAATTATTAAAATCGTTGTCTAATAATTAGTAATTAATTAAAAAAAATAGGTAAAAAAACTTTTTAAGTTGAACGGTTTTATGTTTAACATACATTGCAATGTTTAAGATAAATGTACTAAAAACCAAAAAATAATAAAATAGATACAGTCGTAGAAATTATAAACATATGCATAGACTAGACTAAAATAAAACCGTGGGGCACGTCAATTGTCTACAATCGTTGATTTAAATTTTTGTTTTGTAATGTTACACTATAATTAGGCAGTTGTTCAACCGACAACGATGGACGTGTGATAAGTAGGGCTAGAATGTGGAAACAAGCTAGCAAGCTCGATTATAAGCGAGTTTTAGGGTTTCATAGTGGTGAGCGAGTAGTACTTTTATCATATGTTTTGTCGATTGAAGACAAACTACGAGCAGTGAAACGATTCCTCGGCAGCCAGCAGTGTGAATGTCCAACGATAAACTAGTTGAAACATCTCTTTTATTTACATGGAGTGTATAACTATTGGAATTTCCATGAGCAAGAAAATAGTAAGTAATTTCCTCACCGTCTGCGGGCCAACTGCCTAACGACGAATTAAACGATTCTTCTATCGCACATTAAGTCGATAATTTGTAGACAATTGACGTGCCCCACGGTTTTATTTTAGTCTAGTCTATGCATATGTTTATAATTCCCACGACTGTATCTATTTTATTATTTTTTGGTTTTTAGTACATTTATCTTAAACATTGCAATGTATGTTTAACATAAAACCGTTTAACTTAAAAAGTTTTTTCACCTATTTTTATTTATATTTTTTTTACCATTTTGTTCCCACGAGTAATGGACATTTAAACGGTCGACCCCCCCATAGGTCCAATAAAGGGGCAAGGCTATGTACAACAAGATGCGCATGAGTCTTGAGGGGAAAACACTAACGACATATCATTTTTATCCACCCTAATGCCAAACAGTTCTCGGCGCGTTTTAACCTTTCACCTTAACTTGGGTGGTGTACCGCTAACGACGTATCATTTTTAGCCACCCTAACGCCATAGTCCTCAACACGATACAAAATCTTGACTTGGGTGGTGGATTCAGGCTGGATTAATCAGATACCTAAATTACAGATTCAATTTCTAAATTTAAATCTTATTATTATACGCCATTTAGTGGCTGCGCCCATCTTAAATATTGAGGTTGTATAGTGCACTGTATTCTTCTTGTCAAGCCCTTTTATTTGTTGATACCCATATTGGTGGGATTGATAAAAATTGTTATCAGCCATTTGGTAGCGGCGGCCATCTTAGATTTCAATTTTGCATAGTAAATTGTATTCTACTTGTTGAGACCTTTCATTTGATACCCATGTTGATGGGATTGATAAAACCTACGTTATCCGCCATTTTGTAGAGGCCGTTATCTTGGATTTTAATTTTATATAGTATATTGTATTCTACTGGTTGAGCACTTTCATTTGATACCCATATTGATGGGATTGATAAAACCTACGTTATCCGCCATTTTGTAGCGGCCGCCATCTTGGATTTGAATTTTTCATAGTATATTGTATTCTGCTTGTTGAGCCCTTTCATTTGATACCTATGTTGATGGGATTGATAAAACCTACGTTATCCGCCATTTTGTAGCGGCCGCCATCTTGGATTTAAATTTTTTATAGTATATTGTATTCTGCTTGTTGAGCCCTTTCATTTGATAGCCATATTGATGGGATTAATAAAACATAAATTATCCGCCTATTTGTAGCGGCGGCCATCTTGAATTTATAATGATATGAATAAACATAATTGTATTGTCACCAAAATCCAAAGTGTATACAAAATTTCAGATTAATCGGTTGACAGGAAGAGGGTGAAATTTGAATTACTAAATTTGACCCAAGAATAAATAATAAATAAAACAAACGGGGATATGTCCCTATTATCGGCATATGTGGGATATATAATGAAAAAAACATAAATTCCAATTGATTTATATCACAATAGAACAAGAAACAAAACATGAATTCTAAACTGTTTAAATTACAATAAAAACAAAAAACATCAATAATAACGATTTAAAAAACCATTAATAAAACAAACTAAGTAGTTCTGAAAAATGTTAAATTATTTCATTATTGCTTGCAAGTTTGTAACGTGAATTTCGTTCACCACTCGTAATATTTCTCGTCGATGGAAGAGTAACATAAATTTCGTTTACCCCTCGTAACATCGAATAATACTTCTTGTCGATGGCTGTCAAATTTTGAGTATTCGGATGAATTCGTTTTCATTAGGATATTTAAGTCGATGCGCGCTGAGGTTCTGACTTTTTTCTTTAACGAAATATAGTTATTGTTGAGTTCTCTCATTCTACCGTATCGAAGTGCATTCATATGAATGGTGATTAGTTTCGCTTAAGATGTATAATATTTCTTCGCTAATTCTATATTTCATTGTACTTAATAGTTTCAAATTAATTTTCTTTAAAAAATTCATTCATTTTATATATATATATATATATATATAACCGTTCTTAGTCAAGTTACAAAAAAAAGCATAAAGAGACATAACACACATCTTGTCATGAATTAATCATAGAAAAGTAAAAGATATCAATTGTATTATATAATAAGCGGTTGTGATATTCTTATTTGTGACGCAATATGAACAAAATGTAAAACAATACAGATATATAGTAAAGGTGCATGTAATCATCGGTTATCATTTAATAAAACATTCAATTCATCGACGTGTAAAAGTATTTATTATCGTCACATTAAGGCGATTGGTCCTTCAGAGCTCAGTACAATATAAGCGAAAACGACATTCCGCAATATTGCTTTTTCATCTTCTTTGTTATTTACTATGGGTCGGAAGGTTCATGGCGGGGGGGCTATATGCGCCTCCGTCTCGATGTTGGTTGATGTCCTGAAAACTCGGGATCTTCCAATTGAAGACACAAATGAGCGTTTGGTTTCCCTGCTGAAATCCGTTATTTTGTGTTTTCCATGTTTCGATTAACATCTTTGCTCCCAAATTTCACATCATTATTTGGTTATGCCGTGCTGATGAGGCAAAATGAGCCAGAAACATGCATGTCCACGGTTACCACTCTATTTCAGTAGCCCTTTACTTTGCGTGAATTACCCATGAATCTCTTTGTTGTAATATTGTGAAATACAGGATATATGAACCACGTTGTTAGATATCATTTGATAATTTTGTACTTATGCTACTTGTACCTACTGTACTTTCAATCTTCAGATATCCTGCATTTTACTGAATTCAAGAACTATATCTGATTCAAGTATCTTCTCTAGCACTTTTTCACTGGCCTAAATTTTTTTTACCGGCCCAAACCTTTTCTTACCGGCTTAAGCCTTTTAGCGGCTGAAATTTTACCAGCTTGAACTTTACCGGCTGGGACCACGGCTTGAACTTTCTACCGGCCTGGACCAAGGACTCTACTCAAAGCCGACTTTATGCAGCTGATTGGTTCCTGATTCCTGTGTAAGTCAAGAGATTCATCGTTGGAAAAGAAAAACATGAAAGGAAAGTACTAACGTCCATAATCGTAAACATGATCGACCATTTCCAACTAGAGTTCATGTATTAATAAACTTCATAGTTTTGTACCATATGTAATTTAGTATCTTCTTTTGTTAAATTCATAATTCATGTTTAAATTCCAATTTTTCTTCAGAATCTAATTTTTTTTATATAACATTTTTAAATTCCTTTTTTAATAATAAATCTAGTTCTAAATATTAGGTAACATTTTTAGATTTCAATGTTCTTTCAATATATAATTTTTATTTAATAAATCTACTTGTAAATATTAAATAACGTTGTTCATTTTTTATGACTTTCCAACTTCTTGTTTTGTTGACTGGGATTAGTGGATGTGAGGTAATTTATAGACTAGTAGGACACAGGGTGGCGCCCGCTTATCTTTCCGTCTCGTAACGTAAAAATAAGTAGGATTACCCGATAACCGGTAAGACCTACTACTTGAGTCTCTATTAGCATATCACCCACGCCTGAGTAGCTCTTTGGCGGAGTAGCAGTTGCAACTTCATATACACCCCTTTTATTCATAAGCTTGGGTTTTTGAATTCTTCTCATTATGTAGCATGTCTTATAAGTTAAAATATCTTCTCTGGCAGACCATTTCTAGTTTTGACTACTAGGGGTCATAGATTTAACTGTATAGTCCAGGATTTCATCATTATAATTTTAATATGCACGCAGGATAACAACCTTCGTTGTATTTGACGATTACATAGTCACTAACTGAATACTTTGTTTCCTTCTGAACCCCTTTCACCCTTTTTTCGTTAGGATCAATACATTTCTTTTCCCCTTTAGTTTTAGAAGCCGTAGCTTTGTTTTCTTTATTTTTCAAGCGAATTTTTTTTCGTTTATCTTTTTCTTCTTGTTCGTTTTGCTTTGTGTCCAATTTCCGCCTTTCATATTGCTGCCAAACTTGAGTAACAACAACTGATGGAGTTTTTTCTTTCGGTTTTCTGAGTTGCTCCTTTTTTTCTTCTGGTGGTGTTATCCAAAATACAATTTTTTTTAAAGGAATTGGAATATTTGATAACTCTTTCATTTTTCGACGGGAGATTTTTCTAGAATCTCTCGGATAAATTTGTTTTTAACTGTGTTGTCTTTATTTTCGTCTTCTACATTATCTTCAGTTACTTAATTTTCATCTTTCTGTTCGTTTTTTTCGCTCTCCTCTATCTGTATCTTTGTTTTCTACAGTCTCGCTTTCAGCGTTTGTTTCTTCGTTTTTTGTACGGTTAGTGTCACTGGTTGTTTTATCGACATTTGATAATGAACCGCCTTGTTTTTCTGCTTCGTCGTCAAGAGAAATTATTGAAAAAACATTTAAATCTATATCTCCTGTTGAGAAATTAAAGTTACTGGTGTCAGTTGAACTTAGAACTGGAAGCAAATTTTCTTTTGAGTTATCATCTAATTGTAAGGCTTCTTTGGCTTACGAAATTTCTAATATTAGGTTTAAGTTAAGCGAATCAGTGGAAGACACAGGTTCGGAAGTTTCTGAATGTATAGGTACATTTTCTTCGAACACTACGGTGTGGTTCAACTCTTGAGGGAATTCATTGTTTACAAAGGCTGTGTTATCATCCAGTTGTAAGACTTCTTTGGATTTTGCAATTTCTGTTATTAGATCTGAGTTAGGAGAATTAGAGGGCGACGTTAAGTCGTTTTTGAATGTACTTGTAAATTTGTTTAGAATACTATAGTGTCATTCAACTCTTGTGGAAATTTATTATTTACAGAGTCAGAGAGTTTTTGCCATAAATAAAAAAGATTTTTATCTCTAACGTCTCCTTTCCAGATCCTCTCAGAGAATTTAAAGAGAGGTATGTTTTCTTTATTTATCTCCTCGAAAACGGCTGAAGCCAATCTTTCATAATTTTTTTCAATTTCGTTATTGAGCAGGGAGTGTTTGGTAGTAGAATCTTTAGAAAACTTGTCAAGCTTAATATTGTTGGCAGTGAATGGAACAAGACCACATGTCGTAGAACCACTATTTATTGATTGTCTTAGATTTGCCTCCATTCGATCAATAATTTTTTAATAAAGGTGCAAACTGATCTCTTTTAATTTCTATGCCTTGATTATGCATACTCCAATCAATTACTGATTTTCTACATTCTACCTTCAGTAGATGAAACGCTGCCACAATTAGGGGTTGTAAGATACGTGTGATATTTGGATAAAGGCTTATTAGAATAATATTATTTTCTGCACAAAACGTGCTAAGTTGCATTGTTAAATGGGATTTATGTTCATCAACAAATAAGAGTATCGACATAGGAATGTTTTTTTTTCTTTAATCCCGGGCAAAAATACGTTTGCTATGTATTCAAAAAATCAGCGTCCTGTCATACAGTCATTATCTGACTTGCCAATCCTCCTCTGAAAGTCTCTTATAAGAATATATAATAAGTGGAGGTGGCAACTCCCCAGCAGCATTGCACATAAAAAATACAGTAATTGCTTCTTTTTCGTTATTATTTGACATGCTGTATACAGTTTTATCACACTTTTTAGCTAGAACTTTTTCTCCTTTGGGCACAAGAAAACGGCCGTTTCGTCGCAGTTATAAACTCTATTTGCTTCGGTTACATTCATTTGCTTTTCTTTTAAATAATTATTTACCTCATAGAACCATTGGCGTATTTTTTTTCTGTCACTTTAGATCGTTGTCCAGTCAGGCTCTGTGAAACCCTTTTGGAAATTTCAGGGTGTCTTCATAAAAAGCTCTCATAGCAATGACGGTAAGCTTTATCATCTACAAATGGATTCTCTCGTTTTAATTCGCGTATGAAAAGCTAAACACTCTCAAACAGTTGACTACTTGTTACTGGAAAACCAGCTTTAGCAGCATTAAATATCCAAGAAACTAAGTGGTTTTCCTCTTCAGGTGTTAAAACTGAATTTGGACCAATTTTTCTTCCAACTTATGTTTTTCCTGCAATTTTATCGCTTAATGAAGACCAAGGAACATTATAACACGCACTAGCTTTTCGAATTGACATGGCATTTTGAGTGGCTTCTAGAGCTTTTTTCATGTCTTCCTCGCTGTATTGATATCTCTTGGTCATTCTGAAAACAGAGGCAACATTTCTTTTTTTTTCTTCAATCTTTCGAACTTTCTTCTGATAAATAGACTTAAAAATGGAGCATAATCGTAGCTATCGGATATGTGATAGAATAATTAATAGGAGACTTAAATGAAAACAAGCTTAAGTAAAATAATTTTTTACATGAAGCTTATACTGTACATAATAGTTAACATTTTATAGCATATGAAAATCAGTTGCTAATTCTTTTTTGTTTTTATTTAAACGTTACTATTAACTATCTCAACTATCAGTCAGTTTATGTACCAAATATCGGTCATTTCATGTACCAACTATCGGTATAGCAGTTTATTGATATACTCACATAAATATAATATTTAATTAACTCTTTTATTTAATGAAATATGCTATGCCGATAACTGGTCGGAAAAATCATTGGTTTATTAAGAGCTATTGTATTCTGAAATATCTTAGAAACTTTTCAGTATTGTGTACTGCAATTTAAAAAAACATAACATTGTTGTAGTTACCGGACACCTGTCCAATAGCCACCATTTTATGGGAAAAAACAACGAGATATTAACAAAAAAAACTATTACGGATTAGTTAATATACAATATTATACTAGAAAAATTAACTCCATGAAGATATTTTTATAATAAACATTAAAAATGTAAGATTACTGAATACCATTGTCTTACCTACTTCGCTAGCGAAATGACGCCTTTGTCTAATGTTGTTACCAGTCGACTGTTTTCAAGTTTACTGAGAATTATAGAAGTTCGTAGACAGGGTAGGTTGCGTCGACAATGTTGCCAAAATGTGCAATTTTTCAGAAGAATATATTTTTCGTCTCAAAGATATACACTCAACTTATTAATAATAAAAAACCAAATAAGTGCCCGATAATTGGGACGTGGCCGATATTTGGGCCATTTACCTCACTATAAATATGTTTACCTTATGAAAATAAACGTACACGCACATTATAAAGACCGCGAAAATTTTATTAAGATCAAATGAGCAGTACGAAAATTCCAAATAAACTAATTCAAAAATCAAACTTTGGAGTCCTATGATTCGAAAACGAGGACGTTTATATGAATTACTAACATTATTTTGGCTAATACGATACGCTCTCGACATTTTCCTAATTAGTCCCGGGTATAATGTTACTCCGTAATTTAGATTAACATTTTTTCGTCTCCAAGAAAGTTCATTGTATAATTTTCATCTCACAACGAAGTCTTGTAGCTAGTTTCTTCCCACAAAAAATTTATCATAATTTGAGCTCTGTCAGCGAATCTGGAAGTTCGGCTTTCGCTACGGCGAGTCGTTCAATCTTGCTAAATTTCGCTTATCTGTTGAAAAGTGAGAGGAGCTAAAATTAATCTTATTTCATCCACTGAAGTACGTCTGATGTAACCAAAATATTGATTGTTTGAAAAACCCGCTTAACGGAATTACCGAGATCCTTTTTATCACAAAGTTCTTTAGTCTAGGCCAGGGCAACTGTCCTTTATAATTAGGCAGAGTTTGAGCCACGTTTGACTTCTGATTTGCAATATTTTGTCAGTTCATCTAAAGTGTACTTTGTGATTTATGTAGCAGATACAAATTTTGTATTCCTAATCAAATTTTGTCTGTCGAAGCGCTGAAAATACATGCTTACTGTGAATCACTTATATCGAAAACAAATGCGTATTAGTGGTATCGCAACGGTGGTTGCCGAGTGACGCAAGTACATCCCCACAAAAATCACCACACCGAAAAAGTCCGAAAAAATAGAAAGGCGTTCACTGATCACGATGGAATTGTCTCAGTTTACTTAGGGCGCTTAGGTGATGCTACTGTAGCTGTACTCAAAGCTGATATACAGGTACCTCATTTTAGGTAGTTGGTCAGTATATTGTAATAAATTCCAAAGTAAGAAACATAGGGAGGATCACCCTGTATAACAAATTACCTTTTTATTGTAACATTTAAACTAAAGGAAGCGAACGTTGACATACAAGCAAAGAAAAAAAAACAGTCAGCTAAGCAGTCTGAATTTGTTGCAAAAAAAGAATATTTTAACAGGAAATAATAATTACTTCAAAATAACGAAATTTTGCGGAATCCAATAAAAATTCATTTTTAGTCGTAGTAAAAAAAGTTACACAACTCCGTCGAACGATAAGTGACAACCAATCAGGAAATAACATGTACAAAAAAATAAACGAAGATGACATAGGGGTAATGCCGAAGCTACGAAAATGTAACAGATGAAGTGGTAGTTGGTAAAAACTCGCGATCGGAAGCGGTCTAGTTTTTTTGGGGTTCGCGGATAGCGGTTTTTGAGGAGTCCTCAGGGTTTGAGTAACATATAATTAAGACGTAGTGTTTTAACTTATCAAGTGCAATTTTTTCGAAAGGGGGAAAAGAAAATAACAAGGGGGCGTCTACTGTACGCGCTCTGAAGGTTTTCTTTGCTCGAAACGCGAGTCGTGGCCGTCGGCGTTTTTGTGAACACCCAGTCTGAGAATTGGTAAGTCAAACTTAAAATTATACTAACTGTGTACTATGACTTCTTTGTAATTTGTTCTAATTATTAGCATTGCTAGCTCACATCTATGATACTAGCTGTATAATTTGATTTATGTTATTTCATATCGCATACGAGTATTCAATGGTGATACCTCTCCGTATGAATAAGGGACAGGAAACAAATTTCAAGTTGAGTAGTAAAATGTTAATTTCAGAGTTTCATATATAGGGTGTGCGAAATATTTAGATTGCGTCGATTATTTTTTAAACTCACAAATTTCATTTTATTTTGCATTTCATTCTAGTTAACGGAGCACGGTATCTCAAGTTTTCTCTCGATCCTATCATTGGTTTTAATTATTTACAGTCACAAGACTTTACAAACAATTATTCCTGACGATTTTGTCAATTCGTGTCATTTTTGATTATTTTTTTATGATAAACTCGCTAAAGAAATCATTATTGATTAGTTTATTTTCTCAACCATGATTATATGAATACATAACATATACCCATAAAAACTACACGTAAGATTTCTCCTCAACCCATCCCCTAACTGACGTAACCATATAGCACAAGACCTCTCATTACCAACGACAACTGGTAGCAGCGGAAGCCGAAGCCAACCCTTTCGGATATTTCTTCCAGGAGCCGACGACTTCTGTTTCCCACGAAATCGTGGGTGGTGACAGCCAGCTACGCTGCCTTCTCGTTCCTTTAGGGACATTTGGCGCAGGTTTGTTCACACGTAAGGGGATGATTTTGTTAGCAGAAGTACGACGAAGCGAACAGGGAGTTTTCTGGGGTATTGGAAACTACAACGCACTCAGAAACCCAACGTCTTGGACCATTACATTAGAATCTCAGCGAGTAGTTACATGATAGAATAATCACGTATTATTAGGCTTATTTCAGAATGAAATTATGCTATTGTAGAGAGTAGCATGACGCGACTTCGGAAAAATTTCAATGCCGTTTTTCGTTTTGGTGTTGCCTGATGCCAAAATCACCCTCCGTTCCAAAAGTATATATATATATATATATATATATATATATATATATATATATTTTGAAATATATAGGGTGATCCCCAAAAAAATAACATACCATAGTTATATTTTTTCTTATGGAACACCCTATATTTTTTTATATTTTTAGATACTATAGACGAAATAAGAGTGAAATAGTATTATATTTCTCATACTTAAAACTGAGCGTCGGGCAGTAACCTACATCCTGCGGGAGGAAAAGTGGCACTTTCCTCCCTATTAATACAAATAGCTATTTTACTATGAAACACGAGTATTTGTTAACGTTTTGTGACGTTAAAATACAATGATAACAGCCCTCTATGATATTCGCTGGCGCTGGTTATGAACACCATGCAATAAAGCGCGTATCGTATGGAAAATTGAGAATAACGCAAAAAAGCAATTTTCTACCGCTTGTAGCTACTCAAAACTCATGTAAAATTGAAAAATGTACCATGTTCAGTCATGAAATGTTATTTTCATGCAACTACAGCCCGTAGAAATCTACTTATAGGATACAATCGTTGCTTTGACGCAAACCAAATCTGTTATGTACCTGCCTTCATAAAAAATCGTTCAAATTATAATTTTTCACTACTTGTAGTAGCTCTAAGTAAGTATAAAATAAAAGAATATGATATTTTACGTCCGAAAATGATTTTTTTTGGTACTACAATGGGTAGAAATCAACGATTTATAGGCTAAGAATCCATTGTTGAAGAAACTAAACCTGTTTATGTACCTGTACAAAAAACTAATAAATTTCTAATTTTCTGCCACTTGTAGTAGCCCTAAATTGATAAAAAATTGAAAAATGCAATATACTACATTGGAAAGTCGAACTTCCGTGCAACTACAATAAATAGAAATCAACATCTTATAGGTTGACAAACCACTGCTGCCGAAACTACAAAGCACACTAAATCTATATAATGTACCCATATGAATAATTGATAAAATTATAATTTTCTATCACTTGCAACTAAACAATTCAGCCAATGAGAACGTTCTATATTTTGCTACTGTCTTGTCGAAGGAAAAAAATTTACATTGTTGAGATAAAAAAATATATTCTAAAATTATTTAATTTGGTGAGGAATTTTCTTATCAAATACCACATGAAGTTAAATTGAATCTAGAAATGTTTTCCCGCTCATGAATATTTTTAGAAAATTATCAAACTTTTCTAACTAATCATGATCTCAAAAAAATTTCCTGAAATAATTAAACTTCTAGGGGTATTACTGGTCTCCGTAGGCTAGTGGAATGGTGCTCTGTCTGCTAACCGAGAGGCCCCGGGATCAAACCCGGGCCTAGTTAACATCATAATTAAAAATTCGGAGAGCCACCTGTCGGAAGGCAATGGCAAACCACCGACAGTATTCTGCCTAGTACAGCCTCTCAACATAGACGTTCGGATCCGTCGTTAAACTGTAGGTCCCTTCTATCTGTGGTAACTGGAGAGCACAACACAGGTAGAAGTGAGAGGTCGCCTACGTCCGATCACGGATATGGCACTGTAAGAAGAAGAAGGGGTATTACTAGTGAAAAAATTCGTAGATTTTGCAAGACGCCGCGCCGTTGGTTAAGTATCATCTCAAGGCTATTATTACTTTGAACGAATTTCTGGCCAAAACCCAATAAATCTTATCAAATAACCGCTTTATTCACTCTTTTCCGTACGTTCCTGAAAATTGGTTTGATAATGTTTTCATTGATAGATTATTCGTTGACGTGAGTGTATTATTGAGGCAGAGGACTTAAAGAGAAAACAATACATTTGGATGATTAATACATATTTTGTTTTCCATTTCATGTACTGTTTTGACACTGTAGTATTTGAGTGAACAAACACAGAGTATACTAATGGTTTGAGCCATCTAAAAAATAATGATAATACATAATAAAAACAAATACAACAAAGAATTGTTTTGCGACTAATTTTAAGTTGTAAGAGGAGGGTATGCTTTTGATACGAAAATTGGGGCCTTTTCTGGTCAAATATTTCAATGCTTATAATTGAGTAATGTAGTAATACATTTTGTTTTTTCGAATCTAGTATAATTTATCTTAAGTATTAAAAAATTAATAACTTCTTATAAACTATTTTCTAAGAATGTATAGTGACAACATTGCCTTTCAATATCCATTTAATGGAATCAATTGCCAGAACTGACATTTTCATATAAGTGCATCGATTCCTTTTCCATTCGTTTATTTAATTCAATAAGTGAGCATATTCTTGATTTCAACACTTTTGATAATATGTATTTGTTAATTATTATACATGGCCCCAACAAAGTGTTTCGGTAGTGACGTCATATGCAAAACGACATACTAACGTCCACTTAATTACGTCAATAGGACGGAATATATCCCGCGTTACTGCTACATGAACTTGAAATAATAGAGCCCATCTTGAGAATATTATTCAAGGCCAGTTATATCTTCGGTTAGATACCGGGGGCTTGGAGGGAGGCCGCAGTGATGTTCATACCTAGGACTGGTAGATGTCCAGTGAACGAAACAAAGTCTTACCGCCCAATTAATTTCACTTCGTTTCTCCTGAAAGCAATGGAGAAAATAATAGACTGTTATATCAGAAGCAAACTCGTTGAGTTAAGACCGCTCCACAAAAAAAAGTTTGCTTATCAAACAAATAAATCCACGATTGATGCTCTACAGATCACTAGAGGAAGGAAACATTACCGACTCACATGTGAAATGCATACCGTCTATGCCGAAAAGCAAAATTACTATAGCGACACTTGGATGGGAAACGGTCCGGATGACAGCAGGAAGATGTTGTCACCAAGGAGGAGTTTCATCGCCTCTGCTGTGGTCACTGGTTGTCGACAGCCTAATAGTGAAACTGCGCGAATCGGGTTTTACAACTCAAGGTTATGCCGATGACCTGGTTGTAACCGTCAGGGGTAGACATGATGGGGAAATCTCCGATTTCAAGCAAGTAGACCTAGACGTAATCGAAAGCTCGTGTACTAAGGAATTATTTAATGTCAATTCTAGTGAAACCGTGCTGCTTCCATTAACCAGGAAGCGAAAGTACGTACTTAAAGCCTCAACTTTGAGTGGAACCCAGCTAACATTTTCCAAAGAAGTTGAATACTGGGGCGTCATAATCGACCAGAAACTGACATGGAACAGCCAAATTAGCCGCATCCTCTCCAAAGCTATAGCGGCCAGCTGGACGTGGGTCTTTGGTACGACTTGGGGCCTTAAACAAAAATTATCCACTGGACATACCAAACGATCAATAAAATGGGCAAATCAGAGTGTTCCCGGCCAAAATATTTGTCCTTTCCTAAACCTAGCAAATAAATAGGAAACAATGAAGGAAACAAGTTTCTAAAGTTACCAATGTAATTTATTGTCGCTACAACAGGTGACAAAAAAATAATAAATAAAATTGTTGACAGATACTTTGTTGATATATACTAGAATTTAAGCAATGTTCCTAACAACTGATACAATTTAGCAAGATGCATAAGAAAATCGCAAAATGACTGACTATGGCATCTGCTAAGTCATTGAATTAGTTTTTAGCTAATAAAAAAAATAAGTGAAAAATAACTTGGCTATACAGAGCACCAAGTTATCAATTATACGTGAATAAAAAAACACTAGATGAAAAATGACTGGTCCATATCAAGCACCACGTTATCCGTTATACATGTGCTTACACTTAACTAGAATATAACAAACGTCATAAATATAAAATTGTATACAAACCTTTACTTAGGGTACAGCTGCTTTGGTACCAAGGCGATCTACTGTAACTAAGGTTGGACGTGATTCAACATGATAAGCTTAAAAAATCATATATTTCATAACAATGTATATATATATATATATATATATATATATATATATATATATATATATATTTATATATTGTTATCAAACTATGACCATATGCAAGAGACAAGCTTTTTATTATTATATATACTCTCGTCCCCCCCGGTCCTGAGGTTAGAAAAGGAATATAATAGTGGGTTCGTAGTGCTTTCTGAAAGCAAACAGTGCAGGTTCTTTCTCAAATATATCTCTTTATTACGATGTGCTATAAAACAAATGATGATGATACAATTAAATGTCTTTAATTAATCATAATAGATTAATCAATGTTCGAGAGCATCTTTAAAGATATATACGTATATATGATTAAGGTTCACAAGTTTGTACTGCCAGCTTACAAGTAAGTTCTATTAATTTGTTATGAGTTACCTATATAAATCTAATTATGAAGTTTGGAACTTTATTATGTGTTATTTATTTCTTATTTTCTTGTGGATTACTCGATTATACCTTGAAGAGGTAGGGAAGTATATTTTAAATTAAAAAAGATAAAAAAACTATTTTTATTATGATAACTCGTTAAATGGAGATCCTATATCTACCACTTATCTTATGGAATGTGTTGCGATCCAGTAAGGGAAGTACTCTATACTATTGTCCCAAATTGTCAGGAACCGAGTCACACGTCAGGACTCCAAGTTTACTTCTTTGACTCAGACAGTGTCACTAACTGGAAAGCATATAGAGGAACAGGAAAGCGGTGTTATCCCAATGTGTAGACTGTAGATCCAATGGTCAAGAAATATCCGCCGAAATATAATGGGAACAAAAGTGAAGCCAGAAATAGGAAGAAAACAGCAAAATCAGAAAAAGAGAAAGAAGGCCTAAAAGACTAACATTTACTTTAGTATATCATACAGTGTTGGAAAAGTATAAAGTGAAGGATGTATCATTTATTTTAAAACTTACCTAAGTTGACATGTGGCCTTAAAGTGGCTTTGGCTTAACCAAAGTTAAGTTATTAAATAAATTTCAGATGATATTAAAGATATATATAATATCCACATATATGGTACTTATTCAGTGGTACATAAGTACATAAAAAAATCTTAAATGTCTCTCAAATTTTGAAATTAAATCCACAAAATGTGATTAACTTATTAGCAAGTGCCACGTTATTCTAGAAGAAACCAAAACAAAAAAGTAACCCTTTTTTTGGCATACCACTTAGCGATTTCAACCTTGGAAGATCATTTAAACAAATGTTTGTTCATAAAGGTTGAGGCCAAATTAACAATAAAATCAAGAAGAGAAGAGGAAGAAATCTAACCTTGGATTTCTGATGTGAATTAACCGTTTTGTTTACAATTTTTGAAAGTTAATATTCTTAATAATATTTTTCCCTTTGTAGAAGCTACATTCAGTGATAAAAAGTAGAATTAATGAAGACTAAATTCGATAGTTTGTAAACCAAATTCTCTGAAATGGTAAGAAAGAAGTATTATAATAAATTCATTTGTTTCACTTGAATATTTTACTATATATTGCATGACCCATCATGATAAGGTAAGCTACTCCTTTTAACCCGTAACAACACCACCCTTCCTTAAAAAAAGTTTTTTCAAAACTGTTCCCTCATGGTGTAATATATAGAGAGAAAAAAAATATTTTATTTACAACAGACAGTTAAACAACACATCAATGGCACGATTACCATTCGAGCTAAAGTAACTTAATTAGTACCATTATCCGGTGGATGAGACTTAAGATCCTTCTCACTCCAGTGTCCAATGGACTTATTATCCTGAGTCGGAAGCTCATAAGTCCAAGGTGAAACAACTTTATTAATTAAAAAGGGCCCAATAAACTTTGGAGCTAATTTAGCATTAAAATGTTTCGACGCATCTGACAACACATAATTACGTTTCCATACAGATTGTCCAAGAACGAACCTCTAATTTCTATGTCGTAAATTATACGGTTTCTTGGCTCTTTCGTATGCCAATTTTATTCTCTTGCGAACATCACGGACTAACCCAGTTATATCCGTAGAACGGTCTAATGTGGTCTTTTCTGGGGTATCAGGTATAAAGTTCTCATTTGCGCCATTATTTATTCGACCTTCACGGCCAAATACAATGAGGTTTGGTGATACCTCGGTTACGTCGTGTTTCGCGGATCTAATTGCGAAAGTAACTTTCGGTAAAATGTTTTCCCACTGCCGTTGATTTTCGGAAACATATGCCGTAAGCATGGTCTTCAGCACACGATGAGGTCTCTCTACTGGGTTACTTTGTGGATGATACAAAGCAGCGAATTTAATTTTCACTTGGTATCTTGTCATTAACTCCCTAAATAAAGTACCACTGAACTGTTTTCCGTTATCCACAATGATAGTTTTGGGAGCCCCAAAAACTAAGAACACGTGATTCTCAAGGACCTTTACTACGTTGGCTGCGGTGGCAGTTCGTAGAGGAAGAGTTAACAAAAACTTACTAAAACAATCTATAACTGTAAAAATAAAAGAAAATCCCGATGTGGATTTAGGCAATGGCCCAACAAGGTCTGCACTCAACAATTCGAACGGCTTTGAGGCTGTGACTTGAGAAGTCAACATTTGGCCTATTGAAGCTTTTTGTTCCGGTTTCGTACTTAAACATATACGACATTTCCTAATATACCATGCTACATCGTGTCGTAACTCGGGCCAATAGAATAGTTGGTTTATCCGAGCTACCGTTTTCGACACACCCAAGTGACCACAAGTGGGAGGATCGTGATTATTTCTAATAATATTTGTCCTATCTTCTTTTGGTGCTACCAATAACCACTCAGTATCTGCCAAATCCGCGTAATAATTTCTACAATGCCGATAGAGTTTACTCTCTTTAATCAACCATAGTGGGTACTTGGTTGGCGATTCCTGAACTCTTTGCATCATACCTAGGTACCACTTATCTGTCGAAGATGACTCAACGTTATCTGGATCAGGACTTCCGAGAACTTCTATGCAAGGGACAGATCGCGAAAGGGCATCTAGCACAAGGTGCTCTTTGCCTTTTCGATGTATTATCTCGAAGTCATATGCCTGCAATCTCAATGCCCACCGAGCAATTCTCCCAACTGGGTCTTTTATGCTGAAGAGCCACTTCAGTGAATAATGGTCTGTGATCACCACGAACTACCCTCAAGATACGGTCGGAGCTTTTCTACAGAATATATCACACTCTTTTTCCGTAGTGGAAAATTTCCGTTCTGCTTTTGTGAGTGAACGACTCAGAAAACAAATAACTCGATCCCCTTCTGGGTAATTTTGAGACAAAGTAGCTCCCACGCCGTAATCACTCGCATCAGTCTCAACTATAAAGGGCTTGGTGAAATCCGGGCACGTCAAAATAGGTGCGGAGATAAGTGTCCGTTTGATTTGATTCAAAGCAGCGTCACAAGAGCTATCCCAAGCAAAAGTTTGATTTTTTTGAGTAAGTCGAGTTAAAGGTGAAACCAAAGTTGAAAAAGACGGAATAAAACGCCGATACCATGAGGCCATACCAACTATGCGTCTAACCTCTGCAACAGTACGAGGTATAGGAATACGTAGAATTGCATCCACTTTGTCCGGATCAACTAACAATCCAGATTCGTTGATAACATAACCAAGATAATGTAGTTCTGAACGACAAAACTTACTTTTCTCCTTATTAAGTGTAAGACCGGCGTCCATTATACGTTGTAGGACAGTCTGTAACACTTCGAGGTGTTTATTAAAATCAGGTGTACATATATTTATATCGTCTAGGTAGACGAATGTGAAACTTTCTAGATCATCCCCAAGTACCTGGTCTATAAGTCGCTGCCAAGTTGCAGGTGCAGAATGAAGTCCGAATGGCATACGTTTAAATTGGAAAAGACCGCGATTTGGAACAGTGAATGCTGTAAGAGGACGTGACTCAACTGAAACAGGAATTTGCCAATATGCAGTTTTATATCCAGCGTACTTAAGTATCGAGCATCCCGAAGTTTATCCAGTATCGAACTGACATACGGAATCGGGTACGCATCAGGGGTACTCACCGCATCCAGGCGTTTATAGATTACACAAAATCTCCAACCTCCTTCGGATTTCTTCACCATAACAATAGGTGACGAGCATGGAGATTTTGATGGCTCAACGATATCCTTCCTTAACATATCGTCAAGTTCAGCATTCACTGCTTTCTGCATGGCAGGAGAAATGGGGTAATATCTTTGCTTTATGGGTGGTGAAGTGGTAGTAATAATGTGCTCAACTAAATGAGTACATCCTAAGTTACTACCCATGGTTACAAAAGCGTCATCTACTATTTTGTTTAAAGTTAAGCGTTGGTCTTCAGTTAAAGACTCGATATCGCGTATTCCTGCAGATCAACAGTATTAATATGATCATTTTCACGAAACCTCCACTCACCAGCATGCAAGTCTGGAATAATTTCCATCTGGGACCAGAAATCAACTCCAAGTATCAGTCTATGCTGAACTGAAGGCATAACTAAAGCATTTACTATTTGCACTCGCTCTCGGAGGCAAATGGGTAATAAAACTTATCCTATACTATCACATGTTTGTCCATTAGCAACGACACAAGTTACTTGCTTTGTGACATCAAGAAAACATAAATTTTTTTAATTATCCCAACCTAAACTAACAATAATAGTGCAAGATGCCCCACTATCCAATAAACCTAAAAACTCAATACCTAAAATATTTACAGACAAATAAGGTCTTTTATCACCCGAGCATGGGCTAACACATAGTCCAAAAGAACTTCATTTTTAGCAGAGTAGTCGTGTAGTTTCCCCATCGCGACCGCCAACAGCCAACTAACTGTGACGGTTTCTGTTCGTTTTTTATACACTTCGGACAGGATCTCACAGCTACCCCTGGATGTCCACATTTGTAACAGAATAATTGTTTAGGTTTGTCACATTTCCTAAATCTATGACCGCTACCATTACAATTCCAACACAATACTCCATTGCTTGATACCTTTATTGACGCTAAAGTAGAAGACTTCGATTCTTCAGTCTCAATAGCAAAAATAGGGTTGACCGGTTTTCTATAAGCTAATTCTTGTTCAACCATATAACGTGTATTTGTTGAAGGAGGACAGAACTGTTTTATTCTACATTCAGTAGCTTCGATTGACCGTGCCAGATTGAGTAACTCAGAAATGGAATTAATTGAATGTGTAGAAATTTGTTTCTGTGTATAGGGAAGAAAATTACGCTTAATTATTTGTAGACGAAAGGATTCCGAAGGCAATGAAGATAATTTACGAAACAAATTTTCCATAACTGATAAATAATTCATCATCCTCTCTTGGGAACCTTGAGTACGATGCCGTATTTCCTCCCATAAGAAATGTTCATAATCATGAGGTTGAAAATCAGACCTCAATTTTTCCACTAATTCATCCCAGGTGGAGAAGTAATTCATACGAAACCAGAACAAGGCATCACCTGTGAAAAGATTGGCAGCAGAACGAAGTAACCTATCTTTTGATACCCCGCGAGACATTCGCAGTTCTTCGATCCTCTCCAAAAATCCCGTTACACTGGAAACTCCATTGAACTGTACCCGCCAGCGCGTTACATTACAGAATTGTTCATTACCACTGGTAACATTTGCATGATTATTGACTGATGTATCGTATGCTGGATACTGACCTATTGTACTTGAATTTGGAATAGCCGGATGATGTTGCACGGAATTGGGGTAACCTTGTCTTTCCCAATTAGTTGTGGAATATATTTGAGCAGGAGAAGAGACTCTATTATTATTATCAACCATCGGAGGTTGAGTAGCATTATCTCACTTGAACCGTTTTTGGATTCAGAGATCTGACAGCCGGAGTTATTTGATTTGGATGTTTGTTTTCGAAGATCTCTCTTAGAGTAGAAACTCGTCCAAGTCCATATCTTTGAGTCTGCAAATTATCAACCTGAGTCTCTAGATTGTTGAAATCTTCTATAATTCCCAAATGTTCAGAAGACTCTCTGTTACGGATTGTTCAGATGCATGAACTATTTCTGGTAACAAAGGTTCCAGTAGAACAGATCCATTATTCTGTATTTGTTGACTTCTATTTGCTGAATCATGAATTATTTGTAACTTTTCTTCTGACGTTTTGCACCAATCCATAAGTGCTTTGCCACGAGATTCATTTGGCGAATCGTACCTGATTCTCTCTAACCTATTCGACAAATGGATCAACCGAGACATAATTCGTTTAAGTTCATTATGTTTATTATTTAAATCGAAAGAGTCTATATGCGATGCAAGATCTGATAATTTACCCTCACAAATACTCAATTCGTAAATCGGATCTAAATTAATCATACTTGGCGGTTCCTTTTCACCTAGTCGTTCCATTCGTAAAACATCGCTCAAAACTGAACGTTTTTCTTCAACTGTCCCACCGAGAGGATATCTACGAATTTGTAACTCATGAGTTATTTCGTCACCTAATAGCCTATTAACCTGCATGATGAAACAATGAATTCAAATTATCTAACAATATTTTACAACAGTGTCACTGTTGAAACCCACGCCAACCTAACAAAAACAAAACAAACCTACTACTACGTCCCTATGGCAACCAAAAATAACTTATTATCAATTATTGTCACAAAAATATCTTTCCTAATGTATATCCCACCTCAATCCTTATATTGCACCCACCGGTGCTGCCAAACAATATATTTAATGCAAAACGAACAAAACCTATGTTATTTCCACCTCAAATAGTATGTGTGAAACAAATAGACTAAACTAAAAACTCACTTGAAAATATTCTTTATATACATAGCAAACCTCCTGGCAAAAAAATGATAAAATTAAGTATTGATTTGTCACAATAATACTTAGGTACTGTATTGGTAAGTTTGTGAATTTAATTTAAAATCTTACTCCAACATCTACCAAATGTATATTATAAACTAAACAACTATTTTAAAAATAGTACTAATGGGGTTATTGGTTGTAACATACTACAGTTGACAATCCCCTTAATGTCGAACCAAAACTGCAAAACGGTAATCACCAAAAATTCCCTGAATATTTGACTGACAAGGTACTGTCATCAACGTCAATACAAATGGACACAACGGAATTTATATAAATTCAATAGTAAATAGTAATTTATAAAAATAATAAGAAACCAACTGAATAATATGAAGATTGTTATTAACATATCAAACCCGTTACAAGAGAATCTGCACTATACACACGTTAGGGGCGCCATTTGTAATCTAACTATGACCATATGCAAGAGACAAGCTTTTTATTATTATATATACTCTCGTCCCCCCGTTCCTGAGGTTAGAAAACGAATATAATAGTGGGTTCGGAGTGCTTTCTGAAAGCAAACAGTGCAGGTTCTTTCTCAAATATATTTCTTTATTACGATGTGCTATAAAACAAATGATGATGATACAATTAAATGCCTTTAAAGATAATCATAATAGATTAACCAATGTTTGAGAGCACCTTTAAAGATATATACGTATATATGATTAAGGTTCACAAGTTTGTACTGCCAGCTTACAAGTAAGTTCTATTTACTGGTTATGAGTTACCTATATAAATCTAATTATGAAGTTTGGAACTTTATTATGTGTTATTTATTTTCTTGTAGATTACTCGATTATAACTTGAAGAGGTAGGGAAGTATATTTTAAATTAAAAAAAGATAAAAAAACTATTGTTATTATAATAACTGGTTAAATGGAGATCCTATATCTACCACTTATCTTATGGAATGTGTTGCGATCCATCAAGGGAAGTACTCTATACTATTGTCCCAAATTGTCAGGAACCGAGTCATACGTCAGGAATCCAAGTTTACTTCTTTGACTCAGACAGTGTCACTAACTGGAAAGCATATATAGGAACAGGAAAGCGGTGTTATCCCAATGTTTAGACTGTAGATCCAATGGTCAAGAAATATCCGCCGAAATATAATGGGAACAAAAGTGAAGCCAGAAATAGGAAGAACACAGCAAAATTAGAAAAAGAAAAAGAAGGCCTAAAAGACAAACATTTACTTTAGTATATCATACAGTGTTGGAAAAGTATGAAGTGAAGGATGTATAATTTATTTTCAAACTTACCTAAGTTGACATGTGGCCTTAAAGTTGCTTTGGCTCAACCAAAGTTAAGTTATTAAATAAATTTCAGATGATATTAAAGATATATAAATATATATATATATATATATATATATATATATATATATATATATATATATATATATAATATCCACATATATGGTACTTATTCAGTGGTACATAAGTACATAAAAAAATCTTAAATATCTCTCAAATTTTGAAATTAAATCCACAAAATGTGATTAACGTTTTAGCAAGTGCCACGTTATTCTAGAAGAAACCAAAACAAAAAAGTGACAATTTTTTTGACAAACCACTTTAAACAAATGTTTGTTTGTAAAGGTTGAGGCCAAATTAACAATAAAATCAAGAAGAGAAGAGGAAGGAATCTAACCTTGGATTTCTGATGTGAATTAACCGTTTTGGTTACAATTTTTGAAAGTTAATATTCTTAATAATATTTTTCCCTTTGTAGAGGCTACATTCAGTGATAAAAAGTAGAATTAATGAAGACTAAATTCGATAGTGTACAAGTGTTAGTTTGTAAACCAAATTCTCTGAAATGGTAAGAGAGAAGTATTATAAAAAATTCATTTGTTTCACTTGAATATTTTACTATATATTGCATGACCCATCATGATAAGGTAAGCTACTCCTTTTAACCCGTAACAATATATATACATATATATATATATATATATATATATGTATATATATATATATATATATATATATATATATATAAGGTTTTTTCGCTCCAAAAGGCAGCAATCCGAATTGTGGACGGATCAGCATACCGAGCGCATTGTATAGAAATTTTTAAGAAATATAAGATTCTGTGTCTACCCTGCCAATATATCTTTGACCAACTTCTAAGAATACATCGGGACCTAAATTCTATTTCGATTCATAGCGATTTACACGGTTACAGTACTAGAAATGCAAATGATCTAGTAAATATCTTTTCACGTCTGTCAACGGCTAAACGGAACCGACTTGATTTCAATCTGTTTAATAAATTAGATAAACTATACCCGGAGGAAAAAATAAAGGAAATGAGCGATGCGAAATTTTCTAAATTTGTCAGAATTTATCTGATAGAACACTGTTTTTACAGCATTGATGAGTACATGAGCTATTCCTTTGAGAGTGCATTATACTTGAATACCTGATGAAATATGGTTAACCTACGATAATATTTTATTTTTTCTATACAGTTCTATACTTTTATATTCTATTGTAGATATTTTGTAACTATTTCTACTTTTTATTGTGTGATTGTTCTCTTTTTTTTTGTTTTTTCTCATAATGTAATTAATTATCTATTAATCGTTTGTAATTATAATAATATTTTATATGAGATGACTATAAACGTGCCCTGTATGTAAAATGGTCAATAAACGAATATATATATATATATATATATATATATATATATATATATATATATATATATATATTAACAATTGATATAATACTTACTTTTATTGTAGATGATTTATTTATAGAAGTTTATTATTTAGATTTTTTTTTAAGTTTGGCTAGCTCAGTTTGTTTTTAATATTTGTTTAATAATTTATTTTAATTAGATTATTCGGGAGCATGAAATCCTTTTTCCCTTTGAGTCCTGGCAATTTATACTGTTATAATGGTTGAAATAAAAAGAAAACACATTATTTGAAATCAATTTAATTATCAATGCAATATTTATTTGATAAAATAATATGCGACGCCAATGGATAATATCATAAATGCGCATGCGTGAAAAAATTAGTCATGCGCTTTAGCATGAAACAAACAATTATGATACGTAGGAAGCATCTATATTATACAACACAGTTTGTTGACGATGAAAACAATTGAATGGTTAAAACAATAAACATAAAAGAATTTATATATATATATCATAGTTATATATGATACAAATAGCTGTGGGAAGAAATTAATTATATACATGGATAGAACAATAGAAATTATATACAGATGGACATAGTTATTTCATTATAAAATTTCAATCACCAGATTTATGTGATTACAAGATGGCGTGATTAGCGTAAGTACATATTTTAATTTATATAAAGTTCGGCCTTTTATTAAATTTAACGATTTATGCAATGAATATATATAAAGTCTGTTTCTTTCTTTTTTAGATCGATCATATATTTGTAAAAGTTTGTCAATTTATGAAATTAAGTACTTAATTGGGATTTTGAGTTTTTACACTATTTATTGGCCAATAAATTATTTAAATACACTGACCTGTTGATCTTGAATTTGGAAGAAAGTCTCTTGATCCCAGGAAAACTCCACTGAATCTCCAAAAAAGAACCAAAGTTGTTGAAAATTTCACAGATTCTTGTCGGAAAACTTGTAACAATTAACTGTAAGTATTTCTAATATTGTATTTAATCGTACTTTAGGAGTTTAAATGTCTTATACCGGGAATATCTTTAAATTTTTAGGAACACTATCCCACACACTCCTCGCTTCTTAACACTCGCTACCGTTCTCCTTAAGCGTCCCCTCGATTTTCGACTTTTTTAAACAAACAGTCTTTTGTTCTTTTCCAGATCACTATTCAAAAGTTTTTTTTATTGATTAACAATTTGTTATGTCATCTTTTATAACCAATCAGATATTGTCTTTTGTAATCAGATAATTGAAACTTCAATCACTTATCAAAACAATTTCATACATACAAATACATTAAAATTGGTTATACTTAGATACACTTACATAGTACAACATTCAATATTATTATTGATAGTATATTCTTGTTACGTTCATATCAATTATAAATATAAATTCTCTTATGTTATTTGTATATATGTCATTATTTGTTTATCTATGAAATCTATTGGATTATATTCTATTCAATATTTATATTTGTTCTTATTCTTAAATTAATGATTATAATGAATTAACTATATTAATATTTGTTTTCATTTCAGATGAACAGCTGTTATGATATGGAAATTATTCTTCGTCTTAGGCAACTTTATTTACATCATTACATTAGTTAGGCAATATCTATATTTTATGTTATCATTGAGGTAATTCCTTATTTATTATATTGTTATTGGCTGTTATTTAATATATCTTTATTTGATATGTTGTTTAAATTAAGAAAAGTGTTTCCTTTTTACTTGTTTTCTTAAATTATGTTATTTTCATATATATTTCATACTAGCAAACTTAATTTTATAATACTACTTCTCTTATTATCTAAGATATCTGGTTCAATATATATATATATATATATATATATATATATATTTATAAAATTCGAGTTTTTTATGGACCTTAAAGTTTATAAAAGGAAAATATCATCCATGACTCAAATGTGACTAACAGTAAGTTTTCTGAATGGAACTCAAAGTCAATGTCACAGTATTTTTAATAGTAGAAAATAGTGCAGCTATTAGTTTCGGCCTACATACGGCCCATCTTCAGGCTACAAATTATTATTGTTACAATTAAAGAGAATTGAGGATATCGACAGTCATATAGACAAGATTTCTTTCTCTTAAATTTAAACTATTTAAACAGTTCAACTCTTACCCCCAATAAGATAAATTTATTTTCATGGTTGATTGCTCCCCTTGAGCTCAACTGTATTACTTCTTTTCATTTTCAAAAATTTCATTTGTTACATCCTTTTTATTTATAAACTATCATAACTATTGAGTGTTTTTATTTCAATATATGACGAGAGAAAGAGTTTTTCAAAAGTTTTTCATATTTTATAAATTTTATTTATTTTACAAATTTTAATCTTCCAATTTCACACTTTTCTCCTCTACTTTATGTTTAACATCGTGTGTTGCCCACGGAAGTGGAATTAATTTTTGGATCAGGTAAGGTTGGAGAATTTTGCTGTTTCCTTTAATTGTAACAATAATAATTTGTAGCCTGAAGATGGCCCGTATGTATGCCGAAACTAGTAGCTGCACTATTTTCTACTATTGAAAATGCTGTGACATCGACTTTGAGTTTCATTCATAAAAAAAAGAAAGAAAAAAAAACTTAACGTTTATATTTTTTTCATTTATATTTCTTGAGAATTTTTGGTCCTGGATTAATTAAAACATTAGATGGATTTTGAATTTATAATGTATTTCATTGACGTTTCGGTCGTTTTTGACCTGCATCAGAATATAAAGCACTGTGGATTATATTCCAGCGAGTGCCACATAACATATTAAAATAAACTAAAATAACATAAACTTCAACGATACATTTAAAAATATTTTACAAGTAACGGTGTGCGTAAGTCGACTTTCATAGTAGTTCTTCAGCTACTATATATATATATATATATATATATATATATATATATATATATATATAATTAGTTTTTGGAGTATCGGGATCCGGTCTGTGCATACAATAAATACAACTCTTTTCCTTTTAAATCTCTATATTTCGCAATTATTTTATTGCTTCATCAGGAGTTAACTAAAATAATATACGGTCACATACAACTATAATGAAATGTCATGATAAAACACACTTACAGATCAGAGTATAAACGCTATCAGCACACAGTTAAAATTAAAGGCAATCACCAGCATCTTACATGAGGTACTCCACCAGCAAGTGAGGCATGTACTACTTTAAAACTTGAAATTCTTAATGAAAACAAAATACCTGATCACAATAAATTAAAACGATAATTATTTCTTTTGTTCTTTTTTATAATTTTTCCTTTTTATAATAAAAACTTCTTTATAATTTATATAATAGTCCAGTGAAAGTCAACGATAAAAGAAGAAAAACAGCCAGAATGTTAAATTTTAAGGAGGTTCGAGTAGATGGTACTTAATTGGTTCACATCTATTTTGTAGTTGACTACATGTGGTTGCTTTTTAATTTCACACATTTCAAGGAACAGCCTCCTTCTATAATTATTCTCATGTCGGATTATGTCAACATTATCGTAATCCAGTGTATGTCCGGTGGTTTGGTGGTGATTTACCGTGGCACACACATTTTTTCCTAATCGGCAGTCGCTTCTGTGTTGTGTCAACCGTTGTCTGAGCCATTGAGACGTTTGACCAATATAACATTTGGGACAATTCGAGCAAGGAATTCTGTAAATCACATGCGAATGAAACTGAAGTGGAGTCACATCTTTTGTTTTTGTAAATATCGATCGATCAGGTATTTTGTTTTCATTAAGAATTTCAAGTTTTAAAGTAGTACATGCCTCACTTGCTGGTGGAGTACCTCATGTAAGATGCTGGTGATTGCCTTTAATTTTAACTGTGTGCTGATAGCGTTTATACTCTGATCTGTAAGTGTGTTTTATCATGACATTTCATTATAGTTGTATGTGACCGTATATTATTTTAGTTAACTCCTGATGAAGCAATAAAATAATTGCGAAATATAGAGATTTAAAAGGAAAAGAGTTGTATTTATTGTATGCACAGACCGGATCCCGATACTCCAAAAACTAATTAAATAACGATAGACGGTCGAGAAAGAACTTACGTTGTTTTCGTATTTATATATATATATATATATATATATATATGTATGCACAGACTTCAGTTTGAGGACGAGTATATCTTATACTGAGTATAACTTATACTGTATAAGTTGTCCTCGAAGTGTACTCTCGGATCTAGCATACTAACATATTTGATAAAAAAAATTTTCACAGGAATGTATTGATGAATGATTATTTTTCATTTAACCCTAAATAGGTCATCCCTTACACCCACCCCCTAAAGGCGGGGGTGGGGGTGACTTTGTAAAATAGTCGTAAAAATAAATGTTTTAATTTAGAATCAAATTACACGTAACTTTTTACATATACTACTAAAATTTCATTTTCATAATTTTTTTTATAAAGTTATGCAAAAAAAATGTTATCAAAAAATTGATTATTCAATGGTGTATGGCTCTCGGGTCTAGCATACTTCCATATTTGATAAAAGAAAATGTTTTACGGGAATGTATTGATGGATGATTATCTTTCATTTTAACCTAAATCAGTCATCCCCCACCCACCCCCTAAGGGCGGGGGTGGAGGTGATTTTGTAACATAATCGTAAAAATGCTTTTTTGAATTTGGAATCAAATTCTACGTAATGTTTTACGTATACACCTAAAATTGTGGTGTGGGACTCCCGGATCTAGCATACTTCCATATTTGATAGAAAAAAATTTTCACGGGAATGTATTGATGAATGATTATTTCTCATATTAACCTAATTCAGTCATCCCCCACCCACCCCGTAAAGGTGGGGGTGGGGGTTACTTTGTAAAATTGTCGTAAAAATAAATGTTTTAATTTAGAATCAAATTACACGTAATTTTTTACGTATACTACTGAAATTTCATTTTGATAACTTTTTGTTATGAAGTTATGCAAAAAAAATGTTATCAAAAAATTGATTATTCAATGGTGTGGGACTCCCGGATCTAGCATACTTCCATATTTGATAGAAAAAAATTTTTCACGGGAATGTATTGATGAATGATTATTTCTCATATTAACCTAATTCAGTCATCCCTCACTCACCCCGTAAAGGTGGGGGTGGGGGTTACTTTGTAAAATTGACGTAAAAATACATGTTTTAATTTAGAATCAAATTACACGTAATTTTTTACGTATACTACTGTAATTTCATTTTGATAACTTTTTATTATAAAGTTATGCAAAAAAAATGTTATCAAAAAATTGATTATTCAATGGTGTGGGACTCTCGGATCTAGCATACTTCCATATTTGATAGAAAAAAATTTTTCACGGGAATGTATTGATGAATGATTATTTTTCATATTAACCTAATTCAGTCATCCCTCACCCACCCCGTAAAGGTGGGGGTGGGGGTTACTTTGTAAAATTGTCGTAAAAATAAATGTTTTAATTTAGAATCAATTTACACGTAATTTTTTAAGTATACTACTAAAATTTCATTTTGATAACTTTTTTTATAAAGTTATGCAAAAAAATGTTATAAAAAAATTGATTATTCAATGGTGTAGGACTCCCGGGACTAGCATAGTTCCATATTTGATAGAAAAAAATTTTTCACGGGAAAGTATTGATGGATGATTATTTCTCATTTAAACCTAAATCAGTCAGAGCTCACCCATCCCCTAAAGGCGGGGGTGGGGGTGACTTGGTAAAATTGTCGTAAAAATAAATGTTTTAATTTAGAATCAAATTACACGTAATTTTTTAAGTATACTACTAAAATTTCATTTTGATAACTTTTTTTATAAAGTTATGCAAAAAAATGTTATAAAAAATTGATTATTCAATGGTGTAGGACTCCCGGGACTAGCATAGTTCCATATTTGATAGAAAAAAATTTTTCACGGGAAAGTATTGATGGATGATTATTTCTCATTTTAACCTAAATCAGTCAGAGGTCACCCATCCCCTAAAGGCGGGGGTGGGGGTGACTTTGTGAAATAGTCGTAAAAATAACTTTGTAAATTTGGAATCAAATTATACGTAATGTTTCACGTATACAGCTAAAATATCATTTTTATAACTTTTCTTTATAAAGTTATGCAAATAATATGTTATTAAAAAATTTATTATTCAATGGTGCACCACTATCGGGTCTAGCATACTTCCATATTTACTAAACAAAATTTTTCACGGGAATGTGTTAATGAATGATTATTTTTCATTTTATCCCAAATCAGTCATCCCCCACCCATCCCCTAAGGGCGGGGGCGAGGGTGACTTTGTTAAATGGTGGTAAAAATAAATTTTTGAATTTGGAATCAAATTTCACGTAATATTTTATGTATACACCTAAAATTTCATTTCGATTACTTTTTTTTATGAAGTTATGCAAAAAAAATTGATTTTTTAATGAAAATAAAAATCGCTATTGCGGCTTTACGAATAAGAATTAAAATTTACTATTTGGCATATGTATATTTAATAAAATAAAATTCAAATTAAAAAATGATTACACGCTTATTTCATACCATAAGGGTAGAGGGGGCGGGTGTTTGGGAAATATTAGGGTTGGGGTGATTTTGAGTGTGTCATCGAATCATAAACCCTTTTTTGAGTATGTATACCAATTTTCATATTTTTTCTTCATTATTGCCAAAGATATTCAATAAAACGTGTCACCATGACAGGCCCTTAGGGGTGGGGGGGGGGTATGACTGATTTACGTTAAAATGAAGGATAATCATTCATCAATACATTTCCGTGAAACATTTTGACTGATTTGGGATAAAATGAAAACTAATCATTCATCAATACATTCCCGTGAAAAAAATGTTTGTATCAAATATATACTTCCCGAGAGTCCTGCACCATTGAATAATCAATTTTTTGATAACATTTTATTTGCATAACTTTATAAAAAAATTGTTACCAATATGAAATTTTAGGTGTATACGTAATATATTACGTGGAATTTGATTCCAATTCTAATTTATTTTTACAACCCCCAACCCCACCTTTAGGGGGTTGGGTGGGGGATAACTGATTTAAGTTAAAATAAAGGATAATCATTCATCAATACATTCCCGTGAAAAATTGTTTTCTATCAAATATGGAAGTATGCTAGACCCGAGAGTCCTACACCATTGTATAATCAATTTTTTGCATAACATTATAAAAAAAAGATTTCAAAGTGAAATTTTAGGTGTATACGTAAAAAATTACGTAGAATTTGATTCCAAATTCGAAAATTTATTTTTACGATTATTTTACAAAGTCACTCCCACCCCCGCCCTTAAGGGGTAGGTGGGGGATGACTGATTTAGATTAAAATGAAAAATAATCATTCATCAATACATTCCCGTGAAAAATTCTTTTTCATCAAATATGGAAGTATGTTAGTTTGATGTTAATAAAATAAAAATGCATCCATGTGTAGAATATGAAAAAAGTGGGAACAATGTAATACTTAATTTAAAAAAGTATAATACTTAACATCAATCATAATCATATTCTAAAACTAATTTTAAAAACCATAGACAGTTTTTATTACTAACAGGTTCACAGTTTGAATAAGAAAAGCATGTGCAAGTTTATTAAAATCAGATCATACAATTTCATTTTTCCGTGATTCAAAATCGTCCTTTGTCGCAAAAACAAAGTTTTCAGTAAACGTTTCAATGTCGTGGTTCTCCTTAAAGTGACTGTGTAATTGTATTTTAGCCGAATTTTTGAAATTACAGAGAGGGCACTTCTTTGCATTTTTTGGAGATGATTCTGAGGAATCTACTGATAAAATGCCATGAGTCTTTTTATGGAGATGATTCTTGTGGTTGAAATTTTTCTTGTAGATATCACAACTGAAGTTGTGGGTCTTTATACACTTTTTAAGTGGAGCTAGATCATCAAGTCTTCCCTCATGAAATATTTTTACTTGTTTCCGCAACCCATATATTCGCTTGAAAGATGACTTGCACTCAGTACACACTGATTTCTCATTCATTTTGAAAAAAACTTTTAAATTTAACGTTATTTTGTTTGATTTTGATATAAACACAGCTGTTTGAAGCAAAGAAATTATTCCATGGTATAAAGTTTGACGTACCGAATGCAAGACCATTAGACCAAGTATGCAACCCAAATGATATAAGTTTGGGGATTGATTATCTCGTAATATCCGATGCACAAACGACGAAAATGAAAACGATCCGCCTCTTATAACAGGGCTGACGGCATTGAACAACAACAAAACATCGTTTTTCGTATATTGTTATATTTTTGTAGTTGCTTTTATGCTGTATTTCTGAACATTATCGTAAAAATGTCTTTTTAAAGGCTCTGATAGCAAGTTCTAGCTGTAATGTGAGTAGAATATAGAATCTCGAGAATAATAAATTGATTAAACAATATTGTCAATTTCAGGTTAAACAATATTGTAATTTTTTTTGAAATTGTATTCACAAATCAGACACAAGAACTGGATTTCCATGAAGAATTGGAAATTAGAAGACACTTAAGAAACCCATAATATCAAGTTGTCAATGAACAGATAAATCTAGGGAGTTCTCCACTTTTAAACTGTCTTCTTAAGTGATAATTTTAAAAATCAGCAGATATAGTTTTCCTGGTTTTCTATATCATTGCACAGTTATACTTATCTTAATTGGGAAAAAAGATATCCAGGATATCCCCATAGGGCTAATAATATCTACGCTTTAATAATTGTAATATCATATATTCTTTTTTTTTCTATTAACATATATTAAGTCTAGCCAAAAATAATTATTAATCATCAGGTAGGCATCAAATGGAATGTATATTCTGTCATTCTGACGATGATATTTAATATCGAAACAATTGTCAAATTTCTTAAAATTTCTAACATTTTTTCAATATATTGTGGAATTATCTAGAAACAGTAAGCTTCATTTAAAACAGTAATATGGGTAGATTCCACGAAGTATGGGTCGAGATAGTAAATAATTTGTAATAGTTATTAATAATGAATCATATAACGATCTGTGGAACGTAACCCAACGTCTACTTGGAAAAAGGCAGATATGCAAATATGGTTACGGGAAAGAAGTATTCATTTTGATTATACTGATATTAAGCCGGAACTTTACAGGAAAATACAGCTAAATAAACCAATATTTAAAAATTATGTTGTTTATAAGTTGTTAGCTGAACACGGTCCTTCCGTGTTACGTTTGCCACCACCTGATCCAAAATTGAATCCAATAGAAAAGATGTGGGCTATTATAAAATGAAGTTGGAGTGCGTAATACAACTTTTAAGGTAGGTGACGTGTTAAAGTTGACAGATGACACATTTGCTAGAGTCACACCAGAAACATGGAAGAATGTTTGCATTCATGTAATCAGAATGGCTTTAATGGTATGTTATTGTAATAAATTTTCTAATTAACCCATTAGTCCCCAACGTTGCGTAAACGAAACATTTTGGAATTTTTTTTAAATATATCATTGAATGTCATTGACTTTTATGTTGCTACAATTTATTCCAAATATAATAACAATTATGTTTCTATGTAATACTGCGATATAATCAAAAAATTCATTTTTTGCAAATTTATGAAATATGCGGAAATTGGGGATTTCATTTATCATATTTTCGTCGATCGTCGTTTTTTGGATCTATTATCAAACGATGGGAGCTTTCGTCTTCTTTTACTGGGGAATCAGAAATTACTTAACCCTACATGTTGGTCAGGAAGTATTCAATCAATTATGGCAATAAAAATTCGATTGTTCGATATTCTAAAAGCTCTTCAGATATTGAATTGAAATCGCAGAAAAAGGAAGCAACCATGGAAGCTAAAAATCTGAAAAAGAAAATGGCCAACTTTGAATTTGTTTTTATTAATATTTTTATCTTCAAAACTTTATCTCAAGTAAACCACGTATCAAGATTTTTACAAAGAATTGATATTTATATCGGCGGCGCAACAGTCTTAAGAAATACATTGACCTACATTTCTGCTTTAAGAGCTCAAGAAGCGTATAATGATTGAATATCTGAACCAATAACTCTTGCAATTAAATGCAATATAGAGCTAGTATTTCAATTTAAAAGGCAACGAAAAGTACCAAAACAAATTGTTGAGCTTGCTTTGGAATAGCAATTTGATAATAGAGAAGATTACTTCAAAGTCCGGGTATATTACTATTCAATTGATACCAATACCAATCAAATTGAATAGAGGTTTTCTGCTATGCAATCAATCAAATGAATATTATTTGTTGCAACAATACTAATTTCGAAAACATCGGGAAATTTTTACTAACGGTGTTGTCAATCAATATTGATATGTTACTTGAACTAGTTGAAGAGATGACTTCAAAAAAGATATGAAGAGGAAACTTTTCCAAATAGTATTCGTATATGAGACTTGATTTTCCTGAAGTTTATGTTATGTTTCTTCTATTTTTTACCCTACCTGTGCGTAACTGTTGCGCAATTGGAAAGTTCCTTTAGTAAATTGAAAATGTTAAGAAATTGCATTAGGTCAACAATGATCGTGATCAATCTATTTTAAATGTAGAATATAATATCGCAGCGAAGTTAGATTTAAAAGACCTCATAGATTACTTTGCCAATACTAAAGTCAGAAAAAGAACGTAGTTCTAGATTTTAGTTTATTATTAGTTTTTATATTTTATATAAAGTATTTCATTTATTTCCTTTCAATGTAATACGGAAAATACCAATCTAGATATTGGTTTGGAATTAAGTAGCTGAATAAAACATATTTTTGTTTTGACACTTTTTATGATACAAAAAAATTTAAGTTTTCGTTTTGTATTAGTTTTTGTCCTGAATGGAAAACGTTTTAATTTTCTTACTTTTTACGTGTTACTCAGTGTACCTGTAAGAAATGTCCTGAGGCCCACTCGCCCCTAGATCCGCCACTGAGCCAGGCCCGTCGCTAAGACAACTGATTCTAAATAGTGCATAGGTATTAGATAATATTAATATTGCTCCTGTACAAACATAGGTACAGCAAATATGACACATCTTTCTCAGTCCAGAATACATTTCTGATGATTTCTGTAATCTATCAGAGTGTGCTCTGAAAATTCGGTAGTGAAATGGCCAAGTGTACACTATCAGCTATTTTTTTTAAAATACGTTTTATTGCATTAAATGATTATAAATAACGTATCTATATAATTCAATATTCCAAGAGAAAAATGTAAAAAACAAGAATTTTTTACATTTTGCTCCACCATCACAATTCAATTCAATATATTATTTTCAAGGTATATTGCATTTATGTGGTTTCTATAGAAAATAATCTATATGTATAAATATTTTTAACCCAACAACTGCATGTTGGAAATAATAAAAAAAACTATAAGAACGCCGCTATTAGCAAAAACATTAAGGCGGCGATTCCACAGCAGACATTATAAAAACATACTTAGATAACATATTTTAGTCTTTCATAAAATCTGAAATAGAAACGGTCTTACATGGTTGCCGGTTTTACTATATTTTCAGGAGATCTACTGATTTGCATATTGATGAAAAAAATTATGACACTTGTTTATTATTATTATTAATTTTTAATTAATCATATCTCGCATGATATTTCCAAACGCTCTGTTTAAATTAATTTAAGAGATTTCTCTTATTACCTACCTATCTAATGAAAACTAACGAAAGAAACAAACTAGCCACAACTAGTATGTGAGACATCTACACACACAAAATTATGTATTTGCAGTCGAGAAAAGCAAATTGTACTAATGCTAACTTTACAAAAGAAGTAATACATTTACATACTAATGATATGTATATACCAAAAAAGGATAATACTTTATCAGATTCAGATTTAAATCGATTTTTTATATACCTATAACAGTTATTTTCTTACATTTGTTTTTTTATTTGTTTTGTATTTTTGTTGTTCATTACTATTCGTTCTATTTTTTTTATATACTCGTACCTGATGAGTATTTACGTAACTTTATTTTGTGATTACTATTTTTAAAATGAAGCAGTAGGTAGGTATAATATATCGTATCCCCCTTAATGTTCGCTACATATGGCAAACATTTTTAGTTGTAGGATATAGGAAAATTTAATGTATGCCATCGATCCTGCATGGTCGCTAATCTGAAAAGACATTCTGACGTCACTCACGATGCCACTGTCATGGAGGCAAAATATCGAAAAAGTTGTTTGGAAAAAGTGATTAGAATGATATTTTAGGGCCATTTATGAAATTTCGAGCAAAAAAAACAAAAAAATAAAAAAATCCGTACTTTTCGCCATGTTTAATGTGTGAGGGTAAAACAATTCAGAAATATTGATTGAGGTCATTCATATATAATAAAATGAAAATATTCGTTGAACGCGTGAAATTTTTTTGTATCTTGTCAGTTTGTGCAGTTTCAAACAATTTAATTGTGATATTACAATTGAAAAGGGCCGATATTAATTTTTTTTATGTAATATTTCATCAAAGTTTCAGAACATGACAACTTACATTAATAATTATTATTTAATAAGCGTAATGATTCATGTTTGGACAATATTTATAAAAAAACAATGCGATAATATGAATACAAGATAATTTATTATCTTTGAAAGGTCTGCATACATTTCACAACGATTCCTAGTATTATACTTTCATCATCCTAGAACCCATTTTTCTCAAATACTTTGCCGCAATACAAAGTTTTAAATTAACTAAGTGGGCTTTAAAATCATAAACGAATACTCGTGTAACATCATTGTTGCATTTGATCCGTAATTCTCCGTTTTCGTTAAGTTTACTTCTATTTACACATTCTGCAAAGATATTTTTATATCTATCTATCTATCTATAACTAAAAATGCCTTCTATACTGTCACGTGAAGAAAAAATAGAGTTGGTTCTAATTTGCGGAGAAAATTATCAATGTTCAAGAGAAGCTGCTAATATTTTTAACCAAAAATATCCTGGCAAAAACGTCCATTTTAGAAATGTAGCAAAATTATTAAAGAAGTTTAAGGTAACTACAAGTAGAAACGCTAAGTCTTTTCCATCACATGACTGATACGACATTAACTATATGCATCTTAATCAAAACAATGCGACAAACAAACTTCACCCGTGCAAGCCTAAATTTATTCAAGTTCTGAAGAAAAATATTTTGACGTCCGGTTTGGTTTTTGAATTATAGAAGATAATCCAAATTTTACAGAAAATGTTTTATTTTCCGACGAATCTACTTTCACATCAAATGGAACAGTAAGCTCACAAAACTGTCGTTGATGGGCAGACACAAACTCCCACTCAAGGTTAATGTATGGTGCGGAATTTGGAATTGTCAAATTATTGGTTCATTTTTCTTTAGAGAAAACCTGAATGCCAGGCGTTATTCAACTTTGTTGGAAAATGAATTAACCAAATTTTTGGATGGTATCCCACTGGCTAAGCGAGCCAATCTTCATTTCCAACAAGACGGTCCCCGGACCTATGCCCTCTGGACATTTTATTATGGGGCTATTCAAATAACAAAATTTATCGAGTAACACCCTTCAGAGACGTCGCACATTTAGAACAATGCATATGGGATTGCGTATATGCTATTAACCAAGGTACGCTCCGAAATATTCAAAGAGAAACGAATTCCGGGACGGTGAAATGTATGGAACGAGATGGAGGACATTTTGAATTTGTGTTTTGAAATATTAAGTTATTTATTAGTAATGAGTTAGTGGGTAATCTGTTGAATATTGTTTCAAAAAATAGTAATAACTTAATGAAATTAACTGTCTCGACCCTTACTTCGCGGAATCTACTCATATTAGTGTTTTAAATGAAACTCACGGTTGACAATTGACAATTTTATAGAATTTTCAACAATTTTTATTATATTGTGGTATTAACTAGAAACCGTGAGTTTCATTTAAAACACTAATAGTAATACGTTGGTAAACTAATTCAATTTATTATTATTATTATGACTAGTTAATGAGTTTTAATAATTTAATGAAATATTTATTGAAAATATCAAAAACGGTTCTTTTCAATTGTGGTATCAGTACTAAATTATTTTAAACTTCACAAACTGACAACATTGGACAAGGTATTGTTACAGGAAAGTTTCAAATGCTCAACTAATATTTCCATTTAATTCTCTAGGAATGATTTTAATGACCAATTTTGAATAGTTTTACGTTTATAAATTACATACGGTGCTAATTGAACTCTTTCAAAAAAGAAATTGAGGCAATATCATTTCAGAAGACCGTAATGGAGAAAAATAAGAAAATTCTTATTTTTTGTTGTTTTTGCTTCAAATTTTGTACGTACTCCTAAAATATCATTTTAATCACTTTTTCTAAATAACAATTTTCGGTATTTTGGCATCTAACCTCACTTTTCGCATTTCCACGTCGAATTTTTCCAATTTGTGGCCATGAAGTGTTCATGTAACTGATGTCAAGATGTAATTTTGGATTATCGACCATGCAGAATCGATCGTATATATTAAATTTTCCTATATACAACAACTAAAAATTGTTCCCATATGTAGCGAACATGGTGGACACTGTATGTTTACTTTATTTGTTTTTAAATAAAAAGTTTGTTTTCAAATAATACATATTTTTTCGAGGTCATAAGTTTAGTTCATTATACTTTTTTGAAATTTCTATAGCATAAAATAAATCTATTGAAATTACTCAATTTTTGACAAGATTTTTACTGATGAAATGAAAATCTAACTGGCAGCCCTGCGGTCTAATCCAAATAAACTTTTCATGAGGATATAAATTTCAATCAACCAACATCATAACCCTTAATTCATTTAAAAAAAATAACAGATAGCTCTCCCTTTGACCTTTTGCCATTCATTCCACTACCTACCGAATTGTTAAAGTTTGATTGATTTCCGCGTTCAAAATTATTCGTTAAAAAAACTACATACGTAACGGGCGTCCCAATAAAAGTGGCTCTAGACCATATATCAGAAATCGTTAATAGTACAACTGCGGGAAAAAAATATAACAAAAGTTTCGGTATACCGCGAGAGGGCGTAATTGGATAAAAACATTAAAAAGCCAACTTTCATAAAATTAACTCAATTAAAGGGCATAACAAAAACAATCATCGCATTCTTCAAAAAATTCTGCGTATATTTGATATTAAACTTTCAGTCTATCTACTCAAATAATGTGTACGGGGAGATTGATATGAGAAAACGCCCTTAACTCGGGTTCAACTTAACCGATTGTTGCAAATTTAGTCTTCTTGAAAACATCTGTTTTCCATCAACATAAGTTTAATAATTTCGACATAACCTAATGAGTAGCATGCACACTAGAGGGCGCTATTGACTTTGTTTTTTAAATCTAGTTATCTTTGGAAAATATTAAATAGGAGTATACGATTTTAATCGAGAATTATAAAAGTAGACTTAATTAGTAACAGAATACCGATTACCGCATGTCGATATATTTTTCCTATCCCGACATATCGTAAAAAACGTATACAATTTAATTATTTTCCTTTAAATATAGATTACCTACTGTGGCTATAGGTTCCGAACATATTTTAATAATTTGGAACGAATTAAAGTTGATTAATGGTAATTTCAATTAATATTTCGATGTTATTGGGAAACGGCGATCAGGAAGTTAAAGTGGAAATATATAAAAAGAAGTAGTGGGCCATGGAAAAAAACATACATATATTTCTACTTTAACTTCCTTAACGCCGTTTCACAGTCAGATTAAAAGTAATATTGAAATTATTATTATTAGGGCAAGGAATGTCAATTGTAATTATTTCAAAATTGTTAAAATCCTTTCCGTACTACCCCATAGTAGGTAATCTATATTCATAGGTGAATGCTTAAAATTTACGCTTTATGAAGTGAAACAATTTATGGGACACTACAGAATTTTTGGTGTAAAAGTAAACTCGTAAAACTAACAAATTTGTTAAACTCCTTGTCCTTATCTAATTATTATTTCATTAAGCTCAGTGAGAGAGACGCAATGCTGTTCTCCCCTTCTGTTACATCAGTAGACTCCATGATATTACTAAGCGAAATAGACTCGTCGGCAGAGCGTTAGACTGAAAACCTAAAGGTCGTTGGTTGGATACCTGGTTTCGTCAGTAAACTATTTAATTTTTCTTTCATCTATAAATCCATTCTGCTAATGTATTCAACAATGTCGGTAATGTTGAACAGAAGTATATCTGATTATTTCTAAAATATTCAGGCATTTACTTGAAGCAATGGAATTAAAATAAAGTTTGGCTCAAGATTGTGGTTTGTTTGAACATTTAATAAAATAATTTCTTAAAAAGAATATTTACTTTTGTTTGTCTTTTATTGTAAATAGTTTTTGTACACTCATTCACAGTTTTTGCGTAACATAATAAGTTTCACTTCTAAAGCTGTTAGTTTTCAACTGACTCATAAATTTTTAAGATATGTCGGGACCGGAAAAGATATCGGCATGCGGTATTCGCCATTATGTTACAAATTAAGCCTACTTTTATAATCCCGATTAAAATTGCATGCTCCTATTTAATATTTTCCAAAGATAACTAGATTTTAAAAAAATTAGCGCCCCTCGCTTGAAAGTTACTCATTAGGTTATGTCCAAATTTTCACTCTTATGTTAGTGGAAAAGAGCTGTTTTCAAGATGACTAAGTTTGCAATAATCGGTTAAGAACCGGAGTTATGGGTGTTTTTTTCATAACAGTTCCCATTCTCCCCCACATCTTATTTAAGTAGATAGACTGAAACTTTAAATATCAAGTACATATACGCAGAATTTTTTGAAGAATGCAATGATTGCTTTTGTTATGCCGCCTTTTGAAAAATTTGGCTTCTCAAGTTTTTTATCTCTTTTGTTACATTTTTTGTACTCGCAGCTGTACCATGAACGGTTTCTGATATATGGCCGAAAGCCATTCTTATTGGGGCACCCGTTACATATTTCATATTTAATTAGTCATTGATCATTAAGAATACGGACGCCTTTTTGAAGACCTTTCAAAGTAATACTAATAAATTACCAACGATAAACATGAAACAGAGTATAGGTATCAATAAGCGATTACATCAAGCCGTTATAATGTGGCATCGGTGTATTGTATCTTTTTTGGTACGGCTTTTGTTCATTGCACTATATGAAGCTATTACAAAAAAAATTATCAATTCTTAGAAAATTAGGGCATAATTTGAGATCCCTTTTGGTGAAGTACCTATGTAAGGTCCGTGGAAAATAATATTTACAAAATCGTTTAGATATGGTATAAGTTACAGGAATAAAAGAACATTACTAGGTATCAGTAATAATGTTTCCAGGATTATTCAGTCCTAACAAGTTGTTCAGAGTAATAATTTATTATTCTTTAAAGTACTGTTTGTTGTATTTTCAGTAAACTGTGCCATTATTATTAAAAGTGGAAACTCAATAATATTTTAAAATCAGAATGCTGAAGACTAGAAAAAACTGACAAATAACAATTTAACGCAAGTCTAGTTTCGAGAAGACACACAAAAACACGTCCATCAAATTTCAAACTGTATATTATATTATCATCTTCGGTCATATAGATTTGTACTCTTGTTTTTCTGAAACGTAAATTAAATATAAATCTTCTTAATTGTCGTGAGTAAATACTGTTACCTCTATCAATAAACATTACTAACCATAAATTTTAAGGGCATTCCCAAGAGTGCTTAACCTATTAAAAGTGTATCTTAATATAAATAACAATAACTGAATAAGGTTGAGATTCACTGAAAAATAAAAACTTCTTCGAAATTGGATTACTGATGACCTACATTTTTTTTCAAAGATTATAATGTACGACGTTTCTTATATTTATTAAGATTAAATATTAATTAATTAATATTTAACACGTTGAGTGCTACCGTGGAAGCGGAAAATTGGGTATATCAGGCCAAATCCATTTTTCATGTGTATGGCCCACTAACCCACTAACTGAAAAAATGGTGTCCTGAAAAAACTAAGGATAAAATATACAGGCCAAATAAGGTTTTGGGTATGCCAGGCCGTAGTGCGATAGTCCCCATAGAGATATATGCAAGGCATGCAGCCAACGTCGATACATGCGGCTGAAATAACAGAAATAGTTGTGTATCAGCCGCGGATACATACGGCGATGGAAGCACTGTATCTCATATATCCGTGTTGGATACATACGGCACTCAACGTGTTAATTTATTAAAAAAAGAACTTTTTACGTTTTTAATTTTTTTAATTAAACAAATACCGCTTGTCATAGTTTTTTTATATACGGGTGTCCCACGAGGTTCTGGCCAGTATATATCTCGAAAACTGTTTGAACTACAATATTGAAATTTGGCAGTTATAAACTGTGGGTAGTATTACACATTTTAAGCAATCAGCTACTTTCCTACAATGTCACGTTTCGGGTCACGTGGTATAATTTTTAGAAAAGTTAATGACACACCCTGTATATTGTTCCACTGCTGTATAGGTCTCTCTTATACTAATTCGGCGACACCTATTTTTTTGTGTTAGGTATATACAAACGACAAACAAATGTTCATAAAGTTTTTTATTTGAAAAACAAAAAGAATTGGAAAACAATAACACTTTTACTACAGTTTATGCTCAAATTTATGTCCACCTTCATTAATGCAGCATTCAAATCTAAGTAAATTTCTTGTGCATGCTTCTTCAATACTTTCTGGTGTAAGAGATTGGCAAGCTGCTCTGATTCTGTTTTTTAAATTATCTACATCGGTAGGAGCTGTAACAGAAATGAATCCTTTTAAATATCCCCAAAGAAAAAAATCTAACAGGGTTATATGTGGTGAACGAGCCGGCCAATGTATTGTATCATTTCTCCCAATCAAGCTGTCTTGGAAATACACATTCAGATGTGACGTTACTCGCTGAGCAAAATGAGGAGTTGCACCATCCTGTTGCCACCACATAGTCGCTCTCTCTTTTAGTGGATTGTTCTCAAGCAAATGTTGAAGAATATTCTGGAGAAAATCTAAATACCTTTCGCCTGTCAAATTCCCCTCATAAAAATACGGCCCAATCAAGCGTCCATTAAACAAACCGCACCAAACATTTATTCCCAAAATGGTCTGGAAATACGTTTCTCGCGTCCAGCTGGGATTTTCAGCCGACCAGTAGTGACAATTATATCTATTAACGATACCTACACCGTTATTGTGAAAACGGCTTTCGTCGCTCCACAATACTTTATTTAAGAAAAAAGGGTCCTCTACGATTTTAATTGACACTTCTTTCTGGATCTGCAGGAGTTAGACCTTGCGTTAAATGTATTTTTAAAAGATGATATTTGTATTGCTTGAACACCCTCTGAATAGTAGATTTACTTATTCCTAATTCTTATTGCAGATATCGAGTTGAAATTTGGGGATTGACTTGGATATAAGCAAGAATGTTAATAATATTATCTTCCGTAAGAATAGGCTAACGTGGAGAATTTTGATGTTTTCCGGTTGGAAATGAACCGTGTCTTAATTTTGTTCTACATAAGTAAAATTATTTTTTCCTGGAGTTGTTCGGTCGGGGAAACGATTTCTATATAAATCTCTAGCTCGTCTGGTATTTTTTCCACATTCTTCATAGATCATCAGCATATCGACATACTCGTCATAAGTGAAACGTAAAGGCATGGTAAGTTTCAAGTCACAAAACTTTTAACAACAATAATACAGTGACCGATTGTTCACTGACGCTGACAGCTTTTGACAACTAGAATAGCTGTTACTAGAATATGTTTTTTGTTTCTCAGCTCTCTTTGTTTTTCAAATAAAAAACCTTATAAAAATTTGTTTTTCGTTTCTAAGTACCTGACACACAAAAATAGGTATCGCCGAATTAGTATGAGAGATACCTTTACAGCAGTGGAACAATATTCAGGTTGTCTCATTAAGTTTTTTAAAAATGATACCACGTGACCCGAAACATGACGTTGCAGCAAAGTAACTGCTTGCTTGAAATGTGTAATACTACGGTTTATAACTGCCTAATTTTAATTTTCTACTTCAAATAGTTTTCGAGTTATATACTGACCAAAACCTCGCGGGGAATTGTTATACTCTTCATTAATGATTTCCAGTTTTTTAAGACAATTTTAAGAAAATTGCTGCTGTTATCTAATAAGAAACGATCGCTTCAATGTTGGCCACAATAGGATCACATGTTATATACAATCTTTAACAGTCTATTTAGTGCTGCAAGAAATGAAAAAAATCTACATTTAGAGGACACTTTTAAGTAACTATGTGTAGTTAAACTTTCTGAGAGAGTCTAAGAAAACTTATTTTTTCTTCAAACGTCAGTAAATCTGTCAGTTTTCGACTGTGTAGGCGTTTCATTTTTCCTCGGCCGGAGCTTTAGTTTTCACTTTCCCGCCAGCGGAGGGAAAAGTGTTATCATAGCAACATAGATAGAAAAGCAGCCGTAGACGCAATAATTGTAAAAAATAAATTAATATTGTTGACAGTGTCCACTGACAGCTTTATGTTACATCACTATAGCAACAACCTGTTCCTACTCACCGACACCGGTCTAAACCGCCTTGCGAACCCAATTATGTTTAAAAATTATTACTATCAAAAAGAGACGTTTTTGCATTAATTTGTCGACATTTGAAGAAAAAACAGCATATTTTATTTGGAGGAAAAGCTACTTTTCATGAGTTGCTCTCTATTACCAGCCTCACTCCGTTCGACTGTTGAACACGAGCGCGTCATGAAAAGTATCACTTTTCCTCCATATAAAATAATATACTATTATTGGGATCGTCCAGTTATCTCACAGATATAATTATTACAAACCGATACTGATCTGCTGGTTTCCTTAGAGGAATATTTAAAATAATCCTAGCATTATCTATAAGAACAAGAGTACTTTCACAGGAGCTTCAACAGTCGATTGATAATTTTAGAATAGAGCGATTCCAATCTAATCATTTATAACTTTTAACATTCTACACCCAAGTCATATTATTATTGTATATAGCTGAAGATTCGTAATTCTAAGAAATTTGACAATTGTTAGAATTTTTAACATTTTTTCAATATATTGTGGAATTATCTAGAAACAGAAGTTTCATTTAAAACAGTAATATGAGTAGATTCCACGAAGTAAGAGTCAAGACAGTTAATTGAATTTAATTATTAATTTCAATAGTATTCAAAATTCTAAGTTAGTTAACGTAAATAATAAACAAACACGATTTCAAACTTTGGCAAGGCCCTTCATCTATAGTAAATGCATACCATACTAGGAACTTTTTTATAATAGATAAGCACAGTCCACAGTATTCAGTAAAGTCAACATTCTCAAATGTGAGATCGAATTTTCTATAAAATAAACAGTTGTTCAGCAATTTTTAATCGAAATCCATAAATAGTGTTATTTCAAAACAGCTTGAATAGATTCCAGAAAGTATGGGTTGAAACTGTTGGAACAGTGCTCGATTATAAAATATCACCTATTTCAAAACTCCTTATCATGCTATGTAGCTTTATTATACACTGTTTTTGTATAACAGTTCCAGCTGATTCTTATACATCCCAAATAGTTTGGAGACTAATTTTTAGCATTTATATAACGCAACGTCGGGCACTAACTACTGTTTGATTTAATATAGGAAAAATACTGAATTGATAAACTAAAAACTACAGTGTATTTGTGTACACAAACGAATTATACATTAATAACTAGAAACATCTTCATGCTTGAAAACTAAACTTTTTTTCTCTAACAAAAAGCAGCCTTTTTTGCGAGGTTTCAGAAGGTCGAGAATCGTACAGATAAGAGAATTTTAGTAACATACCGAGCAGGTCCGGCCTCATTCATAGCGACCCGTTGTTTTAAAAGAAATAATAATAATATTTATTCAAGTAAAATTTTAACAACTGAAATATACAGTACATATATGAATAAATATAATAATCACAGAAGCAGTGTATAAAGCTGCTTGTTTTGTGATGTAAAATACCATTTAAATATTTTTACATTTCGTATTGTTCGATATTGTCTTAATATTAGAACTTGTGTGTGCGACATATTCGGGAATTTTTGACTAAAATTAATGTGTGCGATATATTCGGGATTTTTCAACAAAATTAAATTTTTCGCCATACGGCAATGGGAGTATAAGGTAAAATTTTCTAGTGTCGGGTTCGTTGAATTATTGTCTTTATTTACAATTTATTAGATCAGAAAATATTGATCTATCCGTTTCCGTAATCCATTTCTTAATTTGCCTTTTATATTTACTATATTTGTTTATCGTTTTTAAATGTTTGGGTACCATTGCATAAATTCTCGGTGCTAAGTAATATGCATTTCTCTGTCCAATAGTCTTCACACGCCTAGGCCGAATAACACCATCGTGGTGTCTGGTATTATAACAGTGGCTATATGAAGTAAGTACATCTCTTTCTTTATAAATGAATAATAGAATTTTTTGAAAGTAGAGCTGTCGAATATCTTTGACTTGTAACTCATTATACAATTTATCTGTTGAGAAGAGAATATCCGTTCAGATACTGGTCATACACCCCTCCCCATCCCAATATACCGTAGGAGAAAATCGATTCCACCAAAGCAAAATATACTGATTTTAAACTCTTAATATCTAGAAAATCTCGCAAAATTCTAAATTTTGGTATGTGACCTCTAATTTTATTTACGACTTCTTTACAGTGTAGGTCCCATCTTAAGTGTCTATCTATTAGAATGCCCAGATACTTCACGTTGTGTCCCTCGCATATAGCAATATCATTCCCTACATTTATTGGACCTAATTGTGGTAGTCCAGTTTTGTATGAACAAAACGGTAGGTATTTGGTTTTTTTATAATTTATTGTTAATTTATTATATTGTAACCATTTTTCTAAATTTTGAAAATCATTTTCTATTTTACATTTCAGATCCACCCATGTAGCAGATGTATATGTAATTACAGTATCGTCTGCAAAACTGGTTATTGTACCCTGAAGATTTACAGAAAATATACTGTTAACGTATAGAAGAAACAGAACTGGTCCCAAAACAGTACCTTGGGGAACACCGCATGTCACTTTTTGTCGCGTACTTAATGTTTCATCTATGGTGACCATTTGAACTCTATCGGATAGGTAACTTTTTATTAAGTTGTACGCATTGCGAGTAATAATTGGGATAAACCAGATGTAAAAGTATAGGTCGGAATCTGAACTGATTATTTTAGCAAAGAAAATTTCTCAAACATTAAGTTTTAATTTGAGAAAATGAAATTCGAATTGTGTGGTACAAAATTTGGTGGGTAGTTCTTCTATCAATCTGGGATCGTTTTTATTGAAAATGATAGTTCTAAAACATTGAGAATATTCTGGAATACAATAGGAGAAGACCTTGAGTATGTAGTTACCCGTGATAAACATAATTAAGATATTTTCACTAAAACACAAATATTAGGTTTGATTTCTAAAATTTTTGACTCGCTTGGCATTGTTATAACTCGACCAAAAATCATAATCTATCGATGATGGCAAGAAATAATTGGGTGGGATGATCTGTACCTTCAGAAATAATGTTTATGTGGCGTGGATTTGAACAACAAATTTTAATTGACTTTTTTAGAAAAATACTTATACCTCTTCCAAAGTCAGTATAAAAAATATCATTTTACCAGGGCACTGCGATATTTCGTTAATAAGCGCTTTAAGTAGATACTAAGTAATACCGATAAATTTATCAATACATATCGGTGGTCAGTTTTTACAAGCTACGGAAAGCTCATCTTACTTTTGAATATCAACGTAGCTAAAAAGCATTCTTCAAATCGCCGGTCGTCGGCAGAGGTGTTGGAGTATAGGTCGTAATTACTTTATGAAAAAGAAGATAACATTTTTTTTAAAGAGCAACAGCGCGCGCCGTTTTCAGATTAATATCTCAATATTCTTCAGGAGATTTTTATTGAATGCGGTTTAATTATTTTATATACAGTTGTCTTTGATTTGTTTTGTGCAATGGTTTTCTGGAGACCTTTTGGGGTAATTCACATTAACAATGAAATTCCTGCTAATAATGTAATTCAAAGTTATGATATTATCCAAGTTAATGATGAAATACATCTTAGTAATGCAATTCTAATTAATAACAATGAGACACAATTTCGGGAATTTGAAAATCGAGATTTGCATATTCATTTTCAACAAGTAATTTTAAATATGTAATCAAGCTTAAAAGCTAAGTATGTCAATTCAACTCAAGATGAAATAATTAAAAGAATAAGCAAGTTAACGAAAATTACTTATTCCACAATTTATTTAGTAATTAAACGAGGTGTTGTGACTGAACACGATATAAAACGAAAGCTTATCGTCAGTCGTCGGGTAGACAGTTCATCTAAAGATGTGATTCAACGAACGGTTTACAATACGTACAAAGAAAATCAAGTCTCAACATTAAAAATTATTTTTAATAAAATGCAAGAGTTTTGAATATTTTAAATATACATCATTAGAAACACTTCGACCAATTTTAATAGAGCGTGGTTTTACGATAAGTATAAAAAATTAGATAGTCGAATGCGTGTTATGGAATCGCCCCGTATTGTGGTACTTCGTCATGTCATAATTGTTTCAGTCAGATTTTAAATTATAGGGAAAGTAATAGAAATATGTTTATTTAGATGAACCGTGGTCCGACACTCACGATGTCGTTTAATGCGGTTAGGCCGACAATTAACTGAATTGTGTCTTATAAATGCGCTGTGCTCGAGAGGAAAACAAGTAATTATTTTGCTTACTGGGAATCAAAACGGCTTTGTATAAAATGCCTTATTTCCTTTAGCAAAAAATATTAACAAAGCTCTGCTTGATACATAAATAATTTGTGAAAATATATCTGATTTAACACGTTGAGTACCACCAATGCTTAAGCCAGTTCCTTACTGATGTACCGCAATTGGGCTAATACTGGATTAAATAAACAAAAGGGGTTACACTAAATATATTTGAAGAACTTAAAACAAATAAATGGTAGACATTAGAAATGTTTTATTTCTTACACATGTTTATCTTTCAAATATCGTCGGTCCAATGCCAAAACCATGAATGTGCAAAATTGGCCGTTTTGACCTAAGTGCACCATAAGTCTTAAAATGAACCATATTATCCATGACAAACTCACAATTTTGCGTTATTGGCTTTGCGAACAATTATTCAAAATATCTGAATGTACCACTTTCGCGTGTCTGACGTTGCAAACAATTATTTAGATGCTTGCGAATTTGTCGGTATCGCGATTATCTTTTTCGATGAACTTTATAAATAATCGTGAATGTAACATTTTCGCGCTTTTGTAACTGCAAATTATTTCATAAATGCCAGAAAACATTGCACTGTCCTGTATTCCACGTTGCAAGATCAGTGTTGTCTTGTGATTAGAGCAAAAAACAATGATAGAAATTGAAATAATAAAAGGAGAAAAAAAAATGTCGAGAATATTTAGAAAGAAAACCATTAGCTCGAAAGTCCAGGATGACGACAAAAAAATTGTAAAGGAAAATACGGAAGTTTTATCTTCAAATTTCGATCTACAGGCAGTTGTTACAACACCCAAAGATCCAGCAGGTTAAAACCTTTATTTGAGCATATGAACCATCTACAATTTTTCAGTTTACAGCTTTGCAAACCAAGATATTCTCTGTTGTTTGCGAGGAAACTCAAGGAAAAAGAGGATCAGTTGAAATATCTTCCTATATTCACGGTTACATTCTAGCACATCAAAATATTAAAGAGGTTCGAATGATGTCCGATGGGCGAGGTGGCCAACAAAAAATTCCATTTTCGCTGCTATGTGCCTTCAAATTGTCTCAAGTTATCCTACTCTAAGCCAAATAGATCATAAGTTTTATAAAACTGGTCTAACGGAAATGGAGTGCGACTCAATGCATTCGAAAATCGAAGTAAAAGCGAAATGCGCTTCCGTGTATTCTGCAGAAGGTTGGACGCAAGAACAAGGCCACGACTTTTTGTAGTCCAAAATTTAACATGACAAGTGGCCGTTTTTTATTTGGTTAATCAGTCCCTTATAAGCCAATTTAAGTATAAAATGTTTAATAAAGTGTGTGTAATGTCAGGAAATAAATGAGTATGCAGAGTGTGGAAATTCGAGAAATATCATAGCAAATCTGGTACTTCACCGATTTCTTTCTTAAAATTTTGGTAGTCGTACAAAAATAAAGTCAGGGACAAAACATTGTGGTAATATTTTTTAATTTATCCCACGATTTATTCTAATTTGTAGTTGGTTTATACCTACTATGAATATAATATCTTAATGTACCTATATAATTTCGTATATAATTTAACTTTGAATTGAAGCGAAGATTATGCAATTTTACGATTATTGTTTTCTGTGAGAAGGGTTTACATTATTGATTGATATACAAAACAATTTGACTTGGCTGTATTGTATACAATAATTATATAGTATTCCATTTTTTCTTTAGTTTATCCTGTTGATATTTTAAATGTTACATCATAATATTAAATCTATATTGTTTCTTAATTTTATTTTTATTTACAAGCATTACAATTAAGAAGTTAAATGACACATTTTGTTTAATTTCACTATTTTTGAAGTTAGCGATTTTTTGATTTTTGTAATAGTGTTTCTAGAAAATCTTATTCAGGGACATTTGAAAAATTTATTCTTAGCACTCTAAACAGCAATTTCCCATAAAGCATTTAGATAAACTCTTATATATACAACTTTGCAGGTTGGAGTAGGGCTCTTGGGTCTAGCATACTTCCATATTTGATAAAAAAAGTCACGGCAATGTATTGATGCATGATTATCTTCCATTTTAACCTAAATCAGTCATCCCCCACCCAATCCCTAAGGGCGGGGGTGGGGGTGAATATGTAAAATAGTCGTAAAAATTTTTTACGTATAGACCTAAAATTTCATCTTGTTATGCAAAGTTATGCAAAAAAATTTTATCAAAAAATTGAATATTCAATGGTGTAGAGCTCTCGGGTCTAGCAAACTTCCTAAATGAGTTATCCTCGACCCACCCCCTAAGGGCGAGGGTGGGGGTGACTTTGTAAAATAGTCGTAAAAATTGATTATCTTTCGAAAAAATGAAATTCCAACGACGCCATCGTTTTCATAGAATTTTTTTATGTACGGTCCTGAATTTTCATAATCTTATCTTGAATTTGAAATTTTTCTACATAAAAAAATTCAAGGAAAACGATGACGTCGTTGGAATTTCATTTTGCCAAAAATACCCAAAAAGACCACCCCTGAGGGAGAATTTTTTTTTGAATGTGTTTTTTTGAGATTTCACGCATCCCGAAAATGATGTCTTCATGTCTTCCCGTTTCTTATATCACAGAGTGTCCTCATATCCAGAATCATCGCATTTTCTCTGAAATTTTGTCAATACCTGAGAAAAAATTCAAGTTCAAGATCAAATTATGAAAATTTAGGACCGTATATAAAAAAATTCTATGAAAACGATGACGTTGTTGGGATTTCATTTTTTTTTAAAATAATCGATTTTTACGACTAATTTACAAAGTCACCCCCCCCCCCCCGCCGCCCTTAGGGGGTGGGTGGAGGATGACTGATTTAGGTTAAAATGGAAGATAATCATCCAACAATACATTTCCGTGAAATTTTTTTTATCAAATATGGACGTATGCTAGACCCGAGAGCTCTACACCATTGAATAATCAATTTTTTGATAACATTTTTCTTGCATATCTTTATAAACAAAAGTTGTCAAAATGAAATTTTAGGTGTATACGTAAAAGATTACGTAGAATTTGAAACCAAATTCAAAAAAGCATTTTTACGATTATTTTACAAAATCACCTCCACCCCCGCCCTTAGGGGGTGGGTGGGGGATGACTGATTTAGGTTAAAATGAAAGATAATCATCCATCAATACATTCCCGTAAAACATTTTCTTTTATCAAATATGGAAGTATGCTAGACCCGAGAGCCCTACACCATTGAATAATCAATTTTTTGGTAACATTTTTCTTGCATATCTTTATAAACAAAAGTTGTCGAAATTAAATTTTAGGTGTATACGTAAAAGATTACGTAGAATTTAATTCCAAATTCAAAAAAGCATTATTACGATTATTTTACAAAATCACCTCCACCCCCGCCCTTAGGGGGTGGGTGGGGGATGACTGATTTAGGTTAAAATGAAAGATAATCATCCATCAATACATTCCCGTAAAACATTTTCTTTTATCAAATATGGAAGTATGCTAGACCCGAGAGCTCTACACCATTGAATAATCAATTTTTTGGTAACATTTTTTTTGAATACCTTCATAAAAAAAATTTATCAAGATGAAATTTTAGGCGTATACGTAAAAGGTTACGTAGAATTTGATTCCAAATTCAAAAATTATTTTTAAGACTATTTCACAAAATCACCCCCACCCCCGCCCTTAGGGGGTGGGTGGGGGATGACTGATTCAGTTTAAAATGAAAGATAATCATCCATCAATACATTCCCGTAAAACATTTTCTTTTATCAAATATGGAAGTATGCTAGACCCGAGAGCCCTACACCATTGAATAATCAATTTTTTGATAACATTTTTTTTGAATACCTTTATAAAAAAAATTTATCAAGATGAAATTTTATGCGTATACGTAAAAGGTTACATAGAATTTGATTCCAAATTCAAAAATTATTTTTACGACTATTTTACAAAATCACCCCCACCCCCGCCCTTAGGGGGTGGGTGGGGGATGACTGATTCAGTTTGAAATGGAAGATAATCATCCATTAATACATTGCTGTGAAATTTTTTTTATCAAATATGGAAGTATGCTAGACCCGAGAGCTCTACACCATTGAATAATCAATTTTTTGGTAACATTTCTCTTGCATATCTTTATAAACAAAAGTTGTCAAAATGAAATTTTAGGTGTATACGTAAAACATTACGTAGAATTTGATTCCAAATTCAAAAAAGCATTTTTACGATTATTTTACAAAATCACCTCCACCCCCGCCCTTAGGGGGTGGGTGGGGGATGACTGATTCAGTTTAAAATGAAAGATAATCATCCATCAATACATTCCCGTAAAACATTTTCTTTTATCAAATATGGAAGTATGCTAGACCCGAGAGCCCTACACCATTGAATAATCAATTTTTTGATAACATTTTTTTTGAATACCTTTATAAAAAAAATTTATCAAGATGAAATTTTATGCGTATACGTAAAAGGTTACATAGAATTTGATTCCAAATTCAAAAATTATTTTTACGACTATTTTACAAAATCACCCCCACCCCCGCCCTTAGGGGGTGGGTGGGGGATGACTGATTCAGTTTGAAATGGAAGATAATCATCCATCAATACATTGCTGTGAAATTTTTTTTATCAAATATGGAAGTATGCTAGACCCGAGAGCTCTACACCATTGAATAATCAATTTTTTGGTAACATTTCTCTTGCATATCTTTATAAACAAAAGTTGTCAAAATGAAATTTTAGGTGTATACGTAAAACATTACGTAGAATTTGATTCCAAATTCAAAAAAGCATTTTTACGATTATTTTACAAAATCACCTCCACCCCCGCCCTTAGGGGGTGGGTGGGGGATGACTGATTTAGGTTAAAATGAAAGATAATCATCCATCAATACATTCCCGTAAAACATTTTCTTTTATCAAATATGGAAGTATGCTAGACCCGAGAGCCCTACACCATTGAATAATCAATTTTTTGATAACAATTTTTTTGAATACCTTTATAAAAAAAATTTATCAAGATGAAATTTTAGGCGTATACGTAAAAGGTTACGTAGAATTTGATTCCAAATTCAAAAATTATTTTTACGACTATTTTACAAAATCACCCCCACCCCCGTCCTTAGGGGGTGGGTGGGGGATGACTGATTCAGTTTAAAATGGAAGATAATCATCCATCAATACATTGCTGTGAAATTGGAAATGGAAGTATGCTAGACCCGAGAGCTCTACACCATTGAATAATCAATTTTTTGATAACATTTTTTTTGCATAACTTTATAAAAAAAAGCCATCAAAATGAAATTCCAGGTGTATACGTAAAAAACTACGTACAATTTGATTCCAAATTCAATAATTTATTTTTATTACTATTTTACAAAGTCATCCCCACCCCCGCCCTAGTGGTTGGGTGGGGGATGACTGATTTAGGATAAAATGAAAGATAATCATCCATCAATACATTCCCGTGAAAAAATATCAAATCAAAGTATTTCACAAAGTCACCCCCACTCCCGCCCTTAAATTTTTTTTATCAAATATGGAAGTATGCTAGACCCAAGAGCCCTACTCCAACTATAACATTATATTTTTTATGATATATTTGATGGGAACCAACATCCAGTGGTTCATATATATTTTCTTAAAATTCACTGTTACATTTGGGCTGAAAATGTACGATAACTAATCTCTAAATTATCCACACTGTAATTTGGGGACATTGTACCCAAACTGTATGGAAGATGAACGGTAGAAGTTTCGGGACCGTCCCGAAACTGACCACTTGTCCTCAAACTGTCGTGTGGGTTGATGTTTTCGTACCCAAACTGTAGTCTGTGCATATATATATATATATATATATATATATATATATAAATAAATAAATCCATATTATCCCCTTATCCCGGTCCTGGGAGAATCAAATAGTAAAGAATCCCTCAAGAGAACGAATCCCTTTAAGAGGAAAAATGTTTCCCTCCAAGAAAAAAATTAAATCTTCAAGGAAAAAGGTGAGTCTCCAAAAACAAGGTATCCCTTCAAGAAAATATATCCCTTCAAGAAAAATGTATCCCTCCAAGAAAATGTATCCCTTCAAGGAAACCCTCTAATTGAGGGACGAAACATTCCTGGAAATTCCAACAATCATCTCGTCAAAAGAAGATCAAAAGAAAATATCCAAATCCAATAGACGCTGTGATTCCATTTAAAAATCACTTCAAAGAGTCAGGTAACGTTGTTTCCAAAAACAGCCAATATCCACAAAATCTTGCAATATCTTCAAAAAATACAGCCACCAACAGATTCCCAAATAAATTTATACGTTTCTTATTATCCTCCCCAAATGGGATGGTTTCAATTACCATAAATAAATTAGGAACCGTTGCACTTACTGGCAATCATCTTCAAACTCAGAACAAAAAGTCAAAAGTCAAGGAGACGCCAACTCTAGCTGGAACTCAAGTTCTTCCTACAACGCAGACTCGAGTAAGTTTCCTAACCAATAGAAATCTAACTGACAGGACTTCGTCTTAACCACGGACCAAAGAATCGTAATCCGTTTAAGAAATCGAACATAAGTCGGGTAAACCTAAACGTTAACAATAAAAGTCCACATGTCATTTACAAGCACATCAGAGCAAACATTTCTAAGTAGCATAATAACTTTGTTCTAGCAATTCGAAAAAAATGGAGTGAAATTAAGTTTTCTAGGCAGAGTCAGAGAGCGCATGCTAGACAGAAATCTCGAGTGCTCTCTTCGTTCCTACTCCATAAAATGACAAACGAACGCAGCTATCTAAGACATATCTGTCATAGAGCAAATTGTCAATTTAAACATAAACAAATCAACATATAACAAAACTAAAGCGATTCTTACCGCTGCAGATGTTAATGAACAAAGCCAAAATACCCGGAATTATCACACAAATCATATGTAATCAAACAGTTAAAGACTTATGGGTAAATGTTTACAATATATACGAATGGCATCCATGTCCCAAACAGAGTGTCTGACCAATATGGAAATACTTACTCAAGCCATAACATGTCATGGGGTCGGCTATATCAGAGCTCTAATAAGTTATAGTACTTATCAGCTAAAACGGGCATTTTTTTGGACTACTGAGGCTAAAACCTGAAGATGATGTAACCAATACCGTAACCAAACCTCAAGATGATGTAACCAAAACAAAAATCAGTCACGGTCACTTATATCTATGATAAAAACCTCAAGAGAGAGGAAACCTCTAATACCCATGAATTTTATAACAATAACAACTAACAAGAACCTATTTACAGGACTTTTCAAAAGGTAGGCGCTCGTTTTGTATCATACGACAACAACAGTGTCATTAACAACTTACCCAGCGACAATAGTGACAAATATATAATCACTGTCAAGATGTAATAACATTTTGGTTACAGCCTGACCAATTCGCCGGTGAGATGATGGCAGAGTAGTCACTAGAGCCCTCGGCTGACAGAAACGATTACCAATATCATGATATGAAGCAGGATCGAACTCTGACCGTTTCAAGAGTGAATGTTACAGATACTACGAGAACATCGCTGAAACTGCAGAACATTTGCTTTGCGACTGCCCAGCACTTTTCTACAAAAGGCTGAAGTTCCTGGGAGGGGCCTTCCTAACGCCCTCTGATATCAGGAAATTAGCTCCCAGGAAACTGATAAACTGATAAAAGTCTCGGGCCTCGAACAGATTTAAGGTTATGTACAAAATATCTTATAGGTTGAAGTGTTTGATTGGCTGCATAGCCTTTACAACCCTTACAATCTACAAGGACAGATGATACTATTAAAATTAATACAAATACTCCAAAATCACATAGAAAGCTAACTCAGATTTATGAAAGAAAATAATATTGTTCACCATACCTATCAACCAAAAGAAGAAAGAGCCTACAGAATATTTGTAATATATCTACTAAGCCACTCAGTGGGAATCAATGATATTAAAGAGGATCTAGAATCACAAGAACATAAATTTAAGAACATCGCCAATGCTAAATATAGACGAACTAAGGAGCCACTGAATATGTTTATGTTTGACTCAATCATAATAGGTTGATCTATGACACTGTTGAGAATCCATAATCTGTTAGTTTATTGGATTAGTCCATAATGATATAGTAATTTGGACTCCGGTCAATGTCAAATTATTTGAAAATTAGACTCGGAAATTTGCTAATATCTATTCCCTCATTGATATTCATCGTTGAACGTAGTATAGAGTACTTATTCCATAGAGGAGAACTTTTATAAGAAACCAACTCACTATTAAAATAAGCCAATATACTACCCTCTGTGGTAGAATTAATTTTTTTCCGCAAGCATCACAGTCGGTAATCCTTGTAAGCATTTTCGTATAGAGTTTTGGATTTGCTGGGTAGAAACATTTCTATCGCACTCGATGCTATTTGTCTTATCTTGTCTGAAAATTTCATTTCTTCTGGTAGATCCCTTTTTAAGCTACCAGAACCAATGAATAACTATTTAATCGACGCTTTATGACACATTTACACATTTCAAACATCTACGTATCTATGACAACGCAGAAGGCACACTGTATAATATTTTTTATTGCAAATTTCACTAAATAAAATATATTTTCGTAGACATTTCTTGAATCGAACATAATGCTAAGTATATTATTCGTATATAATTAGGCTACGTACATAATCAGGCTTAACTCGTCTTTATTATTGGCAGAGCGCGTAAGCGCGCCCTACTCGTCCAATAAAGTCTTATATTATGTACTTGTTACATACTTAGCTATTTTTTGTAGACTTAGAGCCGTCAGAAAAAAATGGAAATATATAAAATTGCAGCTCAGCAAAACAAAATCATACAGGTCGAGCCATCTACAAGCGACAAGAATATAGTGCAATGGACTCGATGACAACCAAATATATTTAACAAGATCATGAATATTAACAACTATATTCATAAAGCTTTCATAATAATCCATAATTACATTCCCTCCGTAAACTAAAAGAAGTTTTGATATGTTTTCAACCACAAATTTGTATTAAATATCACCTAAAACAGACACGAACTGAATACTGAAAATGATAATATTCGATTCGTTATGAATGCGTTGTAACTTACTTGCTTCAAGTACGTTGTCATATTTTCTTGCAGGTATTGTTGAAGTTAAGAATCGAGATGTAGTCCATGAACTTCTCTCATTCAATACGACGTATCAAGCTAGATAATTCCATTTCTCTCGTGAGTAATGTCATTTCGAGTGCATTACTAACACAAACATCAAGATAGATACACACCTCGTGAATTACGTTACAAGCTTAACAAGAACTGATGGCCACAGAGGGCTTATAATGTGTATTAAACAGGAATATAATATATAGTTGTTATTGTCAGGGATAATAATGAAGATATATGAATTTTATTCGTACTGTCTTAAGTCGTGGTGGTTATTCAACTAAAAACTAATTATTACAATAAATAAGGTCTATTCGTTTTCGTTGCTTTATGGATATAAAAAAGGCGCTAGATAGGAAAGTGATTGTGAAAAGTTCAACAAAATAACAGGAATAATAATCGAGATAAGTGTACAACAATACCATAGGATTATAGTAAGAAGACATGACATAGAATGTCTAGAAATTATATAAGTAACTAAGACAAAGAGAAGTCCAGAACACAGTCTGCCTACATCTTGGTTCAATAGTTTCTGAAATAATTGTTTTTGCTGATTACCTTTGCTAGGAAGATAAATATATGCATTGAAAAAAAACACAATAATTTTGAAAAAAGCTCTAGGGATAAGAAATCTGAGAATACATATGGAAAAAATGAAGTTCGTGGAAAAGAAATGAACATACCAATAGGGAAATTAACTGTCTCGACCCTTACTTCGTGGAATTTACTCATGTTAGTGTTTTAAATGAAACTAACTGCTTCTAGCTAATTCCACAATATATTGAAAAAATGTTGAAAATTCCAAAAAGTTTACAATGGTTTCGATATTAAATATCATCGTCAGAATGACAAAAGTTACATTCCATTTGATGCCCACCTGGTGTGTAATAATTATTTTTGGCTAGGCCATGAAGTGACCTACCTTGTGATTGACTTAATATATGTTGAAAGGAAAAAGAAGAAGATATGATATTACAAATATCATGTTCCCAATTAAGATCAGTATGACTGTGCAATGATATAGAAAACCAAGAAAACTACATGTGTTCATCTTCACACTTATCACTTAAGAAGACAGTTTAAAAGTGGAGAAATCCCTAGATTCATCTGTTCATTGACTACTTCATATTGTGGGTTTCTTAAGTGTCTTCTAGTTTCCAACTCTTCAAGGAAATATATCCAGTTCTTGTTTCTTATCACAAATATGTAGTATTTCTAGTTCTGTATTAGGTGTCAATGAATGATTAGTGTCAAGTAGATATTTTGCGTAGTGAGATTTATCCGGTTGTTTCAATCTATATGCTCGTAAGTGTTCACCAATCATTTACTGACACCTAATACAGAACTAGAAGTACTGCATATTTTTGATAAGAAACAAGAACTGGAGTTCCTCGAAGACACTTAGGAAATCCACTATATGAAGTCGTCAATGAACAGATAAATCTAGGGAGTTCTCCACTTTTAAACTGTTTTCTCAAGTGATAATTGTGAAGATCAGCAGATATAGTTTTCCTTGTTTTCTGTGTCATTGCACAGTTATACTGATCTTAATTGGGAAAAATGATATCCAGGTTATCCCCATAGGGCTAATAATATCTAAGCTTTGATATTTGTGATATCATATCTTCTTTTTTTTTCTATTACCATATATTGAGTCAATCACAAGGTAGGACTTCTTGGTCTAGCCAAAAATGAGTATCAAACATCAGGTAGGCATCAAACGAAATGTAACTTCTGTCATTCAGACGATGATATTTAATATTGGAACAATTGTCAATTTTTTAGAATTTTCAACGTTTTTCCAATATTTTGTGGAATTAGCTAGAAACAGTGAGTTTCATTTAAAACACTATAACCAATAGAGCTTGAATATTAACCAAGTAAATGGTATTATATACATATCTAGGGTTAACTATTGATTCTAACGGTATATATCCGAAGGGTTAACGAAACGGGGTTCTATAAACACAAATTCCAAAAACTCATGGTTTAAACAGGGGTGTTAGGAGTAACTAAAGAAGATAAGAGGGAGACTGAGAATGGAGAAAATTAACAAAAAGATTCAAGTAGATGGTATAAATAGCATAAAGAAGTCAGTGAAACGCATATCCAAAAAAACTTAAGCAAAGAAAAAACTAGGCATTCCAATAAATATTGGGGCCAAAAATTTCGAAATCAGACTGAAAAAACGCAATCGTATCACACTAATTCGAACAAACTTACAAAAATAAGAGAGGAGCAAGAGAGATGTAAGACATACGAGCATTAAGCACCTTACAACTTCGGGTCATATTTAGATTGTGTTGTGCATCTCCAAAATATGAACTGGAATAATCTATTTCTTTAGTTCACTGAGTAACATGAATAACTGAGTGAAATTGGCAAAGCAACAGTTACCTTGAAGGTAACTGTCTACCATAACATTTCATTGAGTGGACTGTATATTTCTCATTAGGAAAAACATTAAACACATACCAAAAACGAAAACTAATAAACAAAATTGATCACAGATCGACAACGACAACATATCAGGAAATAAAAATCCAGAACCTGGAAGACAATTCAGGGATACTTCTCCTAAACCTTTTTTTTTCCTGAAGGATGGGGAAGCTCTATCAGCCTTCCTAGCAGCTGGGATGTGCAATGCTACCAGGCTTGTGTGAGGCTCTCACTCACTAATCCCCCACATCTTCTGATGCTCAGCTCGCACCCGGAAAAAAAGCATTGCCCATAACTTCAGGTGTTAGCTGTGTATTTTTCCTTCTTCGCTTTCTCTATCTTCTCTCTCCTTTCTTTCCATTATGTCGCAAACATATTCAAAAATTATATTCCATTTCGCCCTATCGATTAGCATTGTTTGTACTACCTCATCAATTCCTGGCAGTGCTCCTGTGCGTGCCATCAGTTCATTCCTCTCCTGCGTCTACTCGCTGCATTCCTCATACACATGCTCCGGGCTGTCCCTCACTCCGCATATATGACAAAGATCTGTCATAGTTTTGCCGATATTGTGTGTAAAGGTGCCAAAAGACCCGTGTCCAGTTAAAAACTGGATAAAATAATGATTGGTGCGTTTGTGCTGGCACTCTATCCACTCCGGAATGATCTTTATCATTCTGCGGGTCCATTTTCCGGTTTCACTGCTTTCTGTCCAGCGCCGTTGCCATTTCTCCAATGTTTTTTGCCGCGCTATCCTCCTGTTACCGGGCAATCTTGTGCCTATCTTGTCCGCTGCCATTAAGTCTATGGGCGGAAAACCAGCAATTACTTGTGCCGCGTCTGCAGAAACTGTCGTATAGGCTGCAATTACTCTAAGCAATCCCTTTCGTTGGGTGCTTATGAGTTTTTCCCTATACTTTCTAACCTTAAAGACGGCTCTCCACACTGGATCCGCGTATAATATTACACTGTGCAGGACTGTGCATAGTACCTGCCTTCTTGCATAGCTTGGTCCACCTATGTTCGGAAGGAGTCTTCTCATGACTTCCGCTTTTTTATTTGCCTTCTCTATGCAATGCTCCACTTGTTTGGCGAACGACAGTTTTGAGGCAAATACTACGCCAAGGTGTTTAAGAGTATTTGACGGTCTAACAACGTTCCCATCTACTCTTATTTGCACGTTCTCCCTATTCCTTGGGCCTCTAAGCACTAGCATCTCCGTTTTTTGGGCGGCAACCTTCAAACCAACTTTCTTCATCCATTTCAGTACCCGTTCGACCGCGCGCTCGGCCCTCTTTATAATTGATCCTTTATAATAACCTTCTACCGTGACAAGAAGGTCATCAGCATAACCAATCATCCCCACTTTTTCTTCAAAAGATATAGCAGACGGAAGGATGTGGATTACTTTTTTGGGATGAGAATCAATCGGGCCCTCTTCCAACTCTTTAAAATGTCCTCTCTTGCAGCAAATATTTAAACATATTAAGCACTTCCTCCTTTCTGTGATTAAACACCAGCCTCAATATTTCCACTGTCATCCCATCAGGGCCAGGGGCCTTCCCGCTTTTAAGTGATGCTAGTGAATCTACAAGTTCATTTGTTGTAAATGGGGGAGCTAGCGTCTTGGATCCCTCCCTTTTTTAATCTTCTTTCCCCCTTTTGGAAAGAGGTCCACCATTACTTCCTTTCTTCGTTTAACTGTTAATGAGTAAGGAATGCTTTGAATGCGCAGTCCGTTGAAACTATTTTATAAGCTTCTCCCCATATGTCACGATTTAGATCTAGCAGGAGCGTCTTCCAATTTAATCTTTTGGATTTATTAATGGCGTTGTTGAGCACTCTTTCCGTTTCTTTTAGTTCTACTTGGATATTTATCCGCTCTGTCCCTGCTCTTGTGTATTCCCTTATTTTCTTTATATGTTCTTTTCTTAATCGTTCGATTTCGTTGTTCCACCAGTAGGGGAACTTCTTCCTAGATGTTCTCTCGCTCTTCCATGATTTATTCATTGCTTCAATCACTTGTTCGTATACGCAAGGATTCCCAAATTGACAGCCTCCACTTCTCCTAAACGTAGGCCCAGCCAACATGACTTTATTCATTATTATCTCTATCTGTAAAGATTTGAAGGGTGGGTGGCCCCACAGCACTTAGGCCACAATTGGCCCATTGTGCATCCTTCTGAGGTTCAAAACTTCCTTCTAGCTCGTCATCCAGCCTACTTCCTTGAAGTAGGCGATAACGTCGCCTGAATTAAGTTCCCTCATATTGGCGTATGTTAGCCTGTACTCGCCGAATACTTGAAACCTAAATTGAGAGAGTGTCTGACATTCGCAAAGAATGTGTTCGACAGTCCCATCTTCATGTTCACATCCTCTACAAAGTGGGGTGTTAGATAAACCCAGTCTGTGAAGGTGTTTTCGTAGGTGGCAGTGACCAGTCAGAATTCCCGTGATTGTTCGTAAGTTCCGCCTGTTCATTGTCACGTATTTTTTGGCTACTTTGCTATCCGGGTACTGTAGCAGTTCCTTGGCAAGCCTGCAGCCTTCTGCGTCGTCCCATCTACCCTTAAACTTATTAAGGGAGTGTTCCTTTAATAGGTCGGCCGTTGCTGACGCCGATAGACCAATGAAAGTGCCAGGTCCCAAGAGTTTTTGGGAGGCTGCCTTCTTGGCTAGCGAGTCTGCAATACGGTTTCCTTTCGATTTCTCATGACCCTTGATCCAGCCTAAAGTGACCGTGTTGTTGTTACAGGCTTCGATTAAGGCCATGTGACATTCTAGTACTAGGCCTGATGTAATACGTGGTCTGTTCAGGGCTAGTAGTGTTTGTCTACTGTCCGTAAGGATGTATATATTATTACCTGTGGTTTTCCTTTTGGTAATCTCTTTAGCAGCGATGCAGATAGCAGTGAGCTCTGTTTGAGCAACACCTGCATTGCAGCCCATTGCCCATTTTATGTTTAGATTCAATGATCTGGAAAAAATACTACATCCTGAGCCTACATTGGATTTAGACCCATCTGTGAAGATGCGGATTGCGCCTTCTTCCAATAGGTCTTGTGAGTTGTTTTTAAAGATTACCTTGTAGGGCCTGTTGAAGGCATATCGCAGTGGAATCGAGTCCGTATTGGCCTGCAGCAGTGGGATCTCCCTGAGGGCCTCATGCCACAAGTTACGTCTCAGTTTACCGGATCCTACATCAGGTTGTATACCAGTAGAGCGCAGACGTGCCATGGTCATCAAAACAACCTCCTTGATGTATATGTCAAGGGGAGTGAGACCGAGGATTACCTCCATAGCTCTTGTTGGTGTGGTTCTCATGCCTCCTGTTGTGTTGAGGCATGCTGTTCTTTGGATTTGGTCCAGTTTACGGACGACTGTCAGCTGGTTTGCCTTAGCTCCCCAGGCAATCGCACCGTACGTTAGCATAGGTCTGATGATGGCAGTGTAGATCCAGGCAGCAACCTTAGGTGACATTCCCCAGGTGCGGCCGATGGTTCTACGGCACTGCTCATAAGAAATATATGCTTTTTTAACTCTGTTTTCTAAGTGGGAGTTCCATGTTAACTTATTGTCTAAGGTGACCCCTAAATATTTCACCTCTGAAGAGAAATTAAGTTTGGTATCTAGGAGCTTTGGGGCTTGATGTTTTGCAAGTTTCCTTTTTTTCGTGAAGAGGACCATCTCAGTCTTTTTTGGATTTATTGACAGCGAATGGTCTCTGCACCATTGTTCTATGATATTGAGGGCCTCCTGCATTAAAGCGCAGAGTGTCTCCTCGAATCTTCCTTTTAGCAGAATCACTAAGTCATCTGCGTATGCTATTGTGTAGTAGTTGTTATCATTGAGGTGGCTGACCAAGGAGTCTAAGACCATGTTCCATAGTAGTGGTGAGAGCACCCCTCCCTGTGGACAACCTTTTACAACGAAGCCTCTGATGGTTACATCATCTACACTGATTTTGATTGCTCTTTTTGACAGCATGTTATATATCCAGCCATTTATGGTTTGGGGGATATTCTTATTGGAAAGTGCATTTGTTATTTTAGGAAAAGTGGTTCTATCAAATGCGCCTTCTATGTCTATGAATACACCCAGGGTGGACTCCTTATTTTCCAACGATTTCTCGATGCGGCCCGCCACGAGATGAAGAGCTGAATCCGTGGATCTCCCTGGAGTGTATGTATGTTGATTTGGATGCAGTGGATTTCGTGTTATCACCACATCTCTTATGTATCGTTCGCACAGCCTCTCTAAAGTCTTCATTGTAAACGATGTGAGGCTAATGGGTCGATATGCTTTTGGGATGGAATAGTCCATTCTTCCTGGTTTTGGTATGAACACAACTTTGACTTCTCTCCAACCTTTTGGAATATACCTCAGTGCCAGTGAGGATCTGAGGATTCCTACCAGGTGCGGCATTAGTTCATCCAGGCCCCACTGAAGTAGGGCTGGATAAATGCCGTCCGTTCCCGGGGATTTAAAGGGGGAGAAGCCTAAGATGGCCCACCTCAGTCTGTCCACGTCGACGATCTGTCGTGATAAACGCCAGTCATCGTCCGTCGGGTAGTGATTCTCCTCATCCTCCCAGGCCGCCGTATTTGTGGTTCTGGAGTCAGGGAAGTGAGTTGACATCAATAATTGTAGAATTTCCTTTAGGTTGGCAGTTTTAGAGCCATCCTCTCTAGTTAGTATACCGATATGACGGTGGGGATCTTTTGAGAGGGCTTTTTGGAGTCTAGCTGCTTGGGGGAAATCCTATTATCCTTATTATTATAATCTAACCCCTATAGACTTAGAATTAGATACGTTAGAATTTTATTATCTTAATATAACTAATACTATATTTAAGTCAATAAACACAACTTTACATTGAAACAGTCTTGAAAATATCGATAATGGAGTTCGCTACCAATTACAATCAGCACAACGAAAATTTCAAACAATTTATCCTTCACATTGAACCAACGAGGTTTAATTAACGGCATCGGTAGCATCATAAAAGCAATTTCCGGAAATCTTGATCAATAATATGCCGAAAGGTATGATAGAGCCATAGAATCCCTTCAAAATAATGAAAAGAATATTATTTCGAAATTTAATCAACAAATTTCATTAACCACTCACTTGATTGACTAAATTAACTAATAATCAAAAATTAATAGCTAAGGAAGTACAAAAATTAAATATGGTCTTGGAGAACTTAGTTTTCGAATTTGATAAATTTATTCAAATACAAAATGCCCTAAATCAACTAAATATGTCTTTACAATTAATTACACAGTTATTAACGGATTAAGAAAACGCAATATCTTTTGCTTGCATTAACAACCTACATAATATAATGCTTCAATACTACAAAAGGAATCAATTCTTATATATTGATGAAGAGAATTTATTAGAAGATTATGATATTATTTCAACTGATGCTTATTTTTCAACTTACATGGTTGTGTTTATTCTGAATTTTCCAATCCTTCATTCTGAGCCATTTACTCATTAACACTTGTATTCAATCTCAACCACAATTATACCCATTTTACCCTATCTGATAATAGGTACTGAACACTTCCAATATTTGGCTCGCTGACTCCATGTTACAGTTTCAAGTCAAAATACGTTAATTGAAGCAATTATCTCCTCACTTTACATTGGTATCTTCCCATTGTCAACCAAAGTGTCAACTAGCTGTTCAACCAGCAATATTCAAGTTATACATATTGTTTACCTGTTCGAAGTACCGTTGGGATGTGAGTTTCATACACCTGAAGAAAGCAGCTACAACGCCAAAGAAATTACATACGAAGAACCACTCACCCTTCCGAAATCCACATAGTTGCGTACTATCTTCCAGAAAAACCAAGAGCAATTAAATTAGAAAAAATTCATCTAGATTTACTCCAGAGAATTCAAGAAGAACAACTCCTACAACCTATATCTTACGAAGAAAATTGAGCTCCTTAAAAAGGGAGGATTTGAATAAGGAAAATGGACAAGTAACCATCCTGCTCCATTATCAGCTGTTCCTGTAACAGATGCTCAAATACCTCTTACTTTCGATAATGAAGGTCCTAGATTCGTAAAACACCTCGGATTGCAATGGAATCGCAGTTCAGATGTTTTTTCTTATAAATTCACTTCTATTGAATCAAAATGTACGAAGCGTAGTATCCTGTGACAAACAGCTAGAATATTCGACACATTGGGGTACATAGCACCCCTAGCGTTTATGGTAAAATGCATCACTCAATTGCTTTGGTTATCGAAATTGGGCTGGGATGATGAACCCTCTGATGACATTGTTGTACTTTGGGATCGATTTAAATATGAGTTACCCAACATATCTCAAGTTCAGTTACCAAGAATGCTTATTTCCAAGACAGTTATTCGACTAGAAACACACTGTTTCTGCGACGCTAGCACGAAGGGGTATGGTTGTGTAATTTATTTCAGACATATAACTTCTGATAATCAGATTCAAACTCACTTAATTTCTGCAAAATCTCGAACAGCACCTCTTCGAGTAGTTTCATTATCTCGCTTAGAACTTTGTGCAGCATATCTGCTTACAGAGTTATTAAATTTTATTAATAATTCATATGCTTAGGGTTTAACTTTTAACTCTGTGTACGCTTGGTCAGATTCGCAAGTTACTCTTGCGTGGCTTTCTTCTTCACCTCATCAGTGGAAAACGTTTATAGCTAACAGAGTTGCCTTTATTCAAGAGACAATATCTATGTCCTCTTAGAGATATGTTCCTTCTGAAATGAAACCGGCCGACTGTGTTTCTCGTGGTTTAAGTCCATTGCAATTATTCGAACACAAATTGTGGTGGCAGGGTCCCGATTTTCTTTTGCTTTTTTCAGAACATTGGCCCAAACAACCTACGATTCTTGTAGACATATTTCCTGAAATAACTCAGGAAGAAAGGAAAACAACCTTATGTATTTCAGTTGAAACTCCATCCGTTATTGGTGATTTACTCTCAAGATTTTCTTTTCTAAAAAAAATACAGCGAATACTCGCTTACATTTTACGTTTTATTTCAATTATGTGAAAAACCTAACGCATTCATAAGAATATAAGTATAGATTTCTCTGAAATGGATACTGCATTTCAAATCATAATTAAAAACGTTCAAAAGGAATATTTCAAGAATATTATTCGCAATTGCGAACAAGATACTACCCTACCTAAACATTTCAGAAAATTAGAACCATTCATAGATAAGCTAGGTATTGTCAGGGTGGGTGGTAGGTTGAGACAATCATCTCTTTCTTTTGACGCTAAGTATCCTATTTTGTTGCCTAAAAACCATCGGTTTACTGATCTCCTCATAGAACAGATTCATCGGGAGAATCTACATCCTGATTTAAAAACGTTACAAATATTAATGTTACAACATTTTTGGAAAATTTCTCCTTGTAATGCAATTTTTAAATGTATATCCAAATGTATAAAATGTTTTCGGTCTAAACCAAGATCTTACCTACCGTTTATGGCCGATCTTTCCTCACTTCGGGTTTCCCAAATGAAAGCATTTTCCCAAGTTTCACTTGATTATGCTGGACCGTTTTCAATTACGATGGGAAGATATCGAGGGGAAAAGGTGTCTAAAGCATATATATGTTTATTTGTTTGCGGTGCAACCAAGTCTATTCAGCTAGGACTTGTCCAATGATACGTTTCTTGCAAGTTTTCGACGTTTCATAGCCCGTAGAGGTCGAGTGTCCGACATTTATTCGAACCAAGGCACTAATTTGAAAGGCGCTTACAATTAATTATCTTTTTCCGCTCAACAAGCTTCTGAGAAGCTTTCAATCAAATGGCACTTTAACCCACCTGGAGCACCCCATATCAATGGACTTAGTGAAGCAGGTGTAAAATCAGTAAAAACGCACTTGTATCAAGTCATAGTGGACCAACTTATAACTTTCGAAGAGCTTTCTACACTTTTAACTCGTATTGATGCCCTCTCAAATTCACGGCCCTTAACGGCTATTAGCGAAGATCGCAACGATCTTGCACCTTCAACTCCAGGACATTTTCTGACCATGGAGCCCTCATCCTTTCCGGAACCAGATTAATTTCATGTTCCAATTAACCGTTTATCATGATGGCAAATGTTACAAAAAATGCATATCGATTTTTGGAAACGCTGGAGCCAAGACTATTTGCATACGTTACAGCAGCGTAGTAAGTGGACTAAATCAGTCCCACATATAACAACAAATACATTGGTTCTAATAAAAGAGGAACGAAGGTCTCCTCTAAATTGGTCTCTTGGACGTGTAGCGAAGTTACATCATGGAAAAGATGGGGTAAATATACTTGATTAATAATTCACATTTTTCTTCATATTATCAATTTAGTAGAATTCTAAATAGTTTTTTTATTATATGCCTAATTTAATTAAATCGGAAAAATTAAGCTTGTTTTTGGTGGGTGGAATGTTCAATACTCGATAATAATTTTAAATTTCTGTTTCCCAAATTGAAAATGTATATGACATATTTGCAATTTAGAAGTACTGCCACGGCGACGAAGGAGTAAAACAGATGAATACCGACATCGATAGTGTATACGTCGATACAAAAATTTAGTTACGGTCTACGACCTATTAGTTTTAATGATAACACACGGGGCTTTCGCGTTGTGCATCACTCATCTAGACGCAAACAGCAGGAGGGCCCCTTTATAAGAAGAGACCAGGTGAGTAGTAAGTACTGCTATTTTTTCTATACATCCGTCTTCCAATTTACAGTCTATTTGTATACGTTTCCCAGAAACTCTGGTGTTTCATACGAAACAGGCACAATAAAAATATTTCTGATCAATTTTTATCTGGTTTTTGAAACTTCTGTTGACGAGCAGGACCCTTATGATACAGATGAGCAATCCGATTATATACGGTCAAGTTCAGAAAGTGGAATCAATGACACTAACTTGCCAACCCCCAGGCAAAGTAGTAGAAAACGTATTAAAATAGAGAATGCGTGGAAAGCAAACCAGAGAAAAGAGGGAAGATGTCTGGTGAATCCTACAAAAATGTTGAGGGAGTCTTAATTCTAGAAAAAAAAATGGAAAACTCACATTACGAATGCAGTTATCAATGAAATGAAAAAATTAGTTCCGATCAGCGTAAAGTAATTTTCGAAAACTTCTACCGTTTGAGTAGCTTATATTTGCAAAGCACATATTTGTTTGAACAAATAAGTATTATACCAAAAATGAGAAGTTAAACAAACAATGGAAGTAGCCGCCGAACTTTAAATCGAATTTATAATTTTCCAAATGCTGAAAAAAAACATTAAAATTTGTAAACAATTTTTTAAAGACACTCTGCAAATTTCGGTTGGCCGTTTAACTAGGGTCTTCTAAAGCAATACAGAAGCAGTACCACCTAAGGATAAAAGAGGAAGACATCGTCCAAGAAATAAGACATCAGATATTAAAATAGAAGAGGTAAAACCAGTTACAAATCTTAGTGTTTCAAATGAAACTCACGGTTTCTAGTAAATTCCACAATATAATAAAAGTTATTGAAAATTCTAAAAGATTGACAATTGTTTCGATAAATCAATATCATCGTCAGAATGACAGAAGTTACATTTTATTTGATGCCTACCTGATGTTTAGTAAATACTTTTGGCTACACCAAGAAGTGACCTAACTTGTGATTGACTTAATATATGTTTATAGAAGAAAGAAGAAGATGTGATATTACAAATATTGAAGCATAGATATTATTAGGCCTATGGTGATATCCTGGATATCATTTTTCCAATTAAGATCAGTATAACTGTGCAATGATATAGAAAACCAGGAAAACTATATCTGCTGATCATTACAATTATCACTTAAGAAGACAGTTTATTAGTGGAGAACTCCCTAGACTTAACTAGATCAGCAGATATAGTTTTCCTGGTTTTCTATATCATTGCACAGTCATACTGATCTTAATTGGAAAAATGATATCCAGGATATCACCATAGGGCTAATAATATCTAAGCTTCTTTTTTCTATAAACATATATTAAGTCAATCACAAGTTAGGTCACTTCTTGGTCTAGCCAAAAATATCTACTAAACATCAGGTAGGCATCAAATAAAATGTAACTTCTGTCATTCTGACGATGATATTGATTTATCGAAACAATTGTCAATTTTTTAAAATTTTCAATCTTTTATTATATTGTGGAATTAACTAGAAACCGTGAGCTTCATTTAAAACACTAATATGAGCAGATTCCACGAAGTAAGGGTCGAGACAGTTAACTTCATTCAAAAATCTTCGAGTGAAGATTTGACCCGACTGTACCAGAACTTACTACAAAAACGTTACAAAACATCACAAAGAACTTGGTTTAACCAGGAATGCCTTAGGAAAAAGGTAATACCAAATTATGTGAATATAAAATGTCACACTAAAACACCACAAGCACAAAAAGCTATAAAATGTGCTCAACGAGTTTGGATAAAGGGAGAATGTAAGAAATGGTTCAAAGCTAGAGACTCCTTAGATAACTACATAAAAGTTGTACATTCAGAACTAACATTCCAATTACATCCAGTAGAGTTTAACTGTTTGGATGAAAAAATTAGAGAAAGTATCAGCACGATGAAACATAAGAAATTTAGGAACCAGGAAAAGAAGCTACAGAATCTTGAACACACACAAACATAAAATTCAATACTCAAAACATCATGAAACTTTAAGTACCTACATACCAACACACTTTGCACCACGATTTGAAAACACTAATTTTACAGATAGTGAAATAGAATTTTTGAATGAAGTTTTAAAGTACAGCATACCACCAAAATTTACGAATAATATAAAACAAATTATAGCTACAGACTCAGAAATAGCTTTAAAATCTAATTCAAATAATTTTCTTTATGAGTAATTAAAAATTGCCAATTTGATCAAAAATATTGAACCTTCAAAAGTTAAACGTCAAACAAAAAATGACATTACAGTTTTAAATGCAATAAAAAAGAAAATAGAAGATAACATAACAGTTACAAAATCTGATAAGGGGAACAGAACTGTCCTTTTGACGACTGAAAATTACAATTCCAAAATATATAACTTTATAGAATCTAGCGATGTAAAAGTTCTTGAAGCAGACTCAACGAAAAAGTTTTCTAATAATGTAAGGGATATTGTTAATAATTCAAATTATCTTTTAAGTGATTACGAATAGATGTCTATCATACATAAGAATCCTCATTGTCCACAATTATATGGAACCGTTGAATTACATAAAATAACGAAACCAATTAGACATGTAGTTTCTTATGTTGATGCTCCTAATAATATATTGGCAAAAAGGCTCAACAATATACTCAATAGTTACGGATATGAATCTCAGTACTCAATTAGAAATTCAATAGAACTAATCAAGAAGTTGAAAGCAATCCACTTGCAAGATAACTATAAACTCATTTCGTTCGATGTAACTTATATGTTTACTAAAATTCCTCCTAAACAATATACTTGTAAGAAAATTACTAGAAGATAAAAATATTAATCCAGGAATAATATCAGATATACTTAATTTATTTGATGTATGCTCTAATCAGAATTATTTCACTTTTGACAATAAGATATATTTTCAAAATGAAGGTTTACCAATGGGAAGCCCTATTTCACCTATTCTAGCTAACATTTTTATCGACAATTTAGAAAGAAAGATCTTTGAAAGTAATATTTCGAAAAATATTTTATTTTGGTATAGATATGCAGATGACATGTTTTATGGGTAGTGAACGACAATTAGATGTATTTTTCAACCACATCAATAATTTACACCCAAAAAATAAATTTACATTAGAAATTGAAGAAAATAGCTCAATTAATTTTCTTGATTTAAAAATTCAAAGAGTTAATAATGTACTTGATTATTCAATTTTCCGAAAACCAACACAGACTGATGTGACAATTCCAATCACCCTATGTCACACATACTGGCGGCATATAATTCAATGATACACACAGCTTTTTCAGTTCCTATGAACAAATGTAATTTTGATAGAGTGATACAATTAGACAAATAGCAAGATGCAACGGTTATCCATTAAATATGATAAATAAGCTAATTAGTAAAAAAGAGGAAAAAGTGGCATTACAACTAATATTTTCTAAACAAGCTGATGAAATATAAAGTTATGAAACCATCACATATGCAGGAAGTATTTCTAATAATATTTCAAAGATAATATCTTCAGCAACGAATACAACAATTTCTCTTAAAACAGAAAGTAACGTTAGTACAAAATTGTTAAATGTAAAAACCAAAATACCACTAGTCAGGTATATATATATATATATATATATATATATATATATATATATATACTCAAATATTCAGAATTTTATGCTGTTTATTTGGGTCAGACCCTTAGGAATTTTGAAATCCGATACAGTGAACACTTACGAGCATACAGGTTGAAACAACCAGATAAATCCCACTACGCAAAACATCTACTTGACACCAATCATTCATTGACACCTAACACAAAACTAGAAGTGCTGCATATTTGTGAACAGAAACAAGAACTGGATTTCCTCGAAGAATTGGAAATTAAAAGACATTTAAGAAACCCACAATATGAAGTTGTCAATGAACAGTTAAATCTAGGGAGTTCTCCACTAATAAACTGTCTTCTTAACTGATAATTGTAAAGATCAGCAGATATAGTTTTCCTGGTTTTCTATATCATTGCACAGCTATACTGATCTTAATTGGTAAAATGATTTCCAGGATATCACCATAGGGCTAATATTATCTAAGCTTCAATATTTGTATATCACATCTTCTTCTTATTTCTATAAACATATATTAAGTCAATCACAAGTTAGGTCACTTCTTGGTCTAGCCAATAATAAAATCAAATAAAATGTAACTTCTGCCATTCTGACGATGATATTGATTTATCGAAACAATTGTCAATTTTTTAGAATTTTCAATAACTTTTATTATATTGTGGACTCAACTAGAAACCGTGAGTTTCATTTAAAACACTAATATGAGCAGATTCCACGAAGTAAGGGTCGAGACAGTTAATTTCATTTACAAATCATTTCCCAGTTTATGAATCGCATTATACAAAGAAGATAAGATTTGGCACTTCACCTAAACATCAACATCTCATACAAACTTAACAAGGAAAATGTAGAATCACCTGTTAGTACTTACGAAACACATTTAATACATGTTTCATTCTCCATTTTCATTCGCCAATATCAGACAGCTGCAGAAGATGTGACGAATTTGGAAACAAAATAAAAGTAATAGTGTTTTAATTGAAACTCACGGTTTATAGTTAATTCCACAATATAATGAAAGTTATTGAAAATTCTAAAAAATTGACAAATAAAAGTAGATGAAGCGAAAAAAAATTGGAAACAGAAACAGAGTTGCATCAAAGAAAGGCAAATATTTAGCAAGACAAGAGATGGAAAGTGATCGGCAGAAACCTATGCTTGGTACAGACACTGCTGTTATAGCATTTGGTTCAATGAAAACTCTACCCACTCCCGTTGTATCTACTGGAATAACTTATTATAAACGGCAGCTCTGGACCTATTGCCTGGGTTTTCTTACCATTGAGAAACTTCGGTTTAATAAGTACCTTATGTTAAATTTTTCTTAGGTATCCATGATCTTCTAACAAATACAGCAACTATGTATGTGTGGAATAAATCCATTGCTTCAAGAGAACCGCAAGAAATAGCATTACATGAAAAAAAATTTGACCAAAAAAAAGTTATCATGTACAGTGACCAGTGTGGTGGACAAAACAGAAATGTGGAAATGGCGCTGGTTTGTGATTCTATCACAACTTCAAAAGATTTTGCTGTTGAAGAAATAAACCATAAGTTACTTGTCTCAGGTCATTCTTGTTAAGCGTGTAACCAAGATTTTGGGGCCATGGAAAAGGAAAAAAAAACTTCATCCTGATGATTATATTCCGGATCACAGGGTAACCGTATTTGAGTCTGCACGGAAAAAACAACCTTTTAATGTTTTGAAGATGACAAAAAACTATTTTTTTTAACAAGAAACCTAGAAAAAAGCATTCCTAACCGGAAAATGACCGAAGAGGGCATGAAAGTGGAATGAAAATTCAGTGGTTAACCCGTAATTTGATTTTGTATCCTTTACGATACGTAACGTTCAAATAATAAATTTGTCTATATATGTAATTTGTTGACCGACGACTGTGCGCTAATTGTGTTGCCTATTCATCCCATAATCCCATAAAACTTATAGTGCTACCATCTGTTAGTAAATCTTTCAAGATTTCATCATTGTTTATAACATTATGGTGGCCGAGTGATTGCCGTATGTGAAAGCGCTGGTAAGTATTATTTATTTGTATTGTAAATATTAGTATTTGCTTTTGACAGAGCATGGGAAATGTTAACATAAACATGTGTTTTGATCGTGCAAATATAAATAATTAGTTGTAAATACCCTATAGTTACAAAATCAAGACTTCTAAAAGATGTATCCTATAGTCTACTTTGCCAAATAAAGAGCAAGGTGGATATTTTTTGTTGTATATCCTAGAATCTACTTTGCCAACTAACCATAGATGGGGAGCCTTTTTGTTGTGAATCCTATATTCTACTTTGGCAAAGAAACAGCAAGTTGGATATTCAGTCATTTGAATTACATTTGTTATATATCCTAAACTTTATTTCCCAATTATAAATAAAATTTTTGTTGATAAATCCTAAAATTTAGTTACTTAGTAGAGTAAGTAGACTATTTTCGTTGTTTCAGTTACATATAAATACAATGTCATCACGAACCGAAAAAATGTTTGCATTACTTCCACCACGTTCGTCCGACATGGATGATTCTAGTGATGAGGAAAATGTAAATGATACTAACATATACAACATTCAAAATGACGACGGAAATGAAAGCTCTGAAGTCGATAGCTTGCCTCCTGAAGTACAATATATTTTTAATCACCTGTCTGAAACAGATTCAAACCTCAAACAGCCACAGATCAATCTGTTTGTACTACACCTAAATATGTTTGTAGTACGTCAAAGTCTGTTCTGAGTCCTCTTAAAACAAGATCACATCTAGTATCTCGACCAACTGAAAGAGGACCACGAAAATACTGACATCCAATCTACAAAGAAGCGATAAAGAAATCTGCTGGAACGAAAGAATTCAGTTGAGTACAACTGGTCCTAAGAAGAATTGGAATATCCTGTAAACATTCCCGAAAACAACGTTGGGCTTGTGGATACATTGAAGCCGCCATTTGAATATGTTGAAATATTTTTTTCGGACGATTTATATGATCTGATTGAGAATACCAACCTTTACTCCGTTCAGCAAACAGGAAAGTCGAACAACGTTAGTAAGAATGATATAAGGGACTTCGTAACCATACACATTTTGATGGGTATAGTAGATTTGGATTATTGGAGTACAAACATGAGATATGATAAAATTGCAGAAATAATGCCTCTCAAGAAATCAAGAGATATCAGTAAATTCGCAGATATATTCATTTCGCAAACAACGATCACATAAACAACGACCAATACTATCGGGTTCACCCTGTTTTAGATATAGTGAGAAGAAATTGTTGTACGATAGAAGAAGAACGACGGGAGATTATCGACGAAATGATATAAAGGGAAAAAAGCAATACATAAAGTCCAAACCAAAAAAATGGGGATTCAAAATATTTGTCGCTGATATTTCTGGATTCGTGTACGATTTTATCGTTCATGGAGGTGATGATACTTTTAGGCAACACACATTTACGGAGAAAGAAGAATCCTTAGGATTCGTAGGGGCTAAAGTTGTGCTTGTCCTAACGCAATCAATGAAATCCCCTGCTATGTCCGTTATCTACGTCGATAATTTCTTTTTAAAGTTTTGATTTGTTTTACATTCTCCGACAAGACTATCGAATTTTAACACTAGGAACTATGAGAAACGATCGATTGAAAAATTGCATTTTGGAAGATGGTAAGTCTCTAAAGAAAAAAGGAAGAGGGGCGTGTTGTTCTGAAAGTGACAACGCTAATAAAATTGATGCTGTGAAATGGTTTGACAACAAACCTGTTATCCTAGCTAGTACGTATGTATCTGGCACACCTGTCGAAACAATCAAAAGATTTGATAAACGCCAGCGTGCAAAAATTGATATCCCTTGTCAATCCCTTATAAAACACTATTATACTCACATGGGAGGAGTAGATCTAATAGACATGTTGGTAAGCCTTTACAGAACACCCCTGAAAACTCTTCGCTGGTATCTCTCCATATTTGCACAAATGTTGGATATTTGTATAAATAACGCGTGGCTTCTCTATCAAATGGAGAAATGTATTTTAGAAAACAGGTCAAAAGAATATTCTCCAAAATACTTTCGACAATGTATAGCAGAGGCTTTAATACAAAGCAAGGTAGGTAAACGTTTGCGATGCAAAACGAAGATTATAAAAAAATTAAGAAGCCCGTTCTACCAAGACCTTCTGAGGAAATACGGTGTGATAAAGTCGATCATTTTCCAATTTATGGTACCAAGGGCAGGCATTGTAAACCAGGAGAGACACACTGGTCATGTTCGAAATGTGTTCTTAGGTTGTGTTTAGTGAAGGACAGAAATTGTTCCTTTTTGTTTCATATTAGCACATAAAGATTACAAGCAGTCATTTACTATTTATAGCTGTAGAAAATGCCCTTCTGTTATGTTTTATGTACAACTGCATCCCGGTTACTACTAAATATCATAATTGTTCCTTCCTTCTTGTTTTTTGTTCTGTGGTAGAACCTTATTAATGTTGTTTGTCACTATTCGGATCTCTGGCTAAGGGAAACGTCATCACACAGCGTTAAAGTGAACTTCTTTAGATGTGTGATTAGATTGGATTACATGCATGTGTACCACTGTTTTATTTGTTTTGGTAATTGTTTTTCGTATTTTATGTTCGATTTTAAGTATTAAGTTTAATCTAAGAATTTTTATATTTCTTAATAAAAAAGTGTGACAAAAGTCGTCAATATTGATCAGTACCACACTGCAAATGGTATGACGTACTATTGAGTTTCCATTGATTCCCCGAGAGTGGAAAGTTTAGAGTACAAATAAAAAATAAAAACGGTAGATGTAAGAAAAGCTTGGCAAAATGAATTAAGAATTGGAAAACCTATATCGAAATATATGTTTAAACCGTATGCTGCGGCGGATCTCATATTACATGTTATATAAAACTGGTGAATATTGGGGAATTACAGCAAGAAAAAAGGAATAAAGTGTACTCTCAACGGAAAATTTCCAAGCTTTCGAGGATGATTGTCCTCATCAACAGGAAGACTGAAATGAAAAAACCGCTATTAGATACTGTAGTTATCAAAAAAGATACAAAAGGAGACGGATTCACAACAGGTATGTACTAACCTCCGAGTTGAGGTTAGATTCCAATATGTTATATAGAATTAAACTACAGATAATTAAAATATGAGCTAGTTAAACCCACGATGGTTCACATCAAACAATCACATTAAAACTGACTAAAGAAGCCAACATCTAACACCATTTTGCAGTCCTAACGAAAACGAGTGCTTTTTTGTTGAGAGCCGGCCAGGAAATTATATCGTTTTCCCTCTTAAACGAACGAATTAGTTGACAGAGCAATGCTGCCAACTGAAACAAGGTGAATTGAGATCAGATTATGTACTCATTATGAAAATGGCCTCTGATGTATTAGTTATAGTTTAAGATGGAATAGGAGAATGTAGGGGGGTGAATCTTCCATTCACGAGAAAGAGGAAGAGGAAATAATCTATTTCCCGAAAGTGAGAGGTTTATAAACATAGACCTACACTGTGGAGGACATTGAGACTTAGCCACCAGCTAAGCAAAAAATATAAATAACGAATATAATAATAATATTAATAAAGTAATCATTAAAGTAATAATTATGTAAAATATATGTATTGATGGGTGTATCTACCAACACCAATACACCCAGCTTATTGAAGTTGTTAATATGTTAAGTCTCTGCAATTAGGGTGGTGTCAAGAGGGGTAACATGACTGCCACCTGTGACAGGTAAGTTTTCGTTGAAATCCAAGGACAAAGGAAAGGAGTAAATCTCACTCAAGTGATCTATGTCTGTCTTTGTGCTAATGATATTATTAAATTGTGAAATTAAAGCCATTTCTAAGAATGATCTCTTAGTTTTGATTGACTCTGTTGCCAACACCTTTACAGCTTCGAAATCCATATGATGGACCAGAGAATGAACGTAATTTGCTAACGCGCACCGTTCAGGGTGTAATCTGCAATCGCTCTTATGTGAGACAATACGGCTTGACAGGGACCTCAGAGTCTGACCAACGTATTGTTTATTACAGTCTCTACATGGAATGCTGTACACAACATTAGTAAGCGAAGTCAACGGACTTTTATCTTTCACTCTAGTGAAAATTGATCTCATTGTTACTGCTGTTTTGTTAGCAATTTTGAAGTTACCATATGTCCGGAACAATCTGGTAAGTCTCGGAGTTATGTCCCTTATGTATGGAATAGAAGCGAAAACTGGGCGAGCAAGGATCGTACCAGAGCCAACATCCATTTGGGCCACATTCGGATGGCTATCATCAGTCAGCAAGTCCACGGTATTCGATGTACTGAATAATAATTTATTGAGTGGCTGAGACTCAATGTCCTCCACAGTGTATGTCTATAAACCTCTAACTTTCGGGAAATAGACTATTTCCTCTCCTTCTTTCTCATGAATGGAAGGTTCACCCCCTCTACATTCTTCTATTCCATTTTCATAATGGGTACATAATCTGATCTCAATCCACCATGTTTTAGTTGGCAGCATTGCTCTGTCAACTGATACGTCCGTTTTAGAGGGAAAACGATATCATTTCCTGGCCGGCTCTCAACAAAAAAGCACTCGTTTTCGTTAGGTCCGCAAAATGGTGTTAAATATTGGCTTTTTTAGTCAGTTTTCATGTGAATGTTGGATGTGAACCATCGTGGGTTTAACTAGCTCATATTTTAATTATCCGTAGTTTAATTCTATATAACATAATGGAATCTAACCTCAACTCGGAGGTAAGTACACACATGTTGTGAATACGTCTCCTTTTGTATCTTTTTTTTTGGTAACTACAGTATCTTATTGCTGTTTTTTTCATTTTAGTCTCCTTGATGATGAGGAAAATCATACTCGAAAGCTTGGAAATTTTCCGTTAAGAGTACACTTTATTCTTTTTTTTTTGCTGCAATTCCCTAATATTCATATATATATATATATATATATATATATATATATATATATATATATATGTAATAAACAATACTTTGTATAATGTTATTATTTTAATTTAATTTAGATATATATTATATTTATTTAAATTTTATTTCGTGTGTGGCTAGCTCAGTTATTAATTAATTATACGATATTCGGGAGCATGAGATTCATTCTACCCTTCGAGTTCTGGCTTTATTTGATTTATTATGCTTACGTGAATAAAAAGAAACACAGTACTTTCAATGATTTAATTTTTCAAAAGAAAATTTTATTTAAATATTTATAAAACATAAAACACAATTATTAAGGTAATTTCTTTATATTTATTGTTACTCTTTTTAATTATTATAAACAAATGATTTAATATATTATGACTATATGAATTTTTATTTATGATGGTGGTTTTTGAATGTGTTTTTCATTAACATAGTTTCAATCCATTTTAAATAATAAGCAAAATATTCTCAAACAGCTGATGTTCTTTAATATATAAGGTATATGGTTCTATATATATATATATATATATTATTTAAATAAACAATTACATTTTTATTTTATAGATTTTATTATTACATATGTTATATTTTTAGATTAGATATTTATTTGTTCTATTTATTTGTTTGGCTAGCTCAGTTCTTTTCATTTGGGAGCATGAGATTCATTTTACTCTTTGGGTTCCAGCATATATTATTTTACTAAGTAAAATAAAACACATTAATTGCTAATATTTTAATTTATCAAAGAAATTTTATTTCAAAATTAGATATTTGATACGCCTATGGAATAATAAAAGCACAGTACATCAAACCATTCTATGCGCATGCTCATATAAGCGAAATAACACGAACAAAGACAAACGTTCGTGTTATAATATAGACACCTGCCAACTTGTATGGATATTATTTACATCAGAATTGTTTCCTTTATGATAAGAATGGTGATGGTGAATATAATAAAAGGATTTATGTGTAAAATCTATTAAATTATTACATAAATGTCTTTCCTGTTTTAGTTCGATCGATATACGAGTATATGCAAATGTACATACTTTATAATTGGGAATTATCACTGAATTTAGAATTCGATTGTTATTATTGGCCAATAATATTAAAAACACACTGACCTGGAGTCTGTAGTTTGGATATTACCACATCTGGTAACAGGAACAAGCCGACTGGAAACAACGCTTCCCAATTTCTGGAGATAATCGGGAATAACTGGCTATAGACAATTGTAAGTATTTGGTGTATGTTTTCTCTAACCAATTTTTAACTTTCACTGGCATATTACTAAAATTTACTTAAATTTTGTTCCAAACTAACATAGCCTTGTTCTCCACTCCCGACGCCACGCTCTCCTCTCTCAGCTTCCTTCCGATTGTCGATTTTTTTATTAACAAGCTACATGTTTCAAAGCTCACTGTACAATCAAAATTTGGTTTCATTTCCACTTAAACAAAATTGTCCTGTCTCAACAAAAAATGTTTTTTTTTTCTGAGATATAAAGTTCTACTCACTTTACTTCAATTTTAAAGTTTCAGGAAAACAAATGGTTATAAATTTACCTTCAAAAAAATCTTTTCTTATTTCAATATATACAGAATTTGAATAAAATAAGTCTTTGACATGTGATGAAATTCATGGTTAATACACTGAAAATACAATATGAATGAAAATTTTTCTACATGTAATAAATTTGAAATGATATCTAAAATTTATGACACAATTCCTTTGATATAATATATATCTTGGTTTTTAATTTCAAACTAAACAAATTTTATAATTTTGATATTTATATATCACCATCTTATTATCAATTTCCCTTTTCTGCTAACATATAGAAAATGATACAAAAGTTTGACATATCATCAGAGTTATGTCATCTTGGATTTATATATATTTATTTTTCCAATTCATTATAACAAATAATGATTATTAATCTCCATCTTATAGTTGTGTTAACTATGATTACTAATGCTTGTTTGTTTTCAGATAAACATCTGATTCCCTAGTGACAAAAAATACCGATTTTAGGCAGATACAATGTTTTCTTCCATACTCGATATAAGTTTTTCATACTTTCAGAAAATTAAGATAATTTCTCTATATTTTATTGTTATTCTTTTTATTATATCAAACAAATGATTTTGTAATATAATTTTTTATGAGTTTTGATTCTGACTGTGGTTTTTTTATGTATCCTTTCATTAATGAAATTTCAATTCATTCAAATACTAAATTAAAATATACTCAAGATATGTGGTTCAATATATATATATATATATATATATATATATATATATATATATATATATAGAAAATTCGAGTTTTTTTCTTGGACCTATATATATATAGAGAGAGAGAGAGAGAGGGGGGTAGAGAGAGGATAGTCTTTGCCGACTAATTAAGTATAAAACCAGAAATATGGTGGTGACGGCAAGGTGATTAAAGGAAACTCTTCTTACTATTTCTCTTCCAAGCTTTCGGAAAGTTTTATTTCCATTATCAAGGATTAGTAAATTGAGATTGATATAATTGTAATTATAAATTGGTAAATATACCGATATTTAAAAAAAATTTGTTTCATATATCATTTTGACGGATATTTGAATATAAGCATTCTCTTTATATGCTAAAATTTTTTGAAAACAAGAGAAGAAAATAGGTTATTTTTGTAATATACGGTTAATAGAGATTGGAATATTCTTCTTCAACTTCAAATTATTATATATATCATGTTAATTACTTCATATATATTCAAAATTATAATAAAAGATTACAACAAATTCAATTCATATAAAATTATTTAAAATATTAAAATCATTTACCTAAAATAAATATATATGAGAAAGATAACATCTGATCTCTACGTTTAACAACATTAAGAGAAAAGTTTTGAATTTAATGAGAATATTGTCTAAGAAAAGTCTCTTAATCATAAATAAACGAAGATATAATGCAAAAAAGGTATAAAACACTATACCACGCTATTAAAACCACATAAACAAACAATTTTATCACATCTACAGTAGTTTCGACTTGAGGATTAGGTAGCGTTGCGATCTTAATCTCGGATCTCAATCTCTTTTCAACATTATATAACAACATTCGTAAAAACTGTTTTGATTGCATTTGAAAGAAGAAATTAATAAAAAGAAGTAGGTGAGACAAGCTGAAGTAACCTCAAACCAAATCAAAGACAAATAACCTGAAATTGTCATCTCACCTTATTTAAACCAAACAATTTAATAAATAAAGGGCGGATGTAAAATCTTCTATTCATTAGAGAGGTTTTAGATTATGCTGACTTCGAATCCATCTATACCTAAACTCAAACAAATATCGTTCGTCTGAAAACGAGCGGACGGACACCAGAGACTTTGATTTTTCGTCGACTTTGTCGCCTCATGTTTAGAATTCTAAGGAACTCCAATCACTTAAAATATTAAGTTGATATCAATCAGAATATAATTTGACAAACTCAGTTTCTTCTAAAGGTAGATATGTGGGGAGTTTTCGTATTTATGTTTATTGAGATTCATTTTTGACACTTTTCGGTTTGAATAATTTTTAAAAGTATATGGACCTTTTCTCATAGTATGTTTCATCCTAGTTTAATTATGTGTCTTTGATAGAACCTTTATAATGGAAAAAATGAGAAAACCGATTAATCATGGTATAGTTTAGCCATAGAATTCTAGTTAGATCATTTTAATTGCCAATTCTGTAGTTTAGCAGCTTCCAGTTTGAAACCTTCATATTAAAATACAGGGGGAAATATATCTTGTTCAATTTAATGCTTCGAAATAAGTAGTTTGATACTAAAGGAAGGCGTATTTAAAGTGTAATATGAGCACTTTCCGAAAGGATCAAAATGTTCCTTTCGGTTAATTTGATATAATCAAATTGGGGTTTAACCTGTTTTGGTAAATCAAATAGCTTTTACCGGAAAAAAAATACATGGTTATAAATTTGATAACAATTCTGGTGAATATTATCATGAAGCGTACACAAGAAGTCTATAAGTTTCAAATATATTGGAAGAGGTGTATTTAGGAAATCATAGTTTCATGAAATCAATATAATCTTAAAAAAATATGCAAGTATAACAGATATTTATAATTTATTATGCTTGCTGCTATCCATACTTTGAATACAAAACTCAATGTGATAATCGAAAATTGTTACCGTGACAAAAATTACATGGAATCATGCCAGTTAAGACATTTCTGATATCAGTTTAGTCACTGATGAGCCTACACATATTTTATAATGGAACGAACGAACAGAAAACTTATCTTAATTGCTGAGAATACTACATGAGACTCATGGTGAATTAAGACGTACGCTTGAATCTATATCTATTTTATTGTAATGTTTTTCTTATTTAGTTGAACAGTAAACGGGTGGGATAAACTTTAAACACCGTATGGCTACTTACGAATTTATTTAAACACTAAACTACTCACTTAACTATTCACTTAAATTAAATTTATATACACACAACCTTAATTATTAATTTTTATAATCACTTTACTGTTCGCTATTTCGGTGTATTCTTCTTTATCTGTCGAGATCACGTTATCAACTAAACTGTACTTCTCCGCTGGTCGGTCCTTTATATATATTAGTGCTTTTTTTTACTAGATTATTCTAGATTGCGGCTCACACAGAAACATTTGGCTCTCGCATTTTCTAGATAAGACTGGTCACAATCATAATGTCTAGATAAGATAGTCACAATCGTAAACAATTCTAAGAAATCCCCGCGCATCCGCCATAATTTTAAGTTCCATACATGGCTTAGGCAGAGTCGGATTCAGGGACTATACCAGTGTGCTGTTTCGTAACAGTATGCTGGATTAGGGAGAAGATATGCCTTTCTATGAATGTACTATTTCGGAAAGGACCTACTTTGAAGACGAAATAATGAATTTGGACTGATAACACATATTTTGTGCTTCTCTGCTTTTTATTGGTCATGTCCCGAAAGTTTTTTCTATGAATTCATATTTTGTCAGATTATTAGTGAAGCATGTCATTCTGTGGCCTCAGTAGAAAATTCTTTTCACTTATTTTGGAATTTTGACTATTGATTTGTTAACAATTAGTTGACATCTTATGAAATAATTTAAAAGACAAATAATTAGTATTGCTGCTGAAGGAAGAATTCTAATATGGAATGAGAGCAAAGGGACAATAATAATACTGAATGTAATACTGAATTAATAACATAAAACAAACATGCTAATAACAGTTTTTGAGATACTGATATTGAAATAAAAAAAGACGTCGTTACTAAAAACCTAATGTTGTGTTGGAGCTTAAGTCTTCTAAAATAATACATTAATGAATATTCATGTACAAATCCATATTTATACGAGTTCTGGATCGGATGTGAATTTGTAAGAATGTGCACGGAAACTTATAATTAGCGCACTGTTTTTCCAAATTTCAGTTGTAGTTAAATAAAAAACAAAACACTTTTATTACACAATTCACACTTATTATAAATTGTACAATGTTTCTTTATGGCTGAGAAAATTTGCTACTTAATCATTACTCGTTTACTAATCGAGACATCGAGAGAAAGAATTGTGAAATATTATTGAGAATGTGTAGCTCAAATAGAGAAACTCACGCGATACACAGAGAAAGAGAAACGTGGGGAAAATAGATTAAGTTACAAGAATTACTTCAGTAAACTACTGAGATACAACTTGAGCATGATTCAAAGCTGGAGCTGAACCCATCCACTTCAAGAAACATTCACGACTTGGTAGCGTAGAGTGAGGAGGAAGACTTGCAGATGGAATTTAGTCCACAAAATTACTTTTTTCAAATATCACTTTGGGCTAGGCCCCTATTTCTTTATTGGCCTTCCCTGTAAGTTATTCTTCTTCCCAAAGTGCCTATTTGCTCCCGATGTTGGCTATCATGTTGGCTATTCGAACTCTGTTAACAGCAGCTCGGAATAGTTGAGTGGTTGATATGTTGAACCACGTTCTTAAATTTTTCAACCACGGTTTTCTCCTTCTTCCCATTACTCTAGCTCCCCATACCTTGCCTTAGAGAATCTTCTGTAAAAGGGTATATCGGCTCTCATTATATGTTCAAGATATTGTAGCTTTCAGGTATTGACTGTGATTAGGACTTAATTTTCCTCTCCCATCCTTCTCATTACTTCCATGCTGGTTATTTTCTCTGTCCAAGGGCCTTCGTAAGCGTCCATGATTGGACCCCATAGAAAAGGATCGAAAACACGTAACATCGTAGTAGGCGAATTTTCGTTGACAGCTGTAAGTCGTGACTGGTAAAGACTTCCTTCATCCTCATGATTGCTGTTCTGGCTTTTTCAATACGCGTTCTGATCTCCACATAATGGTCCCAGTCATCATTTGTGTTCGTGCCGAAGTATGCGTATTTGTTGACTATTTCTAAAGTTCACCAACAAAGTACCGCGGGTGTTTTGGTTGTTACTGATTATCATGAACTTTGTCTTGTTCGTGTTTATTTCCAAACCATATTGTCGACTGTATGCTGTTACACTGTTCATTAGGACTTGTAAGAAAGCTAGGTTGTCCGCAAAAATAACGGTATCATCTGCATACCTTATATTATTCAGTCGTTCTCCATTCAGTAGGATTCCAGGTTCAATGTTCCCTGGAAATGTATTCCGAGTACAGGTTGAAAATTACAGGAGATAGTATGCATCCCTATCATACACCACGAAATATTTGTATCTCTTCTGTTGTCTCTTTGTCTACACTGATACAAGCCCTCTGATTCCAATAGAGATTTCTGATAATTTGAGGTCCTTCCCGACAAGGCCAGCTTTTTGCAGAACTTCCATCATTTGCGTGTGTCGTACTTTTTCAAGCGCCTTCCTATAATTTATAAGACATGCGTAGACATCGCAGTTGACATTCCTGAATCGCTGAAACAGCAATAGGGCCGAAAATAGAGCTTCCCTAGTGCCCACAGCACTTCTAAAGCCGAATTGAGTCTCAGACATCTGTTCCTCACACAATTTAAATATACTATTGTGAATTATCTTCAGGAAAATCTTTAGCAGATGACTCATCAAGCTTATTGTTCGAAACTTGCTACATTTCCTAGTATTAGGCTTCTTGGGTAGAGTAATGAATTCAGACCTCAGCCATTCCGTGGGTATGAAGCCCGTATCATAGATCACATTGAACACTTTTGTAAGTCACTTTAGATTCTTTCCTTCGATCAGCTTTAATATTTCAGCAGGAATCCCGTCGGGACCCAAGGCCTTTTGATCTTTTGCATTTTTAAACGCTGCCTGCACTTCTACCGCTAAGATTGGAGGTCCATCTGTTTCACCGATATTGGGTGGCACCGTTCTCACGTCGTCAAACAGTTGTTAAATGTATTCTTCCCAGGTTTGCTTAATGTCCGACTTCTGTACTATAACTCGGCCTTGGTTATCCTTAAGTACAATAACTGTTCTTCTCTTCACTGTTTCCGCCATTTCCTTTACCTTCTTGTACATATTAAAGATATCACATTTAGTTTGACATTCTTCGTTTTCCATACATTTTTCAAATTTCTCTTCTTCTTTGTCTGTCCTTATTTTCGCCCTTATTTCTTTCTGAATGTTCATGTATTCTCTTTTATTATTTTCATACAATCTCCTCTTTTCCATCACTTCTAAGATCTCATCCGTCATCCAAGATTTCTTCATCTGTATGTTAGGCTTCAAGTACTTTTCTTGGACTTTATGTACACTTTCTTGAAGTATCTTAAGGTCTTTTTCTTCATCTCGCTTTTTACCAAATTGCTTGTAGCTGTGTCTTTCAGTTTTCTGTAGTCGTATTTCTCTACACGTTTTTCTTCGACCTTCTTCAACCTGCTTCCCATTCTTCTTATCAACTGGTCATGATCCGCCTGTCATCTGCTCCTGGATAGGTTTTTATGTTTTTGATGCTGTTTCTAGATCTCTTATTAATGAGTACAAAGTCTATCTGATTCCTAGTTCTTCCATCATTCGATTTCCACGTGTACAATCTTCTAGGATGATGTAATTAACTTTCCCGATCCTTACTTCGTGTAATCTGCTCATATTAGTGCTTTAAATGAAACTCGCGGTTTCTAGTTAATTCCACAATATAATAAAAGTTATTGAAAATTCCTCAAAAATTGACAATTGTTTCGATAAATCAATATCATCGTCAGAATGACAGAAGTTACATTTTATTTGATGCCTACCTGATGTTTAGTAGTTATTTTTGGCTAGACCAAGAGGTGACCTAACTTGTGATTGACTTAATATATGTTTATAGGAAAAAGAAGAAGATGTGATATTACAAATATTGAAGCTTAGATATTATTAGCCCTATGGTGATATACTGGAAATCATTTTTCCAATCAAGATCAGTATAAAGAAAACCAGGAAAACTATATCTGCTGATCTTTACAATTATCACTTAAGAAGACAGTTTATTAGGGGAGAACTCCCTAGATTTAACTGTTCATTGACAACTTCATATTGTGGGTTTCTTAAATGTCTTCTAATTTCCAATTCTTCAAGGAAATCCAGTTCTTGTTTCTTTTCACCAATATGCAATCATTCATTGACACCTAACACAAAACTAGAAGTGCTTCATATTTGTGAAAAGAAACAAGAACTGGATTTCCTTGAAGAATTGGAAACTAGAAGACATTTGAGAAACCCACAACATGAAGTTGTCAATGAACTGTTTAATCTAGGGAGTTCTCCAGTAATAAACTGTCTTCTTAAGTGATAATTGTAAAGATCAGCAGATATAGTTTTCCTGGTTTTCTATATCATTGCACAGTTATACTGATCTTAATTGGAAAAATGATATCCAGGATATTACCATAGGGCTAATAATATCTAGGCTTCAATATTTGTAATATCACATCTTTTTCTTCTCTCTATAAACATATATTAAGTCAATCACAAGTTAGGTCATTTCTTGGTCTAGCCAAAAATAACTACTAAACATCAGGTAGGCATCAAATGAAATGTAACTTCTGTCATTCTGACGATGATATTGATTTATGGAAACAATTGTCAATTTTTTAGAATTTTCAATAACTTTTATTATATTGTGGAATTAACTAGAAACCGTGAGTTTCATTTAAAACACTTCTAGGATGATGTTGGAAGAATGTATTGGTAACAACCAGATCATGTTCTGCTACGAATGCACTTAGAGTGTCGCCACGTTCCTTTCTCTCGCCTAGTCCAAAGTCTCCAATGTGTTCCCCAGTTCTACCTTTTCCAAGCTTGGCATTTAAATCTCCAATAAGGATGTTTATATCATGCTGTGGCAAGGTTTTGATTATATCTGATATTTGCTTGTAGAACTGGTCTACGTCCTCGTTGCTGGAGTCTGTAGTAGGAGCTTAAATTTGGATGAGATTAACATTCACGGGCCTTGCACTAATTTGTAGAAGAGCTATCCTCTCTGATATTGGCACAAAGTTGGTAATACACGTTGCAATTTGTTTGTGCAGTATAAATCCATCTCCATGTAGGAAAATGTTGTTTGCTGTTCCAGAGTAATATACAGAATATTCCTCCCCGTTGCCATTAGCCGTACCCGGCCATCTCATCTCACTAATGCCTATAATCTGCACTTTAAGTCGTTTAATCTCTTGAATTGTGTTTTAAAGCTTTCCAGGTTGTGCTAGTGTTCGCACATTCCATGTACCAAATATCACGGTCTCCAACTTTACCTTTCTGTACCATCATTTCTTACTATTAATCGAAACATTCCCTCCCGGATATCCGAATGAGGGACTATATTCGGACATTTTAAATTTTGTCTTGACCATAGCCATCGTGATAATACTAGGGAAAACTATAATGAGTCTTTAATGTGTTGGGTTCCCATTTGCCTACCACATCCTTATGCCGTTGATCATTTTCTGATTTCTCCGCCTTCGGAGCCGTTTTCTCAACTCCAGGACAAAAGAGTGCCCTGCCACTTATTAGCTTCTCCACCCGAAGCTGTTGACCAGTAAGTGTGGGATTGCTTATCCCGGCAATAGTTCGGTCATTAGAGCCTCGTTGGTTATCTAGCAGGGTGGACCACGCGCAGGTGAGGTTGACATTTGGGCTGGCTTTATCATCGTATGCAATCAATAAAACCCGTGCAAATCTTGGCACTCAACCTTTTTTATAAAAATTTCTATTCCAGCTTTAATCCCGAATATTGTCTACAGATATGGCATAGAAGAATTGAAATATGGTAAGAAATTGAGACGCGTCTTTCCTTCATCGAATGACGTAAATCGATGTCGATGTAGTTCCGTAATTATAAATTTTTTTATTGAAGCATAGTAAAAAAATTCAAAAAGATTTCCAGTCCTGATCAAAAAATTGTAAATTTTGGCTTATGTATGGGAAAAAGTATGCTTTTCCTTGTAATTGATTAGGAGGAATACATTTATCTGTTCAGTCTTATGAAATTTTTATTATTAAAAAATTAAAAAATATTTTCTGAGATATTTTCAAGTAAAGTAGTAGAATAAAAAATGTTACGTGAAATGTTGAAGGATTCAACTGCCCTATCTGATACTAACATAATCCAGAAAATAAAACTCACTATTAAGAACAACAATATGGAATCAATTTTTATAACGGAAATGACATTTGAAAATGAGCTCATTGTTATATTATTAGGTTCATTATATTTTCATTCATATTAAAATTTGTAATGAGTTTTCAAAATTGCATATTTTTTTAAATATTCTTGCCACTAGCCTAAAATATGTTGTGATTTTATATTTTTCAAATCAAAATTGCGTTTGTGAACGTTGAAAAGCTTCCCATAAAAAAAATTCACTTGAGCTAACTGTAACATGTTATTGTGACATGTTTCAATTTTCATTAGTTATTTAGGAGCGTTATTAATTCTTCAGCTACTCCCACCTCTAATTCAAAATCATATTATTTCAATTTGTTAAGGACACGTAGAATGACCGTTTTTACGTTCGTAAAAACTCTATTTAAACGACGATTCCAGTCGAATCGGTCTCTTTATCATCCTTCGCTAAGAAGCAAATTAATAACTCAGTTTTCAAATAATATTTTGTGTGTGGTGTTACCCATTCTTGCTGGTAAGTATCTCTATATCTAGTCAAATTGTAGTTGTGTGCTTACAAATCGATCACTTCCGATTTTTCTATTTGGTTAATATATTTAAATTTTTTAAAAACGTTATTTTCCAGTTTTTTTACCGTAATTATCTTTTCTTAAAAAACTAGGTGGCGTCCAAATTTATTTTATAACGCAAATTTATAACAGGTTCTTTATGGTTATTTCTCTATGATTTGAATTTGCATTTTCTGATTATTTTTTATTCTAAAAATTAGATTCAATTTTTATCTGTATTGGAGTATAAGCTCCTAATCTGTTCATTTTATTCCTCATTTTCAATTTTTCCTACTGTTTCTCCTGGTTTTCCCCTACAGCTCTGCCGCCTGTTCCGTACCCGTACCAGTAAGTGTACAAATACTAGGCCGATTGAACCCAGAAGTCGCCCTCGCCAGAGTCCAGACCACAACGTCTCCAGAAACTATTGATACCGCTGAGAGCTGTACGTCCCGAGTCTCCCCAAGATAAGTCTTTAACTTATTTTCGGTAGATATGAAATATTGAGTTAAACATTTTCATTGTAATACTGATTTTTATTCGTATTGTATTGTGAATATATGGGTTATGTGAATTTATTTTTGTGTTAAATAAATCCATTTGTCCCGAAATCTTTGTTATTGATTCACCTTGTCCCAGTTGAGGTAATGAAAAATAGTATAAACGAGGCCGAATTCACCACCTGAGCAAAGTCCTAACGCCGGGTAAAGCTCATATAGTGACATAACATTATAATATAGGAAAGAAAAATGTATTGAAGTTTAATATGAACGATTTCCTGTAACATACAAAACATGTATCAAAATTATTATATTACATATTGGATATTTAAGATGGAGAGGATCGCTGTGTTATTCTAATTTGTTATCTCTGTTTCCTATTACTATAATATATACTCTTTAGTTTATCATCACAGTTTTGATATTTTGAAAAAGGGACTATCAAATTCTATCATCTACTAAACAAATCTATTGGAAGTAAAAGTAGTAATTGTGCTTCCGTTGCATTGCTTCTCGAATACATGACGAAGAATACAAGGAGCCTCAACAATATCAATTCATTCGAAATTCACAGAAAATCAATTCCACATATTCTGCAATACGTAATTATGATAGACACCTACTACTAATAGAATCTTTAATCAATTGACACGGAGAGGAAGCTGCAAAATCAACTTAAACATTATTACTATCGTGGCAATTGAATTAGCAATGTAAAGAGAATATTTCATCTATCTGGAGTGATATTTGAAAGTAGCTCATTGAGAAATTTCTAGATATATACTTCATGAAAACCCCCTTTGTCGGAAATTTTATCAACCATGGTGGTAGGGATTTCATATTTGAGAATATGATAATGACAAATAGAGATAAGGTGGATCCGATCGTTTTCTGAGATGTTATACTGAGACTCATTTTTGTGAATATCTCAATGATTCTGGTATGAACTCATCTCATGTTATTTGATATACAAATATATTTGTCATAATTGTAATTGAGTGCAAAATTTTCATTCTGTTTCATGTTCATAATTATTTTAAAATAACAAGTTCTTTATTTTTAGCTACAATCATTTTTTTAATGAACACAATGTTTACTAGCGTCTTCTCTCTCCAAACAACTTATAGAAGAGTGGAATCTTAGTTGCGTTTATTAATAATTGGCTTTCAATACGTATTGCTACTATTGTAATTTACAGGTATACAAGTAAACAGTTCATGAAAACATAAACTTTTAGAAAACTGAATGGCACAGAATTCTACTAGTAGCAGATACTGATTTCGGCCATTATAAAAGGCCGTCTTCAGGCTACAAAAATATTGGAATGAACGAAAGGAAAAAATTACAAAGTCTCCAACATAACCTTATAAAAAATCCATTATGCAACGAACGCAAAGGTTTAAAAAATGTTATTAAAGTACATATTAGGAGAAAAGGATGATAAGGGGTAGAAATTGAAAAAGTAAAAATTAATCAAATTCCTATATTGGTTGTGACATTTTAAATGTATGATTGTACGAATTCCTCATTCAATTGGTACAATAGTCGGTCCGCCCCTGGTATAATACTTTGAGTATAATACCGTATATACCATATACCATATATGAACATAGACCAGTTGTTGATCTATGTTTATTTTTACCGCTAAAAATTCACTTGTCAAGATACAATCTCATAAAATGGACGTCTGTTCCTTGTGCTTCTGCAAAATGCAGTGTTTTTCCTCTATAAAATGGGGATAGAAACACTTAATTGTTAATTGTTCATAAGTATAGTGTAATATATTATCGAAGCTGATTGTAAGTACTTTTATCATTATCAAGAGGTTGAAATATCCAGTTTTATATCCTCCACCTAGTCTTACAGTCGCAAATGATTCACCTTGCATGGTTGCCGAGCGTTTAATAATGCCGGTGAACTTTTAATAGCTAATTTCACAATTTATTCTATCTTTGATAACGTCTTGAGGTTTTATCGCATTATTACGTTACTGTTTTACGTAAATTGTTGAACTAATATTCACATACAACTATTACGTGATGGATTAAAGCTAAGTGCGGATTTAGCTTTAGATGTAAATACTGTACATTTAGTGCATAATTTTCGGACTTACAACCGGCCATTGACTATATTCTTACTGGCGGTAATCTTAGTAATGAAACGTTGTTTCGTACATTAATGTTGCATGTCTAGCAGCGTGTTTATTCGTATCTAGCTGCGTGTTTACTCGTAACTAGCAGCATGTTCATTCATAGCTAGCAGTGTTTTTTATTTAATCTCTAGTCTACTAAAGTAAAGCATCTATTGTAATATTTGACTTTTATTTATTTTCATTTATATTGATGTATAGGTTATCCCTCTGCCTCTGGTACGGATAACAAGCTCCCGCAGCGCAATGCAGGTGGTCCTTCGTTTTTTTCTCGAAGCTGCTAAAATCTATTATGTGATGAGCATTTTTATATTGTTAAGTTTCCGAAACCTGCGACCTGATATTATATTTCCTCTTCTGCTCAAACAATGATTGAGATGAATAATTATTGAAGTATGTAACATGTCTATCGACATCTTACGAACTTTTAATAAGTTAATCAGGAGCTTTATTTATTCTTCAGTTACTCCCACCTCTAATTCGAAATTATTTACTTCAATATTGTAAGAACAACTGGAATGATTGTTTGAAAATTCGCAAGTTCCTATTTAATCAGTGAATGCTGAGTCGACGTGTATCGTTTCGTTGCTCGATTAGAAAAAAATATAATTTTTAGTCTGCAAATATATTTTGTGTGTGGTGCTATCCTGTTTCAGTGCTCCGCAGCTCGCAAGTGGACCTCTGGATCTACATCTTGATCAAGAAGTCGCCTACCACCAGAGTTCAGACCATCAACGGCTACAAAAACTGCTGATATTGCTGAGAGCTGTACATCCCGAGTCTCTCCAAAAGGTGTTTTAGTCTTATTTTCGATAGATATAAAATCTTGAATCGGACATTTTTATTGTTAGATTGATTGTTATTCGTATCGTATTGTGAATAATAGGTTTACGTGAATTTATTTTTGTGGTGAATAAATCCATTTTTCCCGGAATTTTTGTTATTGATTCACCTTATCCCAATTGAGGTAATAAAATTAGTGTATCTAACACCGAATTCACAACCTGAGCAGAGTCCCAGGCCGGGGAAAACTCACGTGATAAGTATTGGTTAATTAAGTGACTCAATACTAAAATTAAACTCATAATGAGTGGTCAAAGGTTGAAATTTAAAAAAAATTATGGGAAGGTAGACAACAAGCAGTGTCCCAGAGTGTAAATGAGAAAAAACACAAAAGACATTGGAACACTGCTTGTTTTCAACCCTCTCAGGAAAAAAATTGAATTTTAAATTTTGGTATCTCACTGTGAGTTTAATTTTAGTATTGACCCGCCAATAGTCGTTATATGAGCATTTTGCTAACTTTATTGGTAAAATATCTGCAGTCTGGCAACGCCGACTTGATTGAAGTTGACCATTCGTCTAGCTGAGTTTATGTTCCTCCTTAAGCGATGAATATGGTGAAGTTTCAAGCACATATAACCCACAGATAGATGAGACACTGATTGTGGCGCCATCTAAAGAGCCTGTCGACTAAACAATTGAGTGATGTTGAAAAGATTCCTGTACTTTCAGGTTTTGGCGGTATATTCAAATTTACTGTATTCTTATTATTTTGATTGAAAATAACCATTTATAGTCCATCATTTGACATTTCATTCAATTTAACTCCAATAACTCAATAATGATTAGATGTTGAGTTAAATTAAATGAAATATCAAATGATGGACCATAAATGGGAAAAATAAAACAATAATCATGTGAACAGTTCATTTATTTTGGTATATAAATACAAAACAAATAATTTATTTCACAAAGTACTTTTCTTAACAAACAGAATATATAATGTAAAAACAATGGAATGATTAAAAATAATTTGAGTAACATATATTCTAGATTGGAGTATCATTAGATTTTTAAATGATGTTAATATAAGATAAAAGTAGAAAATTATTTATAATAAGTTAATATTAACTAATCAATTTATTATTATACTCTCATAAACACACAGAGCTGGACAAACTACTGGAGTATAACTGCCACTTACTTAAATCGAAAAAAGTGTTAGCAATCAGTATTTAACTACTGCCCAGCTCTGTAAATACAAGGTGCCAAGTAATTACATATAAGAGTTCTAAACAGCACTTGTGACTGTACAACATTTAAAATAATATATCTAACATTTCATTTCCACTTTTAATAGGTTTATATCACAAGCTTAAACCTAGTATATTGCGTATTTGTATATTTCTACATTTAAAAGCATTACATTCTTATGAAACCATCGCATAAGGTAGTTTAAGTTACTCTGCAGCTTCTGGCACTGTATTATTGTTAAAATGTTCCATAAGGGCTCTTAAAAATCCCTCCGTCTCGTGGATGTCCTTTCTCGTTTCTGCTTAAGCTTCTACAAGTAAACCAACAGAATAACAACAATAAATAAGTAAACACACAAAAATGTTTGAAGATTTATATCAACAAAAGAAAACAAAATGCGCTTACTATTGAACTATTAAGTTTACACACGTTTTTGTACTAAGCCAAAAAAATATCTAAAAATGTTTAAATTTTTTTGGTTTTTTTGAATTCCTTTTTTGGAGTTTTCGATTTATTTAGGAATTCCTGATTTTTTCTGGTTTTTAACTATTTTTTTATTTTTTATTATTATTGGATATTTTGAATTTTTGGGTATCGCTAGACCAAATACTTAGATGTAATGCCTTAACAAAAGTTAACACTCACTTTCATTTCCCATAAATTGTCATACCATGGGCTATATATAAAAATCGGCAAGGGGTCAATACATTCCATCCCATAGCTGCTGGAGAGAATAGCTATAACATAAAATAAAACCCAGATTATTATTTTTTCAATGGGTACGTTTTAAAATGGAATTGTCTGAGTAAGGTGTACACACTAGTTTTAAATTGAGTGAATGAAAAGACGAATACTGAGTGACATTTTCTTAAGATTCCAGCTAAGCACTTTTAACCATTAGGCCATTCTCAAAGCTCTCGTCAAGAGAAAAACATACATCAGATGTCAAAAAACATCGATCCCTGTAACTGCCACATACTAAGAAATGGAATGTTTTATGTTACTTCATTATTTAAGTAAAATTTGTTAAAATTACCCTAAAAAGAGTGTGTACATACATATAATTTAGTTGATAATTTCAAATTAGACGTTTCATTATGTGAATTACAGTTGCACGCCCTCTTTATAGGGTAATTTTAACAAATTTCACTTAAATAATAATGTTATTTCATTGTATGTATCCTTATACAATGGTAGCAGTTACATGGTTTGATGTTTTTGACACATGTTGTATGTTTTTTTCTTAACCACAGTTTTGAGAATGGTCTAATGGCTAAAAGCGCTTAGCTGGAATTCCAATGAAATTACACACGCAGTACTCGTCTTTCCATTCACTCAATTTACATTTCAAAATGTCCAAAATTATAGCATTCTATATTGAATACAATCAAACTTACCATCATTTTTTATTAATTTCCTCTCATATGGGAAGGCAAATCAAATTGTCTTATTAACATCCCTTCGTCTTTATCAAATCTAAAGAAACACTGTTTTTGAAAATGAAGGGAACACATCCTCCATCGTTTCCTCGTCGACAAACTTAATGATTTATTACCACTGGGTTTCAGCAATAATAATTTTATCTTCCTGGGTTGTAGGAACAAAACTGTAAAAAGCAATATTTACTTTAGTAATGCAACAATTTTCAGTTTAGCTATTGTTAAAAAGAACCATGATCTCTAAAGTTGTCGATTAAATAAGTAAAATTCTGTATTTTATAAAAATAAAGAAAATGGTTAATTGAGAAAGACAAAATGCTCAAATTTTTTTTTAATAAAACTTACCGAGTACACCACTTATTAGACTCCTTTAGAATACACTTTGACATTGTCTTTTCAATTAATAACAATAAAGCAACGAAGCAACAGAAATATTAAACTATAGTAATTAAAAAATACACTAAAATATCTAAACCTCATAACCACAACACTTGAACTAAGAAACTCTATGAGAAACGATAACAGTTTATAACAAATAACCTGTGGGGATGAGCAATATGACATCGCGCATACGCAGTAATAAAAATCAATAAAATTTTATTACTAACGACGTTACAGTTTTCGTTAACTTTTTGAAATGATCTACCGATTTCAGTTACTCGACAGGCTCTATAGATGGCACTGTCTGCAGTGTCCCTAGCCTGGTTTGAGCAGTACGCCCGCACATCATTTTGAGGCAGGTTGTTTGAAGCAGCGTACCCTAAGTGAGCATTTTTCTCATCGAGCGACAAACTACGTATAATAAACTTTTATGCCCTGAGCGTTTGGCTCATTCAGCGAATTAGTGTATATAATTTTAAATATTGTTTCAATTAAATTTTGTGAGTTTACTGCTATTGAATATACAATGAGTCGAGGGGTCGAGGGAAAAGATTAGTGCAAATGGCTTTGGAGTCGCAAGAAGAAGAATTGAATGGTAAGTTATGGATTTATAATATAATTTTGTGCTTATTATGTTTCTCTTACTAGCGACCAATATTCCATGGCCCTTGGCACATAATGACGATTCTAACGAAGAACAGCGGTTGGATGAATAAGAATCAGATGCCCCCTCGGCCCACAGTAATCACCTAACTGATTCTGAACAATCCCCAGTTGATTCCTCAGACGAAGACGAATACATACAGCAGAGGGATCTTTCATATGTTGGATGAGATATAAGTAGATATACTATGACAGTTCTGGGACGGAAGTCGGCCATGTTGGATTTCTTGGCGCTGGTGTGCCGTGACGTCATAAGGGGAGGGGTCGAAGTCGGCCATTTTTTAATCCGTCGGCTATTTTTTATCCTGTAATTGTAGATTTCTATCGCTAGATGGGGTATATCAATTTTTGTATATTTCTATAGTGGTGCCGAATAAATTATTTTAATTAAATGAAATATGTCTCGTCTCGACCGCGAGATTCGAACCCACGACACACAGCGTCTTTCTCGTTCCTACCACAATCCCTAACCGTTGCGCTATCAAGGCTTATATTTATCAATTTTTTATTTGGGGTTCGACATCATCCGTTGCATGTCAGTGACCCCAATAAATAATCCCAATAAAAAATCTTAAATTGAACGTATATTAATTATTTCCCAAATTAAAATTAATCATGTTAACTGATAAACAATACATTATCACACAGGAAACCACTATTCTCTTATCTCAAACAACGAACGAAATCAAGGTGTATATTAACATAAGATTCTAAATTATGTTAGCATGATCACATCCAAACTTATCAACGAGTTTTTCCGTTTTTCTCATTCAAGATAGTATAGGAACGAAATTAACGATATACGAGTGAAATAAAAAGTGTCTATTATTAAAAATATAATTGAAATAGATCTCTCTCATTGTAATAATTTTTACGGCGTTGAATGATGTAATCTAAAATTCGATATACAGGGTGTTGACATAAGGATACCATAACACGCTATGATGTATCTCCGTTGTTATTGGCCAGATTTTCACGGGAACAAACAACGTTATACATTATTTTTTATATACAGGATGTCAAAAAGGCACTTTGCTGTTATTGCAGCGAGCAAACGGCGTTATAGATTATTTCGATATACAGTGTGTACAAAAAGATGTATCTCCGTTGTTATTGGCTAGATTTTAATGGGACAAACGACGTTATAGATTATTTGTTCATATACAGGATGTTAAAAATACACTCTGCTGTTATTGGTCGGATTGAAGTCGAATAAACGGTGTTAGGTACGTTACTACAATCAATATACGAGGCGTGGACAATACCATAAGGGCACTCTGCTTGGATTTTCATCGAACAAAACAGGATGTACCAAATCGCCATTAGAACACTACGACGATCAATATACAGGATGTCAAAAAGGCACTCTGCTGCTATTTCATCGAACAAACGGCGTTATAGATTATTTTGATATACAGGGTGTACAAAAAGATGCCATAAAGGCACTCTGTTATTATTGGTCGGTAAAAGTTGCCTTCGAGGAAAATTTGGTGACCTTGTTTCTGCGAGACATGGAGTGAAAGCCAAGCTACCCTTCTTCATCCACAGCGATAATCAGATGCCCAAAGGTATTCGAGAAGTTCTTGGGGGAAAGTATGGAAAGAATTACGAAAAAATATGATAAACCTGTATGTATACCATTTAAAGTGGAACTAGCAGGTGTGAATGTGGAAACACTGTTAAAAGAATTGCCCGAATTATTAAAACAATTACAAAAAGAAGACTATTATCTACTAGATCTCGATATTACTCAAGACTTCTGTGGGGTGTTCCAGAAAGAAGAAGAAACAAGTAACTTCAACTTTCGTAAACATGGAATGTATAGGGGGAATTGTAACGTAATTGTAAATAATAATAATAATACAGTCGGAAATGATTGCCTTACGTGGCTTACATCTAACGCGGAGGTTAAAATATACAACAAATTCATTTGCCAAATAACCAGTCCTGGTGTTAACAATAGCATTGGAAACACATTTTCCAACACTTTAGCCAGAGAACATGGAATTACAAGATTAGAAGCAAGTATATATAATTATCCCATAGCCGATAACAAGATAGGGGAATACAATTGCTTAGAAGACTGTCTAGCCTTACTGGAGGATAGCAAACTTCATTTCCAAAAAGCGTCATTATACTCTATGTCATTTGCTAAATTAATTTAATCGAATAAAAAAAGTGCTAACCCTCAAACCAGACATGTATAAACATTCATTGCCTTTACGCATAGAGCTATGAACCCACATTAATACATTGAAAACATTCTCAGTCGGAACTTTTCACGTTAGAAAAATCGAAAGTTTGTCTAAGAATGTATCCATATATCGGCAAGTTCTTTCTGAGTACGATTTATTTAGCACTGTTTACCGAGAACTAGTAACATTAAGCAACGATAGATTCAACCCAATCTAGTTTATTTACATAAATTTCCGCTATATTTGCCTATTATAACAGATATATGGCTAAGATTGGAAGTTTAGAGAACGATTCAAACAAGCATCAATATTGGGCACAACAAAGTCCAGTTTTCTCTTGTCAATATATGCTATATAAGCTATGTTGAGCGATTTTGTCATTTCTCTTGATATTTAGCACTGTTTACCGAGAACTAGTAACAATGAGCGACGATAGATTCAACCTAATCTAGCTTATTTACGTGAATTTTTGCGATATATGCCTATTTTAACAGATAGATGGCTAATATTGGAAGTTTCTAGGACGATTCATACAAATTCATCGATTTTGAGTAAAACTAAGTCCTGCTTTTGTTATCCAATCGTTAGTCGTTATATGCCACATTCCTAGCTATGTTTAGCGGTTTCGTCATTTCTCTCGATATTTAGCGTTATTTACCAAGAATTAGTAACATTAACCGACATTTAGATAGATTCAACCTAGCATTATATATGTAGATGTCGACGATATCTACCAATAATAAGAAATATATGGCCAATATTACAAGTTTCTAGAACGATACAGACAAATGCATCGATTTTATGCATAACAAAGTCCAGTTTTCTTTTGTCAATATATGCCATATAAGCTATGTTGATCGATTTTGTCATTTCTCTTGATATTTAGCACTGTTTACCGAGAACTAGTAACATTAAGCGACGATAAATTCAACCTAATGTAGCTTATTTACATGAATTTCTGCGATATATGCCTATTATAACAGATATGTAGCTAATATTGGAAGTTTCTAGGACGATTTATACAAATTCATCGATTTTGAGTAAAACTAAGTTCAGCTTTTGTCATCCCATCTTCTGTCTTTATATGACATATAACTAGGTCTACTGAGCGATTTTGTTATTTCTCGCGATATTTAGCGCTATTTACCGAGAATTAGTAACATTAACCGACATTTAGATTGATTCAACCTAGCATTATATATGTAGATGTCAACGATATCTACCAATAATGAGAAATATATGGCCATTATTACAAGTTTCTAGAACAATACAGACAAATGCATCGATTTTATGCATAACAAAGTCCAGTTTTCTTTTGTCGACATATGCCATATAAGCTATGTTGATCGATTTTGTCATTTCTCTTGATATTTAGCACTGTTTACCGAGAGCTAGTAACATTAAGCGACGATAGATTCAACCTAATTTAGCTTATATACGTAAATTTCTGCGATATATGCCTATTATAACAGATATATGGCTAATATTGGAAGTTTCTAGGACGATTCATACAAATTCATCGATTTTGAGTAAAACTAAGTCCACCTTTGGTTATCCCATCTTTTGTCTTTATATGACATATAACTAGGTCTACTGAGCGATTTTGTCATTTCTCACGATATTTAGCACTATTTATCGAGAACTAGTAACATTAACCGACATTTGGATAGATTTAACCCAGCATTATATATGTAGATGTCCACGATATCTAGCAATAATAAGAAATATATGACCAATATTGCAAGTTTCTAGAACGATTCAGACAAATGCATCGATTTTGGGCATAACAATGTCCAGTTTTCTTTTGTCTATATATGCCATATACGCTATGTTGAGCATCCAGCTTTTGTTATCCCATCTTGGATCTTTAAATGACATATAACTAGGTCTGCTAAGCGATTTTGTCAGTTCTCCCGATATTTAGCACTATTCACCGAGAACTAGTAACATTAACCTACATTTAGATATATTCAATCTAGCATTATATATGTAGATGTCCACGATATCTGTCAATAATAACAAGTGTATGGCCAATATTGCAAGTTTTTTGACAATTCATCGATTTTGAGCAAAACTAAGTTCATCTTTTACAATAATCATCTTTTGTCTTCTTATGACATATAACTAGCTATGTTAAACGATTTTGTCATTGCGCCCGATATATAGCACTATTTTCCGAGGAATAGTAACATTTACCGACATTTAGATAGATTCTACATAGAATTATATATGTAGCTGTCCACGATATCTACCAATTATAACAACTATAAGGCCAATATCTGAACAAAACTTGGTCCAGCTTTTACAATAAACCATCTTTATATGACGTATAACTAGCTATGTTGAGTGATTTGGTAATTTCTCTCGATATATAGCACTATTCACCGAGAATCAGTAACAACCAACATTTATATAGATTCAACCTAGCATTATATATGTAGATGTTCACAAGATCTACCAATAGTAACAAATAAATGGCTAATATTGGAAGTTTCTAGTACGATTCACACAAATGCATCGGTTTTGAGCAAAACTAAGTCTAGCTTTTGATATCCCATCCCAACTATTCTCGTTATATACCATATAACTAGCTATGTTTAGCGATTGCGTAATTCCCCCGATATTAAGCACTATTTACGGAGAACTATTAACATGAACCGACGTTTGTATATATTTAACCCAGCATTATGTATGTATGTCCAATTCTATTCTATTTATTAAATGAAATAAATGCGAATTATAAAAATATTGTGTAAGACTTGTGTCACAATGACTTTTCGTAGTACTCGTGATTTGCGCAACTCACCGCTTCGAGGTTCGTTGCGTAAACTTCATTAGTACTACAACGAGTCATTGTGACTCACGTTATACACAATATTTTTTATAATTCGCATTTATTTCATTTATTAAATAGAATAGAAATACATATAATCCCCGATCGTCGCTTAATGTTACTAGTACTCGGTAAACAGTGCTAAATATCATAAGAGAATGACAAAATCGCTCAAAATAGCTTATATTGCATATATCGACCAATGAAAACCAGACTTTGTTATGCTCAAAATCGATGCATTTGTCTGAATCATTCTAGAAACTTGCAATATTGGCCATATATTTCTTATTATTTGTAGATATCGTGGACATCTACATATAATGCTGGGTTAAATCTATACAAACGTCGGTTTATGTAACTAGTTCTCCGTAAATAGTGATTAATATCGGGGGAATTACGCAATCGCTAGTTATATGGTATAAAACGAGAATAGTTGGGATGGGATATCAAATGCTAGACTTAGTTTTGCTCAAAACCGATGCATTCGTGTGAATCGTACTAGAAACTTCCAATATTAGCCATTTATTTATTATTATTGGTAGATCTTGTGAACATCTACATATATAATGATAGGTTGAATCTATATAAATAATAGTTGTTACTAATTCTCGGTGAATAGTGCTAAATATCGAGAGAAATGACTAAGTCACTTAACATAGCTAGTTATACGTCATATAAAGATGGTTTATTGGAAAAGCTGGACAAAGTTTGTTCAAATGTTGGCCTTATAGTTGTTATAATTGGTAGATATCGTGGACAGCTACATATATGATTCTATGTTGAATCTATCTAAATGTCGGTAAATGTTACGATTTCTGGGAAAATAGTGCTATATATCGGGCGCAATGACAAAATCGCTCAACATAGCTAGTTATATGTCATATGAAGACAAAAGATGATTATTGTGAGAGATGGACTTAGTTTTGCTCAAAATCGATGAATTGTCAAAAAACTTGAAATATAGGCCATATACTTGTTATTATTGACAGATATCGTGGACATCTACATATATAATGCTAGATTGAATATATCTGAATGTAGGTTAATGTTACTAGTTCTCGGTGAATAGTGCTAAATATCGGAAGAAATGACAACATCGCTCAGCAGCCTAGTTATGTCATTTAAAGATCCAAGATGGGATAACAAAAGCTGGATGCTCAACATAGCGTATATGGCATATATAGACAAAAGAAAACTGGACATTGTTATTCCCAAAATCGATGGATTTGTCTGAATCGTTCTAGAAACTTCCAATATTAGCCATATATCTGTTATAATAGACACATATCGCGGAAATTTGCGTAAATAAGCTACATTAGGTTGAATCTATCGTCGCTTAATGTTACTAGTTCTCGGTAAACAGTGCTAAATATTAAGAGAAATGAGAAAATCACTCAATATAGCTTATATGGTATATATCGACCAAAGAAAACTCGACTTTGTTATGCCCAAAATCGATGCATTTGTCTGAATCATTCTAGAAACTTGCAATATTGGCCATATATTTCTTATTTTTGCTAGATATCGTGGACATCTACATATATAATGCTAGGTTGAATCTATCCAAATGTCGGTTAATGTTACTAGTTCTTGGCAAATAAATTTGTTGTATATTTTAACCTCCGCGTTAGATGTAAGCCACGTAAGGCAATCATTTCCGACTGTATTATTATAATTATTTACAATTACGTTACAATTCCCCTTATACATTCCATGTTTACGAAAGGTAAAGTTACCTATTAAGTAGTTTATCATTTCTTCTTCTTTCTGGAACACCCCACAGAAATCTTGAGTAATATCGAGGTCTAGTTGATAATAGTCTTCTTTTTATAATTGTTCCAATAATTCGGGTAATTCTTTTAACAGTGTTTCCACATTTACACCTGCTAGTTCCACTTTAAATGGTATACATACAGGTTTATCATATTTTTTCGTAATTCTTTCCATACTTTCCCCCAAGAACATCTCGAATACCTTTGGCCATCTTATTATCGCTGTGCATGAAGAAGGGTAGCCTGGCTTTAACTCCATATCTCGCAGAAACAAGGTCGCCAAATTTTCCTCGAAGGCAACTGTTACCGACCAATAATAACAGAGTGCCCTTATGGCATCTTTTTGTACACCCTGTATATCGAAATAATCTATAACGCCGTTTGTTTGATGAAATAACAGCAGAGTGTCTTTTTGACATCCTGTATATTGATCGTCGTAGTGTCCTAATGGCAATTTGGTACATCCTGTTTTGTTCGATGAAAATCCAAGCAGAGTGCCTTTATGGCATTGTCCACGCCCCGTATATTGATTGCAGTAACGTACCTAACATCGTTTATTCGACTTCAATCCGACCAATAACAGCAGAGTGTCTTTTTAACATCCTGTATATAAACAAATAATCTATAACTTCGTTTGTCCCAATAAAATCTAGCCAATAAAAACGGAGATACATCTTTTTGTACACACTGTATATCGAAATAATCTATAACTCCGTTTGTTCTATGAAATAACAGCAAAGTGCCTTTTTGACATCCTGTATATTAAAAATAATGTATAACGTTGTTATTTCCCGTGAAAATCTGGCCAATAACAACTTAGACACATCATAGCGCGTTATGGTATCTTTATGTCAACACCCTGTATATCGAATTTTAGATTACATCATTCAACACCGTAAAAACTATTACAATGAGAGAGATCTATTTCAATAATATTTTTATTAATAGACACTTTTTATTTCACTCGTATATCGTTAATTTAGTTCCTATGGTATCTTGAATGAGAAAAACGGAAAAACTCGTTGATAAGTTTGGATGTGATCATGCTAACATAATTTAGAATCTTATGTTAATATACACCTCGATTTCGTTCGTTGTTTGAGATAAGAAATAATGGTTTCCTGTGTGAAAATGAAGTGTTTATCGGTTATCATGATTAATTTTAATTTGGGGAATAATTAATATACGTTCAATTTAAAAATTTTTATTGGGATTATTTATTGGGGTCACTGACACGCAACGGATGATGGTGAACCCCAAATACGAAATTGATAAATATAAGCCTTGATAGCGCAACGGTTAGGGATTGTGGTAGGAACAAGAAAGACGCTGTGTGTCATGGGTTCGAATCTCACGGTCGAGACGAGACATTTTTTATTTATTTAAAAAAATATATATTCATCACAAAAATTACGTCACATTATCCGAGAGCGCAAATAAAATCTACGGGATAAAAAATGGACGGCACCACAATAGAAATCTACAAAAAATGACATACGCCATCTAGCGATAGAAATCTACAATTACAGGATAAAAAATAGCCGATGGATTAAAAAATGGCCGACTTAGACCCCTCCCCTTATGACGTCACGGCACAGAACTGTCATAGTATATCTACTGATATATCAGCTATTTGGGCAAAGCTTCCATCTCGTAATAATATTCAACGAGCTAAGGGAAATATAGTTATAAAACTTCCAGGCGTGAAACCAATAGCAAGAGACGCAAAGACAGTTGTAGGTTCATGGGAATTATATTTCGCTGATGATATAATATTGCATATAACAAATTGTACTAATATGTATCTCCAAAAAATGCGTCAAAATTATGCACGCGAGAGGGATTGTCCCGATACCACACCTCACGAAATAACGGCTCTCATAGGTCTTCTTTACATGGCAGGTGAAAAAATATCGGCTCATCTCAATATTCATGAATTATGGGCGGACGATGTTACTTCTCCTGTATGTTTTCGCGCTGTGATGTCAAGTCAAAGATTTTCTACGGTTTTGGAGGCTCTTAGATTTGATGACTTGAATGATAGAAATCAAAGGAAGATATTAGACAACCTGGCACCTATAAGGAGAGTTTTTGACGAATTAACTACGAAATGCTTAAGCAGCTATGTGGTAGGCGAATACACGAAAATTGACGAAATGCTACCACCATTTCGCGGACGATGTAAATTTCGTCAGTAGGTATATATCCAACAAACCATCAAAATACGGAATAACGGTTTACGCCTGAGTGGACTCAAAAATTTTTTGTCTCGAATTTAGAAATCTACCCTGGAAAACAGCTGGAGGAACCTTACAGTTTCGACAATAAAGCAGACAAAGTGGTTAAAAGATTAGCCGATCACATTTTGAACACAGGTCGAAATATTACCACTGATAACTATTTCACATCCATTCCACTAGCTCTAGAGTTGCTAGAAAAAAGAATAATTCTAATCGGAACGATCAGGCAAAACAAAAAAGAAATTCCTCCAATTTTTGTTCAAACAAAGGAGCGTTCGGCCATGTAGTACTATGTTTGCATTCCTTAGAAAAGGAGTTGTGGTATCATATGTGCCGAAAAAAATAAAAATGTGTTACTTTTCTCTACCTTACATTCAGGGGAACAAGTTGATGCACTCTTGATAAATGCAAACCAGAGATAGTAACATTTTATAATTCAACGGAAGGTGGCGTTGATGTTGCAAATGAACTGATATCCCAGTATACTGTTTCTAGAAACTCGTGCAGATGGCCATTGACACTATTTTATTTCTTTTTGAATATTGGTGGAGTCAATAGTCAGACTATCTACTCGGAAAACACAGAAAACAAATTAGACCGCCGTTTATTTTTAAGAGAATTAGCTGTGGAACTAATGAAGCCACAGTCGCAAATTAGACTATCTGTTCCAAATCTGCCTCTAAACCTGCGGAATTCAGTAAAGCAGATCGTAGGTGTTGAAGAGGAAATTCCGGAACCAAGTGTTAGTGCTACTGGTATGTGCTCTTTGTGTCCAGGACGCACGAATAGGAAAACCAAAAAAAACATGTTGCAAGTGCTCTATTTATTTATGTAATGAACATTCCAGAGTCATGAGTCAAAGATGTCTACAGAGCCTTCGAGCAAAAAACTCTCAACAACTCCATAGTTTATTGTTATTTGGCTAATGTATGTTACGTTTAATGTTCTGAAATATACAGTGTGTCGCATTTAAGATGAAGACGCCTCCATATTTTCGTTATTTGAAAGAATTCATATTTGGATTTTTACACAGTCATATAGGATGATGGGCCACATTTTTGAAGGTAAGCCACTGAAATTTAAAATTCATAATTTTTGATTATTTGGATACATACATGAAATTATTTCAAGTTTTTCTTTGCAATTTGATATTTAGTGTGCCTAGAAAAGTAATAACATTTAACACTTCTGTCAAAACATCACTTTTTCAAGGCACACACAATATAAAATTAAATAGAAAACCTTGAAATAATTTCGAGTATAGGTAGAAATAATGAAAAAATTGGAATATGAATTTTAAATGTCAGTAGATTACCTTAAAAAATGTGGCCCATCATCCTATATGACTGTGTAAAAATTCAAATTCAAAATTCAAACAACGAAAATGTGGAGGCGTCTTCATCTTAAATGCGACACACTGTATAACTTCTTTTTTGGAATATTTTTTGTTAAATACCCAAATATTCGGAATGTGAGCAAAATGTTTAGGCGCGATAAACCGCGTTTGAATATGGGTAGCGACAAATGGCGGGTTAAGTCTCTGAATTAACCAATACTTCAATAATTAATCATCCCAATCATACATTTGATATGTCACAACCAATATTTCAACTCTCTATTAATTTTTACTTTTTCAATTTCCAACCCTTTTCTCCTAATTTGCACTTTAATAACACTTTTCAATAATTTTCGTTCCTTGCCTAATGTATTTTTAATCAGTTAATGTTGAAGACTTTGTAATTTTCCCCTTTCGTTTATTCCAATATTTTTTGCAGCTGTAAGATGGCCTTTCAAAATGGCCGAAAGTAGTAGTTGTTGACTATGAAATGTGTGACATATTGACTTTGAGTTTTATTCATATTCATTTTTAGTCACATTTGATACATGGATGATATTTATCTTTCATGAAAACATACTTGAAAATAAAGCTGCTTTTATCAACGTAAATATAGGGATTACAAACAAAACAATCACTTATCTACATGAAATTTTCATATTATACTCTCAACGGAAGAGATCTTTATCTATTCTGACAAACAAGCTCAGATGCATATTTTGCCTGGAAATATGTTTTTATTTTTACAATATTACAAAGTAAGTAGATGCCGTTTCTCGTTAAATCTGTTTTCATGAAAAATATTAGTAGAGAATTTTCTGTTTATTTATGTGCTCGGAAATAATGAATCAGATATAGGAAACAGGAAGTAAAACAATCAGCATTAATATGATGCAATCATGGACCATTTTCCCAATTACGTTAACATTACAACCATTAGTAAAGAGAAGCCAAATCTTCAATGAACCCGGAATTATTTATTGTGAGGATTTTCATATTATTTGATTGAATACTTGAAAAAGAAAGTTTTCAAATTTCAGCACCATTATTGGATATCATTACTCATATTAATAACTTATTTGAAGAATCACAAATGTATAACAATAGTAGTTTAAGTAACAAGTCCCGAAAGTGGTCCTTTACTGGACGAGTGGGTAAATTGCAGGGCGAGCCGCAGGCGAGTCCTGTAACACTGCGAGTCCAGTAAAAGCACTTTTGGGACGTATCACATACAATATTTTTTTTAAAACGGGCATTGTTGTACCATAAATTTCATATCATTCATTTTCATAACAAGATCTCTTTATTAACTAATTTTAATAATTTTTTTAACAATCGTTAGTTTTTGGTTTACAAATATAAACATTATTTTTGAATAGTTATATTAAACGTACAATTATTAGCATTACTTATCTGTAAGCACGGTATTTCAAAATTATTCGTTGACGTGAGATTTTTTGAACTGCTTACATTAAAATGAGTTTCTGAGACAATTTCTGTGTTTGAGTAATCTGCTTTTTAAATTTTGTTAGCTATATCAAACTTATTCTGAACTGAATCCTCAATGTAGCCTTCGGCAACTTGAGATGAACTCCAACCACCATGTCGTTTTAAGTTTATGATGTCAGTACCTCCGTTAGCTAGTAAAGTCGCCGAACTACGCCTAAAGCAATGCCCTGTGTATTCCTTTTGGTTTGGCAATCTCAAAAATGTAGCTAGTTTGGAGGGAGAATAACCTACAGTATGTATGCCTACAGATTGTTTATTACAATTTCCTTTATTGTAGCGCTATATACTTCCTATACAAATTTAGCTCTTTTTCCCCAATAATAATAAATGATCTTGATTTGTTTGTTCTGGTGTTTGAAATTTTAACCAGAAGCATAGTTTGTATGTTGTCAATTAATATATTAGTGATTTCTTCCCGTCGACATGCACCAGTATAACCCATAATCAACAACACTTTGGTCATTAGGTATTGTTCGTCTGAAGCTTATAGTAAAAAATTATCGATATCCTCTTCATTAAGTACTTTAGACTTCTTTGCTTTATACCCTACGTATTTTTTCTTCATAAACGCTGTTAATTTAAAATATTTGCTTATGTCGATATTTCTTCTGGTACGTAGCATGGCCTTCAGCATCGAATATAAACTCCACAACGAAGAAGATTTCAGCGTTTCTGATTTTTCTGACAAATATGCCAATAACATATCCTCACAAATGCTTCCTACCTCTTTTCCAGGCACCACTTCTCAAAAATTTGGATTGTTTGTGCATATCATGTCCGGGACTTCGACGGTAATAAATCGAACGTTGCTTGAGTGGCCGCCTTAACAATTTCACCTGGTATAATTTCATCTTCCACTAATTCACAATCAAATGCATCATTTTGAATATCCATTTTATGATGAATGTCACGTTTTCAACTAAACGTCAAAATATGTCAAGTGATTTTATAGTTTTAAATAATACAAAACTCGGTTACTATAGAAACCAATTGACCACTATCTTAGACTAACTATTTTATTATTTTTACTTTTCCGCCCAACCTATCTATATGCGAGAAAAGTATTGGCTTACCCCAAAAAAGATGGAATTTTGGAATTTTTCATTGAGTTACTTTTACGTTTTCCATCAACAACAACACGAAAAAACGGGTTTTAGAAAAAAATCCTGTGTGTATGTCGTCGTCGTCGTTGTCGTCGGCCACTTTTCCTTACATGTCTTGTTAGCACGATACAGTCTCCGGAGTGCAATAAGTCACCAATTTTATGATTGAGTATTGTTAAGAACATGTCACAGATGAACCCTATTGATTTTCAGCTCACTAGAGCCAGTACAACGGGTGCTATGGTACTTGCAGTACGACATTTTGTAATTTTTTGAGAAATTTCAGTTTGTTAGCACGATACAGACTACGGAGTATATACAAATGACCAATTTTATGATTGAATATTATTCAGAGCGTCTCAAAGATAAACCCTAATAATTTTCAGCTCACTAAAGCCAGTACAACGGGTGCTATGGTACTTGAATTACCAAATTTTTGTCATTTTCGGAGAACTTTCAGTTTGGTAGCACGATTCAGCCTTCAGAGAGTATACGATTAATCAATTTTATGATTGAATATTGTTCAAGGTGTCTCACAGATGTACCTTATTGATTTTCAGTTGACTAGAGCGGGTCCTATAAATCCAGATATACTAAGTTTTTGTTTATTTTGGAGACATTTCGGTTTGTTGGCAAGATACATCCCCCGAAGTGTATACAAGCAACAATTCCATGATAGAATATTGTTCAGGGCGACAGATGCGGAAGTTAGTTTCAATGCTTAAAACCGTTTATTTTCATTAAAGATAGGCCGGAAAGTAAATAAAAATGAGTCCGGTAAACGCTTTTACCGGACTATCACAATAATTTTCTGGCTCGGTCCGACAAAATGAGATTATCTAACCTAAAAATAAACTGGAAAGTACTAATTTCTGGTCGGTTTAAAAAAATAGTTATTTACGTAACGAGTCCCGAAAGTGATATTTTACGGGATGAGTAGGCAGTTAACAGGGCGAGACGTAGGCGAGTCTTGGAAGGCTGCGAGTTTCGTAAAATCACTTTCAGTTAGCGTTACCTACAATATTTTTTCTGCAGCCGTTTATTAGATAAAATATTGAAAAATAATAGGGATAGATACTATAAATATTACTTATGAACATTAATTGCACAATTATAACACTTACTTATATTAATAGTATTAGGAACAAAAACAGAAGTGGCTGTGTTGAAATTAGTAACAGACGTGGCAGTACTTGTACTAACTTTTGAGATATTAATTTCATTACGGCCATTTTGAATCTTGGAGGCTATGTCAAGTTATTTCTAAAATAATTGTCAAGGTATCCTTCTGCCCCATTTGTCGATTTCCACCCTCCGTGTCTCTTTAAATTGGTGATACTGCCACCGCCATCAACTAATAAAGTGGCTGAACTTCTTCGTGAACAGTGGCCGGTGTATTCTTTGGGGTGTGGCAATTTAAGATATTCGGCAATTTTGGAGGCAATATTTCCAAAACTGTAAATACCAATGGATTGTACAGTACATTTGCCGTTTTATTAAAATACAAATAATCTACGATGTGGTGTGCTGGGTTGACGTAATGACAAATCTTTTCTGTATAAGGACATATTTCTCCAATGTCGACAAAGTTTCCTTCAATATTTGTTTTAGAATTGGGAATTTTTATGACTAACATTGTTTCTTTATCCTCTATGTGATCTAGGCTCATTTTGCAAAATTTTTCACGCCGACAAGCACCTGCCAACCCAATTATTAACGCAACCTAAAACATCAATAGACACAAATTGATCAAGAGAAAGAAGGAAACATTTGACTTTATTTTCACCTTTAACGGCAAGTAAATATTATTATCAGCGTCTGATAAAAATTTAATGTTAATAGTGGACTTAAGCATCGGGTAATTGCTCCAGAAGCTTGACGGTTTTAAGATTTTAGATTTTTCTAATAAATACGCAAGAATCACTTTTTCATTTATCATACACACATTTTTATCATCTCGCCATTTTTGGAGGAAATTATAGACCATTTCACACTTCTTTCTTGACTTTACTGGCAACAACTCATAAGTAGCGGCTTTAGCAGCTTCGCTGATTTCATGTGGAATAATTACTTCCTTGTCACTTTCGTTGTCGATTTCCATTTCTGGATCGGAAAATTGAAAATACAGTGGAACTATGAACAAATTGCAGGAAAAAATTATTTATTACATTTTTATCGTAAATATAACTAACTACCCAGGTAGCCAATATGACGTAACTGACGTCATGCGACCAAAAAGTGACGTCTGTGAGACGTCATTTTAATGGACGTCTATGATAACGACGTCTATATGACGTCATTTTAATTGACGTCAACTGCACGGCTATAACGACGTCTTTCCGACGTCTTTCTAAGGACGTAAAATTTAAAATAATATTAAAACAGGTGTGTTTATTTTATTACTTCTTGAAATAATGGAAAAATACAAAAATCTACTTATTGCCTACATATTATTATTGTATCTCTATTAAGCTTATGTATTTTAGATTATTCGCAGTTACGACAGTAAAAAATTGAACTTGATTTACCAATGTTTATTTAACTTTTAAATTTGTACTTAATTAAACAGCTTATAGAAAAATAAAACGTAAAACTTCTACTATAAATAGAGATTAGAATCATTCTAATACTTCTTTTGTTTTTAAATTGTCCCACGTGCGTTCGCTTTGTATCATTGGTCCGTGTCTGTTCGACACTACAATGTTGTCGCATGCGAATAAAGTTCTATATTTCTTTCTATAACCATCATCAAATAGGCAAAATAAAATATACTAATTAGTTAAGTTTCATTGAATCATTGTTAATAATCCTTGGCATTTAATTTAAGTATATTCGTACTTGAAGAATTACAGAAATAAATTTGATTATGTAAACCTATATTAAAATTATAAGAGATATTCATGTCGTGTGGGCAATGGGGGCTTGGCAACGGCGCTTTTCGAAACCGAGCATACAAATACAATAAGAAGCCATTTTGAAAACCGAAAACAGTTCCATTGACCGTCTCAAATTAGTAGCCCAGTTGAGTTTAGAAGTTTAGATGCAGTAAATTGTCATTAACTCTACTGGTACACTTAGTAGTTTTGACGGTCCCTGTCACAGTTAACCCATGTCCCTGTAGTGTAACAGCCTGCCGAGTTCCAACAAAACTCTGTATGGATTCTGTATTTGTGGTTACGTTAGGTGCGTTATTTTTGACTGAGATCTCAGTTGATCTCAGCTCACATCGGTAATGTGAGCGTTCTTTTTGTTTTACTCACTTTAAGTGAGCTGAGATTTTTCTTCCCTCTTCACCGATGCTGAATGTGTTGTAAGGGGGAATCAGTTGGACTTGATTGGGAAATAAAGTGGAGGGGATGAGCGAATATTTGATTTGCTTGGTTTATTTGTAGTTTTATCCAAGGTTATCTATAGTTTTAACCATTGATATATAAACACAGATAATCTATTTTTCTCTTGTTACAAATTATGGATACAATAACATTATTATTATATGTTTTGTTTCTTATTCACGCATGCGTCGACAGATCGCGCGCTTTAATTGAGATGTCGTTCTTTTTGTTGCTTACTCACATCACTTTATCTCAGATCACCTTAACTGAAGTGATCTGAGATCTCAGTCAATAAGAACGCACCTGTTATTACGTTAATAAGTGAGTGAAAGTGGAAGTTCAGGCGGAGAAATTTTAATTTGTATTTGATAGAGCTTTTTTTGAAAAAGAAAATGTATTGTGTTATTCAGTTCGATGAACTGGGCGATGAAAGTGTCGCAGTGGTCGGTCAGAATTGGTTTACCCTTTGAAAAAGGAGGTATACTGGCCGCCATTAAAAGATAGTAGAATCTTTCGGCGCGCTTTAGAAAACGATCACGCTGTTGACTGTGAAAAATGGAAATTATATGCAGTCACAACAAAATATTTTCAGACCGGTAAGTTTCATACTACAACTACATACATGCAGTTTTAGTTTAGTAAATACCAGAAATAACCACATGATACATGATGGCATAATTTCACGTTTTTCTTTAAATGTCATGTGGAACTTGTCTAAACCCTTTGGGCAACTAAGATATTTTTTTGTATTTACTTACAACGAATTGCTCGATAAAGGATTTTAACTCTTTTGTAACACAATGTATTATGTAGATGATTTAGACAAAGCAATTCGAAAAGAAAAAGAAGCTCAAGTAAATAGCGATATTAATGATACTGATGATAATGAAACTACTCTAAGTGGACACAGAAAAAGAATTAGGAGAATTATTGAAAATAGTGATAGTGAAGAGGAAAGTAAATACTCAAGACCACCAAACATCAAAATTAAAAAGTAGCAATATAAACTGTAATGTGAACTAGAATATGTATTTTATACCAATTTTCACAAGCTAAAGCGAGGTAGCAATGATAACTAAGTGCTGTTTTATATCTAATTTTTTCAAAATTGTTACTCAGTATGCAACTTAAATGACAAAATGTTAGGTGCTATAGGGAAGAAACAAATATCGATAAGGGTATTTTCTGGTATCTCAGCCCCATCAGAAATTCCCTCAACATCAGCTTCTAATGCAACGCCGCCTATAGAAGTAGTTTCCCTACCTACTGTACCATCATCATGGCAATTGCAAAGGTGGTAGGAAATGCAAAAAAACATTGTATTTGTCAATATCAAATTAACACAGAAATGCCATACATATTATGTTTAAAGTGCTGTTAATAAATTTTAGCACCCCATATCTGCTAACATTATTCAGTCGATTCTGTATAATACATTTATATTAAATTTATTATAATATATACTGGAAACATCAATCTCTTTATATTATTTTTGTGTTTATATATTTAGATAAACATGACAATTATTGTGCCTTGGACAGACATGCATCAGCGTTTTTTGTTATAATAAATATGTTTCTAATACTTTGTTTTTTATTACAAACTTTGATTTCTGCTGTATCGTTTAACCTATGAACAGATAAACCTGAATTATATGGGTCGATCTAAAGATGAATGAACATGCAACTTGTATATGTAGATGGTATCAGGGAAAATAGAAGCGTCTTTATCACGTCTCTATTGATCGTCATGTTGTTGCCCCTATTTTGGTGCAACTAACATCTTACTGTTGAAAAGTAAGGCGTCCAGAAGACATCATAGGAGTGACGGCCAAAAGATATCATAGAAGTGACGTTCAAAAGACGTTATGGAAGTGACGTCCAAAAGACGTCATAGATGTGACGTCTTCTGGATGTGACATAACTGCGTCTATTGGACGTCATTATGGACGTACCATTGACGTCTGTTGGACGAATGTTTGACGTCTTTTGGACGTTATTTAGACGTCATGTGCTACCTGGGTACTAATTCTGGAAATCATCAAAGTATCATTTTAAGTAAACTTCTTTTGTTGTAGGGTGAGCGCTCCAGTTAATGAACAAATAAGAGATAGGTGACTTTGAACTTCTTTTAAATATTAAGAGATAATATCTCATTATTCTCCTTAATATTTTATATATTTTTCTTATATTCAAAAGAAATTAAACCTTTAATATCAATATAATTTAAATTATGTTTTACAAATATTTTGCTTTGAATATAAAAAATACCAAAACACCAGTAATTGAACAAGGGTCTCCAATAATTGAACAAAATAAAACCAATGAATGAACATTAACATTTATTAATGAAAATATAGACATATCTACACACTCTATACTACAAAAAATTTCAAAAATACACAGTCCTTCAAATAAAATAAAATCAGTATCTTCTTAAATATGTAGTAAACCATTTTAGATTAACAAAATTTTTTACTGCATAAGTAATATCAATGCATAAAAAACAACAAAAAACGTAAGAAATAAAAATGAAACTCGTTTACTATAAACTAACAAAAAATATCGAAAGATTCATATCTTAGAAAATTATCAAATAGTATAAAAAATGTTTTATTATTAATATCACATAATAATCAGGAAGGTTTTTTTTAGGTATTGTTCAACATCCGGAATATCAGACTTAATAAACGAGATCAATCCATGTCTCATGAGTACAGGATCAGCAAGAATCTTTACAACGTGATTTATGTCAATAAGAGACACATCTGGAATATTAGGTTTACCAAAAACAATATGATCAGTTTGATCTGACTGGATCACTTTGTGGTTTGTTTTGACAGTAAAGCTCGTTTGTGTCTTCCAAAGTTCAAGTTGAGTAGCAGTAAAGTTGTAAATAATATATATTTATGAAATAAGCCCTAGAGTCTTCTTTCCATTATTGGATAATTTATATTCGTGGAATATCTAGCATTATTCTACAGTTAAGTTAATAGGAGCTATAAGTTCGAAATAAACTTGTTTGGGTTATGAATAACAACCGACTGAAGCCTATTAACTACGAATTGAGTTTTTCTCTTTTTAATGAATTTTTTCTAGTATTGGTGGTTCTAACCTAGTTTAGATAAAAACTAAAACATTCATTTTGAAATGGATTTTTTTGGAGATATCGAGGAACTTGAAGAACAAGAGATACAAGAATCAAAATTTTCTGTGTGTTTCAAGAAGTTCCAAGTTATTGAGTGATTGTTTCTTTTTAATTTTCATTTTTATACACTAATATTTGCGCCTTAATTCTTTTGCAGTTCTATTAAACTGCTCTGTTGAAGAAATTAATTCCCTAGCAATGTCTTCCAATACATTCTCTTTCTGCTTCCATGTGGCTGCACGCGAGTTTGGTTTTCTACAATATGTATATAATTTAAAACAATTCCAATCAACATTCTTACTTCCAATTCATTGAAGCTTACAGCACGCTTTCTTTTATTATTGTTGTGACTGTTACTATTTTGGTTCATTCAATGCCGTCAAGCAGGTGACAGCTAACCTAAATCGATTTTGCAACTAACAACGCGACCGCGAAACAACAATTGTTTATTCTTTTCTATCATATACATATTGTGCATCAAACTATTTTCCTCTACACATATTTAATGATAATAATAATAATAATAATAATAATAATAATAATAATAATGTTTATTTGTACGATTCATTTACAGATAGAAAATTTCATAAATAAAAAAGTACAAATGAACTGTTAACCACGAAGTAAAACTAAGTTTACTTGTATGTGGCAAAACCACGTTAAACAATTAAACTGTATATATTTCAATGTAATATAACTTATCAATATCTTAAATCTAACCATAACTGTAAACTATAGACAATATGGAATTTATAAGAAATATAAAATTGTAAAAGATATAAAAATAAAAACACTGAAGATATAGGATGGATACTATTTTCACTATAACTCTTTTCTATATATAGCCTTTGCTTCATTTTAATCAATCAAGTTATTTATAAAATCTCTCGGCTTACTGCTGACAAAATCTCTTGATTTTCTTGTGTATAATGATAGTATGGCGACTTCTCTAATTTCAGTCGGAAGTGAATTATACAATTTAGGGCCTAAATAGGTATAGTTTTTTTGACCAACCGTTTTTTGCGTATGTGGTGTAATAAATGTTGTTTTATTTCGCGTTTCGTATTGGTGACCTGGAGTTCTCAGTTCCATCTTATGTGTATGTTAAATAATACATACATTTATAAATAATATTTGCCTAGGACCAAATATTTCGCTTTTCCTATATAATGTGTTACTTGGACAATCATAACCTCGGTGAAGAATTGTCCTAAGAAAATGTTTTTGAAGGATTTCTAATGGTAGTAGGTACGTCTTAGAAACTCCGCCGCATCCTATCAACCCATAATTAATGTGTGGTTCCACTAGACATCTATAAACTATTTTTCTTTGTTTTAAGTTAAGTATTTTACATATTTCCTTGAATTTAAATAAAATGCAACGTAGCTTCTTTAATAGATATTGTATATGTTGATCCCATCTCAAATTATAATCTATCATGATACCAATATACTTTACTTTGTTAACTGGTGAAATTGTAAGATTTTCAATAGTTAAGTCATAATTTGGCAGAGCATCAACGTAGAAACTGAATGGTAAGTATACAGTTTTATTAATATTTAATCATAGAAGTCTACTGTCAAACCACATCTTAACTTGTTGCAGATCTTTCTCTAAATTATGTTTTAGGTCAAACCAGTTGCCGTCATCGCAAAACAATACTGTGTCGTCTGCAAAACTAACTACTTTGCTATGTGTTTTCAGCATAAACGGATTATTCAGATATACATTGAAGAGAATAGGTCCTAAGACCGTCCCCTGCGGTACGCCACATGAAATGACTTCTCCACTGGATTTATCTAGTGCATTATAGATATTTTCTGTTGGATATCTAATGGTATATTGTGTGCATTTATTTTGCCTAAACCCGTACTGTGCTGAAGACAGCAACTTGTTCCAAAAAATTATTATTTTAGCCAGACTACTAATTAGGGAAATTGGTCTGTAATTGGCTGTGTCTTGTTTTGTTCCATTCTTATAGATTGGGGTTACGATTGAAAGTTTAAAAGCCCAGGGGAAGTGTCCCTTTTGTAGAGATTTATTCATTAAATATGTGAGTGGTTTAGCAATACCATCTTTCATGATTTTTTAAGTTTCTGCTTTTATGTTGTCTTAACCAGGTGCTTTTTTATTTTTTAGTTTTGTTATAACGTCTTTAATTTCGACTTCGTCCGATGGATACATAAAAATGGAATGGTTGCAAGTTTTATTTTTTTCAGTGTAATTTATAGTTTTGTTAATATTACCAGCAAATTTTTTACCTACTGATATGAAGTAATTGTTATAAATATCTGCTATTTCTGAAGGTTCAGTAATTGATTCATTTTTATTATTTTAAATCGAATTTATTGTATCGGTTTCTGGGACCGTCAGGAACTCATTAATGGTTTTCCATAGATTATCGTGTTCAATGCGGTTTCTGTAATATTCATTTTTTATTGGTTTTATTAATTTTTTTTATTTTCATTATAAGTTCGTCTTAAAATTTCGTTATCTTGAGATTTTTTAAGTTTTTGATACATATTGATTATGTTGATAATTTCAAGGGTTATCCAAGGTTTCCGCTTTTTTTTCTTGTTAGTAACTCTTTTATATTTTGTAGAAACATCTATACATTTTTGAATTATATCAATAAAATGATTTATTTCAGTTTTGATGTCAACATCGGAGTTAAAGACTGAATCCCAATTAACTTGATGAATTTCATTTCTTAAATATTTTGTTTTTTATTTGTGGAAGGAAGTACAAGTTGAGCTAATATTGAATAATTGTCTGTTATATCGGTTTCCAAAGTCAGTGGTAGTATAGTGTCATAGTTTAGGTTTTTATTTTTGATGAAAATGTGATCAATACATGTTGCGGACCGATTTTTACTCTAGTTGGCGAATTGATTGAAGAAATATATCCATGTTCACTCATAATATCGAGTTAGTTTTGTGATTCTTTAGTATTTGTTAATAAATCTATGTTAATATCCCCTATAACTATACTGTAGTCACCCGGTTTGTTTTTTTGTCTTAGGAAAGAATGCAATTCATCAACAAACTCATCCACTTAAGTAGATGGCGACCTATATAAAGCATTTATTATAAAAACTTTATCGTTGAAATGTATTTTCACTTGCAAAAGAGAACTGTTATTAAAACAAATTGTTTCATGAGAGTCATAAATATTGGATTTTACAAATACAATAACACCGTCATTTTGATTTAGATCTCCGTGGTTATAAATTGTCTTATATCCTGGAATGTTGAAGATGGTGACACATCAGGGACACGCCAGGTCTCTGTGAAAACTATACAATCAAAAGAGATATCTATGTCTTCCAGTAGCAATGTGAATTCGTTAAAATTGCGATTAATGCTACTTATGTTGTTATGAATTATGTTGAAGGTTTTAGATGAAGAGTTAACTTCTAGAACACTTTTGGCTTCTTCAGTGTTAAGATGAGAATTTTTAATTGTTTTAATAGAGAAATCTCTAATATATTGATCCATCCTATATATTTGCGATTAAAATAAACAATTTCTATTCTGAATCAAATGTAAAGGGGTTTTCTTATATATGACAAAACAGTTAAAAGACTATGTAAAAACACTGGTGAATAAATTATTATTTAAAAAGTAACTGAAACTATATGGACAACTTTTAATAATATTAGTAGTCCAGTACAGTGATGTTTAAAAAAGTTTAATACTTAATTTTCTTGGTCTACTTCGTAGAGTTTTTCCGGGTCACACGGGTTTCAGCTTGTTGTATATTTTTCCTGCCAGTAGGGGGAGTGTTTTCAGTGAGTGTTCATATATTTTTCATGCTTTTACCTTGGGTTATAATTGATCCTTCAAAATTTTTGATTTGAGCGGCTGCAGTTTGAGATAGAACACTCGTTTTTATTTCAGCTTTAGTTTCGTTTCCGTGTTGTTCTTCTATTTCGTCAGGTTTGGTTGTTGGTGTAGGTGGGGCAGAATTATATTTTTGTGGAAGGTCGTATTCAAGTTCAGCTATTGGTTCTTCGTTATATGTACTTTCTAACTCTTCAGCGGTGTATGGTACTCCATCTATGTACAGTTTGAATTTTTTTATGTATGCCATATGTTGTTTACTCCTGGCGTTTTTAAGATGTTCAACCAGTATTCTATTAGATGCTTGATCCTCTGGCCGTAGGTCACTACTTTTAAGCTTTTTCAAATTTTGGAGAATTCTCTGTTTGGTCAGATGAGATACAAACTCAAGGATTACAGTACCTTTTTGCCCAATAGTGAATAAGTTATTTATATCTCTTTCTTCCAAGTCGCATCCGAAAATTTGATTTGATTTCTCAATCGTTACTTCAATCAAATTGTTTTTGTTAGCATTTATTCCGAAAATTACAATATTATTTCGCTTATTTGATCTTTCAATATATGTAATTCTATTTTCAATTTTTAGACAGCGCTCTTCAATATCTTATATTTGTTTATTTACAATATTGTTCAGATGTTGTATATCTTTCCTTATTTCAGCGGAATTGTTCTTTATTGGTTCTTCCAATTTTACTAGCAAATCTTGATTGGTTAGTTGGTTCATATATATATTTTCCACTTGTTCACTGGACTACGAGTTCCATATATGTACATGTGCGAAGAAAGTAACTATTTTATTATTATTTTTATCTTGAATGCTTTATTCATGGAATGTTTTCATAATTTTTCTAACATGGTTTTGTACTTAGATTGTATAAACTTGAAGAGTTGGGCTTAAATTTCTGTGCAGACCGATATAAATTTTTATGCTAATACTACGGTATTTACCTCATTTATCGTTCACTTTATCACAGTATCACACACATATCCACCTTCGACGACGATTACTATGAAGATAGTTATTGTAATTTCATTTCAGCCAACGTTAAAATAATTATTTTTGTTGTGTTACTTCACCGAATAATAAATCAATAAAACTCAGTTTGAAAGACATTTTCACTTTATTTGTTGAATAAGACCTCCTAATAAAATTATTTTCCAGTTATTTATTGGCCGTTTTATTCGCGCTTGAAAAGACCGGGCCTAAGAGTTAAAACGTACACTTCTGAAAGGAAGGAGGTGTTTGGCGTAGAGGTCGGTAATAGTCCCGACGAGATCTAAAACGATGTTTACAGAACTAAGATATGGATAAGTCGTGCGAAAACCGAGCGGAAATACGTTAGGGTAGTTACATAATTTCACTGTGCTTTGAATAACAATGTGGAGGTGTCGGAAAGCTCTCAAACTTAAATGTATACTGAGGCAAGAAAACGGAGCAAGGCCTTTTAAGTGGTAACGATGCGACATGATAAAAATTTGTGTTTATCGTTTATCCGTAACTTTTTAAAACATTTTTAGATATTCTACACATTCGAAAGACACATCTCCAAAACCTTACTAGCAACAATTCGACATAAAAATTCCAGAAAAGTCGCACAGAATCTGTAGATTGTAATAAATGCGAATATCAAATAGAAAAGCTTAAATCAGTAACTTTCAGAACACACGGTAAAATATATTTTCTCCACGACTATATAATAATGCACAAATTATTTTTACATATTTAGCTAAATAATGATATAAATTCTTCACACCAGTGAAGGATGAAAAAGAATTCACTCTCACTAGTCAATCACATTCTATGATTATCAGAAATCACGCTAAAATGAATAAATCAAATTGTCTTTTTTAAAACGTCAATACACAACTACGCAAATCGCTTCTGACAGCGTGTCGTTTGAAACGTCAAAATAATCATATAATCATAATTTTACGTATATATAAAAGATAAAATAGACAACAGTAGCTATAGTGAAGATTTAATATGTACGCCATCCACAATGCATTTGCTACCGGAGAGATCAAAGTAAGACTATAATAAGATTTATGAATCATTTATAGCATGGAGACATTCCAATAAAGTAAGTTCCTTTTCGGAAAATGTTCTCCTAGCATATTTCACAAAACTCTCCGAAAAATATAAATCTTCAACTTTATGGAATATACTCTATACTAAGAAGTACATTAAAGGTTAATTATGAAATACACATTGAAAATAATTCAAAATTGCGGGCGTTCCTTAAACGAAATTGAGAAGGATTTCAAGCAAAGAAACCGAAAACGTGTACCTCAGAAGATATAAATAAATTTATCACAGGATCTCCGGACAGTATATATATATATATATATATATATATATATATATATATATATATATATATATATATAAATATATATATATATATATATATATATATTTTGATGAACATATTTTGTGTATATATATATATATATATATATATATATCTCGGAACTAAGGTAAAACATTTAAGTGTTTCACTAAGATGTAAGAGTTTGAAATTAGTATTTTTTTTAGGTTGCAATAATCATAGGGGTTATGGGTGCTTGTCGTAATAACGAAATGTAATTCATGAAAATGAAAGATATTCAAGACCTTAATTCAGCTCTTTTAATAACCATTCCTAACACTAAAACAAAGATTGTTAGAAAATTTACAGTGACAGGTGTACCTATTTTATGAAATATGCAAAATGTATATAGTGTAACGTAAAATCAAACCCCGTGCACCTATGCACTTATCCCACTTACGTTAGCGACCTATAGAAGATAGATCGAACTTGGGGCCCCAAAATCAAATTAATAATAATTCACCAAGTAACCAGCAGATCGGATGGCCCATCTATGCCACAAGGTATTTTACCCGCTAGACTTCAGTCGAAGGAGGGAGGTTCGTACGCTGGTAACGAACAATCAAAATAAAGCTATATAACCCAAGGCGCCAGGTAAACCGTACCCGAGTAAATACCTCAGTTTAATTCCCTAACCGTAGTTTACCCCCAATTAGGGAAGGATTACCTAAAATCAAACTCGTAACTCAACTCACAAGAGAAATGGTTTATTGAGGTGGTGGTTTGGATTGAATACAGTTATGTAATTAGTCACAAAATTTTGGGGAGTAGTTATTCCCACAGTGGACACTTAACGTCCATCAACCCTTACTATAAAAAAAAAGATCAATATGAAATCCCTTACGAACTGTGGACGTTAACAAAGTCCCTTATAGTTCAATATATACAATGATACAATTATTTAAAATCCTATATACCCCTACCCCAAAATTGATATAACAATGCTCAGAAGGATTTGAAACAGAGACCAGTTCTGAGTTAAGTTGGTTCTGAAACTTGTAATAAAAATTACAATAATACACTGTGAAAACGGTGAGAACCTGAAGGGTTACCTATACCGTGGCTTATCTACGCATATCAAATTGTAAACTTACCAAAATCAAAAACAATATAAATTAACATAAACGTTCCGTGTGAGCTCAGACGCAACTTACCTACTCTGTCTAGAGTAATAAATGATCAAGAAAAATTACAAGCCACTTGTATGTTCACAAATGGTGAATTATATATACATACAATGTTATATATACACTATAAAAAAATTATAGAAAAATTTAAATATTCAAAACTTGCGCGTCTTCAGCCGCTGGTGATAAATCCTGGCGATCCACAAGTTGTTCCTGGGGTAGCAATCACTAAGGTGAGGCTGCAAGCATCGCAGGAACGCCGTGGTACTACGGAACTAATCCAATACGGAAATCCGAATAACCAAAAATCTGACAATACCCCAGAATCTATGAATAAAAACCAAACCCTAAAAAAACACTAGTTAGTGTTGTCACTATACTCAATTGACATTAAACCACCCCGGGAGTTCATCACATTTATCTCAGTGTGAATCCTATTATTCTCCTACCAATAACCAGTTACTACAAGAGTGGGACAGCCTACTTTAAAAAAAAATCCCAAAGTAGACTTCAATTAAACCATCTATCCCCTTATGAAGTCTTAAACTAACAAAACCCCTTACTAACAAGTACTTTACCCCCAACATACTATATACAAGCTCTATCCTGAACATATAATTAGGTGGTGTCATCTTATTCGCAACACTATGAGGAACAATTACTAGTTACAGCAAATGTTAAATGAAATAAATCTCACCTATTTGGATAAGACAGGGTTCTCCTGTGTGCTGCTAATAAGTAGTTAAAAGCCGTTACATGAAGTTAACCACATGGCGATGTAGGTGACTGGGTTTGCATAATCCATCTGCATCTCACAGATGAGGTCTGGACGAAATACTATCTCCACAAACTTCTCTAATCCACACTACTCCACCCAAACCAAACTACCCCCTCAAATTCATGTTCCCCTGCGGGATGAATGTGGAATCTTCATACCAATTTTTTGGGGCTCCCAGTAAACACCTCAATCACGACACCACAGTGATCAGAAAAAGAAAAGAAACATGACAGGTTTCATTGACAACCCACCTTTCCGTTCGAGACACTCTCCCTCGAGCTGTTTGGAGCACATACGTTCTATGATCTCGGAGTGAATTACTCTACTTGCACATCGCATAATAAAACCCCTCGTATAAAACCATAATTGGCTAATCAACAATAAACCCCATATTCACTAATATACCACATCCCACGACTATATTTACAAAATAAAACATCACCCATTATACCCTGACGTACATCCACAGTACACCGGTAGGCAATCTTCCTTACGAATCACAGATCTCTTAACGTTTGTAAAAGAAGAATGAACGAGGCTATGACATATGGCAAGTCAGCTGTTTGATTCGAATTGTGAAATGTTTTTGTTTACATTTCAATGGTACATAATATAACAAGTTCACTCTTCTTAAGTGTATATTCAGATTACTGAAACTATTCTACTGAGTGTAATTATTTACTTTAAACTATTGACCCAGATGGTGCTAAACAAATTGACGGCCAGGCTATTGAATAACTGAATTAATGGTATAACTAGAAATGGTTGACATACGAAGCTAGTCTGACTTGATATTAAGGTAGGAATGTTTATTTATTATGACCAAAACTGCATTAATTGTTGTCTTTTTATGCGACTGATGTATACTAACGAGAAAAACCGTAACAATAGCAGTACGCCCAACTAATGTAACAAATACTTCTTTCTTCTTGAACTACCAACGCGGCAAATGTACTGTTCAGAGAATTTGCATCAACACATTTTCATCAATGGGCCGACAAATAGCAGCCTATTTAAACTTACCAAATGTAAATCTTTACACCGGATATAGTTTTCCTGGATCTCCTGCCACACTTTTGATTGATGCGGGGGGAGATATTACAGCTCTCAAACGACACGGTGGCTGGAAAAGTACATCCGTAGCTGAGGGCTATCTGGATGAGTCAATGACAAATAAAAGGAACACTGCGAACAAAATAATGCAGCCGATAAATCAAACCAGAATCACCCAACTACATACAGCACAGACTAGCAGTACTAGCCCTACTAGTTTTATTCATAATTCAGTACAAACCTCATTAAATATTAGCAATTGTAATAACTTAACCATAACATGAAAAGAATGAATCTAAATTAAGTACCTATATTTATGTTATCTCTATTTTTATTCCTAATAATGTTATAATTTCATTTAAAAATGTAAAGGTTTCTATTAAAAATTTGATTTACCTTATCTATGTTCTTTACATTTTCATAAATAAATGTGGTCGGTAGCTCAGTGGTAGAGAGATACTTGACTCTTACACGCAAGAGATCGAAGTTCGATTCCCAATAGAAGAATTTTTTTATGCATAGTCGTGGAGAAAGTATAGTCTTTTACTTGTGTAGAATGGCTATTATGCGCTTGGATGATTCCAAAACTCACTCGGTTCGCTCACTCGTTTTGGAAACTTCATCCTCGTGAATAATAGCCATCATTCTACACTCGTTGAAAAATATACTATTATTTCAAATATAATAGAAGTAGAATTTCACATACTTTTTGTTTAACAAAAATGAGACAGGACTATAACAATTTGCAACAATATAACACTTTACTAGGTTGAATTCAAATTATTGTTTTGTATACAAACAGTTAGTAATAAAAATTGAGGCCACTCAAAAGCAAAAAACGCAATCTTTACAATTCAATAAAAAACTCCGAACAAAATTTGGGGGAATATTAAAAAATTAGTTCAGAGCAGACACAGCACAGAGTCGGGCGACACACGCGAAGGGAAAAAGTCCTTCTCTGTCAGGGTAACGGGTGTCAGTTATTTTTAGTGTTAGCGGGTTCATACCCAATAAACACACCTACGTAAAAAAAACGTTTTTAAAGCGTTTTATTGTTATTTCAACGTTACTCGTTGAATTTTCAACGTTGACAAATTGGTTGAATTCGAAACGTTATATTCCAAACGTTTTTTCAAATTTGAAAACAACGACTTAGCTTAACCCACATGTATTTTCGAAAACGATTTTTATGGCCGTTATTTTAACGTAGTATTTTTTAACATTATTTATACCATTTCGCGAGTTATAGACGGTTATACAGAAATGTTTTTAACACGCTTTTTTAAATTTGAAAACAACAACTCAATTGAACTCAAATGTATTTACAAAAAAGCTTTTTATGTCCGTTATTTTAACGTAGTATTTTCAACATTATTTATACTATTTCGCGTGATAAAGACGGTTATACCGTATTGTTTTTAACATGTTATATATACAACGCTTTTTTAAATCTGAAAATAACGACTTAATTGAACTCATATGGATTTACAAAAACGCTTTCTAATTCCGTTATTTTAACGTTATATTTTCAACATTATTTATACTATTTTTCGTGATATACAATGTTATCGAGTAAATGTTTATAATATGTTGTTTTCACAATGCTTTTTTAAATTTGAAAACAACGACTCGATTGAACTCATATGCATTTAGAAAAACGCTTTTTATGTCCGTTATTTCAACGTAGCATTTTTAACATTATTCATACTATTTAGCGTGATATGAATAGTTAAAAAGCAATGTTTTTACCACGTTATATATACAACGCTTCTTCAAATTTGGAAACAACGAAATAATTGAACTCATCTGCATTTACAAAAACGCTTTTAATTCCTGTTATTTTAATGTAGTATTTTTAACATTATCTATACTATTTCGCGTGATATAACCGGTTATACAGTAATGTTTTTTAACACGTGGTATATACAACGCTTTTTTAAATTTGAAAACGACTTAATTGAACTCATATGCATTTACAAAAACGCTATCTAATCCCGTTATATATATACACGTTGTTTTGTAAAATATTAAAACTAGAAATCTTATATATTTTATGTTATAGTTTTAAGAACAATTTTTATTTTATGTTAATTACAAGAATTTTCTTTATTTCATTGTATACTATTTTTGTGTGGATTTATCAAATAAAATAAATATAACGTAATTCTCGTAATTCTCGCAACCCCAAACCACGACGGCCAACACGAGATGCCTGAAGAGTTGGTAGTGATCCTATTAACGTCGCCGGGGAGTTCCGGTTCCCGCTCATCGATGTCGCTGTACGAATAGACTAGCTCCTTTTAATCGTAAGCGTAGCTCATCAGTATAAGGGATCCATCGAGGACCGAAGACGGTAACAAGTAAATAATACATAAATGCTTTATTCATTGTATAATAAATATTATTTGTTATTTTATTAATATGAATAAAGTTTTATTCATCAAATGATACTTGTTTACAAACGATAATATACGATTCCAGTTTTTGTAAAATATGCCCCCCGTCTACTTTTAATTTTAAATGTGAATATAACGTTACGAGAATGATGGTTTAAACCGATTGAATGTAACGCTTAAATCATGTTAAAAGTAAGTGCTGAATATTATTATACAAAATCGTTTATAAATTGCATTATAAAAACGTTTCTATTACATTACAAAAACAATGGGTAAATCACATTGAAAAGGTGACGTTTAAGTGACGTTAGTAAGGTGGGTGCTAAATTTCGTTTCAAAAGACCGTCTATAAGTAGCATAAGAACGTTCATATCACGTTACAAACGCAATGGGTACATCACATCAAATAAGTAACGTTCAAATTACATTAAAAGTATGTGCTAAATATCATTATACAGAAATGTTTATCAACTGCATTATAAAAACATTTATATTACGTTATAAAAGTACTGGGTAAATCACATTGAAAAGGTAACGTTTAAGTGACGTTAGTAAGATGTGCGCTAAATTTCGTTTCAGAAGACTGTTTTATAAACGTTTATATTGCGTTTAAAAGCAACTGGTAAATCACATTAAAACGGTAACGTTTGAATGACGTTACGAAAATCACGTTGTATTTGACGTAGGAAGAATCGTTATATGTTACGTAGAAACGAGCGACATTACCAGTTGCCTAAAAACCATTTATAAACGTTAGGTTACATATTAAATATTTTACGTTTTTAAAACGTTTGTGTGTTTATTGGGTTAGGGAGAAGTTTTTCTCCGTTGTGTCAGGGCATCAAAGCGATACTCAGATATCTTTGACAGTGAACACTGTCCCCCTGAGGTAACACAAAACGGGAAAAACCCTGCCTACGACCGTGATCCAGCATAGCTCGACACCGGGCACTAGAAATTTAGCGTCATTCGCAGTTTCTAGATAAATATCGAAAACAGTCAGTGAGCAGAAACAGGAGGAGGGAAGTTTTTGAACAAGTCTAAGATTTTTTTTGGAAAAGATTTATTTATTTTTTTTGTGCGCTTATTCTGAACTTCATATTGATTGCGTAAATATTTGCATAGGTAGAATATATAACAGTTTTTTCACTGGGTTATTGGACAAGTTCATATGTTCAGTTAAAGCTGTAGGTCCTTGCTCATAATTCGGGCACCGCTCGTTCTATAGAATAAAATTTTATCATGTGAGATAGTATAGTAAGATTTTACACAAGATTGTAGGACCGATTTTTTTTCTTTAGTGCATATATAACTTGACAGGATTTAGGTATTATTAATTTTTTTGGGTGTCACATAATTCTCACCTACCCCGTAGATAGACGTAAGTAAAGGTTAAAACAAGGCTAATTGTAATTTGTATCATTTGCCCGGAGCGTATGATTTTGTCTCCGTAGAATCAGGTTATCATTGAATTTTCGCCACGAATAAATAATTTTGGTTTTTCAGACGCGGTTATATCATTTACTCATATCTAGCGGAATAAATAAATATTATAGTTTATTCGGAGGAAACAAAACTGCAACTTGGAAATTTTGTCAATACACACTAAACTGTTTACCGATAAGAATTATATCAAAATCACCAGGATTATAATTCTCTACTTTTACTTTTTGTTAACATAAAGTACAATGACATTCGACAAATAGGAAAATTAGCTGCAGTTGATTTGTACCCTATTTTTTTAATAGATAAGTATTCTCACAGTGAGGTAGGTCAAATTACGAAATAGGGGCGAAATCATACGGCCCATGCGCACCTTGAACAATTGATAGATAACCCAATAAACACACAAACGTTTTAGAAACGTAAAATATTTAACATGTATCCTAACGTTTATAAATGGTTTTTAGGCAACTGGTTATATTACCGGAGTACTGTCGCTCGTCTCTACGTAACATATAACGATTTTTCCTACGTCAAATACAACGTGATTTTCGTAACGTCATTCAAACGTTAGTGTTTTAATGTGATTTACCGGTTGCTTTTGAACGCAATATAAACGTATATAAAACAGTCTTCTGAAACGAAATTTAGCACACATCTTACTAACGCAACTTAAACGTTACCTTTTCAGTGTGATTTACCCAGTACTTTTATAACGTAATATAAATGTTTTTATAATGCAGTTTATAAACATTTTTGTATAATGATATTCAGCACATACTTTTAACGTTATCTAAACGTTACTTATTTGATGTGATGTCCCATTGCGTTTGTAACGTAATATGAGCGTTTGTATGCTACTTATAGACGGTCTTTTGAAACGAAATTTAGCACCCACCTTACTAACGTCACTTAAACGTTACCTTCTCAATGTGATTTACCCATTGTTTTTGTAATGTAATAGAAACGTTTTTATAATGCAATTTATAAACGTTTTTGTATAATAATAATCAGCACTTACTTTTAACGTGATTTAAGCGTTACATTTAATCGGTTTAAACCATCATTTTAGTAACGTTATATTCACATCTAAAATTAAAAGTAGAGGGGCATATTTAACAAAAACTGGAATCGTATATTAACGTTTGTAAACAAGTAATATTTGATAAATGAAGCTTTATTCGTATTAATAAAATAACAAATAATATTTATTATACAAGAAATAAAGATTTATGTATTCTTTACTCGTTACCATCTTCGGTCCTCGATGGATCCCTTATACTAATGAGCTACGCTTACGATTATAAGGAGCTAATCTAATCGTACAGCGACATCGATTAGCGGGAACCGGAACTCCACGGCGACGTTAATAGGATTACTACCAACTCTTCAGGCGTCTCGTGTTGGCCGTTATGATTTGGGGTTGCGAGAATTACGGGCGATTGTTACACGTTATATTTATTTTATTTGATAAATCCACACAAAAATAGTATACAATGAAAATTGTAATTACCATAATAAAATAAAAAAATTTCTTAAAACTATAGCATAAAATATATAAGATTTCTTGTTTTAATATTTCACAAAACAACGTGTATATATATATATATATATATATATATATATATATATATATATAAAGGGATTATAAAGCGTTTTTGTAAATGCATATGAGTTCAATTGAGCGTTATATATACAACATGTTAAAAAACATTACTGTATAACCGTTTATATCACGCGAAATAGTATAAATAATGTTAAAAACACTACGTTAAAATAACGCGAAAAAAAGCGTTTTTGTAAATGCATATGAGTTCAATTCATTCGTTGTTTTCAAATTTGAAAAAGCGTTGTAAATACAACGTGGTAAAAACATTGCTTTTTAACTATTCATATCACGCTAAATAGTATGAATAATGTTAAAAATTCTACGTTGAAATAACGGGCATAAAAAGAGTTTTTGTAAATGCATATGAGTTCAATCGAGTCGTTGTTTTCAAATTTAAAAAAGCATTGTGAAAACAACATATTATAAACATTTACTGGATAATATTGTATATCACGGAAAATAGTATAAGTAATGTCGAAAATATAACGTTAAAATAACGGAATTAGAAAGCGTTTTTGTAAATCCATATGAGTTCCATTAAGTCGTTGTTCTCAGATTTGAAAAAGCGTTGTATATATAACATGTTCAAAACATTACGGTATAACCGTCTTTATCACGCGAAATAGTATAAATAATGTTGAAAATACTACGTTAAAATAACAGAGATACAAAGCATTTTTGTAAATACATTTGAGTTCAATTGAGTCGTTGTTTTCAAATTTAAAAAAGCGTTGTATATACAACGTGTTAAAAATATTTCTGTATAACCGTCTATAACTCGTGAAATGGTATAAATAATGTTAAAAAATACTACGTTAAAATAACGGCCATAAAAACCGTTTTCGAAAATACATGTGGGTTAAGCTGAGTCGTTGTTTTCAAATTTGAAAAAACGTTTGGAATATAACGATTCGAATTCAACCAATTTGTCAAAGTTGAAAATTCAACGAGTAACGTTGAAATAACATTAAAACGTTTTAAAAACGTTTTTTTTACGAAGGTGTGTTTATTGGGAATTGGGTAAAATTTATTGGGAAGGATTTAATATTTTTTTGTTGTTCATCATATTTTATACAGTGAAAGATTTAATATTTTTTTATACATTTGTGGTTACCGAAACTTTATTCAGATCCCTACCACGATTTTCCCTCTAGAGTGAGCAGTGCATTTGGATACGAGGTTGAACAAAGAGATCAACCCTGGCCTGGCAAAGGTAATTCTACCGCTTTAAGTCCAGGAGGTCCGCGCCTAAATCGGACTGGTTTTATTTTTTTCCACGCTCGGCTGCCTTATTTCATTTGGTGACAGTCAGCTATTAGAGTGATGACAGCGGACTCGAGATAGAAGAGTCATTTATTACATTGGGTGGCAGAGGTCTCCCAGATTCATACGAAGGTGTAGTGCTAAGTAACTTAATTTTATTTCATCTTTAAAAAAAGGCATTTGTTACAACATTTTGTTTCGAAATTGTCCTTTTCCGAAAAAACATTGATGTTACGGATATAGGAATACAAAATGGATTGCTAGCCCACTGTTCAGTGAATGAGCGTAGCATGCGTTCCGTCATCGAGTGACAATTTCTGTTGGCAACACTGAATATTACATCAATCAGCCTTTAAACATTTGTATTTATGTTTAGGTTCTAAAAATAACTTTTTTGTGGGTATATTACGGTTGATTTTTGTTGCATTTATTGTTACTCAGAAATAAACATCCAAATATTATTCAATTAAATAATTTTATAGTCATAGCACATTAGAGAGCGTTGGCTTATAGTTTTGTCTACCTGTTGCTAGCGGGAGCTAAGAAACATGCCGTTTGCAAAAACTGATGGACACATTCTGATTGATGATTTGAGTTTAGAAAGAGTTAAAAAACAATATTGTGGAGGTTGCCGTACGGTATTGTGTCCCATTTTTTTCCGGCCCTATAATAGGAGTTTTCGATTCCATCGTTGTAGCTGTGAAAAAACGTTGTTCATGACTTTAAAAGGTTGTTTGGGTAAGGTATGAAATGATAAACGCCACGATGATAATGCAGTACAAATTTAATCATTAACAAAAAGTGGTTTACATATTAATAAGTAATAAAAAATAACAGAATTTGACTCTTATTCTGGTAAGTTTTGACAATTATCGCCGATAGATTTGCAAAAGGATATACAATTAATGTCACTTTTTTGCTACTGCAGGACATTGTTCTGCAATCAGCATTACATTTGCAAGGTCTGATTAAAAATTTGGCAAAGGCGGTTTTGTCATTTGCATCGGGTACAGATTTCCATCTCGTCTTTCATAACCGAATTGGAGAAAATTCAGAGGCTCTTGCGTGGGTTCTGAGGAATTTCTCCACTAATACGTTTAAGCTGCAACTCTTAAGTAATGTAAATATAAAGCATCAGAAGTGCAAATAACTTTGGATACATTTAAATTGAAGCCGATGTTACGAGTTCATCTGCTATCGTTTCTTGTTTCGCAAATAAATAAGTTTAGACAGTTTCAATGTCTTCAAAATTCATCGGAGTTTTGGAGTAATTTGCAAAAATAGAAAGAACATCCTGAACGAAGTCTTCGAATGCAGCGTTTATACATTGCTGTTTGGTCTCAAATCGGTTTGTTGTGTCGCAACCCGTTAAAACATGTAACGCGGGTAAATTATTTCGATTTTTTTCGCCAAGTGATCCAGCTGCTGAATGACAATGATTTTTTTTTGTACGATCCTAAAAACCAGATACCTCGACAACTAATGTTCGAAAGTTTATGCCAATAGTGAGTGGTGAAGATGAAAACATCGGTATCAGTACTATCTATAATTACTTGTTCAATCCCTTCACGAACAGCATGAAATATATGCCTGAACATTCTACAATCAGCTTCTAGGTGATTGGACTTCAAGTCTAGGACTTCGGATGAATTATAACCTTGGAGCTTGAAGCTTTTTCGGGGTCTTTATACCCACCGGCATAGGAAACTTCTTCTTCAGCATTGATTTTTAAACATGTTGGAGTATACGTGCAACGAAATTGAACAAGCCTTCGTTTATTTAGCGAACAAAAAAAACCTTCGCAGTTGTCTGGGATTTTGGTTGAAGGACTTGATATTAATATTTGCTTTGGTTTCGTTCCTTTCGATCGCGATTGCGATTCAACGTACTTAATAGAAACGTGATCGTATCTATCAAGGGTGACGTCAGTTCTTGTGGCGGAACGCTGGCATGAATCATACTGTATCCGCTCAAAAAATTCAGTGGCAAAATCTCGGAAAGTATGAATTTTTTTTTAATTGAATGATATATACTAGTGACATTCTATTGAAAATACAAATATTCGAATAATAAAAGTGTGGCTTTCACTTGCATTTACTTTTTGAATCTCGATTGGTAATACTGATTTCGTACTTTTCCTGTAGAACCCTTCATGGTCAAAGAGGTATGTAGGGTAATCAAGAATTTCATGCGATAAGAACTGTCTAAGATCAAATTCCTATTAAGATGCTAGCATAAATGATTGTGGAAATTTAGTATTATCGGTTATGGTTTCTACATTTTAATCACTTCTTGAAGATTGTTTCTCTTTGGCGGGTTTGTAGTTGAAATTATAAAATGGTTTTTTACAAGTGGGTTAAACACGTATTTCTTATTTAATTCAAACCGTTCAGTTTCGTACTCTTTTATCATCGATTCTCCAGTTTCTTTTATATTTAGCAAAAATTTTGCAGTCTTTTCATCTGCAAGAGCTTCGGTGTAAATATTGCGAAGACCGAGATGTACATCGATATTAAATATGTTGCAACCTGTTATGGATACAATCAAGCTTTGAATGTTTTGTTCGTCCTTCGCTAGTCGTGCTTTACTCCACTCAATATGAAAGGATGAATCAATGTCGCCGGTAGCATCACCTATCTGAACGTATCATAACATAGCATTGTGAATTGCATTTTTGAAAGGGTATAGAAATAACCACCGTCGAGTTGTATCCTGATTTTTAGTTATTCCTATCGAGCCTCCAGTTATAGCGGATGATCGATTCTGTGACTGCTTGAGGGTCATATCGCAACCAATAGAGTTAAATTCACCTGTGGTTCTCTTAACTGACAGCATACCTGTCCGCAAATTGTCGATAACGAAACATGGTAGTTGAATCATATCTTGAAAATAAAGTGTGATTCCGCGAATGTAATTCCTATGATTCATAGCAAAACTGTACGGCAGCATTCTTCGCGTGGCTTGTAAATGTAAATCATAATCACAGTTTCTGTCGGCTTTAATTGAATTCAATAAAACTTCAACCATACCGCAGTCATGATTGTAGTACTTAAAAGTTTCGCTACGAGCACTCATATCTTGCAGATAATTGAAAAATTTCAACAAGAAGTTACCAATACAATCTGAATATTCATTTTTTTTTCAATCAAAGTTTCATGATCTTCATCAACGATTGTCTCCCGAATCTCTTGTAGACAGATATTTAATAGTTCGACGTCACTCTGTGATATGGTCATATGATCAACAAATTGTATCAGCTTCATGCTCCTTAGTGCTCGTATCCCCCGGTTGTATTGTGTACCTTTAATGATAGCGGAAAGAGTATTTTCAACATAAATATTATTTTCAACGAGTATCTTATCAAGCCCACAACCATCAATAAACTGTCCCAAACAACATAAGATATTTTTCTGTAAGTGAAATGAACCAACTCACAATATCATCGAATTGAATTCATTACTACTCAACTGCATTTCTTTAGCTATAAGATATATGGCCCTGTCACAGGAAAGAATTGCTACTTCATGATTCAAAGATGAACATAAGTCAACATAGTTTTTCATGGAAGTGTATACAACGTCTCTTGAAGTAGGAGGATGTGGAATGACCGGGAAAAATCCGATTGTGGTTACAGTTTGGTCTTCGGTGCAGAGAATTTGTTGAAATAGAATCCATCCCGGTATGCTATTAGTGGTTCTTCTGAGGAAATTGGTGGTAGATTTGTCGTACTCCAATCTGCACTACACCCACAACAAATTTTGGTGTTGAGCATTACTCAACTCGTGGTTCACTAAGCTGGTATACAAATAATTAGAAATGTGAACATTTCTTTTTTCAAAATGACAATGATATATCTCTTGGCATCTTGACATTTTTAAATCGTCGTTGTCGTCGTTTCAATTGGTTTCGGTCTAGCAATATTTGCAGTGTTCTTTTCATCACCCTTTTGTTGATACACTACCATGGCTGTAACGTGCGTAGAATCTTTGCCACTCAATGTTTTCTCGTTAAAGTCATTGTTGTCCACAGCTGCATGAAGAAACAGTTTTTGGTCGCGTACAATTTTTTTTGGTATGACTACTTTTTCATCGATATTATCACGTAAAATTGACTTCATTGCTTTGTAACTGACACAGTGTTCAAGATTGTTCAACATTGTTAGAATATGTTTAGATCTAGTCAGGTGATGAGTAGATTCAGCTAGAAGGTGTCATCCTGTTAGTTACACCGAAATATACGTCAACATTATTTAACCATCATTTTAAATTTGTTTTTATTCTCAGAAATCGACCCGAATTTTCAGGCTCCTAGTAGTAGCAGTGGAATTATTTAACTTGAGTACAGCTCAGATCCCTTACTATTTAAAGATAAACGCATGTCAACAGAATTAATTTTGGAAGGACCCTACCAACAAGGACTTAAAGAAAATTATAATTTTAATCTGGATTCCTACAATAAGCGATTCAGTGTGAATTGGTACTATAAATCTGGAAAGGAAGGACAACAAATACGAGAATGGTTAGTTTATTCGCCTAGGGCTTGTAAGCTCATGTCAAGTCATAATAAAAGTGCTTGGGCTGATCCCAATAAAGGAAATAAAAACGTTAGAAGGGGCATTGAAAAAATAGTACAAACACGAGGGAAGCGAAATTCATATCAAAATTGCGCCTCATTAAAAACCATACAGTCATACAGCAACAATTGCAAAAAGAAAATTAAGAATTGAAAAGAAACCGGGAAATGTTATTACGAATGTTCTATTTAGTTTTGCTTATGGCCAAACAAAATATATCATTTAGAGGTCATTTTGAAAGTAAAAACTCTTCAAATAAGGGGTAACTTTTTGGAACTTTGAATTTTTTTAAAAAAATATGATGTTGTCCTACCAAATAGAAATAAAAACTCGACTTATACAAGTCCTCAAATACAAAATGAAATTTTAGAATTATTGGCAAATGAGGTTTTGAGTAATATAACCAAGAATATAAAGGAAGCTATGTGTTTTTGCATTATCGTGGATTCGACTCAGGGATCACAAATAAATAACAATTTTCTTTGTCCATCCGTTTTGTAGGTGAAATCGGATATCCTGAAGGAAGGTTTTTAAAATGTATCGATGTACCTAGTGGATTTAGCACGTGATAAAAAAGGAGTTAGTCAACTTGAAATTAGATTTGACATTATGTCGTGGACAGTCTTACGATGGAGCTAGTGCAATGTCAGGACATTTGAATGGGTTGAAAAAGAAAATAGAAGACGATGTACCTGAGGTTATATATCGTCACCTTAGTACTACAACAAGGTAACTTAAAAACATGTGTTTTGGAATAAACTGCTTTGAAAATTTGCATAAAAAATTAAAGTTTTATAGCCAATCAACTATTTATTCAAGTTCTGCAAATTTTAACACAAGTGGTGTTTATTTTGTGACGTTTTTATAAAAAAGTTGCCATAATGTAAATTTTTCGAAAAAAACAAGATATCTACTTGTTACATCAACATGAAAATCGGATTAAACGGAGTTAACCACATTTGCATTTGAGAAGAAATAGTACCAGAAGCCACTTTAAAGCGCTTTTATTGTCATCAAAATTCATATAATAAACAATACACTATTCATTTTCAGAATCCATGTCACTACTTCCTGAAGACTCCTGTTGTCCTTGGTACGGCAAATTTTGGTAAAACGGTCGGTATTCTTGTCCCAGCGCTGGAGGGGTTAATAAAAATAAGGAATTCAAATTATCATATTTTTCTTTTGGAATCGGTATAACGGAGTTGTATAACGGTTTCATTGTATGTGACAGTGTTGTATTACTATTCCTCGTCCTTTTCTTGCAGTCAAGAGTTCTAAACTCTTCATCGTAATTTTCTTTGAAGCGGATGATGAATGGTCTGGTTTTCGTAAAATTCAACCAGCTTATCTCCTGCCAGCCGACTGGTTTACGATTTTCATCCTCTTTTCTCATAACCATGTGCTGCTCAAGGTGATATTTCCAATCTATTATGTCGTTATGGGTAATCTAATGCACAATGTACGACTTGTCACCCTTTCGTCTGGCACTGCGGGCAATGGTTGTCCAATCGGCAGGCCAGCTCACTCTCCCGACTCTTTTTTGTTCAGTAGTTATGGCCGAATGCATTGAATCACATTCCATTTCACTATGGCCCACAACTAGAAATTTTAGATCAATGGTTTCTACGTTAGGTAGTTCCTAAACTGTGGTCAAACACATAGCAGCAACAAACTTGTTCAAGATCTGTCCACCACATCTGTCACTAAAACAGGAAATGTGCTTCACCGATGGAGGAAGAGATTTAAAATATTGATATGGACAGCTAGAAATCTCACAACTGCCTCTCTTTCCTTGTATCTCGGTCCACATGAAACAGTCCCCTCGTTTCGTGGTAACGTTGTATACAGTAAAATGAAGTAAAATGACGTAAACCGTTGCTTATAGAATAGAGCATTGTTGGTTGGATCGGTTGAAGCCAACAGAACTTGCTGAAGATCAAAATTACAGCTCACCAAGGTCCCGTTTGACTTGTCCTTTCTTTTTTCAGCTCGAGCCCTGTCTTTTGCTGAAAGATGGGTGTCATAATTGTCTTTACCTTCATTGTTGTCATTTCCAGGAGTATTGTACACCATGCATATGCGACATTGGTCCTTCTTTGGGCGGTGGAAACCTAGATTGTACTCCTTTGTAAAAATCTTTCTATACGTAGCTATCTTAGCGGTTTGTTGGTTATTCTCGGCTCATATCGACTTGGACATAGAATACATTATTGTGATGTTGAGCGATGGATCTAAATATTTTCTTTTAGTTCCCGAGCGGCAATAATGGGAATCAACAAACGCGAAGCTTTCAATGTGGTGTCTCACCCCGTTCAAGAGTTCATCTGAAGTAGTTTTTTTCACATGCTGGCCTCTTTTGTCTTTTTCACTTGTATTTTCTGCTGTTCTCTTTGTCATAGCGATATCTACTACACCTTTGCGAATTCCAATTGTATTCAAAAACATGGTCTTACAAACTTTGATTATTTCATTGTTTCGTGGTAAATAGTAAATGTCTTTTTGAATCAATTGTTGTGGTGCTTTTCTTTACAATTTCATCTGCGTTGCAATGGATAAAATCGCGTTTTCTTTCATATGTCTCTAATTTATAATACCTTCGAAAAATTTGGAGTCTCTCTTCCAATGAAAATTCCTGATTACACCGCTGTCTGCAATTGTCTCCACATGGATCTCTCATCTCAACATCAGGTACATGGTTTCCTCTAGACGAAACGTATCTTTCTCCACACTGCCGCCTTTTTTTTGCAACATTTTTTCTCCACTTTTCTGGACGTCTTAATCACTTCTTAGGATTTTCCCCTTGTGTAGGGGTCACCTCCATGCCTTCTGATTCATGTTCTTCGTTTAACCGCTTTAAATATTTAGTAGTAATTTCATTTTCGATTTCGTCCGACGACGGGTGATATTCAGACACATCTGGAGAGCAAGGTTCCGCTTCTGATTCTAGATCAGAATTGTCAATGCCAACAGCCGCATTTGATGTGGAAGGCACTGGGTTATTTTAACGAGGGCGGTTCCTCAGGACATGATTAAAATCTGCAATAAATTATTATTTATTGTTTTTAAATGAAACTCACGGTTTCTAGTTGATTCCACAATATAATAAATGTTATTGAAAATTCTAAAAAATTGACAATTGTTTCGATAAATCAATATCATCGTCAGAATGACAGAAGTTACATTTCATTCTATGCCTACCTGATGTTTAGTAGTTATTTTTGGCTAGACCAAGAAGTAATCTAACTTGTGATTGGCTTAATATATGTTTATAGAAAAAAGAAGATGTGATATTACAAATATTGAAGCTTAGATATTATTAGCCCTATGGTGATATCCTGGATATCATTTTTCCAATTAAGGTCAGTATAACTGTGCAATGATATAGAAAACCAGGAAAACTATATCTGCCGATCTTTACAATTATTACTTAAGAAGACAGTTTATTAGTGGAGAACTCCCTAGATTTAACTGTTCATTGACAACTTCATATTGTGGGTTCCTTAAATGTCTTCTAATTTCCAGTTCTTCAAGGAAATCCAGTTCTTGTTTCTTTTCACAAATATGCAGCACTTCTAGCTCTGTGTTAGGTGCCAATGAATGATTGGTGTCAAGTAGATGTTTTGCGTAGTGGGATTTATCTGGTTGTTTTAATCTGTATGCTCGTAAGTGCTCACTGTATCGTATTTCACAATTCCTAAGGGTCTGACCCAAATAGACAGCATTACATTCTGGACATTTGAGTTTATATATACCTGACTTCTTTAATAGTGGTATTTTTGTTTTTACATTTAACAATTTTATACTAACGTTACTTTCTGTTTTAAAAGAAATTGTTGTATTCGTTGCTGAAGATATTATCTTGGAAATATTATTAGAAATATTTCCTGCATATGTGATGGTTTTATAAGTGTTAATTTCATCAGCTTGTTTAGGATATATTAGTTGTAATGCCACTTTTTCTTCTTTTTTACTAATTAGCTTACTTATCATATCTAATGGATAACCGTTAGATGTTGCTATTTGTCTAATTGTATTAATCTCTCCATCAAAATTACATTTGTTCATAGGAACTGAAAAAGCTCTATGTATCATTGAATTATATGCCGCCAGTCTGTGTGACATAGGGTGGTTAGAATTGAATGGAATTGTCACATCAGTCTGTGTTGGTTCTCGGTAAATTGAATAATCAAGTACATTATTAACTCTTTGAATTTTTAAATCAAGAAAATTGATTGAGCTTTTTTCTCCAATTTCTAATGTAAATTTAATTTTCGGGTGTAAATGATTAATGTGGTTGAAAAATACATCTAATTGTCGTTCACTACCCATAAAACAAGCTAATACGTCATCTACATATCTATACCAAAATAAAATATTTTTCGAAATATTACTTTCAAAGATCTTTCTTTCTAAATTGTCCATAAAAATGTTTGCTAAAATAGGTGATATAGGGCTTCCCATTGGTAAACCTTCATTTTGAATATATCTTATTGTCAAATGTGAAATAATTATGATTGATGCATACAGACAGTCAATTAAATTATTATTTGATTATTCATCACGTCTATTCAAGGATGGAGTACACAATCCGCAATCCCTCTTCCATCAAACGACGATTACAGAAAGATTAAAGCAAATTTGCAATCATAACCTCAAAATTTATGTAGATTATGTCTATGTTGAAGTAATGCACAATTGTTTTCGATACATACCTGCTAGAAATTCCACATTTCGAAGAGCAGCTTCAATCAATTTTTTTCCTCTTGAACCCATAATTATTATCACTCATAAACACTACGTATTGTTAAGTTCACGCCTTGACAATAAATGAGTGGAACAAATAGATAACTCCTTTTATTTAGAAATTAAAGTGCACAACTAGACAAGTCAAGTTATATAGTTGTAGCAATAAGCGACAGCCCACTGAGACACATACCTACTTGATGCGATGCATTGACCAACTGCGTCACAAAAGAGCTAGTAGAGACTTACCTAGTTATAGCATACAGTAGAGCATCTCAAGTAGACTATTTTAAACTGGATAACTCAAAATCGAAAAATTTCAAGTTACCTACTTGTAGTACTAATGTGACAATATGTACACTGTTGTGCACATAATCTAAATTTAGCTTTAGTTTATTCAGAAAATTCGTGTGTAGCAAAAAAGTTATTTTTTGGAAGCCTACAAAAAATATATGTTTTTATTACAGAAAGTTTTCCTAGACTTAAATGTTTCCAAGACATTCAGGATAATCATGACAAAAAAAGAAGTCTAAAAAAACTTCCAACGACTCGTTGGGCAAGTCGTACCAGACCTGTTAACTCTTTATTTGAAAACCTGCCAGCTATAACAGATGTTTTGGAACGCATCTCATCTGGAGAAATTTCAAGTACAAGCGCAAGTCAAATGATTGAGGCACGAGGAATTTTAACTTAAATGCAATCATTTGAATTTGTTTTTGGAAACAAATACTCTCAGTTATTTACATATTGTCTAATTATTTATAAAAAGTCAATATACTATAAACGCAGCAGTTCCTTTATTAAAATCGACAATAAAAGACTTGAAATCATTTAGTAATGATGAATCATTCACCAAATTTGAAGAAAACGCTATAGTAATTTCAAGTAACTATGACTTGCCCAATGAGTTCACAAGAAAGAGAATATAAAAAGTCAAACTCTTTCACGGCGAAAACACCTCGGAGCATGTTGAAAATTAGCTAAGAAATTTTCATATTTAGAGGCTGAAAACGTTGTAGTTTCGGAAGATAATATGAAATCTTTGAATGATTTATGCATTTTTTACAAAACTTAATGATGAATATAAGTTAAAAACCGAAGAAATATACCCTTTTTTGATTTCTAAAAAATTGGAATCAGTTTTTCCTATTTTATGTAAAATATACCGAATACTTTTAACAATTGATACAAACACGGCAACAGGAGAAAGATCTTTTAATAGGCTGATAAATATTGAAACATATAATAGGTCGACCATGTCAGAGGACATATTGACAAGCTTAGCAATAATTATTATTGAAAGGGACTATGCCTCTAATATTGATTTGCTGTCTTTAATAGTCAACTTTAAAACAATAAAGAGTAGAAGAATAATTTTGTAAATTCTTGTTCAGTATTATATTATTTTTCTTTCTTTCTCTTATCCTTATGCCTTCTCAGGCGTCGGATTGGAGTTCTTCATGAACCCATTTTATCCATTATTTTCTGTCCCTGGACAATGCCTTCATCTCTCCTAATGTATTTCCCTTGTTTCTTCCAATTTCTCCAGATGCTCTATCCATTTTCTCCTGGATCTTCCTCTTTGTCTTTTTCTTGATATTCCTATTTCCATAACTTTTCTCGCAATTCTATCATGGTTCATTCTTACTAGGTGGCCATACCAGTTTAATTGTTGCATTTATTTTTGTTTCCTGTTTTTTCTTCATTACCCAGTTCTCACTAGCATAAGTTATAGTTGGGACTGTAATTTTGTTGTAGATTCCCAGCTTTGTGTCCATATCAATGTGTTTATGGCTTAATATTGTTCGATTTAAGGAATAATATAATCTTGTTGATTTATTTGTTCTGTTATTAAGTTCTGCATCTATTTTCCTTTCTTCTGTTATGATACTTTCTAGGTAATTATAAGTTGTTACTCTTTCCAATGTTTTGTAATTACATTTCAATTCCTTGCAGTTACTCCCCTCTCGCTATTTTCCATTTACTATCATTACATGATATTGTAATGTTTTTCTTATTTATTAAAATGTAAATGGGTGGGATAAACTTTAAACACACGGTATGGCTACTATCGAATTTAATTAAACACTACTCAAAAACACTTAATTTATATACATTCACCATTCACTTAAATTCAATTTATATACAAACAACCTTAACTATTAATTTATATCAACACTTTACTGTTCGCTGTCTCAGTGTATTCTTGTTTATTTGTCGAGATCACTTTATAAACTAAACTAACTCTCCGTGGTCGGTCTTTTATATATATAAATGCCTCTGTTACTAGATAATTCTAGATTGCGGCTTACGCAAAAACAATTGGCCTCCTGGCATTTTCTAGACAAGACTGGTCACAAAAACGATGTCTAGATAAGATAGTCACAATAGTAAACAGTTCTAAGAAATCCCTGCGCATCCGCCATAATTTTAAGTTTCATACATGGCTTAGACAGAGTCGGATTCAGGGTCTACACTAGTGTGCTATTTCGTAAAATTACCCCCTCCTTAAATGGAAGTTCCTCCTGGAACTTTTGTGTAGCCGAGACTGGATGTTTGAGTCGGCAACTGGATCCATTTCTACACTTTCCCGATCTTATGGAAATAACAGGGCACCGTCTTCATCGGATACTGATAACGAGGGTTGTAGCTGCAAAATAATATGTGGACACAGGCATCTTGGAAGATAACCTCGACCATGTTCCTGATAACTCGCCAATCCCACTGGTTACTCGCTATCTTTGGCATAGCCAGGTTTATTCACGCTGGATTCTAACACAAGGTCTCGGAGGTTTCGAACTGCTTCCTAAACATCGCGGTAGGTAGATCGATCTTGAAATTCATTTTTAGTTACCACGCAGGAGACGTACCGCGAGCTATGTTGCCCGAACTTCTTTCGAAAGACGTATGCCAACCCTCGTGCGTTCTTGATACGGGCGGGGATGTTGTATGCCAATGAATAAACTTCCCGGAGAGTGAACAAATCTTGTCGTTGTTCTGAAGTGACTCTATACCTAGCTTTCCCTGTACCTCCATACGCGCCCATAAATTCATCAAAGGTAGGGTCAGACACATCTCAAATATGGTTTATTCCTTTCTCTAGGTCATGGTCTCCTTCGAATGGCGCTAGTCGGTTTTGGTGAACTACTTTTGGTTTTCCGTTGGGGATCTTGCTTATGCAATATATAATATCATTGATCCTTTTCTTGATTGATTATGGACCTTCCCAGGATTTTTGTAATTTTGGAGAAAATCATTTTCCTATCGTCGGGTTGTGTAACCATTTTTCTTGGCTTCTTGTTCATCATACTTTTTATTAATATGACGAACTGGTCAAATCTGTCTTCGAAACCTTCTTCTTGGATGGTCCTAATTTTGTTATATCCCGTAGCTTTGGGTGCTGATTCATATTCAAGGGCAGCTGTCAATGCGTCTACTAATGTGTTCGGATGGGCTAAACGAAGCGTCCTCTGCATGTCGGGGTCACGTAAGCCATCTATAAAGGCCTGGGTGCTCAGACATTCCATCATGTTCTCTGGTGCTGACGGATAAGCAAATCGAACGAGTCGGGCTATATCCACTTCATACTCTTGAAGGGCTTCGTCACGTTTCTGCCTTCGGTTCTTCAGCTGGGACTGGTACAAATATTCTAGATGTTCGTGACCGTATCGCATGTCCAACCTCTTCTTCAGCTGCTCGAAGTCATCCGTTTCTTCCAAAGGTGTCATCTGAAGTACGTCTAAGGCATCTCCCCGAAGCGCGATAGTTAAGTTCACTACCTTCTCTCTATCGGACCAATTATTCACTCTAGCAGCTGCTTCAAATTGTTTCACATGAATGGTCCACGACATTTTTCCATCGAACGTTGGGGCCTTGACTCTGGTAAAACTACCAATATCGTCTAACTTAGGGTATGTTTCTGGCTTTGCAAGGTTTTGTTGGCTCGGTCTTCTTTTCTTCCGCTGGCGTGTCTTGAGTCTTTATATGTGTCATCTTTTTTTCTAACTCCTTGATTTTCTCGTCCATCGTTGTCATCTTATTCTCAATCTTCTCGCCAGCGGCAATGTCGTATTCCATTAATAAGATATCGGCAGATATATCGTTCTTCAAAGCAGAAATATAGTTTTTCACATTCGTTGAAATTTTCTCTTCCATGGCAGAAATATCGTTCTCCATAGCAGAAATCTTCTCGTCCATGTTAGCAGAAATATTAGCAGAAATGTCGTTCTTCTTGATTTTCTCGTCCATCGTTGTCATCTTATTCTCAATTTTCTCGTCCATCGTTGTAATCTTATTCTCGATTTCCTCGTGCATCGTTGACATTTTATTCTCAGTTTCAGATTTTAGAGACGAACTTTCATTTCTAACGTCAGCGGCAATGTCGTTTCTCATTAATAACATATCGGCAGATATATCGTTCTTCAAAGCAGAAATATAGTTCTTCATATTCGTTTAAATTTCCTCTTCCATGGCAGGAATATCGCCCTTCATAGCAGAAATCTTCTCGTCCATGTTAGCAGAAATATTAGCAGAAATGTCGTTCTTCATAGCAGAAATCTTCTCGTCCATGTTAGCAGAAATATTAGCATAAATTGACGAGATTAAGGTGGAAGCCTTGTCATTAAATAAAACTGTTTCTGAATCAAATCCGTCATTCTCCACTGCCACTTTAAGTCTTTCTACTAATTCACTTTTCTTACCGAACGTTTCCAACTCACGATCTTCCAATTCTGCTCTTAGTTCAGTCACTTCCAGTTCGCAAATTCTCTTGGCCATTTCACGTAGCAATTCATTTATATTACCCCACACCTGACAAAAATGTGATGATTTTGTTATTTATTTAAACAGTTAACGGGTGGGATAAACTTTAAACACACGGTATGGCTCTTACGAATTTATTTAAACACTAAACTACTTACTAACACTTAATTTATATACACTTAACTATTCACTCAAATTATATTTATATACACACAACCTTAATTATTAATTCATATCAACACTTTACTGTTCGCTATTTGGGTGTATTCTTGTTTATTTGTCGAGATCACTTTATAAACTAAACTAACTCTCCGTGGCCATTCCTTTATATATTAGTGCCTTTTTACTAGATGATTATAGATTGCGGCTTACACAAAAACAATTGGCCTCCTGGCATTTTCTAGATAAATCTGGTCACAAAAACAATGTCTAGATAAGATAGTCACAATCGTAGACAGTTCTAAGAAATCCCTGCGAATCCGCCATAATTTTAACTTTCATACATGGCTTAGACAGAGTCGGATTCAGGGTCTACACTAGTGTGCTATTTCGTAACGATATGATGATATCAATAACATTAGATTTAGTAACGAATTATATGCATTTGTCAGGTCATGTAGATGGGCGCAGTAATTGTAGTTTCACAACGACAAAAATAGAGACAAGAGCAAGATTTGCATAGTCAAAAGATGACCGATGCATAGATTATTACTTTAATTCTTATATCATTTGTAAACTTACTTTGGAAAAGATAGAAAAAATATTTATGCGAAACAAAACACAGCACAAATTGCTAGAAATTCATTGTTTCTAGACAATTCCTGAGAAATTTGACAATTGCTTCGATACTAAATATCATCGGCAGATTATATTTAGTATCGAAACAATTGTGAAATTTCTTAGATTTTTTAGAATTTTTTCCATATATTCTGGAAACAGTTAGTTTCATTTAAAACAGTAATATAAGTAGATTTTACCAGGAACTCATTTGATTCTTCGGATTTAACATCATTGTATGCCAATATTTGGAGGATGCTGAAACTATGGATTTTATGAGACGGCGCTTCGTCAACATAGAAACAAAACAAACGTGATATAAGAGATTTCCGGATATGGTCACAAATGTATAATCAACGTAATTGTATAATCAATGTAATGGATGGGATTCAGAATACACTATTAGTATAATTAACTGCTATTCTAACTAACTATATCTTATTTCAGTGCATCTTCTGGCTTGAAAAATGTATCTTGCGAAAACGATTAAGCCCAAGAAATTGCAATATGTACAGGAAAAAAAAAATTCTGGTCCATGAATTTGGCTTAAGTGAGGGTCATACTAAGTACATAGAATCACTGACGTTACTAAATAACCATTAAATGGAAGAATAGTATGTGTCACTGTCTCTCTTAACATACCAAGATCTTTTACAAGGTGAGGCAAGATGGACATGATTATAAATTTGGCAAGATTCTACCTAATCAAAGTTTTCGGAACCACGTACATCTTAGACATTTATAATCAATTAGAAAGGTATCTTACTTTTCCAAATGAAACTAACTGTTTCTATATAATTTTACTATATATTGAAAAAATGTTGAAAATTCTAAGAAATTGACAGTTGTTTCCCCCTATGGGGATATCCTGGATATATTTTTCCCATTTAAGATCAGTATAACTTGCAATTATATAGAAAATCAAGAAACCTATATCTGCTGATCTTTACAATTATTATTTAAAAAGAGAGTTTGAAAGAGAAGAACTTCCTAGATTTACCTATTCATGGACGACTTCATCTTGTGGGTCTCTCAAGTGTCTTCTAATTTCTAACACATCAAGGAAATTCAGTTCTTGTTTCTTATCACAAATATGTAGTACTTCTAGTTCGGTGTTTAGTGTCAATGAATGTTCGATTTGCGCAGTAGTTATTTTAATCTGTATAGTAGTAAGTGTTCACTGTATCTGATTTCAAAATTTCTAAGGGTTTCTCCCAAATAGACGGCATTAGATTCTGGATATTTAAGTTTATATTTACCGGACTTGTTTAATGGGGGTATTTTTGTTCTTCATTTAACAATTTTGTACTCATAATACTTTGTGTTTTAAATGAAATTATATATATATATATATATATATATATTTTGTTATGTTTCTTTTCTTGAACCTTATTTCATTATATATTTTTTTCACAATCAAACTCAACATAAAAATATTTCACACAATTTACCCCAAAAAAAATATCTCTCTTTACCATACGTTTCGGGACTTTCAGAAAAAATTGGAAGCATTTTCAAAGATCACAACATAACAGTGTCTCACAAGGGACATAATCTTCTAAAATCAAATTTTAGTAAACTAAAATCAAAAATTCCCAAAGAAAAAAAAAGCAATATCATCTATGAGATCCCTTGCAAAGACTGTAAAGGTGTATATATTGGACAGACAAGTCAATATCTTAAAAACCGCCTAAATGGCCACAAGTATGATAAAAAAAACAGAACAGCCCTGACAAATCATAGTTCTGAACACAAACATACATTTGACTATGACAGCACAAAAATATTGAGAATTGAAAGCCACCAAAAAAGAAGAGAAGTCTATGAAATGATAGAAATCCAAAAAAACCCATATTCTATCAATGCTAAATCTGACACAAATAATTTATCAAAAATTTATGTTAATTTAATCAAATAGATGTCTTTTCCGGTGCATTGTCTATAAATGAAATGACATCCTGTAATATTTCTAAATCCTTATACCATAATAACATCAGTAAAAAATTTCAAAGACAAAAATTGATGTGTATTAAAAACCTTGTTCCATCACAATTAATGAATACAATACAAAAAAAGAACTAGTTCTATTTACTAACAATAAAAATTTTTGTTCCTTTTTAAAAAGTAATTATTGTCATAATATAATGTAGTGTACTGGCAGTTGTATGTGAGTTTTATATTGATACTAAATGTTTTGATAAAAATGATTGTTTTCGTGTATTTTAACATATTTTAACATGCGCTCGCCAAGCTCTTGTTTTATGGTAAGTTATTTTTAGGATAGACATATGTAGTGTATAAATTGTTAATTTTTTGTCATCTATTTGTAGAATTATGTTCTGATGAAGGACACGATATGTCCGAAACGTTAACAAAAACAAAAATGTTAATTAAACCAAAAAAACCATTTGATTTGTTTAACTAGGAACCTACAATCCCAAGAAAAATTTTTCCAAATATATATATATATATATATATATATATATATATATATAAGTTATAATTATCGATTCTTATATATTATTAATTATATTGTAGATTTTAATTTTAATTTATGGTTATAATTTGTGTTGTTATCGTCGACTTGACTTACCTTCGGCTAGCTCTCTAATTTTATAATTATATACTGTTTTTATTTTAATAAAGAGTCGGTGGCATGTAGACTCCTCCCTTTGGGTTCAGGACGCACATAAATAAATGTTTTTTAACCTTGGTTAGTTAATTATTAAATTTTATAGTTCGCTATATACGGAAATTAAATATTTTATGAATATGCACCTCTTATTTTAATGATTCAGGATATTATTCCACAAAATGAATGGAGTGAGCAATTTTTGAAAAATCTATTATGGATTTTGAATAAAAATAAAAATGCCAAACAATTCACAGAAAATAGTTTAATAAAATTGTTGAGATCAAAATTTAAAATTATTATAACATCAAATTTTCTGATGCCGCCACTACATTCTATACAGTCATGCGCACTGAATGCTATTGACCATAAACTTCACCGCGTCGGCGCATATGGGAAGCGTGCGCTTCTATCAAGTCCAAAGCGAAGCTAAATGCGGTATTCACAGTTAGTGATACATTCACGAGATATTTACAAGATTTTAACGTTCACATATACTTTGAAATTATCGATATACTATTCAAAACTGACCATACAATTGCATATATATATATATATATATATATATATATATATATAAAAGGAAATATGAGTGATGTGAAATTAGAATAGTGATATATAGAAAATAATTAAGCATGCATTAGGAAAAAGAAATGGAAGATAAATGATATTTTACATACAGTGTGAACAATGATGAAACATATTAATTATTACAAGTAAGTACAATTTTATATCTATTGATTAAAATTCATGGAGATCCATGTATGCGATATGATATTTTGCATCTTAAAATGCTTAGGCCTTTTTATGAAAAATTTTATTGATATGTTGAAAATATATTTTATTGTTCACTATTTACTGTTTGGAATTCCAAAATCAATATTTTATTGGCACAGACCTTAATTTGTTCTCCAGTATAGCTATACACGTTTCTGCTGCTGGCGTCTCCCCAATTCTTGAAGATTTCTTAGCGAAAGAAATGCTCCTTCTGATCACCTCCCGCTCTCACACAGTTTTCATGACTTATAATATTATAATTCCTAACTTTTAACTTCAAAATCTACTTTTATTTCATTTTAATCAAAAATTCTTATGTTTTACAAATCAACAAACTTTTCTCATCGTGAAATGCAAAGCCTTCTTTTTACAGTCTGTTACAAAATAATTGTTGATTTGAGTGTTTTTGGTTCAAAATGTAAAAATTGTTCTTTTAACAGTCCTGAAGGATATCAACACTTATTTATACATATGTGTATAATCTTAAAGGTTCCATAAAATGTCTTTTTCACTTGTAACAATATCTTATTTTGTTAGTTTTCCCTTTTTAAGGTATTCTTATTTACATTGAATTACATAAAACCTACAACCTAAAATATGTATTAATATATATGCAACTGTCTAGTTTTAAATTTTCTAATTTTTGCTAATTTAATCATATATAAACTATTAGTTATATCCAAATTTGCCTTTAATATTCAATATTCTATTAGGAACTAACAAATTTAGGTTGGCAATAAATTCACTAATTTTTTTATTACTTCCTGTTTATTAAACTTCATGATTACAATACATCATTGACAGATAGCTTGGCTCTGTTCCGTATGTCAACCAACTACGAAGTATTTCAACCTCTTTTACAATTTTAGGCCTTTTCTATCCTCGTCTCTAAATATTGATAATCAATTATTGACTCGAATACTAATTTACTTTATATCAGATTTCAAGTGATACTACATTATAATTACCCGGATATTTAGATGGCAGTGTTCCGAATATTTTGATAGATGTTGACGTTGACTTGATCTTGGATCATTTATTACGGTAAAAATTTGTACTCATTTAAACAATGTTATTATTAGAATTTGTATTCATTATCCTTCAATTCATTTTGGTAACTGTTTTTTCTTAATATGTGATAACATAGCTGCTCAATTCATTCAATTCGTTTATAAAAACTCTTAGTTTTAACTTGGTTGGTACACCCTACGTATTAATATATCATCTTTATATCTGGTCACATTTGTTAATTATTTAATATATTAGAGGATTAGTTCAATATATATATATATATATATATATATATATATATATATTGAACCATATATCTTATATACGAAAGAGTATCAGCTGTTTGAAAATATTTTGCTTATTATTAGGAATGAATTGAAACTATGTAGTTAAAAACACATCAAGAAGAAACACAATCATAAGTAAAAATGCATATAAAATCAGAATATATTAGATCATTTGTTTATAATAATTAAAAGAACAACAATAAAATAAAGAAATTACCTTAATAATTGTCTTAAGTTAGAAAATGCTTAACAAGTATAATGGAGAACATGGAATCTGCCCAAATATAGATGTTTAGTTGTCATGAACAAATCAGCTGTTTCACCTGAAATTAAACAAGTTTAGTTATCTAATTTAATAAGTAATTAGTTGAAACAGTAATAATATAAACCAATTTCATATTTAGTAATAAGCAATAGATAAGTTTATAATAGAAACATATCAAGACATAAAGATGATTTATATGTCATAGTGTATATAAAATTTTATGAAATTAATGAATACTAAATGATGATGGATTCAAAGAAATATTTGCTAATAGAGAACTTAAATAGTATCAATAATCAGAGAGAGAATTTATGTTTTTAAAAATAAATGTTATTTTCAAATTATCATATGTATATGTAAAAACAAAATTAGACATTGCCATGTCGACATATAAAAGGAATTCCACTATCAGTAAAAAGATTTGTTCTATTGAAATTAGTTGGACAGTAGAAGAAAACAGATACTTTTCGGGTGGAATTTACATTTATATATATTTTCAAAAAAACTTCTGGAGTGTAGCAAGTGTAAAATAGTTCGATATATACAGAAACAACGTGATTGGTGGAAAGTGACATGACAAATTTCGATTAAACAAAATTTAACAAAAAACTTATTGATAATCAGTGTGCTTAGAAACAATATATTGGTTGTTGATTAAAAAATTAACGATCAAATAGAAGCGTTGGAAGTTGGTTTTTTGGAGTCGAAATGGTGAGCAGGTGATAAGAAACTTTTCCCGAAATTTCCAGTTAAATCACAAATTTTCATAATAAAAACCACAATTTCGTAACAAGGATAAAACCTAGAACACTTACATGTATTTATAACCAGTTTTTCCCGTGAGAATATCAAAATTTCTCAATTAATCGAGCAGCTAGAACTTTGGAAGGCGTAGTCCTGTATCCAGACGGGATATATCTACAGAATCCAGGCATCAGGTCAGTGCTACTTTAGATATATTATTGGCCAATAATAAGAATAATAACTTTTGAGCGTTAATTCAGTGACTATTTCATGTATATATAAGAATTTTTGCGTCTTTATGATCGATCTATAAAAAAAAAGACTTTATGTATTTTATTCACTAGACAAATTCTGAATAATATATAAAAATGCCCATTCTATGATATAATAATGCTTGTACTTACGTATTTTCAAATCATATAACAAAGATGCATCTTATTTTATTCACATAATTTCCCATTTGTATATATAAATTTTGTAACACATTTCTTCACAACCATTTATTTACTGAATGTATATAATTCTCAACGTAAATTCTTTTATGCGAATCCATCAGCATTATATATAAGAAATGATGCTATGTATCTAATAATTACGCAGGTGCAGAGCGTCGTTAAGAAGCGTTCGTTCCGTTTCGATTATGTTCGTTATTAGTTGGGCATGCGCATAAGATAGTGTATATTCTTGATAATTCTATGTTGGTAAATTCCATAGGCGTAACCGTTTTGATTAAAAAATATGTTTGAATAAAAAAAAATTCATTATAAAATTAAATGATGGAAAATATTGTGTTCCTTTTTATTGTGAATGAGCGAAATATCTCTAAACAAAGCCAGGACTCAAAGAGTAGAGGAAGTCTCATGCTCCCAAACCAATATAATATAATATGAAATAATAATATATATCAAATAATTAACAACTGAGCTAGCCACACAAAAATACAAACAAATATAAATATCTATCTAAACAATTAAAATTATAAATTAATTAAATAAAAATCTAGTTTAATTGACACCTAGAACGTGGGGCGTTGTAAAAAAAAATTTGGTTACATTTGTAAAATTCAAAACTTAATTAAAATATCAACATGGAAAGAAAAAGTACACTGAAAGAGGGAAAACAGGAGTATAGGAGACAGAAAACGCAAGGAAGAACAGTTACTGATGATCAATTTATGGACTGGATGAAGCAATTCATGATTAGTTGGAGAGAAGATAGAAAAAGATTTGAAGAAAATATGAGGGGAGATAGGAAAAAGTGGGATAAATTGTGGGATAAAAGAAGTGAAGATAAGTAATCGGACATGATGGTGGAAGATTTTAACCGAGTAGAGGGAAACATTGATAATAAGACGGATAAGTTGTTGGATGATAAGAGTACTAGGATGGAAGAAACGATTGGTAAGGAGGACAAGAGGAATGTAAATCTGAATGAGACTATGAATAAAAATATTGATACTATGGAACAGAAAACAGATAATAATTTGGAAAAGAAAATTGATGATATAAAACCAGAAAGTATTAAGCAAATTAAGGAACTTAAGAATAATGAAGAATTTAGAAAGCAAATAGATCAAGTTAACCCAGGTATGGGGGAGAATATAAATGGAAACATGGATACAATGAGGGGGGATTAGAATAGAAAGATGGACACAATGAAGGGAGACATAAATGGAAACATGATTAAATTGGAAAAGGAGATAGATGAGGTGAAAGAAGATATTCAAACAGTAGTATCAAAACAAGCTAATAAGTTAACAAAGAACATAGATGAAGTAAAAATGGAATGTTTCATGGAAATTAAGAATATTGAGAAGAATAATCAGGAATTAATAAATATCACAGAGGGGACAGAAGAAAATAAGGAGGAAAATGAAGGAGTAGGATACATTAAATTATAGGAACAAGCAATTAAACAGGTGAATCAACATTGTCAAGAAAAAGTAAATAAAGTAATTACAGATTTGGATGGTAGAGTAAAAAAACAGACAGGAAGATATAAAAAAAGGAGTCAAATTTGGGTTAGACAAATTAACAAGGAAATACAAGAGATGAATCGAAGATTGAAGGACACAGTAGAAGAAAGAGAAGAAAGTATAAGAAGAAATGAAATAGGTATAGGATGCTCAGGAAATTTTTATAATGATAATGTAGTAACATAAATTACAAATTTCCATTATAAAAGCCACAAATTCTTAACAAAGATAAAACCTAGAACACTTACATGTATTTATAACAGTTTTTCCCGTGAGAATATCCAAATTTCTCAATAAATCGAGCAGCTAGAACTTCGGAAGGCGTAGTCCTGTATCCAGACGGGATATATCCAGAATCCAGGCATCAGGTCAGTGTTTCTTTAGATATTATTGGCCAATAATAAAAATAATAACTTTTGAGTATAAATTCGGTGACTATTTCCATGTATATATAAGAATTCTTGCATCTTTATGATCGATCTATAAAAAAGAAAAAAGACTTTATGTATTTTATTCACTAGAAAAATTCTAAATATTATATAAAAAGGCCTATTCTATGATATAATAATGCTTGTACTTACGTATTTTCATAATCATATAGGAAAAATTCATCTTATTTCATTCACATAATTTTCCATTTGTATATATAAATTTTGTAACATATTTCTTCCAACAATTTATTTAGTGTATGTATATAATCTCCAACATAAATTCTATTATGCAAATCCATCAGCATTGTTTTAAAGGAAATGATGCTATGTATTTAATATTTACGCAGGAGCAGAGCGTCGTTAAGAAACGTTCGTTCCGTTTCGATTATATTAGTTATTAGTTGGGCATGCGCATAAGATAGTGTATATTCTAGATAATTCTGTGTTGGTAAATTCCATAGGCGTAACCGTTTGATTTAGAAATATATTTAAATATAAAAATTTCTTTCTAAAAATTAAATGATTGAAAATATTGTGTTTTGTGTTTCCTTTTATTCTGAATGAGCGAAATATCTCCAAATAATGCCAGGACTCAAAGAGTAGAGGAAGTCTCATGCTCCCGAACCAATATAATATGATATAAAATAATAATATATATCAAATAATAATTAATAACTGAGCTAGCCACACAAAAATACAAACAAATATAAATATATATATAAACAATTTAAATTATAAATTAATTAAATAAAAATCTAGTTTAATATATATATATATATATATATATATATATAATAAAAGTATTATTTTTTCTTCAACCTTCTTAAATAATTTATTTTTTTCAATTTCTTGGGTGTCAGGTTGTGTAGTTAATTAAATCATTTTATTGTTACTAACGTTTCGTTCCTGGGTTAGGAACTTTCTCAAAGTTTATTATTGACGGAATCAAGTTTCATCGTTTACAGTTCAAAATTAAAAACACATATACAATAGGTAAAAAACATTCATAAAACAGACATCTAAAACAAGTACCATCGATACAAGAAATGGTGCACATTAAAAAGGAAGAAAATACAGTCAACGATAAGCAAGATGTAAAAAACTTAAGTCAGATTTATCATAATTTAATAAAATAATATATCTGAAGTCTTTCCGTACTCCCCTTGTATAATGTCGTAGAATTTGTATCGATGGTACTTGTTTTAGATGTCTGTTTTATGAATGTTTTTTACCTATTGTATATGTGTTTTTAATTTTGAACTGTAAACGATGAAACTTGATTCAGTCAATAATAAACTTTGAGAAAGTTCCTAACCCAGGAACGAAACGTTAGTAACAATAAAATGATTTAATTAACTACACAACCTGACACCCAAGAAATTGAAAAAAAAATTATATATATATATATATATATATATATATATATATATATAGTATTCGTGAAATAAGTCAAACTTATTTTCCCATCTTGTGCTTCATTAGCCATCATTTTAACGAATATTTGTAAAATTGTATAAGAGAAAGATATGTTAATCAATTATAGATACAGATAGAAAAAACAGTGAACAAAATCCTCGTTATATTACTGAAGGATTGTGCATAGTGGCAGTTGCAAAACAATCAATATTTCTAATTGTAATGAGAAATGGTATAGTTTAGTTTCTACATGAATCTGTGAAACTCACGTAAGCTACTGATGAAAGTCGTAAGCAGAGAACACAATGTTAATCAAATTTCCATTGAATACAATCTCGGGTTAAGATTTATTTCACAAATTTTCATCGTTGGATTTATTCATATTTCTTGTATATGTCGTATTGCTCTGTCATTTCTGGTCTACCAATTTATTATTTTTATTACGTGCCCAAACTACTTTTAAGCGATCGGATTTCAGTTTTTGTAAAATGTACAACTCTATACCAATTGAATGGGCAAAGTTTAATTATGTAAAGTATTGCTTCAATAGAATATTTATGATGTTTTAAAGTTTGACAGTACATGATATTTATTAAAATAAGAATTGATGCGAACAATCTTTTAAAAAGGAGGTAGTTAAGTTAGGAGGGAGTTTGTTGAAAATAAAATCTAGGTACTTGACATAATTTTGACAAGAGAAATTTTTGGAACATAAAAAGTATAGATTAAAGATAGTAGAGAATATGGAGAGATTATAATTGATCAAAATTGATAATTTGGAAAAATAGAGAAAATGTTCGTTGTAGGAGTTTAAACTAATATAAAACACATTTGGAAGATTTGGTAGAAAAGATAGAATAATTTGAAAAAGTCTGGTTAGTTTTTATAAAAATTCTGAAGTACTGTACGTTGCAGAAGTTTGTTTTATCGTTTGACATTGAAGGCTTTTTTGTAGATTGTGATTTAATATATTTTTTTTTCTTATAAAGTAATCTTAATCCAAAAGAAAACGAAGATCTTTGTTTTGTGAATACAAAAGAAGCAGTTCCTGTATTAGTTAGATGGTAAGAGATTTTGTTATTTACAAATTGTGGATAAATTTATAGAAAAAAATTATAAATATAATAATTTTCAGTTACACAGAGAAATAATCATATACAGGGTGCTTCTTAAATAGAGAGTAGATTTTGAAATCATAGTTTTGAAAAAGGTATTTAACAAAAAAAAGTATAATATTAATATTGTTATTTAGCGACAAAATAAATACAACAGTTAATAAAAGGAAATAATTGATCCATATTTCAATATATTTATTAAAATTTAAAACAAGTTAACTTTATTTATAAAAAGAGAATCATACTGTCGGAGCAAATACGTTTATATTTATTTGAAATAATTTCAATAAATTCTGAATAATACAAATTAAATATTACTTACCTATTATACAATATTATAAATATTTATATATATATATATATATATATATATATATATGTATATATATTTATATATATATTTATATATTTATATATATATATATATATATATATATATATATATATATATTTAGAATTATATCTTCTAAGGTAGGTATTCTTTTACTATTGACACTTCATGACATTTTATTGACTTTTTCAAAATAATTTTCACGATAACTGTATTTTATGTAATTCAATTTTAATATTTATACATATTCTTTTGAAAATGCTCCTAAAATAAGAGCGAAACGTCAAGTTTGATAAGTCTTTATTCGAAAATATATTTTAACTAATATATTTGTTTCATACCACAACCTTTGAACCCAAGAAGATATAATTCTAAATATTATCGGAAGGTTGAAGAACATAAGTGAATTTTTATATATATATATATATGTATATATATATATATATATATATATATATATATATATATATATATATATATATATGTACATATATACTACTCTTATGGTGTATAAAATGTTACCAAATTGGCAAAAATAGCCGGAATCGAATTTTACAAATTGCATTCGATTTCTAATAATTTAAACTATCTATTTGCACAACTGCAATAGTCTGCAAGAATTTGAACAAAGATAGCAACATTTTGAAATTCATGCATGTATAAAACCTTATTAAACAAAAAGTTTTGCAGACCTGACGTCCGGGTTCCGGGGGCTTATTTGATATAATATTAGCTATATTTTAAGAAAGTTTCATTCCCTTTGAGGGATTTTAAAAATTTTAATTTCAACTTTGAAGAAACATGTAATTTTTGGAGTTTTTTCGATTTTGCAAATTAATTTTTCCAAGTATGACTATCAGACTGGTGCCGTTTTGTAGCTATTTGTATTACGAACAAATTTTGCATAGGACATTTTTTCATACGGAATCATCCCGATGATCTGGAGAAGAAAATCTGCTTAAAAACGGCTTCCCGCGCCGTAATTTGTTAATAAACAATATAGCGGGGCTCCGATCGCGGTTGCAACTTTTTACCTTATTCTCCGTATCACTTCAAATAGATTTGCTTAAAAACCGTGCTGTTACCAAGAAAATGCCAAAAATGCCTGCTCCTGATGCTCCACCGACTGGACTAATACTGATGTGATATTCCTGATTTAGAACATAAGATACCTAAATCAGTCGACAACACAGCTGTAATATCTTGATGTGAGGATCACCAAGAAATGTCAATGAAACAGTTGCACAAACAATCCCGATCTTATATATAGATTATCTTCAAATTCATATCATATCAGGCTACAATATTATTCGACATATTGCTGGATTTCGCTTGTCCAAAGCTTTTGATACGGTATGTCACAAAATTCTTATGGTAAAATTATACAGATATGGAATACGAGGCAATGCGTACAACTTAATAAAAAGTTACCTATCTGATAGAGTTCAAATAGTCACCATAGATGAAACATTTAGTACGCGACAAAAAGTGACATGCGGTGTCCCCCAGGGTACTGTTTTGGGACCAGTTCTGTTTCTTCTATACGTTACCAGTATATTTTCTTTAAATCTTCAGGGTACAATAACCAGTATTGCAGACGAGACTGTAATTACATATACATCTGCTTCATGGGTGGATCTTAAATGTAAAATAGAAAATGACTTCCAACATTTAGAAAAATGGTTACAATATAATAAATTAACAATAAATTATAAAAAAACCAAATACCTACCGTTCTGTTCATACAAAACTGGACTACCACAATTAGATTCAATAAATGTAGGGAATGATATTGCTATATGCGAGGGACACAACGTGAAATATCTGGGTATTCTAATAGATAGACACTTAAGATGGGAACTACACTGTGAAGATGTCGTGAATAAAATTAGAGGTCACATACGAAAATTTAGAATTTTGGGAGATTTTCTAAATATTATGAGTTTAAAATCAGTATATTTTGATTTGGTGGAATCGATTTTGTCCTACGGTATATTGGGATGGCGAGGGGTATATGACCAGTATCTGAACGGAGTACATGTAGTTCAAAAATGGGTATTAAGAATTATATACAGTAAAAATATTTTCTTCTCAATAGATAAATTGTATAATGAGTTACAAGTCAAAGATATTCGACAGCTCTACTTCCAAAAAATTCTATTATTTCTTTATATAGAAAGAGATGTACTTACTTCATATAGCCACTGTTACAATACCAGACACCACGATGGTGTTATTCGGCCTAGGCGTGTGAAGACTATTGAACAGAGAAACGCATATTACTTATCACCGAGAATTTATGCAATGGTACCCAAACATTCAAAAACGATAAACAAATATAGTAAATATAAAAGGCAAATTAAGAAATGGATTACGGAAACGGATAGATCAATATTTTCTGATCTAATAAATTGTAAATAAAGACAATAATTCAACGAACCCGACACTAGAAAATTTTACTTTATACTACCATTGCCGTATGGCAAAAAATTAGAATTAAAAATCCCAATATATCGCACACACAAGTTCTAATATTAGGACAATATCGAACAATACGTAATGTAAATATATTTAAATGGTATTTTACATCACAAAAGAAGCAGCTTTATACACTGCTTCTGTGATTATTATATTCATTCATATATGTACTGTATATTTCAGTTGTTAAACAAATTTTACTTGAATAAATATTATATTATCATTATTATTATTGAGAGATGCAAGTTAAGTACATTTGTTACGAAATGTACTATTTTGTTTGTTACGATTATCACCATTTTTTTTGGCTTAAATTGACAAAATATCACTCTGCATGTCGGTTAACCCTTAAGGTAACTTCAGATGACAAACTGTAGGAAGAAATTCGATTAAGAGGTATATCAGGATTTGGAATCCACAGATTTATGTATCTATCTCCAAACTGATTGAAGTTTTCTTATTCATTTTGTTTTTCTAAAATGTAATTACAGTTTCTGACTAGTTATAAAATAAAGAAAAGGAAACTCGAAGATACCACGGAACTTTCTCATATTATCTAATTCCCTCTACATTATGTTATTGATCGAAGTTAAGAAAAGAACATTTAAATGGAAATTAATGGAGAATAACTTGCAAAAAACTTCCATTATTATGAAAGCAGTGGAAAATATGATATGATGAAAATATACAAATATATCTACCAAGTAATGTATCTGAAGTATCAATTCGAAAATATAGTTATAATTTTGTCTCATTAAAATGTTAAATTAGTGTTGAAATATTTTTTTGATTCCATATCTGCCTTCTCTTAGAATCTTTTAAATTTTCAACTACAATTAGTTTGTCTTCATTAATGTTTGTTATTAAATTGTGGATGGAAACGAAAAACATATATGAATCATCTAATTGATAGTTACAGTGCTATAATTCACAACTCAATAAGCTCCCCACATGGTGTTGAAATATTATATTAAGTGATAGGAAAGTTTATTCAAACTTGGGTCCTCCAAAGAATTGTTTTGACATCACATCGTTTTCATTGCATGTGAATACTGTAACTAGTAATCTATTTATTCAGATATATTACAGCGTTTATCTTATAAGTGTGAAGCTTCATTAACAAGATACAATTGTAACTTGTCTGAATTCCAGATTCAATCGTAATTTTCAATGAAACCATAAAGATTATAAGATACGTTGGTTAATTATGTATTCTATCAGTGGTTTGTGAAAATTCTTGTATGCTTAGTTATAGATTCATTTTTTCCGTTTACAGTCACATTTTTTCTTTCACAATTATTATAATTGTAATTCATCATATTTTGAAAATGACTTTGAATTTTTTAGGCTTATTTCAGAATGAAATAGGGATATTGTAGAGAGTAGCATGACGCGACTTCGGAAAAATTTCAATGCAGTTTTTCGTTTTGGTGTTCCTAGATGCCAAAATCACCCCCCGTTTCAAAGGTCATATATATATATATATATATATATATATATATATATATATATATATATATATATATATTTAAATATATATATATATATTTAAATATATATATATATATATATATATATATGTGTGTGTGTGTGTGTGTATGTGATATAACGGAATTTGTAAGCACGATAGAGGGCGTATTTTTTGACGGATCGAAACCAAACTCTCTACAAAAATCGGTTAGGCCAAAGCTTCATTAGTCATAAAGATGTCAAAAAGGCACTATGTACACGTGAATATGCATATAATGGCAATGATATAACTGTCCAGATAAGAGATTAAAAGACACATTTTCCAACACTTTAGCCAGAGAACATAGAATTACAAGATTAGAAGCAACCATATACAATTATTCCATAGTCGATAACAAGACAGGGGGAATAGAATTGCTTAGAAGACTGTCTTACCTTACTGGAGGATAGCAAACATTATTGCCAAACTGCACCATTATACTCTATCTCATTTGCAAAAATGTGGACAAAGTTAACAAAAAGTCTGCAAAACAGATGCTGTCTTGTATTTAACAATATACTGCAATATGTATACTGGGGGAACAGTAATACAAGGAAATCAATTGGTCTACAGATAAGTTTACCAATGGAACCCAACGCAAGAAAAAAAAAGTTGTAAATTATTGTCTTTCTGCATTTAGTTTCAACTTCGTACCTATTAATTATATAGAGATCGTAGAAGATACGAGTAATAAGGAGAAAAATGTTCGAATTTCTCAAAAATGCTATATTAAGGTTGGAGATACATTCTTTACCCGGTCTTCCACACTGTTTAGCACTATCCCGAAAGATAGCGACATCCAGGAGCTCGAACTGGTATCTACATGTAATATTATACCCAAAGTTCTAAGAAAGAGGGTAAACAAAAATAGTAAGCTAATGCTTTTTGTGATAAAAGACATAACACCAATTTCCCATATTTCTGTATTATCTGTAAAGAAACGGAAATTAGAAATGGCGGAAACATATTCAAATAAAAGGAAGATAGAGTATTTAGAAAATACAGCTACGATTAAAGTGGAATATAAACATTTTTTGGAGAAAGAACAGAAGATAGCAGAATTAAAGGACAGACTAGAAGATTATTTCTGCACCAGGTGGAAAAACGCAGGGTTCTCTGGAGAGTACAGCGTATCCGCGTTTACCGTTAACAACGACAAAAATAAATATACCTATGTAGGAGTTTTGGCGGATAAGGAGGGACAAAGAGACGTCTACTACTTGGAGGGTTACCACAAAAATACGTTTTTACGCGTTTACAATAATAGAGAAGCTCTTGTTACAGATGGTTATGTCACATTACCATATAACAATGGAATGGAATTAATATGTTTGCCAACCGAAAAACCATTTGCTACCTTCACTACCTACAAATGGATATACGAGTTTTAACGATAACACTTTTGCCAAAATCGAAAACTTGCAATTTTACACAGACGCATGGAAAAATAGTTCCATTTACCCAAGTGCGGGTGGAGAGGGTTAACGTCGTTACAATGCAAGAAATTTCGGATAACATAAAATTTAGGGATTTTAATCGACTAGAAGAAGTTGCAGAGGGTACAGAACAGTTAATATCTGGAATTAAAGAAGTTATGCATAGAGGTAGAATCCGGTACATATTAAAACTAGACAATATAAATGTTTTTTACCTTTCGAATTACTGGTTAGAATAAGAATTAGAAGAAACAGACTTAGATTATAGGATTAAAAAATAAAAAAATACGTGTTAAAACATACACCCAACAGAAACAAAGACGAGTTGTATTTTGTGTATTAGTTTTGTTGAATCTATATAAATATTCTAATAAACCTTTTAAAGATATCGTTGTTTTACAAATTTTTCCACCTTTGTTCTTATTTAATGTTAAACCATCTATCTGGAATTGGTTCCTGCAAAACATGATGTTAAAGCTAAGCAGCTTTTGCTCTTACTAAGTAACAATCCGCTTGCCATTGGAACAAGAGAAGTAGTCGGGTTTGGCGAATTGTTTCCTGCAAAACATGATGTTGAAGCTAAGATGCCATTCCTCTTACTGAAAAACAACCCGCTTGCCATTAAAACAAGGGAAGTAGTCGGTGTAGATTTGGAAATTATGAAAAGGAATTAATCGAAGCGGCTCTTCAATTCATGTTAACACTTCTACGATCTGGCGATCGCTAAACTGGGTATTGCTTTAGACGCTCTTATTGATAACAAACGTGGAAATTAGTTCGATTATCTTCGCTTATCTTCGGACAGTTTTGCATAACAAAAGTACATAATATGACAAACTCGCGACGACTTAAGCTACGGAAGGAGGCAAAAGGATGGGGAGGTGACAGGAGTGGAGGTCGTGGAAGTTAAGGTAATCTAAAATTTTACCTATATTACAATATTGTTTGTTTTTTGTTTGATTTTCCCCAACGGTCAATGTTATATATTAATCGTAAATTGTGGAAATTTGATTAAAAAAACAGCACCATTTATCAGAAATAGTTTGAGATAAGGAAATATTGGTTTCCTGTGTAAAAAAAATGCAGTGCGTATCATCGCTTACTCAAAATAATGGCATAACGACTGCGCATTAAACAAATGATATATGTTATGACTACACCCCTATATAAGAAATATACACCTCATTGCATCTTTTTTTTGGTACTTCCTAAATAAAATGCTATATCACAATGACGTTTGTTTGATGTTTACCAATAATAACAGAGATAAATTTCTAGTGCCCTTATGACATCTTTCTATGTTCTGTATGGTATCTTTTACGACTATACACACTATATAAATACGGTAACTTTATTACTACACCCTGTATCATGAAAATATTGACTAAATTATCAAATTACATTCTTATTATCGTAACTTATTTGTTTTGGTGACCTCTATGGGGGTCGAGATTATTATTATTCATTTAATCAAATGCGTCATATTATATTTTATTTTTTAGTAGTGATAAAAGTGTACATCGAGAAACATGTGTATGTGCCTATTAAGAATGACATATGGAAATTGATAGGAATTATGGATGGTTTTGAAAAGTAAGTAAAAATGTGATTTTATGACATTTTGTTTTTTGGAAGTATTTTGTGGCTACACCCTGCCTAGAAAAGTAGGTCTCTCCAGCTTTAATGCAACACTTGTGTATAATTCGAACATTGCCCCTGTTCTCCTTTTCTTTTACAATTTCTATATGATTAACAGGGAGACAATTAAAGCTGCATGCAGAGAGAATGTACCTTCTTCCTTGCGTCGGATTCTTTTGGTAAATTTAATTGTAATCCCGTCAACTTTCTTGTGACAAAATCTATAATATGGCTTCCAATGCTCTTGTTAACTTCAGTACTGGTTATTCGATAAATAAATTTGTTGTATATTTAATCCCTGTATTAGATGAGAGACAAGTAAGGCAAACTGTGCCAACTGTTTTATCATTGTTTACAATAACGTTGCCCCTTTCCTTGTACTCTCCTTGGATACAAAAGTTGTAGTTGTTTGTTAAATAGTTAATCATTCCTTCTTTGTGAAAAATTCCTGCAAAATCCTGCGTTATGTCCAAGTCCATTAGGTAGCAATCTTCCTTCTGGAGTTGCTCCAATAAATTTGGCATTTCTTTAAGTCGTCTGTCGAGTTTAACGTCCGCCAATTCTACTTTGTATGGAATGCACACAGGTTCTTTATGCTTCCTTTTAATAATTTCCAAATCTTCTCCGACTACTTCTCTTGTTCCAATGGCAAGCGGGTTGTTACTTAGTAAGAGGAAAGGCATCTTAACTTTAACACCATGTTTTACAGAAAACAATTCGCCAAACCCGACTACTTCTCTTGTTCCAATGGCAAGCGAGTTGTTACTTAGTAAGAGCAAAGGCTGCTTAGATTTAACATCATGTTTTGCAGGAACCAATTCCAGTTAGATTATTTAACATTAAATAAGAACAAAGGTGGAAAAATTTGTGAAACAACGATATCTTTAAAAGGTTTATTGGAATATTTATATAGGTTTAACAAAACTTATACACAAAATACAACTCGTCTTTGTTTCTGTTGGGTGTATGTTTTAACACGTCAATTTATATTTTTTTCCTATAATCTAAGTCTGTTTCTTCTAATTCTTATTCTAACCAGTAATTCGAAAGGTAAAAAACATTTATATTGTCTAGTTTTATTATGTACCGGATTCTACCTCTATGCATTACTTCTTTGATTCCAAATATTACCAGTTCTGTGTCTTCTGCAAATTCTTCTAGTCGATGACAATCCCTAAATTTTATGCTATCCGCAATTTCTTGCATTGTAACTATGTTATCCCTCTCCACTTCCACTTGGGTAAATGGAACTATAGACGTTTATGCGCCTGTGTAAAATTGCAAGTTTTCGATTTTGGCAAATGTGTTATCGTTAAAACTCGTATATCCATTTGTAGTAAAGCTAGCAAATGGTTTTTCGGTTGGCAAACATAATAATTCAATTCCGCTGTTATATGGTAATGTGACATAACCGTCTGTAACAAGAGCTTCTCTATTATTGTAAACGCGTAAAAACGTATTTTTGTGGTAACCCTTTAAGTAGTAGACGTCTCTTTGCCCATCCTTATCCGCCAAAACTCCTACATTGGTATATTTATTTCTGTTGTTAACGGTAAACGCGGATAGGCTGTACTCTCCAGAGGGCCCATGTTTTTCCACCTGGTACAGAAATAATCTTCTAGTCTGTCCTTTGATTCTGCTATCTTCTGTTCTTTCTCCAAGAAATGTTTATATTCCATTTTAATTGTAGCTGTATTTTCTGAATACTCTATCTTCCTTTTCTTTAATTCTGTTTCCTGCATTCATAATTTCCGTTTCTTTACAGATAATACAGAAATATGGGAAATTGGTGTTATTTCTTTTAGTACAAAAGGCATTAGCTTACTATTTTTTTGTTAACCCTCTTTCTTAGAACTTTGGGTATAATATAACATGTAGATACCAGTCCGAGCTACTGGATGTCGATATCTTCCGGGATAGTGCTCAGCAGTGTGGAAGACCGGGTAAAGAATGTATCTCCAGCCTTAATATAGCATTTTTGAGAAATTCGAACATTTTTCTCCTTATTACTCGTATCTTCTACGATCTCTATGTACTTAATAGGTAAGAAGTTATAACTAAATGCAGAAAGACGATAATTTACAACTTTTCTCTTGCGTTGGGTTTCATTGGTAAACTTATCTGTAGACCAGTTAATTTCCTTCTACTACTGTTCCCCCAGTATACATATCACAGTATATTGTTAAATACAAGACACGAACTGTTTTGCAGATTTTTTGTCAAACTTGTCCCTATTTTAGTAAATAAGATAGAGTATAATGGTACATTTTGGTAATGAAATTTGCTATCCTCCAGTAAGGTAAGACAGTCTTCTAAGCAAATGTATGCCCTTGTCTTGTTATCGGCTATGGAATGATCAAATATGGTTACTTCTAATCTTGTAATTCCGTGTTCTCTGGCTAAAGTGTTGGAAAATGTGTCTTTCAATCTCTTATTTGGACAGTCCGCGAAATCTATTTTATGGTTATTTGACAAATAAATTTGTTGTATATTTTAACCCTTGCGTTAAATGTGAGCCACGTAAGGCAATCAATTCCGACTGTATTATTATTATTTACAATTACGTTAGAATTCTCCCGATACATTCCATGTTTACGAAAGTTGAAGTTACTTGTTAAGTAGTTTGTCATTTCTTCTTTCTGGAACACCCACAGAAGTCTTGAGTAATATCGAGGTCTAGAAGATAATATAGTATTATTTTTGTAATTATTTTAATAATTCGGGTAATTCTTTTAACAGTGTTTGCACATTTACAGCTGCTAATTCTACTTCATATGGTACACATACAGGTTCAAAATATTTTTCGTAATTGTTTCCATACTTTCCCCTAGAACTTCTCGAACACCTCTGGCCATCTGATTGTCGCTGTGTAAGAAGAAGGGTAGCTTGGCCTTAACTCCGTGTCTCGCAGAAACTAGGCCACCAAATTTTCCTCGAAGGAAACTGTTAAACGAGCCACAAATTTCCTTTTTTACAAGTCCACTTCCTCCATTACAGTCTTCCGAACCGCATAACTTTACTACCATTATATTATCACAAAATGGATCCGTTGTCGGTCTAAGTGCCTCTCGCAGTAGCTCTTCTCCCTCCGTGTAATCAATATTTCCAATATCCATAATTATATTGCCTATATCTTCTGTTAGTAACCACGTTCCGAATCTTTTCTTTCGCCTGACAATATAATTTTCAACCAAACAGTGTGCCTCTATGGCATATTTATGTCGACATCCTGTATATCGAACGTCGTAGTGACGTACCTATTATAATACCGTTTATTCGACTTCATTCCGACCAATATTAACATAGATATATGCTAGTGCCATTATGACAACTTTATGACTACATCCTGTATATAAAAATGCTCTACCCATCACAATAGCGTTCATTAGACTCCAATCCGACAAATAATAAGAGAGATATACGCTAGGGTCCTTATGGCATCTTTGTACATCCTGTATATAAACATGCTCTACTTATCACAATGGTGTTTATTCGACTTCAATCCGACCAATAATAACAGAGATATATGCTAGTGCCCTCATGGCATCTTTATGACTACATCCGGTATATAAACATGCTCTATCTATCACAATGGCGTTATATGGGCAAATGCCTTTAGGACCTGCGCAGAACGTTGAAATGTATCTTTTACGGCCTGTCTGTAACGGAAAACATGCGCAGTATACGGAAAAAGTAGCTTTGCTACCACCAGCCACCCACGACCGTTTTGGAACCCCGGTGAATAACAGTGATATATGTTAGTGCCCTTATGGCATCTTTATGACTACATCCTGTATATCGAACGTGTCCCAGCAGAAGGTGGATGCGCACGCGTTACAAAATTGCTGACGGCCGCCTCATGATTGACGTATGCGTAGATCGAAATTGCGTCAAAAATTACCACGATGGACCTTGGCGATTTCCCATGTTATTTTACATAAGAAATGATCCCGAACATGCCTAGCCTATTTACTGTTACACTTACAATATTTTGAAATCTAATAAGACGTTGAATGAATTTTCGTTATGTAATATTATGCAGATTAAATAGAAAGTCAAATAAAAGTTTGATTAGATATGGAAATTGAAAGTGCGAATTTGTCTTGAAACATCCCATAAAAATGAGCAAAAATTTGTGGAACATCTGGTAGTCATATGTTCTTTGACATGCAAACTTGTTTCACTAGTTTCAAGGATGGAGTTTCAGTCTACGCTAGAAATATAACAAATTTTTGGTGTTGCTCCTTCGCCAAAATTTCAAATAGATGGCAACGTGCTTACTTGCTTCCCCCGCGAAATGAGGAATGGTGTACTTCTGATGTTGACCTAATAAATATTCAAAGCTAATAGTGTCATTGAGAAGTTCCTTGTTTGGGCATCACAATAATAGTCCAATTAAAAACAACGAAAGTGAACTGATTTTTGCTGAGGCGATGTGATATATGAATTACTATAGCTTTTTATATCCGGAATTCAGATCTGAACAAATTTTTGAGATTCGCCCTCGGGAAGGGGTTGAAAATCATTATAAAATAATAAAAATCGCAATATATTGAGAATTAAAAGAATTCTGATGAAAAGTTTTAGATAAAAGTTGTAGAGAAAAAAATTCTGCTTCTGAAACGTTAAATCAATTTTCTTATATGAACAACAGAAGTGTCATTAAAATGATTAGAAATTTTTGCGCCTTCTCTATCCTGAAACTGATCAATGGCGTATCTACCTCCGTTTCACATTCGCATGTGTTGATCAGATTTCCATGATGCCAGACTTCCTTTCTGTCCTTTTCATTTTTAATTCCATTTGTGAAGTTATTTTTAATTAATAAATGGAAATTATTGATATAAATCGGATGTAAGTTAAGTTGATGACTTTGTTTTTGTTTGTAAACCAGTGATTGTTAAAAATAATAATTGAGTTTTTATTATTTTGGAAATATTATGCCTTGTTTTATTTTCCAAGAGTTCATAACATAAACCTATGGACAGTTTATTATAAACACAAATGTTCATGATTTACCGTTTTCCGAGAAATATTTATTGTCAGCGTTACTAAAAATTGTGTGATTTCGTGATTAGTATGTTATGGGACGTTTCTTTTACAAATATAAAAACTTAATGTACATAATAACTTGGTTTTAGCGCTATCAGCCTGTTCTTGTGTCCAGTGGAAGATGGTAATGCAATGGGAAGAGGGATGCATGTTTGTTCATGTTTGTGTGTTTTCGAGGATAAATAAAAACTATAGATATAGACAAACAGTCTGTTATTAGTAACCGTCGAAATAAGTTAATTTCATGAACTATTAGTACTATCTAACTGTGTGGTGGTTATCGTAAAATTAAGTATTGTGATTAGGATGTTCGTTTTTGATAAACATTAAAATTAAAGTCCTATATAAATCACCATAGAAGTGCCATCATTTGCATAAATGAACAAGTATACAGTGTGAAAATTAAGAATTGAGGACTATTATCTTGTTAATTTTTTGGTAAGTAACAATAAAATTGATTACGATTTTTAATGAAGGTAAATTACTTTATTTTTTGTTCTATTTATACACTATAGTACACTTGTTTTGGACTAAAAAACAATTTTTTTGTAAATACATATTTATAAACATAAAAAAATTGAAATGTCAGAATTTTGATTAAAGAACTGTTTTAAGAAAAACAATGTGTGATGAGCGCCTTTATATTGTTATTTTAAAGTATTCTGTTTGGATTCGTTGTTTTTTGGTGATATATAAATTATCTGGAAATATTTTGCTTCCTTCACTTCCTAGACAAATCTTATATTTCTCTATTCAATTTTTTTAAGATTATACCTATAGCATACAGACAGGCAGTCTGTTAGTTAAATTGATTCTCCGATTTTCTCTTAATCTTTTCGTCTACAACTATTAATAGATGGTATACTCATATTGTTTGTCTTTGTCGTTGAACAGAAATATTTAAATGTTTTTAATGCTTATTACACATTGAATATAATTTTTATATTTCAAATACAGTTATAATGGAGACGGCGATAAATCAACCCCCCGAATTACATACATCAGAGAGGCCCTCAAGTTCTGGTTCTGCGAGGGGTTGTGACTCTTTTGATTTCAAATCTTTATGCTTTTATTGCGGCAATATTTGTGATTCCCGTCGCAATCGACATCTAATGAGTGTAGTACAGAAGAAATATTATAAAGATCGCGTAATTAATGCAGCTAATCGTCGAACTGATCAATTGGGAAACATGTGTTGCTCAGATTAGGTGATATTACTTCACTAGTAAGAGAATGGGCACAATATCACATACAATGTAGCAATCACTTCCTTCAAATTGTTCAAGCTGAACGTACCAAATCACCTGCAACAGCTTTGAACAGAACTGCCTCTCAAAAGATGTGTGACTATATTGAACAAAGTCAAAAATTTGCGTTTTCTTTAGCCGAATCAACCAAGCAAATGGGAGATCAGTGCTTGTCCAACACTCTGCTCTATAACAAATTAAGAAATAAATATGGATCGGATATCTACATTCAACAGGAACGTGGGAAAGCAACAATTATTCGCTACAAATATTATGATTTTGGGGATATGTGTAAGAAATATTATAGGGGGGAGAGGATCTTCTAAAACCAGAGAAACAGACAGTGTTAAACGTCGCATTGGAATTGCTGAAAAAAGATATTAAAAACCATGACTATTCGAATGACAGCTACCCACCAGGCATAGATATTTTCGAAGATGTAGAAAATGATGTCCCTGAATCATTTTCAACTTTTTTGGGAAATTTATTGGAAGGCGAACAAAAAGACCATACAGATAGCTTTAAAATGAGGCGTTCCACCATCGCTCACGCTATAATATTATCTGTTCGTAGGCAGACATTTATATCCACGCTTCAGCTAGCAGTTGGTACTTGTATTTACAGGAAGACAGGATCAAAACAAGTTATTGATCTTTTGAATAGGATGGGCATTTGTGTTTCATATTATCATTTGGTGCAATTTGGAACGTCAATTGTCTTAAATACACCAAAAATTAAAATTCAACATGTGTTTGACAATACAGACCATAACGTTAATACTCTAAATGGCCATGACACGTTCCACTGCCTGGATGGTATTGCAGTTTACACGCCTGACAACGACGTATCATATGAAGGTCGTATAGAGAGAGTGAAAAAACATAATTCTGCTACGTCTTCAGCAGTTGGAATAAAGAGCAGTATTAAAGCGATACCTTATTCCTATTTAAATGCGTAAGGATTGGAGATGGTTACCTATAGTGACACTACAAAACTAGCTTTGTCAACTTCAGTATCATTACCGTCGGCATACGCTGTACTTTTATGGGCTAAGGCATTGATTAATTCAAAATTGCAAGGTAGTACCTCTTCTGAATTTATAGTAGATTTTTTATGGTCGTATTTGTATAGGTTTCCAGTGGATGCACAACCAACTGTAGCAACAGTCGCTGCAAATGTAAAAAATCTGGCATCTCATGTTCAAGATATTGAAAATTGCAGCGGTATTAGTTGTACAAATATCCAACAAGTAAGAATAGATTCTTTCGACGACATAATGACGTCGACAGCTACGACGAGCCAGATTTTCAAGAAAATCAAGAGGACACAGGGTGATATTGTAAATAGCGAAAAGATTCCAAACATTTATAATTAAAATTCCACCGGAACTTATCCACAGAACAAAAGCGATCTACAATTGAATAGATAAAATGCATCACATTTATCTTCAAATAGTACTTAACCTTCACATAATGTGTCAAATGTTTATTATGAACTGGAAACAGAGGCAGCAAAAATAAAGTGGGATATCATGGGCATTAGCGAAGTAAGACGAAAAAATGAAGAACTCATAGAACTTGAATCAGGGAATCTTCTATACCACCAAGGAACACCAACAGGAAGAACAAGCGGAGTAGGATTCCTAATTAAGAAAACCTGGAAAAATAGAATCATAAGGATAACAAGCACCTCAGACAGAGTAGCCAGCATAACACTAAGACTCTCCAAAAGATATACTATCCAGATTATTCAGGTATACGCCCCAACAATCAGCCATAGTGACGACGAAATAGAAGAATTCTATAATGAAATAACCCAAGCGCTCAGCAACGACAATAGTCACTTCAAATACATAATGGGAGACTTTAATGCCAAAGTAGGACACAGGAAAGACCAAGAAAAAGGAATGGGGAAATATGGATTTGGAGAAAGGAATGAAAAAGGGGAGAGAGTAATACAGTTCGCACACTTTCAGAACATGTATGTGGCAAACTCCTTCTTCAAGAAGAACCCTAACAGGAAATGGACGTGGGAAGGCCCCGGTGCAACTATCAGAAACGAAATAGACTGTATCCTCACCAATAAAATTAACACAGTAGAAGATCTAAGCACGCTCAACAAGTTCACTACCAGCCAACGTCTATGGAGACCTATACAAGGCCCCTAAAAATTTGGAAGAAATAATAGAACACTCAGAAGATGCCATACCAGAAGTATTGGTGGAGGAAGTAGAAATGGCACTGAAAAGCATGAAAAATGGCAAAGTAGCGGGAAATGACGGCATCACGACCGAAATACTCAAATATGCAGGAGCTAAAACATGGAAGTATCTTGCCAAACTATACACGAACTGTCTGATGTCCAGGAGAATACCTAAAGAGTGGAACAGCGCCTTTATAGTGTTGATCCACAAGAAAGGCAGCAAAGAAGACATTAAGAACTACAGACCAATAAGTCTACTACCAGTGACGTACAAGGTATTCACAAAGATCATTCACAACAGAATACAAAATACACTAGACTCGGCCCAATCACGAAAACAGGCTGGATTCCGCAACGGCTTCAGTACAATAGATCACATCCATACCCTCAAAGAGGTTATCAGTCGAACCAAAGAATACGACCAACCACTAGCCCTAGCCTTCATCGACTTTGAGAAAGCATTCGACTCTATATATCCCAGAGCAGTAATAAATGCCCTGACAGAACAAGGGGTCGACAAGCCATATATTGAGACCCTAGCAAATATATATAGGGAAGCCAAAGCGAGAGTTAGGATATATGAGGGCACACCAGAATTCCCCACCAGCAGAGGAGTTAGACAAGGAGACGCAATATCACCAAAGTTATTTACAGCAACACTAGAAAGCATCTTCAGAAAACTGGGCCGGAACAACACAGGTCTGAATATAGATGGAGAATACTTGAACCATCTAAGATTCGCTGATGACATCATCCTGATAGCGAGTAACCCTGGCGAAATGCAATAACAAATAAATGAATTGAATGCAGCAAGCAACGAAGTAGGCCTTAGAATAAATCTGAGTAAGACCAAGATAATGTATAACGAACTGATAAACGCACAAGAAATAACAATTAATGACACTGCCCTGGAAATAGTAGGGGAATACATATACCTGGGTCAACTAATACACATATCAGGCTCTCTACTTCCAGAAATGAACAGAAGAATCAAATTAGCATGGAGAACATTTGGACAGAACTCTTTCATCTTCAAGTCTAGATTGTCACTCCGTTTGAGAAAGAAAGCGTTTGATCAGTGCGTACTACCAGTATTAACATACGGCTGTGAAACTTGGACCCTGAAAACTGATATCATTAGAAAACTCCAGGTAACGCAGAGGTCTATGGAACGATGCATGCTTGGAATAACAAGGAGAGATAGAAAAAGGCTTGATTGGATCAGACAAAAGACCCAAGTGATAGATGCCATGAATAGAATCAGATCCCTAAAGTGGCAATAAGCGGGGCATCTCGCTAGAAGGACAGACGATATATGGACCACAAAGATAACGCAATGGTATCTCCGAGGCGTGAAAAGACCAAGAAGACGCCCCAACTTAAGATGGGACTACGACATAAAGAAACTCGCAGGATCAACTTGGGGCCGCATAGCTAGCAATAGACAACAATGGGCCCACATGGAAATGGAATATATAAATATGTAAAGAGAGGCTACACCATAACAAAATGGTTGAATGAGCTGCATATGATGATGATGATATATATATATATATATATATATATATATATATATATATATATATATACATATACATTGTATTCTTATTAATGCATACATCAAATAAATGGTTTGAAACCAAAAAAAAATGCTTTAGGCACGGTTATTATGAAAATGTATTTTTTCATTTGTTTTTTATTAAGCACCTTATAAAATATATGAGAGCTTTTTCATTTACTCTTTCCTTTTTAATATTTTCCGTGTGCCGATAATTGGGTCTCATATATGCCGGTTATTGAAGCATGTCTCATTTTGAAGTGCCGGGTATTTTTAGAGGTATATATTTTTTCATTTTCTTCTTAAGTACACCATAATAAAAACAGTTATTTATTTTGAGAAACAAATAGTTCATCATAATAACCCTAAACTTTAGAAAAAAAATAGGTCTACTACAATGTTGGTTTCTAGGACGTGAAAAATTAATTACATCTTTAAGGTGACGATAATAGGTGCGTTTACCTTATGTTAATTTGGAATGACGTGTATTGACCAAAATATGTATTTATCGAAGTTCTGCCATTAGCAATAAATAATAATGCTTGCACTCAAGCTCTTATCGTAATAATTTGTGAAGCAGCTTCAGGAAAAATATTTGAATCACTCACCTCATGCATATAGCTCCATGCGTAGCACAGTCCAGCTGGATACAGAGGCCTGTAGTGGTTTCCAAGCGTGTACATGTAGATCAGCCAAGGTGATGGAACTAATAAAGTTAACATATCGCAGAGTGCCATAGCCATTAGTACAACATTGGTAGGACTACGCATATGCCTTCTACTCAATACTATCACAATCAACGTGTTAGCAAGGATGGTTACTACCAGTAAGATTGGCATTAGGTAACCATATAACGGTATAGCGTAAGTTATAGGCATTTCTGTTGTGATATTTATTATGTTTATAAGTGATAAATTTGAGTCCATTGAATAATTTGTTACGTTCGACAATGGCCTATTTTGGTTTATGTGAGTATCGTTTCCGGCCATGATGTTATACGAGGATTTATCAATGAGTTGTTATTAACATTATGATCGTTATTACTGAATCCAATGCCCAAGTGAAATATTTCTTACAGACGGTTGTTTTTCATTTTTCTATTGATTTCTTCGCGATGATATCGGGTTAATCTGAAAAAACAAAGAAAATCGGTATTAGTATACATCACAGATGCATAATTTTGTACTATCATCACGACTATTAGGCGTTTCGAAGCTCAAATTTTAACAGTAACTCTAATAAGAATATTTTTGAGCTGCGTGCCTCCAAAAACTACGGTATGAATACATTTAACTTGAGAATATGCTGATATGAATATTAAGATGGGATGAATATTTAATTATGATGCACAACAAGACTTTTCTGGAATTGCTCAAGAATGTCTACTTGCATAACCATAAGGGATAACCATACAAAATAAACAACTTCTTATAAACGGCATAACAACTATATTAAAACGTTAGTTTATGTTTATGTTTATTTCTAAAAACGTCAATTGAATGTCATTATTATTGAAGTCAGGGTAAAATAATTTTATTTTTGGATTGAAAAAGTTCGATCGTGCAAAAACGTAATAAGTATTTTGGGCATTAATCGCCCTCGAGTATTGAGGACCTCCTCTATCGCGTCGCAAACAACCTCGAGCGGTAAATGACACCGCCCTTAATACCCTTAATAACTACATCACACATATGGAACGTTTCCTCTTCGGTAATAATGCTAGTTCCATTAGCAGATATTCTCTGTCAGTGCCCCCTCTAAATATTTTATCTGCTGTACCTACTTTATTTGTAAAATATTTATCTATATATGTCTCGACAGTGGTTGAATATTTTAATTCCCCATGCCTCCTTAATTCAATTAAATCTGATCCAGAAGCAATCTTGTATAACCTGGGCTCTAGTAATAGACGTTTGAACTAGCTCATTTGACAAAACTTTGGATTTCTTTGGTTTATAGTGGGCTTGACGATTCCGGAAAGCACGTAATTTTGATTATTTTGTAATATAAATATCTTCTTGTGAACGAAGTGTAGCGCTCAGCATGGAATAATTTGATCACAACGTAGATAAATCAGATAAGTATATTGTCAGATCAGGAGGTCGTCTTTGTTTCTTGACAATAATCCGTGAAACGTTTGTAAGCGTTTTTATATTTGGTATTGGGCAATAAAATTGAAATGACATTTTAAGCAGAATTTAGAATTTCTGGTGGTGTGTCGCACACCTGGAGACCATCATCATTGTCCATTATATATAGTTTCAAACATTTTTTAGCGATAAGTGGGTATTAAACCCAATTAAGTAGGGGAAAGGGGGTAATATCGCGCAGTGAGGCAATATTGCGCACCACAAAATGAAAGAGACGAAGAGCGAGAAGTGAAATCACGTACGTTGTTCCTTATCGTTAGTCACAATGTTGTACAGGTGTCAGCTTGCTGGGAGCATTCAGTTGACCGCAGTAAATCGAAGTGTTCGTACACGTGTTTTCCTTATAATTTTCAGTGGTTAAGAAATAAGCGAGGTAAGTGTACTTTATACAGTCATCGATCTTTCCTATATACAAATATTTTCTAGCATATTTCGAAAACCTATACAGTAGAAAATGGGTCACTTGAGCGTGGGAACTTTTTGTGACGTCACTCGTGACCTTGACCAATTTTTGGGGGTTTGGCCCGGGCCAATTGCCAAAATTTGGAAGGTCAATGACCCCAAGTCCCAAAATTTGGAAGGTCAAAGGTCAATGACCTTTCGTGGCCTTGACCTAGTCTTTGGCCCGGGGCAAAGGTCAATGACCTAACATGACCACGCCCTATGACGTAACATGACCACACCCTATGACGTCACATTATCTATGTGCCGTATGTGCGTTCCGTCGTATGTGTCATCCGTCAAATGTCTCATTTGTCATATGTGACGTATGTGCGTTCCGTCGTATGTGTCATCCATCAAATCCTTGCCATCTATCGACGTCGTCGTCAACCTACATTATCCAACAGGTGTCGGTAATACAGTTACCTTTTCCTGCCATCTGTCGTCGTCGTCGTCAACCTACACTATCCAACAGATGTCGGTAATACAGTTACCTTGTCCTGCCATCTATCGTCGTCGTCGTCAACCTACGTTATCCAACAGGTGTCGGTAATACAGTTACCTTGTCTTGCCAAATGTTGTCGTCGTCGTCACCCTACATTATCCAACAGGTGTCGGTAATACAGTTACCTTGTTTTGCCATCTATCGTCGTCGTCGTCATCGCCATAACGGCACTAACATATATCTATTCGTTATTCACCAGAGTGCCAAAACGGCCGTGGGTAGCTGGGGTAGCGAAGCTACTTTTTCCGTATACTGCCCATGTTTTCCGTTATATATAGGCCGAAAAAGACACATTTCAACGTTCTGCGCACGTACCAAAGGCATTTCCCCCATATCTCTGTTATTATTTGTCGGATTGGAGTCTAATAAACGGCAATATGATTGTTAGAATATTATCGTATACAGGATGTACAAAAAAAGATGCCATTAGGGCACTAACGTATATCTCTACTATTATTGGTCGGATTGAAGTCAAATAAACGTTATTATATTTGTTAGATTATTATCGTATACAGGATGTGCAAAAAAAATATGCCACTAGGGCACTAACGTATATATCTGCTATGCTCATATGCTCATAATGTATTCAGTATTTAATAAATCCCCATATTTTGGTATGGCTACCCTGTTTAAATTCAGAAGTGTAAATAAAACAAGATAATTTCAATCAATCAATTTATTAATCTAAATCGTTCACAACTTTAGGTTTATAGAAGTATATGAATTCTCTAAGGGCCACTGCCATTATACTCTTACTACAATCACAAATGGTGTACAATAGTTCAAATTCACTCAAATGTCCATTATTTTGAGTGAAATTCCTGATTATTTCAATCACATTTCTATAGAATTCACAAAAATTCAGAGATTCTAAATGAGTGAGACGATGGGAACTCCTTAATATAGAGCAGTGGTGACTCAGCCCACTCTTCGTCCCAACACTCTTCCTTATGTTGATTGGTTGACATTATCTACAACAACAGAAAAAGGTAGCTAATTCACTATTCTATATGAGCCTTTGTACAGTGTGTTAAATAGGAGATAAATCACTCGATGTATCTACATTGGTTTCGTCTAAAAACTTACTTACTTCAAATAAATCAATATTATCGAAACAATTGTCAATTTTTAGAATTCTCGATAACTTTCATTATATTGTGGAATTAACTAGAGACAGTTAATTTCATATATATATATATATATATATATATATACAACAACAGGTCAGACATTTCCCAAAAAGAATATAACTAATACTATAAAAAAAACAGTTTATAAATAACACATAAAGATGGGGGAATTCTAGAAAACTTACTTTTTTTCTTTAATGATAGGGTTTCAGGAACAAACAACAATCCTTTCAGAACGATCTTGTTTGACACAAACTCCTTATTCTTACTCGTATTTATATGGAAAGAACTCACTCTATAAAATCGGATACGGAGTTACAATTTGCTATTGATAAAATAGAAATGCAATAAAAGAAACGAATCATTTTGACCTTTTGGATACACCTCCTGTTACAATGTATATCAAATATTAATAATAATTGACTCATTTCAATACATACAGGATATATTATATAAATAAGAAATGCAATAAAAAAAAACGAATCATTTTGACCTTTTGGATACACCTTTTGTTACAATGTATATCAAATAATAATAATAATTAACTCTTTTCAATACATACATGATATATTATATAAATAAAAATTCAATAAAATGTAAATAACCGCATTCCTTATAAACACTTCAACTATTTTTTTTTATTTTCAATTTTGGAAATTTACTGGACCATATTGAAGACGTTGTTTCCTCAGATCAAAACGTAGACATACACGGTACAACTTTTGACATACAAATATTTAAAATGCACTAAGTATATAAGAAGCTATTTGCGGAAGGCTATCCTGTATAAATTCAATCAATGTGAACTAAAGTAATAAAAAAGGTACAAGTCCGGTTGGTGCGAACAAAGTAAGAGTCTTACGCAATAGATAAAATTATGTATGTAGATAATTATTCAATGTATTTGCATTCTCTCGAAGGTTACATATTTGAAAAATAAAAAAATATTAGATTCGATTTGTATATATATAAGATCAGTTTTGTCGTATGACATTCATTCCTCGTATCTATTTCTGAACTCAGCAGTTTCCAAAAAAACAACAGGTAAGACATTTCCATTTTATATTACTTGGAATGATTTAATCATAATATTATCATTAATTTCAGTGTAATGGATTTAAAAACTATAAATTCTTCTTCGCTTCTAGAAAGAGATTCGAAGCCTATAAAAAAAATTCACGATTTAATATTGGGCGAACCTAAGAAAATTATTTCAGCGAAATTAGAACAAAGTAAATTTGGAGAAACGGTATTGTTAGAGCTGGAAAAAGAAATAATATTCCTTCCGCAGAGGGTAACAAAGACGTACAAACCCTATATCAACTATTTTGAAGACGGAAAATACGCGTTTATATTAAGAGAGGCAGTGGAAGCTGGTAAACCTCATCCAGCAACATCATTCGAAATTATAGAAATTTAGTTGGTGAGTTATATAATATAATGGACAAATACCGCAGTACATTATCTAAAATTGATGACGAAGAATCATTCTGGAGGTGACTAAAACCAATGACAAAATGTGCATGTGAACATATGTGAAAAAATCAATAAATTATACATTTTAACATATATTGTATCAGTATATTTATTATTGTACCTAATTTGCAAAATGAATAATCTAATTGATCGACCTATGTGTTAAATTTTTGAAACAATAGTTTGTTTAGTTTGTAGAAAAGTGATACTTAAAACTTTTAAACTTGAAAAAACTTGGAATTGTGAACAAAAATTAATAATTGGTTCGTGTACAGCTGAATGTAATCAAACAAGACCACTGAGAAAATTTCTAGAATATATAGATAATTGGTTACAAGAATTAGACCCGTTAGATGAAAGAGACTTATACAAATATTTATTACCTCGACGACGTGATCAGATCTAATATTAGAATAAAATAATTATCAGACCGTCAGATCATTTAATATGAAATGTATATATATATATATATATATATATATATATTTGAGGTAAAAACATTTTGGTGTCAAGGCTGCTAATTGTGGATTTTTATCAAATTCATATACAGGTGTGGTGGAATATTTGTCGGTAATGTCTATAATTAACATTCCAATGAATATTATGATGATGGTTTTTCATATTTTATATCATTCAATTTAGAGTACTCAATACTCAGTTCCAGTATGTCTCTCGCAGAATATAGACATCGAATTGAGAAATATCTAATAAAAATAAATCAATTGAATAAGGACGTTACTTTTTATGAAGATAAAAGAAAGGTTATGAAGCAAATTGAAAAACTATGTTTAGCTGACTCTAGTCAAAGAATATGGGATAAGCTTACGATAAATTGGATACCTGAAGAATAGAAAAACGGGGAACAACAACAGGAGATTGCAAGTGCCTTAGATCACATCTTTTGGAGTCAGACACCACAAACGACAACATATCCATTGAACCGAATAAAGCCTACAAGTGTTCAATATGACCAACATGAAAGATGACATGTATAACATTAATACCAATATTTGTTATTTTAAAATTGTTAAAGTTAAACAAGCAAATGTAATGTAATTTATAATCGATAAATAGATATTACGTAAATACAAGGTGTTTTAATAAAAACAAATGTCATTCATTTCAAAAATCAATTTATTATTATTAATATATAATATATACAAAGGTAATACACTATTGAAAATCCAGCGTCGGAGATGTTCTACGTTTCTTTGTGTGCAAGAGTACAGCCCAATGGCGTGACAGGGATTTGGATCACGTTTAAAGTTTCCACTATCACATGATGTACCGTGAAACTTGCAAACATCAATATTATGTGGAAACACATTGAATATATGGCATTTCTTCAGTTGAAATTCTGCTTTTTGTTGTCCGCGTACGTATATGAAATCTGCAGCATACAATAGCTTATTTTCCAATATATCATCTAATTTGGAGTACTCGATGTCACCCGAAGAGTATCCAATACCATGCACATTCTTCTCCAAGTATGACACAGTCTTCTTATCTTTGTTGCTCAACGAAGCAATTGATTGGGATGGTAAAAATATGTAATGACTCTGTTTAAATCCAATTTCGATGGTAAGTTCTTTAGCAACAAACAGACCATTTATAACGAACACCTGAATGTCTACTATTCCTATTCTCATGATGATGACTGTTTGAATACTGACTTGCAGCAGCCAAATACACTTAAATTTAAAGTCTTGACTATTTCGGTGAGGGGGGAAATACTCCATTACGCAGTCGTGAATTATGATACAATATACTTTAGTGTTTTCGGGAAAACCAATGTTTGCTTCAAATGTCAAGTATTACATCGACAGTAGATGCCTTCATGCTTTCTTCTTGTTTCGAGCAATCGATAACAAACAAGGCACGTTTCTTAAAAGAGGAATAATCCAAGAGAGGCCGCTTCTGTGTCGAATTCATATAGCTGGGACAAAATTTAGTATAGTTGAAATAGGCTTCATTGTAATCGTTTCTACTAATGTCCAACTGCATTCTTTCATTGGGAAAATATTCGCCATTTAACGATAAACGTATACTTTGAATGTCTGCATTATCGAGCAGAGTGGGATCGACTTTGCTGTTGTCACCTTTGTTGGTTTGAAAGAAAACAATAACATAACGAGGTCGTTCGACTGAGGTTGTAGTTTTAACATCCCAAACTCCACGTTAAGCATTTCTGGTAATTTCAGGCAGCTCGTGTATCTCCCACTTTCTAAATGGAATAACTAAAGGCAGATCCTTTTAAATGGCCTTCATAAGTTCCAACTTAATATCGTCATTAGGATAGATACTCCTGATTTTTAATTCAATGTCGGTAATTTTAATGTTAACAGTTGTATTAGAAGTCACTCCAGCAACAGTTTTTTCCGTGATATGAACACAGTCATTATCGTTTCGAGCTCGAACTAAACGTATTGTTTGTCGTCCACACGTAATCATAGGATAGTCATTGAAAATGTTGAAAATATGTTTGAGAGGAATTTGAAGGTTAAATGATTTGTCGATGGAATTTAGGATGGGGTTTTTAGGATAATTCCAACCTGCTATAGCTATATGATTGGAATCTTCTTGATTGTAGCAAGTCATGGCACGTATAGCGCTAACGATTCCAGGATCTCGAACCGTTTCCATTTCTCTTGCACTTTCACTGTATGTACACGAATCGAAAAGGGAAGCACCAACATTATTAGCCAGTTCACCGGCTCCTTGTACATCGAGTGTCCCTTTAATACACAACAAAGTTTCGTTCATGGCAAAAAACGAATCAACTTCATTTATGCTAAATTCTACAATATCACTGCAACTGAACGATTTGATGAACGGTGCATATGTTCTGTATTCAGCTTTACGGATTGACTCATCAAATTGCGGGTTACGGTAAATATCAAACATTGGTGGCATATCGTTCATACGAGAACGTTTTCCATACATTGTCGTCATTGTTGTTTCTATTTCAACAAAAAGCCTAAAGACTGCAGGAACAATTTGTTAGCAAAGGTAAGCTGCTGCTGCTGCTTTAAAGGTTGTCGCGTAACTAATGACTTTGATTGTAAGTCGGAACGTCTTTTATGATTAATTATCAATCCCATCTATTGCTTCTCGCTCTAAGCTCCAACACCAAGTTACTCTTTTCACCACGAAAGTTTATGGGACGTCCGTCTTGGTCTACAGCCAACACAGTAACGTTGGTTTTTTCACGTTGTGGTATAACAGGTAAATAAAGTAAATTATGTGGTGTTTCGTCAATGGCGTACCCAGGATCTACTTTTATGACCAATTCGTAAATAGTATGAGCAGGTCTGTTTGCGTCGAAGGCTCCAGTGGTAATGTTACATCCGAAACGTATGCTAGATACTTTTATAATTTTGACGGGTAGATCTGAAGAGTGCCATCGTTTGGGTTCGAGTATTTTTGCAGAAAATCCTAATATGTTACCCAGACTGTTGGGTTGTTCAAACGAAATTCTATATTTACTGAAAATCATACATCGAAACGTATTATTATTAGGTTTTAGTGCAAATATTGATTCTGGTCTCAGTGAATTGCCGCCATTTAACTTGTCCAGTATAAACGATTCAATGTCAGCAATTTCGTAACATCCTGTGGGAAAATCAAAACTTTGCCGCTTGTTATTATCGTCATAGTCGTAAAACTGGCAATTATCAATGTTTGGTATGCTATGGTATGAGTGAAAAGAACGCAGCGCTAATTCGTAGTCTTTCTCCGGATGTATTACAATAGGTGTAGGGGGTTGGAAGGTAAATACGTGATTTGTGCTATTAACTGTCAACAACTGCGACATGATGACTGATGCATGTCAAGGGATGAAGGTACTTTAAATAATAATATACAGAACTATGTTCAAGGTTTATTTAATACACTTTGACATAGAAAACAAGATGCTTGAGAACTTGCAGGACCATCCCAATGCGTTGTTCAATCAGTGCGGTTATAGTGAACGAAGCATGGCAGACGAATTTGTAGCTCAAAATTTGCTTTATAATTATTAGGAAGTTTATGCCAAATATCTAACCATTCAGATGGACCAACACACTCTATCAAATATCGAATGATGATTTGTTCCAGTTCTTCAGCAGTAAAACTACTAAGAGGTTTTCGGTGATACGTTAATAATTTGATATCCTTATCTCCCATTGTTCGATGAATGTTGAAGTAGAAATTTCAAACACAAATGTCCACAATTGATCTGATCGTAGTTTTGGTACTGATTATTGTTATAAAAAATTTCAACTTTTTTTCCACCCAAATACTTTACAAGTTCTTTGGGCGGTTTCAAATTACCAAATGAATCGTAATACTCAACGACATTGTTTTTCTTTATATATGCTACCCAATGTGTTCCGTTATTTTTGTACGAGTCCAAGTTAACCACTGCACACTCTTGTTGTCGAGGAGGGGATTTAGGTAGAGAGTCTCGTATGAAAACACCTCGAAAATGTTTAATTTTATATAATTTTGCATAACGTGCAATATCATTGTCGTACAGTGGACGATTGGGTAGCTTTATCGAGAGTTTTTTGACTTTTTTAAATACAATCCAAATCCTTTGCCTCCGCCATACTTTTTCAGATATAAACCATTTCCGACATGTTCCATAGCTTTATTATGACGTATATCTTCTTCCAATTTCTTTCGAGCATTATTGGCATCAATGATGGTCTTTGCCACCCCTGCAGCTCAACCCGATAACGCTCCAAGTGCTGAGAGTCCAGCAAACAGAGGTATAAGTGGTAGAAAACCTCCAGATTTCACTACAGGTATCACGCGAGGAACATCAATTTTCTTTGATCCTCCAAACTGTCGAATAAGTGATTTGGCTGCTCGTAAAGCAAACAAGGCACTTTCAATCAAATATGCTTCTCTTTTCATGGATTTGCGTACCTTTAGCACGACATCTCGATGGAAGGAACGACGTTTTCCCATTCCCATTCCCAACTTTCGTTTAACCTTCATGCTGCCCGTAACAAGTAATGCAGCACTCTTCACCAAAATATGCGTTTTTAGATTTGACTCGATCTCAAGCTTTATTTTCAAACTCCTTATCTGCTTTGTGGTGTTGTTCAAGAGTTTTATTTTGTGAATAAGCGATATCGTGTTGTTTACAGGCGTCGTCTGAAGGATTAATACCGACGTCACCACGTATAAGTCGTTTTTGTAACTTTGTTCCTGCTGTAAAAGGAGAGAGAGAGTGAGTCTTCAACAGTTAACAAATTATTTTCATCATAATCATCACTTACGTCCACAATAATTGTAGGTGGGTAAATGAAGTTCGAATGGTAGTTTATTGATTAGAGAATTCAAAAGACCTTCTCACCAACATTAAGACTGATCTGCGACGATGTAATGACACCCATATATATATATATATATATATATATATATATATATATATACATATATATATATATATATATATATATATATATATATATACATATAACAACAACAAAGAGAATCATGGGTAATTCACGCAAAGTAAAGGGCTACTGGAATAGAGTGGTAACCGTGGACATGCATGTTTCTGGCTCATTTTGCCTCATCAGCACGGCATAACCAAATAATGATGTGAAATTTGGGAACAAAGATGTTAATCGAAACATGGGAAAACACAAAATAACGGATTTCAGCAGGGAAACCAAACGCTCATTTGTGTCTTCAATTGGAAGATCCCGAGTTTTCAGGACATCAACCAACATCGACACGGAGGCGCATATAGCCCCCCCGCCATGAACCTTCCGACCCATAGTAAATAACAAAGAAGATGTAGGAATATCGCGTGATATGTTAACAACAACAACAAAGAGAATCATGGGTAATTCACGCAAAGTAAAGGGCTACTTAAATAGAGTGGTAACCGTGGACATGCATGTTTCTGGCTCATTTTGCCTCATCAGCACGGCATAACCAAGTAATGATGTGAAATTTGGGAGCAAAGATGTTAATCGAAACATGGGAAAACACAAAATAACGGATTTCAGCAGGGAAACCAAACGCTCATTTGTGTCTTCAATTGGAAGATCCCGAGTTTTCAGGACATCAACCAACATCGACACGGAGGCGCATATAGCCCCCCCGCCATGAACCTTCCGACCCATAGTAAATAACAAAGAAGATGTAGGAATATCGCGTGATATGTTAACAACAACAACAAAGAGAATCATGGGTAATTCGCGCAAAGTAAAGGGCTACTGAAATAGAGTGGTAACCGTGGACATGCATGTTTCTGGCTCATTTTGCCTCATCAGCACGGCAAAATGAGCCAGAAACATGCATGTCCACGGTTACCACTCTATTTCAGTAGCCCTTTACTTTGCGTGAATTACCCATGATTATCTTTGTTGTTGTTGTTAACATATCACGCGATATTCCTACATCTTCTTTGTTATTTACTATGGGTCGGAAGGTTCATGGCGGGGGGGCTATATGCGCCTCCGTGTCGATGTGGGTTGATGTCCTGAAAACTCGGGATCTTCCAATTGAAGACACAAATGAGCGTTTGGTTTCCCTGCTGAAATCCGTTATTTTGTGTTTTCCCATGTTTCGATTAACATCTTTGCTCCCAAATTTCACATCATTATTTGGTTATGCCGTGCTGATGAGGCAAAATGAGCCAGAAACATGCATGTCCACGGTTACCACTCTATTTCAGTAGCCCTTTACTTTGCGTGAATCACCCATGATTCTCTTTGTTGTTGTTGTTAACATATCACGCGATATTCCTACATCTTCTTTGTTATATACTATGGGTCGGAAGGTTCATGGCGGGGGGGCTATATGCGCCTCCGTGTCGATGTTGGTTGATGTCCTGAAAACTCGGGATCTTCCAATTGAAGACACAAATGAGCGTTTGGTTTCCCCGCTGAAATCCGTTATTTTGTGTTTTCCCATGTTTCGATTAACATCTTTGCTCCCAAATTTCACATCATTATTTGGTTATGCCGTGCTGATGAGGCAAAATGAGCCAGAAACATGCATGTCCACGGTTACCACTCTATTTCAGTAGCCCTTTACTTTGCGTGAATTACCCATGATTCTCTTTGTTGTTGTTGTTAACATATCACGCGATATTCCTACATCTTCTTCATATATATATATATATATATATATATATATATATGAATAGATAAAGATATTGAAAATACTTTAATAGCACCCATCACAAGATGAAGATCATTCAACAAGAACAGGCGCTACCCATTGAAAATCTGGATTTTACATCTAAACCAACTGTTGGTAAACATGGAAAACTACTACCAAACTCATTTAGGGCTATAATATGTGGACCAAGTGGGTGTGGAAAGACGAATATAATGTTGGCACTTCTGTTCAATCCTAATGGTGCAAGATTAAAAAACATTTATGTTTATTCAAAGTCACTATTTCAACCAAAATAACAACTGCTGCAAGATGTTATACATCAAGTCAAAGGCGTTGGGTATTTTCCATTCAAAGACAATGAGGACATTATTAGCCCGGAAGAAGCTCGACCAAACTCCGTGTTTATATTCGATGATGTAGCGTGTGATGGACAACAGAAAATTCGACAATATTACTCCATGTGTAGACATAAGGACATAGATGCTGCCTATCTTTGCCAGACATTTTCGAAAATTCCCAAACAGCTAATACGAGATAATTGTAATTTGATTGTACTATTCAAGCAAGACGAAATTAATCTCAAACATATATTCGACGAACATGTTTCTCCAGACATGACTTTCGAAAAATTCAAAAAAATGTGTTCTCAATGTTGGTTGTCAGACAACTATGGAACTTTAGCAATAGTAAAAGATTTTGCTCTGATTAATGGTAGATATCGCCAAGGATTTGATAAATACATAAAGATTTAAGTTAACTCTTCAGTTCACATCAATATGTCAGACGATAAAGTAGCTGCTGCCTTGCGTAAGAAAAAGGTGGCTGAACTAGCCAAATCAATTCGCAAAAAATATTTAGCTTTGAAATTGGGTAAATCAGAGCACGATGAGTCTCTTAATAAACTCTTCAAACCAATATCTATGTCATTGAAGGAAATTGTAGAGTCTTCAACGACATTGCAGTAAACCATTTCAAATTTGAATCCAATTAAAAAAGAGGAGGAGGAGAAGGAAGTTAAGAAAGAAGAAAAACTAGATGATGATGATGTGTTTGTACCACCATCTTTTCTCGAATCGGAATCTGTAGCTGAAACAGATGAGGCAGGGGGTATTATACGCCCCGAATCTCCCGAGGAGATGCGTCCTAACGTTTCACATGAAGCTTTTCAAGAATATATGGATCAATACCCTCCGATCAGTTTAAAATACATTGAGGATTATTTTCAAAAAGATGATAAAATTGACAAAAATTACGGTCCTATCTATGATGATATGTTTGGATGGATGCTGGGTAAACGTCGAATTGCCTTTGATAAAACAAATGGTAATATAAACGTGCTACAGGATGGTAACAAAGAGGGGGGGTACTTACCTGGAACTCAAGGATTGTATGAGCTTTTATTTTACAACGATCCCCATTATAAAGAGGAAGATCTAAAACATTACAAAATTCTGTTAAACAATACACAAGTCCATCTTGATACTCTTAATCGTCTTAAAGGTTCAAATACTGACAAATACAAATATATAATTAAACCATTATTTAAAATTCCGCGATCAGACTCAACACCGAGTAGTTCACAAACTACGTCTTCAATTAAACGATCTGGCTCCATGCCAACAAGAACTCGCTTAAAATCATTTCCAATTAATAGAGGAAAAGGACTTGGCTTAACGTACAACGAAAAACCTATGGAATATATTTATTGGGATGATCCAAATGAATTGGTTGAACGTTTGAAATTATTGATTGCTTCAAAAGAGGCAGGTAATACGTCCAACGATAACGAAATAGTTGCCATCATAAATTAACTAAAGGAAGCAAATATAACAGAATAACCAAAAATAAAGTCTATTCACTACAATCATGCCTCTCGATAAGTTCGGACACCGCCGTCGTCATGCTAATGAACGGATTACACCGTATGTGTCGAAAGTATCATATCCACACACTTCGGACGGCAATATTGATGCTGAAAATGTGAGAATCTGTAATGTTAAGGCGCCGACTACAAATAGCGATGCTGCCAATAAACTTTATGTCGATGAGCAAATGCAAGTGTATAATAATGATGTGCAAGAACTTCATAAAACACTCATTCCTACATTACAAAAGAAGGTAGAAAATAAGCGAGATGAAATCCTCAACATTAATCCATTTATTTCGAGAAATCCGCCCGTCGCAGCTCGAGATATGGCAACTAAAAAGTACGTCGATGATGTGATTGTTGTGACCAAAGATAATATGAGACAAGAATTTAAATCTTTTGTTCAAGGTTTTGGGAAAATATTTTCAAAAGATTTACAACAACAACTCCAAGGAAAAATCAATGTGCATGAAGTATCCATAAACGCATTACGAACAAATTACTTGAAGAAAGGTATCAAATAGTATGGGAAATATATCATCAGTTGAGAACGTGTATGCGCTTACGAAGCATGTCATTCAAAATTCAGCTTGTTAACGAACTCCACAAACCGATACGTGAAAATTATCCGCGCAGACGTACAATTGTCAAAGGCATAGATGATTTATGGCAAATGGATTTGGCTGAAATGCGACCTTACGCTCATCAAAATAAAAACCATAAAATGATACTAGACGTTATCAATTGTTTTTCCAAGTTTTTGTGGACACGACCATTAAAGACAAAGACTGGCGAAGAACTAACTCGTGCATTCTCGGACATTCTCGCCCACACAGGTCGAACACCAAAAAATCTTCAAACGGACCAAGGAACGGAATTTTACAACAACAAGTTTCAACAATTAATGAAAAAACATACAATTAATCACTATAGCGTATTTAGTAGGAAAAAAGCTTCTATGGCCGAACGAGTAATACGAACAATCAAATCAAAACTATATAAACATTTCAGTTTAAATGGCACCTATAAAAGGATAGACATTCCACCAGAAATAACTTAGAAATACAATGATACCAAGCATTCAACTACCAAGTATAAACCTTCCCAAGTCAATAAATCCAACGAAAAAACGATTTCACACAAAACCTATAGTCATCTAAAGATAGTTGTGCCACGAAAATTTAAAGTTGGTGATATTGTACGTATAAGCAAGTCGAAACATGTCTTTGAAAAAGGATACACCCCCCATTGGACGACAGAACTATTCAAAATAGTTAAAATCAAAATCACTAATCCTATCACGTATTTGCTTGAAGACATGTATGGTATACCAATTAGTGGAGGGTTTTACGAGGAAGAGCTGCAGAAAACGTTAAATCCAGACATATACCTGGTGAAAAAGTTGCTTAGAAGAAAAGGCAACAAGATGTATGTTAAATGGTTGGGTTTAGACAAAAAACATAACAGTTGGATAGAAAACGCAGATGTTGTTGTTGTGTAACTACTTTTACTTTGATTGTGGCATGTAAATACAAGGTTTTGTAACGGGCACATTATTATCCTCGAAGATATAGGAGTGGGTATAAATTGGAGAGAGCTGCAAGTCAGGTTGTTAGTCGTCAATATGAATTCTCAAGATAGTGGTTATAGTAGTAGTAGTAGTGCTCCAGAAAGTTATACTTATGATGCTGAACTAGACCATATTTTAGAAAAGTATGAAATTGCTTCCAAAATGGAATAGCACTACTTACTTTATAGCGAGTATTCTACAGATACGAATTTTCGAATTTCTTGAAAATTGAGAACTGGAGAATTGGGGGCTTATTTTTATTACGTTATTTGATGGAAAATTGTGTACATCAGTTACGAAGGCTGGAATAAATCCACAGTTATTGTATTCGACATGTATTATTGTTAAGAAAGCCACTTTATTAATGAAAATTGCTTTCTTCATCTTGTGTAGTTGGCGTTATATGAAAGTTTCGTAAAATTCTGTTAGCGATACTTTGAGTCAATATTTTTCGTAGTTCAATCACATTTTGTTAGTTCTGCAGGACAATACTAGATGAATTTTAGTTTACCTTCGATCTCTCAAGATGATACCTTGGTTATCGAAACGTGCACAGGGAGTGTGATTGAGAATATTAGTGTAGTGGTAGTAAATAGTGTGTCCAGTTTAAAAATCAACAATGGCTATGGTAATTCCAATTTAGCTCCGGAAATTTAATTAGGTACTTTTCACTTTTTGTTGGTGGAATTTGTGAGTTAGATAATCTTTGATTTATCCTACATATATGTTCAGAAGTGTTTTAGTGACATACTGAATATCATAGCTAGTACTACCAACGAATGATTCTGCAATTCTGAGTAACCTGAATAGTTGATTATATTATATTATGATGCGCTTTATTTTTGCCGACCAGAGGAGAAGTCGAGTGATTTTTGTTTCAGTGTTTCTACGGAACATTTTAAACTGAAGGAAAAATATAATTAACATTAAGTAATGACACAGCACTAAGTAGTAATATGAAATAACAAAATGACGAACTTTGTGTGAATTCCAATTGATATATTCCGGCCTCCTTCTATTTTTATCCTCTGCTGTCTGAGGCCTCATCGACTAATAGTAACAATACTCCCCTCTCCTTCACGAATCGTCTCGAGAGAAGAAGCAGGGAAATTGGAGTTCGCTAAACAACATGAGCAACTTTTGGGTGATTCTTCTCTTCGGAGGACCCACGAGTTGGGGCTGAGCCTCTCCTTCCGAGGTATCCTCTTGCGGCGTTCCTTCCGGAACAGGGGCTGCCAAGACCACTGGAGCTGTGGGAGACTACATCTCAGGTTTGGGTGCAGTCGTCTCTGAGATGTATCCAATGGATTCTTGCGTGGTCGGCCTTTCTTTCGGATTGGTCGTACCGGCACTAGAGCATTAACTTCGGCGAGGCTTTGGTATGGAGTCAACGCTGATGAGTGTTATTTTCAAACCACTTTGAAAAGTTTGCTAACGGCAGCAACCTCGTAAGTTGTCGGAGTAACCATCCCATGGATTTGGTACAATCCATCCCGACGCAGGGCCATCTTCGATCATACTAGTAAATGAGTCCTTGGAATCACTAAGCGCGTGTACACTTTCTCTTGATTTTCGCGGGATACACTTAGGGTTGTTGCTTAAGTCTGTAGATAAGGTGATATCTTGGAGACAAAATCATCACAATCACGAGTTTCGCGAATGGCGTCATCTGGCGTTCTTAATTCGCGCCCGAATTTAAGATAAGCAGTACTAAAGCCGGTTGATTGTGATTGCACTGAATTAATTGAGAAAACTATCACCGGTAAATTGTCTTTCCACTGGGTATGATCCTTTTTTGTCAAAATTGACAACTGACATTTGAGGTCGTTTTTTTTCATTCAACCGAGTTAGCGGCGGGAGTGAGAGTTTACTTAAAGCCCTAGATATGGTCTACTTGTTGCATCACTTCACTTACGAACTGCGTACCATTATCACTAATAACTCTTCTTGGAGTTCCATATCTTAGAATTATTTCATCGATTAACCATCATGCGCACCTTTCTGCAGTTGCTTTCTACAGAGAGAATAGTTCAACCTATCTTCTGGAAGTATCCTCTTTTATGAAAACCCATTGGTAACCATCCATGGTGTCCCGTAATGGAATAAAAAGAGATTCTAGTGACACTGGTAGCTACCACGGGTTGGTAAGAGCTATAATAGAGATAAGCATGAATAGGGAACGAAATAAATTAAGCAAAACACAACATTACTCAGAAAGCAACCCAGAACAAGTAAGCGCAGCTGACGAAAGAATTCTCAATTAGAGCTCCGAGGATCTGCCTGACATCACCATACAAGAAGTAGGGTGCAAATGATTTATATAAGATGTCTCGGAAGTCTGTACTTTATAAAAATAATGAAATACTATTTTTGGATTTTTTGTTAATATCAAATTATCCAAATCAACTTGTCACCAGGTAAAAATAGTGTAGTTTGTGAAAAAAGGAATAATCTTATTTTCATTTACATATATTAACTTCAAAAGAACCTTCAATCCCTTGATTCGTATCATTTCACCAGTCAGAAGCATTGTACGTTACACAACGGACGTCACTTGATCAAATCAATAGTTATTTTCAAACATTGTTCAATTACTAACATATATCAATATATGCTGAAACACTGTTTGATTATCTACAAATCATTCATAAAAGATGTCCAGGAAGTCTGAACATTATGAAAATAGTGAGGTTATATTTTTGGATTTTTTCTGAATATAAAATTTTCAAAAATATATTGTCCCTAGGTGAAACTTTTATAAAAAGATAAAATCTTATTTTCATATACATTATAACAACCATTTCACCAGTGAGATGTGTTGTACGTGCCACAACTGACGTCATATGGTTAAATGCAATACTTCATTTCAAACATTATTCGGTAGCTAATATTTATCAACATAATCTGAAACACTAATTGGTTATTTATATACAATGTATCAAAGATGTCCTGGAAGTCTGCACTTTATAAAAATAGTGATATACGATTTTTGGATTTTCTGTGATTGTCAAAATTTTTAAAGTAAATAGTCACTAGGTGAACAAAGTGAAGTATTTGAAATAAATCATCTTATTTTCATATACATTATAACAGCTTCAAAAGAATCTTCAACCCCTTGATACGTATCATTTCACCAGTAAGATACGTTGCACGTTACACAACTAACGTCACTTGGAACAATGCAATAGTTATTTTCAAACATGATTTAATTACTAATATTTATTAACATATTATGAATACTATTTGGTTCTCTAAAAATGATTTATCCTAGTAGTCCCTAGTAGTCAAAAGTAAATTGTCACTAGGTAAAAATAGTAAAGTTTTTGAAAGAAATTAGTTTACTTTCATATATATTATAACAACTCTGAAAGGAGATTCAGCCTCTTGATACGCATCATTTCACCAGTTGAATACGTTGTACGTTATATTGTTTGCTTCTCTAAAAACAATTTATCAAATATGTTCGGAAGTCTGTACTTTATAAAAATAGTAATAATTTATTTTTGGATTTTTAGTAAATATCAAACTTTCACAACAAATTTCCACTAGGTAAAAATAGTGAAATTTTTGAATGAAGAAATCATCTTATTTTCATATACATTATAACAAATTCAAAAGAATTTTCAAACCCTTGATACGTATCAATTCTACAGTTAGATGCGTTTTACGTTACATAACTGACGTCACTTGGTAAAATGCAATAGTTATTTCCAAACATTATTAGAAAGCTAGTATTTATCAAAATATTCCGAAACACTGTTTGATTATCTACAAATGATTTATAAAAATATCCCGGAAGTCTGTACTTTATTAAAATAGTGATGTACTATAAGTTTCAAAAATAAATTATCACTAGGTAAAAGTATTGAAGTTTTCGAAAGAAGAAATCATCTTATTTTCATATCCATTATAACAACTTCGACATATTCTTCAAACTCTTCATTCGTATCATTTCACCAGTTAGATGCGTTGTGCGTTACCCAACTAACGTTCCTTGGTATAATGTTATAGTTATTTAGAAGCTAATATTTATCAACATATTCTGAAACCCTGTTTGATTATCTCCAAATGGTTTATAAAAGATGTTCCGGAAGTCTGTACTTTATAAAAATAGTGATGTGTTATTTTTGGAATTTTTCTGAATATCAAAGTTTCAAAAAAATTGTCACTAGGTAAAAATAGTGAAACTTTTGAATGAAGAAATCATATTATTTTCATTTACGCTATAACAACAAAATAATCTACAAACCCTTGATTCGTATCATTTTACCAGTTAGATGCGTTGTACGTTACCCAACAGATGTCACTTGGTAAAATGCAATAGTTATTCTCAAAAATTATGTAAAAGCTGATATTTTACAACATATTCTGAAACACTGTTTGATTATCTACAAACTATTTATAAAAGATGTCCCGGAAGTCTGTACTTCATAAAAATAGTGATGTGCTATTTTTAGATTTCTTATAAATATCAAATTTTCAAAAATAAATAGTCACTAGGTAAAAATAGTGGAGTTTTTTAATGAAATCATCTCATTTTCATACACATTATAACAGCTTCAAAAGAATCTTCAACCCCTTGATACGTATCATTTCACCAGTAAGATACGTTGCACGTTACACAACTAACGTCACTTGGAACAATGCAATAGTTATTTTCAAACATTATTCAATTACTAATATTTATCAACATATTATGAATACTATTTGGTTCTCTAAACATGATTTATCCTAGTAGTCCCTAGTAGTCAAAAGTAAATTGTCACTAGGTAAAAATAGTAAAGTTCTTGAAAGAAATTAGTTTACTTTCATATATAATATAACAACTCTGAAAGGAGATTCAGCCTCTTGATACGCATCATTTCACCAGTTAAATACGTTGTACGTCACATTGTTTGGTTCACTAAAAACAATTTATCAAATATGTTCCGGAAGTCTGTACTTTATTAAAATAGTAATAATTTATTTTTGGATTTTTAGTAAATATCAAATTTTCAAAACAAATTTTCACTAGGTAAAAATAGTGAAATTTTTGAGTGAAGAAATCATCTTATTTTCATATACATTATAACAAATTCAAAAGAATTTTCAAACCCTTGATACGTATCAATTCTGCAGTTAGATGCGTTGTACGTTACATAACTGACGTCACTTGGTAAAATGCAATAGTTATTTCTAAACATTATTAGAAAGCTAGTATTTATCAAAATATTCCGAAACACTGTTTGATTATCTACAAATGATTTATAAAAATATCCCGGAAGTCTGTACTTTAATAAAATAGTGATGTACTATAAGTTTCAAAAATAAATTATCACTAGGTAAAAGTAGTGAAGTTCTTGAAAGAAGAAATCATCTTATTTTCATATCCATTATAACAACTTCAATATATTCTTCGAACTCTTCATTCGTATCATTTCACCAGTTAGATGCGTTGTGCGTTACCCAACTGACATTCCTTGGTATAATGTAATAGTTATTTAGAAGCTAATATTTATCAACATATTCTGAAACCCTGTTTGATTATCTTCAAATGGTTTATAAAAGATATTCCGGAAGTCTTTACTTTATTAAAAGAGTGATGTGTTATTTCTGGATTTTTTCTGAATATCAAAGTTACAAAAATAAATTGTCACTAGGTAAAAATATTAAAATTTCTGAAAGAAGAAATCATATTATTTTCATTTACACTATAATAACAAAATAATCAACAAAACCTTGATTCGTATCATTTTACCAGTTAGATGCGTTGTACGTTACCCAACTGATGTCACTTGGTAAAATGCAATAGTTATGGTCCAAAATTATGGTAAAGCTGATATTTTCCAACATATTCTGAAACACTGTTTGATTATCTACTAACGATTTATGAAAGATGTCCCGGAAGTCTGTACTTCATAAAAATAGTGATGTACTATTTTTAGATTTTTTATAAATATCAAAAGTTTCAAAAATAAATAGTGACTAGGTAAAAATAGTGGAGTTTTTGAAAGAAATCTCATTTTCATACACATTATAATAGCTTCAAAATAATTTTCAACCCCTTGAAACGTATCAATTCACCAGTTAGATGCGTTGTATGTTAAACATCTCACGTTATTTAGTAACATGTAATAGTTATTTTCAAACATTATTTATTATTTAAGATTCATCAACATATTCTTAAATACTGTTTGGATCTCTACGAATGAGTTATCAAAGATATCACATAAGTCTATATATTTTAAAAATAGTGATTTCCATTTATTTTGGATGTATATCAAATTTCCAAAAATATGTTGTCATTGTAGATAAAACAGTGAAATTTCTAAAGGAAATTATTTTCTTCTCACTTATGGTGTTTGGTCCACAGAAAACAGTCCACCCCGACGTTTGCCAGTATTCATTGAATTTCAAGAAAATGTAACAGATTTATTTTAATTGACTGTTGTGTGTGAAATACTATCGTATGATGACGCCATCAGCTTTTTTTATAGAACATCCTATACATTTTTCTATAATCCATATTTCCTTAAAGAGATGGTTTCCGAAATCCCATATACATAGGGTCTCTATCATGACTTTTTAAGGGCCATACGAAGCAAAGGAAAAATTATTATAGGGTGGTAAAAAAATGAGGAATGTTTGGCAGCCCCGTATTAGTTTTTTCCTTATTACGATTGACCATAATGAGAAAAGTTAAGATAGGAACACGTGAGCCATTCTGCCAAATACTCAGTTGTTTTGTTAAAAAAAAGACTCAATTTGAAAAAAGGTGATTTTTAACAACCTGTTACCCTGTAAATATTCAGTTAAGACACTTTAGCAGTATTTCTGAAATTTTGAAGGTTAGGTGCGGTATACATTACACAACTCAAATATTATTTAGCTAACAATGTTTGGTTCTTTTGAAATCCTTTATCAAAAATATCCTTGCGGTCTGTACTCTATTAAAATAATGATATCCTATTTTTGGATTGGAATAAATTATCATTGTAAATAAAAATAGTTGAGCTTTTAAATAAATCATCCACTTTTCATATGTAACTGCTTAATAAGAATCTTCGAGCAATTGATACGTATAAATTAGTTAATTAGTTAGTTGCGTTGTATTACTTCAGTAATAGGTATAGTGACACAAACGTTACGACAAATGTTTCGTTTGTTATTAAAACGTGAATACTGCGAGAGGGATCCACGCCTGGCTAGATTCTTTCTCGCGTGTGTACTATACCTATTGCTGCAACTACACTTCACACAAATGACATCACTTGGTAAAATGCAATAATAGTATTATTAAACATTATTTAGCAAATAGCATCTCATTTTAAAACAGTGTCAGGTTCTTTTGATTTATTAAAAATATCCCGGAAGTCTGTACTTTATAAAAATAGTCATATACTATTTTTGGATTTCGCGTTTTATCAAGTTTTTATAAAGAAAATAATTTCTATACTTATATATGACCAAAACATTTTATATATACTGATATACAATTGACACCACGATTGTCCCGGTACAATACCTTAGTCATATCGTTAGTTAGTTTTGACATGAAAGTCATTTGGATTTCAATCACACGTAACATAACAGAGCAAAAAATGGAATTCGTGACCTTTTTGGGCTAGAGTTTAAAAAGCAGTTTCAATTTAGACCGAAATGGAATCCATCTTTCTGAATACCAAAAAATAATAAAGTTTCCAGTTAAGTTAACAAAAGAAACATTCGTTTTATAAAATTACATTCGAAACATTTTTAAAGGAATCTTATAAGCTTGTCATGAAAACTGAAGGACAATAAAGAAATCTTATCGAAATAAAGCGGGAGAATTTACTCAGAGGCGTGCTTACTCTAAAGAGGGTAATGATCAAGTAATTTTATTGGTTACAAACAACGATTAATATTCATAATTTTCATGAAAATAATATCGTCTTCTCACGATAAGAAGTGGCCATCATGTATTCAGGTGTTATTACGTATTATTATTATCCTAGACATAATGTAAAAGGTCTTGAATTAATCTTTTGGGACAATAAGAAGACAACTAAAGAACTATTATTCGCTTAAAATGAATTAAAAAACTTTTGAAGACAAAAAGTATGTACATGGATATATATAAATATATATATAAATATATATATATATATATATATATATATATATATATATATATATATATATAATATATTTAATGTTCTACTGTTTTTATAATTATGTATTATATGATTTTATTTGAAATTTGATTATTAGATGCTGTTGTTACAATCGTGGTAGTAACTACACTAATGTGAAAACACCTTTATCACTGAATATAACCTATTTGAAATTTTGACAGGAATTGTCAAGTTATTATGCCCGGCTCAGATGAATATGAAATTTTATATTCTGAAAGATAAATTACTACAAAATCGACTTACTCGCTCTTACCTCAGGGAGGGTTCAAAGATTAAAAAAAATTAATAATTTAAATTTTAAATTTATAAATTTCCAAAGAATATTCCAAAATTGTCAATTATACTATTGCAAATCTATAGTGACTGCTTGTTCAATATATTCTAAGACCATTAAATTATCTAATGACATCTACAATTTTTCTGTCACTGAAAATTAACTAAATGTCACTGATTATATCAAAAGTTTTATAGGATCCAAAATTTTTCAAATTCAATGAAATAGGAGTTGAATTAATACCAAAGTGAGTTGGAATCAAAAATTATATATTATATACCATCAGATAACAAGTGAAAATGAATTATTATTCCCAAAATATAATAAAGAACAATAATCGTACTTTCTACGAACCTTAAAATTAAAAAAAACAACCTATATACTAGAAGAACAACCTAATTAACTACTTATTCTAAACGTTCAAATCGTCGAAAATTACACTTGACGTGTATAAATGTCAAATAACTATATGCGATAAAATTGTCTATTCAAAAAATTTTCTCTTCTCTTCAGGTGAAATTTTATATATCTTTAACGTTAATTTTGTCAGTATTCAAAAATGTGATATAGATGCATCTATCTTAATTTTATTTAAAGGCCTGTTAATTCTTGAAAAATAATTTATAAAATCTGGACTGGACTCACCAACTAGGTATCAGGATCACTCGTTCTGATTCTAAGCACGTCTTTTAGAATCGCCGGAACCACTTTTCTAAATTTATAATTTAGAACCCTGAAAAATCACTAACACTATTTCAATATAATTATTTAAGGAATTATTCACGCACTGATCTTATCATGCTAATTATTATAATCTGATGCAATTTTAATATATCAATTACTATTATATTATTCAGCAAATTTGAGAGATTTCATATTAGATGTTCTCTCGAGAGGGGTTCAAAATCAACTAACTTAACTTTTTCCATAAAAAATTCTCTTCTCCTTTGGATACCAAAGAATTCCTTTTTTTTAAAAAAAAATACAAATTTATGTTTTCATATAACAAAGAGAGATTTTCATTCTTTAATTCTAATTGTAATTTTGCTACCAGCGACATCTGTATTCTTTTTTTAAAATCTTTATAAAATCTATGTATCATTAAGTATCTTCTGCATTATTGTCATTCGAAATTGTAATGTCAAATTTTATTTGCATATTGAATCTTTTAAATTATTTATAATACATTGTATATCACTAGTATTACATCCAAATATGTACATTTTTCTTTATTTCAATGTTTTCTTTACAATTTAGATAGAGTATATGTATTAAATCCCCCTAATAAAAGAATGATAAATCGATTCTTGCATATAATTATAATTTATCTTTCAAAATTGCCAAATATCATACTAATATCTTAGTAACATAGTTATATATTTCAAATAATTATCTCTAAAATTTATCTTCAATCAAATTAAACTATTATTCCTAATTCCTATAAAACTTCTTAAATCTACTATATCTATTAAAATTTCACGTAACATAATATCATTTGTTCCAAGTTAAGTATAATATTTATATACCTGTTCTATGTTAAAAACTCCTCTTTCATTTCCCGTAATGGGGTCTGATAATTGGTAACTATTTTGTGCTCCTTCGTTACCTACTACATAAGGTCCCTCAAACGGTAGCAATAATTTTGCGCAACTATTCTCTGATCTTTTTGCAACTTGCAATGATCTTACAATCACCAATTCTCCTTTTTCAAAAACTGTCTTCTTTTTATTTTTTTGGTTCATCCTTTTAATATATTTTTTAGCTTGCTTCTGCAGTCTTTCATTCACCCTATTCAAAACATCTTCCATTTCCAATTTTCGATTCACTATCCAATTTCTTTGGGGTATTGTGCCGATAAATAAATATTCTGGGCATTCATTTGTAACACCATGAGGTATTTGGTTAAGGAATCTTTCTACGTGATTTAAATTATTTTCCCATTGACAGTGATCCTGATTACATAAAATTCGTAAGTACTTGTTTATCTCTTTGATGTATCTCTCAGCTGGATTTGACGATGGTTTTCTAATGCTAATAAAGTTCAACTTAATTTCTTGATTTTGACTAAATTTAGCTAGTTTTTCACTTTCAAAATAAGTTGCATGATCTAATATTATTGTTTTTGGCGTTCCATATTTTTTTATGTACATTTTTAAAATCTCTATCACAGTTTTTGCATTGGTTCTTTTGCATGGGTAAACTTTAACAAATTTCGTAAAAATATCAGTGATAACAAATATGTGTTTATTCTCTTGTATGCTCGGTATTAAATTGCTTATGAAATCTATAGCAACAATTTGTAATGGCTTCTGTGCAACTTTTGATTTTGTCAAATTTTTATTGTGATAATTTTTTTCTTTTGCTAGTTGACATATGGCACACACTTTACAAATATTTTTGGCAATTGCTAAATCCTTTTTTGTTATATAGTTTTCTCTAAAAAGCATCCATAACTTCCTAGTCCCAACATGTCCATGTTCTTCATGTAAATTTTTCAAAATTTCCTTTGCATAATCTTGTGTAATTACAAATACTTCTCTATCTTCCAGACATTTATACCATATTTCCTCTATATTAATAGCATTATTTTTATAATTTGATTCCAAATTTTGTTGATCTTTCCTAATTCTCTCCAATGAATATAATCCTCCCTCTTGTAGCATTCTATTTATACCAATTTTATACTTTCTCCGTTCAAATGTGGTTTCTGTCTCTCTACTTAAAGCATCTGCAACAATATTCTGTTTTCCAGGAATGTATTTTATTTCGAAATCATATTCTTGTAATAATAAAATCCAGCGATGTATTCTATTATTCGCATATCTATTTTTAAGCATAGCTGTCAAAGCTGAATGATCAGTTTCTATAATGAATTTAGCTCCTAATAAAAAAAATCTCAATTTAGTGATACAAAATACCACGCTTGCCATTTCAAGTTTTGTTACTGAATATTTCCTTTCATGCATTTTAGTAACCCTAGATATGAAACTAATAGGTACTTCTCCTTTTTCCTGTTCTTGTATCAGTACTCCAGCAAAACGATCAGCTGATGCATCTGTTCTCAAAATAAATTGTTTATCATACTGTGGGTGATATACCTTGAGATTATTTGTAAAATCTTCCTTTAGTTCTCTAAATGCTTTTTCCCGTTTGTCATTCCACTGCCATTTTACACCTTTTTTTAATAGTTCAATTAATGGTATTTCTTTTCTACTAAGATCCGGTATCAATCGTTTGAAATAGTTTAAAATTCCTAGAAACCCTCTCAAAGTTTTCAAATTTGTTGGTTGTTTATATTCTAAAATTGTCTTAATTCGATCAGGATCCATAGAAACTTCTTTAGTGTTCAAAACATATCCCAAATAATTTATCTCCTCTTGATAAAATTTACATTTTTCTATGTTTAATTTTAATCCAGCATTTTCTAGTTCTTCGAAAATAATGTTCAAATGCTCTTGATGTTTTTTTTCATTTTCCGAATATATAAGGATATCATCTATATAATGAAGTATGAAATTTTCATATTTGTTCAAAATAGTGTGAAGTGTTCTTACTAAAGCTGCACATGAGCTCTGTAATCCGAAAGGTACCACACAGAATTGATATACCACTCCATCTATCATAAACGCAGTATATTTCCGACTTTCTTTTTCTAAAGGAATTAACCAAAAACTATGTTTCAGATCTAATTTTGAAAATATGTTTGCATTAGTAATTCTACCAAATATACTATCGATATTCATGGGACTTTCGTATTGTTTCTTTGTGTAGCTATTGATATTTCTTGCATCTAAACATATTCTTATTTCTCCAGATTTTTTTCGTACACACGTAACTGCATTAATATATGGTGAATTTGATCTTTCTATTATTCCATCTTTCAACATATTTTCGAATTCATGGTATACTTCATCCTTCAATTTATATGGAATTGGATATGTCCTTACTTTGAAATTCGATATATCTCTATTCATTTCCAGTTTATGTATATATTTCCTTGCTACTTGTACTTCTTCATTGAATAATCTGTTGTATTGTCTTATCAATTCCATTACAATTTTCACATATTTTTGTTTACACAAATTTAAATCTATTTTAGGTTCTTCATTGATTTGATTCATTACATAAAATGTATCTTCTTCTAATTTGTTTGTTTCTTGTTTGAGGAAATGAATATCTTCTCCTTTACAATTCATCAACTTTTCTTTATAATTGATAATCATTTTGTGATTGTCTAATTAATCAGATCCTAATACTATATCATAACTTAAATTGTTTACGACCAACATTTGTACTTTAAACGAATTATTTCCTATTTGTAATTCCTCAATTATCATTTTACTTGTATCATATAGTTTTTTATTATTCGCTCCCACTAGTGATAATCTATTTGTATTTACCACCATAATATTATTTTTTTTGCACTTGTCTATAATCCTTCCACTTATCAACGTTACTTCTGATCCTGTATCTATCAGAATTTTACATCCTATATTTTGTATTTTCCCTTTAATGAATATTAAACCTAAATTGTCATGCATTTCCCCAATTTCCCCAATATCAACAAATTCTCTTGGATGTTCATACTTAGAAAAAATAATATTATGCACGTGAAAGCGGTTTAAGTAAAATTTCTATCTACAGTTTGACTATGATCCTCATATCTTTCTTGTTCTTGTATTATGTTTACTCGTCTCCTGTCTCCTATTTCTTGATTTCTTCTATCATAGTTTCTGTCTTGGTTTTCCAACGTATCATTTCTTCTATCATCATTTCTTCTTTCAAAGTTTTTTCGATCATAATAATTATTTGTTCCTGTCCGTCTATCCTGTCGCCAATTTTCAATTCTGTCTTCATTATCATTTCTTCTGTCCGAATTTCTGGAATCTCTTCTATTTTCAAAGTACTAATTATCATTATTTTTATTTCCATTTCCATATCTTCGGTCTTCATTTCTATAATTTCTATTTTCAGTTCTATAATTCCTGTCTACATGTCTATCATTTCTTCGGTTATCAAAATCCCTGTTTCTATAGTTTCTATTTTCATATGTATTATTCATATCACTTCTGTAATGTCCATCTCCATTTCCCCCTATTCCATTAAAATTTTTAATTTCATTCCTTTTTCCATTATTACTTCTTTCAAGTCTGAGTAAATAATTTGATAAACCTTCCATCGTCTTGATATTTTGTATTCCTATAGTTTCAGATACTTGTTGGTTGAAATGTCTGGAAATATATAACACCATTTCTTCTTCTCGCATGCTTGGCTCCAAATACTGTGCGTTGTTGTACATTTTCATTGCATATGCATTGAAATTTTTACTCTGGTTATAATCAAATTTCCCAAAGTATAGTTTCTCTCTGAAACTCGCCTGTTGTATCTCCCCCCAAAAATATTTTAAAAATTGTTTTTCAAATTCTTCGACATCGGGTATTTGTTCCTCTTTATTGCAAAACCACAATAAAGCATGTCCAGATAACATTCCTCTAATAATGATTTTTTTCTCTACAATGTCCCTTATTCCTCTCATCCTACTTTTGATTATTTTGATAAATACTTTTGGGTGAATTACATTTATATTACCATCAAATTTCACTCCAAAGTCGATATTTCCAGTATACATCGTTCCACCTCCATTCCGTTTTAGATTATCTTCTATTTCTTCTACAGTTTCATGTAATTTTCTATTCATTTTCTCCAATTCCTGGTTAAATAATTTGTCTATATTTTCACTCCTTTTAATACACGTTCCTGTTTGTTCCTCTATCCTTCCATTTAAATCATTAAATTTCTTATTCAAATTCTGTTCATATATTTGCATTACTTCTTCATTTGTTTGTCCTTGTACTTTAATGGACTGTATCTCTTCAATTAAATTCTCATTTTGTTTCTTCACTTCTACTTGAATTACTCCAGATAAATTTTCTTCTAGGCATCTTCCTAGTTCTTGAACTTCTTCTACCACCTGCTTGTTTGTATCTTCCCTGATTTTAATGCCAATTTCTTGAATTTCCATGCGCAAATTTTCCTTCTGGCCCTTCATATCCTCTTTCACCTTTTCAATTTTCTTTCTAAATTCATTATTTTCTTCCCTAATTTTCTTAATCTCCTTCAAATTTTCAATTTTTCCTTCTTCTATTTTCTTTTCCAGCCTGTCCATGTTTCCTGTAATATTGTTAATATCCCCCTTAATCTCCTCCCTCATTGTATACATATCTCCTCGCATATTCTTTTCCATACTATTCATATCTGCCCTATTTTCTTCAAATTTCCTATTCATATTCTCATTCATTTTCAAAAGAAATTGTTGCATCCAATGATCATTGCTATTTGTTCCTCCTTGGGGTTCCCGTCTACTATCCTCCTGTTCTTCCCTTTCTTCATCGGATCCACTTTCAACTCCTACCTGTTTACCATCTCTTAACGTCATTCTTTGTTCCATCGTAAATATTTAAATTTTTTAATAATAATGACAATAAATTTTTAATATTTTTATAATTATATGCACAGTTTTAATCACCCCACGTTTTGGGTGACAATTATTATAATGTTAACGTCAACCTAATTATCAAGAAAAATTCTTAATTCGTCACACGTTGGGCCGCCAAATTATATTATATTTAATGCTCTACTGTTTTTATAATTATGTATTATATGATTTTATTTGAAATTTGATTATTAGATGCTGTTGTTACAATCGTGGTAGTAACTACACTAATGTGAAAACACCTTTATCACTGAATATAACCTATTTGAAATTTTGACAGGAATTGTCAAATTATTATGCCCGGCTCAGATGAATATGAAATTTTATATTCTGAAAGATAAATTACTACAAAATCGACTTACTCGCTCTTACCTCACGGAGGGTTCAAAGATTAAAAAAAATTAATAATTTAAATTTTAAATTTATAAATTTCCAAAGAATATTCCAAAATTGTCAATTATACTATTGCAAATCTATAGTGACTGCTTGTTCAATATATTAAACCATTAAATTATCTAATGACATCTACAATTTTTCTGTCACTGAAAATTAACTAAATGTCACTGATTATATCAAAAGTTTTATAGGATCCAAAATTTTTCAAATTCAATGAAATAGGAGTTGAATTAATACCAAAGTGAGTTGGAATCAAAAATTATATATTATATACCATCAGATAACAAGTGAAAATGAATTATTATTCCCAAAATATAATAAAGAACAATAATCGTACTTTCTACGAACCTTAAAATTAAAAAAACAACCTATATACTAGAAGAACAACCTAATTAACTACTTATTCTAAACGTTCAAATCGTCGAAAATTACACTTGACGTGTATAAATGTCAAATAACTATATGCGATAAAATTGTCTATTCAAAAAATTTTCTCTTCTCTTCAGGTGAAATTTTATATATCTTTAACGTTAATTTTGTCAGTATTCAAAAATGTGATATAGATGCATCTATCTTAATTTTATTTAAAGGCCTGTTAATTCTTGAAAAATAATTTATAAAATCTGGACTGGACTCACCAACTAGGTATCAGGATCACTCGTTCTGATTCTAAGCACGTCTTTTAGAATCGCCGGAACCACTTTTCTAAATTTATAATTTAGAACCCGGAAAAATCACTAACACTATTTCAATATAATTATTTAAGGAATTATCCACGCACTGATCTTATCATGCTAATTATTATAATCTGATGCTATTTCAATATATCAATTACTATTATATTATTCAGCAAATTTGAGAGAACTCATATTAGATGTTCTCTCGAGAGGGGTTCAAAATCAACTAACTAAACTTTTTCCATAAAAGATTCTCTTTTCCTTTGGATACCAAAGAATTCCTTTTTTTTAAAAAAAAATACAAATTCATGTTTTCATATAACAAAGAGAGATTTTCATTCTTTAATTCTAATTGTAATTTTGCTACCAGCGACATCTGTATTTTTTTTTTAAAATCTTTATAAAATCTATGTATCATTAAGTATCTTCTGCATTATTGTCATTCGAAATTGTAATGTCAAATTTTATTTGCATATTGAATCTTTTAAATTATTTATAATACATTGTATATCACTAGTATTACATCCAAATATGTACATTTTTCTTTATTTCAATGTTTTCTTTAGAATTTAGATAGAGTATATGTATTATTATATATATATATATATATATATATATATAAATATATATATATATATATATATATTATACTGAACCATATATCTTATATACGAAAGAGTATCAGCTGTTTGAAAATATTTTGCTGATTATTTGAAATGAATTGAAACTATGTAGTTAAAAGCACATCAAGAAGAAACACAATCATAAGTAAAAATGCATATAAAATCAGAATATATTAAATCATTTGTTTATAATGATTAAAAGAACACAATAAAATGAAGAAATTACCTTAATTATTGTCTTAATTTAGAAAATGCTTAATAAGTATAATGGAGAACATAGAATCTGCCCAAATGTAGATGTTTAGTTGTTATGAAGAAATCAGCTGTTTCACCTGAAATTAAACAAGTTTAGTTATCTAATTTAATAAGTAGTTAGTTGAAACAGTAATAATATTAACCAATTTCATATTTAGTAATAAGCAATAGATAAATTCATAATAGAAAAATATCAAGACGTAAAGATAATTTATATGTCATAGTGTATATAAAATTTTATGAAATTAATGAATAAAAAATGATGATGGATTCAAAGAAATATTTGCTACTAGAGAATTTAAATAGTTTACATAATCGGAATAAAAGAATTTATGTTCATAAAAATGAATGTTATTTTCAAATTATCATATGTATATGTAAAAACGAAATTAGACATTGCCATGTCGACATATAAAAAGAATTCCACTATCAGTAAAAATATTTGTTCTATTGAAATTAGTTGAACAGTAGAAGAAAACAGATACTTTTCGGGTGGAATTTACATTTATATATGTTTCTAAAAAACTCCTTAAGTGTAGAAACTGTGAAAATAGTTCGACAGCTACAGAAACAATGTGATTGGTGGAAAGTGACATGACAAATTTCGATTAAATAAAATTTAACAAAAAATTTATTGATAATCAGTGTGCTTAGAAACAATATATTGGTTGTTGATTAAAAAATTGACGATCGGATAGAAGCGTTGGAAGTTGGTTTTTGGCGTCGAAATGGTGAGAATGTGATAAGAAACTTTCCCGAAATTTTAAGTTAAATTACAAATTTCCATTATAAAAGCCACAAATTCTTAACAAAGATAAAACCTAGAACACTTACATGTATTTATAACAGTTTTTCCCGTGAGAATATCCAAATTTCTCAATAAATCGAGCAGCTAGAACTTCGGAAGGCGTAGTCCTGTATTCAGACGGGATATATCTACAGTATCCAGGCATCAGGTCAGTGCTATTTTAGATATTATTGGCCAATAATAAGAATAATAACTTTTGAGTGTTAATTCAGTGACTATTTCATGTATATATAAGAATTTTTGCGTCTTTATGATCGATCTATAAAAAAGAAAAAAGACTTTATGTATTTTATTCACTAGACAAATTCTAAATATTATATAAAAAGGCCTATTCTATGATATAATAATGCTTGTACTTACGTATTTTCATAATCATATAAGAAAGATGCATCTCATTTCATTCACATAATTTTCCATTTGTATAAATAAATTTAGTAACTTATTTCTTCCAACAATTTATTTAGTGTATGTATATAATTTTCTACGTAAATTCTTTTATGCAAATCTATCAGCATTATTATAAAGAAATGATGCTATGTATCTAATATTTACGCAGGTGCAAAGCGTCGTTAAGAAACGTTCGTTCCGTTTCGATTATATTCGTTATTAGTTGGGCATGCGCATAAGATAGTGTATATTCTAGATAATTCTGTGTTGGTAAATTCCATAGGCGTAACCGTTTGATTAAAAAAATATATTCAAATATAAAAATTCCATTATAAAAATTAAATGATTGAAAATATTGTGTTTTGTGTTTCTTTTTATTCTGAATGAGCGAAATATCTTCAAATAATGCCAGGACTCAAAGAGTAGAGGAAGTCTCATGCTCCCGAACCAATAGAATATAATATAAAATAATAATATATATATCAAATAATAAACAACTGAGCTAGCCACACAAAAATTCAAACAAATCTAAATAAATATCTACCTAAACAATTAAAATTATAAATTATTTAATTAAAAATCTAGTTTAATACATACATATATATATATATATATATATATATATATATATATATATATATATATATAGTATAAAAAGGTCTATTGTTGGCGGAGATTAGTGACATAAATAATCCACAATCCAATAATTTATGTAACAAATCCTAATGTATCCTAAGGAATACAGTAAATCAGCTGTTTATTTGGAATTATCTCGGCCATTTGGTGCCATTTTGACGGAAATTTCCGGAATCATTCCATAGTAATTATTTTAGTAACAACTCTCTAGTCCTCTACCATGTATTATAATATTTTGATATCAGCCATGTTTTTCATATAAGAGTCTAAAAATCATTATTATTGTTGTGAATAGCCTTATAAATAATGCCGTTGATTCAATTCGCTTCTCAGCTATAATTTAATCAATGTATTACGAAATATGTTTTGAGTTATTGCTATAATAGGCGTTATGAGGGATTTTATATTTAGTGTATATATTTTTTGAGTCTTATCCCGTCCAGATGGATGTTATTCTTCAATGCTTCTCCAGCTTGCACTACCATAGCTGATACAGTTAACTTCTTCATCTTATTCTAAGACTGTGTCTTGTTTTTTCAAAGAAGCAACCTAAGTAATTCTGATAACCAATTCTTTTTCCAGCTCTTTGGTGGTCTTCCTTGAGGTCTTCTGGTATTTCGTGCGATCTTTACATGTCGATCATCGTATAATATGATTGAGGTGTTCATTTCAAAAACAACATAGATCAAAAATGAAGTTTTGAGAAAATCGATAAAAACTGTTTCTAGTCTCCAATAGTAATGTGAAGCAAACCGCTTTGTAAATTTACTTGTGTTAAGGAAAAAATTGAAACGGTTGGACATTATATTGTTTAACTAAAAAAAATGTTTTGCAATAAACTCCTCTATTTTTGTAATGCACTTCAACTAACTACAGTTTAATAACTGAACAATTACCATAAAATGAATTCTTAAAAAAATAAGTCCTCAAATAAAAAAAACTGAATCATGAATTTGCGACCTAATCCTCGACCTATTCGTCATACCCAATGCTATTATCTTCGTTTTCTATCTCTGGATATCGATTTCCAACTTTTCTGCGAAAATACTTTTTATAAAATTACTTGTTCTCCAGATGTTCGTGAAATCCCATAAGGGTTTTGCCATTTTAGATTTTCACTGAAGCTATTTCGTTAGGTTTATCATACACAACTTTAAGGTCCAATCCAATAGGCATACACAACTTGTTGCGTATAATACTGTATCTCCACATGCCATGGTAAGGATCTCTCACGTAAATTAAAAATGATTTTTTTTCAATTTTGATCATTCTAAAATCTTTTATTTTTACCGGTGGCTAGGCAGTTTTTAAAAAATATGGTTCTGTACCAGCTTTAATATCACATGCGACGGTAATTGCCGAGTGTTGCAAGTACACCCCCACAAAAACCACCATACCGAAAAGCCCAATACAAACTGTCTGCGGCATGTAAATCGAACAGAGAATAGAGAGAAAACACCCGATATGTTTTTTGTTGCTGTATTCAAGATCTTTCCAATGGCATCGATAGGATATTCCGAGTTTCTGGTGTACGTTACAGGTGTAACGGCCATCTGAGTGGAATGGATCGTTAATCAAAAAATTTCGGTTTATAGTTTTTTAATGCATTTTTCAGCTATTTTAAATGGAAAGTGGTCGGAAATGGTTTTTACCACACCTATAATTGATTTTCGTGTGATCTCAGGGTCTCATGGCGGCTAGCATCTGACATTTAGTTTCTTCAAAAAATACCAAAATTTTACAAAACCTTGTTGGTTTCATGAAGAAAACGTGTGAAAAACTAATTTTTTATGAAAATTTCTAATTTGACTAAATTCCGTTAGTTTCATGAACAAGATTTGAGAAAAATCGATTTCTTTTAAAATATCATAATTCCACTTAATTTCGATCCGTTTCATAGACAAATGTGAGAAAAATTGATTCGTTATGAAATTATCAAAATTTCAATTAATTTCATTCGTTTCAAGGACAAAATGTGATAAAAATCGATTTTTTGTGAAAATATCAACATTCCGCTTTATTTTGTTCGTTTCAAGGACCAAATGTTGCTTAATGTCTTCGTTTCATAGATGATGTAAAAAAACAATTTTTTGTGAATATATTGAAATATCACTTAATTTTCTTCGTTTTATGGAAAAAATATGAGAAAAAATTTATTTTTTGTGAAAATATCGAAATTTCACTTAATTTTGTTCGTTTCGTGGACAAAATGTGAGGAAAATCGATTTTTTGCCTTGCAATAAGAAATAAAACGGAAAATCTGAAACTTCGTGATAAAAAATGAAATTGCGCCCGGACATCTCGTACAGAATATACAAAAATAAATGGAGTTTCGTTATTTACCCAGAAAGCGAAAATCAATTAAGATGACGAAAATAAGTGAACTTTTTTATTTCAAATGAAAACATATGGTGGCTTGAATATCGATGTTGAACAAAAATATCCGATTATTCACTTCCACTTGAGATAGCTAAAATAGCATAAAAATATGTTAAAAAAGGAAATAAATTGAAATCATGCTATGCATAAAAAAAGAGTAAAGTGTATATGGCGCGCAAAATTCCACGTCTAATTCTTTGATGGGCCACCTGCATGTCACAGAATTTTCTGAAGAAAGTAATAAAAAAGTGGTATTTGAAATTTGAATTCTACTAGTTCATAAAAGAAGGCAGGAGCATCGCTAACAAGTGAAATTTATTTCTATTCAGAAGTATATAAACGTTGATAATACAGAACTAGGATACGTAATACGTATTAAATGGTTTACATTACAATACGCGACGAATTCTCATAAACATACGCATATACACTACGCAGTCCTTAGATGAATAAAAAAGGAGGACCTAGCATCGCAACACATATTACACGAGGAATAATGAAGCCAACTTAACCACCATTTGTTATTGTTCTCCCGCAACCGGAAGGATATTGACATATGAGGTATTCGACAACAGTTTAGTTGATTCGAGTACAACTTTATCGGTCTTTGAAAAATATGAATTATTGAAATTAACTGTCTCGAGCCTTACTTCGTGGAATCTGCTCATATTAAATGAAACTCACGGTTTCGAGTTAATTCTACAATATAATTAACTAGAAACCGTGAGTTTCATTTAAAACACTATTATAAAATTATTAAATACGTTTTACTCTCTAAACATGAATGAGTGAATTTTCATTTAATTATGTGAGAATTGTACCACTTCCTTCAACTATTCAATACCTACTAACTTGATTGAACATTCACTTATTCATGTTTAGTTTATTCTCTACTTATTATTCGTAAAATCATTAAACTTACTTCACTATTTGTTATTATTAAAGCTCATTCAATGTTTATTGACAGATGAAACGTTTATAGATAATTTAATTTGGTATCTATGAACAAAAGTATAAACTTCATGCATTATAAAGATTGAAGCACGTCATATTTTCTTGCCTTAAATTTTAATTCAAGAAAGGTGATATATGAAAAAGTATACGATTGAAATTAGTACTTAATTATATTCAATAAGTTACACCTTTGAATATAACAAATCTCCTTCCTTGAATTTTCATTTGAAGATAAACCAATTATTACGTGTACCAATCTTTATAATATATGAAGCTTAGTAGGTATTCGTTTGCGAGTTTAATTTTAAATTGTGGAAATTACTCACTTATTACTATTCAGTCACAGTCAGTATTTGTTATGATATAACTCGCCAGTTGTTTTATATACCTATTGATACAAATTATAAACTCAAGCATATTATTTTGATTTTCAATTTCTATCAATAAATTGAATGAAGCATGATTCTTAAATCACAGGCAACGGCAGTTACCGAGTAACGCAAGTGAACCCTCACACTGAAAAAGCTCAATACAAATTTAAATGTCAAACCATGAGAAGTCACTCTATACATACAGTCATTTTCTTTCGAAGAAAATGTTTTTTTTCTTCAAATGGCCGAAAAAAATAGGAACGTGTTCACCGATCACGATGTAATTATGTCAGTTGACTCAGGACGCGGACAGTGAAATGTTCAGCCTTCTAGCTGTACTCAGTGCTGACATACAGCATATAGGTGCTCCCTGTTAGGTAGTTTTTATATATATATATATAATAAACAACGAATAGATTGGTGGGTATTGCACGCAAATAGAAGAAGGGGCTACTGAAAGGAGTGGTAACCGCAGACATGCATGTTTCTGGCTCATTAGCTGTCATCGGTACGGTACAACCAAGAAAAGATGTAAAACATGGGAGCAAAGGTGTTGAATGAAACATGAGAAAATATATCAGAATTCAGCAGAATAGTCAAACACAACATTTGTGTCAGTAATATTAGAAGATCTCGAATATTCGAGACAACAACCAACATAGACACGGAGGTGCATATAACACTCCCGTCTGAAAACTTTTGACCCAGATCAATGAAATAACAACAAGATCTACGAATAGTGCGTGACATATGAACAATAAACAACGAATAGATTGGTGGGTATTGCACGCAAATAGAAGAGGGGGCTACTGAAAGGAGTGGTAACCGCAGACATGCATGTTTCTGGCTCATTAGCTGTCATCGGTACGGTACAACCAAGAAAAGATGTAAAACATGGGAGCAAAGGTGTTGAATGAAACATGAGAAAATATATCAGAATTCAGCAGGATAGTCAAACACAACATTTGTGTCAGTAATATTAGAAGATCTCAAATATTCGAGACAACAACCAACATAGACACGGAGGTGCATATAACACTCCCGTCTGAAAACTTTTGACCCAGATCAATGAAATAACAACAAGATCTACGAATAGTGCGTGACATATGAACAATAAACAACGAATAGATTGGTGGGTATTGCACGCAAATAGAAGAAGGGGCTACTTCTATTTGCGTGCAATACCCACCAATCTATTCGTTGTTTATTGTTCATATGTCACGCACTATTCGTAGATCTTGTTGTTATTTCATTGATCTGGGTCAAAAGTTTTCAGACGGGAGTATTATATGCACCTCCGTGTCTATGTTGGTTGTTGTCTCGAATATTCGAGATCTTCTAATATTACTGACACAAATGTTGTGTTTGACTATCCTGCTGAATTCTGATATATTTTCTCATGTTTCATTCAACACCTTTGCTCCCATGTTTTACATCTTTTCTTGGTTGTACCGTACCGATGACAGCTAATGAGCCAGAAACATGCATGTCTGCGGTTACCACTCCTTTCAGTAGCCCCTTCTTCTATTTGCGTGCAATACCCACCAATCTATTCGTTGTTTATTGTTCATATGTCACGCACTATTCGTAGATCTTGTTGTTATTTCATTGATCTGGGTCAAAAGTTTTCAGACGGGAGTGTTATATGCACCTCCGTGTCTATGTTGGTTGTTGTCTCGAATATTCGAGATCTTCTAATATTACTGACACAAATGTTGTGTTTGACTATCCTGCTGAATTCTGATATATTTTCTCATGTTTCATTCAATACCTTTGCTCCCATGTTTTACATCTTTTCTTGGTTGTACCGTACCGATGACAGCTAATGAGCCAGAAACATGCATGTCTGCGGTTACCACTCCTTTCAGTAGCCCCTTCTTCTATTTGCGTGCAATACCCACCAATCTATTCGTTGTTTATTGTTCATATGTCACGCACTATTCGTAGATCTTGTTGTTATTTCATTGATCTGGGTCAAAAGTTTTCAGACGGGAGTGTTATATGCACCTCCGTGTCTATGTTGGTTGTTGTCTCGAATATTCGAGATCTTCTAATATTACTGACACAAATGTTGTGTTTGACTATTCTGCTGAATTCTGATATATTTTCTCATGTTTCATTCAACACCTTTGCTCCCATGTTTTACATCTTTTCTTGGTTGTACCGTACCGATGACAGCTAATGAGCCAGAAACATGCATGTCTGCGGTTACCACTCCTTTCAGTAGCCCCTTCTTCTATTTGCGTGCAATACCCACCAATCTATTCAATGTTTATTGTTCATATGTCACGCACTATTCGTAGATCTTATATATATATATATATATATATATATATATATATATATATATATATATATACATTCACGGCGTGAAGTAGCATCCACCCATGTTGAAATCGCGGTAGCTGTGGCGTCCGCGGCACTATGACATCCGATATACGGACGTCACAGTGCATCGAGCTATAAAATATCGCAAACGGTTTTGTGAATGCTTGGGAATCTATTGCTGATGAGATCAGCAGGTTGTCACTTTGGTCGTTTTTTGTATAAATCTATACACCAAGGTTCGCAGGTTCTCCGTACGCGGCGTTATAGTAGCAGACTGATATATTTATTATACATCTGACTCACAAAGTGGCATCCGTCAGTATACATATCGAAGAACGGTATAGTTTGGCGTCTGTATATGTATTTTTCTTGCAAAGTGGCATCCTGGCAGTGTTGCCGGTCTCACTTTTGGTTATAGAAAGCTTTTAACATTGAATGTGATGATTTACATCTGTTTTAATTTAATGATATCATTTTGGACAGTGCGGAGGATTCTAGTTATTGCAGAATATCTACACCGTTATTAATAGAAAAATTATATTTTCGTTCTACAATTCACTTAAATTTGATTTTGAGGCAAAATAAAACACTACTGGCGATAAAAATGAATAATGGAACTAAAGAATTCTGAATTTCCGTAAATAAGGGAAAAATGAATTGAATTTTCCAACGTAAACCACGAGATGAAGTAAAATTACTACTCAATATTCAGGTTAACTTTCGAATGGGTATATTTTTCTACTTCACTATAGCAGAAGTAGTTTTTTTGTGAAAATTCCGAAAACCTAAATGCAATCAGATTACTGGGTGGATTGTTAGTAGTTGACCTAGAATATTGAATTTCACAAAAATTTTGGAGACGTTGAAATCTCTCTGGCAAATACAGGGTGTATCAATTATAAGTGCATGGACGATTACTGCATCCTTATTTGATCTAAGGCAAAAAATGTCTCAATTAAAAGTTGAAGAGAGCAATAAAAGCTATGTATACACAAGAGTTTTTTCCCAACACCATAGCGGATTGGTCTGTTCATTACTACACCACCGGTTCCTAACAGTGCAGAGCGAAAATGAAAGCTATGTTCCAATATATAGGGAGTCTGATAAATGTAAAACTTGAACATGTGCCAATGGTGCTACTGGTGTGATGTCTGTATACAGACATCACACCCACAGCCCAGACCAACATACAATTTATCCTACAGAGTGAACTAGAGCTCAAAGTAGGGCGATTGAAATCAAATTTCCTTTATATGCTCCATTGAGCCGTGTGAGTTTGATGAAGGTTTTTTTCATACATTTGAATAAATTGAAACCCGTGAAAACTTAGGCTCTGAATTTTGATGAAAAAATTTGAAACAGGATTTCAAAAAGAAAAGTGTGACCACGAAATTTAAATAAAAAAGTCTTGCATTCACTTGAATTGCTAGACTTGTCAAATTTCAATAATGTGGCTCCACGATGGCAAACCAGTTAATCATAATAGCTCAGAACTCACGAAAAAATTACCTTATAATAATGAAGCTGTATCAGATATGCATAGATTAACGAGAATAAAATAAAATCATAAAAAAACTTATTAATGACAAACTTTTATTCAAATGCGCTAGAAAGTAATAAATAATTTCTTTGGATGTATAACGTGGATTATTCTTTAGGTTACAGATTGAAAAGCTTTTGTATTCGAACAAAAAAATTATGCAGCATGCTCTATGTAAAAAAAATTATATACAAAGTATCGTTAAAATTGTGCCACCCTCAAGTTTTTATTTTCAAATACGAATCTATATTTTTTAATTGCATTGATTCAAATCCCAAGAGTCATGTTTCATATCGGCGTAGTATTTACATCTGAACTACAGACTGTTTTGGAAATATTGAACAATTACGGGTGAAATTTCAAATCAACAATAATTAAACAAGATCTTGTTGTATGATCAACTTGGCATTGATCCACTTCTTACTCACTGATATTTTTCAATTACAGCTGTTACGGTATATCAAAAGAGGTTAAAATTGTTCTGGTCATAGTTCAATATACAAAAAGTTGTTATGGCAAAGTTTTGGAAAATTCTTGCAAAATAAAAAATTTAGGCAAAAGAAGAATTTCAAAATTTTCAATTTTTCCGGTATAACTCCAGAACTAAAGAAGCTAGATTGTCTTGAATCAAATAAATGACCTCTGAAATACACAACTCTGCCCCCATTTAACTATCCCTATATCTCTTACCGTTACCATGATCTCAATGCATAGACTCGAATTTGAATAGCATTGTATAAGAAGTGTGAACAGTGACATATTTCGGACGAGTGCAGGAAATACAATTTCTAACGAGTTATGTACTCAATTTTTCCTAAGACCATAAATATACAAATGGTGTGAATTATGAGTATTAAAATATGAATTATGAGTATATAATTACTATCATGCGGAATAGCAGAAAGCAAAAGTTGTTTTTCATTAGTCCGCATTCGGTCCTCCCTATTGCTCATTTTCCTAATACGACTATTCGATTACTGGACGTCTTGCTTCAGACGGATTCTGCCGTAAGGCGAGTCCATATTTTCTTTCTTTTTCTATTAATTATACATTTATTCAATTTTAATTGCTTCTCTTAACGTTATCTAATTTTAATTTTGTTTGACGTTTGCATAATTATGTAAATTTTTCTGATTTTAATAAAAATTTTCTACAATATATTTTCCATATTACCTACTAACATTTCTAATAGAGTTTTAAATAAATAATTCAGCGAAGAATGTTAAATTTATTGGTGGAATAGACCACACGTCCTTCCTTGCCAATGTTTTAAACAACTATTTAAATGTTGGTGGAATTAACTGTATAGATATCTCACAGAAAAAAATCCTGAATAGAAATTCGGAATGCGGCACGATACGAGAGTTTGTAATAGAGAATGGTAGTCGCAGAAATCCTGATAAAAGTTTTAAATATTCCGTATATTTATTAAAAAAACTTGTTCTAAGAACAAATTCGCAGGGATTACTGCGATACCGCCAGGAATAATTTAATTATATCGGTAAATTTAACTTAAATCACCCGACTGGAGAACTTAGATGAAGATATGTCGGCAATTTGTATTGACTCACAAGAAATGGTGTTTCCATAAGAGCCAATTCATGATCTAGATACTCAACTGTATATTATACTGAGAATTATTTAACCTAAGAATATTTTCTACTCCAAGATAAGTAAAATTATTTTGTATGGCTTCACCATTCATATTTGTACAGCTCGTTTTAGTTTTAATTTATACTTCCTTTTTCTTCACACATACACACTTTTACTAACCTATTATTGTCAAACTATGTAACACGTTTAAATATTTTTTCATTCATTATATTCATACATATTAGTAGTCTGTTGTTTTATTTATTATACAGGAAGACCTGAGAAATAGCCTTCAGCACATTTTTTTTATAATTATTGTCAAAAAACTAGCAGAGCACAGCAGGTAAGAGTTGACTGATTAAGGAGGTTGATTTTTTCTAATTTTGTTTAGGAACAAAGTTAGTGGCGCCCTTACTATTGATGTAACTTTACTGTTTTTTTTTTAGTTTTTTCTCTCTCTCTCTTTCTCTTTCTTTTTCACATTTTTTTTCTTTAACTAAACTTCTTTCAGATAACAGAGCCCTGAGAACTGGCTCCGTTATCTCCAATCTCTTTGTCGGTTTGGAAAGAACCTACTCTTTTTTAATACTTTCAATTATTTAAATAATTTTTACATTTAAGCCCTGATGATAGGTCAGTGTGCCGAAACTAGTTGCCCCTGTAACTTGTGATAATATATGCTGTAGTACGTATTTTCCTTACATAATATATTTGAGATGGATAGTCTTTTTCATTAACATTAATGTAAGTTATAATCTCTGATAAACTAGAAATACAAATTAAAAATCATTTTAGATATTTTTGGTTGTGGTAAAAATAAGAAGTCAATTATTCATTAGTAGTTTGTTTGTTTACAGAGCTGATTTCAAGTTTTATTTCGTTGATATAGATGTTAAGTAGCTCTAAATATGAAAAAATAGTATATAAAATGAGTAATTTGTCTCTCTCATTTTTAATAAAGTATGTCAATATACGCACCATTATAGAATAAATCTTACACACCGATTCTTAAAGAAATTCAAATCTACCTACTAATAATCGATCAAGGACCCAGTGTTGCCAAATAATAGGAAGCCACTCTGTGCGTGATTTATATGCATTGGGGCTGTTCTATATACATATTGTGTATATCGGAGGATGCCACAGCGCTACAAATCTATACGGACGCCACTTCTACCGCTATCGTGTTATATATATATATATATATATATATATATCTCACACCTTCTTTATATATATATATATATATATATATATATATATATATATATATATATATAAAAGAACCTCGGGTAGTGACCGTAGAGTAAAAACCAAACAACTTAGTAGGTATGCGGTCAGAAGAGGGCTGAATCAGAAGACTCCTTTTTGACTAGTTAAGCTTTCGAAAATGTTTATTTTCATCATCAGAACATCTGCAATGAGTGATAAATATTATTAATGACTTTTAAACCATTATAACAAACGATTTGACTTACCAAAGTGAGTTGAACAAGAGAGACATCGTAAAAAACTTCAAAATTTCCAATGGACATATATATATATATATATATATATATATATATATATATATATATATAAATAAAATTGAAAATATCACGGGGATTGCAGCCTTAATAATGTTAAAAATTCTTGTTATACGAAACCGAGCGCTTTCGAAAGACTTTTTCTTTCTTTTTCAAGGTTGTATGGTAGAATCATTGGAAATCAAAGAAAACAGGATACATAGCAATCACTTCTATCAAAATCAAAAACCAATGCCTCGACATTGAAATTAAATAAAATCAGAAAAATGAAAAATTGAGTTTAAAATAAACATGGAAATTGATACTTAGCTTAAATCCTTCCTAAAGGAACACATTTTGGTTTTAAAATTCACCACCACCACATTTTAAAAGAGATTATTATATACTAATTCGGTTGTTTCAAGGGTATCTAGTTTTTGGATAGAAAATATTTTTAATTTACAATACCTGATAACAGTCGTATTCTCTTCAAGCGAGTTTGTTTTATTTTATGTCTATATACCAGGGTAGTTGAAAATTTACGGGTGTGATACCAAATGTTGCACCAATCTTAGCAATGAGATTAATATTTAAATTTTATTTGAGACTTGATGTCCCATTAATGTCAAAACTGAAAAGACCTTTTCTTTTAAAAAAATTTTTTTAAAAATTTTCAACTACCCTGGTATATAGACATAAAATAGAACAAACTCGCTTGAAGAGAATACGACTGTTATCAGGTATTGTAAATTAAAAAAAATTATTTTCTATCCAAAAACTAGATACACTTGAAACAACCGAATTAGTATATAATATTCTCTTTTAAAATGTAGTGGTGGTGAATTTTAAAACCAAAATGTGTTCCTTCAGGAAGGATTTGAGCTAAGTATCAATTTCCATGTTTATTTTAAGCTCAATTTTTCATTTTTCTGATTTTATTTAATTTAAATGTCGAGGCATTATTTTTTGATTTTGATAGAAGTGATTACTATGTATCCTGTTTTCTTTGATTTCCAATGATTCTACCATACAACCTTGAGAAAGAAAGAAAAAGTCTTTCGAAAGCGCTTGGTTTCGTATAACAAGAATTTTTAACATTATTTAGACTGCAATCCCCGTGATATTTTCAATTTTATTTGTTGATAGTTCAGCCGTGACTACTTGATTCTTTATATATATATATGTATATGTATATATATATATATATATATATATATATATTATTGTGGATAGAATTGGGTGAGAGAATAGTTTAATTATTGTTTAGTTTAGTTTAGTTGATATTTAGTTTTTGTTTGCCCAGTATATTGTAAAATTTAAAATTAATTTGAAAGATAATTATACTTTTTTCATGAGAAACTCCATAATCTCAGAGTAGGGTTCAAATGTAGAAAAACAAAACAATTTTAATTTCTAATATGAGCGCCAAAGTTAAAATAAAGTCCCTAATTACATTACTGATTAGCTTTAAAGTATAATATATTCCTTTCTCTAATTTTCCTACCAAATTGTTGTTTCTCCGGAAGTTTTGATAATTTTTCTCCAAAATTTTGCTTCTTAATATTTTTCTGCTACCAAAAAGAAAAGTACCTAGTGAATCGTCTACATTATCAACAAACTGTTCCCATTCAATTTTTTTATTGTTAGCAATCTGCTTGTCGCTGATGAGAATATTTTAAACGTATTCCACCAATCAAAATTGATTATCAAAATTCTTTTTGAAAATCTTCATTTCAAATAGTAGATTGTCCATCCATCATTTTAGAACATTCTGTTTTGAGTTTCTTAAATGATTATAACCCATATATTACTCCCTTAAATTGTATTTCAATAAATTTTTAAAATGACAGTTCTTATTTTCTAAAATATTTATTTTGAATGACAAATCGTTTGAAATTAATGTTTTCATTTGACTTCCTACCTTGACATATTTTAAATAGTTACATAATCTTATCGAAAACTTCTTTCAATCTCTAATATTTACTTCTTTGAAACAAATCATAATATTATTTTACTTTGATAATGAGAACAATGGATTATTATTTTTATTTATATGGAACAAACGTTCTAAAATTCTCTCTTAAATATGGAAATTTTGTCATTCCATTTCACCTATATTCTTATAAAGCTTATTTAAAATCTTCTCCATAGTTATACATTTAGATTCTTGTATACTTTCTCTATTAAATAGTGAATAGTACAGATTGTCTCCTTTTAAATAATTTAAAAAAAAAATTCAAATTCCAAAATTTTTAACTACTTACAGTGTGTAGTCTATTATTCCATAATTCAGTATACAGAGTGTTGCAGGTTCCACTCTATGTTAACATCCCCTAAATTTTGCGTTTATCAAATTTTAATATTAGGAAAATTTTATGAGCGCAAATTTTACTCCAAATACTATATTCTAACATTGTCTTTCAATTTTACTGATAATAAATAGATAGGTGTAAATCTGGATGGTTTGAGTAAGATTTACACCTATCTTTTATCTATTACTGAAAGTGAGACAATTTCACACCTTGACTCAATTTAATAAACATTTGGTTTCCACCCTGTATTCATGAATCCTTTTAAATAATTTTCAATCCAGCAATTTGTTTTTCATCATTTAAATTTGGATGGAGAACTATTTTCTAGTTTAATTTTTGACTCTCTCTGTGTGTTAGATATCCATTATTTGTTTCTAAATCTTCGAATAGAATCAAAATTGTTTGTTTGTTGGTCTAATGCGTGATAATAACATATCCACTTTTTACTTTAACAAAAACCGGAACTATACAAAATAATTTAAAACGTTTCGCTTTCCTATTCAGTTTTGTCAGTAGAGCAATAGTTATTAGTAAGAGTTGTAATTGTTGCGTAATGTTAATTTTTATGTAACCTTGTTGGTAGAATGTGAGAGATTTTACCTCAGAGCTGTTTTATTATAGGCCTGTTGAAGTTTTTGTGTTTTGCTCTCCTAATCAATGTAAATTTTAAATACATATATATATATATATATATATATATATATATATATATATATATATATATATCCATTGGAAATTCTAAAGTTTTTTACGATGTCTTTCTTGTTCAACTCACTTTGGTAAGTCAAATCGTTTGTTATAATGGTTTATAAGTCATTAATAATATTTATCACTCATTGTAGATATTCTGATGATGAAAATAAACATATTCGGAAGCTTAACTAGTCAAAAAGGAGTCTTCTGATTCAGCCCTCTTCTGACCGCATCCCTACTAAGTTGTTTGGTATATGTATATATATATATATATATATATATATATATATTATAATATATGCAATGTTCTTTATTTATAATATATTATATTTTATATATGAATATGAATTTATATGATGCTGAATTATATTTGTAGCTGTCATCACAATTTGTGATAATAAGTACACTATTGTGAAAATAACTTTAACTCTAAATATAACCTATAAAATTTTTAATGACAGCAGTTGTCAAATTAATATGCCCGGCTAAATAAATATTGAATTTTATATTATGAAAAATAAATCAATACAACACCAATCAACTCACTCTTTTCTCAGGGAGGGATCAAAGATTTCAACTAATAATTCAAATTTGTAAATTTCCAAATATTTTTCTAAATTACGTATCACACTATTCAAATCTACAGTAACTGTTTACTCAATACACTATAAGACCATTTAAATTATCTTATGACATATATGAATTTACTGTCAGGAGATTAACTAAATGTCACTTATTATACTAAATTTTCTATAGTATAAAAATTATCAAATATAATGAAAATGAATATGAAAAGAGAGCCAAAGAGATTTGGAATTCGAATTTATATAATATATTATCAAAATAACACTAACAAAAATTAAAACTCTTCAAAAAAAATATCATAAACGCATAAACAAAGATAGAATTTTCTATCAAACCTTAATATTAAAAACAATCTATGTTAGAAATTTCCTATCTAAATAAATTTAACCGAAAATTCGAAATGTCTAAATTTATACTTGATATCTGTCAATGTAAAATACGTACACTTTCCTGTAAATTGTCTGTTCCCAAAATTGTCTGCACTTGACGTAGAATTTTATATAAGTAACGTTACTATAATTTAATCATAAAATACATCTATTTTCGAAATAATTTTGATCAAAGGCCTATTAATTCTCAAGAATAATATATATTATGGACTGGACTCACCAAACCGGATACTAGAAGATCTCGTACGTATTCTAAAACGTATTTTCAGAATTTCCGGAACAAACGTTTCCAAATCCTTAATTTAGAAAACGCGAAAAACACTTGCACTTTAGCGGTAATTCTTTGTGAATAGTACACGCACTGGCTTTACAAAAGGCAAGATATGTTGAACTAATAACGATTATATAAATTCCCTAATATTCAAAATTGAATTTGAGACAACTCTTATTATGATGTTGTCTCATGGGGATTTCAAATTCAACTAACTAAAATGTTTCAATAAATAATCCTCTTCTCCTTTGGTTAAATAGCATTCTTTCTTTTTTAAAATTACAAATTTACGTTTGTATATACCAAGAGAGATTTTCATTATTTTATTTATAAGTGCCATTTGCTAATAGAGACATCTGTATTCTGGTTTTTCAAATCGTTTTGAAATCTATCTGTCATTAAGTCTATTCTGCAGTAATGTCATATGAAATTAAAATGTCAAATTTTATTGGTATATTGAACCTTTCAAATTATTGAGAATACAGTGTGTATCACTAGTATTACATGTACATATGCATATTTTCTTTATTTCAATATTTTCTATTGAATTTAGATAGAGGATATGTATTAAATCCCCCTAATAAAAGAATGATAAATCGATTCTTGTATATACTTATAATTTATCTCTCAAAATTGCCAAATATAGTACTAGTTCTTAGTAACATAGTAATATCTTTCAAATAATTATCAACATATCTCAAAATTATCTTGAATCAAATTAAACTATTATTCCTAATTCCCATAAAACTTCTTAAATCTACTATATCTATTAAAATTTCACGTAACATAATAACATTTGTTCCAAGTTATGTATAATATTTATATACCTGTTCTATATTGAAAACTCCTCTTTCATTCCCGGTAGTGGGGTCTAATAATTGGTAACTATTTTGTGCTCCTTCGTTACCTACCACATAAGGTCCCTCAAACGGTAGCAATAGTTTTGCGCAACTATTCTCTGATCTTTTTGCAACTTGCGATGATCAATCAATCATCAATTCTCCTTTTTCAAAAACGGTCCTCTTTTTATTTTTTTGGTTCATCCTTTTAATATATTTTTTAGCTTGCTTCTGCAGTCTTTCATTAACCTTATTCAGAACATCTTCCATTTCCAATTTTCGATTCACTACCCAATTTCTTTGGGGTATTGTGCCAGTAAATAAATATTCTGGGCATTCATTTGTAACACCATGAGGTATTTGGTTAAGGAATCTTTCTACGTGATTTAAATTATTTTCCCATTGACAGTGATCCTGATTACATAGAATTCGTAGATACTTGTTCATCTCTTAAATGTATCTTTCAGCTGGATTTGACGATGGTTTCCTTATGCTAATAAAGTTCAATTTAATTTCTTGATTTCGACTAAACTTGGCTAGTTTTTCACTTTCGAAATAAGTTGCATGATCTAAAATTATTGTTTTGGGTGTTTCATAGTTTTCAATGTACATTTTTAAAAACTCTATCACAGTTTTTGCATTGGTTCTTTTGCATGGGTAAACTTTAACAAATTTCGTAAAAATATCTGTGATAACAAATATATGTTTATTCTCTTGTATGCTCGGTATTAAATTGCTTATGAAATCTATAGCAACTATTTGTAATGGCTTCTGTGCAACTATTGATTTTGCCAAATTTTTATTGTGATAATTTTTTTCTTTCGCTAGTTGACATATGGCACATACCTTACAAATATTTTTGGCAATCGCTAAATCCTTTTTTGTTATATATATAGTTTTCTCTAAAAAGTATCCATAATTTCCTAGTCCCAACATGTCCATATTCTTCATGTAAATTTTTCAAAATTTCCTTTGCATAATCTTGTGTAATTACGAATACTTCTCTATCTTCCAAACATTTATACCATATTTCCTCTATATTAATAGCATTACTTTTATAATTTGATTCCAAATTTTGTTGATCTTTTCTAATTTTATCCAATGAATATAATCCTTCCTCTTGTAGCATTCTATTTATGCCTATTTTATACTTTCTCTGTTCAAATGTGGTTTCTGTCTCTCTACTTGAAGCATCTGCAACAATATTCTGTTTCCCAGGAATGTATTTTATTTCGAAATCACATTCTTGTAATAATAAAATCCAGCGATGTATTCTATTATTCGCATACCTATTTTTAAGCATAGCTGTCAAAGCTGATTGATCAGTTTCTATAATGAATTTAGCTCCTAATAAAAAGAATCTCAATTTAGTGATACAAAATACCACGCTTGCCATTTCAAGTTCTGTTACTGAATATTTCCTTTCATGAATTTTAGTAACCCTAGATATGAAACTAATAGGTACTTCTCCTTTTTCCTGTTCTTGTATCAGAGCTCCAGCAAAACGATCAGCTGATGCATCTGTTCTCAAAATAAATTGTTTGTCATACTGTGGGTGATATACCTTGAGGTTATTCGTAAAATCTTCTTTTAGTTCTCTAAATGCTTTTTCTCGTTCTTCATTCCACTGCCATTTTACACCTTTTTTCAATAATTCAATTAATAGTATTTCTTTTCTGCTTAGAACTGGTATTAATCGTTTGAAATAATTTAAAATTCCTAGAAACCCTCTCAAAGTTTCCAAATTTGTTGGTTGTTCATATTCTAAAATTGTTTTAATTCGATCAGGATCCATAGAAACTTCTTTAGTATTCAAAACAAATCTCAAATAATTTATTTCTTCTTGATAAAATTTACATTTTTCGATGTTTAATTTTAATCCAGGATTTTCTAGTTCTTCAAAAATAATATTTAAATGTTCTTTATGTTTTTCTTCATTTTCCGAATATATAAGGATATCATCTATATAATGAAGTATAAATTTTTTATATTTGTTTAAAATTGTGTGGAGTGTTCTTACTAAAGCTGCACCGGAGCTCTGTAATCCGAAAGGTACCACACAGAATTGATATACCACTCCATCTATCATAAACGCAGTATATTTTCGACTTTCTTTTTCTAAAGGTATTAACCAAAAACTATGCTTCAGATCTAATTTTGAAAATATCTTTGCATTAGTAATCCTACCAAATATACTATCGATATTCATGGGACTTTCGTATTGTTTCTTTGTGTAGCTATTCATATTTCTTGCATCTAAACATATTCTTATTTCTTCAGATTTTTTTCGTACACAAGTAACTGCATTAATATATGGTGAATTTGATCTTTCTATTATTCCATCTTTTAACATATTTTCTAATTCATGGTATACTTCATCCTTCAATTTATATGGAATTGGATATGTCCTTACTTTAAAATTCGATATATCTTTGTTCATTTCAAGTTTATGTATATATTTCCTTGCTACTTGTACTTCTTCATTGAATAATCTGTTGTATTGTCTTATCAATTCCATTACTGTTTTCACATATTTTTGTTTACACAAATTTAAATCTATTTTATGTTCTTCATTGATCTGATTCATTACATAAAATGTATCTTCTTCTAATTTGTTTGTTTCTTGTTTGAGGAAATCAGTATCTTCTCCATTACAATTCACCAACTTTTCTTTATAATTGATAATCATTTTGTGATTGTCTAATTCATCAGATCCTAATACTATATCATAACTTAAATTGTTTACGACCAACATTTGTACTTTAAACAAATTATTTCCTATTTGTAATTCTTCAATTATCATTTTACTTGTATCATACAGTTTTTTATTATTCGCTCCCACTAGTGATAATTTATTTGTATTTACCACCATAATTTTATTCTTCTTGCACTTGTCTATAATTCTTTCATTTATCAACGTTACTTCTGATCCTGTATCTATCAGAATTTTACATCCGAGATTTTGTAATTTACCTTTAATGAATATTAAACCTATATTGTCATGCATTTCCCCAATTTTCCCAATATCAACAAATTCTCTTGGATGTTCGTACTTAGAAAAAATAATTTTATGTACGTGAAAGCGATTTATGTAAAATTCTTATTTATAGTTTGACTATGCTCATCATCTCTTCCTTGCTCTTGTATTATGTTTACTTGTCTTCTGTCTTCAATTTCTTGATGTCTTCTATCATAGTTTCTTTCCTGGTTTTCTTGGATACCATTTCTTCTATCATCATTTCTTCGATCATGGTAATTATTTGTTCCTATCCATCCATCCTGTCTCCAATTTTCCATTCTGTCTTCATTACCATTTCTTCTGTCCAAATTTCTAGGATCTCTTTTATTTCCAAAGTATGTATTATCATTGTTTCTATTGCTATTTCCATATCTTCGGTCTTCATTTCTGTAATTTCTATTTTCATTTCTAATATTCCTGTCTGTATATCTATCATTTCTTCGATTATTAAAGTCCCTGTTTCTATAGTTTCTATTTCCATATGTATTATTCATATCTCTTCTGTAATGTTCATCTCCATTCCCCCTTATTCCATTAGAATTTTTTATTTCATTTCTTTTTTCATTGTGACTTCTTTCAAGTCTGAGTAAATAATTTGATAATCCTTCCATCGTCTTAATATTTTGTATCCCAATAGTTTCAGATACTTGTAGGTCGAAATGTCTGGAAATAAACAAAACCATTTCTTCTTCTCGCATGCTTGGCTCCAAATATTGTGCGTTGTTGTACATTTTCATTGCATATGCATTGAAATTTTTACTTTGGTTATAATCAAATTTCCCAAAGTATAGTTTCTCTCTGAAACTCGCCTGTTGTATCTCTCCCCAAAAATATTTTAAAAATTGTTTTTGAAATCCTTCAAAATCAGCTATTTGTTCCTCTTTATTGCAAAACCACAATAGAGCATGTCCAGATAACATTCCTCTAATAATGATTTTTTTCTCTACCATGTCCCTCATTCCTCTCATCCTACTTTTGATTATTTTGATAAATACTTTTGGGTGAATTACATTTAAATTTTCATCGAATTTCACCCCAAAGTCGATATTTCCAGTCTGTATCATTCCACCCCCATTCCGTTTAAGATTATCTTCTATTTCATTTACAGTTTCTTGTAATTTTGTATTAATTTCCTCCAATTCCTTGTTAAATAATTTATCTATATTTTCAGTCCTTTCAATACATGTTCCTGTTTGTTCTTCTATTCTTCCATTTAAGTCTTTAAATTTCTTATTTAAATTCTGTTCATACATTTGCATTACTTCTTCATTTGTTTGTCCTTGTACTTTAATAGCCTGTATCTCTTCAATTATATTCTCATTTTGTTTCTCGACTTCTACTTGAATTACTCCAGATAAATTTTCTTCTGGGCATCTTCCTAGTTCTTTAACATCTTCTACCACCTTCTTATCAATATCTTCTCTGATTTTACTGCCAACTTCTTGAATTTCCATGCGTAAATTTTCATTCTGGCCCTTCATATCTTCTTTCACCTTTTCAATTTTCTTTCTAAATTCATTATTCTTTTCTCTAATTTTCTTAATCTCCTTCAAATTTTCAATTTTTCCTTCTTCTATTTTCTTTTCCAATCTGTCCATGTTTCCGGTGATATGGTTAATATCCCCCTTAATCTCCTCCTTCATCGTATCAATCTTGTCATTTAAATATCCACTCATATTATTCATATCTTCACGCATACTAATCATATTCTCATTTTGTCTGTCCATTTTTCCATTTAAATCTCCACTCATATTATTCATATTTCCATTCATACTCTTTATATCTCCCCTCATATTATTAATATTTTCATCTTGTTTATCCATTTTTCCCTTTATATTATTTATATCCCCCAATACTTGTCGCATCATTTCCATCATCTGATCATCTCTACTTGTTCTTCCTTGCGCTTCTTGTCGTCTATCCTTCTGTGCTGCTGCTTCATCCCCCGCTGTCATATCTCCTTCTAATTGCTCCCTTCCTTGTTCTAAGTACTGCACCTGAAAATCACCCATACTATGTCTTATTTCTTCTCTTTGTTCCTCAGGTCCACTTTCAACACCTACCTGTTTACCATCCCTTAATGTCATTCTTCTTTCCATGGTCGATACTTAATTTCTTTATATTTATGCTAATAGTGACAAATCTATTTTTGCCCCACGTTGGGCGCCAAATTATAATATATGCAATGTTCTTCAATTATATTATATTATATTTTATATATGAATATGAATTTATATGATGCTGAATTTAATTTGTAGCTGTCATCACAATTTGTGATAATAACTACACTATTGTGAAAATACCTTTACCTCTAAATGTAACCTATAAAATTTTTAATGACAGCAGTTGTCAAATTAATATGCCCGGCTAAATAAATATTAAATTTTATATTATGAAAGATAAATCAATACAACACCAATCAACTCACTCTTTTTTCAGGGAGGGATGAAAGATTTCAACTAATAATTCAAATTTGTAAATTTCCAAATATTTTTCTAAATTACGTATCACACTATTCAAATCTACAGTAACTGTTTATACAATACACTATAAGACCATTTACATTATCTTATGACATATATGAATTTGTGGTGGTTACATAGTAAGGGTCCCTCGTATACTCGACGTTTACCATAAAGGCATATTATTATGGAGGAAACCACTTACCTAGCAACCTGTATTCGGGAACAGAATAAACAATAACACATTTATAAAATCACTGGGTTCAAGTTTAATACATTTAAAAATACACGATTATAAATATCAAAACGCCTTTTTCAAAATATTAATAACAATAATATCATCCTGGTTCGTTCACACCCATTATATAGGAAACACAGTTGTGTTTTACTACACATCCGACCTCCGTCTATAAACTGTACATGTCTGTTTATAAAATAACAAAAACAAGCTTCCCTTGATAAATGACATTGACCATAGCCGACCAATGCTCCCTAAATACTATAATTAATATTAACCTGAATTTAAATATTATTTCTAAGTTAGTGTCCTTCTGTCTTCAATGTCTTTTAAGGGATCACTACATCATCCCCTCTTGGAAGAGAAAAATTATCATTTTAATTTTTCGATATCACTTATACCTATAACTGTTTTTATGAATGTTTTTGTTTTGTCTTTGTTTACTAAACACTACTTGTTCGTTTATCAACACACTTCACTTATTTACAATTGTTTCCGCTCTTTGTATACAAACAATCGATTCTTATGAACAATTTGTTGCTTTTTGTCTGGAGATGTAATCTCACAATTTACCCCCTTCACTCCCGTTATTTTAAACGGACCTAGATAATGTGAATCGAATTTGTTTCTTGCTTAATTTTTTAGAATAACTATTCCTCCTATTTTAAAATTTACGGGTGAAGAAACATCTTCGCTATTATTAACTCTACTTAATTTATTATTTATTAAAAACTGTATGTCCCTTTCATTAGCGTATTGTAATTAATATCTCAATTCATTATCATATTTTTCAAAATTGTAACACGGTTCAATTTTTACGTTTAAAAATTCTGGCAAATTGAATTTTCTCCCATATAATAACTCAAAAGGAGTGTATCCGTGATACGTATTTGGTGTTGTATTATAACAATATGCGAACATTCTTACAAACTCACACCAGTTATCCCTAGAATCTTTGATAAAATTTCTTATATATTCGTTAAATGTCCTATGTAATCTTTCGCAACTACCTATTGTTTCGTGGTGGTATGCTGTTGAAAAATTATGTTTTATATTTAATAGTTCTGCTAAATTCTTCATTATTTCGTTCTTATATTCCGTCCCTTGATCTGTTCTTATTTCTTTCATCAATCCGTAATTTGGTATAAAGTTGTCGAAAATTGCTTTTGCTATTGTGTGTGCTTCTTTATTCTGAACTGGTATCATAACTGCGTACTTAGTTAATTCGCATAATATCGTAATGCAATAACGATTCCCGTTGTTACTCTCTACAAACGGACCTATTGTGTCTATGTAAATAATATCAAACGGTTTTATAGATGTATCTGTTACAACAAATTTTTCTTTGTGACTGGGCTTTGCCTTATTCACTTGACATTTATGACAATTTTTTACGTATTTCCTTACGTCTTTCTTCATGTTTTTCCACTTGAAATTTGCTCTTGGTTTCTTCAATAACCTATTATTTCCTACATGTCCCCCAAACATTGGATCATTGTGATATCTTTCTAATGTCTTTTGGATCTCTTCTTTCTGCTGTACCGTTTTTGGTACGTCGCATATACATACTTAAATACTTTTTAATCTTTGATTTCCTACTTCTATAAATTCTTCTACTGTGCACTTTTTAAATATATCATCATTTGTATATATCTTCATTCTTTTTACTTCATTTCTTACCGATAGCTCTCCAAGCTTTTCCAACGTTCGTCCTAGGTCGAAGTTGTGTAAACCGGTATTTAAGGCTTCACTAAATTTCAATTTATTTTTTATCCGGATGCTCATCCTAAGTGAGATACGGTTATTTTCAAAGTGTAAAATTGGTAATTTATGTGCCTCAAGGTTATTTAACACTTTCACTACTGCAGGTTTTTGTATTCTTACTTCTTTTGTTTCCACTTTATTCCTTTGATCCTTTGCTGTTTGTACGTTTTCTTTTTGCGTTTGTGCTCTTGTGATTGCCAAGACATGTGAATTATTTATGTATAAATCCTTAAGTTCTTCAATGGATATTCTCGATATACTGTCCGCGTAATTCTCTATACTTTTCACATACTCTATTTCAAAATCGTATTCTTCCAAATCGATTCTTATTCTCGTTAGTTTCGACGTCGGGTCTTTCATTGCGAATAAATGCGTTAGTGGCTTATGATCTGTTTTTACTATGAAATGTGGTGAACCATATAAATAACATTTAAAATGATTGATTCCCCAATGAATTGCTAATAATTATTTTATGATGGTGGGTTTGTTAAGCTCGCTTTTCTTGAAGCTGCGTGATGCGAATGCGATGAGTAGGTCAATCCCTTCGTAATTTTGACTTAAAATTGCTGAACATGCGCTATTCGGAACGTCTGTAGTTAATATGAATTGTCTATTAAAATCTGGATATTTTAAAATTGGTGGGTTGATTAATGCAGTTCTTAAGACCTGAAATGCGTCTTCGCACTCTTGTGACCACTCGAATTTTACATTTTTCCTCGCTAACTTATTTAAAGGAATACATATTTCTGCAAAATTTTGAATGAACCTTCGATAGTAATTGCAAAGTGCAACAAATCTCTTGACTTCGTTGGCATTTTTTGACACTGGGTAATGCTGAATGACTGAGTATTTTGGTTTATCCGGTGAAACACCGTCCTTTGATAAATTGTGACCTAAATATGTGACTTCTCGCCTAGAGAGATGGCATTTTTGTGGATTTAATTTTAAATTAAATTTACGACATGCGTCAAATACTTTTTTAAGGTTGGCTAAGTGATGATTCTCTGAAATTCCTATAACAACTATATCGTCCATATAAAGAAATGCTTTTTCCGGCGTGAGGCCTGAGAATGCTATTGACATCATTCGTGAAAAACTAAGAGGGCTTATGTTTAACCCGAAAGGTAGTCTTGTGAATTGAAATGAGCCTTTTTCGGTACTGAACGAAGTGTATTTCCTAGAAGATTGTTCTAAAGGTATTTGATGGAAACCTGACATAAGATCTAAAACTGAAAACCATTTTGCTCTCCCTAATTGATCTAAAATTGCATCTATCCGCGGTAAAGGAAATTTATCTGTGACTATTTTCTTATTTAGCTGTCTAAAATCTATACAAAGTCTCCACGTCTTATCCTGATTCGACGACTTTTTTGGTACTAATAGTACTGGACTATTATATTCTGCTGATACTGAGGGTGCAATTATTCCCTGTGTTATAAGTTTTTCTACTTGGCTACTTAATTCTGTTGATTGTGAATGTGGTGTTCGATAATTTTTTATGTATATCGGTGTATCATCCTTTACTGATATCTTTTGTTGATAGAAGTTGTTGTGTGTTAGTATATCGTTCTTCAAAGCGAATATATCTTAGTAATTTTCACACAGTTTCGTTAAATCGTTTCTTACATATTCCGGTAATTCTAAATTTAATGCTTCTCTCAATTCTTTCATTATATTTCTACTCTCAGTCTTAATTGTGTATATATCGAATAAATCTAAATCTAAAGTTTCAATATTCTTAGTTTTTACTGAAATACTTTCATAATTTGTATTTAAAATTCTAACGTACGGGTTTTTCCCTGATATTATGGATCTGGCTACAAATACTCCTGGTGCTATATCCTGTTGCTCTACTATTGTATCCTTTCTCAAATTCCTGAAGTTCTCTATTAGCCTGTATACCTCACATCTAGGTGGTATTGCTAAAGTATCGTATTCTGGATTACCAAAAATTTGTATGGTTTCTGAATTGTTAGACTTACAATTTATACGTAATTCTGATTGTGAATAATCTAATACACAATTATTTTTTGTCATGAAGTCTCTTCCTATCAGTCCATTTGTTGGTATTGGAAAATTTTCTTCCACTACGTGAAAACAGTGACTTAATATTATGTTATTGATATAGAGGTTTATGTATATTTGACCTAAAGTATTAGCTGAGCCTTCGGTTATCCCTTTAATATTTATTTTATTCCTTGTTTCCATCAAATTATGTGGAAAATTTTTATTAGAGAAATGTCTGCTCCTGTATCTAGTATAAAATTGTAGATATTATCAGATAGACTTGTCTGAATTTCTATAAAGTTAGAAAGTGATAAATCTAAATAATATGCTGAATATGTTTCTGTAATTTTGCTTCCGTCACTTGGTTTTTTATTCAAAACCCCAATTGTTTCTGATTCTCTCTTGCTTCCTCATTTTCTATTTCACATATTCTTACGTTATTTTTAGATTGACTATTGTAATTTCCATTATTATTGTATTTCCCATATTTATTAAAATTTTCGTATCTGCCGTAGTTGTTTCCTTGATTATACTGTCTAAATGTTCCTCTTGAATGATTACCATTATAACATCCTCTGTTGATTCCTCTCCGATGATTATTCCTAAAGTCAAAGTTTGATTTCCTGAAGAAACTCCTGTTATCTTTCATATGTAAGACTTGTTGTTGTCCTACTATACCTTCTACTGAAACCAATTTTGATAATACCTCTTGTGTTGTTTCAAATCTTCCCGCTGCAATTATCGTTTTGCTTGCATCCGTTGCGGCATTCATAGTTACTGCCTTAATCGTTGCTTCTTTCGTATATTTCTCAGCTAGCCGTTCAGGCATCCCTTCCGATATGTATGCTGCCTGTAATCTTTCCGCCAGTTTCTCTATTTCTGTTGCATACTGTGTCACATCCTTTCCGTTCTGTCTTATTATACCAAGTTTCGCTAGGAGAAGGCTTGGATTGTCTCCTCTTATCCCTGCTTTAAGTTTACCTTTGATGTCTGCAATGGAGTTTTTCGTTGTGATTAAACTTCTAGCTTTTCCTGTTAATCTCGTTTTTATCAATAGGATAGCATTTTCCTCATTACCATTCGTGTTTGTCTGTAGTAAATCCAATGAGTCTAAGAATGATTGTAATTTACTTGCTTCGCCGTTAAACTCATTCGGTGAAACTTTACTCGCAAAATTAAAAAAATCGTTCATACTTGTCGCCATTTTCAACTGTTTGCTTATTGCTTGTAATACAACAGTATTAATTTCCTCAAATATAGAGGTAGGTATGTCTATAATACTATTTAACGCTTGAAATGCCCTTTCAGCTTTATCCCTAGTCCTACTTGAATAATTTTTACAAGTCTCCTGTTGTACTGAACCTAAATTTTTCCAATTTTTGGCTATTAACTTAGTAAAATTATTATAAAGACCTACTATGCTACTAATTACTTCTATATGTATATCAGGATTTTTAGGAGTTTCTTTCTTCAAAACCCTTTTTCCCTGTTTATTAACTTCTTCTACAATCAATCGTAATTTATTCTCAAAATCTTCCCACGTTATTGACATTTAAAAAAATCTTTGTTCATAAGAATAGAATGCATGTGTACTTACAAATTATTTATACGGTGAGAGTTCCTGTTGTCTGCTTTATTGCATTGCTTCTGTTGATATCTCTTTTCAACGCTCTTCGGTGTGTTTTCCATACTGACCAAATGAATTTGAAGATAAAAGCTATTGTTATAATGTATAGTAATACCATGATGTGCATCGCAACATTATCTTGCTGTACCATGAAAGTGTTATTGACAATTCCTGTTTCTTTTGCTTCTTGTTTGGTTGATGAACCTCCCATTTTTTCTTTTCTCCAAGGTCCCAAATTTAAGTAGAAAACCATATAGTTCTATCCTTATAACATCAATTGTATCATAACTTATCATTTACTTACAGGATATTTTACCATAACCATTTGTTCTGGAGGATTACTATTTCACTATTACCATTTACCATTTATATACATTTCACTATCCATTTTTCCATTACCATATTACTATTTAATTTTTACCATTAGTTCCGCAGGATCGCCATGTAGTGGCGATAACCATAATACAATTAATTTTACCATTACCATTCCGTTCGCAGGATCGCCATGTAGTGGCGATTACCATTTATCTATCAATTTTACCATTTCCATTATACAATTACCATTTCCATTTAGTTTGCAGGATCGTCATGTGGTGGTTACTTAGTGAGGGTCCCTCGTATACTTGACGTTTACCATAAAGGCATATTATTATGGAGGAAACCACTTACCTAGCAACATGTATTCGGGAACAGAATAAACAATAACACATTTATAAAATCACTGGGTTCATGTTTAATACATACACATACACGATTATAAATATCAAAACGACTTATTCAAAGTATTAATAACAATAATATCATCCTGGTTCGTTCACACCCATTATATAGGAAACATAGTTGTGTTTCACTACACATCCGACCTGTACATGTCTGTTTATGAAATAACAAAAACAAGCTTTCCTTGATAAATGACATTGACCATAGCCGACCAATGCTCCCTAAATACTATAATTAATATTAACCTGAATTTAAATATTATTTCTAAGTTAGTGTCCTTTTGTCTTTAATGTCTTTTAAGGGATCACTACAAATTTACTGTCAGGAGAATAACTAAATTTCACTTGTTATACTAAATTTTCTATAGTATAAAATTATCAAATATAATAAAAATGAATATGAAAAGAGAGCCAAAGAGATTTGGAATTCGAATTTATATAATAAATTATCAAAATAACACTTACAAAAATTAAAACTCTTCAAAAAAAATATCATAAACGCATAAACAAAGATAGATTTTTCTATCAAACCTTAATATTAAAAACAATCTATGTTAGAAATTTCCTATCTAAATAAATTTAACCGAAAATTCAAAATGTCTAAATTTATACTTGATATCTGTCAATGTAAAATACGTAAACTTTCCTGTAAATTGTCTGTTCCCAAAATTGTCTGCACTTGACGTAGAATTTTATATAAGTAACGTTACTATAATTTAATCATGAGATGCATCTATTTTCGAAATAATTTTGATCAAAGGCCTAATAATTCTCGAGAATAATATATAATATGGACTGGACTCACCAAACTGGATACTAGAAGATCTCGTACGTATTCTAAAACGTATTTTTAGAATTTCCGGAACAAACGTTTCCAAATCAATAATTTAGAAAACGCGAAAAACACTTGCACTTTAGCGGTAATTTTTTGTGAATAGTACACGCACTGGCTTTACAAAAGGCAAGATATGTTGAACTGATAACGATTATATAAATTCCCTAATATTCAAAATTAAATTTGAGACAACTCTTATTATGATGTTGTCTCATGGGGATTTCAAATTCAACTAACTAAAATGTTTCAATAAATAATCATCTTCTCCTTTGGTTACCTAGCATTCTTTTTTTAAAGAATTACAAATTTACGTTTTTATATACCAAGAGAGATTTTCATTATTTTATTTATAAGTGCCATTTGCTAATAGAGACATCTGTATTCTGCTTTTTCAAATCGTTTTAAAATCTATCTGTCATTAAGTCTATTCTGCAGTAATGTCATATGAAAATAAAATGTCAAATATTATTGGTATATTGAACCTTTCAAATTATTGATAATACAGTGTGTATCACAAGTATTACATGTACATATGCATATTTTCTTTATTTCAATGTTTTCTATAGAATTTAGATAGAGGATATGTATTATATATATATATATATATATATATATATATTGAACTTTAATTTGGTTTAATTTACTTACTTATTATTTTTAAGTTTAGATAATTATTATTTTTATATGTAGAAAATTTTGTTTTGATGTGGCTAGCTCAGTTAATCATTTTGATATTATATTTGTGATGTATTGTCATATGGAACTCTGTCTATTCTTTGAGTCCTGGCATTTAAAAAATGTATTACCTTTATTTAAATAAAAAGAAACACCTTACTTTAAACAACATTTAATTTTAAAATAAAAATTTTCAATTTAATAATTATACGTTGAGACGCTAATGGTTACCTCTAAAGAAATTATCAATTTTATATTTTCTACTGTGCACATGCTCAAAATCCAGTCATGCGGACTTCAAGCGTAAAATGAACATAGTTTTTACAATGCGAGTTAGAGCATCAGTGATCTTTAGATGCACATCATATTATCAAATAAGAAATACTTAAATGGTTCAACACATAGAAGAATTTATGTGGAGAATATACATAAAAATATTACAAATAAGCTGTGGAAGAAATAGTATTAGAAGATTTATATATACATGGAAATATTATAAGATTTATATACAGATGGACATATTACATGGAAATAAATTTAAGCATCATTGTTATGATGATAAAATGGCGAACGTACGTATTTTTATTTATTCATAATAGGCCTTTTTGATAATGTTAATGATTTATTTTATTAATTAACTAAATGAAGTCCGTGTTTTTTTTTATTTTAGATCGATCATTGCTGTTAATGTTTATCAATTTAACGAAATTAAGCACTTATTTGAGTTTTTTTCTCTTATTATTGGCCAATAATATTTTAAAAGAACACTGACCTGATGCTCTGGAATTGGGATAACGCTTCTGGATCCCAGGAAGACTCCTCTGAAGTTCCAACACCAAATTTGGAGAAATTTGGCTGATTTTTGCACAAAAAACTGGATCTGATTATCTGTGAGTATTATTAGGATTGTTTTTAATAGTATTTGATAAGTTTTATCAATTTATTTCGGGAATTTCATGAAATTTTCGGGAACACTATAACATACAGTCCACATATCTCGACGCCAGCTTCCAACCTCCTTAGCTTCCTTCCGATTCTCAACTTTTTTCAACAAACAGGTATATTGTTTTTATAGGTCACTATTTACAGAAGTTTGTTTCTTTACTTGTTGATTGAAAATCTGTCATTTTATTTCTAACCAATCAAATATTGTCCTATGCAATTGAATTATTTAACTTAGTTTACTTAGTAGAAAAGTTCATACATTTACTATTTCACATTATTAATTCACTTGTAGAGAGTCTTTTGAGTTTTTATCATACAAATGAATTAACAATTGGTTATATACATAGATAGATACTTTTCAAATATTTCAATATCTAATATTGTTATTAACAGTCTACTACTGTTACAATTATATTACTCAAATCATAAATCCTTTTATGTAATCTCTATCTAATCTTTGTATTGAATTATCTATACTAACTCCTTTAATAAATTATTATTTATTGTTTCTATGTTCATTTTACTGACACTATATCATTTCTATTTATGTTTTTAATAGTTTATCTATGAGAAACTATACTCCCTATTCTACTAAATATTTGTATTTATTTTATAATGTAACTGCTTATATTTATAATTATCATGACACTATTCTAATAATTGTTTTATTTCAGATGTACAGCTGATTACATTATAGAAGATATTCATCATCTTAGGCAACTTTATTCACTCCATTACATTTGTTAGGCAATTTCTAAATTTTGTACTATTATTGAGGTGATTTCTTTATTCATTAAATTGTTATTGACTAATTATTTAATATATCTTTACTTGATATGCTTTTAATTAAGAAAAGTGTTTCCTTTTAATTATGTTTTCTTAAATTATATTATTTTCATATGTTTTCATATTAGCAACATATTCCTATAGAAGTAATTCTCTTAATATGTATGATATCTGGTTCAATATATATATATATATATATATATATTTATATACATATATATATATATATATATATATACATATATATACATATATATATATATATATATATATATATATATATATATATATATATATATATATATATATATATATATATATATATATATATATAAGAGATTCATGGGTAATTCACGCAAAATAAAGGGCTACTGAAATAGAGTGGTAACCGTGGACATGCATGTTTCTGGCTCATTTCGGGAGCAAATATGTTAATCGGAACATGGGAAAACACAAAATAACGGATTTCAGCAGGGAAACTCATTTGTGTCTTCAATTGGAAGATCCCGAGTTTTCAGGACATCAACCTACATCGACACGGAGGCGCATATATATAGGGTGGTTCTTAAGTAATTGTACATAGAAGTATGGTGGATTCCTGACTTTAAAATATTACGTTTTAAACCAACTTGCTTTAATAAAATGTTGCTAATAAGGAATATACAGAATCTTGAATGTTAAATTTTAAAATATCTTTTTTGCAATAACTTTAACGTTTTTGGATATGTATACATGAAAATTTGGAAATTGAAGTTTTTGGGCACGAAAAATCATAATCTGGCACATACTTCGATGTAATTTGTAGAGGGCGCTACATTTTCGAAAACTATTAACGTAGTAGGCTGACGTCACAAATGATTTTAACAGCAAAGCATTCGATTTGTTTCAATATTATGTCAGTCTTGTAATATTTAGTTTGCATTTTATTGATTAATTTGAAAAAGCGGAAAATGCCGAGGCATAATAATTATTCTAATACACATATGAGAGATATGGTTGCTATTTACTGTCAGCATAATTTTAATGGGCGTGTTGCGAAACGAGAATATTTGAGAAGATATCCAAACAGGCAGCAACCCAATCATCAAACATTCGAAAATGTATTAAGAAATTTAGACGAAAGTGGTTCGTTTCGTCCTAAGCGTGATAACTTAGGCCGACCAAGAATAATTACGCCTGATAAATATGACGAAATAATGGTTCGCATTGAAGATTATCCTCGAGTTGGTACACGGCGTTTATCTGCTGCTTGAGAAATGAGTAAAACTTCTATTTGAAAAAGATTACACCTCGAGAAGTATCATCCATACAATTTTAATCCGGTACAAAATTTATTGCCAGCGGGTCTACCGTTAAGATACCAATTTACAAGGGCTATCCGAAACAGGCAAAATCTTGATCACACCTTGGTCGACAGAATATTATTTACCGACGAAGCTACCTTCAACCGCCGTGGTATTTTTGATTCAAGGAACAATCATATTTGGGCTATTGGAAATCCCCATAATACACGAGTAAGCCAATTCCAATGTGAACTCAAAATAAACGTATGGTGTGGTATCATTGGTAACAATTTTTCAGGTCCATACGAGTTACCTCGTAATTTGAATGGTGGAAACTACTCACGATTTATGCAAAATGATTTCAATAATCTATTGGAAGAATTGCCAATGAATATAAGACAAAATATGTGGTTCGTGAAAGAAGGTGCACCGCCGCAATATACGTGAGCAGTCAAAACATATTTAAATAACGAATTTCCTGAACGCTGGGTTGGTCGTGGTAGCAATTTTACTTGGCCAGTACGTAGTCCAGACTTGAATCCTCTCGATTTCGGTGTATGGGGTACAAAGAAACAACTTGTTTATAAGGATCCCATAAATACCCGCAACCAACTTTGGGAAGAAATAAATAGAGCAGCGGGTTTTTCTGATCCAATGTTGTTGTTTAATATGATACGATCTTTTATAGAACGTGTAGATAAATGCATCGACGAGAATGAAGGACATATCGAACATTTATTGTGACACAATTGAAGTTATTTATGCTTTATTTAGCTTAGTTTTTTTTTAATTGGTTTTCTAAATGTTTTCAATAATAATCATGCTGCTGATCCCTAAAATGCGATTATATCGTAAACCGTTAAGTTTTAAGGTTAATAACAAATATACTTTTTTCTATTAAAATAACGTGGCTTTAATATTCTTCAACAAAAATACCGCTAACTTAAACAGTAAAAAATTGTGGGGCACATTGATGCCACGAAAGTGGCCTATGTAGCGCCCTCTACAAACTTCAGCGAAGTACGTATCAGATTATGATTTTTCGTGCCCAAAAACGTCTATTTCCAAATTTTTATGTATATATATCCAAAAACGTTGAAGTTATTGCAAAAAAAAAATTTAAAATTTAACCTTTTAACATCCCGTGTATTCATTATTATCCAAATTTAATAAAGCAAGTTGGTTTAAATAGTAATATTTGAAAGTCAGGAATCTACCATACTTCTATGTACAATTACTCAAGGACCACTCTGTATATATATATATATATATATATATATATATATATATATATTTAGAAAATTCGAGTTTTTTTCCTTGGACCTTGAAGTTTATATTTTTTTCATTTATATTTCTTGGGCATTTTTGGTCCTGGATTAATTAAAACATTAGATGATTTTTAAATTTATATTGTAATACATTAACGTTTCGGTCGTTTTTGACCTTCATCAGAATATAAAAACACTGTGGATTATATTCCAGCGAGTGCCACATCACATATTAAATTAAGTTAAAATAAAATGAACTTTAACGATACATTTAAGAACATTTTACAAGTAACGGTGTGTGTATCTCAACCTTCATAGTAGTACTCATATATATATAGTGCAGTTCTATGCTTTATCGAGTGTAGACGTATCTTTCACGTGCTCTGTTAAAAAGCAAGTTGATGTGAAAAAAGTTAACGGAAAAAATCTGATTTAGTGTGGTGGTAGGTTGCAAACAGACTGTTGATTGATTTAAGTGGAATAATAGAGGTTGTAGTTTTCTGCGGTAAATATGGGCACACGATCCAAGAAAGGTGAAGATGAATTGCACGAGTCAATAAAATTAATCGTGACTAAATTATGTACTTCTCAAGAGTTCATATCTCAGCTTAGTGATGCTGTAAGTACAATACGGAAAAGATAGAACAGTTGGAACAAATGGTGGATAAACAGGAAAAGGCTATAAATTTTTTCGAAAATAAAAATGAAAGTTATGATAAACAAGTTCGCCAAAGAAATTTAGTTTTACTGGTACCAAAGGAAAATGTAAAGGGTTATACCACACCCGACGTTATAAAGATTTTTAATGGAAAAATGAAATTATCGATCCGAGAATCTCATATTGAAGGATGTTTCAAACTAAGAAATAATGGCCGCAGTGACGCTGTCCTAGTTAAATTTTGTAATACATATTGTCGTAATTCAGTATTTTCCACTAAGAAAATACTCCAAAATACCAAAATAATTATAAGAGAAGATTTGACAGTTAGGCAGTAAAAAATATTAAAAGCAGCTATCACGAAAATTGGGAGAGAAGGTCAAGTATGGAGTAATTATGGTCAAATTTACTCAAAATTGAATAAAGAAGACAATATTCGAAAAATTACTTCTTTAGAGGAACTGGAAGAAATATCACTATAATTTTTTTTTATTTGTATCCTTAATATACATATCCTTTTAGAAGTTAGGTTGTGTTTGTTCCGTCTTATAACTTTGTTCTAATTAATGCTAATTGGTTGATGTTATTTTAACTTTTCAAGAATATGCTTCAAGTATTTATATTATTTCCGACAGGCGCGTGCAATTGATGCGTCTCTAACTGACTTCTTTTTGTTTATATTTTGTTTTTAGATTGAATAGATAACATTAGCATTGTCACTTTTTGATTTTGTTTTGGATATCTTGTTAAATTGTTTCGAATGAAATATTTAAAAATTGCTTGTTTAAATGCGAGGTCGTTAATTCCCTCACTACATAAAGTTAAATTAATTGTGTCTAATGAAGGTATCGATATTCTTTTGATATGAGAATCATGGTTAAAATACGCTTTTACTGATAATGAGTTGCATATTGGCGGTTTTAATTTATACAGGGTGGATCGTAATGTTAATGGAAAGGGCCTTTGTATGTATATTAGAAATACAATTAAATGGGAAATCATTAATATTTATAATTTAATTTGAAAACAATGTTGGATAAAAGTTACCATAAACAAGAAAACTTTAGCTAATGGAGTGATATATAAACCACATGAACAAAATACAAGTATTTTTTAGATGAATTTGAAGATAGTCTAGTATCAATTTTTCCTAAAGTTGACGAAATTGTGTGTATGGGGGATTTTAATTTAGACTTATTTGATCTTGATAATAATAATGTAAATAGGTTCTACTCTTTAATTGAATCGTTAAATTTATCTCAATTAATAGATGTTCCAACTCGAGTTACAGCTAATTCATCCACTATTTTAGACTATTTAATAATTCGGGAGGAGGCTGTAGTTGATAGGGGCGTTATACAGCATGATATTTCAGATCATGCTATCGTTTACTGTAAGTACAGGTACAAGATGATAGGAAAAATCCAAAAATGCATACATATAGAAACTTCAATAATTTCGATGATGAACTATTTCAAGCCGATTTATTTAATACTATTTAATAATAATTTTTCAGAATCTATGATCAGGAAACTATCGATGAAAAGGTTTCATATTTTACTAACTGTATACACCAACTATTCGATAGACATGCTCCTATAGTTACAGCCAGAATGACCAAACCCAAAGCTCCATGGTTAACATATTCCGTAAAACAAACGATGCGGGAGAGAGATAGTGCTCTGGAGAAATTTAGAAGAACTAAATCAAATATCCATCTTACGTCATACAGAGAATTACGTAATTACGTGAAAAAAAGGCGTACTTTGCACATTATATTGATAAATGTAATAAAAAAGAAATGTGGAAAACATTAAGAACACACAAGATTTTAACGGATAAGAAAGCAGAACTACCGGATAATTTAAAGAATGCTAATAATATAAATCGATATTTCATTGACTCTGTTCCTAGATCTAATGCAAGTAGTGAGATACTGAATTTTTATAGAAATAGTAGATTAGTTGCCTCGGATTTTCGCTTTACAGAAGTTAATGACTTTTTTGTATACCAAACAATTTGCGGAATTGGAACGAATGCGGCAGGTTCGGACCAACTTACTATCAATATGATAAAACTTTGTTGTCCACATGTAGTACCCTACATCACACATATTGTAAACTTCTGTCTTATTGAAAGTGTTTTTCCTTCAGTTTGGAAGAGGGCCGTTGTGCGGGTGCTATCTAAAGTTAACAATCCTAAAGAATTTAAAGATCTTCGACCAATAAGTATATTACCGACTCTGTCTAAAGTAATCGAGAGAGCTATGGAAACACAAATTAAGGAACATTTGGAAAAATTTTCTTTGTTACCGACGATTCAATCCGGCTTCAGAAATGGACACAGCTGTACAACGGCTCTTCTTCACATTGTTGATGATATTGTCAAGGCTATTGATGATGGTAAATGTACTGTGCTTGTTCTTCTGGATTTTAGCAGATCATTTGATACTATTGATTATGATTTGCTTGATAATATTTTACACTATATAGGTTTTTCAGGAAGTGCTCGTTTATTAGTGAATAATTACTTAAGAGATAGAGAACAGAGTGTCTCTTTTGACGGGTCAGTTTCACAGTTGCTGCCACTTCTGTCAGGAGTACCACAGGGGTCAATATTGGGTCCCACTCTATTCACAATCTACACATCTCAATTGAAGACCTATATTCATAATTGCAGTAAGCATTTATATGCTGACGATACGCAACTCTATTATACTTTTTCGCCTGATTCAGTAGTAGATGCTTGTACTGTAATTAATCATTACCTAGACGCCTTTGTGGCTGCGGCTAAAGACCATTCACTCAATATTAACTCTAATAAGTCAAAAATCCCTTTATTTGGGTCTAAATCTAATCGTCAGAAAGTTCGCGATAATATTAATGTGAAAATAAATAATGAGAATTTAATAATGGTCAAGGAAGCTTAAAACTTGGGAGTAATAATTGACGACTATCTAAAATTCGAAAAGCACATTAATAGTAACCTCCAGAAAGCATACATAGCATTAAAAACAATTTATGGTGTCCGACATTTTTTACCGTTTCAAATAAAAAAGACATTGTGTGACTCATTAGTTTTATCATTGTTTAATTATGCTGACATTCTATATGGTCCACACTTAAGTGTGTAATATAAAAAGAAAATTCAAAAAATGCAAAAATGTTGCATTCGGTTAATATTTGGCATACGTAAACGACGTACTATTTCTAAAAATAAAAAGTTAAAAGTAATACAATGGTTGAATATGGATAATAGACGAATGTTACATTCTGCGTGTCTTTATAATAAACTAATTATGACAAAGAAACCATCATACTTATATAGGAAAATCTCCTTCAGGACGGACGTTCATAACATTAATATTAGAAATAAAGAGGTAATTACTATACCTCCCTTTAAATTGGAAATTTCTCAACGGTCTTTTAGATATCAGATTGGCTTTGTTTATAACGGACTGCCAATGGAAATCAAATATCAGCATTTTAAAAAATTCGAAGAGTCTATTCGGAAATACTTGTTTGATCATCAGAATTAATTGGGTTCAGAATTGTGAGAGGAATTAATGACCTTACGCATCAAAGTACTGTGCTATAATATTATACAACTTGTGTTGCGGTATATAATATATTATGTATGTATAGTGGGTATACAAGGTTAAGTGGAAGAGCAAGTTTTACAGCGTTTTTTACGCAGTAAAGGTTGAACTTCGCCTTACATCTAATATATTATAATTTATAATTTTGTTTATGGATATTAATAAAGACGATTATTATTATTATATATATATATATATATATATATATATATATATATATATATACATATATATATATATATATATATATATATATATATATATAATATATATATGTATATATATATATATATATATATATATATATATATATATATAATATATATATGTATATATATTATTATAGTTTATTTTATATGGGAATTTAATTTGCCCTACGTTGGGCCGACATATTATTATGAATAGAATTGGGTGAGAAAATAGTTTAATTTGCCCGGTATGTTGTGGATTTAATATGTATGATAAACAGTTTATTTAACCAACATGAAAACTTCTCATCTCAGGGTAGAGTTCAAGTATTTTAAATAAAATGATTTTATAATTTTTTATATATGTTTGCGCCAAAGTTAATAAATGCTTTATATTTTTAAAAATAAATTTGTTAATCAGAATATGTTACTTTTTTAATGATTTCAAATTAAATACGGTCCTGTCCTACTTAAAAAATATCTGCATAGTTCAATCGATTTCATTCAGAGCTTCTTCCTGTGGTAAGTAGATGGTGCACAAGTCACCAGATGAAATGATTAACTCAAGTAATTTAAAAAAACGTTCTTCAAAAGGAAAAACAATATTTAATTTAATGAAAATAAATACACTACACTTTTACAAGTGTTTTTTTTAAGAAAATCAACTATCTAAAAGGATGACTCTTTCATACAAATCACACGCACTCTGGTGAGATATTATTATAATATTAAAATACAGTTATATAATTTCATAAACATTTGACTTTCAGAAAACGGCGAAATACACTCTTAACAGCGTCTATGCATCACAAAATTTTAGTTTTTTTTTTACAAATTAGTAAGTACGCTTGACCTCTTAATACATTAATAAACTAACTTGTACTACCTTATTTACTTCACGATTTCTGTTTGTTCACCTTTATTTGTTCCAGATTCTCCTCCTGGAAAACCTCCCTGTTGACATTCTGCTTCTACCAAAACAGGAATCGATGCTGTATTTCTTTCAAAGTCCAAACAGCTCACACAAATTCCACTATTCAATGTTCTTCGAAAACTATTTTGGCTATTTTACTTCCACCAGACACAAGACACCATTTTATAAAATAAAATTCATGATTAGTGTTTTACAACATTCAACAATTCCTTTTTTAATTATTTATATAAACTAAACTACTTACACTGATATATCTCTTGTAAGTATAATGTATTTGTTTTAAATTCTATAGTCAAATTTTGTCTTCCAAATGATTTCAATTGATTTACTTTACCAAAAAAAAATTTTGCTGCTCCAAAAATCTCTTCCCAAAAAGAAAACCTACTAGTCAATAGCCCCCATAATCAACAACTTTTTCACATTCTGATTTTTTTTTCGTTAGCAACACAGTTGTCGCCGATGTGATCTTTTTTAAATGTTTATTAACCAATCAAATTTGACTATTTATTTTATAACTCAAATTCTCCATTTCAACCAGTGAAATGTTCATCCATTATATCATGATATTATATTCTAAGGTTTTTAATTGCTTAGACTTCCTATATTATTTTCATTCAATAATATTTCTTAGTATTGTTAAAATGACATTTCCTAACCTCTAAGTATGTATGTCAAATGAATATTCATAATGTTTTAATAGATGACAGCTGTTACCTTTAAATATGTATGCAAAATGAAAATTCGTTTTCTTTATAAGTCATGTTCTCTGAAATTCACATTATTTTATATTTTCCTGCTCTGTTATGTATAAACATCTACACTATCTCATTTTAATGTCTTAATCAACAAATATTACGAGATTAGCTTGACTTTACAGAATAAAGCATTATTAGTTTCTTATTATGAACAAATTTTGATACTTGATCTCTTTGATAAAAGTTTCGTTAGGTAATTTATTTCATATAAATTGTTTATCACACCTATTCGCAATTATCCCTACATTATACAGTCTGTCCTTTCTATATGTCTTCTCTATCGAATAGTGGATCGTACAGATTGTCTCCATTCAAATGTTTTAAAAAAATTTTTTTACTTAAGAAAATTCTTTTAGATTACAATACATAATCTTAATTCTTCATTATTTGATATACAGGGTGTAGCATTATTTTTTCACAATAACATCCCCTAAATTTTGCGTTTATCAAATTTTTTATTCTAAGAAAAATTTTATGAACGCAAATTTTACTTCAAGTACTATATTCTAGGATTGTCTTTCAATTTTACTAATAATACATTTCTTTTTATTTCCGGTTGCTGTTACAAAGATGATTTTGGAATCCTGTGTTGCAGTATCCTCTTCAGTTAGTTTTAATTTATTTATAATACTATAATTAAATATATACAAATTTTTAATTTATTTTTAGGTACATGTTTCATTTACAAGTTTCATCCAAAGGAATTAGTTTAAAAAATCATGTTATAGATCCATTTTTGAAAATTCTTTAATGTTCGTTATGCGACTTATTACTTCTACATTTCTCAGAGTCTCTTATATCGGTACAATTTATTAATTTATTTTTCTTGTGTTACATCTCTCTATAATACCATCCTTTAGCATATTTTGTATCTCTGAATCAACTTCTTTCCTATATTTATAAGGTATGGGATATGTTCTTATTGTGAAATTTTCTATTCCCTTAACTTCTATCTTATGTACATAGTTATTTGCCATTTTCATCTCTTTTTTAACTAATCCTTTATACTTAATTATTAAATTCTTCACTTTCTCAGCATATTCCTTATTTCCACATACTAATTCCAATTCTTCCATTATTTCATCCCTCTCCATATTCCATAACTTCCTATTATCCTCTTCAAATTCCAATTCTTCCATATTTCCACTCCTCTTTATATTCCATAACTTCCTATTATCCTCTCCAATTGCCAATACTTCCATATTTCCAATCCTTTCTATATTCCCATAACTTCTTATTATCCTCTTCAACTTCCAATTCTTCTATATTTTCTTCTTCAAATTCAATTCTATTACCATTTAATTCAATCTCCATCTTTTCAAAATCAATTCTTGCTTTATATTTCGTTAATTCATCTATTCCTATAACTATGTCTGATTCCAAATTATTCACTAACAGTAATTGCATTTCAACCTCTTTCCCATCCTTCAATTCAATCTTTTGTATTATAGACTTATTTACTTCACATAGCTTCTTTCCATTTGCTCCTATCAATGTAGTTTTTGGTATTTTAATTAATTTGTTTTCATAATTTTCAATGTTTTCTTCTATTAGTTTTGTTTTAATTATGGACGCTTCCGAACCTGTATCTATTAATAATTTTATTTCTTTTCCAATTAATTTCCCTTTAATATTTTTCAATTCCATTATTTCTCATAATTCTAAATCTTCCCCAAATTTTATATATTTCCTTGGATGTTTATATGTTATCACTCTCTCTTCTCTCCTTTGAATACTGTTCTCTGTAATTGTTATTTTTGTTGTTATTTCATTTGAAGTTTCTGTTATAGTTGTTTTTGTTTGCTATCGTTCTTATTATAGTTATTGTTATTTCCTAAATTGTTGTTATAATTGTTGTTTTTTTTTTATAATATCCATTTGTATTATATCTGTTAATGTAATTATTTCTGTTTTTCATCATTATCTTTATATATCCTAATTTCTATCTATGCACAACATTATATTTACATATGTTTTTTTTTTAAACATTATTTGTTAATTATAAACTTCTTATTTACATGTTGTTTTTTATATTCCTTATCGACCTTTTACAATTCCTTATTCGTCTTCTAGATTCCGGTCCTATAATACAGCCTTATTATTCAATTTAATTTTCTTTTCCTAAATTTCGTCTTATCCTCTTCTCTTATTGTTTGATTCTCTTGTATCCTAAATTTCTTTAAATTTTCCACTTTGTCTTTCTTTATTTTGTTATCCCCTGTCTCATCAATTTCTTCCAATAGATTCATCAAAATTTGCGTTTCCAATTTCTTGATATTATTGTTTCTTCTTTTTGTTATTCCATTTCCCATAATACTCTTATTTCCTATCATTTCATTTTTAACTATCCTATTAAAATTTCTTGGATCAATTATCTTTATATTTCTGCCAAGTTTTACCCTCATCTCGAAATTTTCTGCATAAATTATTGTTTCTATATTCTGTCTTATGGTTTCTTCTATTTCTTCCTTGGTCTCTTGTAATATCTTATTCATTTCCTCTAATTTCCAATTAAATTGTATCCCCCTATTATTATTATTATTTGTCTTACCATATGTCACTATTCGTTTCAATATATTAACATCTGGGTCTGTTATTTCCCAATAAATCTCTTTTTCATAAGTTTTCATGACTTCCTCACTTCCTAGATTCTGTAAATTGCTATTTATCATCTCCTCATTTATTTGTCTTTGTATTTTAATAAATTGTATTTCTTCTGTTTCCTTCTCAACTTCTTCAAACTCCATCACACTTTGTATTTTTACTTCGTCAATTTCCATTTTATTACTTAATTTTTGTTCTATAGTATCATCATTTCTATTTATATTTTCATTTTGTATCTTTACATCTATTTGAATCTCTCCTTTGAAATCCTTTTCTTTCTCCTCCATTTTGTTAATTCTGTTAATCTGTGAATTGTCTATTACCGTTATTTCTTTAATCCCCTCTCCTCTTATTGCTTGTATTATTTCTTCATGAAATTTCTTTATTTCTCCCCTAATATTTTGTTTCATTTCTTCATGATTTTGATCCATTCTTTTCATCATCATTTGGAGCATACTCATCACGTCCATATCCTCTTTCTCTTTTGATTTTTGTTTGACCCCTTGTCCTGTTTCTTCTGACAATGGTGCATCTTCTTCTTCCTGACCTTGTTCTGCGATGTCTTCTTCCGAATGTTCTCTCCCCTGTTCCAAATATTGTACCTGAAAATCTCCTCTACTATTACTCCTTTCTTCTCTTTCTTCATCAGACCTACTTTCGACTCCTACCTGCTTTCCGTCCCTTAATGTCATTTTCCTTTCCATTTTATGTATTTAAAATCTTTTAATACAGTAAAAAAAAAACTTATTTCAATGCTTTTTATTATTATTTACTAAATTTCTATATTAGCCCCACGTTGCGGTGACATTTTATTATAGTTTATTTTATATGGGAATTTAATTTGCCCTACGTTGGGCCGACATATTATTATGAATAGAATTGGGTGAGAAAATAGTTTAATTTGCCCGGTATGTTGTGGATTTAATATGTATGATAAACAGTTTATTTAACCAACATGAAAACTTCTCATCTCGGGGTAGAGTTCAAGTATTTTAAATAAAATGATTTTATAATTTTTTATATATGTTTGCGCCAAAGTTAATAAATGCTTTATATTTTTAAAAATAAATTTGTTAATCAGAATATGTTACTTTTTTAATGATTTCAAATTAAATACGGTCCTGTCCTACTTAAAAAATATCTGCATAGTTCAATCGATTTCATTCAGAGCTTCTTCCTGTGGTAAGTAGATGGTGCACAAGTCACCAGATGAAATGATTAACTCAAGTAATTTAAAAAAACGTTCTTCAAAAGGAAAAACAATATTTAATTTAATGAAAATAAATACACTACACTTTTACAAGTGTTTTTTTTAAGAAAATCAACTATCTAAAAGGATGACTCTTTCATACAAATCACACGCACTCTGGTGAGATATTATTATAATATTAAAATACAGTTATATAATTTCATAAACATTTGACTTTCAGAAAACGGCGAAATACACTCTTAACAGCGTCTATGCATCACAAAATTTTAGTTTTTTTTTTACAAATTAGTAAGTACGCTTGACCTCTTAATACATTAATAAACTAACTTGTACTACCTTATTTACTTCACGATTTCTGTTTGTTCACCTTTATTTGTTCCAGATTCTCCTCCTGGAAAACCTCCCTGTTGGCATTCTGCTTCTACCAAAACAGGAATCGATGCTGTATTTCTTTCAAAGTCCAAACAGCTCACACAAATTCCACTATTCAATGTTCTTCGAAAACTATTTTGGCTATTTTACTTCCACCAGACACAAGACACCATTTTATAAAATAAAATTCATGATTAGTGTTTTACAACATTCAACAATTCCTTTTTTAATTATTCATATAAACTAAACTACTTACACTGATATATCTCTTGTAAGTATAATGTATTTGTTTTAAATTCTATAGTCAAATTTTGTCTTCCAAATGATTTCAATTGATTTACTTTACCAAAAAAAAAATTTGCTGCTCCAAAAATCTCTTCCCAAAAAGAAAACCTACTAGTCAATAGCCCCCATAATCAACAACTTTTTCACATTCTGATTTTTTTTTCGTTAGCAACACAGTTGTCGCCGATGTGATCTTTTTTAAATGTTTATTAACCAATCAAATTTGACTATTTATTTTATAACTCAAATTCTTCATTTCAACCAGTGAAATGTTCATCCATTATATCATGATATTATATTCTAAGGTTTTTAATTGCTTAGACTTCCTATATTATTTTCATTCAATAATATTTCTTAGTATTGTTAAAATGACATTTCCTAACCTCTAAGTATGTATGTCAAATGAATATTCATAATGTTTTAATAGATGACAGCTGTTACCTTTAAATATGTATGCAAAATGAAAATTCGTTTTCTTTATAAGTCATGTTCTCTGAAATTCACATTATTTTATATTTTCCTGCTCTGTTATGTATAAACATCTACACTATCTCATTTTAATGTCTTAATCAACAAATATTACGAGATTAGCTTGACTTTACAGAATAAAGCATTATTAGTTTCTTATTATGAACAAATTTTGATACTTGATCTCTTTGATAAAAGTTTCGTTAGGTAATTTATTTCATATAAATTGTTTATCACACCTATTCGCAATTATCCCTACATTATACAGTCTGTCCTTTCTATATGTCTTCTCTATCGAATAGTGGATCGTACAGATTGTCTCCTTTGAAATGTTTTAAAAAAATTTTTTTACTTAAAAAAATTCTTTTAGATTACAATACATAATCTTAATTCTTCATTATTTGATATACAGGGTGTAGCATTATTTTTTCACAATAATATATATACATATATATATATATATATATATATATATATATATATATATATATATATATATATAGGCTCTCTACTTCCAGAAATAAACAGAAGAATCAAATTAGCATGGAGAACATTTGGACAGAACTCTATCATCTTCAAGTCTAGAATGTCACTCCGTTTGAAAAAGAAAGCGTTTGATCAGTGCGTACTACCAGTATTAACATACGACTGTGAAACCTGGACCCTGAAAACTGATATCATTAGAAAACTCCAGGTAACGCAGAGGTCTATGGAACGATGCATGCTTGGAATAATAAGGAGAGATAGAAAAAGGCTTGATTGGATCAGACAAAAGACCCAAGTGATAGATGTCATAAATAGAATCGGATCCCTAGAGTGGCAATGGGCGGGGCATCTCGCTAGAAGGACAGACGATAGATGGACCACAAAGATAACGCAATGGTATCGCCGAGGCGTGAAAAGACCAAGAAGACGCCCCAACCTAAGATAGGACTAGGACATAAAGAAACTCGCAGGATCAACTTGGGGCCGCATAGCTAGCAATAGACAACAATGGGCCCACATGGAAATGGAATATATAAATATGTAAAGGGAGGCTACACCATAACAAAATGGTTGAATAAGCTGCATATGATGATGATATATATGTATATATATATATATATATATATATACATATATATTTATATATATATATATATATATAAATATATATATATATATATATATATATATATATATACATATCTATTTATATATATATATATATACATATATATATATATATATATATATATATATATATATATTTGTGGCAATTTTATAATGGCTCCAACGATTTCGATGAAACTTTGCAGGATCATAGAGCTCGAAAATTATTACGATCACATTTTACCACGATGTCTGAAAACATCGTTAATGGCCCTCTTAAATATTTAGGCGATGCACCAGTGGTTAGCAAACTATTCTGGAATCTTCGTAATCTAGCTGATGTAGATTGATGAATGCAGTTTTACAAACCATGATTTCGTCTCCTCCACGTCTAATTTTAAATAGATAGGACGCCGGACGAAGTTTTGCCTTTCTTCCAGGAGTATTATGTCTTGATCTGCACCAGGAAGTGTGCTTAAAAGTGAACAATACTGCTAACTGGGAATCATGTTCGTTTTTTGAATCCAAACTAGTAAATTGTTGCAAGATTTTTGGTCTAGTCTCTATATCGACGTTCTCATAGCGCTTTACCATTTTACATCTAGAAAGGTAGGTTAACATGTAGTTATTCCCTCTTTTACATTTAAAATTAAACGGTTCTAAAAATTAAAACAAACTTTTCCGCATCTGTGAACCCTGAACAATATCCTATCATAAAAGTGTTACTTTCATACACTTCGGAGGCTGTATCGTACTTACAATCCGAAAAATATCCAATAATCAAATTGGTCACTTGTATACACTCCGGTGGCCATATCTTGCTAACAACTCGATATTTCTTCAAAATGTAGCATCCGTTGTACTGGATGTAGTCAGCTGGAAATCGAAAACGCTCATCTATAAGACGCCCTAAACAACATCCAATTATGAAATTGGTGAGTTGTATACTTTCCGGGGGCTATATATTTCTAATGAATTGAAATTTCTCCAAAAATTACAAAAATGTGGTACTTCAAATACCGTAGCATCCCTTGTATTGTCTCTAGTGGCCAAAAAATGAATGGGGTTTATTTTTGAGACGCCCTGAATAATATCCAATTATAAAATTGGTCACTTGTGTATACTCCGGAGGCTGTATCGTGCTAACAAACTGAAATTTCTCCAAAAATGACCAAAATGTGGTACTTAAAGTACAATACCACCTGTTGTACTGGCTCTGGTGAGCTGAAAATCCACAGGGTTCATCTGTGAGATATTCTGAATAAAATTCAATCATGAAATTCTTGCACTCTGGAGGCTGTATCGTGTTAACAAACTGAAATTTCTCCAGAAATGTCACAGGATTTTTTTCTTTTCTGCCCAACTTATCTAATATGTTAGAAAAGTATTGGCCTCCTCCAAAAAAAGTTTGGAATTTTGCAAAAAAAATTTGAGCTATTTTACGTTTATCATCAATAACAACACGAAAAAACGGTTAAAAAAAATCCTGAGTGTGTCGTCGTCGTCGTTGTCATGGGCCACTTTTCGTTACATGTCTTGTTAACACGATACAGCCTCCAGAGTGCAATAGGTCACTAATTTTATGATTGAATATTGTTCATGACATATAACCGATGAACCTCATTGATTTCCAGCTCACCAGAGCCAGTACAACGGGTGCTATGGTACGACATTTTTGTAATGTTTTGAAAAATTTCAGTTTGTTAGCACGATACAGCATCCGGAGTACAACAAGTCACCAATTTTATGGTTGAATATTATTCAGGATATTTCACAGGTGAACCCTATTGATTTTAAGCTCACCGGAGCCAGTACAACAGGTGGTATAGTACTTTGAGTACTACATTTTTGTCATTGTTGGAACAACTTCAGTGTGTTAGCACGATACAGCCTCCAGGGTATATACAAGTGACCAAATTTATGATTGGATATTCTTCAGGGCGTCTCAAAGATATACTCTATCGATATTCAGCTCAACAGAGCCAGTGAAAATGTTTTTCATTTTTGGAGAATTTTCAGTTTTTTAGCTCGATACAGCCTCCAGAGTGTATACAAGTGACCAATTTTATTATTGAATATTGTTTAGAGCGTATTATAGATGAACCTAATTGATTTTTAGCTCACCAGAGCTAGTTAAACGGGTGCTGTGGTACTTGAAGTGCCACATTTTTGGTCCTTTTTGGAGAAATTTCGAGTTATTAGCACGATACAGCCTCCGAAGTTTATGCAAGTTGCCAATTTTATAATTGGATATTTTTCAAGTTGTTTCACAAATGTATCCTATTCATGTTCAGCTGACTAGAGCGAGTACAGCGGATCCTATAAATCCAGATATACCACATTTTTGGTTATTTTTGGAGAAATTTCGGTTTGTTAGCACGACCCATCCCCCAAAGTGGCATCATCATTGTTAACTGCGTCCATTTTCTTAGTTTTAGTTTATGATGTTAAAAACAACAGTAGCACGTGGCAGCACTAAACTGTAAGCGTGATAATATTGTAGGTTAGAATTTTGTCTCCAACAAAAACATCACATGTCCTAGACATGTGATGATTTGAACTGAACTGATGCGGATTTATACTGTATTAGCTAGATTCCTTGGTATATGTGAGATTTTTAAACGAACAAATAAGACCTACATATAGCTTGCAAAAATTTCTAGAAGATGTCAGTACTCGTTTTGTAGTACGAGTGAAGTTTGAACTCGTTTTGTAGTACGAGTGAAGCGGTGAGTTGCGCAAATCACAAGTACTACAGAAAGTCATTGTGGCACAAGTTTGACACAATATTTTTCATAATTCGCATTTATTTAATTTTTTAAATAAGATAAAATTACATATAATCCCCGTTATTAAACTAGAAGGAGTGGTTTGAATTTACGTTGGCAATTCTGTAGATTCCTAATTGGTCACATCACAGAGGGTTTTATTCAGCACTTGACTTTTGACATATTATAACCGAATAATTGTGTAAATTGTAGACAAACTTTCATTTAAGCAAACAGAGGATGATTATTTGTTTAAAAAAAGCTTCTTCGTATGTGCTCTTGCGACCTATTTATATTATATAATTAACAGAATTATTTCTCTAATACATCTTTACATAGATATCTGGTGATTTATCCCAAAAATCGAACGTTATGTATACCTTTATATTGATCCTATACAATATAAAAATAAACAATCGACAAATCATTGATAAATAAACGTTAGCGTACTTAATTCAATAATATTTTTATTATATAAATCATTCTAATTTACCTTTAAGAATATGTAATATAATAATTTGCTAGCTAGAATAACGCTAGACCATTTTATTTATAATTTGTGTGAAGGTTAAAGTCAAATGTCAAATAAAAATATGACTAAATACAATAACCAACTATACACTAAGAATTACTAAAACAGTGTTCAAAGAGCTTCATTGTGACACTGTAAACAATGTTATTATGAAGTCTCTTTTATATGCGAATTATTAAATAGTTATTTGTAAAACAAGTGTCACAATGACTCGTTTTGTAGTACGAGTGAAGTTTGCACAACGTACCGCGAAGCGGTGAGTTGTGAAAATCACGAGTACTACAGAAAGTCATTGTGGCACAAGTTTTACACAATATTTTTTATATTTCGCGTTTATTTAATTATTTAAATAAAATATAATTTCATATAATCCCTCTTCTTAAACTAGGAGGTGTGGTTTGAATTTAAGTTGGCAATTCTGTAGATTCCTAATTGGTCAGATCACAGATGGTTTTATTCAGCAATTCAGACTTTTGACATATAACCGAATAATTGTGTAGATTGTAAACAATCTTCCATTTAAGCAAAAAGAGGATGATTATTTGTTTAAAAAAGAGCTTCTTCGTATATGCTCCTGCGATCTATTTATATTATATCTTGAACAGAATTATTTCTATAATACATCTTCACATAGATATCTGGTAGTTTATCCCAAAAATCGTACGTTTTATTTACCTATATATTGATCCTATACAATATAAAAATAAACAATTGACAAATCATTGATAAATAAACGTTAGCGTACTTTATTCGTTATTATTTTTAATATATAAATCATTCTAATTCACCTTCAGTATAATAATTTGCTAGCTAGAACAACGCTAGACCATTTTATTTATAATATGTGTCCAGGTTGAAGTCAAATGTCAAATAAAAATATAACTAAATACAATAACCAACTGTACTCTAAAAATTACTATTACAGTGTTCAAAGAACTTCATTGTGACACTGTAAACAATGTATAATGAAGTCTCTTTTATACGCGAATTATAAAAATAATATTTTCATCTTGGTCGTTCTAAGTAACTACTTCGAGTGAATTTCCTTCCATTTAATATAACATTCTGCATTGTCTTTGTATTATAACGAATCTCATGATTTCATTTATCCTTTTTTATCACTTTGTAATAGGTTCGTAGATGTGTCATCTAAAGTTTTGAGAATATAACATTAAGTTTTGAAGAAAAAGGAAAATACTTATTGTTTTTCTGAATGGATTTATTTTCAGGTATTGTGAGAATTTCCCATCCTATAAAGCCGAATCAAAAATCAATGACCTCAATCGAAACTTCTCACGTACTCACCATTATCATGGTTAATATTTTTTTTATTATATTAAGTATCCATCTTTATTACGCCGCCAGAGTTTTATAGCGATACTTATCCAATAATTGTATTTAATAAAGCTGACATTAACTAACATTCTTAATATCTTCCTTCCAGTAAGTAATAGGAGAAATCGAAAAAATAGGTCAATTTTATTTTAAAGGGCAGCACTTTAAATGAATATTTGTAGCTCTCATGATATCTTAGTATCCTGAATGGGAACGGCTGTTTAATACTCTTTCCTATGGTACCCTGACTTTTATTTTTGATGAGCAGTTTCCGAAAAATAACTTTCTACACTTACAGGAATAAATGGAACTTATCTGAACTGAGATGCATTATTATATAGACTCTCTTTTCAATAAAAATTGTTAGAAGAGTGGCATCGTTCCAACCCCTGAATGACAGAAATACATTTGCAATATCTTCTGTTTACATTACGTTTTAAAAATATTTTTGCAAAACAGAATGAAAAGTATTTGCAATTAAAACCTAGATTCACCACACTGAATCTGACTAGCTTTTAGTTGTTATTGGTATCTTTATTAATTTATAAAATTATTGCTTTGCGATTTCCATATATTTTAATGTACATGGGGGTTTCCTACTGATAATATCGGACAATTACCATTCAACTTGTGAATAAACAAGTGATTAAATCAATGTTATTTTCCATATCCTCAAAACTTTGTAATTTGCGGAAAATATCATTCAAACAATTACGCCTATCTTATAAAGTGTTCGAAACATTGGCCAATTTGTAATAAAGCCTGTCGAGCTCTCCTTTAACATTTTTGGAAACATTCACCGGAAAGTGATCGGCATGCTACTGTGATTGAGGAGCGACGGGACAAAAGTGGTTAAGTACCAAATTATCAAATTTTCAGTAGAAGCAAAAAACGTTTATGTTATTTCAACGTACAGCTACGCCATAATGCTGCAGTAGACAGTTACCAGGAAAATCTTGAATGTGTTTGGTATTTACGCGAAAAATGTATACTTCATTTCTATCAAGTTATTGTCATTCTCATTTTGCAGTTAACCAGTTTAGATGCAATTCACAGTAGTTAACTAATTTTGATCAAATTTGCAGATGGCGTTAAGTAATTTTGTTGCAATTTAACTGAATTTCTTGGTGTTGCCGCACATTATTTCAGAATTTTGTTAGGACATTCGGTATCCAAGTTGCTTCGTTGAAACATTATGTGAGGTATTCAAAGGAAACAACCTAAATATTTATTAAAACAGGTAAAGTAAGGTAGGGAAAGGGATATAAACACAACATAAATCTGTATTGTAATACGTAAAGTAAGGTATTCAAAGGAAAATAAACAAAACATAAAATATATATCAGATTCTGCAATCTTCACATTCAGGTTCAAGACAATCACATTCATTCATATCTTCATCTTCATCTGTAATGACGACTTGTTGGCCTCGCCTAGTAGTTGTTTTTTTTTAGTTGTATTCGTTTAAGTTTTTATATGCCATCGATTTTTTTATAATGATTTTTCTTAGTAGACTTCACATCGTATAAGAACCAATGTTCATTCAATTTGTGTACTGTACCATATTTAGAAAATTAGTGTTTTTAAATGAAACTCAAGGTCTCTAGTTAATTCCACAATATAATACAAGTTATTGAAATTTCTAAAAAATTGACAATTGTTTCGATAAATCAATATCATCGTCAGAATGACAGAAGTTACATTTCATTTTATGCCTACCTGATGTTTAGTAGTTATATTTTTGGCTAGACCAAGAAGTAACCTAACTTGTGATTGGCTTAATATATGTTTATAGAAAAAAGAAGAAGATGTGATATTACAAATATTGAAGCTTAGATATTATTAGCCCTATGGTGATATCCTGGATATCATTTTTCCAATTAAGATCAGTATAACTGTGCAATGATATAGAAAACCAGGAAAACTATATCTGCTGATCTTTACAATTATCACTTAAGAAGACAGTTTATTAGTGGAGAATTACCTAGATTTAACTGTTCATTGACAACTTCATATTGTGGGTTTCTTAAATGTCTTCTAATTTCCAGTTCTTCAAGGAAATCCAGTTCTTGTTTCTTTTCACAAATATGCAGCACTTCTAGTTCTGTGTTAGGTGTCAATGAATGATTGGTGTCAAGTAGATGTTTTGCGTAGTGAGATTTATCTGGTTGTTTTAATCTGTAAGCTCGTAAGTGCTCACTGTATCGTATTTCAAAATTCCTAAGGGTCTGACCTAAATAGACAGCATTACATTCTGGGCATTTGAGTTTATATATACCTGACTTCTTTAATAGTGGTATATTTGTTTTTACATTTAACAATTCTGTACTAACGTTACTTTCTGTTTTAAAAGAAATTGTTGCATTCGTTGCTGAAGATATTATCTTTGAAATATTATTAGAAATATTTCCTGCATATGTGATGGTTTTATAAGTTTTAATTTCATCAGCTTGTTTAGGATATATTAGTTGTAATGCCACTTTTTTCTCTTTTTCACTAATTAGTTTATTTATCATATCTAATGGATAACCGATAGATGTTGCTATTTGTCTAATTGTATTAATCTCTCTATCAAAATTACATTTGTTCATAGGAACTGAAAAAGCTCTATGTATCATTGAATTATATGCTGCTAGTCTGTGTGAGACAGGGTGGTTAGAATTGAATGGAATTGTCACATCAGTCTGTGTTGGTTTTCGGTAAATTGAATAATCAGACCCTGAGGAATTTTGAAATACGATACAGTGAGCACTTACGAGCTTACAGATTGAAACAACCAGATAAATCTCACTACGCAAAACATCTACTTGACACCAATCATTCATTGACACCTAACACAGAACTAGAAGTGCTGCATATTTGTGAAAAGAAACAAGAACTGGATTTCCTTGAAGAACTGGAAATTAGAAGACATTTAAGAAACCCACAATATGAAGTTGTCAATGAACAGTTAAATCTAGGGAATTCTCCACTAATAAACTGTCTTCTTAAGTGATAATTGTAAAGATCAGCAGATATAGTTTTCCTGGTTTTCTATATCATTGCACAGTTATACTGATCTTAATTGGAAAATTGATATCCAGGATATCACCATAGGGCTAATAATATCTAAGCTTCAATATTTGTAATATCACATCTTCTTCTTTTTTCTATAAACATATATTAAGCCAATCACAAGTTAGGTTACTTCTTGGTCTAGCCAAAAATATAACTACTAAACATCAGGTAGGCATAAAATGAAATGTAACTTCTGTCATTCTGATGATGATATTGATTTATCGAAACAATTGTCAATTTTTTAGAATTTTCAATAACTTGTATTATATTGTGGAATTAACTAGAGACCTTGAGTTTCATTTAAAAACACTAATATGAGCATATTCCACGAAGTAAGGGTCGAGACAGTCAACTTCATATTTAGAAAATATATTGTAATACTCATTTGGTGTGGTAATAACAACCTTTTTCTATAAGTCATTTTCAAGCCTACCAAATACTCGGTCTGCAAGCAAAATACTATGACCACGCACAGGAAAAACTATGATGATTCATTTGATTGACTTTGGTGCTTTATTACGAAGCCAAAATGCCAATGTATGAATAATATGGCAGTTTTTGTTCTGCCCTCCGCATCCATCACAGAATAGACGCAGGATTTCTATATCGTTAGAAAAACTGACATTATTTAAATGACTGAGGAGGGCCGATCCAATTGCTACAGACCCCCGGCCAGCTTCAGTTTCATTCCAGCAATAAAAATCTGGATTTATCGAATTAATGTTTACGATACAAAAATTATAAAGGATCACTTGTCCTCAATAGAAAGCATCCTGTATTGGCGTCTTAGGTAACGGAAGAACTTGCTGCAAGTCAAAGCAAAGAGTTAGACTGTTAGGAATATCTCTTTTAAGATGCGTATAAAAGGCATTGGCTCTGAGTTTGTGAATTCTTTATTGTACCATTAGTCGGGACTTGTTGGTTTAATCTGTTTCACTTTTCAATTTATTCTGCAGTAGTATGCATGTACCACACGCATCTGATAGTGGAGAAGAGAAACCAATATTGAAATCTTGTGAAAATACTTGAGTGAAGATAGTTCGTTTCACTTGTAATTTGACAGGAACTATAGAATTATAAAAAGTCCATAATAACTTCATATTGAGGTCTGAATCTAGATATATTCGACTCGATTCGTTTCTCTTATAATGGCTCCTGTCCCCTCCACGCTTTTCAATAGGCACTTTTCCTTCATATAGTAGCTTTCCAATAGTTCTGAGCCGCCCCTTTTTTATACTATAAACTTTCGGGAAAAAGTTTGCACATCTTGAACATTTTTATCATCGTATCCAAGAAAGTAGGCGCAGCTGAACTGTCGCTTTTTGACACCTGCATTACTTCGAATACGTACAGGATTATACGGTGCTACAAATCTAGTCAGAAATATATCTTGTTTCACCTTTGACATCTGATCAAAAAAAAGTTTGCGGAGGGCTGATGGATTCCGATTTCTGAACCTGCAACAATAAAAATAAACACCTCTCCGAAACCGCAAGTCGTTATAATCATCACGCTTAACTTTCAACATTGACGAAAACGTAGAAAATAATTTTCAATAGGTACAATAGTTACTCAAATGCAGACTTTATTATGCATTGTCACCAGAATTTTGAACACCTGCCAAATTTCAAATCATGCGACCGGCTGGAAGTGGGTGAAAATAAATTTCATAAATTTCGTAACATACATCGAACAGGCGAAGTTGATATGAAGTGTGTAATAAATACATAGTTACTTACTTTTCATTTCTTCTAGCAAGAGACTTCCTTACTCTATATGATTATACAAATTTAACCATTGGAACCTATAAACACCGACTCTCAGCGACCTTTACTCGTTTGCGATCACCCTGTGCTACTGCACAAATAACAAACAAATCACATGATCGATGGCAGCTAGAAGACGTATTAGGAAAGTTATGCAACCAATATTGCCAAACTGTATTGTGTATAGCATCTTATGGGACTAACATAACTCGAAATGGTGCAAAATCTAATCTCAGCACAGTTAACCATTATTGTTCCGTCAGCCGATATTATTATTTGATTTTATATAGGATTTAACTATATTCGGTCCGTTCTGACTTCACCATCGTGTAGGATCTTGAACAATAAGATAACATATACCACCTCATTTTTGCCTGCTGACGTACTTAACCACTTTTGTTTCGTCGCTCCTCAATTATTTCTAGCTAGACCAAGAAATGACCTACCTGGTAACTGACTTAATAATAAAGATGGATAGAAAAAGAAGAAGATACGATATTACAAATATTAAAGCTTAAATATTATTAACCCTACGGGGGTATCCTGGATATATTTTTCCAATTTAAGATAACTATAACTGTACAATTATATAAGAACCCAGGAAAAATATATCTGCTGATCTTTACAATCATTACCTACTTAAGAAGATAGTTTAAAAGTGGATAACTTACTAGATTTATCTGCTCATTAAGGACTTCATATTGTGAGGCTCTTAAGTATCTTCTAATTTCTAATTCTTTGAGGAGATCTAGTTCTTTTTTCTTATCACAAATATGTCGTACTTCCAGTTCTGTGTTAGATGTTGAAGAATATTTTGTGTCAAGTATTTGTTTTGCCTAATGAAATTTCTCTGGTTGTTCTATTCTGAATTGTTCTACTCTGTATGCTCGTAAGTGATCAGTGATCACTATGTTTAATTTCAAAGTTTCTGAGGATATAACCCAAATAGACAGCATTACATTCTGGACATTTTGGATTATATGTACGTCTTTTCTAATGAGAATATTTTTGTTTTTAAATTATTTCACAACTGCTCACATTACTTTAAATTTTAAAAGGAATTGTTGTATTTGTTGATACTACCTTTGAAATATTACCAACATATGTGATTGTTTTGTAATTTGGTTTTTCATTAGTTGGTTCAGGAAATATTAGTTGAAATGTCACTTTTTTCTCTTTTTCATTAAGTACTTTATTTATTATATCTAATGGATAACTGTTAGATGAAGCTATTTGTTCAATTGTATTAGTTTCTCTATCAAAATTATATTGGTTCATAGGAACTGAAAATGCTCTGTGTATCATTGAATTATATGCTGCAAATTTATTTTACTTGGGATGATTGGAATTATATAATATAATTTGTATATCAGAATGGATGTATGAGTTGTTGGCGACGTGGATAGCTGGGATGCAGGTTGGGAATCAAGCCACCTCAGTTAAAGCCACTTGCGGGACACCTCAAGGGGAAGTGATATCTCCCTTTCTATGGAGCCTCGTAGTAGATGAGTTGCTCTACAGGATAACGGGGCTTGGCATCGAATGTATGGGATATGTTGATGACCTAGTACTGTAACGCGAAAAATCGTCCGCCCGACGGGGATTTATGACAGAATTTCGATGAGGAGCGAGTCCATTCTCCATGGGTCATCGAAGCGAACACTGTCTAGTGACATTTATAAATTCGGATGTGCTCTGGTAGTAATCACATAAGAACCACAATAATACTTGTTTAGGGTAGGAAATACCGTATTATATAGCATCCAGGGGGTCCGACCCGATAATTCGCTTAGCAACAGAGAGTGGACCAGCAATTTGCAAGATATTTAAAATTTCACAAACCACGTCGGTATTTCGGTTGACGGCCATGCCAGAAGAACTCGTTATCTAGATAAATACCTGAGCACTTTCTCGATGTTAACAATTTTGTAGGCAGATAAAGTAGTAATTTAACGTTTTGAAGTAATTTTCGTCGTTTATTGGAGTATGTAACCTATTGTATGAAATAGTTTTGATACAGTTCATGAATGAAGTCATTTCCATGATTGTTTCGTATATTTTTGAAATTAGAATATATCACGGGAGCTGAGTAATTGTCAGGGATTTGTAGAGTAATGTGGTTTCTTTTCAGTTTTTTTAGATATCAAAGTTTTTTTGCTAATAAAAAAATCCATTCATGCAGTTTTTTGCTATTAGTGTAGATGGCTTTTATACTGTTCAAAGACAGGTTGTTGATTATTTGCGGGTTTCGGATGATTATAATGTAATTGATATAATGGAATGGTACGGGGGGACGTCGGAAATTTGACCGGTTAAAAAGGAAAATCCTGTGTAGGCTGTGTGTGCTAATTAGATTCTCTATTCTAGTTTTTTTTATTTTGGTTTTATAGATTTTATCCGCTGATTGAGGAGTGCGAAGCTCAGCCAGACCACTCACCTGGATCAGTGACCAGGAGGGCGGAGCATTTTGAAGCGTCGACTTCGATTGCTGTTCTGAGGAAGGAAAATCCCTTGTAACAGTCATTTTCTTATTATTCTTATACGTTTATTCATTCATATTAACAGACAAAATTTCCCAAAAATTTTTGTGTATGGCTTTTTGTTTTCTTTTTTTTTGCGGTAAGTAATTATGATTACTTTTCGTATATGAAATTTTGAAACATTCTTTTTAAATATTGAATTGCTGGCTCTGAACGCTAGGTATACCACGGTACGTACCTGGGTACTGCGCTATTGAGATATTTTTCTGACTTTGACGATTTTTATTTTTATATGTACATGCATTTATACATATTTATAATCATATAGATTGCGGAAGTGTGAACCCATGTAACTGATGCAATTGCAGTTTTGGTGTTATATTTTCACTGTATTTGAAAAGTTGTTCATGAACTATTTGTACGTTTCCTGTAATTGGTCTGTAATTTGAGACATCTGTGTAGATTGAGACCCCCAGAGCTTATGCACTCTGACTTAGTAGCCTGCAGCTCTGCTTAGGTATTATAGAACCTGCTTCGTCAGTTAAACAAATTGTAATTCAGAGTTTTCGCTGGTAACTGGTAATTTAGTTTGCGATTTAAGTTTTTGTGTACATTTCGGCCTTCAGCGTAACTGCATACTGAATCTACAGTCTTCAGCTGAGTTCAGGTAATAATAGCTTAATTTTTTTTGTAAACTTTGTAACAATCACATTTGAAAAGATACCTATGGTCCAAAGAGATTATTAAACTTCAATCAGGGAATATTTGCCGACTTTTATTTTTAATGATAACTTTCCTATCAGTTTAACCTTTCGGAGTGTGTAATTAGTGCTGTTAACCCACTGAGGAATTGTGGGCTAGCTTAAGAAGTCTTGGGTACTTGCCAAAACTTCTCTGGCGCTCTTTTTAGTAAACTGTTGAACTTTGAAAAATCCACCCCTTCTTCTCCTCGAACCTAGTCGACTGGCGAGCACGGGTTGTACTACGAGAGACAACCCGCACAACTATAACGGGCACCGAAGGGTTGCGTTTTCTTGTTATAGGTTTTTGGCGACCTACGTGAGGCTCGAACCCATGACCCTGAAATTAAGAGTCTCAGGCTAATAGTCAGAGACAAGTTCGAGAGCACCTTGTGTTATTTATAACAAAAGGGCCTCAGAATTATTGAGCAATGGTGCTTGTCAGTGGGGCTAAACATCAACCCAAACAAAACCATAGTAATTCCATTAACCCGGAAAAGAACACTTCCACCCATGAAACCCCTATCTTTAAACGGGGAAATCATGGAATGAAAATCAGAAGTTACATATCTAGGGATAACCCTATATAGTAAGCTTCTGTGGAATAAGCATGTTGAAATAACTGCTAGTAAAGCAATAAAAGTTTTAATGGCGTACAAAAATATAGCTGTTAAGAGTTGGGGCTGTAACCCAAAAATACTGCGATGGATGTACGCTATGATTGTGAGACCAGCAATTACGTATGGGGCAATTGTTAGACATACAAAATCAATTCAGTACAGCACGAGGAAGATCCTCGACAAAGTTCAAAGGCTTGCCTGTGTGTGCATTACTGGAGCTATGAGAACGTGCCCAACTAGGGCACTTGAGATCATTACAGATCTCAAACCTCTATATCTAGTGATAGAAAGAACTGCCCAAGAGACAATTCTTAGAATATCTGAGGAAGGTTCTGGTAATCAGAGTATTAAAAATCAGGGAGCCTGGTCCTCTCTAACGAAATACATCTAATCAGCGAATCTTCCCAGTGACGAAATGATCAAGAAAGTTAGTTTCGAACAGAATTTCACTACGATGCTAAATGAGAGGAGAGACTGGGAAAGGGAATACACCACCCAAACTCTCGAAGAAAACACCATTAGATGGTTCAAAAACCACCACTGGAGCAGGCGCTGGAGTATTTGGGCTTGGAACCAGATACTCATTATCGTTAGGCTCCTTTCCGAGCGTCTTTCAGGCAGAAATACTTGCGATCGAAAGATGCGTGGAAATGAACCTAGAAAGAAACTATCAGAAATGTGACATATCGATCCATTGAGCTCCCATGTCATTGACTCAAAGTTGGCATGTGAGTGCCGAAGAAAACTTGATGAATTAGACAAGAATAACAGGGTCTCTTTAGTCTGAGTAGCCTGGCCACTCGGGAAGCACGGGAATTGAAGAGGCCAATACACTTGCTAGGAAACGAGCACAAACGCCCTTTCTTGGCCCGGAACTTTTCTGTGATGTAGGAAACTGCTCCTATAAGAGAGGGTTTCGGAAGAAAGAGAAAACCGGAAGAGAAGCACTCTGGCGGTGCCTTCCCGGACTGGAACTGCTAGATCCAAAAAATATTTGGATCTCAGTAAAAATAAGCTACATATCTTCACGGGCTTTCTTACAGGACACTGCCGCCTTCGGAGGCACCCAATGAGAATAGGGGTAGCAGAAATTCACGAGTGTAGATTCTGTGGGGAGGAGGATGAAACTCCAAAACACCTAGTTCTAAAATGCCTCGCCATTGCAAGCCAACGCAAGGAATGCTTCGGACAAGAATCTTGTAAGAGTGAGGATATAACCTCGTTGAAGCCGTTCCAAGTACTAGAGTTGATTAGAACCCTGGAACCGGAAGGTGAGTAGTAGTAGTAGCGAGAACAGCTTTGATAGAGGGGCACAATAAACCTTGGGTTTCAGTGCGTTGTAGCCCTTTTAAAATCTAATCCAATCTAATATCAGTATAAAAATAGACGATTAAAGATTCGGTATCACGTGTTAAAATTTTATGAATACATATCGAAGTCACCTCACACTTAAGACAAAGATGGAAGGAATGTTGATAAGGAACTCACACACATACACACACACACACAAACATCCATTTGAACTAGAGTTTGAGGGAATCAAATTTTGACTACTTTTCTCATTTTATGCATCCCGCCTATCGTCTTTGTAAACATTATAGTATATATTTTAAAGAATATCGAAATATACCTGTGACCGCCTTATACGAGAGAAAATGTCTAAATAACGATTTGGTAATAGCTTATATTAAACAACATTTTACTACCAGGAAAATTGTTGGAATTTGCGAAAAATGTTAATAAGGCTAAGAAAATAAAATAAGTGTCGATTCTCTGATGCAATACACGAGTAACAAGACTTTCTTTCTTAATAATCGATTATGAAGTACCACTTCTGTTGACTCAAGCCTTATTTCCAATCGTTTATATAGTCGATTATTGTTTGTTTTGAGGTAACCTGCTTCAAAATTACGTTAACCACTTAACATGTGTTTCACTCTTTTGAATTACGTCTAGGTGTTTGAAATTTTTTACATCTCCAAACTTGTAATTTTCCATTTGTATTTTCCTACTTTGCTTATTTTAATTATACCATGATTGATTTTCAATCAGGTCTCCATTCTTTCCACTCCTTAGCATTTCTTCCTTCTTTCATCTCCAATACTGAAGTTATCCTCAGGATTCCATTTAAAACTTTCCTCTCGAAACAAACTCTACGATCCACTTGACCAAAATAGCCTCTTTGCCTTTGTGTTAAGATACCAATTTTCTCAAGTCTCATTTTCTATTCTCTCACTGTTCATCATTCGATCACTGCTTGCTCTTACAGGCTCTCATGAATTGGTTATTCTGAAATTCTACTAGTGGTTCTCGTGATAATATAATAGATGAAAAATATATTTAGAAAAAGGTAGCGATTGTAACAAATGGTTCGCCTTTTGTTCAAATTGTTATTTGTAAAACAAGTGTCAAAATGACTCGTTTTGTAGTACGAGTGAAGTTTGCGCAACGAACCGCGAAGCGATGAGTTGCACAAATCACGAGTACTACAGAATTTCTATAATTCGCATTTTTTAATTAGAATTGAATTACATATAATCCCTGTTTTTAAACTAGGAGGTTTGGTGTGAATTTAAGTGGGTAATTCTGTAGATTCCTGATTGGTCAGATCACAGATGGGTTTATTCAGCACTTTTGACTTTTGACATATTACGACCGAACAATTGTGTGAATTGTGAATAAACTTACATGTAAGCAAAAAGATGATAATTGTTTGTTTAAAAAGAGCTTCTTCGTATATGCTCTTGCAATCTATTTATATTATATCATGAACAGAATTATTTCTGTAATACATGTTCACATAGATATCTGATATTGTATTCCAAAATACAAGAAACTATTTTGCAGTTGGAAAATGGAAAATCACCAGGACTTGATGGCTTGAGGTCGGAAACACTGAAACTCATATCAACTTACATAGACAAACCTCTTAGTTATATTATCAATAAATCCTTGTCAAGAGGTCACTTTCCTTCTGCTTTCAAAATGTCAACTGTGGTACCTGTTTACAAAACTGGCGAAAAGACGGAGGTTTCAAATTATCGACCTATAACACTTATATCAAATTTGGGTAAAATTATGGAAAAGATCATAAAAAAAGACTAAATTCGTTTCTGAAGAAATACAATCTGTTGTCAGGAGCGCAGTATGGATTCACAGAAAAAAGTACACCAGCGATGCGATATTAGAACTCACGAGCAAAATATATGATTCAATAGATAAAAAAAAACCTCCATTGGAATTTTTCTAGACTTGGCAAAGGCATTTGATACCGTGGACCACAATATACTGTTATCAAGCCTTGACGATCTGGGAGTGAAGGGTAAATCACATGACCTTTTCAACTCATACTTAACTGACAGGAAACAGCAAACAAAAATACAAAACATACTTAGCAAAATATAAACTATTTCATGTGGTGTACCCCAGGGAACGGTGTTGGGACCTTTGCTATTCAATATTTATCTAAATAATTTATTTTCCATACGAACACAAGGCAGCATCATAAGTTTTGCATATGATACGGTCATATTCTATGAAAGTAGCACATGGGACGACTTAAAGAATAAAATAGAAACTGACTTTGGTAACATTAAGAAATGGTTCTATAATAGACTACTATCAATTAATCTCAAAAAAAATTTTTACCTGCCGTTCTGTAGCTTATCTGCGAGCCTCCCAACATTCGACAAAATATCAATAGAAGATGACCTTGAAATCTTACCATCGAAAAGGGTTGAATACTTGGGTATTATGATAGACAGCCACCTTAGATGGGACGTACATATAAATTATTTAGTAGAAAAATTACGTAGTGTTCTATATAGAATCAAACAAGTCTCACATATACTCAACTTTAAACAAAAAAATCTTTACCACAGTTTAGTTGAATCGCATCTGGGCTATGGTATTATAGGATGGGGTGGAGTGTCCAAAACATACCTGAAATCATTAGAAATCATACAAAATCGATTCTTGAAACTAATAATGTGTAGAAAAAACCGATATCCAAGTGGAGCGCTATTTGAGGAGACACAAGTTTATGATTTGAGGAAACTTTATTTCTTGAAACTAGGAAAAACACAATATTTGTATAAGAACGAACTACTTACACATTCTCACCAACATAAGACGCGACGAAAGGACAAGTTTATACCCCCATTTATGAAGAAATCAGTCGGTCAGAGATGCTACCGATATCTGGGACCAAAGGTATTCAATTGCTTACCTGATAATATTAAAAACGCATCCACAATCCAACGCTTCACTAAAACAGTCAATGATTATGTCGGAGAGCTACCAACCACCTACGTAAAATCAATGATAGGACACTAAAACAATTAATAATGATAATTAAAATTAAAACTATTTATATTACTAACAATTGGTATGATGTTAGAGTACTACTAATATTTGTTTTCATATATTTAATTAGGCACTACTTTTTATGTATTTTTAACTTTAAATTTTAACTTTATAATTAGGAACTATTCTGTACATTTCAATTCATCTTATGTTTTGTGTGCTGTTTCGTATGTTTGTTTATTTATTTATATATTCTCGCTCTACATACAGGTATATATGTGTATTCTGATATACATACTATACCTCGTAAATTAACTTCTATTTATTCACACATTACCTGTATATAAATTGTAATTTTGTATCTTTACCTTGTGAATAAATTATTATTATTATTATAATATAAAAATTGAACGTTATGTATACCAAGATATTGATCCTATACAATATAAAAATATACAATCGACAAATCATTGATGAATAAAAGTTAGCGTACTTTATTTATTAATACTTTTAATATAAAATTTATTCAAATTTACCTTTAAAAACATTTAATATAATAATTTGCTAGCTAGAGCAACGCTAGAAGATTTTATTTATAATTTGTTTCAAGGTTAAAGTGAAATGTCAAATAAAAATATATATTACACACAATAACCAACCGCATGAGACTAAAAATTACTAAAACAGTATTCAAAGAGACTCATTGTGACACTGTACATAATGCTATAATGAAGTCTCTTATATACGCGAATTATAAAAAAATATTTTGACCTCTTCCACGACAGCTAAATTGAATTTTTCATACAATAGATATTACTGCTATCACTTTTCCCAACGGGAAATTTTCTAATTAATTTCTTTTTGCTTTAGAAGTTATTTGTGTGATTAATTGGAATTTCAATTTTCTCTCATTTTGTTGACGATCATTGTATTGAATTTCTGTAGTAATCAGATATTTTATTATTCGAACGTTCTTGTTAAGTATAAAAAAACATCACACTATTTTCCAGACGAATCAAAGGGTTTAATTAAAAAAAATAAACAATCCGTAAACTAATGAAGGCAGAAATCTAATTTAGCGGGGATCGGTTCAGAAATTATAGTTTCCATAAAAAATGGAACAACTAACTGGAATGGGAAGGAGGCTATAAATTGTCTACCCATTCATTATTAGAAGGTTGAGACCTAAAGGTGGCTAGTCAATTGCCTTGGAAACTAATTAGATGGCAGCGTAACAATGGTTTATTACGGTGACATTTCATGTGAGATTGAGTGGAAGTTTATCATCATAATTGATTTTAGAATAGAGAAAGTAAAAATAAAACAAAGAGAAATAGGGACTGCCCTTTGCGAATGGAGTGTAAACTTACTTTCTTTTATTTATTCATATACATTCGAAGCGTGAAACTGCACTGTAATCGTTAAAATCTTTAAAGATCTTTCATCGTTATTTTGCTCGTGTGGCTTCTGTTATTATAATTATAAATTCCTAACCTAACTATAAATAAGAGAATTTGTTAGGGCCTTTTGTACACTTCAGCTGAGATTCCCTATAATACGGATTCTATTTTTATAAGTGAGATTATGTATTCCATGACACTTACCTCTGCTTCGATATAAATATACAATAGAATGATGAAATCCCGAAGCAGGTCGATTTTTCATTTTATATTTATTTATTATACAAGGAAAAGTATTATTAGATTTTAGTTCGAGGTTGTGTGTTTTCTGTGACGTGAAATACGACGATTTAATAATATTACAATATATCGCTACCATAGTAGCATAAGGTCGTAGGGAAAAGCACCCAATAGCCGGCAAGGACCTAGTTAAAAAATACGTTTAATAAGCAGATTTCTAGGTAATATGTAATGCAAGCTTAACTATTATCAATAGAGGTATCGCATCTACCGTTTTAATAGAAACCCCGCTCAAAATTCATCAGTAGGTCAGAGAGAGAGAACAAAGAAAAGTTGTGTTTCATGAGTTAAAAATTCGCCATTTTGTTAGTGAATGGTAAGTTTTAAACTGTTGTTTTAATTACAATTAGGTTAATTTTTACGCATATTCTATTACTGTGTAGGTCAAGAATGATGATTAATGTATTTGATATATGTGTTATCAACTTATCTGATTTTAAAGGAAAATTACAAACATGCCAACTACTGGATATCCTATTGTACTAAAATACAGTTATTGGCACTGCTGACAATAACTGGTTAACTTAAAATTTAGTGCGAAACAGTTATTGGCAGATTATTAGTTTACGGATTTGGATTAAAATTTCAATTTAGTATGGATTTTAGAACATTATAGAATAAACCGATAGTCTTTATATTAAGTATGATGTAATCCATTTTATACCGTATATCAATAATGCTTATGTACCTATTAATTACAGCATGAAAGAATTGTAAATGCCGAAAGTGAAGAATGGTTCTAAATACTGCAAATCGTATAATGAATAGACTCTTCAGAATACCATTGAGGCTGTAAGCAATGTCATGTGTAAAGCTAAAGCTGCAGAAAAGTATAAAAAACCCCGACAGACACTTCAGTATCGACTAGGGGAGAAATTCAGAAAACCCACACATGGACCTAACCCGATTCTGACTAGTGATGAAGAAAACTTATTGGAAAAATAGATACTGGAATGTCATCAGGAAGGATTTCCACGAAGACGCGAAGATGTACAGGCCACAGTATAATATTTTTTAGATAAAAGTCCTCGACAAAATCCTTTTAACAATAACACCCCAGGCAAACACTGGTATCAAGCCTTCTTAAAAAGACATCCTTTACTAGTTCATAGAGCTCCCGAAAGCGTTACAAATTCAAGTGCTAAGGTATCTGAAATGGATATAGGAAGTTGGTTTACAAAAGTTGAAAATTATGTCCAAGAAAAAAACTTTCCGGAAATTCTTCAAGATGGGACGAGAATTTATAATGGTAATCAGACCTGCTTTTTGTTGTGCCCTAAGGAAGACAAAGTATTGACATCAAAAGGGACGAAAAATGCATATGAAGTAAATCAAGGCGTGGCAAAATCTAATATTATCGTAATGTTTACTTTTTTAGCCTCAGGTTCAATGACTCCACCCATGATTATATACCCCTATAAGCGCATTCCAGCAAATATTGTTGCTAGTGTTCCCAATAACTGGGGCATAGGTACCAGCGATAATGGATGGATGAAGTCAGAGGTCTTTGATGAATATATTTCAAATATACTAAATAAACATCCTAAGGAGAAGGGCATTAAAAGGCCTGTACTTTTATTCGTAGATGGTCACAAGACCCATTCAACTAACAAAATAAGTAATTTATCTACCAAGCTAGAAATATTCTTCCTACCAACTTAGCGACTGTCTAATGTGGCCTAAAACACCGGAAAGAAAGAATAAAAGGCAGGTGGAAAGGTTGCAATCGCATCTATTGGCTGGGAAAAAATATATGAAGACAAACAAAAAGATAAAAATGATAAGGAGAAGGAAAAACAAGAAAGAGGACGCAAGAAAGAAGACAATAAGATGGCTAAGAAATTGGAAACCTCTAGTGCTGTGGGAGAAAATAACCATAATAGGAAATAAAAAAAGGATACAAGACCAAAGGAAGTAAAAACCCTAAGTTTTATAGAGAATACTGAGGTAAAACAAACTCATGACAAAAGAACGAAAACAGCTTCCGCAGGTTCCTTCGAAATGATCGAAAACGCGAATATTCGAACGGAGGCAAAGCTAAAACACATAAAAAACCTAAGTTCAATTGATGAATTTATCTCCATAAATTCCGAAACAAATATTATTCAAACAGACGAAGATATGACACAGGTTGAGACCCTAACTAATTATGATATAGATCCTCGTTCAAGTACTAATACTAGTGAACCATTGATGAATAAATAATTCGACTCTTCCCATTAATAATGCGATATGCAACAAAGGACTTTGTTTCATATGCACACTCAATTTTTCTTCACTAAATTATAGTATTAAATTGTCAAAAATGTTCAAGGGCATATCACACAAAGTGCTTGGAAAATCATGGAATATACAAAGAATTTTACATATGTGAAGTTTGTACTTCAAGGGGTAAATGAATTTATATTATTATTGAAATTAACTGTCACGACCCTTACTTCGTGGAATCTACTTGACACCAATCATTCATTGACACCTAACACAGAACTAGAAGTGCTGCATATTTGTGAATAGAAACAAGAACTGGATTTCCTTGAAGACATGGCAATAAGAAGACATTAAAGAAACTCATAATATGAAGTTCTCAATGAACAGATAAATCTAGGGAGTTCTGCACTAATAAACTGTCTTCTTAAGTGATAATTGTAAATATCAGCAGATATAGTTTTCCTGGTTTTCTATATCATTTCACAGTTATACTGATCTTAATTGGAAGAATGGTATCCAGGATATCACCATAGGGCTAATAATATCTAAGCTTCAATATTTGTAATATCACATCTTCTTCTTTTTTCTATTAACATATATTAAGTCAATCACAAGTTAGGTCACTTTTTGGTCTATCTACTAAACATCAGGTAGGCATCAAATGAAATGTAACTTCTGTCATTCTGACGATGATATTGATTTATCGAAACAATTGTCAATTTTTTAGAATTTTCAACAATTTTTATTATATTGTGGAATTAGCTAGAAACAGTGTGTTTCATTTAAAACACTTATATTATTATGTTCATTAAGATTGTATTGTTATAGTTTAATCACAAGTTTGTGAATTTAGTTGTAGTTTCTTACTTACTTTGTATTATTGCTTAAGTAATATTCAATGTTTTGTACTTGCAGTTCACCAAATATCTATAAATAATATACATATCATAAAAAAAACTTGGTAGGTACTATTCATTATCTCAATATCAAAAATTCAAGAGAAAAATTTCAGATTTGGTACTTATCTACAGCCAATAATTGGGTAATTTGCTATGCCAATAACTAGAGTCTACTGTCAATAACTGGGAGATGTGACCATAATTAGAAAATATTACTTTTTAATCAAAGGATCTAATCTGGTAATATATTTTTCTGTGTTCATACTATGGAATAATTGTTAAGTAGGTCGTAACCAAGGTGGTTTATAATTTGCCTCAGTTTAAGATGCCCATATTGCCATAACAGTTAGATATATCGCTAAAGGTGCCAATAATTGGGTACTTTGCCCTATGTAAATTTTTCTGCATATTGAGATTTTCACAAAAACGTAAGTAAAATATCTCATTCCTTAATATAGTATAACATCGTATCGTAAGAGAAGTTCAACGGTAAATATTTTTAAAAGTGAGGGAAATAATATGCACATGTGCAAAAATACGTTTTAAAAATGAAAGAAGGTCATATGTGTACACCTGTTACACTAACAGTGTACTTTTATTCAAATATTACTAATATCAAAATCACAGAAAGTTGCATTTGTGCAAGTATAACATACTACCACTCCTAAATTATGACCATTTATCGACAGAAAGGTATATATACTTACGTACGATATTCTGGCTTTCAGAACCTTCACTCACATTTATCGGAAGAACGTCGTATGTACGCATATACGACTTTCTGTTGTAAATACTGTCACTTTTGCTTCTGCCAAACTGTTGCATTTTTCACACTCACAATATATATATATATATATATATATATATATATATTATATATATATATATATATATATATATATATATATAGAGAGAGAGAGAGAGAGACAAGTAATCACGGCTGAACTATTAACAAACAAAATTGAAAATATCACGGGGATTGCAGCCTAAATAATATTTATATCCTTGTTATACAAAACCGAGCGCTTTCGAAAGACCATTTCTTTCTTCTTCAAGGTTGCCTTCGGCCTTTAACGTGATCTCTAATTGTATTTATAGGGTTATTGTATATCTCACTAGCTCCATACGCTGTCAGTATTATTTCTCACGTACGTAAAGACGAATTCTAAGGTCTTAGCAGAATATCCAGCTCCCCGATAACTTTTACGGATATATTTTCGCACCATGTTGATATCTGTGAAGAATATTAAAATTATAAAATTAAATTTAGCAATTACTGCTTGGGGCAAGTGCGCTGTATGACGCTCGTGTCCCGGCGCAATGAGCTGCACTAGCTCCACTAAAGTGCGCCATAAAAACAAAAACAACAATTTTGGTTAGCAACTGCAAAAATTCCCCTTAGATTAGAAGAACAGCTTAATTAGCATACGTACTCACCAGAATTTACGAATTAATGATTCACTAATTCATCGGTGTTTATAGATATAAAAACACATGCTCAGTCGAATATATCAAATGCGCATAAAAATTGAGAAACGTATCAGTCACACAACGGAAGAAGCAAGTATCCAGTTGTGGTTGAATTATGTTGAGCAAATTAGTTAGAGATAGTCTTCCTAGATGACAGCACCATTCGCTACGAAACTTCATGAGAAATTGGATATACAGCACTTGCCCCAAAAATGCTCCTGCCCCCCCTTACCTTACTCACCTTTTTTGGGAAAAAAATTATTTATAAAAAGTGATATTTTGTTACCCGTCAACATAGATACAATGTCAAATGTTTTTCTTGTCACAGAAAAAATACAGCGTGGAAAGTCTAACTGGAACAAATTCTGTAACTTGATAAATAAAGGTTTATCGCAAAATTCCTGAAACGCATCGATTTTTATTCTCAATGGGGCATATTACAAAGAGATTTGTTTATCTTTTTAATTATCTGGGGGGTTGCAGACAACCCCAACTTTTTTTTTTAATGGAAGGGTAGGTTGATTGATTTTTATTCGAAAGCCTTTTCAATTCTAAATACAATTCCACTTTTTCTTGTTACTCTTTATAAGCAATGTGTAGGAAAAAAATGAAATAAGGAAATATTTACTCAAATTACTTTAATGTATAGGTACATTTTTTCTCACTTGATAAGCCCAATAAAAAACCTGCTCGATAGTTTTTTGGTCAATTTGAACTGAATGTGATTGATTTGTTAGTACTTGTTTGCATTTCAACTTGTAACTAACGAACGAAAAATTAAAAAATGCCCTAATTAACCGAGACGCATCGTATCGAAATTTTAATGATGGTCGGATATGGGGACAGAAGTCGAACACAGGCTGAAGTCGCTCGTTTGTTTACTGAAGTTCATCCAAAATTACCTTCAATTAATCGAAGTATGATTATCAAAATTGAAACTTGATATCGGGAGTTGGGCCACGTAAGGGATGTTCTTCGACAAAAGGTTTTAAAAGTTGACGAAGAAGCCTAGTTGAACTTATTGTTGAAAATTGAAGAAAATCGTGTTACTCCAGCTAGGCAAATAGCTCGCGTTCATGGTGTCAGTCACACAAGCGTTTTAAAAATTCTTAGAGAATCCAAAAAGCATCCATATAAGATGCAAAACCTGCAGGAGCTTAACGAAGATGATCCTGATCGTAGACTCGAAATTTGCGAGCGAATTATGGCTTCTATGGATGGTGGACAAATTGCTTTGAAATGAGTGCTGTTTTCTGATGAGGCTACGTTCACATTACATGGGCACGTCAATCGACAGAACTGCCATTATTGGGCTGACGAAAATCCCAGTTGGATGCGTGAATCCCATACCCAAAGGCCTCTCAAAAAACAAACGTCTGGGCTGGAATTATTGGGGTTCGCATAGTAGGTCATTTTTTTTCAATGGAAACGTAACTGGAGAAATATACCTTAATATGCTCCAAGAAGAACTAATTCCTACTTAAGTGAATATATACTCCCCAATAATTTGGATCCCAGCTTATTTGACCAACGGATGTGGTTTCAACAAGATGGTGCACCACCACATTTTGGTCAGGGAAGAAGGGGCCCAATTGAGTGGCCAGCAAGATCATCCGAACTTACTCCATTAGATTTTTTTCATGAGGATATCTGAAAAGCAAAGTTTATGCCACTAAACCTAACGACATCGCCAAGCTTCAACAAAGAATCAGGGACGAAATTAGGCATGTAACGCCGGAAGTGTTACAAGATATTTGGAATGCTATTTATAATCGATTAGGATATTGTCAGCAACAAGGTGGAGAGCACTTTGAACATTTATTGCGATAAAGTAATTCTAGTAAATATTTTTCTACGCCCTACTTCAAAGTACCTTGTACTCCATCGGTTTGCAGCGCTTAAATTTGTTGTTTATGGTTAGAGTGAAAAAAAGTAAAAAAGCGTTAAAAAAAGTGCCATTACGTTAACTTTATTTCACGCTTCCCATAGGCTAACACAATTAATCTTGGCTGGGCATTGAGGATGGACTTTCATGAAACTTGGAATAGGTATAACTAACACAATGAATCTTGGCTGGGCATCGAGGATGAACTTTCGTGAATACCTATATTTGTAATTTACCGAAGCAGCTTAATTAAAATATCCCAAATTTCTATTTGAATTTTATTTTTTTTGTATAGGGCTGTAGAAATAATAATGTATGCAACATGTGCATAAAGTGTCTTTTTATTCACTCATGGAATTGCCGCCTGACGGCTCGTGCGGTCAACTTTTTCCATTCGTAAAAAAAGTACCACTTTATGCACTTGTTGCATAAATTACTATTCCTTATTCCATTTTTTTCCTACACATTGCTTATAAAAAGTAACAAAAAAAAGTGGAATTATACTTACAATTGAAAGAGCTTTCAATTAAAAAATTAATCAACCTACCCTTCCATTTTAAAAAAAGTTGGGGTTGTCTGCAACCCCCCCAGATAATTATTGAGATAAACCAATCTCTTTGTAATATGCCCCATTGAGAATAAAAATTGACGTGTTTCAAGAATTTTGCGATGAATCTTTATTCATCAAGTTACAGAATTTGTTCCAGTTAGACTTTCCACTCTGTATACTGTTTATTGTAAGAATAATGTATGACAACGAATGAATAGTCCGATACATTTTTGGCATCAGGTCAGCCAGAGAAATCCGCAAACTGAAAAAGGGAGATGTTTCAAAGGTAATTCGGGATTTTTTTCATCTCACTGTTTATTTAGCTGATAATTAACTTACGCGTTACTTTATCGACGCAAGATATAAAAAAATAAATGGCAATACGAGAAACTGAAAAAAAAACGTTTATTAATATTTTACATCCTTTTCTCTATTTAACATCAATACATAAAGAAGGGTAGCTGTCCAGGAATACAGTTAATGAACTCATTCATATCGAATATGATGATGCTCACAATTTTCCGAACATATTTATTCACAATAGTTATTAATTTTTGAAATGAGGAACAGAATGCTCAACATAAATCACCAAAAGTGACAGCAGTTAATATATACAAAAACAAGGGTGGTAAATTGAATTTATGGCAGCGGAAAATTAGGATACAGATCATCTAGGCAAAAAAACGACTTTCATTATCCTGAGAACAAAAACCTGTCTGGATATCATTTAAATTGAAAATTATAGAGAGAGTTGCAAAGTCTTAATTATAACTTAGCATCATTCATTTGTTTTAGACATAATATACCGATTGTTTGAAGATATCGTTAGTTTAAATTAGGAGTGTGTTAAGAAAAATCATTCATAATATATTCGTTGTATGAAAGGAGCAATTTTACATTGTGGATTCTCATCGTGATAATACACGGTAAAAACAAAAATTTAGTTCACATGACTGAGTTTGGTATGAATAATTTAAATCTAAGATTCAAAACTCACCGCTTTTTACAAAAATACTAACACTGGATACAACAATTTATTATTTTTGACCTGAAGTGCCAATTAAATACCAAGGTTTGGACAATGAAAAAAAATATATATTCCAGCACTACAGACCGTGTAGATCCATGGCTGATGTTTCAACACTAGCGGTGGGTTTTCGGAGTTCCATGCGAAAGTTTTCTGCGACAATTTACTAAGTTCAACTGCCACTTTCTGAGGGACTATCCGAATGCCCACTACTTCGGTTCGTTCCAAAATTTCTAGGGTTCGGCACCTATTTCCAATTTGCACATTAATAACTTGACCTTTCCATGTCTTGGTTGACGACTTGCCTCCATCCCACCTTGTCATTTGTTTTACTTTTCAAATTTCTGATACTAAGTCTTCGTAGATCCTCTCCAACTTCCGTTTTCCATCTTGTTCTGGGCCTATCCCTTCTTCGCCTTCCTCCTATGGAGCTATAAATCAATATTTTTGGTAGCCTTCCTGTTCCCATTCGTTCTATATGTCCTAACCATCTTAGTCTTTGAGATTTTATCATTCCAATAATACCCGGACTTTTATGTAATTCTTCAAGTTCTTCGTTTGTCGTCCTCATCCATATTCCATTCTGTAATTTTCCTCCAAATATTTTCCTCAATAGTTTTCTTTCCTATATTTGTAGCATTACTTGTTTCTTCCGGTTTAATCTCCAAGTTTCTGAGGCATATGTAACTATATGCCTAATTAGAGTCTTGTAAATCCTGATTTTTGCACTCCTTGATATATTTTTGGTTATGAATAATCTATTTAGGGTTCGTGCGTCATTTCTACCTGGCCATTATTTACTTTATATTTATAGTACTGATCATAATTTATATAAATAGTTTTATTACCAATAGAAGGCGCTACGTAATCAACGGTCCAGTGCTGTATAAAAAAATTCACTAACGCCTCTTTGAAATTTGCGTTTTTTAAATCGTTCGTAAAATCAGAAGAACGTACTTGATCTGCTCTCTCGGTGCGGAATTGCGCGACTTGCATTCCTCTCAAACAATGTTCGTTGTCTTTGATAGAAGGAAAAGTGTACTTATCAAAGGCGATTACAACGATTTCCGCATCATTTGAACAAAACATACATAACATTTTTTTAAATATGTTTCCGTACGTAGCTGGAACTTTCCTCATCAAATGGAGCATGAAAAATCCATCGAACACCTTAACGTTTCATGCTCCGTAGTATGTTGCTCGAGTATTTTTAAAAGATCTGCCTTATTTATTCCCTGTTTATGTTATGTATTGTACGGTTTATTGTGTATATTCAAATGTGTAAATATTTACTAATAGCCTTTAAATTCAAAAACTTGTGAGACAGTATAATAACTACATCGGTGCGCTGTGTTTAATGAGAAAAGTATAGACATCTTATACCACAAGAGCTGAAATTCGGTAATATAATAGTTAAATAAATAGGTTAATAGAAAAATCCCAATGGCACAGGACCAGTTGGACAGGCTTATTTCAGTAACATTTTTGCATAAAACCCAGAATAAAGAATTAGATACAAAAGTAATAGAATGTTTTGAGAAGTACAAAAAACGAAAGTAACATTTTGGCATCAAATCAAAAATAATAAAAAATTCTGGTAAATTTGTGAATTTTCTCAAATAAATGTTTTAATATACGATTTAGAGAAAAATGTTAACTACAAAAGTTGTAGAACGTGTTAAGGTCTATGAAAAAGCCCAATAACTTTTCGCGTCAAATGAAAAACAAAGGAAATACGATTTTTTTCAACTTTGACAGGCCACCATTTTGTTTTTACTGGGCCGATTTGGCTCATTAACGAACTCGTCCAAACCTTCATCAACTAAAGACAAAAATGTGTCTTTAGTGGATGAAGGTTTTTTCGTTTGATCTTTATAAAATTTACGGCAAAGCTATAATGTACATGTATGTTTATTTTGGAAAGCTAAACAGATTTACAGTAGTGCCTTGAAGCCGGGGACGGACTACTCGCAATGGTTAGTGATCCAAAAATTTTGCAGGGATGGCACACCCTGTATGAAATTATCGAAATTGACTTCCCCACACATCAAGCTAACGAAAAGGTACTTTTGCTGGAATTCGATAAAATAAGCCGCTTGGCTTATATTTACAGTTTTATTAATGCACTACGTACAAATTTACCTAACTAACTTATTTAACAACAAAAACTAACGTTATTCTAATAAATGTTCAATATGAGCTCCTCCCACTTCCACGCACATTCTAAGTCTATGAAGGTTGTTTCTTTGCACTTGGAAGAGCAATCCCGCATTATTTCTAATAACATTGCAGTGTAACACAAGTCTGTCTATTGAATTCTGCCTTGTTTGCACAGCTGTTGCGTATACCTTACTTTTGAGATAACCCTAGAGAAAGAAATCCATAGGATTAACGTCTCCTGATCGCGGTGGCCATTGAAAAGGGCCTCCACAACCAATCCATCTATTAGGAAACCTTGTGTGTAAATTAGTGTTTTTAAATGAAACTCAAGGTCTCTACTTAATTCCACAATATAATACAAGTTATTGAAAATTCTAAAAAATTGACAATTGTTTCGATAAATCAATATCATCGTCAGAATGACAGAAGTTACATTCAATTTTATGCCTACCTGATGTTTAGTAAATGTGTAAATGCTGTCATACATCTAAACTAAAATGAGGAGGGGCCCCATCATGCATGAACCATAAATTCCTACGAGTTTGTAGTAGCACATCATCAAACAGGTTCCATAACTCATTTTGCAAAAACTCCAAATATCTCCGACCGGTCAAAGTACCGTCAATAAAGTATGGCCCTATCAAATGATTGCCCACTATTCCTGCCCAAACATTAACCATGAATCTATGCTGGCTCCTAGTTTGGATAATGCCATGTGGAGTCACATCATTCCATAAATGCATATTATGAGAATTTATGACTCCGTCTCTGGTGAAACCGGATTCGTTCGTAAAGAGAACTTTACTAATAAATGTGTTGTCTGCTTGTTGTTGTCGCAGAAACCACTGGCTATACTCAAGTCGTGAAGGATAATCAGCCACTGTCATACTGTGTACTTTTTTCATGTGAAAAGGATATAACAGCTGTTCTTCTAGGACGCCATGAACAACTGATTTGGAGACGTTATGTTCTCTTGATTATTTTCGTAAACTTGTTGATGGTTCATTATCAACTGCATTTAACAAGTCTTGTGCAACTGCCACAGTACGCACGCTTCGTACTGGACCTTCTCCAACTTTTTTTGGCAAAAAATTTCCAGAAACGGAAAACTTTGTTTTGTGTACATGGAAAATAATATTCACTTATTCATACCTATTTCTCGTAACCTGAGATCAATACGCTCAAACATTCGTCTGACTGGCAATACTCTGTTTGCAAAACGTTCTGCATAAAACCTTCTGGCCTCTAAACAGTTTCGAGAAACCAGTCCATACATTAAATGCATATCTGCGTACTCAATAAAAGTGAATTCTGCCATTGCAACTGTTGAATTAAGGACTTATGAATTATTGACAAGTACTGACTACGAACTATTCTACACAGTATTTTACAACTAATCCTATGGTTACTTGATAAACGGTAAAAACACTTTTAAAAAGTTTTTACCAACTTTCCAATTAATAAGTCGTAATTGTTTTTTATATTCTGCTATCGTTGAATTATTTTTTTGTAGTGCTGTAGGTAAATCTTGGACATGGTATTAATAAGTTAGTAGTTAGTTTCACCTCGTTGTGTACTTATAAAAATGGTGAATGCGCTAATTGGTACGTAGTGCATTAATAAAACTGTAAATATTAGCCAAACGGCTTATTTTATCGAATTCCAACAGGAGTACCTTTTCGCTAGCTTAATGTGTGAGGAAGTCAATTTCGATAATTTCATACAGGGTGTGCCGTCCCTGCAAAATTTTTGGATCACTAACCATGGCGAGTAGCCCGTTCCTATTTCAAGGCAGTACTGTAAATCTGTTTACCTTACCAAAATAAACATACACGTACATTATAGCTTTGCCGTAAATTTTATAAAGATGAAATAACTAGTACAAGAAATAAAAATAAAAACCAAATTCAAAATTAAAACTTTGGAGGCCTATAACTCGAAAACGAGGGCCTGATTAGAAAAAGTTTATATGAAGTTATATATATACATATATATATATATATATATATATATATATATATATATGTGTGTATATATATATATATATATATATATATATATTTATATATATATATATATATACATGTATATAACCTTCCGAACGGGGGGTGATTTTGGCATTAGGGAACCCCAAAACGAAAAACTGCATCGAAATTCTTCCGAAGTCGCGTCATGCTACTCTCTACAATAGCTCTATTTCATTCTGAAATAAGCCTTAAAAATATCCAGCTTTCTATTTAGTCGGGAGAAAGTGTCCAGCTGATGCATTCAAAGATACAACGCGCCCGAGCGCATGCCGATGCGCAGCGTCTTTGACTGTATCGGCTGGACACTTTTCCACCACTAAATATGAAGCTGGATGTTTTTTTCGTTTAAGTTATGAACTTAACTATAAATTTACCAAATTTGAGCTTTTGCGATATCAGTTTACTCAGTGCGCATTTTTCACTTCTTTACGTGAAAAGCTGGGGCAGAATCTCCCACTCTACATTCGGTTACATACGTTTTTCCTTATGTTATAACATAATGTAAACAAAGTTCCAGCTTTTGCGGTATTAGTATTTTTTTAATTATTACTCTACATGTGTGATGCCGCAGCTACACCTAATCCCCCCCCCCCCCCCCGAACAGCGCAAGCTGGAGGTCCATTCACTTACTAGTGATACCATATAAGGCTTGGAAAAACATTAAGCCTTGGTGAAATGAGCACCCCCGAAAGGTCGCTGGCTCCCAGACTATACATGTTAATAGAAAACAGAAAACAATGAAAAATATTAATGTTCTCCATACCATTCAAATCAAATTCAGAATTTCCGCATTATTCATTATTTGTCATTATCCTTGAAATGAAGACTCGTTCACAAAACCATTGTAGAAACTGAATCAGATATTCACAGATATTTTGCTGTTCGTATATTGCAGTACATCGCAGAATGGAAACACCATTTGCTTAGAAGCTCAAATTAGCAATTAGTTCCTTCACAGTTAACTGAGGACTCTATTATATCCAATTTCTCATTGATGATATCAGCTTAACATTTTAGTCTTGCTAAGAGAATTGAGAACAACTGTATTCTGCGAAACTTTGAATTTGGATCATTGACAGTTTCTAATTGTTATTAATAGTGCATATACAATAAGTTTCACTAAGTTGGAACCATATGAAAAACTGTTTTATTAACAAATTTCGGAAAGAAGTTATTCTTTATAGAAATGCTGCATTGTCTAAAATCCGAAATACAACTATGAGATATCAACTTTTTTGAGCTGTATACAAGGTTTGTCAAAAAATATAAATTTCTGGTTGTTGTGAGATGACAAGCTGTATATATATATCACGATGACAAATCAATCGTAAGAAGTTTCACTTTACTGTGAATTCTAGGACAAGTTTGAATATCTATTGTAACGTCAAACCCTTATTATTCACTTTAATGGTCTTAAACGCCCATTAGTAAAATAATGTTTAGCTTTAAGTACCTGTTTAACAAAAAAACTTTTTTTTTATAAAATAGAGATTATGGATCTTCCTAAAGCCATTGAAATGTTACTACAAATAGCTTCAATTAGCACCGTGAACAATATTCCAAAGCCTTTCACAAATGAATATGGAATCAAGTATTCGAAATGAATGTTTTATGGATTGACATGAATTAACTAACAGGACACTATTTATCGCTTCACGGTAAAGTGGGTAATTAACTTTATGTCAAAAAATATCACCATCCAACTAACAGAGTTATAGTCTGAAAGAGAAAGTCCTACTCCCAAAAAAACTTATATCTACAGACATTAACCAATTTAAAAGGAGTCAGTTTCTCGATCTCAAAGAGCACAGAATTAAAAACCACTCACGAACGGTCGACATGAAAAAGTATTCGAAAACATACAGTGTGCGTTAAAACTATATCTAGATCAACGAATCCTATCAATTTTAAACTTAAAAACGGGAAAGTTACGATTTACCTGAAGTATTAAAATATCTCTCGCGTCACGACGCAATATAAAAACGTGCAATTTTCTGTGACGTCGTTAGAGAACTATCGGAACAATATACATAATTACCTCACGACCATTTAGTATCTTTTAGAAAACAATAACCAACTATCAACACTCTGTGGATATTCTTGTTGCTCTATCTTGTTACTATTTTGTTGTAAAGTGATTGACGTGTTTACATTATCGTATTCAAGTGTTTATTGAACGTTACTTGAAATTACGACTGGTCCTTCTTTCCGCAACCTCATCGAAGCTAACAAACAACACATCTACTTAGGTGCAGTAGTGAACGACAAACTCAACAGTCCACTCCACCAATCTAGTTCATTACAAACCCTAAGGTTGGTCCTTCGAGCCGGATATAAACTAGTGCAACTCTTAACTAAACGTAATCTCATACACGTAACTCGAAGTGAACTCTCTCGCTAAACAAAGTGTAAGCAAAAAAGTGATAAGAACAGATAGCAAGTGTACCATCAGAAAAAATTGAACCGATCGAATCATCTATAAACTCACACCTGCAAGTAAGAAACTGCAGGTAACTCTTCGCTGGATTGGAAAAGGTCAGTTTATTCCAATTTATTGTACATCACTATCTCACTGAAGAACATTTGAAAAAAGACATTTATTTTTGAACTCTATAAATTGCTTAATATATTTTAAGTTCTATGTAAAATCAAATATACAGTTTAATTACAGTATCTCGTATAAAACATCTCAAAAATCCCCAGCATCTGATTTTATGTTATAAATATATCATTCACATTTTTGCTTTTAAACTGAAAACAAACAAACCATAACAATGGATCTAAAAACTTAAATCAATGAACGCGAGTAAATTCACTAGAATAAATATCCAATTAGAATCAGAATTAAACAACTTAGATATGTTTGATCTGGAAATTCTACAAGAAGAAATTATCAGAAACTGTAGCCAATATGAACTTACACAAACTAAAATAGAAATTTACCCACCTAAGAAGAATGAAAAACAAATTCCAGATCAGGAAGATAGGAACAAAATTGAAATTGATTATCGTAAAACTAGGAGTCAATTAACTAGAGCGATTAAAAAATTAACTATATCTGAAAGTATCCGTAATGCGTCAGTTAGGGAAACCCGAATAGAATCAAACTACAACTCAGGTACTATATTACCTGAAATCACAATATAAAAGTTTTCAGGAAATCACACTGAATGGGAAAGTTTTTATAACCTGTTCAAAACTAGTGTCCTCGAAAATCCACAACTAAGATCAGATGCTGAGAAATTTTATTATTTAAAAAGTTATCTTGAAAGTTATGCCTTACGTATTGTAGATGTATTACAAGTGAACGACAGAAATCTGCATGTAGCTATAAACTTGTTAAAAGAAAACAAAAATTGTACATGTATATTTCTCCGAATTATTGAACATACCACATTTAAATAAGCACAATCCTCCCGAACTTTCAAATTTTGCTACTAATTGTAGGCGTAACTGGACACTCTTACAGAATCTTGAACTTGATCACAAAGTCTTATTAGAGGCATTAATAACTTATCTTTATCAACAAAAATTAGATTATGGCTTCAAAAAAGAATTTGAAAAATGCAGAAACAGGGACGTCTTACCAACAGTTGATGAATTTTTACAATTTGTTAATTCTCGACAATTCCGTTAGTGAAACAAGCCAATCACAATCGTTACAAAACTCATTTTCGCACAAAAGACCTCAAAGTTAAGTAACCTACCACTCGCAATCCCAACAAAAATTCAACAAAAACTTGAACAATCAATAATCTTATCTTAAAGACAATTCGCATATCCTAAATCAAAATATTGACGGGTGCGTTATGTGTTCAGACACTGCGCATAAAATATATACCTGCGAAACTTTCGCATCATTACCGTTAACTAAGCGAAATGAATTTTCTAAAAACAAAAAACTGTGTGTAAATTGTTTAGGCACTAAACACAGTGCTGATACCTGTTTGTCGCGAAGGTCATGCTCCCATTGTCACAAAAGACATCATTCTCTTTCACATTTTCAAAATCCACGTAATAACGGACAAAGGCCTTCAAACAATATTAATTTCAATCCAAATTTCAACTCTGACAATTCTCGGTCCAAAAATTCAAGTTTCCAACATAACACTCAAACGTTCAACAATCATTCAGAGAATCCTACTCAAACAGACCGTCCACGTCTCAAAGCATCCAAGTAAATCAAACACCTCCAAATTCGTCCAGTTTATTCGCTCTCTCAACAAAAAATAACTTAGTGTTGTTAGCAACTGCGCTAGCAACAATTTACAATCGACAAAATCAAACTGTTAGGGTAAGAATTCTTCTGGATAACGGAAGTCAGAATTCTTTCATTAGCAAACAACTTGTACAAAAACTCAAATATACCCCGTATAAGAAAATCTTGAACATTTCAGGCATATCTGAAACTAATAAACTGTCCTACGAAATGTTGGACATAGTGCTACACTCAAATGTTGACCCCTCGAAGAAGTTCAAATCTTGCGCTGTGCTTGAAAAAATTACTACAACTATCCCCCAAGTGAAGTTAAAAGTAGATCACGTAACAATACCTTCGCGAATTGTAAACAAGTTAGCAGACAAAACTTTTGCCACACCCGGTAAAATCGATCTATTGGTGGGAGCAGATGTTTATTATGATCTGTTGACCTATGGCCTCATCAAACTAGGGGACGGTCTACCTAATACCCATTTGGGTTACATTATCTCGGGAAAACTGAACTCCCAACAAAAGTCAAAAAACACACCCGCTATCTTGTATCATGTAGCCAGTTAACCCGAAGACTCCAATCCGGACACTGAATTACAAAGCACTCTCTCTAAATTCTGGGACATCGAAGAACTCCCAAATCTCTCTCAACCGAAAATGAACAAGCAGAATTCATCTTCAAAACCACAACTAGAATTCTCTCAAATGGACATTTCCAAGTTGATATTCTGTCACAGAACACAAAAAGTTAGGCGACTCCCTTACACTTGCTAAAAATAGATTTTTCTCTTTGGAAAAACGATTGCAACAAAATCACGACCTCTATACGGGATATAAGAAATTTATTCACGAATACAGATCTCTAGAACATGCGAAATATGTACCGCTATCGTCGCAAAATTCACGTTCAGAAAACAAATATTTTATCCCTCATTTGCCAGTTTATCGACAATATCGACTTACGACTAAGCTGCGAGTCGTATTTGATGCTTCTTGTGAAACCAACTCCGGTTTTACATTAAACGACATTTGTCTTAAGGGTCATCAAATTCAGCCTGATCTATACGATATCTTGTGCAGATTCACAGCCTTCCAATACGCGTTAATTATTGATTTGGAGAAAATGTTTAGACAAATTAGAATTAACCCCAAGGACGTGTTCCTTCAAAACATTTTATGGAGAGACTCATCTAAAGTACCGCTAAAATGTATTGAATTACAAACAATATTTTATGGCATGAATTGTAGCCAATTCCTCTCGACTGGAGTTTTGATCGAGATTGCAAGTACCAATAAAAATCTTCCTCTAGCCTCGGGCGCTGTTCTCACACAGACATACGTAGACGATATTTTGACAGGGTGCGATTCAATCGAATCCTTCGAAAAACTCTATTTCGAACTGAAGTCACTGTTTGAACCGACTGGTTTCAATTTGCATAAATGGGGTTCTAACTCTCAAACTTTTCTAAAATAGATATCACAGACACGAATAACTGAATTTGACATAAACCTAGATCAATCTCCGTCTAAAGTTTTAGGCGTAAAATGGAATCCCATAAGTGATGAGTTCCAAATATCCGTACCCACTGAAATCGTCAGTGAGAACAAAATCACCAAGAGGAATATTCTGCCACATATTTCACAGTGTTATGATCCCCTGGGTTTTGTAAACCCCGCGGTCGTTAAAGGAAAGATGCTCATGCAGAAAATCTGGAAATTAGAGTGTAACTGGGATGATAAAATCACCGATAAGGAAATTTTACAAAAATGGGAGGAATTCCTAAACACTATCTGGCAAATCAAGCATCTAAAAATTCCACGTCTTATCTTCAATCACAAAGAAATAAACAAAATTGAACTCACTCATTATCAGATGCGAGTACCGAAGCGTACAGCGCCTGTGTCTACATCAGAACCATCTACACCGATAAAACAGTTTCATGTATTCTGATATCAGCAAAATCGCGTGTTGCACCACTGAAAACTATCACAATTCCCAGACTTGAACTCTGTGGTATGATATTATCCTCAAATCTGACTCAAAGAGTCAAAAACGTTTTGGAAACCAAAATCAACATTAATTCTGTTAACTTGTGGACAGACTCTCAAATTGCACTCTGTTAGTGCAATAGTCACCCAAGTCGATGGTCGGTATTTGTATCAAATAGAGTAGCAAAAATACAAACGTTAATACAATATTTCGAGTAGCGGCACGTGCGATCGAGTGATAATCCAGCTGACATGCTGTCACGCGGAAACTTCACTCCTGAAATCCAACCCATGTGGTTTAATGGACCCAAATTCCTCAGTGAATTGAGTTCGGATTTCTCCCAACACGAGATTAATAAAAATCTTGTCAACCTACCCGAGGAAAGTATGGTAGCCCTAACAATCATTTTGGACCAATACAATTTTTGGCAAAACAATTTCTCAAACTTCTCTTCGTTTGCCAGACTACAACGCACAGTGGCGTACGTTCTAAGATATACTCACAATTCGAGAAACAAAAAGAATCGATTCAAAGGACCTCTGTCAGTCAGTGAATTGAATTCATCATTAAATTTCATTATCAAACAAGTTCAAAATCAGTCCTTTTCAACAAAATAGCAGAACTTCTAAAAAATAAAAATTTGTCAAACAAGCAAATAATATCTAGATACATCCGGCTATCTCCGTGTCGGAGGTAGGTTGGAAAACGCCGAAATATCCTTCGATCAAAAGCACCCAATCTTATTACCTTCAAAAAATCATATAACTTCTTTTATTCTCAAGCAAAAACATGTGCGTTTAGGCCATGCTGGCGGACAAAATGTCCTATCAAATGTACGATTGCGCTACTGGCCTCTCAATGGTTTGAGGCTAATCAAGCAAATAATCAGAAATTGTAAGATTTGTTATCGATTAAATGCACATATGGCTCAACAGATAATGGGCGACCTTCCGAAAGACAGGGTCACATACTCGCGTCCATTCCAAAAAGTTGGTGTCGATTTCGGAGGCCCTTTTTTCATAAAATCTTCCACCCTACGCTGAGCTCCCGTAACAAAATGTTACATATCAATTTTTGTATGCATGGTGACCAAAGCCGCGCATATGAAACTAGTAACCGACCTCACTACGGACGCATTTATGGCCGCCTTAAAACGTTTCGTAGCGGGACGGGGTAACCCCACTGTCATTTACTCAGACAATGCGACAAACTTTCTTGGAGCTAGAAATCAGTTGAGAGAACTTTATAATCATTTTTAGAAGAACAAATTTACGGACACTATACAAAATTATCTGACTCAAAACGAGACACGGTGGAAATTTATTCCGCCTAGATGCCCACATTGGGGAGGAATTTGGGAGGCTGCTGTTAAAAGCGCTAAGTATCATATCTCAAGACTCATCTGCTTATCAAAATTAACCTTCAAATAATTCTCAACTATTCTTACTCAAATCGAAGTAATATTGAACTCACGGCCTTTGTGTACTTTATCTAACGGTCCCTCTGATTTTAAATATCTCACTCCTGGGCATTTCCTGATCGGATCCAGTCTGACGGCTTATCCGGAGAAAGATTTATCTCAAGCACCAGAAAACAAAATTAAATTTTGGCAACAATGGGCAAAAACTCAGCAGCTGTTTTGGAAAAGGTGGTCGGTAGACTACCTGACTAGATTGCAGAATAGACCAAAATGGCTAAAAACAGATGAGAACTTACAAATAAACGATCTAGTCCTCTTAAAGGAAGAAAACGTTCCTCCTCTTAATTGGCCTATGGCAAGAGTCATAGAAACCATAAGCGGACCTGACGGAAAAGTCAGGGTCATACGCCTAAAAACTAGAACAGGCGAAAGTACTAGGGCTATAAGAAAACTGTGCCCACTTCCAAAACAAGACACCATATCTTGTGAAGAACATAATTGACCAATAAAATAAGTTTATCGGTCAGCGACTCGCCTAATCAACCTCAATTAACAGTCGCGACTTTCTTAGTTAGTTGTAAGTTATGTCTAAGCTATAACAAAACTTGAAATTTTACTTTATCCTTATCTATACTTAAACTCATTTATATTTATCGCGCTCTCTCCTAAATGAAGCACAGACTTCATTTCCGGTGGAAGAATGTTGTGAGATGACAAGCTGTATAATATCACGATTACCAATCAATCGTAAGAAATTTCACTTTACTGTGAATTCTAGGACAAGTTTGAATGTCTATTGTAACATCAAACCCTTATTATTCACTTTAATGGTCTTAAACGCCCATGAGTAAAATAATGTTTAGCTTTAAGTACCTGTTTGACAAAAGTTTTTTCTTATAAAATAGAGATTATGGAACTTTCTAAAACTATTAAAATGTTACTACAAATAACTTCAACTAGCACCGTCAACAATATTTCAAACCCTCTCACAAATGAATTGGGAATCAAGTATTCGAAATGAATGTTTTATGGATTGATATAAATCAACTAACAGGGCACTATTTATCGCTTCACGGTAAAGTGGGGAATTACCTTTATGCCAAAAATATCACCATTCAACTAAAAGAGTTATAGTCTGAAAGAGAAAGTCCTACCCCCAAAAAAACTTATATCTACAGAAATTAACCAAATTAAAAGGAGTCAGTTTCTCAATATCAAAGAACACAGTACTAAAAACCACTCACGAACGATCGACATAAAAAAGTATTCGAAAACATACAATGCGCGTTAAAACTATATCTAGATCAACGATTCATATCAATTTTAAACTTAAAAACGGGAAAAGTTTACCTGAAGTATTAAAGTATCTCTCGCGTCACGACGCAATATAAAAACGTGCAATTTTCTGTGACGTCGTTCGAGAATTATCGGAACAATATACATAGTTACCTCACGAACATTTAGTATCTTTTAGAAAACAGTAACCAACTATCAACTCTCTGTGGATATTCGTGTTGCTCTATCTTGTTACTATTTTGTTGTAAAGTGATTTACGTGTTTAAATTGTCGTATTTAAGTGTTTATTAAACGTTATTTAAAATTACGACTGGTCCTTCCTGCACAACAAAACTACCCACAAATCGACAAAGAAGCACTCGCTATCTAATTCGGGTGTCAAAAATTCCACGAATTTATTCACGAATTTATTTATGGCTAGAAGTTATACATCGAAACAGATCATAAACTGAGAGACAATTTTCAAGAAGCCAATTCCTAGACTACAACTGATTCTGCTTGAAGTTACACAATATGCTCCAGAGGTCAAATACATAAAATGCTGTGATATTCCAATAGCGGATGCTTTAAGTCAAGCATTAGCCATATCAGAGGCAGCACAAACTGAAACTATTCGAGCTACTGAAGAAGACGAAGAGCTACAAACTCTTAAAAAAATTATTATGCATGGGTGGCCCGAAAACATCAAAGAGCTACCCAGAAATATTCGTCACTACTTCAATTTTATAGAAAAACTTTCAGTTAACAATGGACTGATCATGAAAAATGACAGGATTATTGTACCAAAGTCAAAATTTCAAGAAATGTTGAAGCAAATACACGCTGACCTGAATTCAAAGTAGCTTGAAACGCGCCAGGCAATTGTTGTATTGGCAAGGAATGCACAAAGGCATTGTCAACTTCGTAGACCGGTGTGGAATTTACCAGGGAGTTCAACGCAATAACCCGAAACAACCAATAATTAAAAATCAACTTCCGAACTTACTATAGCAATTAGTGGCGAGTGACCTATTCTCATTTTCCAATAACGAATATGTTATTATTACTGACAGTTATTCCGGTTTTTTCGGTTTTGAAATGCTACATGACCAAACTTCCGGTGGAGTCATCAAACATTCAAAAAACTGGTTTGCAATACATGGTATTCCAGAAGTGTTGGAATCGGATAATGGACCGCAATTTAGTTCACGCGAGTTCAAAAACTTCAGAAGCAACTGGGGATTTATTCATTCGACTCCAAGTCCAAAATTCCCCCGTGTAAATGGCTTGGCAGAGGAAAGCGTTGCGATTGCTAAATCAATTTTGAGAAAATGTGAACTTAACAACTGTGACGTGCAACTTGTATTATTAAATTTTCGCAACATTCCTCGCCCTGAACAACTGGGTTCTCCTGCTCAACGCCTGATAAGTAGAACTACAAAAACACTCATTCCTATCTCCGAGAAACAACTCGCTCCTAAAGTCATCTATAACGTGCCGGACAATCTGTTGCAAGCTAGAAGTAAGCAAAAAACCTGTGCAGATAACTGCAAAAAATCTGCACATTAAACCAAGGTGATCGTGTCAAGAGTCCAAATAGGCAAGAGAAATTGGAAGGAAGTATTAGTCCGCGAAGCTCTTGATACACGTTGCCTTCAATGTCAATGTGTCAATCATAACAGTCAGCAGTTGTAATATGAATTTTAATAAAACTAAAAGCTAAAAAATGATCCATAGTTATCATTAAAATAAATGTGAACGTTTAAACATAATAGCAACGTTACATTGCTGGTGTACCTACATAGTATGGCATTTTATTTCTTACCCTAGTGCAAAAAAGTAGAACTAACACATTATATATCGTGTGTATTGTAGATAACACAACGTAAATAGTTTTAGAATAGTATATTCTATAACAAGGGTGGACTTAACAAAATTCTACACGAGTAGAAAGATTTGATCCCTCAACCGTAGGCAAGGGAAACGATTCTACGAGTGTAGAATTCTGAATTCCACCTGAAAAGAGTTTGATAATTATCTACCCTTCTCTTCAAAGTTTTATGTATCCATAGGCAAAACAATACGAACTAAATATATTTTCTTGCTCAACATATAACACGAAATGATGAAAATTGCTGTTCGTTATGACATATTGTTCACTACTCTGTCAAAACGCTAAAGCTCCACCTGCCCGCATTCACTGCGCGTTTTTTCCTCCAGCCAATTAGCGGCCGTTCTCACTCAAATTTCCTTATAAGGAACTCACAGACAAGTAGGCAATCATCCGCTGCCAAGTGCACCCTTCGTTGCTTACACGGAACACAAGGGCGTGACAATTACGGTTTAATTTTAGTTGGTATAAACTCAAGTGGAATTATTTATGAATTTCACCACCACCCATAACTTATACTATACTTTTTCTACGACTATCAAATAAAAAACAAAACAACGTATACTGAATTGCTAACTTCTTAATTTCTGAAGTAGTCGTGGTGAAATCATCACTGCTGTCAGTATCAAACACTAGAAAGGAATGAAGCCATGTAATATTCATGATTTCAATAAAATTATATAAGTCTACTCACTTTTTATGAATTCTTCATCAATTTTAATCTGAAATTTGAAAAAATAGATAACTACTTTGACAATCGCCATTTTTGACAGTTCACAGCTGTTGCTAAATAGCGTTTTCTATTTTATTCTTAAAAAGTGCCGTAAAATACACTTATGCTGCATTTCTGGCTCTAACAAATAATACTCAACGACTATATTAGTCTTTTTACGTTCACTTTAGAGGATTTTTTATGCATTTTGATATTTTTGCACTACATCTACTCTGCGTAGTGCAGCTGGTGTAGTAAACGGAATACGCCTATTTTCTTCATCTGTCAAATGAACTGTCATATTTAGAGGGCGCTACAAGTGCTTATTACATACCAAGGGCAAGAATAAATATTCTTGCTCTAGGGTTGAAGGTATGAATGTACTCCATAATCAAAAACTATGTCGGAATATAGAAATCCTATAATAGTAGTAAAAAAAACAATTCGCTGATCCTTTACAAATATACTTATTTATGAAGTATAAGAATCCATCAACTCCTCCGAATTGAAATCTTCTGACATTTCTAAATCTATATTTTTGACAACATCGTTCACCATCCTACATGCTCACATTTCGAACTCCGATAAAAGTTGTAGGTCTCTAATTTTGAATGCCTTGAGCTACGTAGCACTTTATTCGCACCGAGATCAGTTCTATAGGATTCAACTTGCAATGTTAGATACTAAAGAAGTATTGAAACTGTGATACCAAAAGTATGACCAATCTTATCTATAATATGATGTATATGTCGTAGTACTGTCTGATGATATTTAACAAATCAGCTTCTACCATGTCAAGAGAAAATGCAATGACCTATTGTCGCAAATAATTCTGCAGCCAATTCTGATTTTTTCGTAGCTATAGCGTAGTAAGTGAGAAAAATAGTTATAATATTGGTGATATTCATCATTTACTCCAAACAAGCTTGGTATTAATAGCTGCAACACATTGTCATAAGATTATTTTTCATACCTTGAAATAATAGATAACATATGGAAGCTAGATGGGATGGTGGGTAGTATTAGAAACTCTGGAATAAGAACTAAATTCTCCAGATTCTTATGAGTCAATTAGAAGTTCTGGTGTCTATAGATGCCGATGATAGTGTATAAACATTGGTTACGTACTGTACACTGTGTGGAGCAACAATTCCCTACGGATGCAAGTATGCCTTCCCTTTATTTTGCTCTGTCACCTCATTTTTGGTAACCGGACCAGTTTATATCGCAATATCAATCTTTTTCTGCGACCAGAGAAATTCAGTCTTCTTTTACAGGGGTACGAGGTCTATGAATATATAAATTCACTTGGAAAACATTTTTGTCAAATATGTACCTAATGCTTTTGCTTTATGTGTTGTATCCAATTCTGCAGCAAAATCTCGTCCTCATGTGACTAGGAGAGCCCCGTCTATGCTGCTGTTATCAAAGCACAAACATGTTCAAGAAACCAGTATAGGAAATAGCGCCAAGACCATGTTTGACAAATTTATTGGTCCTAGTTGTTCTTCCGATTTATTTTGATTTTATATTCAAGTTTGTAAATAACCAGTTTTAATGATGCGATTATTTCAATTTTATGAAGAAGTTTATTTTTATTTATCACTGTTCTCAGTGTACCTAATATTGTGTTAAAATTTCGGCATTTAAATAATAAGTTCATTATTAAATTCTTTAGTTATTTCTTCTAGCAGAATTTTGAATGATCTTCACTCTAATGAAGCATTCAAATCAATTTACTTAATTTTCCAACAGCTCAAAATTTTAACAGTCTCTAATCTAATTGTATTTACAATCGATGTCCCATTGATTGGAATGGAAATAAAGTTCTAAACTGCATTTACGATAAAATGCCACCGTTAAAATCCTCCCTAAAAGATTTACAATCTCACTCGACATAAAACGGTTGATATCCCTGCCCTGTTCGTTCCTATCGCGATGAACCTATAAAATGACGACCCATTTTCCGGAATAACAATGGAATAAGTCAAAATATTCGTGACTCATACACAGATATGTCCTGCATCCTACTTCAATTTCTGAGATTCTCTACAAGTTCCGAATTCTTGAATTTTAAAAATGTGGATAAAAATGTGAAACAAAGCGAGGTAGAACAAGAACAACTTTAGTTCTTAGGATATTGGAATATTCTTAATTTTCAACATTCTCTTTTTGACCTGAAAATGTTTGTCGCATAATTTTGCTGAAAGTTATGAAATTAGAATACATGAAAAGAACAGAACAAGCTTAAAAAATTTTGACATGGTCATCGATAATACAGAGTTCCATCTAGAGCATCCAGTACATTTTTCTTCAATAAACTCACAATAATGTAGGCATGCAAAATAAATATAATTAAAACATATGTGAGGCCAGTTATAAAGTATATATATGGATATATATATATATATATATATATATATATATATATATATATATATATATATATATAACAAAGAAGATGTAGGAATATCGCGTGATATGTTAACAACAACAACAAAGAGAATCATGGGTAATTCACGCAAAGTAAAGGGCTACTGAAATAGAGTGGCAACCGTGGACATGCATGTTTCTGGCAAAATGAGCCAGAAACATGCATGTCCACGGTTACCAGTCTATTTCAGTAGCCCTTTACTTTGCGTGAATTACCCATGATTATCTTTGTTGTTGTTATATACATATATATATATATATATATATATATATATATATATATATATATATATATATATATATATATATATATATATAAAAAGGAAGATAGTCTTTGCTGACTGTTAGGAATAAAACTGGTGAATATTGGGGAAAGCAGCAAGAAGAAAACGGAAAATGTGTACTCTTAACGGAAAATTTTCAAGCTTTCGAGGATGATTGTCCTCATCATCAGGAATACTGAACTGGAAAAACAGCATTAAGATACTGTAGTTGATAAGTAATATATAATATAGAAAAAATCGCAACAGGTGCGAACTTACCTCCGAATTGAGGTTAGAATCCATTATGTTATATAAAAATAAACTACGGACATTCAAATATGAAATAGTTTACTAACAAAGGTTTAAAATAGCACAATCAGATGACTAAAAAAGCCAAAATCTAACACCATTTTGCAGACAAACGAAACACGAGTGCTTTTTTATTGTCAAAAGCCGGCAGGAAACTGGTAACAAATTCTTCTAATTTGGAGGGATTGAATTGACAGGCAATGATGCCAACCAATAGTTGAGTGGATGAACGTGACAACAAGTACCATAAGAGAATGGTCTCCGTTGTGAAAGTTCATATTAAGGATGGAAAAGAAGAATGCAGAGGAGTTGAGAAATTGCATTCATAAGAAAGAAGAAGAGGAAATTGATATATCCCAATGGTAAGAGTTTTGTATAACAACAAAACATATACCTTGGAGGACAAAGTTAAAACACAACACCAGCCAAAAAAGACAAAATCAAAAGCAATTAAGTAATAATAATATTGTAATATAGTAATTATTAAAGTAAAAATAATAATAATTATGTAATATATATATGTATACTAAAAAGGTGATAATGGGTGCATCTACCAACACCAATGCACCCAAAATAAGAGATGTTTTTAGAGATATGTTAGCTATCCGCAAAAAGGGTAGTGTCAATTGAGGGAACGTGATTGTCATTAGTGGAAAGAAGGTTGTAGTTGTAATCTAGGGATAACAAAATGGAATAAATCTCACTCAAGTGGTCTGTGTCAGTCTTTTTACCTATCTTAGCAGCATATTTCATGGATGATTTGCTGGATATTGTCATACCAGTACTTTCTTTCACTCCTTTGTTCATTAAGAAGTATGTGGACGATATTATCGTGGCACTTCCTAGAGAGGGCCTAGATGAGATTCTTGAGACTTTTAACAGTTATGATCCTTATATACAGTTCACATTAGAAAAAGAAGACAACGAAAATTCCGTACCTTTCTTAGACACTAAGTTCATTCGTAAAAATAAGACTATTATCATCGATTGGTACAGGAAACCTTGCAGTTCTGGTAGATACTTAAATTACCATTCTTACTATAAACATTCTATGAAAGTGAACTTGGTAAAACAAATGAAACTGAGAGTCCTTAGAATTTCAAACGGTATCTTCCACAATAAAAATCTTAACATTTTATTCAACCTTTTCTTGGATAACTCTTACCCAAGAACTTTACTTAATAAATTATTGTTCAGCACATCTAATTCCGTGGAACTGCTGACTGATGATATCCATCCTAACTCGGCCCAAATGGATGTTGGCGCTGTTACGACCCCTACTCCTCCAATTTTCGCTTCCTTTCCATACATTAAGGACATTACTCCGAGACTTGCCAGATTGTTCCGGGCATATGGTAATTTCAAGATTGCTAACAAAACTGCTCTAACAATTAGATCAATTTTTACTAGAGTTAAAGATAAATGTCCGTTGACCTCTCTTACCAATGTTGTGTACAGCGTTCCATGTGGGGACTGTGATAAACAGTATATTGGACAGACTTTAAGATCACTTTCTAACCGTATTGTTTCACATAAGAGTGATTGTAGATTACATCCGGAGCGTTGCGCTTTAGCAAACCATGTTCATTCTCTTGACCATCGTATGAATTTTGAGGCTGTAAAGGTGTTGGCGACAGAGTCTAACAAAATTAAGAGATCATTTCTGGAAATTGCTTTTATTTCACAATCTAACAATGCAATTAACAAAAAGACTGACACAGACCACTTGAGTGAGATTTATTCCTTTTTGTTATCCCTAGATTACAACTATAACCTTCTTTCCACTAATGACAATCACGTTCCCTCAATTGACACTACCCTTTTTGCGGATAGCTAACATATCTCTAAAAACATCTCTTATTTTGGGTGCATTGGTGTTGGTAGATGCACCCATTATCACCTTTTTAGTATACATATATATATTACATAATTATTATTATTTTTACTTTAATAATTACTATATTACAATATTATTCTTACTTAATTGCTTTTGATTTTGTCTTTTTTGGCTGGTGTTGTGTTCTAACTTTGTCATCCAAGGTATATGTTTTGTTGTTATACAAAACTCTTACCATTGGGATATATCAATTTCCTCTTCTTCTTTCTTATGAATGCAATTTCTCAACCCCTCTGCATTCTTCTTTTCCATCCTTAATATGAACTTTCACAACGGAGACCATTCTCTTATGGTACTTGTTGTCACGTTCATCCACTCAACTATTGGTTGGCATCATTGCCTGTCAATTCAATCCCTCCAAATTAGAAGAATTTGATATCAGTTTCCTGCCGGCTTTTGACAATAAAAAAGCACTCGTGTTTCGTTTGTCTGCAAAATGGTGTTAGATGTTGGCTTTTTTAGTCATCTGATTGTGATTGTGCTATTTTAAACCTTTGTTAGTGAACTGCTTCATATTTGAATGTCCGTAGTTTATTTTTATATAACATAATGGATTCTAACCTCAATTCGGAGGTAAGTTCGCACCTGTTGCGATTTTTTCTATATTATATATTACTTATCAACTACAGTATCTTAATGCTGTTTTTCCATTTCAGTATTCCTGATGATGAGGACAATCATCCTCGAAAGCTTGAAAATTTTCCGTTAAGAGTACACATTTTCCGTTTTCTTCTTGCTGCTTTCTCCAATATTCACCAGTTATATATATATATATATATATATATATATATATTATTATTATTATATTATATATATTTTTAATTAATTTTTCCTTAGTTTAGTTTTGGATATTTATTAATTAATGGGCGCCATTTAATAATTATTCCCTTGAATTGACTAGCTCAGATTTTTTTAATTAATTATTTATTTAACATGTTTATTTAATTAGTCGGAAGCATGAGAATCCTCCCTTTGAGTTCTGGAGATAATAATCAAAGATTGAGGAAATATATTCTTAATCTTACCTTGAACTTACAACCTCTGAAAGAAACAATATCTGTTAAATAAAACGATTGAAATACGACAACTAAGATATTGAGAATTTAATCATGGATGTGAGAATAAAGAAAAACCAACACATAAATGTAAAACAGTTTAATAAAATAATTTGAAAAATTTTTAACCTGATTGGAACATATTATGGAATTGTGCCACCCTATATCATACATGTATTCTCGTTAACAAAATGTTTCCACTACTGCGTCGGCGCTAAATCTCCAAACGCATGCGTTACTACAATATACATGAAAGAAGGAGGTTTCTCTTCCATAAATACCGTTTCACAGTCAACACGACGCTACAGTGCTTGTGATAAATAAATTTGTTAATATTATCACGTTTTTACAATCAATTACATATAAGTGATAATTTATAAACTATATATGTGGGTGTTTAAAGGTCAAGATAGTGATAGTTTAAAGTTATACATGCAATAGCTGGAAGGAAGTTATAAGATTTAATGTAACATACATGATACACGTGATATTTCAAGTAGATAAATTTACACAAGGTGAGTACATTAATTTTATAGATATTAAAGATCTAATTCTCTATATATAACATTGATGATGCATCATATTTTAATGTTTTTTGGCCTTTTTATGTTATGTGATTCGAATGTTCAACTAAAAATTTGAGTGTACACTTTAAAATGTTAATTGGAATTCCAAATAAGTTTAAACAAAATACACAGACCTTATTTCTGCTATCACTGCTGGCTGCACTCGCATCTTCAAATTTTGAAGATATCTCATAAGAGATACGCTCCTGCTACACTATTCACTCCTTACACTTTATAGAATACTCCTATGATTAGTTTTATTTAACTTATTTTTATAATTTCAACTTTTAAACACCTTTATACAATTTTATACCGATATATATATATATATATATATATATATATATATATACAAGTCTACACTGAAAAATGTATTAAAGTATAGTACACTGAGAAATGTTGTTAATTTATTAGGTTGTAATATATTTTGCTTAGATTATTTGTATCAGTTTTTGAGTTAATGCAATGTTTATTTTTTTGAATATATACCATTTCATAGAATTCCAGTTTTTTTTTGTTATTTTCAGTCTTGAGTATTTTTGTGTTATCAAAATTAAAACTATGGTTGTTTTCTTTTATGTGATTGCTTAAAGCAGTTTTATTTTTTCTGTCATATTTGTGACAATTGATTCTATTTTTTAGATATTGAGTGGTCTGACCAATGTATACTCCATTGCAGTTGTTACAGGGTATTTCGTATACCACATGTGTTTTTTGATTTTTGGGGATGGTAGTTTTCAATTTACTGAAATTACTTTTTAGTAGATTATGTCCTTTATGACTTACAGTGACTTTTTCATTTTATAATATATTTTGTATTTTTTCTGACAGACTAGGCACATATGGTAATGTTATAAAATTAGAATTTGTTTTTTCCTGTTTTAATGTTTGGTTTTGCGAGTTATATTTTTTATGTATTTTTTTGTCGACTAGATTCCGTGGATAGTTGTTCAATTCCAAAACCTCTTTTGCTTTTTTAATTGGAGATATTCGATATTTTGGATCTGATAAGTTCATAGCTCTGTCTGCTAGGCTCATTACTACTGATTTTTTTTGTGAAAAAGGATGTTGCGAATTAAAATTGAGGTATCTTCCTGACCACGTGTGTTTTGTGTGCCATTCAGTTTCAATTTTGTCGTTTTTATGATGTAATGCTAGATCTAAAAAGTCAATTTGGTTGTTTTGTTCAGTTTCAATCGTAAATTCAAGTTTCTCGTGGTAGTTATTAAATTGCTCTAGAATGTAGTCAGCTTTATTATGAGGGATTGCTAATAAACAATCGTCAGCGTACCTATAAAAGAATGGGAGCTCAATATTCAGATTATCTATTACTGTTTTTTCTAGATCTTCTAATACTAGTTGGGCAATTACGCTTGAAATGGATGCGCCCATTGCACATCCTTCTATTTGTTTATAGTATTCATTATTATATAGAAAGTAAGTCGAAGTCAAAGTAAGTTTAATTGCTTCCAAAAATTCTTCAAGTTCGATTTCAGTGTGATTTTTTATTAAGTCCCATTTACTTCTTATTAATGTTAGAGTTAACTCCAATGGAACATTTGTGTATAGTGACACGACGTCTAAAGAGATCTAAATATAATTATTAGGTAGTTTAACGTTATTGATTTTATTTTTAAAATCCCATGAGTCTTTAATGTAATACTTTTTGTTATATACTACATAACTTAAAATATTTTTTAGATATTTGGATAAGTTTTCAAATGGAGACTGAATACATGAAATTATAGGTCTTAAAGGTATTTCTTGTTTGTGTAATTTAGGCAACCCATATATTCTGGGTGGTATAGCATTTAGTATTTTTAATCCGCTTGCAGTTTTGGGTGATATATACAATTTTTTTCCCATCTGTTTACTAGCTCATTGTTAGCCTTTTGATAAATATTTGTTGGATCATTCTTTATTTCTTTGTACGTTTTCTGATCTGAAATTAAATCATTGATTTTTCGGTCATAATCTTGGGTATACATTAATACAGTTTTGATTAATTTATCAGGTTTCAAAATCTTTAGATCAGGATTTTCTTTTAGAAAGACTTTCGTTTGTTTTACCTTTTTAAGTAATGACTGTTGCTCTCTATTAAGTTTTCTTTATTATAATTGTTTTTGTGGTTTGTGATTACATTACAGCATTTTGACCTAATTTCGTCTCTATTTGTGGGTGTAACATTTGGTAAATTATATTCGATTTTGCATATTAACTCAGTGATTGGTATTTCTTCTGGCTTTTAATAGGTATTGCAAAATTTGGTCCCATGCTTAAAATTTCTAATACGTTATTCGGTACATGAATGTTGGTTAGATTTTCAACCCAATTTTTATTTTCAATAGATCTATTATTATCTTTTATTTTCTGTTGTAGACGTGAAATTTTATTTATATTTTTTTGTTTGATTTGGTTAAATATTTTTTCATTTTTGTCACATTCCTTTTCCAAAAACTTATTAAAAATGTCAGAAGGTAGATTATTTTTTAAAAAACTAGAGATGTTTTCTTTTTTAATACTTAAAATGTTCAAGTTTTTCACAGTATCAGTGATTAATAAATTGAGTGTGTCTATCCTAAATTTGGCAACAGTATTCTCCTCAAATCATTGCTGAAGATATCTACAATCAAAAATTATATGTTTTAAATTTATATTTAAGAATGAAGGTGTTAAATTTTCGGTTTTACAGCGTAACAAAAATATTCTGCGGTTTTTTTTGCTTTGTAACAAACAAACAAACAAAAAAATATAAATAAAATTTCACGTCTACAACAGAAAATAAAAGATAATAATAGCTCTATTGAAAATAAAAATTAGTTTGAAAATCTAACCAACTTTCATGTACCGAATAACGTATTAGAAATTTTAAGCTTGGGACCAAATTTTGCAATACCTATTGAAAAGCCAGAAGAAATACCAATCACTGAGTTAATATGCAATATCGAATGTAATTTACCAAATGGTACACCCACAAATAGAGACGAAATTAGGTCAAAATGCTGTAATGTAATCACAAACCACAAAAACAATTATAATAAAGAAAAACTTAATAGACAGCAACAGTCATTACTTAAAAAGGTAAAACAAACAAAAGTCTTTCTAAAAGAATATCCTGATCTAAAGATTTTGAAACCTGATAAATCAAACAAAACTGTATTAATGTATACCCAAGATTATGACCATAAAATCAATGATTTAATTTCAGATCAGAAAACGTACAAATAAATAAAGAATGATCCAACAAATATTTATCAAAAGGCTAACAATGAGCTAGTAAACAGATGGGAAAAATTGTATATATCACCCAAAACTGCAAGCGGATTAAAAATACTAAATGCTATACCACCCAGAATATATGGGTTGCCTGAATTACACAAACAAGAAATACCTTTAAGACCTATAATTTCATGTATTCTGTCTCCATTTGAAAACTTATCCAAATATCTAAAAAATATTTTAAGTTATGTAGTATATAACAACAAGTATTACATTAAAGACTCATGGGATTTTAAAAATAAAATCAATAACGTTAAACTACCTAATAATTATATTTTAATCTCTTGTTACGCGCTTCATTTATTGTTGTCTACTCGCTAGCTCCAGAAGCGCAATCTCATGCCCAAGCTCAGTTCGGCCGGGGGTGGGTATGCGAAAGTTCGTATTTTATTTATTTGTTGAAAATGGGCGCCACCAGTTAAATTTTAATGAGCCAGCCCTAACTAGTAGACCGCCACGATGGTCAGTATGGAGCAGACAATATATAAGATGTTAGGTATAATATGAAAATTCTATATTACTATTTACACAAAAAAAGAGACTATATACAAACAACTTCTTCGCCAAAAAGAAAGGAAATATACATAATTGAAATGCGCTACTGTGACGTCACGGAGCCGCTTACAAAAGAAAATACAATGCTTAAACCTATTATTAACTACTTTACTACGGACTACCAAAGGGGTCTGTTCGCCTCTAACTTAAGTTTTCGAACATATAGTTCCACAATAATGCCACTAACGTAGGCGGAGAGGCTATACTTATTCTCTTGGTGTCCCCTGACTGAGACCCTACAATGCTGAAAATAATTAAAATGACTCACCAATCACATCCATCACGTTTACATTACCTCTGTTAGAAGGTTCTTATCCTATTCTCTCTAAACTCCTTTTTTCCACTCTACAAATCCTCATGCGTTTTTACTCTTTCCACAATTTTCCTTCGACACCTAATAGAGAACATCACATTTGAGATAACAAAAACCCGCTCGAGGCATAGCTTTGAATAATTTATTTCAACTTACCTGATTCCCCAACAAAATTAGCCAAAATTTAATTAACTCCTTCGTATTCAACTCAAATTTTATTTTTGACAAGTCCTACGTACGATCTCCCTGACAGCAAGCAGACTCCTTGATAATATATTAAAACGTCAAACTGATGTTTATCAAATACAATTCGATTGAGACTACATTGATCTATCAATGAACTCTCAAAGTAAGCTTGTCAGCGGAGAATGTAGGTAGTGAACAGGTAATTTAAAGGGAATCTTTCGGTTTCTTAAATGTACATGACCGATGTGATTGATAATGTCAACAAAAAGGTACCTATAAATTCGAAACAATATAAAATTTATTAACAAAACTATAAATAAAGTGTTGCGGGGTGAGTTGCAAGATCAGCCCGTAACACTCTTTAGACGTCGTTTCACTATACACAAATGTTCCATTGGAGTTAACTCTAACATTAATAAGAAGTAAATGGGACTTAATAAAAAATCATACTGAAATCGAACTTGAAGAATTTTTGGAAGCAATTGAACTTACTTTGACTTCGACTTACTCTCTATATAATAATAAATACTATAAACAAATAGAAGGATGTGCAATGGGCGCATCCATTTCAAGCGTAATTGCCCAACTAGTATAAGAAGATCTAGAAAAAACAGTAATAGATAATCTGAATATTGAGCTCCCATTCTTTTATAGGTACGCTGACGATTGTTTATTAGCAATCCCTCATAATAAAGCTGACTACATTCTAGAGCAATTTAATAACTACCACGAGAAACTTAAATTTACGATTGAAACTGAACAAAACAACCAAATTGACTTTTTAGATCTAACATTACATCATAAAAACGACAAAATTGAAACCGAATGGCACACAAAACACACGTGGTCAGGAAGATACCTCAATTTTAATTCGCAACATCCTTTTTCACAAAAAAAATCAGTAGTAATGAGCCTAGCAGACAGAGCTATAAATTTATCAGATCCAAAATATCGAATATCTTCAATTAAAAAAGCAAAAGAGGTTATGGAATTGAACAACTATCCACGGAATATAGTCGACAACATATTTAAGAAAAAAATACATAAAAAATATAACTCGCAAAACCAAACATTAGAACAGGAAAAAACAAATTCTAATTTTATAACATTACCCTATGTGCCTAGTCTGTCAGAAAAAATACAAAATATATTTTAAAATGAAAAAGTCACTGTAAGTCATAAAGGACATAATCTACTAAAAAGTAATTTCAGTAAATTGAAAACTACCATCCCCAAAAATCAAAAAACACATGTGGTATACGAAATACCCTGTAACAACTGCAATGGAGTATACATTGGTCAAACCACTCAATATCTAAAAAATAGAATCAATGGTCACAAATATGACAGAAAAAATAAAACTGCTTTAAGCAATCACATAAAAGAAAACAACCATAGTTTTAATTTTGATAACACAAAAATACTTAAGACTGAAAATAACAAAAAAAAACTGGAATTCTATGAAATGGTATAAATTCAAAAAAATAAACATTGCATTAACTCAAAAACTGATACAAATAATCTAAGCAAAATATATTACAACCTAATAAATTAACAACATTTCTCAGTGTACTATACTTTAATACATTTTTCAGTGTAGACTTGTATATTTATATATATTTTATAACTATAATTAAGTTCAAACCAACAACAAAACACAAAAAACAAGAATTCAACCAAAACTTGTCCTTTCATTTTCACCTTAAGTTATAAATGTCGATTATACGTTTGTGAATGTTTGTAGTTTCTCAACGTGTTATTTTTAACAAATGTTTTAGAACAAGGATGACTTTCCTCAAACTTTTGAGGAGGATATATGCATCGTTTTATGGTAAGCTGTTTTGTTTTGAAAGATGTTTTATAAATATTGACACTGCTTTTTATCTGTTTGTAGTATTTTGATGAAGGCTACACCGTATAGCCGAAACGTTAATAAACATGTTTCTTGTAAAACTAAGTTTCCGTTAGATTTATAATAAGGACCTAATCCCAAGAATATGAAAAAAAACTATATATATTTATATATATATATATATATATATATATATATATATATATATATATACATATATATTAACATAGAAAGGAATCTGCAACACTCTGTATACTATAATGTGGAATGAAATACTACACACTATATGCAAATACAAAATTTTAGAATTTAAATTATTCCTTGAATCGTCCGAAATAGGGACAATCTGTATCATTCATTATTCAATAGAGAAAATAAACAAGAATCAAACTGACGAATCATAAAGGAAATTTTCAATACACTTTGTAAATACACATATGTGAAATATATAACATGATTTCTAGCCTTTGAGAGAGAGAATTTTGAACAATACATTATATAAATTATAACAATCTATTTCTCACACAGTAAAAGTCAAAACATTATGATTTGTTTTTGAAAATAATAATTAGATATTGAAAAAAATTCTCAGGTAACATTATATAATTATTTAGTATATGTCAGGGTAAAAAGTCAAAATAATAATAACATTGAGTTTATAAACGTATGACGTTTGTGAAATGAATTGAATAAAAAAGTTGTTGATAATGTACACTATTCACTAGGTAGAATTTCTTTTTTGGTAGAGTGAATGGGGAAAACGCAGAATTTTTAGAAGATAATTAAAAAAACTATTCAAAAAGCAGAAAATTGGAGTGGTAACTATTAAAAGAAATACATTATTCTAAATATAACTCAACAAATTCATAAATCGAGCAGATAAACATAAATTTAATAAGAAATTGGTTAAAATTATGGAATACTAACCGTAAAATTTGATCTGTAAAAGCAAGTAAAGTATCGTATCGTGGAAATGGTGTCTCCACGATACATTTAAGAAAGAGCTGGACTATGGAATTCTCTCTAAAATGTATTGATGTGGATGAAGCATAACATCAATTTTGGCTATTACCCAATCACGACAGGCTGTATGGTTTTCCAGGAGGTAATTTGAAAATCAATCAATGAATTGAAAGGAAAAGTGAACAGGTATTTAAAAATATTTCATTCAAATAAAAAGGTTAAATAAACTCACTTGTGTTGCGTAAATAGAAGAACTTTGATATTTCATAAACTTTATCCATCTTCGCCATTTCATTTCATAGAGAATTTTGTAACATGGTCTGATTTCAAATGTGTATATAATGTTGCATAGTTTGTAATCACATATAATAATAATTCATTTGATTGTATGTGTTTTTGAATGCACGATCATCGTAGATAGTTTGTTTTTTATTAAGTTTTTTGTAAATGAATAATGTCTTTGTTTTTCTAAATATTAAATAACGTTTTGCATTTGATCGACTTAAAATTGCATTGTTGAAAAATTTCATTTCTCGATGATTGCTCCATCTATTATTCAACAGTTGGCATTATTGACCAGACGGCTCTCAATCAGAGAGGGGTTTTAGAAATCAAATATACAGGACCGTTTCTAGGATTGTATGAAGAAATTAAAAGCAAGTATTTTTGATTAAAATTTTTTTATTTAAATACAAGGATTTTATTTTTTTGGCGCCCATGATTAAAATTAAAATAGTTTCGTTTTACCATATGAACCCAATCCTGAGATCATAGAGTTTTCATGTAAGGTATAATTATTTTATGACATATTTTAAATTTTTCTAATATACCGGGCAATCCAAAACTAATAATTAATAACTAAACTAAAATAAAAAATAATAAAGGTACTACAGGAATACCAATCCATTATAATATATATATATATATATATATATATATATATATATATATATATATATATATATACTATTTGATAGTAAAGTTAAAAAAAAACATAATTAGATAGATTTCTTATTTAATATAGTTATAATAAAGATATTCGCAGCTACAGGAAGCTAAAAGAATAATTTTCATTCATTGTGATATCGTGTCAGAACTAATGTGACAGATATAGAAGAAAAACAGAATGCATGAAAACAAGCCTTTAGAATTAAGTTAGGAAGTTAGGAAACGGGGTTTGTTCAAAAGAGAGTCTAGTGACTTGACACTTTTTGAAGGATGAAAATAAATTGATTTTTCGAAAAAGAAAAAGACATATAAACCTATTTTCAAGATTGTTGAAACGTTGTAACGTTAAAATATTAATAGAATTGAATATATTCAGAGAATATAACAATGGAAAAATTATAAAACATATAAATATATATATATATATATATATATATATATATATATATATGTATGTATGTATAAATGGAAATGGAGCAATAATAGAATAATGGAAATTTCTTACATAATAGCATGAATGAAAATCTAAAACTATTATACAAATATAAACTGTATCAAGAAGATTTCAAACGGAGGAGGACATAATTTAAAAAGGTCTAGTTAATTTTGAATTTATATATAACATTGGAAATTCTTCATGTTTCAAGACATTGAATGTTATGTAAAGTGTGTTATCAATATATTTCTTTATAACGTGAATTTAGGATGAAAATTATTCTTCAAACAAAGATCTTTGTTGATGAATATAAAGAAAAGCAGGCCCTGTCCTGTGTAAGATAAAAAAATAGAAAGGAAAAACGGTAAGAAATTTTGATTTATTTGTAAATTTATGAATAATTTGATAAGAAATATAGAAACTGAATAATTTTGATTATATGATAAAAATTTGGCATACAGGGTGTTTTTCTTTACTAAGATTTTGAACTAGAATTTAAAAATTCTTTTGTAAATATGAAAACTATGTGTTTAAAAAACAATCTATTAATGTTTCAATATATGTAGTAAAATTGAGACTTTAATTTTAGCTAGATAAAATATAAATATAAAGGAACTCAATACCCTGAGATAGAGTTGAAATAAATAATATATATAAAGATATATTACATAAATCATTTTTATATGGCTGGCGCTCAACAACATATGCAATTATGATTAAATAGTAAAATCACAATAATTTATATAAATAAAAATAAAATCGTAACAAAATGTCGCAACCAACGTGAGGCTAGATAGCTAGGTAGTTATTTTTATAAAAAAGAATTAACACGTTAAATATCACTTCAATTTTGAAAAGAATTATAAATAAAAGGAAAATAGTGTTTATGAAATTGAGATCAGGAACAAAAATGGACATTGGTACTGAGATACAAAGAGAACAAGAGGAAGAAAGAAATCAAGGTGAAATAAGAATTGTAGGGGAAGAAGGTGATCAATCAAAAAATAGTGAAAATAATATGACGCAACAAATGATGCAATATTTACAACAAATGAATAAAGGATTAGAAGAAAAACTTGAAGAAAATACAAGTAAATTAGATGAGATGGATAGTAAGTTCATACAAGAGAGAAAAGAAATTCGTGAAATGGTTAAAATCCAAAAAGAAGCGTATAAAAAAACTGCACGAAAAAGTGGACAAAAATCAAAAACAGATGGAAGAGAGAATACAAGAATTTCAAGAAAGAATTGAACAAAGAGTGGAAGATTTACGACAGAATATACAGGATAATAGGGAACATGCAAACAATATTGAAGGAAAATGGAATCAGGCTATAACACAATATGGAGATTATATTGATCAACAAATGGAAAAGGAAAGAAGAAAGGTGCAGGAGATCCTAGAAATAAGTCAAAGGAATTCTATGATAATACCAACGATTTCAACAGATCTTGGAATAAAATTAACAGGAAATATCAGGAAGTTACATCCTAAAGTGTTTGTAAACAGTTTAAAGAATAGAATTAAGGGATTGACAAATATAGAAGACATAAAAGATATAATCAGGATGAATATAAAGGAAAATGCATCATTATGGTTTGCAAGTCAAGAAGGAAACATTGAAAATTTTGAAGATTTTGAGAATAAATTTATAGATTATTTTTGGGGAGAAAACGCACAAGCCCAATTTAGAGAAAATTTATATTTTGGAGAATTCAATTATATTTGGAGTTCAGAATTTGTAAATTATGCACTACAATTATATACAATTGCACAATATATAAATCCTCCAATAAAAGAAGAGGAAATAATTTTGAATATATCACGACATTTCAAACCTGAAGTTTTTGAAACGATAACGATGCATAATATAAAAACAATGGATCAAATGACTAATTATTTAAATAGACTTCAAAGAGGAAATTTAAGGATAATTCAGGAAAGAATAAAATGAATGAAAACATCAATAGGAGTGATGACAGATATAATTGGTACCAAAATTACACAAACCAGAGAAACCTGCCAACAATTTATTCAGAATAATGGAGGTTATATTAATAAAAGAGATTGTAGACAAAATAATGATAGAGAAAATTGCAAAAGAGGAAATTATAATCAAAATGATGGAGACAATCATAATAGAAATTATGAGAGATATCCGAGAAATGGAAACCGTAAAGTAATCAAGAAATAAGAGAGGAGAACAAACCAATAAATACAACAAGAAGATTTTGTAATAGTCGAGACTCAATAAGAAGAGAGAATGAGGAGAATATAAGATCAAGAGGTGAAAATAGAAGACAGGAACAACAAGAACAATATGATCAAGAATTAGATAACGGAAGAGAGACAGAATGTGAAGATCAGGTCTGGACAGGACAGAATTTTTAAAAAGGCAGACTCCAAAATATATATCACTCAAAATTTGTAGTTATGAACACCCAAATGAATTTATAACATTAGATAATAAGAATGATGTAAATAATTCAATAGGATTAATTCATATTAATGGAAACATAGATGATAAGGAAGTTAAAATATTGGTAGACACTGGATCTGAAGCATCAATGATTAAAGAAGAGCTGATAGAACATAATGAACAAGTACTAAGAAATTTAATCAGAATACCAAAAGTAAACATAATTGGAGCCAATGGAAAGAAAATCTATGAAATAAATAAAGCTATTAATTTGGAATTAAAAATAAATGGAAATAAAATAAATATGCAATTACTTATTGTACATAAAATGGAATTTGATATAATTATGGGGACAGATGAGTTGGAGAAACATAAAAGTAAAATAAATGATGAGAAAAGAAAAATGGAGATACAAGGAATAGAAATTGATTTTGAAGAAAGAAATGAAAATGAAGAAAATGAGAATAAAAATGAAAATAGTTATATGTGTAAAAGAAAGGAAGAGAGTAGAAATGAAGAAGTAGTAGAATTTGAATGTCCGGAGAAAAGACTGGATGAAATAAAAGAAATATTAAATGAATACAAAAAACTTGCATCTGAAGAAAACAGAGTAGCTGAAGGATATATGCATAAGTTTGTAGTGGAAAATATAGAAGATTTTAAAACTAAAACTTATCCCATTCCCTATAAATATGAAAATCAAGTAAATAAAGAAATAACAATTATGGTACAACAAGGTATAAATGAGAGAAGTAATACAAAATATATAAATCCAATTTTAATATTTCCAAAATTAAATAATCAGTTGCGATTATGTCTTGATGCTCGTATGATTAATGAGTTCACAGTTCCACAATATGAAGCACCATTAACTGTTGATGCAATTTTTGGGAGTATATCAGAAGTAGTGTATCAGCATTGAGTACAGCTAGGAGGCTGAATATTTTACTGTAGCATCACCTCAGCGCCCCGAGTCAACTGCCGCTGCCTGCGATACTAGAGAAAAAGTTATCAGTGGTTGATAAACTGGACATTAGGTCTATTTTTACCCTCTCTCCTAGAAATTTTTCGGATTTGTATATAAATAAATTTGCATATTAAATAGTGTATATTTGCCCCAAAATTCATTGAATATTGAAAGCGAGAAAAGCTGCCTCATATTTTTCATTTTATCACTAGTTATTGGCAAATAGGCAGATCATTGGTTTCTACTATTTGGAAGGAATATCTCCTTTCATAAACTATATTTTTGATCTGTAATTGATAACTAACACTGTGAAATTATTGAGATTATTTGATTAAAATTAAAGATTATTACCAGCTCAATTTAAGAGACACCAATCTATTAGGAGATCGAGCAATCACTTGACTCATTGAGTGAGATGATTATGAAAAACATGTCAACCGTCCTTGTTACCATTTGGTGCGCAGATTATGGTTATAGAATACTTTGACCCTATTCATTCAAAAACTAAAATTAGAATCATTTTATTGTCAATCAAGAGGTTAAAGAAAATACATTGTACCTTATTGTGAGTTATGTATAAAGCGATAGTCGTATCAGATGTATTCAGGTAAACAGAACTGGATATTTAGCTGCGCGTACCTTTTTCCGACAGAAATTCAGTGGTTAAATTATTTTTCGGAAAATATTTTAGGTATAACAACTATCTTTCAAAAGTTTAACTTATTCTTTATTCTATTTAATGTAATCAAGATGTCGTGGTTACTTAGCAAGTGCCCCTCGTATAGACTACTTTAACCATGAAACCATTTATATTGGAGAAACACTTACCTCGTAACCATTCTTTGAGGATTGAATAAATAACATTATTCAAAAACTCACTGGGATAAATACATTAGGAATTATTAACAGTAATTATAACTACACGATACATGAATTTGTATCATTTAAAATAACAATGAATCATCAGAAAGTTATCGACACTTTGCATTTATAGGAATCATGCGACCTCAAGAGTCAGTTACCCGTAGGTATGACCTTCCGCATATGTGAATTTGATATTTACGTTTAATAGAACCGTGCTTTCCGTATGTTCGCCTGACCTCAATCAGATCGACGCCCGCTATTAACATTGAAATTGTTATTAACAAAATTTAATCTCTTTTCCCTATGATAATATCTTTTTAGGACACTGTCTTTTTTGGATCATCACATCGGACCTACATAATGTTGATCGAACTTATTTCTCTCCTCATCCTTTAGAATGACTAACTCCCCTACACTAAAGCTTACAGGTGAAGATTCCTTTTCACTAGTATTTACTCTAATTATTTTATTTTTAATTAAAAATTGTTTGGCTCTTTCATTTGCGTATTGTAACTCATACTTTAACTCTTTATCATACCTTTCAAGATTGTAACATGGTTCTATTTCTACATTTAAGAATTCTGGTAAATTGGGTTTTCTCCCGTATAATAACTCAAAAGGAGTGTATCCGTGATACGTGTTTGGTGTTGTATTATAACAATATGCAAACATTTTTACAAGCTCGCACCAGTTATCCCTAGAATCTTCGATGAAGTTTCTTATATACTCATTAAACGTTCTATGTAATATTTCACAACTGCCTATTGCTTCATGATGGTATGCTGTTGAGAAATTATGTTTTATTTTTAAAGGTTCCGCTAAGTTCTTCATTCTTATATTCCGTTCCTTGATCTGTCCTTATCTCCCGTATTTAGTTAGTTCGCATAATATTGTAATACAATAACGATTACCGTTGTTACTTTCTACAAAAGTACCTATTGTGTCTATGAAAATGATATGAAACGGTTTTATAGATGTGTCCGTGATGACAAATTTTTCCTTATGACTAAGTTTTGCTTTATTTATTTGGCATTTATGACAATTCTTCACATACTTCCTCACATCTTTCTCTATGTTTTTCCACCTAAAATTTGCTCTTAGTTTCTTGAATAACGTATGGTCCTAAAGCAGGTTCTATTTCTCTAATCTTTTGGAAGATGCGACGCCACTATTGATCTTCATTTGTAGCTTCCCATCCTTTATCGTACACTTTCCTCGATATTATTGACCAAAATTCCTCTATTGACCTAGCCTGAGGTACATTAGGAGGATTGTCCAACTTAGGTACAAAGTCAATGTTATTTTCAATTAAATACTGTCTGGTAATTCTAGCAAAATGGCATGAAGCTAGATCAGGCCAAAACATTATATTATCGTTGAGATGATGTGTATTTAAAAAATTAAGTAATTAAGTAAGACATCTTTGAATATAAAGTTCTGCATTTGAGGCTTCTCCCCGAACACGACCAACATATGGCTGTGAGATAAATCCTGCTACAGAAATGACACACCACACTAAAACTTTATCCTCAAATTTCGATTTACTTTTAAATTTAACATTGTCTGGCGTATTTTCTATGTTATCGGTATTAAACCCATCGTTTCCTTCAATCTCTGAATGGGATAAGGTAAAATATTTTTCATCATCCATTACAATCAATTTATTGGCAAAGTGGATACGCCTTAATGCGCGACAACAACGCAGAATTCTTTCTAGAGGGTCTGCGGTGTATTTTGGTGCCTTTCTTCTTTTCCTAAATACTAAGTTTGTGCGATCAATTGTTCTTAATACAGTGGTTTTCGAAATACCAAATCTCCGGGCTAATTTTCTCTGAGAAACTCCAACTTTGTCTTTAGCAGCTTCCATCAGTCTTCTTTCTCTTCTTACACTCAAAATTCTTGGTCTACCGCTTTTGGGTAAATTAATGCATGGTATACCCTCTTTACAATTCCTTATAGTGTTGTAAATGGTTGACTAACTTATATTTTGCTCTTGGTAGATTGCAACAATATCATGCTTAGGTATTCGTCCAACTAGATTGTAAATGCCCTGAAGAATATCTAATTTGTAAGACGTTTTGCTACAATCGATTTGCAAAAATAAACTGTCATAATCAAACTTGATTACGTGTGACGTTTTAGTTTCAATGGCAACTTGATTAAACGACATTGGGTACAAAAATAAATAATTTAAAAATATTCCAAAAACTTTAGGGCCATACGTTAGTCTATTATTTCCTACATGTCCCCCAAACATTGGATCATTGTGGTATCTGTCTAGAATCTTTTGGATATCTTCTTTCTGCTGTACCGTTTTTGGTACTTCGCATATACATACTTAAATATTTTTTAACCTTTGATTTCCTTCTTTTATAAACTCTCCTACTGTGCACTTTTTGAATATATCATCATTTGTATATATCTTCATTCTTTTTACTTCATATTTTACCGATAGCTCCTCCAGCTTTTCCAACGTAATTTAAGGCTTCACTAAATTTCAATTTACTTTTGATCCGAATGCTCATCCTTAGAGAGATACGGTTATTTTCAAAGTGTGAAATTGGTAATTTATGTGCCTCAAGATTATTTAAAACTTTTATTACTGAAGGTTTTTCCATTATTTTTTTCTTTGTTTCTTCGTTAATCTTTAGATCCTTTTCAGACTGAGCGTTTTCGTTTCGCGTTTGTGCTCTTGTGATTGCCAAGACATGTGAATTATTTATATATGAATCCTTGAGTTCTTCTATGGATATTCTCGATATACTATCTGCGTAGTTCGCTACACCTTTGACATACTGTATTTCAAAATCATATTCTTCCAAATCGAGTCTTATTCTCGTGAGTTTCGACGTGGTGTCTTTCATTGCAAATAAATGAGTTAGTGGCGTATGATCTGTTTTTACTATGAAATGTGGTGAACCATATAAATAACACTTAAAATGATTGATTCCCCAATGAATCGCCAATAACTCTTTTATGATGGTGGGTTTGTTAAGCTTACTTTTCTTAAAGCTCCGTGATGCAAATGCGATGAGTAGGTCAATCCCTTCGTAGTTCTGACTTAATATTGCTGAACATGCGCTATTCGAAGCGTCTATAGTTAAGATGAATTGTTTATTGAAGTCTGGGTATATTAAAATTGGTGGATTGATTAATGCATTTTTTAAGACCTGAAATGAGATTTCGCATTCTTTTGACCACTCATATTTCACGTTTTTCATAGCTAACCTATTTAGGAAGATACATATTGCGGCAAAATTCTGAACGAACCGTCTATAATAATTGCAGAATGCAACGAATCTTTTGACTTCGCTAGCATTTTTGGGCGCTGGATAATGCTGAATGACTGAATATTTTGGTTTGTCCGATGAAACACCATCCTTTGATAAATTATGACCTAAATATGTGACTTCTCGCCTGAAGAATTGGCACTTTTGTGGATTCAACTTTAAATTGAATTTACGACATGCGTCAAACACCTTTCTAAGATTGGCTAAGTGATGATTTTCCGAAATTCCTATCACAACTATATCATCCATATAAAGAAATGCTTTTTCTGGTGTGAGGCCTGAGAATGCTATTGACATCATACGTGAAAAACTATTAGGACTTATGTTTAGCCCAAAGGGTAATCTTGTGAATTGAAATGAACCTTTTTCTGTACTGAACGAAGTGTATTTCCTAGAAGACTCTTCTGAAGGTATTTTGTGAAAACCTGACATAGGATCTAAAACTGAAAACCATTTTGCTCTCCCTAATTGATCTAAAATTGCATCTATACGGAGTAAAATAAATTTATCTGTGACTATTTTCTCATTTAGCTGACTAAAATCTATACAAAGCCTCCATGCCTTATCCTGATTCATCGATTTCTTCGGTACTAGTCCACTGTTATAATCTGATACTGAGGGTTCAATTATTCCCTGCGGTATAAGTTTTTCTACTTGACTATTCAATTCTGTTGATTGTGAATGTGGTGTGCGATAATTTTTTATGTATATCGGTGTATCATCTTTTACAGATATCCTTTGCTCATAAAAGTTATTGTGAATTAGTATATCATTCTTTGAAGCGAATATATCTACATAATTCTCACACAGTTTCGTTAGATCGTTTCTTACATACTCCGGTACTTCTAAATTCAATGACTTCCTGAATTCTTTCATTCCATTGTTACTATCACTCGTAATTGTATATGCCTCGAACAAATTTAAATCCAATATCTCAATATGCTTAGTTTTTACTGGAACACTTTCATAGTTTGTATTCAAAATTCTAACGTACAGATTTTTTCCCGATATTTTGGGTCTAGCTATAAATACTCCCGGTGCTACTTCCTGTTGCTCCATTAGTGTATCTTTTCTCGAATTTCTAAAGTTTCCTATTGGCCTATACACCGCACATCTAGGCGGTATTGCTAAAGTATCGTATTCAGGATAACCAAAAATTTGTATGGTTATCGAATTCTTATACTTGCAATTTATGTGTAATTCTGATTGTGAATAATCTAATACACAATTACTTTTAGTCATAAAGTCTCTTCCAATTAACCCATTTGTTGGTATCGGAAAATTTTCTTCCACTACGTGAAAGCAATGACTTAAGGTTATGTTGTTAATATAGAGGTTAATGCTTATTTGACCCAAAGTTTTTGCTGAGCCTTCAGTTATCCCCTTAATGCTTATTTTATTCTCAGTTTTAATTAAATGATGCGAAAAATTTTTAGAAATTAATATCAGAGAGATTTCTGCTCCTGTATCTAATACGAAATTGTATGTATTATCGGATATGCTTGTCTGAATTTCTATAAAGTTTGAAAGCGATAAATCTAAATAATATGCTGAATAAGTTCCTGAAATCTTGCATTCGACATTTGTTCTCTTATTCAAAACCACAATTGTTTCTGATTCTCTCTTTCTTCTCCATTTTCTCTCACATATTCTCACACTATTGTTATTGTAATTTCCATTCTTTTTGAATTTCCTATCCATATTAAAATCTGCGTATCTGCCGTAGTCGTTTCCTTGATTAAACTGTCTGAAAGTCCTCACTGAGTGATTACCGTTATAAAATCCTCTGTTGTTTCCTCTCCTATGATTGTTCCTAAAGTCAAAGTTTGGCTTCCTGAAGAAATTCCTGTTATCCTTCATGTGCAAAACTTGTTGTTGTCCTACTATACCTTCTACTGATACTAACATGGATTGTACTTCGTGCGTAGTTTTAAAACTTCCAGCTGCTCTGATTGTTTTTGTTGCACCCGTTGTGGCATTCGTGGTTACTGCCCTAATCGTTGCTTCCCTAGTATATTTTTCGGCCAATCGTTCCGGCATTCCTTCCGACATGTATGCTGCCTGTAGTCTCTCTGCTAATTTTTCTATCCCTGTCGCGTACTGTGTTACGTCTTTTCCATTTTGACTTACTTTACTATGTTTCGCTAAGAGAAGGCTTGGGTTGTCTCCTCTTATTCCTGATTTTAGTTTATTCTTGATTTTTATAATGGAGTTTTCCGTCGTGATCAAACTTCTGGCTTTGCCCGTTAATCTCGTCTTAATTAGTAAAATAGCATTTTCTTCGTTACCTGTCGCGTTTATTTGTAGCAAATCTTATGAGTCTAAAAATGATTGCAACTTGCTTGCTTCTCCGTTGAATTCAGTCGGTAACACCTTGCTCGCAAAATTAAAAAAATCATTCATACTTGTCGCCATTTTCAACTGTTTGCTTATTGTTTGTAATACACTAGTATCGATTTCCTCAAATATAGAGGTAGGTTTTTTAATAATACAATTTAACGCTTGAAATGCCCTAGCAGTTTTATCTCTAATCCTGTCTGAATAATTTTTACAACTCTTTTGTTGTACTAATCAAATTTTTCCAATTTTTACCTATTAACTTAGCAAAATTATTATAAATTATTATTATACTATTGATCACTTCGATATGAATATCTGGATTTTCAGGAGTTTCCTTTTTCAAAACCCTTTTTCCTTGTTTGTTAATTTCTTCTATAATTGATCTTAACTTATCTTCAAACTCTTCCCACGTTATTGACATTCATGAGATTCGTTAATAAAAATAGTACTTACAATTTTTATACAGTCAAAGTTCCTGATGTCTGCTTCGCTGCAATGCCTCGGTTGATGTCCCTTTTCAACGCTCTTCGATGCGTTTTCCATAATGACGAAATAAATTTCAGGATAAAAGCTACTGTTATGATATACATTAGAACCAAATTCAGATAAAAAACCATATACTTCCACTTGTCTGAAATAATTTGTAGGCTCATAAACCATTTATTGTCGAATACATGTACATTTACCATTTAATTTTACCATAACCATTTCGTGTGCAGGATCGCCATGTGGTGGTTATTTAGTAAGTGCCCCTCGTATATACTACTTTAACCATGAAACCATTTATATTGGAGAAACACTTATCTCGTAACCATTCTTTAGGGGTTGAATAAAAAACATCATTTAAAAACTCACTGGGATGAATATATTAAGAATTATTAACAGTAATTATAACTACACGATACATACATTTGTATCATTCAAAATAATAACAATAAATCATCCGAAAGTTATCGACACTTTGCATTTATAGGAAGCATGCAACCTCAAGAGTCAGTTACCCATAGGTATGACCTTCCGCATATGTGAATTTGATATTTACATTTAATAGAAACGTGCTTTCCGTATGTTCACCTGACCTTAATCAGATCGACGCCCGCTATTAACATTGAAATTATTATTTACACAATTTAATCTCTTTTTCCTATGATAATGTCTTTTTACGATACTGTCTTTTCGGGATCATCACAAAGAGTTCACTTGACATTTGAGTGTTTGCGTTAATTTTTTTTTAGAAACTTTTTGTTGGCAATTTCAAAAAGGATCAAACTAAAAGATTCATTTGTTCCATCATATTTAATACTTTGACAGATTATTCAAGTCCCGTCAACAAGTAACTTTTTAATTTCATTGTAAACTTCAAAATTCACAACTAAGGACGCATTTATCATCACGGTCCGCGACAGGATTATACAAAATTCCTTTGCTGTTATTCAATTTAAACAGCAACGTATCTTTTGCCAATTAAATTATCGAGCTTGAATATCTCAATATTTTTATATAACGAATTGTATTTGATGCTTATTCAGCCTCTATTAATGAACTCGAATATTATCATTAAGCTGAAATAAAGCAATTATTTCATGAATTGGATTTATTACTTTCCAACTGAGTTGAAAAATCAATATTCGATACCGAATACACGTTCCATTACCACTTTACCAACACGTTTCAATATCGGACGCTCTTTTCGATAACCAAGTTATCATCTTCAGAGACCGGAAAAAGTGGAGCAACTTTTATGATGACATTAAATACTAAACATAAAATAAGGCACAGTTAGGAATAAGAACAACAATATTTATTTTGAAGTATTCACTGAATTCTGCAATTCCTTGAAAATATGTACATTTAAAAACCGTGAACTAGAGTACTGTTATAACAGAGAAAAGTTATTGCCAAACGCAGAATGAGTTAGTTACACTCAATAATTAATCTCATTATTACATTTTATTTGTTGAACAAAAGGCTCTTTCTGGAAATATATTTTCTTATTTCATTGAGACACTAAAAAATATCAAATATTGCTTACACCTCTGTCATTTAGAAAATAACAGTTTGTAAACCAGATTTTGACCGTTTCCCGAGGAAACCCCACTATTTTGCTTGAACTGTGCAAATGGACTAAAAAGTGGACCGCTGTCATATTCTCCAACTAAATGTAATTTAATAATTGTCGCGGTATATATCCAGGAAAGTAGTTTTTTTTCCACGGAAAACTGTCAAAAACTTGTTTAAGAAACAGGCAGAGGTCGACGTAGAAATTATGATATATCTTTTTAGATTCATTAGCACCTCGAAGTGAATATTTTTCTAAAATATTCTTCTTTGACTACAATATCTTGTAATGTTTTCTTATTTATTTGAATAGTTTTCATCACAACGGGTTGGATAAATTTATATACACCGTATATCTACTTATGTGATTTATTTATACATTTAACGAGTCAATTATACTCAATTTATGTACACACTTAATTTCTAATTTACACCAAATACACTAATACACTGTTCACTTTTTAACTGAGTTTACTTTTATATTCTCTTGTTCACTGTTCAGCTATGCAATCAAACTGTAGTCTGACTCAAGGTTCGCAGGTAGTTGCTAATATAATTGAACGTCTTCGGGAACCTTCGAATTCCTGAAATTTCTGGTATTGCATCTCCCATCAAACAAGCGACATTCTACGGAAACAGCCACCAAAAGCGGTCCTTCCCAGAAATTAGTGCTCTGTTGTCAAAATTTTAACTTTTAGATATAGTATTAGAAAGAGACGGATTCAGTGCCTACTAATCTATGCGGTTTCGTGACATTACCCCCTCCATAAAGAAAGTTCCTCCTGAGACTTCTGTGTAGCCGGTACCTGATGTTTGAATCGACAACTTGACCCATTTCTACACTTTTCAGTCGTAAAGAAATAGCAGGGCACCGTCATCATAGGGTACCGATAACGGGGGGTAAAGCTGCAAATTAATATGTGGACACCGGCATCTTGGCAGATCACCTCTATCATGTTCCTGGTATCTCGCCAATCCAACTGGCTGCTCTCTATCCTAGGCATTACTAAAACGTTGGATTCCAGCACATGATGTCGCAGGCTTCGTAGCACTTTCCACATACCCCAGTAGGTGGATTTATCTTCAAATTTGTTTTTGGTTACCGAATAGAAGACGTACCGCGAATTGTGTTTGAGTCTCAGTGTCTTGCCAGGGGCTGGAGTCTGATCTTCAGCTTTTTTTGCCCAAACTTCGTTCGAAAGGTGGTTGCGAACCCTCGTGCGTTTTTGTAACTGTCACAATCATTCAAAACAATTAGAAAAAACACCAAAGCACAAATAACTAGTGTATAATTTGGGGAAAAATATGGTTCTATAATTTAAGTGACACCAAAGCAATTAATTCAAAAACCGTCAATTAGGCTAACACCTCTTACCTTAATGGGTTTGATCGATTTTCCTGCTATTGCAATCACTCCTTAAGTTCTTTTTCTTCCCCGTTTCCATGGACTGTAGATTGCTGGTAGTTCCAAGGTTTGAAACAGCACAAAATTACGAGTAAAATATCAGAGTTTTGCACTTCGAGTTCGACCGTACTGAATATCAGTTTCGAAGTCAATGAAGAAAATTGACGATGCACGCATATTTACAAGATCTACATATTTTTACAATGAGTGTACAGATTTCAAAAATCGTTAACATACCGCCCACCAAAATACATATAAGAAATGTATTTTATAATAGTAATGGCAAGAGAAAATACTTTCCCGCCCAACCTATCTAATATGCGAGAAAAGTATTGGTTTATTTTTACGTTTCTCATCAAGAACAACACGAAAAAACGGTTTTTAGAAAAAAAATCTTGTGTGTATGACGTCGTCGTCGTCTTCGCCGTCGTCGGCCACTTTTCGTTACATGTCTTGTAAGCACGATTCAGCCTCCGGAGTACAACAAGTCACCAATTTCATGATTGATTATTGTTCAGGATATTTCTCAGATGAACCCTATCAATTTTCAGCTCACCATAGCCCTTACAACGGGTGCTGTGGTACTTGAAGTACGACATTTTTGTAATTTTTTGAGAAATTTCAGTTTGTTAGCACGATTCAGCCTCCGGAGTGTAACAAGTCACGGATTTTATAATTGAATATTATTCAGAACATCTCACAGATCAACCCTTTTGATTTTCAGCTCACCAGAGCCAGTACAGCAGGTGCTATAGTACTTTAAGTACGACAATTTTGTAATTTTTGGAGAAATTTCAGTTTGTTAACACGATACAGAATCCGGAGCATATATAAGTGAAAAATTTTATGATTGGATATTATTCAAGGCACAGATGACTTCTATGGATATTCAGCTGACTAATGCCAGTACAACGAGTACTATGGTACTTGGAGTACCAACTTTTTGTCATTTTTGGCGAATTTCTATTATGTTAACACAATACAGTCTCCAGAGTGTATACAATAGACGTATTTTATGACTGAATATTGTCCAGGGAGTCTTATAAATGAACTTTAATGATTTTTAGCTCACCAGGGCTTGTACAACGGGTGCTATGGTACCTGAAGTGCCACATTTTTGGTTCTTTTTGGAGAAATTTTGGGTTGTTAGCACTATACAGCCTCTGGAGTGTATACAAGTGGCCAATTTTATAATTGGTTAATTAATGAGATACCTCATTCAACGTGTTTCACAGATGTACTGTATTGATTTTCAGCTGACTTGAGCGAGTACAGCGGGTCCAATAAATCCAGATATAGGTACTACGTTTTTGGTTACATTTGGAGAAATTTCGGTTTGTTATCACGATACGTTCCCCGAAGTGTATACAAGTGACAATTTTAAGATGGAATATTGTTCAGAGCATCTCACAGATGCGGAAAAGTCAGTTTTAACCTTTAAAACCGTTTATTAATACATGCTTCTGTTCCAATTTATCTTTAAGACCATTTAATCTATTAATTTGATAGCTAGGAATATGCCAGACCATTTTATAATGTTTTAAGTTAAGATTGGAGTCAAATGTCAAATAAAATACATACAATAACCAATTGTATGACAAAATTACTAAAAAAGTGTTCAAAGAGATTTCTTTGGGACACTGTTAACAATGTTATAATGAAGTCTCTGTTATACGCGTATTATTAAAATAATACTAGAACATTTAATATACTAAACAAAACCGGATTTATCAAAAAATAAAAATTGCAAAATTATAAAAAATAAAACAAATTCAGTTATAATTGGAAATAAAAAAAACATTAATTGCCACTTGTCCTGGTACTCAGCCGCCTTAATCCAACACTCGGCCTCATATAATCCACTTCACGGCCATCAAATTTGAGTTCCGATATCACAATCTTTGTCTTTATAAATGCACTTCTCACAACTGCAAATAAGGTTTGCTACTTCTTCGTACTGTACTGTTTTTCTTATCGATTTAAAAGTTTTTATTACGACAGATGGGATAAATTGACACAAACGGTAGGTCTACTCACTCAATTTATGTATTCACTAAACTATTAACTAATTCATATTATATACAGTATATTTGTATGTATGTATACTAGCACTACAGACCGTGTAGGTCCATGGCTGATGTCTCAATACAAGCGGTGGGTGCTCGGAGTTCCATACGAAACTCTTCTGCGACAATCTACTAAGTTCAATTGCCACTTTCGCACAGACTATCCGAATGCCCACTACTTCGGTTCGTTCCAAAATTTCTTGTGTTCTGCACGTGTTTCCAATTTGCACATTAATAACTTAACCCTTCCATGACTTGGTTGACGACTTTCCTCCATCCCATCTTATCATTTGTCTATCTTCTCCAATTTCTGAAATTAAGTCTTCGTAGGTCCTCTTCAACCTCCGCTTGCCATCTTGTTCTGGATCTACCTCTCCTTCGCCTTCCTCCTATAGAACTATATATCAATATGTTCGGTAGCCTTCCCGTTCCCATTCTTTCTATATGTCCTAACCATCTTAGTCTTTGAGATTTTATCATTCCAATAATACCCGGATTTTTATATAATTCTTCGAGCTCTTTGTTTGTTCTCCTCATCCATATTCCATTTTGTAATTTTCCCCCAAATATCTACCTCAGTAGTTCTCTTTCCCATATGTGTAGCATTCCTTGTTCTTTTTGGTTTAATATCCATGTTTCTGAGGCATATGTAACTATAGGCCTAATCAAATTCTTGTAAATACTGATTTTCGCTTTCCTTGATATATTTTTGCTTTCCAATAAACTATTCAAGGCATAAATGCAATTATTGCCACGCATTATTCTGTTATGGATTTCCTCCCCTATATTAGGTTTTCGTGTGATTATTGTTCCAAGGTACTCGAATCGATCTACTTCTTCAAATTTATATATCTTTCCTTTGGCTGTTTCTACTGTTAAATAATTGCCTTTTATAAAGTCTCGATCTGTCCATTCCATGTATTTTGTTTTCAGTTCATTGATACAGACCCCTTTTTTTCTGCAATATTTTTTATTACTCGTCTTATTTCCTCTTTACTTCTCGCTAATACTGCTATGTCATCTGCAAATGCTAAACGTTGATGTCTCTTATGATATATAAGTCCAGACCTATTTATGCCTGCTTCTTGAATTACTTTTTTCAATAACAGACTAAAGAGAATAGATGACAGTGGATCGCCTTGTCTTACGCCTTCAGTGACGATGAATTTCTCTGACACACTGTTATTTATTCCTACTTCATTTTCGGTACTTTGTAGTGTTAGCAGAATCATTCTGATCAGTTTCCCGCTTATTCCTAGGTCTTCCAGAGCTTTGTACAGTTCCCTTCTTATTATTTTATCGAATGCTTCTTTGAAGTCGACGAATAGCACAATCGTCTGTTTTCCAAATTTATAGCTCTCAGCCTGTATTTCTCGTAGCATGAAGATTTGCTCTACTGTGCTCCTACCTCGTCTAAATCCACATTGGTATTCTCCGATTATATTTTCCAAATTTTCCTTCAAAATATCCTTGATATAAGTGGCAAGTATCTTGTATGCCACATTTAATAATGCTATTCCTCTATAGTGGTGGCATTCATTTTTATTCCCTTTTTTATGTATAGCGTTGGTCCACTCTGTCGGTATTCGTTCTTCTTCCCATATGTTTCGCAGTAGTTTTTCCATTTCATCACGTAATCGCGTTCCTCCATATTTCCGCTGTTATGTGGTCACTTCCCGGACTTTTATTGTTCTCTAGATTAGCTATAATATAATTTATTTTATCTCTACTCGGAGGAGGTTCTTTCGAGTGCAGCTCGAAATTTGTTCCTACATCCTCTTCATTATCCATCCATTTTTTTGCCCATTTAAAAGATGTTCGAAGTATGTTTTCCATCGCAATAAAATTTCTTTTTCGCCCAGTAGCATTTCGCCATATTTATTTCTAATAAATACGGGATTTTAATTGGATCCTCTTTTTTCTCTTTTGACTCCTTCTTACAGGTTTCTCAGATCTTTGTTTCTGTAATTATCTTCTACATTTTGCAGTAGTCGCTCATTGTACTCCCTCTTCTTCCTTCTTAATAATCTCTTTGTTCTTTTCTTTTGTTCGCTGTATTTTTCTTTAGCATCGTGTACTTCTGTTGTTAGAGTGTTTAATCTTAGTTTATTTCTTTTATCTATTTCGTGCAAGCATTCATCATCAAACCATGGTTTCAGTTTCTTTCTTTCATCTTTACTCGTTTTTTTGGCAGCAGTATTCATTATTGTCTTTATTGTTTCCCAATGATGCTCTATATCTCTTTTCGTTGTCATCCATTTCCTCACTGATTACTTTTTCATATCCTTCTTTCTCCTCATTTGTTAATAACCTTGCATCTTCCATTCGTTTCCTCTTTTCATTTTTGTTTATTGGTATGAGTTCCTTTAATGTGACTCTCACCATGAAATGATCAGAGTCCAGATCGGGTCCTCTATACGTTCGTATATTGGTGATGCATTGGTCTTCTTCGAGTTCAATTAAAACATGGTCGATTTGGTTCATTGTTTTTCCGTCTGACGATATCCACGTACCTTTATGAATATTTGTACGCTGAAAATCTGTGCTTTTGATTCTGAGGTTGTGTTCTTTCGCAAAATCTATCAAACAATCGTCCATTTTCATTTGTTTTCTCATGCAGACTATATCTTCCAATTGTTGGCATATACGTCTCCTCTTCACCTATCTTGGCGTTGGCGTCTCCCAATACGATTTTCAAATCATAATTGGAGATAGCCTCAAATACTCTGTCAAGATTACTATAGAATTCTTCCTTCACTTCTATATCCTTCTCTTCTGATGGTGCATGTATGTTAACAAGTGTAATTTTGTGATACTTTAAAGTCCATGACCATCCATTTTAGTTTTCTCCTAACTATAAAACCAGTCACTAGCATTCTGTTTTCGCTCCCACTATAAAAAAATACATAATTTGCCATTTCTTGTGAGCCTTGCCCTAGTTGTTCAGTTTCTTGTAATGCTATGATATCAAAATTATATTTTCGAGATTCCTGGTCCAACTGTTTTAATTTTCCTTCTTCATGTGACCCTCTGATATTCCATGATCCAATTTTATTATATGTTATTTGATCTTTCATGCTTTTTCTTCCATTTTGTGTTTTTTCTGTTCCTATTTCGCGCCAGTTTGTTTTCGTTGTTCCATTACATATTACTTTAGTTAGTTTTTTGATTTATACTTTATTATTTCCAGCCTATCTTTTTACCTGTTCCAACCCCATACTTCATAGTTTATAATTACTTTCTGGAATCCAATCTTGACTGATTTCCCGTTAATTCTCTCGCCTTTTGCATGATTCCTAATTTGTACTTGTATTTCTCTTTCTTTTTTGGTCATATCATCATTTATGTAAACTTTTCTGTGTGTGGTTTTCAGCTTGCTTTTATTTTGCATAACCTTCCTCTTATCGTCTTCACTATTAAGTTCTACTAGGCATGTATTCTCTCCCAGTTTTATTGCGGTATTTACTGCTACTTTAACCCCTATCTCCTTTCTATGAAATTTTGCATCCCCTCCCCCAATGCTTCCGGTCTATTGGTATCCATTGGGAGTCCTTGAACTACTATATTTTTCATTCGTTTTCCATTTTCGAGTTTCTCTAGTTTTCACTGACAGAGTTACTTGCTTCTTTAGTTCATTAATTTCTTCACTAGCTCGGTCATTACCCCTCTTCAACTCTTTGATTTGTGTCATATACTCCTTCTGTTCTTCTTTGATTTCCTGTTTGATGCTCTCCATATTTTTTCCTTGTTGGTCTTTTATCTCTTTCATATCGGCTGCTAGTTGGTTCATTAATTTCCACATGTCCGACGTCATATTTGCATTTTGATCCTCTTTTCTTGGCGTTCTCGATATTTTTTTTGATCTTCTAAATGTATCTTCATCCATTTCATCCGCCTTCCTCTTCCTATCATCAGTCGTATAATCATCCGAGTCTATCATTGTTGGCAATTATTTATTGTTATTTCAATATTCTTCGCTTATATAAATATTAATGATTTCGTACTTACAGTTTACTAAATTAAGTTATTTTGATATCACCTGATTCCCTGTACAATATCGCACACAGTGGTCCTTGTATTATGTTTTAAAGTACTCGTAACAGCCCAATATTTGGGTAATATCACGGAGCGGTTTTAAAACAACTTTCTCGATATCTAGAGTTGGGAAATAAACACAGTATATACACTTATGTTTATTTACTATTGTTCACTGTTTATATCACGAGGTCAAATTATAAACTGGCTGCTGCCGCTGGTCGGAAGTCTTTATATATTAAGTGCCCTTTTTTCTGGATAATTCTAGATTGTGGCTCACAGTACATTTTTTCTGCAAAATGAGTAGATTTTAATTGATACAACAACCAATATTTTTTAAGTCGTTACTTTCCGTATCGCTTATCATGCAATTTCGAAACGCCACCATTGCTTGCGAGAGACTCGGTATATTTATGAATGGCTCTTTGACACATGATGTCCTGCATAAAAAAGTTTCGTTGTCAATATACGAACCTGTCACTTAATTTTAGATATTAAGTATATTATTGATTACCTACCATTTTATAAGAAAAATATAAAAATTAGGGGTGGCTGAATATAGAAATTTCCATCCCCAAAAGTCAGCCAGGCATATAAAATAATATTGACATATGGCCGGCTACTGGGAAAATGATGAAATATAATACGAGAACTAGTGTGAAATTATAGAACTTAATACGATATATATCTAATATGAATATAGCCGATATTGGCGAAAAATTTTCAAAAACCAGTACTTGGCCGTATGACGCTGAACATTGGATCTATTACATAAAAAGTTTTACCCACTAGTCAATCATCCCAATTTTAAAGGAAAACTCAATATATGTATTTAGTTTTCCCTCATTTCTTAATATAAAAAAATATTATTGTTTACCGATAACTTAAAAATTCAATTAATTTCATGAATAATTATGTAAGAAGTTACTTTGACTGCTAACACTCTTCTCTAGTAAAAATTTAACACGCAGTACACATCTACGCATAGAGACGAACAACTCACAAATGGACATCAAATTTAGAGTAACTAGAGGTACTACTGTTATAATTCGATGCGTTTAAGTTGAATGTAAATGTACTACAACGATCTGAGCTTGGTTCTATTTATTTAACTCAAACTGATCCCTACTTATAAGGGAAATAAGACAAAAATGGCTGAGTGTTGGAACACGGCTGAACACCGGAGCATTTACTCTATTTTGCAATTTAGACATAATTCAACAAGTTTTTCATAATTTTCTTCAATCGAATATGTACATATACCAGTGAGACAAATTTTAGCAAAAACATTCAACTTTAGTTGGATGTTCTTGGTTTTTAGTTGTCTCTTTAAATATATGCAAGAAGGCAATATCTTTGAAATATCATGGGAGACTATTATAAAGTTTAATTCTCATTACTACCAGTGGTTTCTTACATATATCTATAGACTGCTAAGGTATAGAAAAATCTTATTTATATCTTGTGTCATGAGCATGAATATCACTATTCCGTGAATAATCGCTTTTATTCCTATATAATAATGTGATTAAATCCAGTAAGTAATCCGTACACAGTTAAAATTCTCGTGTTGATAAATATAGATCGACAAGATTCTACCTGTGTATATTTTTCAGAAAAAAAATAATAAAATACAATTTTTGAAATGTTTCTACTTTGACTGTCTCGACCCTTACTTCGTGGAATATGCTCATATTAGTGTTTTTAAATGAAACTCAAGGTCTCTAGTTAATTCCACAATATAATACAAGTTATTGAAAATTCTAAAAAATTGACAATTGTTTCGATAAATCAATATCATCGTCAGAATGAAATGTAACTTCTGTCACTCTGACGATGATATTGATTTATCGAAACAATTGTCAATTTTTTAGAATTTTCAATAACTTGTATTATATTGTGGAATTAACTAGAGACCTTGAGTTTCATTTAAAAACACTAAAATGTTTCTACTTTGTTGCAGATTGCTTACATAGTTTATTGGGGGGAATAATACATTCCTTTCCCTAATTGAATATTTTCTATTTATTTCTACAGTAGGGTAACGGGTACAGTTGTTGGCCGGGGGACAGTCATTGGCCACTTCATTAAAATTAAAAAATTATAAGGTCCATATTCCTCTCGATAACCTCTTTATAGCTTCTTTCGATGCTAGGGACATTTGTTCATCTACTGGTAAAATTTTTATTGTCGGGTAGGCAATTCTGGTAAATTAGCGCCAAATCATCAACGGTGTGTTAAGAGTGTATTGTATGAAATTGCTGTTTTGGTGAGTAATCGATAAGATATACATATATTATGATACTTATAATAATTTTTTCATGATTATATGTTAACTTCAGAAAGTTTGGTTAGGTTTTTGTCGGTTATTTTGGATGGCCAACAACTAGTACACATAATTGTATTCCTACGGGGTGGCCAATAACTGAAACTGTATGAATTTCTAATTGTTTTAGGTTAAGGCTTGTTTTAGTGTAACTTTATTCGGCTTAGCATATTCACGTAAAAAATGTTATATTTCAACATACGGTTACAGTTGTTGGCCGGGTGGCCAATAATTATTGCTGCGGCGGCCAATCACTCTATAAGTGTGTTTCTTATCTTTCATATCAAATTGTATTTTTACCTAGGTACCTACCTAGGTCAACCAAAACAGGGTCATGACAATGTAAAATTTGTTTACAGAATATTTTCGCGAAAATGCCTAAAGTAAAGACGGGGGCAAAGTACAATACAAAATATGATGAAGATGATATCGCCAAAGCATTGCAAGCCATTGAGGACGGAATATTGCAAAGACCCGCTTCATTAATATATAACGTTCCGAGAGCTACTCTTAGGCGAGGTGTAAACTTTGGAAATAAGGTTACACCTGGTCCTAGACCGGTACTAACAGATGAGGAAGAACAAACCTTAGAAGATTGGATATTTTCCTGCCATGCAAAGGGCTTCCCAGTTCGAAATGAAGACATTCAGACTTTAGTAGAAAAGTTTTTGGACAACCATCACAGACCAAACCCTTTCACAGAAAATCTTTCAAGTCGTGGCTGGATGAGGGCGTTTTTGCGACGACATCCTAAAGATTAGTTGAGAACATCCGGGGCAATCACGGCTGCTAGTGCCAATATTTCTGAAGGAGACATAAGTAAATGTTTTATAGAAATCGAAACGTATTTGAAAGAAAAAAATTTGTTTGATATTTTGGAAGAACCGAACCGTGTGTTTAATGGTGATGAGACGTGCTTCCTGTTGTGCCCAAAAAAACAAGAAGATTCTAGCCCCCAAAGGTACTAAAAATGTCTGTGAGGTCGAACATCATCCCAAAAAGAATTTGACAGTCATGTTTACATTTGGAGCTTCTGGTTCACTTCCTATGATCATATATGCCCAATCACGACTAACATCGGCCATAACTAATTCAGTGCCTGATGAATGGGGTGTTGGGCTTAGTGATAATAGTTGGATGAAACACGAGTCATTTTATGAATATATCGGAAATGTCTTGCACCCTTTTTTAAGACAAAGTGATACAAAATTTCCAATTATACTATTCGTCGATGGTCATTATACTCATCTAACCTACCAAGTTAGTCAACTCGGAATAATATTAATTGCTCTGGTTGCCAACGCAACCCGAATTTTGCAACCAGCAGTTGTTGCTGCATTTAAACCCTTGGAGAATGGTTGGAAGGCAGGGGTCCTCGAATTTCGACGAAAAAATCCCGAACAAATTCCCACAAAAGGAAATTTTGCGCTTATTTCGAAAGATGTAATCGACAAAAGTATTAAAATTGAAACAATAAAGAATAGCTTCAGAGCTACCGGATTGTGTCCATGGAATTATTCAACAATTGATCACAAAAAATGCTTGGGGAAAAAACAAGTTTTACATTACAAGTCCTAGTAGGGGAAATATGAAAGGATTCATTACTTTAGAAGATTTTTGATGCATCATTGGTGAACAAAACTAACAACTACTTGCCTCTATGAATGCTGACATACCTAAAATAAAGATTTAGTCTTATTAAAAAAATTGTATGATGAAATGCATGGCACTCATAATGTACAACATTTAGAAAATCAAAACATAGAAACTGAAGATTTGAATATCAAAGAATACGATAAAGTACAACACTCTCAAGAAGCATATTTAGACAACCAGAATACCCAGAATTTGACTGATCAAAGTATTATTCAAGGTGAAGATTTAAACAACTATGAAATTTATCGGAATGAAGATATACACAGTTCGGCTTATCAAAATACTATTGAAGCTGATGATTTGAAAAACGATTCTTAGTTTGACATAGAAAATATGCCCGTTATAACCGATAATTTTTTTATCGACGAAATGCCACTCTCTAATTGTTTGGCTAGCACCTCAGAAAAATGTGAGCCTTCAAAATCCTTATATGTTATACCATCGACATCAACAAGCGATTACATGAATTCGATTCTTACTTAGCCAAAAACTCCAGAAAGAGAAGGAGAAAACAAATTGCGAGATTACCATTCGTGCTTACATCATAGACAAGGAAAAAAACAGAAGCAGAGAAAAATTAAAAATGAACGAGAAGAATCTGTAAAGTAAAAACGTAAAACCAAGAGAATTCAAAAATAACAGAAAAAGCAAGAAGAGCAACACAACAAATTAAATGATAGATTGGAAAAGTAAGGTAAAAAAATACCAGGAAAAATAGTAAATATGAACAAGTCTAAAGTTGATAATAGCAACGATGAGGCAGCAAATTGTACTACACAACAAAGTATTGATATATTACTTGTTGAAAAGGAAAACAGATCAGACAAGTTCACCTCTTCAAAAAATGCAGAAGCCGCAAGTGAAAATAACACAGAACGTCATATGATGAATAAAATTCCTGACTGCCAAGAAGCTCCTCCAAAGTTAAAACGGAAAGTCATATTTCTAATAGTGCTGTTGTAAGAAAGATTTTTCAGAATGTTGACAATGATTCCCTGGGCAAAAAATTAAAATTAGTTCAGATATTTCACTGACTGGTGAAAAAGGTTATATGGATCATGCAATGCAAGAACGTCAAAACATCCATATTCCCTTCAACAATACCACAATAACCAGTGGGATATGCTTTACTTGTGTAAAAAATATAAACATGAGCCAGAATGGGGAAAATGCGCGACCTGTCGAAGAACGTACCACATACCCTGCATTCTCAAAATAAAAAAAGACACGACAACTTCAAATGACTATTTTACGTGTTTTGCCTGTTAAAAGCTAAAATAGACTTTAGTTAACACCTATATTTCTAGGTACTTTATTGGGAAAAAATAAATAAATCAGTTAATATATTTATAAATATTTTGTGTTTTGTTATACTAGCTACTGAGTATAGGTAGGAACCTACCAGGCTTACACAAATATAAATTACCTACTCACATACTGAATACCTACGTAAAAGTAGTAAAAAACTTCAAAAAACAGATTAAATATTGAAGGACCAATCACTGTACAAGACGTATACCAATAACTGTCTCCTGACGGCCAATAACTATCACATTGTATAATTTTGAATAAATGTTGTAATCCTTTCTTGGAGTTACAAAGCTCCGGTAGCTCTTCGTCTGGTGCGCAATGGTCGTAGGATCTTACGTATTATCAGAATTGGCAGGAATAGGGCGCCACTTATTTTTTGGTATCATTTCAAAAACAAGAAATTACTAACCTTAGCTACTTTCTTGGCTCAATTTAACCTAACTTCGTAGAAGAAAATAATATTAAAAATAAAAAAAATAAAAAAACAGAACCTCACTATATGGTTTTTTAATCAAGTTACTTCGTAATCACATTTAATCAGCTACTTATGATAGAAAAATAAAAAATATTTGGTAAGTGCATTTGATATTAACAAGAACCATAAGAACCCCTAAATACAGCTGTATTTAAGTTCACATTGTGTGAACAATTTATTCAAATTGAGAACTATATGTATATAGAGCATATGCCTTGTACCAAAAAATATATCAGTTTATTAAAGATTAAAAAAAAAAAACTTTTTCTCCGTTGAGATATTTAGTGATTAAGTTAAGAATTTAGGTTATAAAAAGTCCAATAAATCACTGTACTACACTAAGAATATAGTATTACGTAATCAAATAGCAGTAAGGGTATGCCGGTGCACTTCCTTAGTAGATTTTTGTGATATTGGAATAGACTCACCAAAGTTTGAAGACGACTTGAGACCTTCAGACCCTATTTTTGAAATTAGATTCATTCTTCCGAGCCTCATCCATCTTGAAGGAAAAATATCTAGAACATGCGGCGAACACGTGCATCAACGAGATTAATTATATCGGCAACTCGAGTCCAGGGTGGTGAATGGCTCAAAACGCCGCTTCCTCTAGGATTTCCTCCCTCAAAGGTCTCAGGCGGATTGTCAGGGTGTCGATGTAACTATTTCTAGTCATACAACTATACTACGTGTTCAGGTCCAAAATGGCTACCTCAATATTAGATTTGTGTTGGAAGAAAAAGTTACCGATGAAAGGACATTGAAAGGTCGGCGAATCTGGAATTGATGTACTACTTAACGACTTTACTATTTCAAGAAAATATTACGCTTACCTCCTTGTTACAGGAAAACCTTTTAACCAAATTACAACGGCAGAAAACAGTTACTTAAGGATGCCAGCAAACGAAAAAACAAAAATCTGCTACTTCCTTTCGATATTTCTAAAACTGGAGAAGGTAACCCGAACTAAACGAACTGCAACTTTTTGTAAACTTCAACGGCCAATCAAGTTCTAATTATCCCTATAATACCTTCTTATTTTCGGCTGACCAATGGAATATCTTCAATACATATAACGAACACCGAACTCAACCGAGTTGGCTTAGTGAATTTCAGATTTAAGTAGTACCCTAGTGCTCAACCTGTTTGGTGAAATGAGAAGTGTCAACGTCAAACTAATCAAAAGTAGTACCTATAATGAATGTCATTGTGAATGACATTGAAAACCAAACAAATTTCAATAAGGCGTTCGCAATAAAGGTTTTACCAAACGACAAGTAAAATCAACGAGAAAGATTATTTATTTTATGTCTGAAGCCATTCTAAACTTTGTGTAGTCGTTGTATGAACTGTTTACGAAATGTAACCTCATTCAAATATAAACATTGTATTGAAAGAAGCAGTTTGATGAGTTTTATCATTATCCAGTACTGGTAAGTAAACAATACATTAACTTTTAATTATATAGTTAATCAACGTTTTAATTTCTTTTAGGAACTTGTGTAGCTGTTAACTAAATTACTGTTCAAGATGCCATCACCTGTGTTCATTAATAACAATACTTTGTGTAGATAATTTAGTGACTGTTTAAGCTGATTACTGATTTAAAATAAAATATATTTCAAAGTAGACACACATTCATTTTTTAATGCTTAAGGTAAGTCTGAATGTTACAATGTGTTGGAATAGTTATGAAAACATTTATCTTGAGTAAATGCAGTAGCACTATCTCATTTTTCACAATTCTTAGCGTATAATATGCTATTTATTATATATGTATATTTAAAATCATTTATGTTTTAATCTGTCAAAGTTCAGGTAGATGCTTAAGTTGCCAATAACTGTACCCGTTACCCTATGTGTACGCCCATGAGCAAAGGTAAAATGGTGTCAAAAATATATAATCACTAACCTGTGGAATGTTTGGTTTGCACCGGTAATTTCCATATTGTGGCACACTATGCCTTTGCCATTTCACCTTTCTTCAACGGGTAACTCACAAACAACTTTAAATCAGAAAAAAACTTTACGAAAAATAGCAAAAAACCTTACGCGATAAACTCTGAGCGAATTTAAACTCTACTGGCAACATGGTCGGCAAATAACACAGGTCTGCGACCAAAAAACTGCATAGGATTTTTTTACATAAGTTTTTATGTATATTGCAGTATCTATGTTCATTGGTAATGAACCTATATGATTTTTATTTGTTAATGGAGAAAAACAACCCGAGCTGTAGGTAAGACTGGGAATGTTTAACATGTTGAGACAAGTCAAATGACGCATATTGCTCGAAACAAAGAAAAGCTCTCAGTAGACATACTGATATTCAAGTAAACAGTGCTGTTGTCTGTTAATCATGGCTACAAGGGGTTGTGTTATTTCTCCAAACAGTTTTTGTTATATCTGTGGTGAATTTACTATTAAAAGTCAACAGAGAAATATAAGTGATTATGTCAGAACAGTTTATTTTGCCTACTTTGAATTAAAACTTGGTGTTCAAGAAAAACCATCTTAGTTTGTGGTTTAAGGGAAAGAAAAATGCATTTCGATTTGGAATTCCTATGATATGGCGTGAGCAGAAAAATCACACCACTGACTGCTACTTCTGCTCAGTTGACGTAAGGGGATTCAATTCAAAAAACAAAAGAAACATAAGTTATCCTAATCTTGACTCAGCTATACGTCCAGTGCCCCATAGCTCCGATATATCTATCCCGCAGCCAGTTTGGATGAATACCCTAGTGAGTTGGAGGACGAAGCTACATTATCTCCTCCGGGTAAATCAAGCTCAGATTTATCTTTTGACGAAGATAGAGGGCCCCAACTATTTTCTCAAGGTAAGCTCAATGATTTAGTAAGATATTTAGGTCTTTCAAAAAATGCAGCCCAACAGTTAGGTTCTAGATTAAAAAATAAAAACCTTGTATCACCTGGCACTTCTTTTTACTGGTACAGATACCGAGAAAACGAATTTACCCAGTTTTTCTCAAAAGAAGGAAATTTAGTTTTCTGCAATAATGTGGAAGAACTCATACATCGCTTTGATATAAAGTATGACTCATCTGAATGGCGCCTATTCATTGACTCATCTAAGACTAGCCTTAAAGCAGTATTATTGCACAATGGAAATAAATTTGCCTCGATTCCGATTAGACATTCTGTGCATATGAAAGAAGATTATAAAGATTTGGCCATTATCCTGGAAAAAATCAAGTATGAAGACAATCAATGGATGATTTGTGGGGACTTCAAAATACTGACAATGCTTTTGGGTCAGCAGGCAGGCTATACCAAATACCCATACTTCTTATGCTTGTGGGATAGTAGAGCCAGAGAACAGCACTGGAAAAAAAGTGTTGGCCATCCCGAGGAACTTCAAAACCTGCAGAGAAAAATGTTATAAACACTACCTTGGTACCACCAGAAAAGGTTTTGTTGCCCCCTCTCCATATCAAATTGAGGTTTATGAAACAATTTGTAAAATCGCTGCAAAAGGATGGAGACTGTTTCAAATATTTATGTACAAAATTCCCGAAGCTGTCAGAAGCAAAGTTGAAAGAGGGAGTTTTCACCGGCCCGACATAAGAAAACTTTTAACGTACCCTCCATTTGTGGAAACTATGAATGAGAAGGAAAAAGAAGCTTGGGTATCGTTCAAGGACGTAGTGCGAAGTTTTTGAGAAATACTAAGGATCCTAACAATAAAACCATTGTGCAACGGATGCTAGCAGCATACGAAGCTCAAGGCTACAAGATGAGCTTGAAGGTCCATTTTTTACACTCTCACATAGATTATTTTCCTGAAAACCTGGGAGCTTACAGTGGAGAGCAGGGGGAGCGATTTCACCAGGATGTCCGTGATATCGGGAGAAGGTACCAAGGGCGATGGGATGTCACTATGCTTGCTGACTACTGTTGGCTGCTTAAGCGAGAAACTGAAGATGGAAATCGGAAAAGGACTCGTCAAAGTATCAAAAAAAAGAAGAAGAGGTTTCATAAAGAACGTCAATAAGTATATTTATCATAATAATGTTTCGTTTGCTTTAAAAAAAATATTTATTGTTTGAAAATTTTGAATAAAGGAGTGCTTTAACCAATTTTTGTGTTTCAATTCGCAAAAAATCCTTATGTGATAGAAAAAAATGGCCATCACTTTTGAAATCAGCGCACTGTAAAACATATAATTCTGTAAAAATATCTCATGCAGCTGACAAAAAAATTTTTTTCGCAGACCTCTGTAATGAATGAAAAAGCATATATTTTGTTGATTATATAATAGCTGGATTTCATATAATAATACATGCATTGAATAGAAGGCGGCTTTAGAAGTAATATGTCTTCTTGCATTGTGAACAATGTAACTCTTAAATTTGCACGAATCAGGGACTTTTGTGATTGTTTTGTCCGTGTCAATAATATTTTGGGTAGTTAACTAATATACTATTGAGATGAATTTAATATAACTCCTTGCAATGCTATTAATCTAAGATTATGTAATAAACATTATTGGTTGTAAAATGGAACATTGTATGTGACCTAATTATAATTCATGCAAATTTCGCATTTATGAAGCTGTTAAATGAAAGTAATAAAATTCTTAGTTACTGTACTGTGATCAGTGGTAACAATAATAAATTTTCAAAGGCCTACAAAGTTGTGTTAATAAATAAATACGCGTTCATGAAATCATTAAGTTTTAACAAACAACAAGAGTCCGTTAACTCCATTCCATATGTCCGACTCGTCGATTATTCATAAAGGGTGTTTCAAACTTAGCAGCCAGCATGCACAATTTGGATCATTGTTGCTTACTTTGAACATAATAGTTTCGAACCATGAAACAGAGAAGTTCTACAACATGTGAATGACAAATAAAACAACTCTACGTGTCAAGTACAATATTGAATTCGATCAAAGTTTCAAAGCGTTGTCTACTTACATTAATAATAATTATTAAATTATTATTATTCAATAAGCGCAATGGGATTCCCAGTTCCATACATTTCACCATACTAGAGCCCATTTTTCTCTGGCAATTTTGACGCATTCAAAATTTTAAATTAACTAAGCGGGCTTTGAAATTATAAATGAATACTCGTTTAACATCTTTTGTCACGCACTTTTTATTGAGTAGTTTTCTTTTCTTCAATTTCAACAATCGGTATGATGACCATATATATATATATATATATATATATATATATATATATATATATATATATATATATACACACATATATACACATATATATATATACACACATATATACACATATATATATATATATATTTATGTTTTTTTGGATTTTTCTTGGGTATAGGTTTCATGAAGAAAATACGAGAAACTTATGACGTTTCGAATATCATAGTAGGCTTTTTCAAATATTGTTTTATTATGTTTAGAAGTACCTACGAGTAAAAGGATTTAAATTGAAACCGGATGGTTTACAATGAAAACAATAACAATTAAACATTAGACATTGAAGATTAAAAAATAAAAAGTTTCACATGTACGAATAAAATTTCTAAATTGAGTCTTATTGTGGTACGTACCTCGATGTTGACATGTTTACGTTAAAATAATGAATGGACAGACAGAAGATTCTACTATTGTTTTCGTTTTTTCTTTTTGAAATGTGTGTTCCGGTTTTTGTTTGTTAGTTTTAAATTTGTTAAGAGTCAAGGTGTATATCAATTAATAAAATGGAAAAATACGAGGTGGTCATAAATAGAAATAATATTTATTAGCCGCTTACAGTATTAAATTGTGATAAATATGGCTTAAATGATTGGTGTTTTGTTAATCATTAACTGTATGCTGTTCCTTTTTTATGCACATCATTTCTTTAATCAGAAGATTTTGCTAGTTGTTGTCCTATGCTAGACTTTTAACACAGGACTACAACTACCAAAAACTTCTGATGAAGGAAATGATATGCATAAGAAAGGAACAGCATACAGTTAATGATAAACAGGACACCAATCATTTAAGCCATATTTATCACAATTTTATACTGTAAGCGGCTATACTACGTTTTAAAAAGACATGGAGTAATAAATCACTCATTTCGGCCGGAACCATAGGCGTACCACATTTAGTCATTTAAAAAAAGTTAAGGCTTCTACAATTATCTCAATTCCGTTTTGTAATATTATTTAAAATTAAATTTCAAATTATCAATAATATAATAATCTGTGGATTATATCTCTCTCAATTTTCCAGAAAATTTATTATTATGTATAAAAGGGCGTAGACGAGTCCCTCCACTAAGCTCCAGGTAGTTATAATCCTACATACAATAAATAATAAAATAAATGTTATTAACAATTTTATACAGATATATATATATATATATATATATATATATATATATATATATATATATATATATATACATATATATATCCAAACCAACCCATTTTCCGATTATTTCACCCAATTAGCAGGTAATTGAAAAAACTTGACAAACAGGTAGCTCAAAAATGATTTTATTATTGTGAAATATAGTTTTTTCAGTTCTAAGAAAATGCCCCCATAATACAATGTACTTACTAGAACTTTTCACCTATTAAAGTAGCGGAAAGGTTGAATATTTTCAATTTACAGTTCATCTGTTCTGGAGAAACTGCTGTGTTGATTGATTTCCCCATTATTACTGTTATTTGTTATTATTTTTTACCGTTATTGTTAACTGGTGTTTATTTTTGTTCATCTATTAAAGTTCTCTTCTCATCACACGAGACAAACACCTAACTACATCTTCCAACTATATAGTGTTCCAACCAAATTCGACCAGATATGGAAGATTTATCATCATCTAAGCGACCTAAAGTTGGCCCATTGTCGCTAAACGAAAAAAATATGATATTAAATTGCTATTCCTCGTTGAAGAACGAAGAAATTGAAAGAGAAATCAAGAATTTGACAGGAAGTGTTGATGAAACTGTGGAGATTACTGCAACAATGATGGGTGTTTCAAAAACAACAATTTATAATTTAATGACGGAGAAAAAAAATGGAAACATCATAGCCCCAGCAAAGTCCCCAGGCCGACCCAAACTTGAAATGGATGACGACTTGAAGAATGGAATAAGGCGTAAGGTGCATGCTTTTTTCTTTAGAAAAGAGTTCCCAACTCTCTCCAAAATTATGGCTTCGATTCAAGAAGATTCAGATTTTCCGAAAATGTCTCGAAGTACATTATGGAAAATTTTGAAGGAACTTGGATTTGAATATGAAAAAAATTATCGGAACGCAATGTTGATTGATAGAGACGACATTGTCATTTGGAGGAGGAGTTATTTACGCAATATTCGGAAAGCAAGATTAGATCAAAAACGAATTTATTATTTGGATGAGACTTGGTTAAATAAAGGTCATACTGTTTCAGTGTTTTGGCAAGACACGAATGTCAAAAGTCGGAGGCAGGCAGCTCTTGAAGGGTGGTCAACAGGCCTCAATCCACCAGCAGGAAAAGGACGTCGACTCATCATTACTCATATCGGAAGTGCCAAAGGTTTTGTTAAAGGTGGATTGTTGTGCTTTGAGTCAAAGCAAACCGGAGATTATCATGAAGATATGGACGAAGACGTTTTCGAAGAATATTTCTCACAAATGTTAGATCTAATTCCAACGAGCTCGGTCATTGTTATGGATAACGCAAGTTATCACTCCAGGTTAGTTGAGAAATTGCCTTCAACTGCATGGCGTAAACAAGATATCCCCGATTGGCTAACCTCGAAAAATATTGAATGCTCAGATAACCCGCTGAAAAATGAGCTCTTGCAACTGGCCAATTCACATAAACACAAATATAGTAGATACGTTGTAGATCAAATGGCATCAGCGCGTGGTATAACGGTGCTGAGGCTTCCTCCTTATCACTGTCAACTCAATACCATAGAATTAATATGGGCCCAAGTGAAAGGGGCAGTTTCAAGAAAGAATACGACATTCAAAATGAGTGACGTGAAAATTTTATTCGAAGACGCGTTAGGTAACGTAACCAAAGAAAACTGGAAGAAATGTGTTGAACACGTGATACAAGAAGAACTAAATATGTGGGAAATGGATCATATAAGTGAACATATGATTGAACCATTTATAATCAATGTTAATAATGGAAGCTCAACAGAATCGTCTGATTCTGATATATAGACTAGTTTTTGTGTTAGTTATTACTATTATTTGTTAGATTTTTTTTATGAATATTACATTAATTCGTACTTTATTCCTGCATTTTTCTTTTTTCCTCTCCTATTGGAAACGGTATATTAGTAGTAAAGTTGATACCTATTTGCTATTTTTCATATAATATTTTATGTTTATTGTTTATTCGTAGGAACACAAAAAAAGGTGTTTTTATTGAATCGATATTGTGAACTCTTTTGAATAGTTTTCGTAATTATAATTTCATATATAGTGCCTTCATATTCATATACCAAGTTTGTTTTGTCCTGATTGTTTATTGTTTCATTCAAATACAATACAGCGACCCTTTCAATACAATAGGCGACCCAACCGAATACAGAATACCTGAAATTCGTAACAAATGAGAAATTTTAGTACAACTTAGATAAACTTGGGAGATATTTTATTATACACCCTGTATCGGTTTTGCATACCTAATGAGCTCCTATTACTCCATGCCATTCAGAAACGGACTATAATAAGTATTATCTCTATTTATGACCGCCTCGTATTTTTTCATTTTATTAATTGATATACACCTTGACTCTTAACAAATTTAAAACTAACAAACAAAAACCAGAACACATATTCCAAAACGAAAAACCGAAAACAATAGTAGAACCTTCTGTCTGTCCATTCATTATTTTAACGTAAACATGTCAACATCGAGGTACGTACCACAATAAGACTTAATTTAGAAATTGTATTCGTACATGTGAAACTTTTTATTTTTTAATTTTTAATGTTCAATTGTTATTGTCTTCATTGTAAACCCTGCGGTTTCAATTTAAGTCCTTTTACTCGTAGGTACTTCTAAACATAATAAAACAATATTTGAAAAAGCCTACTATGATAGGCGAAACGTCATAAGTTTCTCGTATTTTCTTCATGAAATCTATAACCAAGAAAAATCCAAAAAAATATAAATATATATAATGGTTTAAGAAAAGCTACAAATATATATATATATATATATATATATTTATATATATATGTATATATATATATATTTATATATATATATATATATATATATATATATTTGACGAAATCATGAAGTCAAATTAAATTTAAATTGAGTGAATAAAAACGACGAATACTCAGTGTGTATTAATTTATTACTTTTAGGCTAAGCGCTTTCGGCTGTTAAGCCATTATCAAAGCCGTCCTATGAAAAAATACAAAGCTTGTGAAATTTTGAAAGAAAAAAAAACAATTTAAAAAAGTTGAACTTACGTCATTTAAAAAGTAATTGTCAAAGACATCAAGCTGATCAAAAACAATACTCAATACTCAAGATCTATCCAACCATCGTTATGATTGAGTCATTCGAATAAAAACATTAACATTATAAGGGTGTAAAATTATATTCACAAGATGTAAATACACTCAAAATTAAAAAACTGAATTAAAACAGATGACAAGCTTGACATTAGAATTACGGTGGCTAATAAGCCAGCGCGCCGTAAAAACAAGTGCATGACAATACAACATATTTACACGACGAACACTGAATCAAAAGCATGATTGTAAAGATGAAAAAAATTTTTTTCATAGTGAACTGAAAATTGTAGGGAACCCCTAATATTACATTTATTTTTAAATTTGAAAATGAAGTTAAAGATGTGAATAAAGCAAAAAAATTGAAAAACTCTATTCAAATTCAATTCCCAACATTCATCCATTTTAGATGAATAGTAAAATCCACCTCATCCCTCAGCTGAATACTGAAACCGAATTAAGAGGTTGGATCCATTCCCCAGCCAGTCAGGAACAAGCGTAGTAACCTAAACGTGCGAAATGCTAGATAACATAAATCAAATATTTAGTTGTAAATGCATCCATGGAGGAGCTTATATAATCTATTGACTAAGGTGGAAGAAATACGCTGGCAAGGTGAACCCAACAACCGACGGTCTCACATATGAATTAGATGTAATTGTGACCTAATGGACCAAACTATGTCCCATACATAGCCCGACGTCAAGAACACAATGTGATTATGAATTTAAGTCAGTTGTTACAAACCTAGACCCATACTAGGCATGTACAAGAAGAGAAGAAATCATAGGAGTATGTTAAGAGTGGAAGGGGTAGGACAGAATGTGATAAGAGCTGCAAGATAAAGAAGTTGATGAACCCAACTATGACCCATACATAGCTAGGTTAAACGGGAACAATGAGGTTAAGAAATATTGGTAAGTATGACAAACCTAGATCCATACTAGGCATGTATGTATGTCATACTTACCAAAATTTCTTAACCTCATTGTTCCCGTTTAACCTAGCTATGTATGGGTCATAGTTGGGTTCATCAACTTCTTTATCTTGCAGCTCTTATCACATTCTGTCCTACCCCTTCCACTCTTAACATACTCCTATGATTTCTTCTCTTCTTGTACATGCCTAGTATGGGTCTAGGTTTGTAACAACTGACTTAAATTCATAATCACATTGTGTTCTTGACGTCGGGCTATGTATGGGACATAGTTTGGTCCATTAGGTCACAATTACATCTAATTCATATGTGAGACCGTCGGTTGTTGGGTTCACCTTGCCAGCGTATTTCTTCCACCTTAGTCAATAGATTATATAAGCTCCTCCATGGATGCATTTACAACTAAATATTTGATTTATGTTATCTAGCATTTCGCACGTTTAGGTTACTACGCTTGTTCCTGACTGGCTGGGGAATGGATCCAACCTCTTAATTCGGTTTCAGTATTCAGCTGAGGGATGAGGTGGATTTTACTATTCATCTAAAATGGATGAATGTTGGGAATTGAATTTGAATAGAGTTTTTCAATTTTTTTGCTTTATTCACATCTTTAACTTCATTTTCAAATTTAAAAATAAAGTAATATTAGGGGTTCCCTACAATTTTCAGTTCACTATGAAAAAAATTTTTTTCATCTTTACAATCATGCTTTTGATTCAGTGTTCGTCGTGTAAATATGTTGTATTGTCATGCACTTGTTTTTACGGCGCGCTGGCTTATTAGCCACCGTAATTCTAATGTCAAGCTTGTCATCTGTTTTAATTCAGTTTTTTAATTTTGAGTGTATTTACATATTGTGAATATAATTTTACACCCTTATAATAGGGTATTTAATGTTTTTATTCGAATGACTCAATCATAACGATGGTTGGATAGATCTTGAGTATTGAGTATTGTTTTTGATCAGCTTGATGTCTTTGACAATTACTTTTTAAATGACGTAAGTTCAACTTTTTTAAATTGTTTTTTTTTCTTTCAAAATTTCACAAGCTTTGTATTTTTTCATAGGACGGCTTTGATAATGGCTTAACAGCCGAAAGCGCTTAGCCTAAAAGTAATAAATTAATACACACTGAGTATTCGTCGTTTTCATTCACTCAATTTGCATATAGTGTGCACACCATATCCACAGGCATTTCAAATTAAATTTAGACTAAAAGCGAATTAGCAGAATCAATAGGCTATGCTATGGTACAGACCAGTGGTTTAAAAAAAGGTGGGAGTAACACCAGCTAGGGAGTATGATGTAAGTAGGTTCGGCGCCACCAGTTTACCGACTAAACTGGAAGTCTCTAGTTGATTAAGAGCTGGTCGATACTCTACAAAGCAACGGAGAACTACAAAGCAACTCAAAAAGGGTATACTTAAGGTAATTAATGACTCCTGGACAGTCTGCCAAGTAAAACAACAGTCTTCTCAAATACCACGAATTTAATAAAAAAGGTAAGACACATATAAATGGAAAAAAGATATAGGTATGGGGCGCAATTAAAGTTACAATAAGTTTTTTTTATATAATAATACCTTTACAGCTTTAAGGCACAACGTGATCACGTGTTCAATAATTAATCTTATTTCTAATAATTAGCTAGAAGTAAAATAAAGAGTGCGCAATACTAACTAGAGCCTCGACTGGGCTACAAAAATAATTAAATGAAACAAAATACGAAATAAACAAAAATTTAAAATAAAGTGGACTAAGCTGATTTTCGTTTTTCCCTGAGAATCGCTGAATTATTGGAAAGTTGAGGGCGTAGAGCACTGGGTATTGCGGTCAATGGCCAGGCAAGTTTTCAATCGAAAAAAAACCCTCTGGCCAGAAGGGTTTTTGTTTTAGGTTTGTGTTTGTCCAAAGATTCGATAACTGAATAAAGTGTCCAAGTCAAAGACGGGATAGAACCACCGAGTATCTAAAGTCGAATCGACAATCTGAAGAACGGCAAAAATCCTACATAATAGTAGTTATCATCAATCTCCTCAAAACAATTCAGAAAATAGGTAAGATAAATAAAAAGATAAGCTAAGATCACTGAATTGACAAATGGAGATAAATTATATAGAGTTTTAATCAAATCCCATACAAACTGGATAAAAAATTTTAGATTGAAAACTCCAACCACTTTTCAAGATGCATTCGGTGATAAAAGATGGCCGGCAAAGAAAGAGTATTTCCCAAATTTCGCACCAGAATCGTTGCCAATATGCCACATGCGTAAAACTAAACTCCGATGCCAACTCAATTGTCGGTTAACAACCAGAATAAATGAAATGGACATGAAATTGAATTAAATTAAGGAATGAACTATAAAAGGCATGTATTTTCGATAAATTTAATAACAATTGACAACTGTGTTCCCAATAGTACTAAGCCAGTGTATGAGCAAAAGGAAGAAATTGTGTTCATAGCGCACTCCATCACGACAAATAGAATCAATATAAACATTATATTATGCTATAAATAAACATACTTAGGATTGTTTACTCGAATATTGCGATCCTTTGGACAAAAGAAGCATTCAATAACCGGAGTTGTTAACAAGATCGGAAAGTAATATAAAAGTTTCCTCCACCAAGTGGTTATTCACTTGTTGACCTAGTAATTAAAACGATCAGCTGTTTCGAAGGTTGTTTTGAAGTGTTCAACATGTTGTGTCTGAATTTAATTGGGAAATTGAAATGAAAGAATATCAACTTAATTACTGGAGAAGGAACTGAAACAGAACAAAACCTCCGGGACTATCAAGTTAGTAACAAAAACCAAAAGTGAAAGCAATAAAAAGTCGATACACTTAACTTCCCAAGCAAAATAGACGACAATAATTCACATTTTCGACAATAATATTGGAATTTTCCTAATTTCAGCCTAAACATCCTAATGCACATAACAATAACGAATGTTAGTGCCGAATGTCACATAAAGAGGTTTATAAATAAACATATCCCAGTTATTCACAAGGGACTTTTCGAATTACCACCTGTAGGAAATTATGGACGTATCCACAAAGACAAATAACAATATTATATACAAAATTTACATAAGATAAGGAAGTTTGTCAATCAGTCTGCTAAATAATATGAAAGAGGTTAATTAATAAATTCAACAATCAATAATTTTTGGTTACCCACAATATCCTCTTGATAAAAATAATATGGTTAAAAGAAAAATAGTTACATCAAAATAAAAATCGAAACTTAGATAGTAAGTAGTACGTTAACTGAACTCTTAAAATGATGGTAATTTGAGGTATTTTGATTGAATAAAATAGAACAACAATTGTAGTTAACTTATTGATAAATAAAAAACATCAACAATGAATCAACCTGGCTAATATGTTGAAGGCGATGATAATTGCTATAATGAACACATCAGTAACTTAGTTTTAATGAAGGTATATTTTAAATATTATGATTACGACGTAATCGATATAAAGAAATAAATGGAATGAGTATTTAGCAAGACTTGATGATAAATTTAGACCATGACATTTGATCCGTAATTTTCCGTTCTCGTCAAATTTACTTACTTCTATCTTCTATTTATATATTCTGCAAAGATATTTTTACAGAAAATGCTTTCTATTCTGTCACGTGAAGAAAAGATAGAATGTTCAAGAGAAGCTGCTAATATTTTTAACCAAAGGCACGCTTTCAAAAACGTCCATTTTACAACTGTAGCAAGATTATTAAAAAAGTTTAAGGGAACTGGTTCAGTTGAAAATAAATTTAAAGTGCCTCATGAATAAAGCTTGGGAGTGCTTTTGACCGTTGCAGAAAATCCTTAAGTATCCATAGCACAAGTTTATCAAAATACCAATATTTCCTCAACTTCAATTGGCCGTATTTTGAAAAGCAATAAGTTTTACTCGTACAAGCCTATATTTATTCAAGTCCTTAAGGATAGAGATTATGACGCCCGGTGTGATTTTTGCGCTTGGTAACAAGGAATGATAGAGGACAATCCAAATTTCACAGAAATTGTTTTATTCTCCGACGAATCTACTTTCTCATCAAATGGAAGAGTAAGCTCACAAAACTGTCGTTGGTGGGCAGACACAAACCTCCATTTTTTTATAGCAACTAATGACCAATACAGATTCAAGGTTGATGTATGGTGCGGAATTGGGAATTGTCAAATTATCGGTTCATTTTTCTTTAGAGAAAACCTTAATGCCATGCGTTATTTAACTTTGTTGGAAAACGAATTAACCCAATTTTTGGATGGCATTCCAATGGCAAACCGAGCCAATCTTTATGTTCAACAGAACGGTGCATCAATGCATTTAATTCGAGAAGTAAGAGGATGGTTAGATAAAAAATCTGGTGATCATTGGATAGGTCGCTATTCAGTAAATCATTGGCCCGCTAGGTCCCCGGACATAAGCCCTCTGGACTTTTCCTTATCGGGCTATTTAAAAAACAAGGTTTATCTAGAAAGACTCTTCAGAGTCGTCGCACATTTAGAACAATTCATAAGGTATTCCGTATATGCTATTAACTTAGGTACGCTCCGAGATGTTCAAAGGGAAATGAATTTCAGGACGGTGAAATGTATGGAAGAGATGGGGACATGAAGAATTTTTAATTTGTGTTTCGAAATAATAAGTTATTGATTAGTGGTGAAATTTCTTTTCACCAGAACATTTAATATTATCTAAATTCGGAGAACTACTCTCTCAGAGCCATCTCTGGTAGACTAGGAGTACCTACATACCAAGTACTATGCGCCTACCCTGACAATGGATGGTGCGAAAGTAGAAAAACTTTTATGTTGCACGAACCTGCCGCAAGGTAAATCACATGGAGTCAGCTTTTGTAGTCCAACGAAGGGAAGTAAGAGATAACGCTCTCTCTGCTTTCCCTAGCTTCATCACGAGGTACCTAAAAATGGCTTATTTGTATGCCATAAAATAGTTTCAATATTATAAAAATACACTCTGATAGTAATCAGTTGAATAGTGAATATTCTATACAGTGAATATAAATTTAATAAATAATTGTGAAAACATTAACCTAGTGTCTTGTATTAATTGAAAACTGAATGTGAAATATGACAGAAAAAGTACACTAGCACTTTCATTTAATTCGCCTTTACAGGTTCGTAGGAGGTTGAACCACGACCCAGGATGGAAGAATACTGCATACAGTAAAGGTCTTTATGAGTAAGGTAGTATTATTTTATAGTTATGCCTGAGAGTGATGATGTTTGAATGGCGGCCATCAGCCTTAACCGATGCCAACGCCGTCAGATCCAAGCTGTTATCATAAGTTCTATGCTTAAATAAATCTCATAAAAGCGTAAACATAGCGTAAACTCTTGTGTATATAATCGATATGTTTTTATAGTCTTATTTTTCGTCCTAATACTATCTATTCAAGGTAAATTCAAACGTTTAAATAAACAAAAGACTCAAATCCGAATAAACAAACCAATTAGTATAGTAAGTTAGTGGGTCATATGTTAAATATTGTTTCAAAAAATAGTAATACGTTGGTCAACTAATTCATATCATCGTCAGATTGACGATGATATGTAGGTAATATCGAAACAATTCTCAATGTTTTAGAATTTTTGACATTTTTCAATAAACTGTGGAGTTAACTAGAAACAGTAAGTTTCATTTAAAACACTAATATGAGTAGATTCCGCAAAGTAAGGGTTGAGACAGTTAATTTCAAATAATTCAATTTATTTTCATTATTCTTATTTTAAATGAAACTCACGGTTTCTAGTTAATTCCACAATATAATAAGTTATTGAAAATTGTAAAGTATTGTGGAATTAACTAGAAACCGTGAGTTTCATTTAAAACACTAATATGAGCAGATTCCACGAAGTAAGGGTCGAGACAGTTAATTTCATATTATTATTATTATTATGAGTAGTTAAAGAGTTTTAATAATTTGAAGAAATATTTATTCACAATATCAAAAACCGTTCTTTCCAATTGTGGTATCAGTACTAAATTATTTTAAACTTCACAAATTGACAACATAGAGGGTATTGCTACAGCAAAGTTACAAATGCTCAACTAATATTTCCATTTATTTCTCTAGGAATGATTACAATAACTAATTTAGAATAGTTTTACGTTTTTACATTGCATATGGTGTTACTTGAAATGAAATTGAGGCAGTATCATTGTATGGGCGGGAAATAAATGGACTGTATTATTTTTTCTTTATATTTGGTTCAACGCATAGATTGATACCGGCAATAAGTGGTGCAAGAAATAAAGAATCATATAAAAAAATAGGAAGCATATAACACTTACCCTTGTTATGACAGTAGGTATTCTTATCGGTACCGACTGAGTATGAAGATAGGACCACCACGTGAATTCTAAAATCTGGAGTAACACACTTAATTTTAAGGTAAAAATAAATTTTACCACGATCGAAAACATGTATTGTGCACCGTTCAAACGCTACTCTTCCGTTTTTCGTCTAAATTCTGGTTGGCACGCGCCGAACTATGTTTTAACTTGGGGGGCAATGCTAAATGTTTCCAAAAATGAATTAAATAATTGCCGTGAGGATTGATCATGCCGCCCACCAAAATGGGACATTTTAGCACAAAATGGAGATTAATAATAATAATTAGATTAATTGGTGTTCAATGATATAACATGAGAAGAGGGGAAAACAAAAATTTACATTTAAATTGAATTCACTGAGTGAAACGGCTAACTAAAACTTACATTTAATGAGAAAAAAAAAATAAAAAAAAGAAGAAATTAATTGTGTGGCAAAGGGCACACCTTTGAAACAAGTCGCTTAAATTCACCTTTAGCGGTGCGCAATGTGATAACCCGAATGACTTTATCCGCACCGCGGTGAACTTCTGTGACACGAGTCAGTGACCATTTTAAAGGAAGCAAATTGTCATCTTTTATAAGAACTAAGGTATCCTTTTCAACAGGAGTATCGGGAAGTGTCCATTTGCTCCTCTGATGAAGCGTATGAATATATTCTCGATGCCACCTGGTCCAGAAATCTTGCTGAATTCGCTGAACCAGCTGCCAATGAGAGAAACGCCCTATCTTTATATCCTGGAGGTCAGGATCTATTCTACAGGTGTGAAAGTTGAAAAATGGGCTGGAGTGAGTGGAAGGAGATCGTGAGAATCAGAGCTAATTGGACAGAGGGGTCTAGAGTTTAGAATCGCCTCTATTTGCACCAGAACCGTATATAATTCCTCGTAAGTAAGGATCTGATCGCCTTTAACCCTAGAAAGGTGAGTTTTAACTGATTTAATGCCTGCCTCCAACAGACCTCCGAAATTGGGTGCTGAGTGAGGATTAAAATGCCACTTAATGTGCTCCCTTTCAGTAGCACCTTGCATGGCTTAGTCCAGTTGCTTACGAGCCCCAACAAAATTTGTTCCGCAATCGCTGTATATATTATTAACGGAACTCCTACGAGCAATCAAGCGACGAAGCGCGGCAACAAATGTGTCTGTGGATAGGTCTGAAGCCAATTCTAGATAAACAGCCTTTGTGGCCATACAAACAAACAGAGCGAGATAAGCCTTATGAGTTTTGGCTCCACGAGATCGTCCAAGCGTTATACAAAAAGGTCCCCCGTAATCCACACCAACATTTGATAAGGGTTTCACTTGAGATAAACGAACAAAAGGTAAATTATCCAATAAGGGCTGGGATGAAGTAGGGTTAGCTCTAAAACATTTTATACAACGGGAAATTACTCTACGTATCGAACGTTTTGCGGCGAGGATCCAGAACTTCTGGAGAAGTAAGAAGTGGAGAGTTTGCAGTCCAAGATGAAGATATTTCCGATGGTAGTATTCTATGAGTCGATACGTGAAGGTATGACTACTGGGTAAGAGAATAGGGTGCTTTTCATGAAAGAACAAACTAGAGTGAGCAAAACTACCTCCTACCCTCAGCAGTCCTTGATCATCTAAGAAAGGGCTTTTCGCAAGTACTTTGATACACGAAGATTCTTTTGAAGCAAGGGTATTTCACGAGCAAATGCATGAGATTGAGTAATCTTTATGAGGTAGACAAAAGCATTATCAAAATCACTTCCTGAAAATGAATCAAATCGTGCATTAGTGGGATTACGTGCATTAAGAATAAATCTAAGTACATAGCAAATTATTCGTTGTATTTTTTCAAGACATGAAAATGAGATAAAATAATATGAATAGGGGATTGATCTAATTCAACTTGACAAGCAGTTTTGCGTAGTTCTTCAGAAATTTCGGAAGCTTCAAATTTAGATAGAGAAGTAGGCCAACCATCGTAAGGTTCACATTACCAAGGAGGTCCCGTCCGCCATAGGGAATTATTGAGAACTTCTTGAGGGAATATGCCTCTTGAGGCAGGGTCTGCAGGATTGTCTGCGGACGTAACATGTCTCCAAATAGAGGGAGGAATCTTCACTTGGATCCCGGTTTGACACGAAAGTAGCCCATTTGTGGGGAGAGCTTCGTACCCAAGAAAGTACAATGGTGGAATCTGCATAAATGGACACATTTCTAATCTGTAAGGAATCTAGAAGATTTGTCTGTACAAAATGCATTAATTCAGACAACAATAAGGCCCCACATAATTCGAATCGAGGTAAACAGATTTTTTTGAGAGGAGCTACCCGGGTTTTGCTACACATTAAATGTGTTTTGATCTTACCATTCTCGTCTTCAGACTTTTAAACTAACTTTTCCCACTATCACATTACACGATAACACTTCAAATAATGATGTACCTAAATATGTTGGTTCTCTACATTTCCTTTGCCCTGTATCTTGGTAACATTTTCAAGAGGTATAACATTAAATTTGGCTTTAAGACTGATAACAATCTAAGATCTTTTTTGGTTAACACCAAAGATTCTGTTCCGACGTTACATTCTCCTGGTATATATAAATTGAGCTGTCAGGATTGTATTGCTGTCTATATCGGTCAGTCTGGTCGTTTGTTAGATACTAGAATTAAAGAACATATTAGTTTTGTTAAAAGATTTCAAAATACTGACCCACCTGCTTCACCATCTGCTTTTGCAAATCACATTATATCTGAAAACCACAATTTTTCTTTATCAGATGCGTGTAGATTACATAGGTGCTTTAGAGGTCCTAGGATGAATTTACTCGAGATTTTCCAGATTAACCGGATTAGTTCTGATAACAACGCTGTTTGTCTTAATGACCAACTTAGACCGAAATATCCATCTTCCTCAATCTCCCATTTTGATTGTTTGGTGTATTCCTTTGCTTTTGGGTATTTTTAATATTATCAAGTATTGGTATTGTAAAAATCGTTGTTAATAATATTCTACCAACTATTTGTAAGTTACTATAGAAATATTTTTATTTACAATTGTTTACAATTTGATTCACTCTTTTTAAGTTGAATACTACTGTCATAATCTTCTTTTTTATCTTTTGACTAGACTACTACTTTTAGTTTATTGACTATTCTTCTTCTGTTTCACAGAGTAAATTTTGTTTACGCTAACTTTTACCACAATTTGTATCGTTAGCTTTTATTTCGGGGGTAACATGCGTTTATAGTTGTTGCGCTTTCCAGTAACCTAAATTACATCCTTCCCTTCATCGGCGCTATGTGTGGACGTTTGTTGCCCCACTAATAATCATCATTATTTAGGTAAGATATACAGATTGTTTAATGTTTTCTTCCTTACCCAAACATTATTGGTAGCATGAAGATGGCCGTTGTGGGCCGAAGCTACTAGTTCATCACTTCAGTATAATAAAATAAATTTGTGACATTTTGACTTTGAGTTTTTCATTGATACAATTTATGCCTTTATGAGCTTTAAGAAAATCATCACGAATATTTTCGATATGTTTATAAATACATTTAAAATTATTTTGTAAGCTTGTATTTGTGAGAACGTCATTAGCAATTGTTAACAGAGCATTTAAGTTTAGAATTTCACTTTGACGTTGAGCAATTAATAATTTAAGTTTCTTAGCTTCACACATTACGAGTATTTATAAAAGGTAAACACTTGACAATGAGAGTAATTAACGAAGTATTATTTAAATCAAAAACGTATAAAGAAGAGAGAGAGAGAAAGCGAACGGTACTGCTTTAGCAAATAAGAGAAACATTATTTATATCGAGCGAAAAAATGCGAAAACAACGAGTTATAAGGAGATTCTTTTGACTAAATAACATTCACTCAATTATATCAAGTATTGAATAATATTATTTGTGTGAGACGGGAATATAATTACGAGTACAATAAATGTAGAACGATATAGAGATTAAGCAGTGCATTTTATTGTTGAAATAAAATATATTTAATGAGAGAGTGTTCATAAAAATATCTAAATATAATGTGGACTTCTTCCAGCTGATTTACTAAATCGGTCACTGGCCAGGTCAAAAATGAAATTCACAGATGAGTCAATTAATATGCGTGTTCGGTACCTATGGTCTAGACTTGAAAAATATAACGAATAAAAATGTCGGACACAAAAGGGATTTGATTTTATCAACAGGTGTTTTTTTTTAATTAACGTGCTCGGCTACAATGGCCACTCACACAGGTACAGTTAATTAATAATAGGAGAACATATTAATGTTAATATATAAATATATAGTACATTGTGTTAAATTTTTTGGTAAAGTTGTACATTTTTTAGGAATTGCAGTACTGTAATTGCTTCGTTAGGGTTACTCAATAATTCTTCTATGTTGGAATTAAGGTGGAGCTGCTGTCTTTCTATTAGGTATTGTTGACATTCAGTGCGAATGTGTTTGATTGTGATGCTACATTGACATTTTTGACAATATGGAGAGTTGCTACGGGACATCAGGTGACCGTGGGTAAGTTTGGTGTGTCCAATTCGTAGTCTTCTCATCACTGCTAAGTTTTGTCTCGAAAGTTTAGAAGGTTCGGTGAGGTATGGGTGATTTATTGAATGCTGGATATTGTGTAGGCTTGAATTGATGGAATCCCAGTGTTGTTGCCACAGGCTTTTGAATTTGTGTTTGATGAATTTGTGTTTGTATAGTGTTATCGGTGTTGATAGCTGTTGTGGTGTTTTTAGCTAGCTGATCGGCCAGTTCATTGCCCTCAATACCAATATGGGATTGTATCCATAAGATGGTAACTGTTATGTTTTGGGAAGAGATTAATTGGTAGGTGTCGTGTATATTTTGTACAAGAGAATGTTTGGTGAAAATATATTTAATGGAGTTAATTGATGCAAGAGAATCAGTGCATATACAAACGTTCTTATGAGGTAAGGATATGTGCTTGAATGCTTGTAGGATACTGAATAATTCTACGGTGTGTACACTACAGAATGACGATATCGTGGATGAATATATAGGGGATTCGGAAGTTGTAACAGCACAACCCACTCCTGTCTCATTTTTTGATGCATCAGTGTACAATATCAAGTCGTGTTGATTTCTGTTTATTATCTCTAGAAATGATTTTTTAATTAAAGCGTTGGGGGTTTCGTTTTTTTTGAATTTGGTAAGGGATGATTTGTGGAATGTTTTTTGTCCAAGGGGGGATTAAAGAGAGGGGTATTGGAGTTGTTTGTGAGAAATCGACTTTAATAGGCATTGATTCTATAATCATCGGTAAGGTTTTCATTGTAGGAGTTGGTGACATATTGGATATGTTGTGATTGGTTGGTATTAATAGGTTATATACGGGGTTAGATGGATCGGAAGATACAGAAACGGCGTAATTTAGTAGTAGTTGTTGGCGCCTTATCCACAAAAGTGGTTCATTCGCTTCGCAATAAAGGCTTTCTGACGGACTGGAGCGGAACGCTCCAAGGCATAGGCGGAGGGCTGTATTTTGCACAGAATTCAGAATCAAGCTTCGGTCGAATTAGTGCTCTGTACTTTTAGAAGAGAGTTTCCATCAGCACCCCAGTGATAGTTAGAAAGCGTTTTAATGAGGTTTAGTCTTCTACAACTCTCCTTTTTTATTTCGAGGATGTGTTGTTTCCATGAGAGACGGGTATCGAATACCACACCCAGGATTTTGCAATGGATGACTACTGGGAGAGGGATGCTGTTGATTGAAATGTTGAGTACTGGGGGTAATTAATGTTTACTAAATCTGATGATTTTGGATTTTGTCGGGGATAATCTTAATCCCAGTTGGCTTGTTTTGTTTTGTAGAGTATTTACTGCAGTTTGAATGAGGGAAGAAGTAGTGATCATTGATTTTCCGTGACAATAAATCACTAGGTCGTCGGCGTACATTGCATGTTTGATGGGAGCAGTGAAGTAGGAGCAGAGGTCATTTGTAACAAGGTTAAATAAGGTGGGGCTTAGCACAGAGCCTTGAGGTACTCCATCTGTTTGGGTGTACGTTGTTGAAAGAATACCGTTAAGACTTACTCTAAAGAACCGAAGAGATGGAAAGTTTTCAATGAATTTAAACATGTTTCTATTGATATTGTAAAGCATTAATTTATTGAGTATTGTCTGCCTATTTATGTTGTCGAATGTACTTTCTATATCAAATGAGGCGACTATGATTTCTTGTTTTTTATTTAACGCTGTAGCAATGTGTGTTTGAAGCATAACCAAATTATCTCGAGTTGATCGATTTCGTCGGAATCCAGATTGTTCTTTCGATATAATCTTGTATTTATCTAGGTACCAAACAAGTCGCTTGTTAATAATTTTTTCCATAATTTTACACATAGTGCATGTTAGTGAGATGGGTCTATAGGACTTAGGTGAGGTAGGTGCTTGGTCAGGTTTTTTAATAGGTATTATAATGGATAATCGCCATTGGGATGGAAATTTTTTGGAGGACTAGATTAGGTTAAATAGTTCCGAAAGTTTTAGTTGTCCTAAGGTATCGAGATTTTGGAGAAAAATGTAGGGCAGGTCATCAGGCCCAGCTGCATTTTTTTGCAGGATTTTAATGCAGTAGTAATTTCTTGTGGAGAGAAGGGTATATTGAGGAAATCTACGTCAAGTTTGATTAGAGAAGGGCCTGATGACATAGTTTTTGCAGGGGTCGAGGAAATTTTACTACGGAATTTAGCTTCGTAATGTTTGGCCATAATTTCAGCTATTTCTTGGTTATTATTTATTATATTTCCATTATATATGAGATTTGGTATTTTACTATTGGTATTTTTCCCTTGAAACACTTAATTTTTTTCCAAACCTGATTTGGAGGAGTACTTTCATTTATGGATGAAATGTAGCTTTTCCAGGAGGATTTTTTACTCTGCTTTATAATATATTCTGTTTTTGCTCTGGCTCTCTTGAGCTTAATCAAATTCTCGGGTGTTCTGTTCTGTCGATACAGTTTTAATGTCAGTTTTTGCTGTTCTACCGCACTTTTACAGGAAGGATTCCACCAGGGAGCAGTTTTGTGCCTGTAGGAATGTTTAGTTTTACCTATGTGGGTCTCAGCAGCTGATATAATGCATGTTGTGAAGAGCAGTATGTTATTATCCATATTTTCAGATAAAATAAGGGAGGATAATGTAGTTTCTGTTTGAGACATATAGCTGTCCCAATTAGCGCTGTTCAGTTGCCAATATGTTCTTGTTGAAATTTGTTGGTTAGGAGGCTCATCGCAAGATATGACTATAGGAAAATGATTGCTGTGATACAGATCATCTTCAACGTGCCAAGTTAGTAAAGGGGCCGACTTAGGGTCACAGAGGCTTAGGTCGATAGCAGAGAAAGACCCAGAGGAAATATTGAGATGAGTATTGGATCCTGTGTTTAGTAGGCATGAGCTAGAGCAATTTATTACATTCTCGATGGTTCCTCCTCTGCCAGATGTTAAATTAGATCCCCATAGGTTATTATGAGCATTAAAGTCGCGTACTAATATGTATGGATGAGGGAGTTCGAAGATGAGGTTTACTTATTCCACTTCTGTAAGCGAATAGTTAGGTGGAATATATATGCTACAGACAGTTAGTTTATTTGGGCACCAAATAGTCACTGCTATAGCTGCAAGATCGGTGGTAAGAGGCAAAAGCGATGAGAATAGTTCGTTAGAGGTGAATATAGATGTACCACCACTAGCTCTATTGCAGTTTTCACGTATGTAGTGATAGCCTTCAAATTTTTTTAATTGTGGGAGTCTAGAGACTTTTGAGTTTGTGTCTTGGAGGCATAGTATTTGGATGTTTTGCTCGGATATAAGTTATTGGATTCTTCACAGACGTGGAAAGAAACCGTCACAATTCCATTGTATTATCTTGAAGGTTGATGATATTTAAAAATAGAAAAAAAAATGTTTTGCGAATAATTGTGTGTACTTATGTTGATTGTTGGTCGTGTTGGTACTGATGTTTATTTAGCTCATCATCAGTTAGATTTTCAGATGTACAGCTGCTTTTATCATCGGATGTATCTTCAGCATTAAGTTCATGTTTTATTTTGTTTTGAATTCTCGATATTCAATTTTTAAGGGATCGTTCTTTGGTTTTGGAGCGTAGGAGAGGTAAATCGGTTAGAAGTCCTTGAATATTTGGAGTAAAGGAAAGAGCTTCGTTGAATGGGTCTGAGCTGCCAAATGAATTTTGTAGGAAGGCAGTCAGTTGGGTTTGAGTGAGAATGAGATCAGTTGGTTTTTTTAAAGAGATCGTGTAATGCAGTATTGATACTGGTTGACAGTTTGGAATCTTCTTTGGGAGATGTTTTAGGTTTTTTTACAGTAGGCTTAGGTATATTTTGGAATAATGTAAATGATGGGGAAGGCACTTGGTTTTCTGTGGGGGTTGAAGAGGGAGAAAGTTGGGGAGGAGTTTCCGTGTTGCTGGCCGAGGATAGAACTCTTTTTTGACCATGAGTTGAACAGTCGAGATTGGCGAGTTGTCCTGGGTCCGTTGATTTTGTATTAGTTTGATCAACAATAGGAGTTGAAAATTCAGATGCGATAACTGGGGAAGACATTGGGAGTGAATCGTTTGTATGCAGTGATGGATTTTGGATAGGATTACTGGGAGGGTTAGTACAAGCCTCGGCAGTATGGCCGGATTGTTTGCACAGAAAACATTCCAGTTTGTCAGTGGAGATGAAAATTCTATAAGGAGTATTATCATGTGTTATTAAAAGAGACGTTTGCAAGGAAAAATTATCTGAATCTGGTAAAACGAAAGTCATTCTTCGGAAACTCATAATGTGTGCATAGTTGTCATCTGGTACACCACATTTCAAAAATGAGACAGGGGAGGCTAATTGAAGGCCTATGTTTTCGAGTGATTTTTCAATGATAGAGTGGGGTATAGTAGGGGATACGTTAGATATCAGTATTCGTTTGGCTGGTGTAATTAGTCTTCGTATAGGGATAATAGTTGACTTCACAGATATGGTATCGTGTGTTTTGAGTAGTTTATCGACGATATATGTGGAGCTTAAATAAATGCACACACGGTTGTCCGATATTTTAGAAGCAAAGGTAATGCTTAACAATTGCCTGTTCTCTTCTAGGAAAAGATGGCGGCGGGGGGGGGGGGGAGGGGGGTTTTGTTTGAGCTGCGGCTACGTAAGATTTTGTAATAGTGGGAGGATTTAGTGTTATAGATGAGGATGGTTGAGGTTGTGTTTCAGTTTGATCCATTTTTGTAAGAGGTCCTGGATACCAAAACCTCTACAGAGTAAAAGGACAAGAGTCCTAGATGGACTCTTGGGAATGAAAGGAAATAACAGTTACCTGTTAATGGTCCGCCACTGGTGAAAACTAGGTTCTTCAGTTGATGAAATTAACTGTTTATAAATGTATTTTTGTATGTTCATTCACAAAAGATGTAGAATCTCACATTCTATAGTGATTAACTTTTTCACAACACCGTAAAAAGGAATAAAAACTCGTAATTAGTAAATGTATTGTTTAGACGACCGATAATCGATGTTTACTAGTAAGCTACCTAAATATGAATGGACAGGTGTTTAAAAATTAATATATCATAAATTATGAAAATTTAAGGGCTGAAAATATTCTGAAAAATCCGGGCTCGAATGACCAAGATGTATGGGCGGGAAATAAATGGACTGTATTATTTTTTCTTTATATTTGGTTCAACGCATATATTGATACCGGCAATAAGTGATGAAAAAATAAAGAATCATATAAAATAAATAGGAAGCATATAACACTTACCACTTAACACTTAAATAAATTTTACCACGATCGACAACATGTATTGTGCACCGTTCAAACGCTACTCTTCCGTTTTTCGCCTAAATTCTGGTTGGCACGCGCCAAACTATGTTTTAACTGGGGGGCAATGCTAAATTCTTCCAAAAATTGATTAAATAATTGCCGTGAGGATTTAACAATCATTTCAGAAGACCGCAATTGAGAAAAATACGAAATTTCTTATTTTTGTTGTTTTTGCTTCAAATTTCGTACTTACTTCTAAAATATTCTTCTAATCACTTTTTTCAAATAACTTTTCTTTGATATTTTGACATCTAACCCCACTTTTCGCATTTTCACATCGAATTTTTCTAATTTGCGGGCATGGCAGTGTTCACGTGACTGATGTCAAAATGTTATTCAAGGTTATCGACCATGCAGGAACGATCGCATAAACTAAATTTTCCTATATACTACAACTAAAATTTTTGCCATATGTATAGAACATTATAGTTGACTGTATATCACGTATTTGATGAAAATAATTTGGACCAAGCAGTTAATCTTATTAACGAAGATCTTGAATCTCTAGTTGCATTCTCAAATAAAATTGGACTGTCCATAAATGTCATAAAATCTAATTTAATGTTATGGGGTGGACGTGTCAAGCGTAATAGATATCAAAATGGAGTGCAAATGATTATAAACGATGATGTCCTGGGGATTCAAGAAAGTTGCAAAAATTTACGCATTATAATTGATTCTGACCTCAACTTTTCTCAACATGTCTCCATGATAATCAGAAGAGGATTTAGTAATTTAAACCTTAAATACTCTAACAGAAAAATTATAAATTTAAAAAATAAAAAAATACTATGTAATTCAATTGTGTTATCCCATTTGAATTATGGTAACGTCATCTATGGACCTAGAATTCGAAAATATTATTCCTATCGATTACAATAATGTGTGAGACTTATTTGCGGTATTGGAAGAAGGGAGCATATCTTCGGTCAACTCAAAAATATTGGATGGTTTACAACACTGCAGCGACGAGTCCTAAATGCATCTGTTCTGTTTCACACAACAATTGCTACCTAAACTCATATCTGTATAATAAAATAAGATTCAGAAGAGTGCACATGTATTTGTTTTCTTGTATGTGTTTTTGTATAATTTTTTTTGTAAGTTTTTTCTTGTTCGATGGGTGGAAGAACAGAATCACTCAAAAGAAGCTCGCGCTGCTTTTAGGTGCCTTTGCATTTCAACGCAAATATTTAATTGTGTACCACTGTTTTATTTGTGGTCAATGAACGACTTTATTATTATTATTAGAGTGATGCATTGGACTGTTGTTGAATGATTCATTTATTTTGTTATTCTATTAATTACCATATTTACCTTCAGATCACTGCTAATATTCATATCATACTCTTCTTATCAATAAAGAAACTAAATAAGTTTGCACACTATAGTATCTAAATATAAAGTTATTGTCAAGAAATTGCAGGTTATTTGTGAGAAAAAATTAATTTTTATATCAAGGTACCGTTATATATTAGCGACCCGTTAACACTAATAGATAAAGGAAAATATTTAAAGAATAAGAAACCAACAACGAGATCAGGTCATAAATAATTGAAAATAAAGAACAAACATTCTCAATTTACGTAGATAATTAGTTTATACGGTGTCGCAAGCATAATAATTCCAGAGGTTATAATTATTACAGAGAGAGAATACATATACCTACTCTTGTAGTTAAATTTGAATCTTGAGAGGTACTGTAATTGGAAGCGATATGACTGTCACTAATTATAAACATCATAGTTGTGAGAACAAATACAACTTGAACAAAGTATTTATTTAAGGTTTGTTCCAACTGCAGTCAATACCATTTTTGTATCGTACAATCTCAGTAACGCTGCAAATTTGATATCAATTATAAAAACTTATAATATTCACTAATCAACTGACACGAAAACCGTACATGTACGATACAAATTCAGTTGATCAGCTGATTAGTGAATATTATAAGTCTTTGTAATTGACATGAAGTTTGCTGCGTTATTGAGAAGGTACGGTACAAAATCTGTATTCACTTCAGTTATAACAAATCTTAAATAACTATTAGGTTCAATTTGTATTTGCTATCACAAATATAATGTTATACTGCAGGAGATATAAGTCAGGCTAGAGACACTGCAGACCATGCCATCTATAGAGCCTGTCGATTAACTAAAATCGGTAGATTTCAAAAAACTCCAAAACATTAATGCAAACTGTAACGTCGTTAGTAATAAAATTTTATTGATTTTTATAACTGCCTCTGCGCGATATCATATTGCTCGTCACAGAAAACTGACCCGTATTTTCTGTTGCTAGTTCGTTTATCCTATTTGTGATTGTTTCGGGTTATCTATCTGTGGTCGTTTCTTAGTTCAATTGTTGACTGTAGAGCTCATTATTTGGTTTCTGTAGTTTGGTGTATTTTTTAATTGCTTTTATTTGTTGTTGCGTTGTTTTATTTTTATTTTATTGTTAATAATTGAAACGACAATGTCAAAGTGTATGGTCAAGGAGTGTAATAAGTGGCGTACTCGGTAAGTTTTATTCAGGAAAATTTGAGCTTTTTTTCTTACCAAATTAACAACCATTTTCGTGATATTCATAAAATACAGAGTTTCTACTCATTTAATCGACAACTTTAGAGATCATGGTGGTCTTACATTAGCTAAACTGAAAATTGTTGTATTACTAAGGTAACTATTTCTTTATACAGTCTTGTTCTTCCAACCCAGAAAGATGTACAATTAATATGGCTGGAAAGCAGTGGGAATAAATCATCCAGTTTGACGACGAGGAAACAATGGAGGATATGTCCCCCTCATTTTCAAAAACAGTGTTTCTCAAAATTTGAAAAAGACGAAGGCAGGTCATTAAGGTCTCGTACCTGTTTTCGCCTGGTGAGTAATTTTTTTGATATAAATTTATTAAATGTTATTGAATATCTATATATTATAGATTATTCAATGAAGGGGGATATAAAAAACAATTTTTTGTTTCCCGTCAAAGTAGAAGAGCCTATACAGGAGACGATCCCTAAAAGAATTGAAGTTATTTATTATCTGCAATTGAAAGAAAATTTGATAACATACATTTTTTTCCAACCATACAGATTATTCTCCAGTTGGAGAAGTTGAAATGGCCACCAGAAAATATAAGAAGAAATTAACAAAAATTGAAGGTAAGTTTTATTGTATTCAATATAGCAGTTTTAAATGAAACTTACTGTTTCTAGATAATTCCAGATGATATTGAAAAAATGTTGAAAATTCTAAGATATTGGCAATTGCTTCGATATTAAATATTATCGTCAGAATGCCAGTAGTTACATTTCATTTGATGCCTACCTGATGTTCAATTATTATTTTTGGCTAGACCAAGAAATGATTGACTTAATATATGTTAATATAATATCATATTTCTTGTAATTAATCACAAGGTAGACTTCTTTGTTTAGCCAAAAATATTTATTAAACATCAGGTAGGCATCAAATGAAATGTAACTTCTGGCATTCTGATGATGATATTTAATATCGAAACAGTTGTCAATTTCTTAGAATTATTAACATTTTTTAAATATATTGTGGAATTATCTAGAAACAGTAAGTTTCATTTAAAACAATAATATGAGTAGATTCCACTGAGTGAAGGTCGAGACGATCAATTTCATTCTATATAGCTTGCTATGATTTTGGACATTTAAAAATGTACCCATTGAAAAAACAATAATCTGGGTTTTATTTTATGTTATAGCTATTTCCTGCACCAGTAAAGGTATTGAGCCATTTCCACCTTCACCACACGTGGAAGCTATTCCCTCCACTAGCTATGGTATGGAAGGTATTGAGTCCTTGCCACCTTCACTAAATGTACTGCGAAGCGAAAGAACCATTAATCGGCCATAAAGTCCTTTCATTTTTCAAACGTGGGTAGATAGTTTTAAGAAATAAATTATTAAATATGTAAATATTCATAATCGTATATATGTAAAATTGACAATCTTGTTTATTATATTATTTTCATATATTTTAATTGATCAGAAAGTAGTAATAATAATTGATAATGCAGATGTGGTAACTAAAACGTTGTATAAGCCAAAGCATGATTTCTGTATTAAATATTTTGGTGTTTTGAGACCCTCAAATTCAATTTCAGGTTATTTTCAATATTTTTATTTCTTAACCACTAGATTCAGTGAGGGTGTTGAAGCTTTAGGAAAATATATGAACCTACTGACTAAGGTGTTCATTATATTTTGTTTATGTTGTTATGACATCGTTAATGTCAGAAATAATGAAATAATTGTCAATGTGCGATTGTACCGTTTATTAATATAACTGAAAGGGTTTATAGTACATCTCTGCCTACCGCTAACTCCAACGAAAACCTTATGGTTGAAAACATCCGCTATGTCATGCGTCACGGTTCGATCACAATTGATTCGGTTATGTCTCCAACTTCGGCAGCGGGCAAAACCCCCGGGTTTGGGACATTTATATTTCAACCAAGGCGTTATTTTTGTGTTTTTTCTTTTTCTTTTACGAATATAAGTACATTTTTCTATAGCTTCTAAGACAATTTGTGAAAATTCTTATATATATGAATAAGCTACCACACCATCATTTTGGTTTAAATCTCCATTATTGTGAACCACATTATACCCTGGTATATTAAATAAATTGATATCAGCGATTTGTCATGTTTCAGTTAGAACAAGACAATCGAACTCCATAACGCTTTCCAAAGAAATTTTAAGTTCGTCTATATTTTTCGAGATACTCCTAATATTATTGTGTAATATTTTGAAGTTAATATTGCACTCATTTATTTTGAAGACTTTTTCACATTGATTGAGGTCGTTTATTCTAAATGTGTCTACAGTTGGAATATTAAAGTCCCTTATGTACTGGTCCATTGGTGACAAAGAATTTAAAAAAAAACCACAGTTTATGGCAATGATAAATGAAGGTAAAAACTGTTTGATTAATTTGTTAATTCTAAAATATAAAAACAGTTAACATAAAGTGACACACAAGTACAATCGAATGAACATCTTTGAGAGGTAACTTTTTGTTAATTTTATTTCATTTTGTTTTTACATTTCTAGAGTCCACCTGGGTACCCCCGTTTTCCGCTTTATTTGAAGAGTTATTACGCTTTCTCGTATTCGGTCCGGATGTTGACTCTGAGGTTGGTAGATTACTCACGATTTTTTTTCTCTGTTGTTAATTCTGTCACTTTCTGATACCAGTTTATGTGTTAGTAGCTCTTCTGTAAGTCCGAATTCTTGAAGTGTTCTCTGTCTCACATATGTTCAATTGGGGATAAACGTGTGTCTGCTTATCCGTGCGTTATCTTGCTGAAAATTTAGATTTTGAAGTATCCTGAGAGGTAATGAATCAGATAAGGTTCCAATAATTATTGAATATATCAGTGTGCATTCATATTGCCCCTGATGAAGATTAAAAAGGTGACCTCGAGCAATGGCACCCCATATCATAAATCCAACAGTGCGATGTACATGATCAACAAAAAATTGAGGGTTGCAGCTTTCGGCCAGTTACCTTCTCTCGACCATCATGCATGTCTAGGCAGAACCAGAATTCGTCACTAAATACGATAGTGTTTCGTCGTTCTTGGCACCACTGAATTCGAGTTCTTCGCTGTTCCAGAATTAAAGGTAACCTCACCCGAGGTCGGTATGAAAAAACTCCAAATATTCTTATCCATCTATAAACACTTAGTATTCCAAGGAGCCTTCCATGTTCTGCAAACCACTGAGAAACGATATCATAGAGTTATTAACCTTAGGCGACAATATTGGCCCTCTGTTGGCCCACTAACTCGTCTTGTGCCTCCAGCTCTTCTTGGTGCCATGCCTGATAACATCTGACAGCAGTATCCACATTCCTGTTTATTCTACCAGCAATTTCTCGGAACGACAGCCCAGCTTCCCGGAGACCAACAATTCGAACTCAGTTAGCTGCCGATAATTTGCATTTCATGGCACTCTATACTCTGTTCGCTTCCAAGAAAAACCGCCTGTGAACAAAAATATTGCGTGATCTATTCTAAATCGGCTACGTATTGGACGACTCGCTTTTAAATATTAGCAGTAGGGGAACAGAAGTTTTTACAGGTTCGTACATGCTGACTGTGTTAGTACTAAAATTAATTATTTTGTATAGTACATATTCACGAGAGTTAATTTACAGTATTAGTGTTTTGAGTTTTTAGAATTGTGTTATTCCTGTGTTATTTGTTCAGATAATAATTATTGATATTTGTGAAGTTAATTATTTGAAAACAAAACTATGTCGAGTACAGACAGTGTCAGTGATAACGAACAACATGATGTCGAGTTATCTTCCCCAAGAGAAAGACCTAAAAAGTGTCATTTAGATGTTGGCACAAAGCACATGATTTTAAATAATTTTAAAATTATTTCTCGCGAGAATCCTGATATGGATGTATGGTAATTATGCAGAGAGTCGCAGATTTGTCCGAAACTTCCCTCTCAAATGTGTATAAAGTAAAAAGAGAGTATCAACATTCACATCCATTTCTGGAACTTCGTACTAACCAAAACCGAGTGAGATCTATAGACGTTGTTGATGAAGTAACAAGAAATGCTGTTAGAAGAAAAGTACATGAATTCTATCTTCGCAATGAACTTCCTACTACTAACAAAGTATTGAAAGAAGTGAATGATGATGTTGGTTTGCCGAATTTTAAAAGAACAACTTTTTATTCACTTTTAAAAATGATGAAGTTTTAATTTCAAAAAAGAAGAAGGAATAGCATGTTGTTAGATGAAGAGGAAATAGTAGTATGGAGAAGAGAATATTTAAAAAAATTTAAAGGTATAGAAATTAAAATAGAAAAATTTACTACCTTGACGACACTTGGGTGAATGCTGGGCACACGAAATCGAAAATTTGGGTTGACAGTTCCATTACATCCTCTAAAAAAGCGTTTGTAGATGGTCTTTCTACAGGGTTTAAAAATCCGTCGGGTGATTATTTACTCAATAAACATAACCTGCACATCTGAAAGGAAATGTCGCAAGTATGCTTTTTTACGTAATGCTGTGTACATAATATAAATTTTATTAATTTGTGAAACACTCTAAAAAACATGACCGATTATTATTAGAGATAAGAGAAGTACAAAAATATAGTCATTACGATAAAAAGTGGTATGTTATAGAAAATAATATAATAGGTACAAACTGATATTTGTTTATTTGACGTGTTTAAATTCCTTAAATGTCGCTCTATCATCAGTATATACGACAGAAACGAATATGGTATCCGCGTAAGTTGGCTACATATAGAAAACTTGGATATTATTGATTTCATGAAAAAAGGTACTCTTCATAAAAAGTTCTTTATATCCAAAAATTACGCGGATACAATGTATAATAAACATTTAAAAACATGTAAGATGTCGCTAAGACTTCTTTGCATTTTATTGAAGATATTTTTTGTTTATTTTTGTTGTATATAATTTAAAACATTTTTTAGGAAAAGGGGAAAGACTGGTAGTATGTCACATTGGTAGTGAAGATGGCTTCGTTCCTGATGGTTTGTGAGCGTTTGGATCCAAGAAAAGTGGCGACTATCACGAGGAAATGGATGAGAGACCGTTTGGGAATTGGCCATCATCCTTTTTGCCTCGCTTACAGGATAATTGCGTGATAGTGTTGGACAATACTCCCTATCACTCAAGAAAACAAGAAAAAATTCCAAATACCGTGAACAGAAAAACTGAAATAGAAGAGTGGTTACGATCGAAATATATTACTTTTGAAAGTAATTTACTCAAGTCGGAACTATTAAACGTTGTAAAGCGACACAAGGAAAAATATAAGAAATATATTATTAATGAAATGGTAAAAGTACTAAATAAAACGGTGTTAAGGCTCCCGCCTTGCCATTGTGAACTTAACCCGATTGAGTTCATATGGGCAGACATTGAAAAATTGGAAGTTTTTTTAAATCAATTCGAAGAACCTTTCGACTGTATTATTTTAACAGAAACGTGGAAAATTCAGAACAAGCATTTTTTCGATTTAGACGGATATGAGTCAGTTCATAATCAGGGAACAATGAACCAAAATGATGGCGTTATAATTTATATAAGGAACTCTAGGAAATATGAAACATACATCGTTAAGTTAGCTCCGTGCAAATTAATTGAAGTTTTGATCGATATGGGCGAGTGTATAAAAATTGCCTGTACTTACAGGCCTCCATCTACCAACGAAAAAGAATTCGTTTTGGAACTCCAAAACTACCTGGGTCAGCAATGGTACAATGAACATTACTTCACAATATTAGGCGATATAAATATGAATCTCTTTTCAGACGATAACCTGACTAATGATTACCTTGATATCCTTAGTGAATTCAATTTCACATCGACAATAAATATCAGTACAAGGACACAAGATGAATCGAGTACCTGCATCGACCATATATTTGTTAGGGCTCAAGATGGCGATTTAGAAAACAAATGTTCTGCGTTTGTTTCAGATAGTCACATATCCGACCATAAAGCTAATATAATGTCTTTAAAACCAGCAAATGAAAATGGTCAAACTGAAAACCATCATCAGCCCATCGTCTCAAAACGTATTGATTATGAAAAATTAAAAATAAACTTAAGAGAATTAAATTGGAATACTTTGTACGAAATGAATGACCCCGTATTTGCTTATTCATTTTTCTCAACAAAAATCTCTGAAGTTATAAAAGACAGCACTGAGACATTCAAGAAGAGCAAATTAAACAAAAAAAATTCAATACAATAATAAAAATAACGAAACAAAATTATCACAGTGCTGAATTAGAGAAAAGTAAAAATAATCCCAACCAGCTATGGAAAGTTATCAATTGTATAACAGGACACAAAAATAAAAATACTGTTATAAATAGTGCGTTGAAAGAGGATAATAGCCTCACCGAAACAGATTTCGAAATGGCAGAAGCACTCGCAAATTTTTTCACCAAAGTTGGACCAGATCTCGCAAAAAAACATAAAAACCCCATTATAACCACCTCCATCCATAAAAATTAATCCCAACTCCATGTTCTTGACAACTACCACGGAAGAAGAAATATTTGACATAATAAACACTTTAAAAAATCATGACGCGCCTGGAGTCGACTGCATTACATCCGAAACCCTAAAAGTAATAGCGTGGGAAATTTCATCCCCATTGTCATTTATCATCAACCTCTGTTTTCAAAAAGGTGTTTGTCCTCCCGAACATAAAATATCTGTCATTAAACCACTCCATAAATCGGGTAATAAACAAATTATATCAAACTACAGACCATTATCTTTGATTAATAGTTTTGCAAAAGTTTTCGAAAAAGCGATAAAATAACGCCTGGAGTCATTTATGAAGAAATTCGGATTGTTGAACGAAAATCAATTTGGATTTCAAAAGAGCCGATCAACGGAGGATGCAATTTTAGCCTTGACGTCTAGAATGTATGAAGCCCTCGATAAGACCAAACCAGCATTATGTATTTTTCTTGACCTTGGTAAGGCATTTGACACCGTAGACCATGCACAATTATTGGGGGCCTTGCAAAATATGAGTTGTAGAGGGCGTGTTCATGAGCTTTTTAGAAGTTATATCTCAAACCGCCAACAAATTGTCAAAATCAATAACAATACCAGTAATGTTAAGGAAGTGGAATGCGAAGTACCACAAGGTACCGTTTTAAGTCCACTATTATTTATAATCTACATAAATAGCTTGCTTAATATCAATACCAGCGGAGAAATCTTCAGTTTCGCTGACGATACTGCAGTGCTTTATACCGCTGACACATGGAATGATCTGAAACGGAATGCTGAGAATGATTTCACTAAATTCATAGACTGGTTCAATCATAAGTTGTTGACGATCAATTATTTCAAAAAAACCGTGGCACTTCCACTTTCAAGCTACGTGAATGGATTACCTGACTTCGATACACTAGATATCACATATGACAACCAAATTATTGCAATTGAACTGACAGATAAAATGAAATATTTAGGTGTCACAATAGATCGCTTCTTGAGATGGAATATTCACATTGAACAAGTCAGTAATACGCTTCAGACAATGATACATAAATTCAAATATCTTGCTAAAGTAATGAAAGTACCTCAATTAAAAATGGTATATTTTGCCCTTGTTGACTCTAGGATAAGTTATGGTATATTAGGGTGGGGAGGACTCGCTTCATCAAATCTGAAGAGGATCAATGTACTGCAAAATTTTTTTCTGAAAATTATTTTGGAAAAGGACCGTAACTTTTCAAGTGATGCTCTCTATGAAGAAAGCAGAATACTTGACCCACGTCAGATTAATTTTTAGAAATTAGCATTGTGTTGTCAAAAAAACAAGAACAAGTTCTTGCTTGTTTCCCATTTTCATGAGACTAGAAATAAAACCAATAAAAGATTTGTCCTATCAACTTGAAATAAAAATGTTGGTCAAAAATGTTACACCTTTCTTGCCCCTAGAGTCTTCAACTACCTTCCCCAGGAATTGAAAAGTATAGTTAATTATAATTTATTTAAATCGAAGCAGTTTGTTTTGATAGAAGATAGAAAAAAAATACACCATATAATAGAGAATAAACTGAATGTATAGAGTAGTACTTATAATTTCACATTTGACTTTCTGCTTATGTTTAGTAGTCCCGTCTTTATTGGTATTAAATTGAAAATTGGAACTTGATGTTCATATTACTCGTAACAGCCTCTAGGCTTTGTTAAATTGTCACTAATAGACATACACTTACTGTTAATTGAGAAAACATAATGTATTACACCGAAACTGTAACTCTTTAATGATGTTCCGCATGGTTCGCAAAAGTCCAACGCAGACAGCCCTTTGGCTTTGCGGTTTTGCGGATTTATGCTGAACATTCTTGATATGTTTTGAGATAGTATTATGATGATTAGTCTAAACACGTTTTTATTGTATACACTATCCGCAGACAGCCAATTAGGCTTTGCGGTTTCTTTTTGTTTATTTGTACGATTATTTATGTAATTTTATTTTTTTGTATTGTATAAATAAACATTATTATTATTATTATTATTATTCTCCTTCTTCTCACGTTAACACGGATTAAAAGTATGAGGGCTCACGCAAAACTCATACCTTGTTGACTTATTTGATAATTTTCCTTACTATCCTACACGTTTCTAATATAGTTGATTTTTGCATTTCTAGTATTGTATGTTGTGGTAAGTTGTGTTTTTTGAATTCATGAAGTAACTCTGGTGGTATGAGGCCCGTTACTGAAATGACAACTGGGGTTACCTGAACTTTCTCCATCTTCCACATTGCCTTTATTTCTTCTGCTAGTTCGGTGTATTTCCTAATTTTTTCTGTATATGTTTTCTGTATGTTGTGATCCAGGGGATGAGCGATGTCTATTTGTTATTCTATTTATTTTATCTATAATTATTATATCTGGTCTATTATTTGTTATTGTTTTATCTGTTACAATTGTTCGGTCCCAGTAAACTTTGAAATTATGGTTTTCATTCACTGCATCAGGTTTGTACTTATAGTAAGGATCTTCTATTGTTTTTATTTGCTATTTTTGAAGTAGATGTTTGTATAAGATTTTTGCTGTAAGATTGTGTCTATTTAAATACTCTGAGCTATTATTATTATTATTATTATTATTATTATTATCATTATTTTTTTTTTCACAGGGTTTTCCTGGGTTTGCTTGGCTAATCCGGGATGCCATATCAACGGATAAGTCATGTGTGAGCGCCCGCCGGACTGCTCGAAAAGTGCCCAGAATTGCTGCTTTTTGGGCGGTGAGTATCAGTTTCGTAGGGTCTTCTAATTCCAATCTTTTTAGTTCCTGTTTCAAATTTATTTCAACAAGGCCGGTCGCAGATATAACTAATGGATGTATTGTGACCTGATCGAGCTGATAGATAGTTTTTATTCCGTGAGAATGATCTATATATTTTGTGATCTTTTGGTTTCTCGCTTCTCGGAGATTGTGATCATTAGGTACTGTAATGTCGATTATTCTTGCTACCTTTTTATCTTTTTCTATCACCAATATGTCGGGTCTATTGTGTGCCATTTCCCGATCACTAATGATAGGCTTATTCCAATAGATTTTTGTTTTCTCGTCCTCCATATGATCCCTTGGTGTATATTTGTAGTACTGTGTTATATCTTTTATTAGCTCGAATTTTTTACATAGCGCTTGATGAAATACCTCCGACACGTTGTCATGCCTTGCCTTATGGTCACGCGGTGCTAGATATGAGCACCCTGCTGTTAGGTGCTGAATGGTTTATGTTTTATTTCGACATAGTCTGCATCTGTCATCCGATGTATCCTGATGCAGTATAAACCGTCGGTAGTTTCTTGTACAAATAACTTGGTCCTGTATGGCTAGTAGAAATCCCTCTGTTTCCATCATCAGTACACCCCTAATTAGAAATAGTTTGGATAAGTTCTTAACTGCTTCTTGACTGTTTAGTATTGCCGCATAGCGTCCATGTAATTCTTTATTTTTCCAGCTTTCTTCCAACTCTGTGTAATAGTTCTCATTTTCTTTTACTGGTGGCTCTTGGTACGACAGTTTCAAAGGTGTCAAATTGTTGTCTAACGTTGAAATTGCCACATACGTTGGATGGGTTCTAGATTTAAGGTAAGTGAAAAGGTTCTCGCATTCTTTGTTATGTGCCTCTCTGAGGTTCCTCAGTCCTCTTCCCCCTCTGTTCCGTGGTAAATACAGCCTGTGCATGGAAGCATTTGGGTGGTGCAATCGGTTCTTTGTTAGGGCCACTCGTATAGATCGATCGAGACTTTCTAAACCTGTGGTACTCCATTTGAGTATTCCAAAACTATAAGTAATAGCAGGTATTACCCAAGCGTTTATTGCTGTTATTTTTGCCAAGGAGTAAAGTTTTGTTTTCAGTATTAGGCGGAGTCTAGTTTTAAGTGTTTCTTGAATAAGCAGCTTACTGTGTGCTTGTTCTATATTGAGAGTTTGTTGCATTCCAAGATATTTGTACTTCTGTTCCAGCGGTAGAGGTGTAAACTGGTTGTGATCTAATAAGAGTATGTTTTCAGTTTCCTGAGTTTTTCCCGCTTTAACATGAACAAAAGCACATTTTTCAAGTCCAAACTCCATTGAGATGGCTTTACTAAATGATGCGACCAGTTCCAGGAGGGCGGTAAGTTGTTCTGGATTAGAGGCATACAATTTTAAGTCATCCATATAGAGGAGATGGGAAAGTTAAATGATTGGCCTTTTAGCTATGGTGTATCCGTAAGTACTTTCTTTCAGCATATTACTGAGTGCATTAAGCGCAAGACAGAACCACAGAGGACTAAGGCTATCTCCTTGGAAGATTCCTCTTTTAATTTTAATTCCTTCAGTAGTATAGTGTGTGTTTTCTACGCTGACAGATAGGTACGTTTCCCAGTTATGCATAGTAGTTTTGAGGAATTCAATTAGGTCTTTGTTTATTTTGTAAATTTGTAGTATTTCCAACAGCCATGAATGCGGCACCGAATCAAATGCCTTGCGGTAATCGATCCAGGCAACTGAGAGGTTCCTCTTTTTAGTTCTTGCGTGGTTCGTAAGTACTGAGTCCAGGATTAACCACTCGTTACTTCCCTTTGCTTTGCTTTTACATCCATTTTGTTGCCAAGCTAATATTTGGTGTTCTTTTAGATGTTGGTTAATTTTTTGTTCAATTATTCCAGTGAGAATCTTATAGACAATAGGTAATCGGTCTATAATTTTGTGGGTTTTCGACCTTTTTATTTTTTGGCAACATGTAAGTTCCTCATTATTATTATTATTATTATTATTATTATTATTATTATTATTTTTTTTATTCACGTTAACCGGATGTTTAGCGTGAGAACCGGCAAGGTTAGTTGCAAGGTTTCCAGCATTTCCTATTTATTTTTGTTCAACACTTTTCTGATTATATTGCACGTGCTCAAAATGACCGCTTTTTGTAGCTCGTAGAAAAGATTTTTCTGGAGTCCTAGGCTATCCAGGTTCTTTTTCAGGTCTTTCGGTATTTCTCCAGTGGCTCCAATAATAATTGGGATGGTTTTAACCGTTTTCGCCTGCCATGTCTCTTTCAGGTCCTCGCACAATGGTAAGTATTTTTCTATTTTTTCTATTATTATTATTATTATTATTATTATTATTATTTTCCTTTTTGTGTCACCGGATTTACACCCGGCGTGTTTCAACGACAGTCGGCCTCAACAGCAAGACTTTCGTTGGGTGTCACTATTCTAGAAATGACCTAACAATGTTTGTCGCATCCAGGATTACAGATTTTTGCATTAATCGGTAGGTTGACTCAGGAATATCAATGTCTTTGAGGGAAGTACTTAGTTTCTTGGGAATTAGCCCCATACTGGATAAAACAACTGGAATGATCTTGACTTCTTTAAGATTCCACAATTCTTATATTTCGGTCCTTAGCTCGACGTATTTGCTTAGTTTTTCATTGTATTTGCTTTCTGTGTTAGAATTATTTGGGACCGATATGTCAATAAGCAGCGCTTGCTTGGATTGTTTATTAATGACTGTGATGTCCGGCCTGTTGTGTCGTACTGTTACGTCCGTCATGATAGTTTTATCCCAGTAGATCTTAACATACTGATTTTCGATAACTGGAGGGGGCTTATATTTGTAATATGGCTCGTTGTTTTGTGGATCAAGGTTATGTTTTTTCAGTACTTCTAGGTATACTACTGTGGCAACTTTGTTGTGTCGTTCTAGATATTTAGTTTCAGCTATGCTTTGGCAACTAGAAAGAATGTGTTCAATCGTTTCTTGACTTCTGTTGCACTTTCTGCACCTATCTGTTGGTATTTCTTCCTTCAAGATATACTTTTGGTAATTCCTCGTTTTTATAACCTGATCTTGTATACCAACCATAAAACCTTCAGTTTCTGGGAACAGCGTTCCAGTTTTAAGCCATTCAACCGATTTAGCTTGATCTATCGTGTCTTTCTGTAAATCATTAATGAATCTTCCGTGCAATTCTTTTGAACGCCAATTTCTAATTTTATCTTCCTCATTTCGTGTATTAAAGGGCGTAAAGTTTTCCATGCTTAGGTTTAAAGGTGTATAACCCGTATCTGTTTTCACTATGGCTTTATGAAGTTGACTATTTTGGTGGCGGAAAAAACTCCTCAAGCCTGCAATTTGCTGAGTGCAAGCTTCCACAACATCTTTTATTCCTCTACCTCCTTTTTCTCTAGGTAAATTTACTCTTTCGACGGACGCTTTTGGATGGTGTTTTCTATGTTTTGGTATTATTATTATTATTATTATTATTATTATTATTATTATTATTATCAAAGATTTCATCACAGATTTTTGCAATGAGACAATTACGCTCAACTATTGGTAGTAATCTTGTTATGCGTACGATTTACTTTGCGTTGATCCACAGTCATCTGGCTTATTGTATCTCTCTATGGGGTAACTCTAGCAGAGTACAAAGAGTCTTTACTCTTCAGAAGACTGCTTTGCGCATTATTCATAATGCAAAAAGTCGAGTACATTGCAGTGGACTTTTCGCGGAATATGGGATCCTGCCATTGCCTTGCATGTACATGTTTGAGACACTTCTGTGTATTCATAGGGGTGTACTACATATGGCAACTCATTCTGGTGTTCACTGTTATACCACCAGAGGTGCAGAGCGACTTATTGTGCCTTTTTCTAGGCTGCATCAAACACAATACAACAAACTAGATGTTAGATTGTATAATAAGTTTCTAGATTTGCATGCTGATAGGAATGTGAAAAATATGAGCCAGAATCAGTTCTATAGATTTTTAAAACAATTTTTACTACAAAATTGTTTTTACGCAGTTCAGGACTACATGTCGTTCAATTATTAGTCTTACTAATTCATTCTTACATATATGTTACTTCAGAAATCTAATTTTATGAAAATATTGGTTTAACTTTATTTCTATTCTATTATCTGATTTAGGAATTTTGATAACTACTTAGTAATTTAGTATTAGGACTACACAAATGCTTTTGTATTTAAAACTGGTCAATAAATCGTATCGTATCGTATCGTATCGTATTATTATTATAAGATCATAACACAACGTTTCGGTTTGCTGATCTGAAAAAAATATTTGATGCAGCGATAGAAACAATTAAAATATCACGGTAAAGAAAAAGTTGAAAGTAAAATGTGGGTGCTGGATAATCTACTGGATGATATGTTCGACACAACCATACAACCAGTTATTATTACCCTAAATAAAGAAGAGAGCAGTAGCTCTAGCTGCTCGGTTTTGCCCTTACTTATAGAGTGTGACACGGTATCATGCTTATTATTTATAAAAAATTCTCTGCATTGTATTAAACTTGTGTTACAGCCATAATATATCGAATTTTTTGTGTCGTACACGAGGTGTGTCAAAAATAGATTTTTGTCCAAGAGTAAATTTTTTTATAATGGATACCTTTCTTATTAAGAATTTACATTAACATTTGTTTGATTATGTATAATTATTTTCCTATTTTGTGTAAATAATGTCATATATACAATAGATATCTTGTAAATAACGTATATTTTACATTTTATGCTAACAAACCGTAATTGATTTAATTAATTTTAAAATAATTAATACATTATTGTATGAATACTCAATGTGCCCCTGTTCAACCTTATTCACTTGTCTAGATCATTCAATATGCGCGTGATTTTATTTACATGCGGATTTTCTTGGGAGCGAACAGACTTCAGACATTACAAACAATTGTGAATTCTTGTAAGGCAACGATTAAAACCACTGTACCCGAATGAGTTCTGTATATTCTGATCGAAATGTGCGAGTTTGTCTTGTACTTACAGCCAAAATTATTTGAATAAAAACAGGAATGTACAACTGATAGCGCTCGAATCATAATCCTGTAATGATAAACATGTACGTGAAATATTTCAGAAATAAAATAACATTTACTCGTTGTTCGGGATTCTATGTCACTGAGTATATATTATGCGGGGATGTATGAGTTATCATTTAATGCTATATTTGGGACATGGAATATTTCAGTTTTCTATATTATGATACCAACAGTGCGTATTGTAAACAGCGATAAGCGTATTTTATGGAGGTGTAAATGAGAAACAACAAACACTAAATGCGTAGAAATAAAATTTTAATTTATGTGGGTGATGTTTGATATTATGATAAAGTATTCTGCTTACTTTGTTTTGAATAACTGTTTGAAAATGTTATCCGCCTGTGTAGCGAATTTGGTTATTTGCAGGAAATACATGCAACCCCTTAGTCACACTCATATTCGACTTCTACCGAGAATTATTTATCAATTAATAAAGAAAAATGCTGCTGCATTAAAATCTCAAAAGTCGAGGCTATAGCAATGTTGGGAAGAAATGACTGCCAAATTATATGACAGTAGGAGTTGGAAACACAGGCGAAGACAATAAAGATCACTAATGATTATCAGGGCTAGTTTAAGGAGGTTTTTTGTAGAATACATTCATTAAAATCCTCTTCATATCATTTTGAAAGAGCGAGAAAAGCATTATATATTTTGTAACATTAGATTGAAGAGCAATGCTCTTTTCATTAGCACTGAAAGCTAATATTTTCTATTCTCGTGTATTCTGTATAGGTTTTCTTAGGTACTGTTATCTCTGCCTCAAGGAGTTCACTGGTCTATCCACTGAGCCACCAACTTCTTGAATGTAGCTTGAATATTCTGAGCTATCTACGTTGAGTACCACTATTTTGATTATCCAGAATAGCTAGGGAATGTGTAAAAAATAGCTACATAAATATTTTGTCGTGACCAGCATGAAGTTCTGTCTTGAAATTCATTGTATGTGTATGCAATTCTATAATCAAGCAGAAATGTCAGCAAGCTGCTAGGTCAGGAAATCTTGATCAACTATAGGAAGATGATAAAATACTTGTATAGAGCTCATATATCCATTAGGACATACTGCATATGAACAAAAATATATCCTTAGTGTATTTAAATAGTCTCTTTACAGTTGTTCTATCCTAGCACGATTGAACGCATGTCCTGGGAATTTATTTCTCTCAATAATCCTGTAAGTATATTATAAGAATTTGAGAACGTTTAGAGAGTGTGCGTTCCTACTTCAAGCAAATTTTATCTAAAATACTCAATTAATCACTTGTTCAATCAATGAAGGTAGTTTTTTTTGATCTATTTCCAAACTGAAATAAATCTATTTAAAAAATTTATGTTTACGGACCTAGCAGATTATGAGAGAGTTGCTGGACGTCATACTCGTTTAATAACTTAGTTTAACGGCTAACATAATTCAGCCCAAACAACTTACCTATATTTCAGATATTATTATGGATCATTAAAAAATAATTGCCGTGTCGACATATTTATGAAAATTTGGTTTATTTATCGATTATTTCGTTTTGCATAATATCAACACAATTTCTAGGATGATGTAACATTTGTGTACATTTTGCAGATCAGTTCAAGTTATTCTTAGTATTAAATTTTCATGAATATATTCTATGCTAGTCGAAAGTCGCCTACACGTTTGTAGACGTTGAATGGTCTCTCTTGGACAAATAAATTTAGTTTGCGAAAATAAACAAGTGTAAGTTGATTTATTCAAGGTAGCAAGTGACATAATGTTCATAAGGGCAATAAGATATTTCACGTACTTTCAATACATTTCAGGTGGTACAGGAAATAAAAGAAAATCGAAAGGATGAAGAAAACTACCTTGAAGACTAATTAACCACATAAGTTATACAAACAGGTAGCGGTCCCTTACAAGTTGACATTGTTTTTCTTCTCTTTATTTTATACCTAAATAACTGATTCTAGTTGTTGGAGGAATCATAATAATAAGAGGAATTTAGCATCAGGTGATAAAAAGGTAACAGTGAGGGCTTTGAGGAATTTTATTTAGCAATAACTACGTTCATGGTATTTGAACAAGATTGTGACAATATATTATTGGGGGTTTGATTTCTTTTCTTTTGGACAGTGAGGGTTTGAGGCTAACCGAAACCTTTACTTCATCGACCGTTTCTCTTGACGAGTACGATACTATACACGATACTTCTGAACTCTGTTATATTTTCTCATGTTTCATTCAACACCTTTTCTCCCATGTTTTACATCTTTTCTTGGTTGTAAAGTACCGATGACGGCTAATGAGCCAGAAACATGCATGTCTGCAGTTACCACACTTTTCAGTAGCCCCTTCTTCTATTTGCGTGCAATACCCACTAATCTATTCGTTGCTTATTGTTCATCTGTCACGCACTATTCGTACATCTTGTTATTATTTCATTAATCTGGGTCGTAAGTTTCAGACGGGAGTGTTATATTCACCTCCGTGTCTATGTTGGTTGTTGTCTGGAATGTTCGAGATCTTCTAATATTACTGACACAAGTGTTGTGTTTGACTATCCTACTGAATTCTGTTATATTTTGTCATGTTTCATTTAACACCTTTGCTCCCATGTTTCACATCTTTTCTTGGTTGTACCGTACCGATGACGGATAATGAGCCAGAAACATGCATGTCTGCAGTTACCACACTTTTCAGTAGCCCCTTCTTCTATTTGCGTGCCAGACCCACTAATCTATTTGTTGCTTATTATTCATATGTCACGCACTATTCGTACATCGTGTTATTATTTTATTAATCTGGGTCGGAAGTTTCAGACGGGAGTGTTATATTCATCTCCGTGTATATGCTGGTTGTCGTCTCGAATATTCGAGATCTTCTAATATTACTGACACAAATGTTGTGTTTGACTATCCTGCGGAATTCTGTTATATTTTCTTATGTTTCAGTCAAACCCTTTGCTCCCATTTTTCACATCTTCTCTTGGTTGTACCGTACCGATGACGGCTAATGAGCCAGAAACATGCATGTCTGCGGTTACCACTCTTTTCAGTAGCCCCTTCTTCTATTTGCGTGCCAGACCCACTAATCTATTCGTTGCTTATTGTTCATATGTCACGAACTATTCGTACATCTTGTTATCATTTCATCAATCTGGGTCGGAAGTTTCAGACGGGAGTGTTATATTCATCTCCGTGTATATGCTGGTTGTCGTCTCGAATATTCGAGATCTTCTAATATTACTGACACAATGTTGTGTTTGACTATCCTGCGGAATTCTGTTATATTTTCTTATGTTTCAGTCAAACCCTTTGCTCCCATGTTTTTCTTGGTTGTACCGTACCGATGACGGCTAATGAGCCAGAAACATGCATGTCTGCGGTTACCACTCTTTTCAGTAGCCCCTTCTTCTATTTGCGTGCAATACCCACTAATCTATTCGTTGCTTATTATATATATGTATATATATATATATATATATATATATAATACCTGGTCTTCCCGATATTTAAATTTTAAATCACAACACCCTCTAACACACAAAAAAACTGTCATTATAGGACTCGCAGATCGATCAATAAATCTGTCCGACCCCGAATTCAGAGAGAATGCAATAATAAAAGCTAAAGATGCCCTTATACTCAACAACTATCCCACAAATTTGATAAATAAGATATTTAAAAAACGTTTACATATATTTTATAACCATAATAATACAAAAACTAAAATAGACAATAAAACAAACCAATTCCTCACTTTGCCATATATACCAAATTTATCAGAGAACCTAAAAAAAACATTTTCGCACCACAACATACATGTTGCTCATAAAGGGTACAACCTACTAAAAACCAATTACACCAATCTAAAAAGTTCAATCTCAAAAGAAAAAATAGCAATATAGTGTATGAAATACCATGTAAAAACTGTGAAGGGGTCTACATCGGACAAACAAGTCAGTATTTGAAAAGCAGAATAAATAGTCACAAATATGACAAACGAAACAAAACGGCACTCACTATCCATGTTTCAGAAAACCAGCACGAATTTGATTTCGAAAACACAAAAATTCTTCGAAGTGAAAACCATACAAAAAAACGCGAAGTTCTAGAAATGATAGGAATACAAAGAAAAACTAGTTCCGTAAATTTAAAGACTGACACAAAAAATCTTAGTAAAATTTATAATAACATTATAAAAACTTAGAAATATAGAGAAACACGTGGCACATTCCAAATATAATAAATTTATTACCACTCCCTATATAAATATAAAATCCATTTATTACCACTCCCTATATAAATATAAACTTCAATTTAATACCAGTCAACACAAAAACGACACATTAAAACCTCGATACGGCTGCTTTCATTGCATAGAACAAATACTCGTATATTCCAATACAAATTTTAATCAATGAATGTCATATTTTTAAAATGTTCGTTTTGTTTTGTGGTGTGAGTTGTATTCTATTATGTGATGCATCCTAAAACATCTATAAAATATATTAAATAATCAAATGAACGTTCTGTCGAAGGTAAGATTTATTTGTTTTGTTTTTAAAAATTCTTTCTGTAACTTGTACCGTTTCTTTTAGTTTTAACAAAAAATTTTATTTCTGATGAAGGTCATGGAAGACCGAAACGTAAAATAAAAATGTATTAACTACTAGTTAAATGTCTTTAAAAATGGTCCTCAATCCCAAGAATATAAAATAACAATATATAAGTATATATATATATATATATATATATATATATATATATATATATATATATATATATATATATATATATATATATATATATTGTTATGGTCTCGTTTTTCTGTGTGTGTATATGTGTTTCGTAATGGTTGTCAATTTTATGTTTTATATTTATCTGTAAGTTTAATACATGAGTGTACATACGGCGGATATACCTATATGTCCTCCCTGTATATTATTAAACGCATATTTAACATTCTTACTTTATATTGTGATAAGGTGGGGCTTAAAATTTAACGAGAACGTAACAAAATTTGAAAAAAAATAAACTTTTACTCATAGTACATTTATTTATAAGAATTCTGTATGTGGGCGTAGGTAGGGTTGCCTACCTTACTGCAGATTTTTTTAAATCCACAGTGAATAAAACATTTGTCGCCTTCTAATTCCAGAAAATTGGGAAAATAACCGGCAACCTAATTGAAAATTTATACAAATAATTATATTTAATTCATTGAACATTCAAAACGTTAAAATTCCTTTCTTAAATTCAGACCAGTCCAGTGGATGTATAACTTATCTATAATCTGAAAAATTGTTCTGATATAAAATTATTTAGTAAGGTTATTTTTATGCAAGATTTAAAAAGAAACGAATATTATTTGTTAAATGATTGAAATTAATATGGGAATATTGAAATACTTTCAGATTATGAAAATAATAGTTTATATGAGCTCATATTGTTGGTAGGTAAGTTGATTAAATTATTTCTTATTATCTACAATTTACTATTAAAAAATTCATCAAACAAAATTCTTAATTATCACTAATAACACAATTTCCGTCTCTTTAGTTATATGGCTTCGATATTTCATTAATTGAATGTTTGTAAGTACGGAAAATGTTCTAAAGATATGCACTTTCAAGATGTAATGTTTAGTATGGAAATAAATGACTCACAGTTTAGTCTTGGTTTAATTGAGGTAAGTTCTGCATCTGTTATCTGGTTTTTTATGTAATTTGTTAATTTATCATGTTTTTCCTGCTCATACTCCAAGTTTTTCAACCACTTTCTCCCTAATTTTCTATATGGCTTCCTCCATTTCAGTTCATTTGTTCTTTATTTTCAAAGCACTCTCTAGTAAATTATTAGGACACAATTTTGTACATCTTCCCTTGACGATTGAAATATAATAAGCTATCTGTCAAATTCTGCACAGGTTTATATAGACCTTTCAAAAAAAACTCACTTGATATCATGAAATTAATTAAATTTTCTATCAATCGCTATCTACCAGGATGATCAAAAAGTTACATATGAACTATTAAATTAAATTAAATTATTTCAATCATGAGTAAATTCCTTGTAGAGTTCATCATGAATATAAATTGTTAACACATTCAAAATTTATATTAAAATGATAACTATATTAAAATTCATTTTGAAAGTCTTCCGTTTGTTCATTAACTGTTCGGTTCATTTTCAATTATACTCTTATAATTAAATATTAACATTTACAATTAAAGTGTGTTGATTGTTATTGTGTCTGTATGTTTTGAATTTTAAATGATTTATATTTATTTGTGAATTACATGGCTACAATCTGTTTTTAATTTCCTGTTGTATCTCTGTAATGTTTTATATTATTATTTACTACTATTGTTTTAAATACTATGATTTTTTTTTATTAATGAAAGCAAGTGATGATTAGGATTTCTTAGTTACGTCTATTTTAACCCTTGCAATGTGTGATTAATATAACCTCACTTGGATTACATGTCAATTTGTAATATTTACTATTTCGTTCGAGTTTATTTTTCTTTTCTTCGCATTAATTATGTTATTTATTGGCTATTATACTTTTGTACTGTTCCAACATTCCCTGAACTATTGCAAATATAATTCTAAGTTCTTCTGAACTCTAGAATTTGTTTGTAAATGTTCATAAACTAGTTCTTTGAATTCCTTATTCTAATTATCATGAAACTTATTCTAACTATGACTATTCATTTCTTATGTATTCTGTTTTCAAAAATGCAATCCTAATAATATATTCAAACTCTATTCCTATGAATAAAAGTTTCTATAAACACTTGAGTTATCTAACTATTATTAAGGTTTCAGTAGGGTGAGGTGTATCTATACAGTTGTGTCACGTGAAATATTCCTCGATTTCTTCCTGAATCGGGATACTGCAACCTTTAACTATTTATACCGTTTTCATTGGCTATTGTATATGGACCTTCATATATTACTTGTAGCTTCTCACATTTGTTGTCTTTCTTGATAGGTTTCCTATGTGCTTTTAGTAAAACATACTCCCCTTTCTTAAAAGATACCTTTTTCTTTCTCCTAATTCCTTTTTTAATATATTTCTGCGCATTCTTGTGAATTCTTTCTTTTGTGTTCTCTATAATTTTTTTCATATTCTAGTTCTAATGTGTTTATCCAAGGTCTATTTGCTGGAATATTCTTCATGATCTCTATAGGTGCTCGTTGTGTTTCTCCACTTGGTATGTTGTTTATACAATCTATTATTTCATTTAGTTTCTCTTCCCACAAATTATGTTCATGATGAACTAATATTCTTAGATATTTGATAATTTCTTTTATTATTCTCTCTGCTGGGTTGGCATTGGGGTGTCTTACAGAGGTATATAAAGGTTGGATGTGTGAAGATTTCAAACATCTCTTGAAATTCTCTTTATTTAGATATGTGGCATTGTCCATCAGACATTTTTGTGGTGATCCATGCTGTGCAAAGAAATTTGTTAGGCACTTCTTCACTGTTTCTTTATTTGTTCTTTTACAAGCATAGGTTTCTGTATACTTAGAAAAATGGTCAATTCTCACAAATATGTGTGAATTTCCTTCCTTGCTCGGTGTTGAATTGGATATGAAATCTATTGCTATCAGTTCTAAATGTTGTTCAGTAATGATAGATCTAGTTATATTCTCATTGTGGTGATTTTTCTCCTTTGCAAATTGACACAATTGACAAACTTTAATTATTTGCTTACACATTTTTAGATCATTCTTGCAAACAAAAGCCTCTCTGAAAATCACATGTGTTTTTCTTACTCCTATGTGATTATAGTTTTCATGTAGTTCTTTTAATAACTGGATAGCCGAATTTTTTGTTATTACATATACTTCACGTCCATCAATTATCTTGTATTAAAAATTATCCTTGTTCAAACAACATTTACTCCTTCCTTTTTCACTTAAGTTTTTCTGATCTTCTATTATTTGTAGACTTGTAAAATTTTCTATATTATTAGTTTTAATTAATTGTACACCTATTTTAAATTCTTTCTTTTCTTTCAGATTCTCTCCATCCATTCTCGAGATTGCGTCAGCCACTACATTTTTCACTCCTGGTAGATACTCAATTGTGAAAGAGTATTCCTGTAGGATGAGACTCCATCTATGTATCCTGCTATTACCATATTTGTTATTCAAGATCGTAGTTAACGCCTGGTTATCTGTCTCCAAATGGAAATGGTTACCTATCAAATAGAACCGTAGCTTCGTCACACAAAATATGATGCAGGTCAGTTCTAACTCACTCACACCATAGTTTCTCTCTGCTGTTCTCGTGATCCTAGAGACAAAAGATACAGGTACATATTTATCTTTATATTTTTGTAGTAATACACCAGCAAATATATATTATGATGCATCAGTTTGTAATATGAAAGTCTGATTGTAGTCAGGATGATATATTTTTACTTGTTCCGTAAATTATTGTTTCATTTTTATAAATACATCCTCTGTTTTATCATCCCAATTCCACTTAACATTCTTCTTCAAAAGTTTTAATAATGGCATTTCCTTTTCACTTAAATTGGGTATTAGTCGTTTAAAATAATTCAGGAGTCCCAAGAAACTCCTTAGAGTTTTCAAATTTGTTGGTCTTTTATAATTTTGAATGATCATTATTCTTTCTTCGCTTAGAGAAATTCCAGTCTTATCGAGTTTATTACCTAGATAGATTACTTCATGTTTAAAAAATTGGCACTTCTTTATATTCAGTTTCAATCCTGCCTCTTCTAGAGCCTTCATAATCAATTGTACATGTTTTAAACGTTCTTCTTCATTTCTTGAGAAAATTAGTATGTCGTCTATGTAGTGTAAAGTGGAATTTTTGTATTGATTTAATATCTTATGCAGTGCTTTCAGTAATGCTGATGTACTTGACTGTAAGCCAAATGGTACTACTGTAAATCGGTATACGACACCATCAATCATAAATCCTGTGTAATCTCTGCTATTCTCAGCCAAAGGAATCAACCAAAATGAATGCTTCAGATCCATTTTCGTAAAAACTTTTGCCTCTGAAATTCTTCCTAAAATTACTTCTATCCTGAGAGGTAATTCAAACTCAGGAATTGTATGTTTATTTATATTCCTAGCGTCAAGACAAATACGTAAATCTCCTGCACTCTTCTTTACTATGACAATTGGGTTAATATATGGGGTTGTACTTTACTCAATAATTCCTTCCATTAGAAGTTTCTTCACAGCTTCTCTCATTTCCTCTTTGTATTTGTATGGAATCGGATAATTCATTGCTTTGAAAGTTTCCATATTCTTCAATTTTAATTCATGTACATAATCTTTAGCCACTCTTGCCTCTTCTGAAAACAATCCTTTATGCTTCTCCATCAACTTTCTTATATCCCACTCATATTTCTTATCACAAGCTATATCAATACCATTCCAATTAAAATGATTTGTCCTCTCTTCATTAAATTCTATCAAATTCCTTTCTTCTATAAAATTCTCTCCTTGTCCTACTTCTTCCTCAAGTTTCTCTATTCCTTCTTTTTCTTCATTTGAAATATAATTTACTTTCTTTTCTTCTTTATATTGTAATTTCTTCCCTTTAAAATAAACTATAACATCTTCTATCCTAAAAGTTATATCTTCATAATTAATTTTAGCTTGATGTTTGTTTAATTCATCCGATCCCAGTAATACATTATAATCCATATTTTTCACGATTATCAATTGTACAGCTATTTCCTTTCCCCCTAGTTCCAAATTTATTATTATTGATTTATTGGACTCTGTTAATTTCTTAGAGTTCATTGTAATTAGATTTATTTTTGGTATATTCATCACGTATTTGCTTAATTTCAATTTATTTACTAATGATTCGCTTATCAAAGAAATTTCTGATCCAGTATCTATTATTACACTTATTTCGTGATTGTTTATTGTTGTATTTATAATTATTGAATCAATTGTTTCTTCCTTTTCCAGGTGATCTTCTGAAAATAGGAACTCACGTGGATGACAGTAACTATATAGATCACTACTCCTGACACCCTCTAATGAAAATGTTGCTCCGTAGGATTATTTGAGGAGTCGTCTTCCCGTGGACGTTGCTCCTGTCTATTTATTGGAGATTCATCACTTGTATTTAAATCTAAACTACGTCTTCTTTGAAATTGTACCCTTCTATTTTCATTATGATGTACATAACTGTTATTATTACTATTATGATTTCTCAAATAGTCATTATTACTTTGTCTGATATCATTATCTGAATTAGATCTCCTCAATCTATTATTATATCTGTTGTTATTGTTATTATTATTTTTGTAATTAGGATAATTTCTAAAATTTCTATTTTTGTTATTATTATTAATGTTTTCACTTTCTGTTCGCCTATTTTGATTTGTATTGTTATTAAAATTTTGTCTATTATCTCTATTATTGTTTCTAAAATTATTGAAGTTACTAGTTTGATTATTATTATTATTATAGTTTCTGTTATTATTATATGTGTATCTTGATTGTTGTCTAAATTGTGTATCTTGTCTATTTACATTGAATTGTTATTAATAAAGTCTCTCTGTATGTTTCTTTCTATTCTCATTAAATAACCAGTCAATTGATCGAATGTTTTTAAATTATTAATCAGTATTGTTTCTGCCACTTGAGGCTCAAAATGTCTGGACAAATATGTAACTATTTCCTTCTCTGAAATTGGAGGATCTAAGAATTTAGCTTGTGTATATAACAGTAATGCATAATGTACATATTGGTCCTGTTTTCTTGGTATCTTCCAAAATACAATCTTTCACGTACTTGTCCTTGATTGATTTCACCCCAATATTGATTCAAAAAAACCTCTCTGAATTCTTCAAAGCTATTCAATTCTAGTTCTTTGCTTGTGTACCATATTTGTGCGTGTCCTGTCAAAAAACCTCTAATGACTTCTTTTTGGTCTTCAAATTTCTCCCAAATCTTCAATCTGTTCTGTATAGCTCTGATATATTATATTTCCATCAAATTTGATATTGTCATCAATGTGATAGTTCCCTACTGTGTTTATCATTAAATTTTTCCTTTAAAATTGTCTTTGTTCTTCTATCTTTCTCATTTCGTTTCTTAATTCTTCTTTCGTCCTTTGGTTTTCCAGTTCTACTATTTCTATATGGGTGGTAATACCTAATTTCAAGTTTTCTTCCATTTTCTCTATTTCTTTCTTATTTCTCATAATAGCTATATGATTATCACCGATTCTTTTGTCTGTTCCTCTTTGAACATCTTCCTTTATTTCTTCCAGCTTGTTGTCTATGCTTTTTCTTATGTCCTGTATAATATTTTGTTGGATATTATCTAATTCTTGCTCTTGTCTCTTTTGTACATCTTCTATAACTTCTTATCTCCTTTTCAAGTTTTCTGTTTCATTTCCAAATCTTTCTTCTATCTTCTTCAATCTTTCTTCTATCTTCTCAGTTTATTCCTTATATTCCACTTTTTGCTTAAATATTTCTTCTGTTATTCTATTTATGTTTGTTAAGATTTCAAATTTTTCCTCCTGTCTTTTCTTTTCTTCTTCCAATTTTTCTTCTCGTCTTCTTCTTTCTTCTTCTTCTAATTTTTCTTCTTGTCTTTTTCTTTCATCTTCTAATTTTTCCTCTTGTCTTTTTCTTTCATCTTCTAATTTTTTCTCTTGTCTTTTTCTTTTATCTTCTGTTTTCTGTCTCATTAACTGCATGAGCATATGATTGGTATCCATTTGTGGTTCCGTTTCTTCAACTCCATCTCCGTGTTCTATATCAAAGTAATAATTTTCTACATCTATTCCTTTTGATCTGAGTGCTTCTCGTAATCGTTCCTCTAGTGTTACCTTATTCCCCTTGGTATCCAATGTACGCTTTCCCAGTTCTCGTCTCAAATCCGTGATCTTTAGATCCTTGAATTGCTTCTTGTTTTCCATCTTGATCATATGTATATACAATTATGCTTCACTTGTTTATTATTCCTTTTATTTTTTTAAAATAGAACTTCAAATAACTGTTTGAAAAAATTTGAAATTAAATAACCCTATCTTGTGTTTACTATTTAGATTCTATTTCGTCTGGTTTGTAAACACATTTGCCCCACGTTGGGCGCCAGTTTGTTATCGTCTCGTTTTTCTGTGTGTGTATATGTGTCTTGTAATGGTTGTCAATTTTATGTTTTGTATTTATCTGTAAGTTTAATACATGAATGTACATACGGCGGATATACCTATATGTCCTCCCTTTATATTATTAAACGCATATTTAACATTCTTACTTTATATTGTGATAAGGTAGGGCTCAAAATTAAACGAGAACGTAACAAAATTTCAAGAAAAATAAACTTTCACTCATAGTACATTTATTTATAAGAATTCTGTATGTGGGCCTAGATAGGGTTGCCTACCTTACTGCAGATTTTTTTAAATCCACAGTGAATAAAACATTTGTCGCCTTCTAATTCCTGAAAATTAGGAAAATAACCGACACACTGATTGTAAATTTATACAAATAATTATATTTAATTCATTGAACATTCAAAACGTTAAAATTCCTTCCTTAAATTCAGACCAGACCAGTGGATGTGTAACTTATCTATAATCTGAAAAATTGTTCTGATATAAAATTATTTAGTAAGGTTATTTTTATGCAAGATTTAAAAAGTAACGAATATTATTTGTTAAATGATTGAAATTAATATGGGAATATTGAAATACTTTCAGATTATAAGAATAATAGTTTATATGAGCTCATATTGTTGGTAGGTAAGTTGATTAAATTATTTCTTATTATCTACAATTTACTATTATGAAATTCATCAAAAAAAATTCTTAATTATCACTAATAACACAATTTCTGTCTCTTTACAGTTATATGGCTTCGATATTTCATTAATTGAATGTTCGTAAGTACGAAAAATGTTCTAAAGATATGCACTTTCAAGATGTAATGTTTAGTATGGAAATAAATGACTCACAGTTTAGTCCTGGTTTAATTGAGGTGAGTTATGCATCTGTTATCTGGTTTTTTATGTAATTTGATAATTTAACATGTTTTTCTTGCTCATACTCCAAGTTTTTTAACCACTTTCTCCCTAATTTTCAATATGGCTTCCTCCATTTCAGTTCATTTGTTCTTCATTTTCAAAGCACTCTCTAGTAAATTATTAGGACACAATTTTGTACATCTCCCCATGACGATTGAAATATAATAAGCTATCTGTCAAATTCTACACAGGTTTATATAGACCTTTCAAAAAAACTTACTTGATTTCATGAAATTAATTGTATTTTCTGTCAATCGCTATCTACCAGGATGATCAAAAAGTTACATATGAACTATTGAATTAAATAAAATTATTTCAATCATGAGTAAATTCCTTGTAGAGTTCATCATGAATATAAATTGTCAACACATTCAAAATTTATATTAAAATGATAACTATATTAAAATTCATTTTGAAAGTCTTCCGTTTGTTCATTAGCTGTTCGGTTAATTTTCAATTATACTCTTATAATTAAATATTAACATTTACAATTAAAGTTTGTTGATTGTTATTGTGTCTGAATGTTTTGAATTTTAAATTATTTATATTTATTTGTGAATTACATGGCTACATTCTGTTTTTAATTTCTTGTTGTATCTCTGTAATGTTTTATATTATTATTTACTACTATTGCTTTAAATACTATGATTTTTTTTATTAATGAAAGCAAGTGATAATTAGGGTTTCTTAGTTACGTCTATTTTAACCCTTGCAATGTATGATTAATATAACCTCACTTGGATTACATGTCAATTTGTTATATTTACTATTTCGTTCGAGTTTATTTTTCTTTCCTTCGCATTAATTATGTTATTTATTGGCTATTATACTTTTGCACTGTTCCAATATATATATATATATATATATATATATATATATATATATATATATAAGAATAGAAGAGATGAAGAACATATGATTTTACAAATATTAAAGCTTAGATATTATTAGCCCTATAGGGATATCCTGGATATGTTTTTCCGATTTAAGACCAGTATAACTATATAATATTATATTGTAACCGTCTCAACTGTTCTGTACAAAATTTTCTTGAATGAAACAAACATGGCCTAGCGAAAACTATTATTTGAACGATAGTGGAGAGCTAGGGTCGTAGGTATATAAGCTGGAAGTAAATTAAAGGGCGTCAAAAATTTTAATCTGCAAAAAAAAATCAAAAAGTGCGATACAAGAGAAATTAGAAATGAGGTATTTTCAGCAATGTGTCTGTTGAAATTAGGGATGTCCTCACTAAAACGCATTTATTAAAGTAACCAGTCTATTAAAATCTTTGACTAGCGTCAGTGATCAGAACAATAAACTTATAATATGAATGCACGAATTACAGAGTACCAACAACGAACAAAAAAATAAGCTCCAAAATCTTACATACATTCCAAAAATACTTAAATGTCTTGGGGTGCACACCTCGACGACCTTTAAATTATATACATAAAAACCAAAAAGACAAATTATCAATCATCACTACACAGGGAGTCATTCGGTAATTGTTCGACAAATAAATAGTCTCCAAGTTAAAAACAAATATACAAATTGAAATGATACATACATACATACGATCAGTGTCGCTGAGTATGTGAACAAAGCAAAGAAATTAGTTTATCAATGAATTTATTTTCCGTTTATTCATAAAAAATATGTATGATAATACTAAGTTACTGAATTACTCGAAAGCAAAAAAAAGCATCGGCGTTGTGGAAGTTACGTCAAGATAATGAGATGGAAAATAATTCTAACTAGGATAAGCGTGCACGCCGAATTTCTTGATGATTAATATATAAAATAGCAAAGAACATAAATATTCTCCAAAACAATGCAAATATTGCTAGTCAAAAAATTAGTTAGTATAATAGAATAGTCCTGATACTGTAGTGTTTTTGGCTAAAGAAATGGCGTGACACTAAATTAGTCTTTCAAACTCCGTAAAGAAAAGGAGCTTCTAACCCAGGTAGAAGAGGTACGGAATAATCTTTAACGATACCTGAATCCTGAGGTCACAAGCCAATCACGACGGTAATATTCAGGTAATCGGCTTGGATTATGACACTTGCATGAACGCCGGGAGACGTGGTTTGTCGATTCGGTGGATTTAATTTCTTGAGAAATACTCGCAATAAGTAATTTATTCTCACCGCGTGATGGGAACAAACCACAGATACTCGGTATTCTTCGGTAACTTTAATAATAAGCACGGTAATAAGCACAATATACAGATACTTCGGTAATTTTAATTCGCCGATATTGCGGTAATAAACACAGAGAATATCGATAATTCAGTACGGCACAACACGATAATGATCGAGACCTTTAGAGAAATACCACTTACTTAATCTCGGTAGCGATGAGAACGGCACGATAAATAGAGTTGCCACCCTAAGAACTGTACAACTGTTTCGCTTAAGTATTCGTCGTTGACTTAATCTCGTTAGCGATAATAACGGCATGATAAATACCGTTGAGACCCTAAGAAAATCACAACTCTACTTCTTGAGGATCCTTCGACGACCCAATCTCTTCACGAGCTTTTGGTCAAAGGGAACCTTTTTTTAGTAAGTTTTCCGCGAAAAATATACGAGAAAACTAGGTCTTGAAAATGTCCACAGAAAACGAATTGATGCCATAAATTCACCAATCATGATGTTTAACTGGAATCTCGTACAAGGAACTCTTTTCTCAGAGGCGATATAAAGCTATTATACACATCGTACATTTTTTTAGTCGAAAATTAAGGTTGGTGCATATCGAATCCTTCCGATATCAAGAGATATTGTTTCTCAATTTTTTATGTTTATTGGTCCTATAGGACGACGTCCTACACAGTTCGGCGAAATTATATTACGCCAGGGCAATACTAAGATAGGAATTATTCGAAAATAATAACTCGATTTAGTCGGACAAAACGTGAGAAAAATAAAAACGTTACAACATAGGAAACCAAGGAATACTATTATCTGCAGATCTTTACAATTATTACTTAAGAAGCCAGTTTATTAGCTAATAACTCCCTAGATTTATCGGTTCATTAACAACTTCATATTATGAGTCTCTCTAATGCCTTCTAATTTCTAATTCCTCAAGGAAATCTAGTTCTTATTAATGAATGTGTGGTGTCAAATAGATGTTTTGAGTAATGGGATTCCTCTGGTTGTTCTAATCTGTATGCTCGTAAGTGTTCATTGTGTCTAATTTCAAAATTTCTAATGGTTTGACCTATATAGACAGCATCACATTCTAGACATCTAAGTTTATATATTCTAGACTTTTTTAATGGGAAAATTTTCATTTGGAACAGATAGTTGCTCAAGATACTATCTTTGAAATATTATTCGAAATACTAGCAGTATATGTGGCGATTTTGTAATCTTGTATTCCATTAGTTTGTTTAGAAAATATTAATTCCAATGCCAATTTTTTCTCTTTTTTATTAACTAAATTCTTTATTATCAGTAGGATGTGGCTATTTGTTTAGTCGTAGGAATTTCTGTATCAAAATCATATTTGTTCATAGAAACAGAAAATGCTCGATGTATCATTGAATTGTATGTTGCTGATTTATGTGACTTGGAATGATTGGAATTATATGGTGTGCTTTAGTGTGTGTTGGTTTTCTGTGAATTGAATAATCAAGTACATTATTAACTCTTTGAATTTTCAAATTATTTATTATTTTCTTCAACTTCTCATGTAAGTTTAATTTTTGGGTGTGAATTATTAATATGATTGAAAAATACATTCAAATCTTCGTTCACTACCTATAAAACAAGGTAATATGTCATCTACATATCTATACCGAAATAAGATATTTTTTGAAATATTGCAATCGAAGATTTTTGTTTCTAAACTATCCATAAAAATCTTCGTCAACATTGGTGATATAGGGCTTCCCATAGGTATACCATTTTCATCTTATAGTAATCTTCTTACAAGTGTTACGCATTCTTTTGGAGGACATATGTGTAACATCAAATGAAATGAGTTTAGAGTTATCTTGTAATTTGTACGTTTCTAATTTTTTTATTAGTTCTATTGAATTTAATTGAGTATATAGATATACAGTACTAGGAATATTCTTTAGTCACATGGAGTTTAACACAGAATCCATAAACGTCAATGTGTTAGAAAGAAATGAGTATATTCAGTGTGTTAGGAATTCAACGCTGCCTATAACCTTTTCCCTAATAGGAACATATTGTTTATTTTCTTTTTTTTTCTAATTGAAATTTAGAAATAAATCTAAATTTAGCGCGCCTATGGCCATTTTAATGAATTATTCCTCACTATTAAATGCACAGATGGAAAAGGACAGAGCGAAAACCTGTAATCTCCCATAAAAAGCGGAAGCAATTAATGAACCAAATAACTTGCCGGTAAATATTTGTCGTGTTCGCATCGAAAGTTACGAGTAGTGCGAATTCATTATTTTCACCTTTGTTTTTGTAAAGAAAATCAAAATTGCCTGTAATCTTAGTGAACGTTGCACATCGGAGCATCTGAGGCCCCAAGGAAGCAGTAGAGGATCAACAGGTGAGCTCATTTTCCATTCTTCCTGTGCTATACATAAGATAAAATTTTGATTGATATATGTTTTCATATTTTCCGCATTCACAGTGTATCCCTCTCTTCTTTAACATGATATCATAACATGCGAAAGAAGTATCATATTATAGAATGAATGGATCACTTAATGTTGGACTGTCAAAATGTGAAATGGCAAAACATTAAAATATGTGTTCTTTGCAATAATTTAAATATTTTATTTTTTCAATTTGGGTATTTTCATGGCATTCAATGGGACAATAATGCGAATATGAATTAGAAAAAGAAGTAAATTATTCATTAAAACTATTCCACATATTTATTGAATAGAAAGCTCTGTGTAATATTCGTAATATTAAGCACACGAGTTGGATGGACGTGATTCATTTGTATCACTAGGGGCACTGAAAATATCGAAGTATACATTGTCCTCTTCCATTTCGTCAAAATTATTAGTGACATTCTAACAATAGTTTTCTTGGGAATTTATACAAATCACTGAGCAATACATGCTTATTCTCACTTTCACTTCCCTTTATCCCGACCCCAACTTAGGCTAAATATAGATTCCATAGGACAATGGCTGCAACTACAGCTCGTCCGTAAACAAGTGCTGCGACGCTAGCTCGGATTTCGCTTGATAGAGTAAACTATAACTCCGAGGGCATTGGTAGAAGAGAAAAGAGTTCATCGTAATTATAGATCTATATCTTTGATAATCGGTGAAATTTCATGAAAGTTGACGTAAAATTGAAAAAAGGGGGAAGAAAGCAAGGAAAATTTTTGCTTTCGGAAGTAATAACAAACAGAAAATGTCAAATGGGGAGAATCAGTTTTATTGAGAAGAAGAAATCACATATGTTTAATATTCTCATGTACCACATACAGAAAAGTTAATTGCAGACTTGAAACTAGAAAATTATTCCTGAAAAATGGATGTAGATTCATAAGGTCCCTCATAACAAGATAATAATTGTGTATTGGATAATGTTGCTGAAAAAATACAAAAATGTTCAATTAAATAATTTCTCTTATTACTAGACTAATGAAAGAAATAACTTATGGGCGAAATCAGCAAACGTCTAACATGTTACCCGTAAGAGTTGATGCACAAATATCCATAAGTCCCTAACCTTATACCCATAGTTATTATCGTGTACTTACTTGTACTCGAAATTCGTTATTGAAATCCCTAAATGATTACGTATTCCAACAGTTACACCACTAATAGTTACTAGCAGTTTCCAAAATTCGGTTCCTACCACAGTTCACTGAGTATTACACTAGATACTTTCAATATATATGAATAGTAGTCAACTATACTCAAAGCACATTCGAACAAACATTTCAAATTCTATCTCAATCGACAATCGATTTGGCGCAATGAAATTTCACCAACATCAAGCCTACTTAAAAAAAAAATGAGATATTTAAAGGTAGGTAATGTTTAGAAATGAATACTTTATTATATACAGGATTCTCTGTCTTATTATACAGGCTTCAAAAGGTGGGAATTCGCTAGTGTAACTCCTGAAACGTTACTTCATGTGAAGTAGAAACTCCCCTGTGTCTATTATGAAAACTATATAAATATTTATGTCACATAGGAAATGGATCGATGACAATAAGCATGAACAAGAAAGAATGGGAAAATAGTTGGAAAAAGAAATTGATGAGTGGGTATTTACTGGGAGAAGGTATTATATTTAAACCGTAAGTAACAGTAATTACCACAAAAATAATTTAAAGTGAAATATACTGGTCAAAGAAATAATAGTATAATTAAAAGAAGTGAGAGATCTAAAAGTAACGCAAAATTATGACTATTTTCTCGATTTAATCCCATCTCATTAAAAGAGGTGTTAATTAATGTAAAGTAAAAACTTCCTACAACGCTCATGTTTTTCTTAGTATGTCCCTTCACCCTGATTGAACACGCACAACGTAAATCCTTTGATATTTGTGCTCATTGAAGAGAAGTTATTGAATTTGAAAAATAAGAAATTTTACATCCACAAAAGTATAATGGTGCTTACCTGGTTCTATCGGGAGCTCCCAATACAACTTTCTATCTACACGTCACCGACACTGATTCTAAATGCTTATGTAACGGTTCAAAAATTATATGAAAAATTTAGGGCGTAACTCTCTAGGAAAAATTATTTTTTAACGAAATTGTGTCGTTCTAGTTTAACGGTTTTTTCGACACTCCTCTACGCACATGTATCGCGCAGTTTCTTTGATGTTACCACGGCAGGTTAACCAACTAGAATATTGTATACATTTAGAAATTATGAAAAAAATAGAAAAATATAATTGGAAAAAGGAAATTCCTTCAGAAAATCTGAAAAAGATCACTACAGAATAACCATTTAAACTTGCATCGCAAAACCCAGGTAATTGGAAATTATGGAAATTATCTGGAAACACTTGTCTTGGCAAATGAAGCGTACAAAGCTCAGGAAGTTCTGATCTAAATTGATTCCAAGTATCAGCAATAGATATGCCTGGAGGACTGTCCCAACCTAAATTCTCACAGGCCCACAACTGCTACATAATATGTTTTCCATTAGTGTAACTGGGCTTAAGAAACCTTGTGGATCGAATAATCGTGCAATTTGACTAAAAATGTTACTGTTTGTGCAAAGTATATTGTCAAGTAAAACATTATATGAAAATGTGTCAACTATGGTTCCACAGCAATCCTAGCATTTTTATCGTGTATGTGTTGACAAGACAGCACGTTTTCAAAACGATCTATATAAAAGTCTCAGAGCATCGCTTGTAATTTTGATCAATTTCAAATCTTCATAGAGAGGTTAGAAACAAAAATTGAATGTATTGTTCTAACAGAAACACATTTCATTCCAGACTTATCAATGTATAATATTGATAGTTACCGAACTGTATATAACTACGGATAATTCAACCAGAGTGATGGAGTCATTGTGTTTATAAAATCTGAGCTGTATGAGTCGCATAACTCATTTGATTTAAGTGGTAGTTCACATATTAAAATAAAAGCCCATTTTGAGAATAAAACGTTTATTATAAATGCTTTCTACAGATCACCAGCTTCTGAAAACAAAGTCTACTCGTTTGTTGAGGAGTTAAATAACATTTTAGATATACAAACTGGAAACTTTTTGTTGGTGATATCAGTATTGATCTAATAACCGAGAATGATAATAAGAGAAATTATTTAGTCGTCTTGAACGAATGCGGTTATCAATCGGCCATTAATGTTCCAACAAGAGTTCAAAGAAATTCAAAGACATCTATAGATCATATTTTTGTATATTCTAAAAGTGTTAATTTTTATGATAATTTGATTCCTCTAGTAATCAACACATCAGTAACTGATCACTATACAGTAATGCTACAGCTGATTCTTTCAGAGGGAGATCGTGTTGTAAACTCTAAATCTGAATATTTTGCCCAGATAGACAAGAAAAAAACTGATACATAGATTTCAAAATACTGACTGGAATGATACTATTTTTAATCCAAATTTGGACTCCGCAACTGATAAACTCGTCAGCACTATCCAAGATAATATTAGGCAGTCAACAACGAATACAAAGATTAAGAATAATTTAAGAAAAACAAAAAATTGGATCACACCATCTCTCATAAAATTCATTAACAAAAAAAATGAAATGTATAAAAAATTAAAAGTAAATTTTCTAAATAATATACTTAAAGAAGAATATATAGATTACAAGAAGCCACTAAATGAATTAATAGTCACTGCTAAAAATAATTATTATAATAAACTTATAGAAGACGAACAAAATTCGTCAAATAAGATATGGAATGTAGTAAACTCAATATCTATAAAAAACCCGGAAATTACAAATCTTAAGGACAACAATGGAAAAATACTAAATAAAGCTGAGATAATTTCTGAAATGTTTAATACGTTCTTTGTAAATATAGAACGAAATCTAGCAAAAACCAAACAAAAACCAATAAATTATAAATAGAAGAAAATTATAAATTGTCATTTCATGTTTTTTGCACCCACCAGTATTACAGAAATGAAAAATATAATTAGTGAACTAAAGATTAAAAAAGCACCGGGTTGGGATGAAATAAGGGCTGAAACGATTGAACATATTTCAGATTTTATTGCATATCCGCTAATGATTATAATAAATAAGTCATTAGAAATGAGACAATCTGCTTCAGCTTTTAAGACATCGATTGTCAAACCTATTTATAAAAGTGGAGAAAGGGATGAGATGACAAACTACAGACCAATATAATTAATAACTTGTTTATCGAAAATACTAGAAAAAGTAGTTAATGCACGGCTTAATACATTTCTAGATAAATATCAGCTAATGTCAGGATCTCAATATGGTTTCCAAAAGCGCAAGTCCACTAACGATGCTATATTGGAAGTAAAAAATATTTTGTATAAAAATATTGATTAGGGTTTACCTAGAATTGCGGTCTTCCTGGACTTAGCAAAGGCCTTCGACATCGTGGACCACTGCGTTCTTTTGGAAACACTAGAGGACATTGAACTTAGAGTTGTAGCATATGATTTTTCCAAAAGTTATCTGACTAACCGATCTCAGAAAGTAAGAGTGGGCAATAAATGCAGTAAAGAACAGACAGTTGAGTGTGGTGTGCCACAAGGCCCAGTTTTGTTTAATATCTATTTGAATAACTCATTTATGATTGAAAGTAACAGTAAAATTATAAGTTTTGGAGATGATACGGTTCTGGTATACAGTGATCAAAATTGGTACGATTAAAAGTTGAAAATTGAAAATGATTCAAATTGTATAAAACAGTGGTTCGACTATAGGCTTCTTTCAGTCAATTATAAAAAAACTGTTTACCTGCCATTTGCATCTTTAGAACCGGATCTTCCGAACTACGCCATCAATGTACAAAATAATACCAATATTCAACCTGCAAAACAAATAAAATATTTAGGAATTATGATAGACCCACATCTTAGATGGGATAACCATATTAATTATCTAGTTCAAAAATTTAGGTGTATATTATATAAATTAAAACATATCTCATATCACCAACAATATAATCAAAAGCTAATGGTTTATAAAAGTTGGATTGAATCTCACCTAATTTACGGTCTGGTGAGATGGGGTTAAGTGGAGAAGACTTACTATAATATTTTCGAGGTTTCGCAAAAAATATTATTCAAAATCCTTCTTGAAAAAACAAGAAGATATAGCAGTGAACTTCTATATACTGAAACGAAAATATTAGACGTTAGACAATTATACTTAAAAAAAGCGGAATTAAGACAACATAGACTTAAGTCAAATCTACAAATTCAAACTCACAATTATATGACAAAAAATAAACATACTTACCTGAATCCAACAATGAAAAAAACAGCTGGATAAAGAAACTTTTTGTTTCTAGGTCCTACGCTATATAATGCTATACCCCAACAAATTAAATCTGAATCTGATAACTTTAAAAATTCATGAATATATCACCAATACAAGTAGGCGCGCTATTCACAACCGTATCGAAATTAATTACTGATAATGTTTCTATCAATTTCTATTTCTACTTGATTAACCCTAATTATAGTATACATTTTTATTAATTATCTATTACTTATTATTATTTGTTACCTAGTATAAGTTTAATATTATTATTATTATTGTTACGAAACAGCACACTGGTATAGTCCCTAAAACCGACCCTGTCTAAGCCAGGTATAATAGTTAAAATTATGGCGGATACGCAGTTATAAAAAACTATTTACGATTGAGACTATCTTATCTAGAACTGGTTTTTGTGACCAGAGAGTTATCTAGGAAAGGCCAGAAAAATTATTTGTTTGTATAAGCCGCAGTCCGGAATTCTCTAGTACAAAAGGCACTAGTATATAAGGGGACTGATGAGGAAGAGTGAGTTTAGTTGATAATTTGACATCGTGAAATAAACAAATAAATAAGTGGATTGAGTGAATATACTGTTGATATGAATTAATAATTAAGTGATTAGTTAAGTATATATAAATTAAGTGTTAGTGATTAGTTTAGTGTTTTAAATAAATTAGTAAGTAGCCATACCGAGTGTTTAAAATTTATCCCACCCGTTTACAGTATAAATAAATTAGAAAAACATTACATTGGTGTCAGGTGTGGGGTAATATAAATAAATTACTACGTAAAAATGGCCAAGAGACTATGTGACCTCAAAGTGGCGGAGCTACGAGCAGAATTGGAAGATCGCGAGTTGGAAACGTCCGGTAAGAAAAGTGAATTAGTAGAAAGACTTAAAGTGGCACTGGAAAATGACGGCTTTGATCCAGAAACAGTTTTATTTAATGACGAGGCTTCCACCTTAATCTCGTCAATTTCTGCTAATATTTCTGCTAACATGGACGAGAAGATTTCTGCCATGGACGAGAAGATTTCTGCTATGGAGAACGACATTTCTGCTAATATATCTGCTAACATGGACGAAAAGATTTCTGCTATGAAAAACGATATTTCTGCCATGGAAGAGAAAATTTCAATGAATGTGAAAAACGATATTTCTGCTTTGAAGAACGATATATCTGCTGATATCTTATTAATAAAAAACATTGCCGCTGACGTTGAAAATGAAATTTCGTCTCTAAAATCTGAAATCGAGTATAAGATGTCGACGATGGACGAGAGAATCGAGAATAAGATTACAACGATAGACGAGAAAATCAAGGAGTTAGAGGAAAAGATTGCCGATTCAAGAACGCGAGGCACGCCAGAGGAAGAAAAAAGGACCGAGCAAACGAAACCTTGCAAGCCAGAAACACTACCTAAGTTTGAAGACATTGGCAGTTTTACCCGAGTCAAGGCCCCAACGTTCGATGGAAAAATGTCGTGGACCAACTATGTGAAACAGTTTGAAGCAGCCGCTAGAGTGAATAATTGGTCCGATAGAGAGAAGGCAGTGAATTTAACCATCGCGCTCCGCGGAGATGCCTTAGATGTACTCCAGACGATACCTTTGGAAGAAATGTATAACTTCGAGCTGTTGAAGAAAAGGTTGGACATGCGATATGGTTACGAACATTTGGAACAGTTGTACAGATTCCAGCTGAAGAACCGAAGGCGGAAACGTGACGAACCCCCTCAAGAGTATGAAATGGATATTGCCCGACTAGTTCGATTTGCTTATCCATCAGCACCAGAGAACATGATGGAATGTTTAGGCATCCAGGCCTTTATTGACGGTTTGTATGACCACGATACGGAGAAGACGCTTCGATTAGCCCATCCTAAAACATTGGCCGATGCATTGACTGCTGCTCTTGAATATGAAGCAGCCACGATGGCTTCGGGATACAACAAAGATAGGACCATACGGAAAGAAGGTAACGATGACAGACTTGACCAGATCGTCAACTTGTTGAAAGGTATGGTAGACAAGAAGCCGAAGAAAATCAGGTGCTGTTATTGTGGCGAGCTAGAGCATGCACGCAGTTCGTGTGAGCGTCCTACGACTCATGTAAACCAAGAACCTCTTAAATGCAAAGCAGCCAAGGAAAGCTCGCGGTACAACAAAGGTAGAACCATGCAGGAAGAAGATAACGATGACAAAATTGATCAGATCGTCAACTTGTTGAAAGGTATGGCAGACAAGAGGCCGAAGAAGATCAAATGCCGGAAGTGTGGCGAGCTAGAGCACGTACGCTGTCCATCTACGCTCACCAAGACTCCTGTAACCCAAGAACTCCAGACACAGAGGAAATCAGATAGGGGTGAACATCCAGCTAATGTGAATCACCAAAAAGCCAACTCCTTGCCTAGACGGCCATGTCCTGTAGACTATTCACAATGCAACAAGTCGAAATCTAAGGAAGTTGCAGTTTCAAGAATTACAGTAGTCAACGAGGAATGGTCACCCACCAGGATCAGAGAAGATCAGGAGAATGATCCTCACCTGAAGATAATCCGGCAATGGAAGAAAGAAAACCGGCGACCTACCTGGCAAGAAGTGTCAAGATTTTCACCGAAACTCAAGGCGTATTGGGCTCAGTGGGACTCCCTTATCCTGGAAGAAGGGCTGTTGAAAAGAGTCCTTGAAAACGATGATGGTTCTGAGATGAGGAGACAGCTAGTTATTCCGAGAACAAGAGTAGCTGAGGTACTGAAGAAGTTACACGACAGTCCATTGAGAGTTCATCTGGGAGTGAAGAAAACCCTTCAGCGAGTTCGTGAAAGGTTTTATTGGATGAACAGCTCCGACGATGTGGAGGACTGGTGTAAGAAATGTACGACTTGTGCTACGAGTAATGGACCACATCGCAAGAGAAAGGCACCCATGAAACAGTACAATGTTGGAAACCCTTTCGAAAGGATTGCTTTAGATATCGCTCGACCATTTCGGACGACAGAAAATGGTAGCAAGTACATACTGGTTGTAATGGATTATTTCACAAAGTGGGAGGAAATTCACGCTATCCCGAACCAAGAGGCCACAACTGTTGCGGATGTATTGGTGAAAGAATGTATCAGCCGATATGGAGTGCCCTTGGAAGTCTACAGTGACCAGGGAAGAAATTTAGAAGGCCATCTATTCCAGGAGATTTGCGACAAGCTGGGAATGAAGAAGACCAGAACAACAGCATTACATCCACAATCAGATGGAATGGTCGAGAGAATGAACAGGACTATTGGAAAATACCTGTCCAAAGTAGTATCCAGCCATCAGAGAGAATGGGACCAGTATCTCTCCCTATTCGCATTGGCTTATCGATCTGCCGTCAATGAGTCCACGGGTGAAACACCTGCGAAAATCCTGTTTGGACTTGAAATGAGGCTTCCTTGTGACCTGGAATTTTGCTGTCGGCCTGGAGAAGATATAGCAGGCGAAGACTACGTGATCCAATTAAGAAGAAGGCTGGACGATATTCATGAATTAGTTCGAACAAATCTTCAAGCTACCAGCGACAGAATGAAAAGTCGGTACGACACGCAGGCCGCCGAACGCGGTTTTAAAGAAGGGGACAAAGTATGGTTACACAACCCGGCAAGGAGAAAAGGATTTTCTCCAAAATTACAAAAATCCTGGGAAGGTCCATACTTAATCAAGAAAAGGATCAATGATGTTTTATATCGCATAAGCAAGATTCCCAACGGAAAACCAAAAGTAGTTCACCGAAACCGACTAGCGCCATTCGAAGGAGACCATGACATAGAGGAAGGAGTAAACCTTATTCGAGATGTGTCTGACCCCACCTTCGATAAATTTATGGGCGCGTATGGAGGTACCGGGAAAGCTAGATATGGAGTCACCTCGGAACAACAACAAGATTTGTTCACTCTCCCGGAAGATTATTCACTGGCATACAACATCCCCGCCCGTATCAAGAACGCACGAGGGTTGGCAACCGTCTTTCGAAAGAAGTTCGGGCAATTAGAAAAACTTGAAGACCAGATTCCAGCCCCTGGCAAGACACTGAAACTGAAACCTAATTCGCGGTACTTCTTCTATGTGGCAACTAAAAATGAATTCCAAGATCGATCTACCTACCGCGATGTGTGGGAAGCACTTCGAAACCTCCGAGACCATGTGTTGGAATCCAACGTGAAGAAACTGGCTATGCCTAAGATAGCGAGTAACCAGTTGGATTGGCGAATCATCAGGAACATGGTAGAGATTATCTTTCAAGACACCGGTGTCCAGATATTAATTTGCAGCTACAAACCCCGTTATCAGTATCCGATGAAGACGGTGCCCTGCTATTTCCATAAGATCGGAAAGTGTAGAAATGGGGCCAGTTGCCGATTCAAACATCCAGTCTCGGCTACACAAAAGTTCCAGGAGCAACTTCAATTTAAGGAGGGGGTGATGTTACGAAACAGCACACTGGTATAGTCCCTGAAACCGACCCTGTCTAAGCCAGGTATGATAGTTGAAATTATGGCGGATACGCAAGTATAAAAAACTATTTACGATTGAGACTATCTTATCTAGAACTGGTATTTGTGACCAGAGTTATCTAGAAAAGGCCAGAAAAATTATTTGTGTGTATAAGCTGCAGCCCGGAGTTCTCTAGTACAAAAGGCACTAGTATATAAGGGGACTGATCAGGAAGAGTGAGTTTAGTTGATAATTTGACATCGTGAAATAAACAAATAAATAAGTGGATTGAGTGAATATACTGTTGGTATAAATTAATAATTAAGTGATTAGTTAAGTATATATAAATTAAGTGTTAGTGATTAGTTTGGTGTTTTAAATAAATTAGTAAGTAGCCATACCGAGTGTTTAAAATTTATCCCACTTGTTTACAGTATAAATAAATAAGAAAAACATTACATCATTTTATCCTTGCAAACAAGCCTAATGGGCTTCGCAAGTGTATATATTTATTTCGCATAACGTCGTTTGTCTTGTTTGTTTGACTTTTATGTATTTTTGAGTTATGTGTAAATAAATATTTTTCTATTTTCTTATATGTTATATTTATGTGAGTAGGAACATCCTTATAGAAACTCAAAGATATTTGGCGATTGCATTCTGGAAAGCTAGAAAGAATTTCTGGCCATTTACTGGCCCATTTTCGGAGTTCAAACCCTGCTGATTTTAGTAAATTGATTAATTTTCTTGTCGTGAAGGCAAAAATAAATCAAGGGATGAACCACCCCCAAAACAGTCATGAAGAAAAATTTGTGAGTCTAGAATTTGGGCTGCCCTCGGATAGTTTTCCTTTTCCTGGTTAGCAAGATCATTTATTGGACGAATATACAAGTACGCTGAAGAAGTTTGACCGTATGTAACAGTATTCAATCTGTAAGTTTGTAAAGGTTGACAAGAATCAAAACGCCAATGAATTCTTTGAAAGTCCCAGGTCGCAATAGAAGATTTCTAAAACACTGTTTTATATCACTAATGAAAACTAAAGCATAAAACCGAGAAATAAGTGATGAATAGCCGATATTCTTTTGTAACTCAGGTCTAAAAGGGTCTCATTAAGGGAAATTGAATTGCTACCTTTTGCAATCTCATCTTGAACAACTCGCAATTCAGTGGTCACCGCGTAATTTTTTATAACGCAGTGGTCAATACCCGGAACGTTCAGGAATAGAAAACTGATTTAATATGAAACTCATGTGTCCTATATCTATATAGTCTTACATGAACTCTGAATAGTCCTTGTAGGTGGGAGCATTTTTCTTCAAACGATTTTCCAGTAATGTAAACCTACGAAACGACATTGAAAAAAATAATTTACGTTTGGGTTTTGAATTTTAATAGGAAGTGCAACAATGAAACGTCCTGTAGCATCAGGAAACACTGTTCCTTGAAAACACTGCTCACACACTTAATTTCATCAGGTGAGAACTGAGCCTTGTAAGGAATATTTTCCAGCTGCCAGAGTTTTTATAATCTCTGATCTAAGTTAGAATCACTTGAAATACAAGTTGTGAAGAAGGAATTTGTCTTGATTTGCAAACTAAAATTTTCAACTTTGCCTAAGGAAACATATCCGACAATTGTCTCCAAAGCAGTAGGTGGCCCCGAACCACCAGAAATTCTATCATCCTCAAAGGTTTAAACGAATATATCTGCACCTAGCAAAAGAATAGCAATAGAACTACTTTCATAGAACATTGGTTCAGCTAACTTCAATTTTGTAATATGATCCCAGGTTTTTACTTGAAGATCGGAAGAGGGGAAGTTTGAGCACAACTGCATCAAAAGCAATATTTTGAGAGCTTGAACCTCGGAGCTTTATTGTACACCTCAAAATTCATTTTGAAACAGCAATGGCATTTGACTTAGTCCACAAACAGAAATGGAAAATTTTTATCTCGAAATACCAAGCTTCTGAATTATTTTTTCTGAAATGAAATTGGCCCCACTGGCGCTATAAAATTGCCCGAGTAGGCTGAAAATTACCAGTCCCTAATTTCTACCATAGCTATGTAGCTAGTAACGTAGTTATTTGGTTAACCTTTGTATTTACCGTAGTAGTCATGTCACTAACACTAGGATCAAGATTAGTTTGGGGTGTAGAAAATGAAGGTATATTAGAAGAAGGAAAGTTATCCTTATGAATTAATGTATGAGCTTGACCGCAGGATCCAACTATATAACGGTAAATGGAAAGGCAGTATTGTAATAAATGCGGAAAAAACAGTTGAAACATGAATTATTATCTTTTACAAAAGTATAACGAACCGTAACATTCGTTGTCTGAAAAGTAGGACATTTTGCAAGCGTGTAAGATTGCTTGCACAGAAAACATTTAAATTTTGAATTACTAGGATTATGATTCTATGTACTTGGAGAATTATTTTCTGTAATGCAGGAATTGGATTTTTGTTTCTGCGTCAAGCTATTAACTGTGGAAAAAAATTTTAATTTAACTGTGGACAAAAACTGTATTGATTCAAGTGCTTTGCAATGATCCTGTAAAAAGTTGAATAAATCCGTGTAAATTGAGATTTCAACACAACTAAATTATGTCTCAAACTCCGTTCTTGAAGAAACTGGGATTTTAAGCAAAAGTAAATGGAATAAAATAAACGACCAATGTTCAACAGGAGAACCTAAAATTTCTGGGTATGGAATTGATTCATAAAATGTATTACGTTGAAATTTTTCAATATTTGATACAGGTTTGACAAATTAATTTTGGCAGTCGGAAGTTTGGCAACGTCCGATGCGCCGTAGCAAAGACGTATGCGGATTGCAAGAGCTCACTTCGCTGGCAGAATTCGTAAGCTTCATTTCGACAGTACAGTCCAGAGAAAAGTTTTATTACCGGGGTTGTGCAATACTAACTTGTTATGGAGACTCTAGAAAGTAACGTTGTTCATAAAAAGTTGTGTGAGCAGTGCCGTGAAATAGTTATGAACGTTTTAAATTTCATAACCGAAGAGGCAAACAATGGCAAGTCGACAATTTCAATAACAAAAATAAGTTTCAATTATTGCAATAAAATTTTTAAGTCAAAGTATTTATTTAACAAATTTACACTCGATAGTAAATTTTTTGAATCGATTTTCGTACATAAAATATTTATTTGTTAAACGATTTAAAAAAGTGACATTAGGGTGAGACAAAGTATTTTATGCACTCATGTGTTAATTTTATGCACTCATGTGTCAATTTTATGCACCGTTATGTCATCATGACAAACAAATCGACGCCATTTTTAATCCATTTAGAGTAACCTAAATGAGATATTTTTTGGTTTTTGCATGCCTGCAGCTCATGCGTAAATTTTTTCATTCGTGACAAAAAGCACCACTTTATGCACTTGGTATATGTTTAACTGTTTTTGTCTACAGGAGTATATAAAAGGGCACATGTTTATATTGTGTGAGATACCTATTTAATTGGTATATGTTTTTTGTTTATAATTATAATTATTATACTCATTTCATACCTATCTCTATTACGTTCCGGTTTTATTATTTGTTTTGAACCATATTCCGATTTCAGTTACAACTGCGGTTTGGTCATATTGAAATATGTTTGAACTAATATCTAAAGATCGTTTAAAACAACTAATAAACTGAAACGTAATATGGTATTTTTGAATTTAATACTCCTTCAAAATGGTCGAAAACCACGACAAAAATTTGTATTGCATAGAATGGTCACTGAAAACAAATTTAACTACCTCCTCATTTTTTTTGTGTAAAAATACACATGAGTAAAAATTTTAATACAACATTTATATCGACTTATTTTATTGTCAGGTCATTGAACGAGTTTCTGATGCTACGAAAGTTAGCCAAAGAACGCTTTCCCGTATTAAAAAAGAAGCTCTGGCAGGAAGTAATGCTGACACTGATGTGCCTACTAAAAAATGAAGAACGTCCAGTATCCGTATGGATCAATTCGACAAAACTGTGCTTAGAAGGTGCATAATAAATTATCGTATATCCGAGAAAAAAGTACCCACGTTAAGAAATGTACACCAAACCTTTGCAGATAGTTATGGCTTCGCAGGAAGTCGCGAATCCCTGCGGAAACAAATACATTCTTTGGGTTTTCGTTGGACCAATGGAACGTCACAAAATCCGACATTTACGCCTACTATATTTAAGAAACATAAAAATGTGCAGAGAACAGAACACACCTATCATTTATTTGGATGAAACATACATTCATTCATGTCACACGCACCTTAAGGGATGGAGCGACAAGAGTAACGGAGGATTGAGAAAACCCGTTTCAAAAGGTAATAGGCTCATCATTGTGCATGCAGGAAGTGAAAATGGTTTTGTACCTAATGCTGGTATTATGTGGAACTCCCAGTCAAAAACAGGAGATTATCATAATTAAATGGCGTATGAAAATTATGAGGAGTGGGTACAAGCAAAACTTATTCCAAACTTACCAAAAAACGCGGTTGTGGTAATTGATAACGCCCCATATCACAATGTTCGAAATGAAAAATTACCTATGACTGCTTGGACTAAACAATCATTGAAAAACTGGCTTTCTGAGAGGAACATATATTACAGTGAACAAAAATGTTAAAACCGGATCTTTATAACGTTGCAAAAATATACAAACCGCAATATAAAACTTATAAAATTGATGAATTGTTCATTCGACATGGATTGCAAGTTTTAAAGCACCCCCTTGTCACCCGGACTTAAATCCGATCGAAATTGTTTGGGCGGCACTTAAAGAATATGTGGTCAAACGAAATGTTACCTTCAATTTTACAAAGGTTAAATAATTCTGTAATGAATTTTCTGACACATTCTCTGCAAATGATTGGACAGTTAGATGTGACCATGTTAAAAAGATTGAAGATGAATTTATGAACAATGAATCACTTTTAAATACTGTTGTAGATATTATTATTATTATGAATTTGGGTGAAGACCAAGATAGCGAAGACGATGAAGTTGATACAGGAAGTAATTTTCAAGAATCATTAGTATATGCACATCATTATTTTACTCTTGATGATCCCTGTACTTCTAAAACATGTTTTTCATTATAGTGTTTGTTTGTAGGTGGTATGACTGAATACATTAATACACAACAAATGTAAAAATGTAAATAGGTGTTATAGAATTGTAGATAGAGACGAATTCCACTAGAGTAATATAATATTTGTAGCACACATGGTAATAGTTGTAAATAAACAACAATTGGCGGCACCCAGAACCAAGATTTTTTTGTTTTGCCAGTCCCAATTCTGTAAAAAGTGTGAAGGGATGTTCTAATTTCATGATAGATATTTGCGAAAAACCCAAAAATTTACATATGTTAGTAAAAATATCTACCACATAAAAGATTTAATATCTTATTTATATTATTAGTATACTTATTAGACCATCTCTAAAGGCGGTTTCTCCAATTTGTTTTTCAAATTTTATGTATAAACCCGAAATTTTACATTATTATTTACCACATATTATCAAGAATAACAATTTTAGTAAGCTTAACTGGTAGGTATGTCATTACCTATTACTACGAACAGATAGGAAACATTGTTGGCCATTGTTAAATTTAGAAAGTCGTTCAACAATCCTTGTCATATTGTACGCTTTATCTACAAAATCTAACTGACTTCCTATTTATATACAAATAAACATCAATGAGGAACATTGCGAAGGAACCACTTAAAAGACATTCATTCATTAATTTGAAGTAAAGGTGAAAGTTTATGTGTCTTGGAATCTATTTATTATTTATATCACATAAAACAATAAAAGGTAACTATAGAATTCCCCGTATGGTTTTTGGAGCAATAAATAATTATGTCTGCACAAAAAACCCAATTTTCGTATAAAAATCTAATGGTTTTTATTTCCTCATTCGTTGAATCAATAATAAAGAACTCTTTAATGTTTTTTTGGTTTGTAAACTCGATTTTATATAGCATTATACATGTGCCACAATTTATTATTTTGAAATCAAAATTCAAAATATTGTGTTACCCTCGTACGTATTAGTAGCCTCACAACCTTTAAAACTTTGCATGCGGAATGTACATCGCCTGCTCTTCCCGGTAACTGCGTTTACGCCGTTGTCAAGTTGTATGGCTTTCTCGCGCATCGTCAACTGCCAAAATTAATTTGCCAATCTGCATATGTTTTATTACGAATTAAGTTTTTGTGTAAATCGTAGAATGTTGTCCATAGACTCAAGTTACCACTAAACTTGGAAATTTAGGATCAATCTAAATTAGCACTAGAATTTATATCCGATTTCTGAGTTCTTTGTGGCAATTTTGAATCTGGTTGAAATATCTCGAAAAATATAGCTTTTCATTCACTGTAAAAGGTAGAACACGATTTTCTGACTGCATCTTCCGCTTCAAGGTCATACTCAGCACCCATATTCTTTATGACGTCAATATCAGCGTATAGAAATTTCTCATAACTATTTTCTATAGATTGATAGCCTGCAAAAAATCAGCATGATATGCCTTATCATTTTTTGCTAAAAGCGCGGATTGGTAGCCTTCCGTAATGGCAATAATATGCACGTAAGGCTTTTAATCTTTTCAATGCAACCATTTTATTGAACAAATGTAATGAAATTCAACCAAGGCAAGAAAATTTGGAAAAAACACTATTTTTTCACAATGAACGAAATTAAATGTTGCCTTTAAATTGAGCACTATATATTAATGTATCATCGATCGCCGCTTAATGTAAACAACAGCTGATGGGACACAGGTCAACTGCAATTGTTTGTGGTTACCTGATCGACAATGGAACTGGATCCGCTCAATTTGAAATTTTGCAGGAATCGTGAACTGCGAAACTATACGATCACATACATATGGCAACGAGACTTATTTAAATAAAACGGAACAAGAATTTTGCAAAACCAATTGAATCCAGCAAGATGGACCATGTAATGAACACGCACGACGTTAACTATTCGATATTTGTAAAATTACGTGCTCAATAAAGAAAGGTAATTAAATTTGAAAAATAAGAAGTTTCACATATACAAAAGTCTAATAGCGTTTGCCTGAATTGCTGGATCTTTTAGACTTATTTCAGAATGAAATAGGACTATTGTAGAGAGTAAATCTATATATATGTATATATATATATATATATATATATATATATATATTATTTATTATTTATTTAATTATATTTATGAAGTTTATCTATGGTTGATATTTATCTATGGATTTATTTATTGAATTGGCTAGCTCAGGTTAAATGATTTATATTTTTATTTATTAGTTTAATGTTTTAATGGAGAACATGAGAACACTTACTCTCGTTGGGTTCTGGATAGAATTAAACAACAAAATATATGAAATCTGCATCCCACAAACAACCTGCGATAATCATCTCCATCAACGCTGTGAATCGATTATATGAAACACAGTAATTCAACCAATGTGTTATGAAACCTTGCCCTGTGTTTAGCAAATGACATGTAAATGAAAATCAACAACTCAAATTTAGTTTCTATATTTATCAAACAAACGTAAAATTGAAAAGCATCATAAGCAGTGAATAAAACTTATGTTAAAACAAATATAATACAGAGCAAATTACAAATACCAAATAGTATTATATACCTAAAATTATTAATGAGTAATTTGGCCAAATTTGTGTATTACTTTTGAGTTTAATATGGTTAACCAAATAAATCGTTCAAAACACTAACCTGACCACAACACTGTGAAGTCTCTAGTATATTCTATTGCTGTGGAATCTTCTGGACCAAAGCTGGATCTCCTTCAATCTTGTAGTTACAAACTCTATAGTTTGTATGGCAGGTAAGTTCGTAAATTCTTGTTAAATAACTTAGATATTTTTGCTTATAATGTTTATGTTACAATGATAATGCTTTAGGAACGTATTTTCATACTATGAAGTAATTACTTTTTGAAAATACGGGTAGCGTCCCCTCTCAAATTTAAAATGTTTATATTTCTCACAAATTCTTATTATTTCCAAGTATTTTCTTTTCAAAATGTTCAATGTATATTGATTAAATGTTTGCAATGTCTTTTCACTTTAATTTCTAATAATTCCCCAAATATCTTAATAAAATTTATAAAATTTTCTTACATGCGTCCTTCTCCATTATCTTCCCTGCACCAACCAACCTTTTGTTTTTTCCATCTAATGTTTTATATGTTGATAAATGTCTTTATATTTTTCTATGATTATTGATTGTGGATGTAAGATTTCAAATTAATTCACCATTCTTATTTACATATGCAATATTTCAAAATCTACCTTAGTTTAATAAACAAAATTATATCTATTTGACTTTAAATTTCAATATTAATACATATACAATCTAAAATGCTCAAATATCTGTCATAATGCCTTTCAATTAAATCTTTACTCATAATTACATATTTATCTATTACAAACTTGGCTCTTTATTTATTTCAGTCATCATATTTTATCAATAGTTCACAAATATAAATAATTCTATGGTAGAATCTATTTCTGCACTCAGTGTACTTTACTAACTGACATGAAATTTTTAGTTGTCACTCCAGTTATCTCCTTTTTAATATAAACATTACACTTTTGTTGGTATATATTGTGATCTAAAATTCTATTTATTATTGTCTGATAATAATTTTTTTTCTTTTTAGATTCATTGCTAGATGTTCGAAATATTGGATACAAATTATCATTTGCTATAGACAAGAAAATGAGTTTATGATTTGTTGAGATATAATTAAAATTTTATCAAAATAATGCAGTTTATAATCTGAAATCCTAAGGTAAATAATTTCACTATTACTTATGTATCTCTTCCGTTTTGAAGCATAACTAATATCATAAATGTTCAATTCAATAGAAAATATATATTCTTCTTATATTATCATCATTAGAAAAGATAATTCCAGCTGTGTGAAATAATTAATTTCCATCTGATACTCTACAAGGTTGCCAATTTCATACATTTGTGTTTCATTCTTTTAACTGATTCTTACGATAAGTTCAAATCCTCTCAAATTTAAATTTAATAAATATTTACATGGTAATTTTTGTTTAAATTTCAATTTCACAAATACAAACTTATCGTTCCTTTACTATTTGACCATGAAATGATTTGAAACTTCTACTATTCCAAGTCTGGGTTGTATAATTATCCTAACTTAATCTACTATTTACAAATAACTTATTTCAAATGAATTTAAATACTTGTAATACTATCTATTCCTCATGTTTCAATACATATTACTCAAGAGTAGTATCTATAGATGTGTTCAATGTTAAAGATACCCCTTATTATTTTAGTACCTGGATGTATTAATCGATAACTGTTTTTGCCGTTTTCAGTGTCTATGATATACGGACCTTCGAATGGATATAATAATTTAGCACACTGTTCTTCATCTTTCTTTGACATTCTTAAAGATTTGATAATTACCATATCACCTTTATTAAATTGTGTTGTCTTATGTTTCCTTTTTTCTTGTTTTTTAATATACTTCTCAGCATTTCGTATTATTCTTCGATTAACCTTTTCGAGTACACTTGTCATTGTTGACTGTCTGCTTAAAATCCAGTGACGTTCTGGTTGTATACCTTTCATAATATAAATTGGATTCTCACCCGTAACTCCATGTGGTAACTCGTTTATGAATTTTTCTATTATATCCAATTGTTCATCCCATTTTTTATGATTCTCTTGACATAACATTCTTAAATATTTAATAATTTCTTTGACATATCGTTCTGCTGGATTAGAACTTGGTTTTCTGATACTTATAAATTGTAGTTTTATTTGTTTATCATCAGTATATTGTTTTAACTTTCTACTCTCAAAATATGTTGCATGATCAAATATCACTGTTTCTGGTGTTCCAACATCTTCTATATACTTTTTAAAACAATCGATTACGACTTTCGCATTTGTCCTTTTACATGGATATATTTTAACATATTTGCTATACACATCAACCATTACTAATAAATGTTTATTGCCCATTGTACTTTTAATTAAATTACCTATAAAATCAATTGCCACTATTTGCAATGGTTTATTTGTTATAATCGATTTCGCTGTCATATAATTATGATAATTCTTTTCTTTTCCTATTTGACAAAACTCACAATATTTACAAACTTCTTTTACAATACTTAAATCTTTTTTAGCGATATAATTTTGTCCAAATAACATCCACAATTTTCTTGTCCCTATATGTCCATTTTCTATATGTAAATATTTAATCATTTCTTTAGCATAATCTCTTGTTATTATATACACTTCTCTATCCTCAATTTGTTTATACCATACATCTTCTATTTTAACTGCTCCTCTAGTATTTGTCTTTGATCTTCTTTTACTCTTTCTAGAGTAAATATTCCTTCAGTTTGGTGTAATGTATTTACTCCTATTTGAAATTTTCTTGGTTCGGTTCCATTATAGTTAACTCTACTTAATGCATCCGCTACAATATTTAATTTTCCTAGTACATATTTTATGTCAAACCCATATTCTTGTAGAAGTAGAATCCATCTATGTATACGATTATTTGCATATCTGTTTTTTAACATGGATGTCAGTGCTAGATGATCTGTTTCTAGTGTAAATTTCGCTCCTAGTAAGAAAAATCTTAGTTTACTTACACAAAATACCACACTAGCCATTTCCAACTAAGTTATGGAATATTTTCTTTCCGCTGCTTTTGTTACCCTGGATATAAAACTTATGGGAACCTCCTCTTCATCTTGAATTTGTATCAAAACTCCTGCTAATCTTTCCATTAATGCATCTGTTTCCAAGATGAAAGGTTAATCATATTGTGGATGATGAACTTCGAGTTTCTTCAGAAATATTTCTTTTAATTCCTGGAAAGCTTTGTCCCGTCTTTCATCCCATTTCCATTTTGTGTCCTTCTTTAATAATTCAATTAGAGGAATCTCTCTTCTGCTTAAGTCTGGAATTAGTCTTTTGAAATAATTGAGAATACCAAGGAATCCCTCAAATTCTTTAGGTTCTTAGGTGTTTGATATTCCAGTATCGCTTTAACTCTTTCGGGATTCATCGTTACTCCTGAATCACTTAGAATATATCCCAGATATTCTACCTCCTTTTTATAAAATTGGCATTTATCCAAATTTAATTTCAATCCTGCTTCTTCCAACTCTTTAAGTATAGTTTTTAAATGTTCCCGATGTTTTTCTTCTGTTTCAGAAAATATAAGGATATCATCGATATAGTGCAGTGTGAAGTCTTCATATCGGTTCAAGATAGTATGTAAAGTTCGTACCAGTGCAGCACAAGAACTTTGTAACCCAAATGGTACTACGCAAAATTGATAAACAATTCCATCCACCATAAACGCTGTGTACGGCCTACTTCTTGGATCTAAAGGAATTAACCAGAAGCTGTGTTTGAGATCCAGTTTTGAAAAAATATTAGCTTTTGTAATTCGACCAAAAATACATTCTATGTTTAATGGACTTCCATATTGTTTCTTTGTATAGCTGTTAATATTTCTAGCATCTAAACATAACCTAATTTCTCCTGTTTTCTTCTTAACACATGTGATAGCACTGATGTATTGAGAATTTGATCTTTCAATAATTCCATCATTCAACATTTTTGTGATTTCATGATATACTTCTGTCTTCAGCCTGTATGGCATTGGATATGTTTAATCTTGAAATTTTTAATCTCAGCTGTTACCTCTAATTTATGTACATATCTAGATGCTACACATACTTCTTCGTTAAATAATCGCTTATGATGTTGTAGAAGCTCATACACCCTATCTTGATATTCTCTGTTACATAACTCTTCTGAAACTTTTATCTCTTCACCGATTTGATTTATCTCCTTTATATCTGAATTTTTATATCATTGTTTAAAAATTGTTTAATAAAATGTATAATTGAATTTTGATATCTAATGCATCCCTGATTATAATCTATAATTATCCTATGTCTATTTAATTCATCATTTCCTAATATTATATCATATCTTGAATTTTTAACTATCAATAATTGTACTGGAATAACTTCTGCATCTATTTCTAAATTAACTATAGTAGTTTGATTTGTTTCATAAAGTTTTTTTATCATTCGCCCCTACTAATGATATCTTGTTAGTATTAATCACTGTAATATCATCTTGTTTCACGTTTTCTATTATATTCTGATTTATTATTGAAACTTCAGATACTGTATCTAATAAAATTTTACATTTTACATCTAATAAATACCCTTCTATGAAAATTAATTTTATGTTTTCATTACATTGTGAACCTTCATCTATGAATTCTCTTGGATGTTGATAATGAGAAGAATAGATAATATTACGAACGTAAGGACGATTTATGCAAAATTTCTTACCAAGTTTTGCTCTTGGTTTTGATCATTATTTGACCCTTCCCATTCCTGTATTATATGATTAACCTGTCTTCTCTCTTCCTCCCTATTGTTTTCTTCTTCGTAGTTTCTTTCTGGGTTCCTTTCATTATAATTTCTTCTATCATTATAATTATTTCTTCCTTCCCCTCTATTCTACCTCCAATTTCCATTCCTATTTCCATCATAGTTTCTTCTTTCGAAGTTTGCTTGACTTCCTCGATTTTCATATTGTCTACCACCATTGTTTCTGTCTCCATTTTCTGGATTTCTTCTATGTTCAAAATTCCTATTTCCATAATTTCTATTTTCATTTCTATTATAATTATCTCTTCTGAAAAATCCATTTCCATTCTCTCTTGACCTATCATTTCTTACCTCTTCATTTCTATTTTGATATCTATTTATCCCATTCGCATTTAAAATACTTCTCTCTACTCTCTGTAAGTAACATGACAAACTATCCATCGTTTTAATATTGTGGAGTGCAATAGTCTCCGATACTTCAGCATTAGAGTGTCTCCCTACATATAATACCAACTCCTCTTCTTTCATCACCGGTTCTAGGTATTGTGCCATATTATACAATTGCATTGTATACGAGTTTAGATTTTTCCCTTCATTGTAGTCGAATTTGCCAAAGTATAATTTTTCCCTAAAATTTGCTTGTTGCAACTCCACCCAAAAATAATTTAAGAATTTATTTTCAAATTCTTCCATATTTCTGATCTGCTCTTCTTTATTGCAGAACCAGAGTAATGCGTGGCCTGATAACATCCCTCTTATCGCTATTTTCTTCTCCATCAAATCCTTTATTCCCCTCAATTTACTTTTTACAATTTTAATAAAAACTTTTGGGTGTATTAAATTTATGTTCCCATCGAACTCAACACCTAAATCCATATTCCCATTGTATATGATTCCTCCTCCATTTCTTCTCACAGTATCCTCCATTTCTTCCACCGTTTCCTGTAATTTCCTATTCATCTCTTCTAATTCCCTATTAAATTATCTACTCATAACTTCCGACCTTTTTTCATATGTACCTGTTTGTTCCTCCAGCCTCACATTTAAATCCTTGACTTTCTGATCCACCTTCTGTATTATTTCTTCATTTTGTTTACTTACTTCCATTACAATGCTTCCTGATAAATTTTCTTCCAAACATCTACCCAATTCTTGAATTTCTTGATCAACATGTTTTTCTATCTCTTCCCGGATTTTGATTCCATTGTCTTGAATCTCCGTTCTTAAATTTTTATTTTGATCTTCCATATTTTGTTGCACCTTATCCATTCTTCCTTCAAACTCTTCATTTTCCATCCTAAGTTTCTTAAATTCCTTGATACTTTCTAATTTCACATCTTCAATTTTCTTTTCCAATTTGTCTATGTTTACATTCATTTTATCCATCTTCCCATTTAAGCTCCCCTCTATTCTATTTATATTTCCATCTATTTCTCCCCTCATATTATCCATTTTTCTATTTTGTTCTGCAAACTTCTTGTCCATTTCTCCCCTCATACTATTTATGCTCATCAAGATTTGCATTATTGGATCATTGATATTCGTTCCTACTTGTGGTTCCCTTCTCTCTTGTCTCCTATCTTCTTGTTCTTCTGCTTCATCTCCTGTCGAATTTTCCTCTGGTACATTTCCTCCCGATTGTTGTCCCTGTTCTAAATAGTGTACTTGGGAATCTCCTCTACCATGCCTTCTTTCTTCTCGTTCCTCTTCCGATCCGCTATCTGTACCTACCTGTTTTCCGTGCCTCAACATCATTTTCCTTTCCATTATGTATTTTTAATATAGTCAATAAAAAATTCAAATCTTATTTATTTATAATTTTTAAATATTCTCTTAACAAAATTCTCCCAAAATTTTTAACTCGCGCCTCACGTTTTTGGTGTCAATTATAATATATTTTATGATATTATAATTGGATATTTAATTGCCCCACGTTAAGGACGTCATTTATTATTATTTATTACTTTTTATCATTTATTTAATTATATTTATGAAGTTTATCTATAGTTGATATTTATCTATGGATTTATTTATTAAATTGGCTAGCTCAGGTTAAATGATTTATATTTTTATTTATTAGTTTAATGTTTTAATGGAGAACATGAGAACACTTACTCTCGTTGGTTTCTGGATAGAATTAAACAACAAAATATATGAAATCTGCATCCCACAAACAACCTGCGATAATCATCTCCATCAACGCTGTGAATCGATTATATGAAACACAGTAATTCAACCTATGTGTTATGAAACCTTGCACTGTGTTTAGCAAATGACATGTAAATGAAAATCAACAACTCAAATTCAGTTTCTATATTTATCAAACAAACGTAAAATTGAAAAGCATCATAAGCAGTAAATGAAACTTATGTTAAAACAAATATAATACAGTGCAAATTACAAATACCAAATATTATTATGTATCTAAAATTATTATTGAGTAATTTGGCCAAATTTGTGAATTACTTTTGAGTTTAATATGGTTAACCAAATAAATCGTTAAAAACACTAACCTGACCACAAAACTGAGAAGTCTCTAGTATATTCTATTGCTGTGGAATCTTCTGGACCAAAGCTGGATCTCCTTCAATCTTGTAGTTACAAACTCTATAGTTTGTATGGCAGGTAAGTTCGTAAATTCTTGTTAAATCACTTAGATATTTTTGCTTATAATGTTTATGTTACAATGATAATGGTTTAGGAACGTATTTTCTTACTATAAAGTGATTACTTTTTGAAAATACGGGTAGCGTCCCCTCTCAAATTTAAAATGTTTATATTTCTCACAAATTCTTATTATTTCCAAGTATTTTCTTTTCAAAATGTTCAATGTATATTGATTAAATGTTTGCAATGTCTTTTTACTTTATTTTCTAATAATTTCCCAAATATCTTAATGAAATTTATAATTTTTTTTTACATGCGTCCTTCTCCATTAGCTTCCCTTCACCAACCAACCTTTTGTTTATTCAATCAACAACCTTTTTGTTGTCCGCTTTGTTATTTATAAAACAAAAAACTTACTACATACTAGATAGAATATACTTTGTCTTATCTAATGTTTTATATGTCGATAAATGTCTTTATATTTTTCTATGAATATTGATTGTTGATGTAAGATTTCAAATTAATTCTCCATTCTTATTTACATATGCAATATTTCAAAATCTACCTTATTTTAATAAACAAAATTATATCTATTTGACTAAAATTTCAATATTAATACATATACAATCTAAAATGTTCAAATATCTGTCATATTGCCTTTCAATTAAATCTTCACTCATAATTACATATTTATCTATTACAAACTTGGCTCTTTATTTATTTCAGTCATCATATTTTTCTATTATCAATAGTTCACAAATATAAATAATTCTATGGTAGAATCTATTTCTGCACTCAGTGTACTTTGCTAACTGACATGAAATTTTCAGTTGTCACTCCAGTTATCTCCTTTTTAATATAAACATTACAGTTTTGTTGGTATATATTGTGATCTAAAATTCTATTTATTATTGTCTGATAATAATTTATTTTCTTTTCAGATTCATTGTTAGATGTTCGAAATATTGGATACAAATTATCATTTGCTATAGACAAGAAAATGAGTTTATGATTTGTTAAGATATAATTAAAATTTTATGAAAATAATGCAGTTTATAATCTGCAATCCTAAGGTAAATAATTTTACTATTACTTATGTATCTCTTTCGTTTTGAAGCATAACTAATATCATAAATGTTCAATTCAATAGAAAATATATAATCTTCTTATAGTATCATCATTAGAAAAGATAATTCCAGCTGTGTGAAATAATTAATTTCCATCTGTTACTCTACAAGGTTGCAAATTTCATACATTCGTGTTTCATTCTTTTAACTGATTCTTACGATAAGTTCAATATATATATATATATATATATATATATATATATATATATATATATATTAAACTAATATATTTTTCTATGTTATTATTTTATTATAATTTAATTAGATATATTTAGATAGATAAGGTTATATTTATTTATTTATGTGAATTTTTGTGTGGCAAGCTCAGTTATTTATTTATTATTATTATATTCGGGAGCATGAGACTCGTTCTACCCTTTGAGTTCTGGCTTTGATTGATTTATTCTGCTTGATTGAATAAAATGAACCACATTGATTCTAATGATTTAATTTTTTAAAACAAATTTTATTTAAATATACATATATATATATATATATATATATATATATATATATATATATATATATACATATATGACAAATACGACTATGACATTACCAAACCACAGTCATAAATGAGGATATACACCATCCTATGCGCATTCTCAAATAAATCCGAATGGATGCGAGAGAAACCGAACGTTTCTTAGAGACGCTTAGCAATTATATCTGTATCATATACACAAAATTCGTTTACTTGTAACGCTGGTGATGGACATTGCATATTCTATTTCTTCCACTGTATCTGTTAATCTTCGATTCATCTCTTGTATTTCCTTGTTAATTTGTCTACCCAAGATTTGACTCCTTTTTTCATATATTCCTGTCGGCTTTTCTATTATGCCATCTAAATTTGTAATTCCTTTATTCACTTTTTCTTGAAAATGTTGATTTACCTGTTTACTTACTTGTTCTTGTAATTTACTGTATCCTACTCCTTCAGTTTCTTCCTTAATTTCTTCTGTCCCCTCTGTGATATTTGTTAATTCCTGATTATTCTTCTCAATATTCTTAATTTCCATGAAACTTTCTATTTTTACTTCATCTATGTTCTTTGTTAACTCATTTGCTTGTGTTGAAACTTCCGTTTGGTTAGTTTCCGGTAAATTTTCTTCACTATCCCTTTCATATTCTTGTACTTCTTCTACTATCAGCTTTTCTAATTCCTCTTTAAATCTTACTCCGTTTTCTTCTGGTTCTGTCTTCAAACTTTTATTTTTATTCTCCATATCTTCTCTCACCTTGTCAATTTTCTTTCCAAATTCTTGATTGGTCTCCTTAAGTTCCTTTATTTCCTTCAAACTTTCTATTTTGACTTCATCTATTTTTTTTCTAATTTCTTCATGTTTCCATTTATGTCTCCCTTCATTGTGTCCATCTTTCTATTCAAATCTCTCCTAATTGTATCCATGTTTCCATTTATATTGTCCTCCATTTCACTCATATCTCGTTTTAAATCTCTATTCATCTTATCAATTTTCCCATTCATTTTTTGCTCGATTTTGTTCATATTTCTATTCATCTCGTTCATGCCTGCCCTCCTATTCTCCTTCATACCTGAGTTAACTTGATCTATTTGCTTTTTAAATTCTTCATTCTTCTTAAGTTTCTTAATTTCCTTCATATTTTCTGGTTTCACATCATCAATTTTTTTTTCCAAATTCCGTTCCATAGTATCAATATTTTTATTTGAAGTCGCAGTCAAATGTACCCTCATATTGTTCATATCGACCCTATTTTCTTCAAAATTGTTGTCCTCCTTACCAATAGTTTCTTCCTTCATAGTACTCTTATCATCTAACAACTTATCCGTCTTATTATCTGTGTTCCCCTCTACTTTGTTAAAGTCTTTTACCACAGTTTTTCTATCTTCTCTTCTATCATCATTCCACCTTCTGTTCATATCCTCCATTTTTGCAAGTAATTTTCGCACCATTTTCATAAATTGATCCTCTTCCTCTTTTGTTCTTTTTCGCGTTTCCTGTCTCCTATACTCCTGTTTTCCATCTCTCAATGTCATACGTTTTGCCATTTTAGTTAAGTTTCAAATTTAACAAATGTTTCTCAATATTTTCAAACGCCCTACGTTGTTGGTGCCAATTAAACTAATATATTTTTTTATGTTACTATTTTATTATAATTTAATTAGATATATTTAGATAGATAAGGTTATATTTATTTATTTATGTGAATTTTTGTGTGGCAAGCTCAGTTATTTATTCATTATTATTATATTCGGGAGCATGATACTCGATATCTACCCTTTGAGTTCTGGCTTTGATTGATTTATTCTGCTTGAGTAAATAAAATGAAACACATTAATTCTAATGATTTAATGTTTTAAAAGAAAATTTTATTTAAATATATATAAAACAGATACGCCTATGACATTACCAAACCACAGTCACTAATGAGAACATACACCATCCTATGCGCATGCTCAAATAAATCCGAATGGAAGCGAGAGAAACCGAACGTTTCTTAGAGACGCTTAGCAATTGTATCTGTATCATATACATAAAATTCGTTTACTTGTAACGATGGTGATAGACATTGCATGAAAAATTTATGAGTGGAAATTATATTTATACAGATGATAAAAATGTTCAGAAGAAATGAGTTACAAATTTCACATACATTTGAAAATATTATATTTATTGATTTAAATGCATATTTCTCATACGATTGGAAATTCTGTAAGTACCACTATTATTTTATTACAGAATTACAAACATGCATATAGGCCTTTTTAAATAATCTTGAAATTTTATCTAATGAGTAAACTACATAAAGTCTTTTTTCAGTTAGATCGATCATGTAGACGCAAGAATTATTATACATATAGAAATAGTCACTGAATTTAAACCAGTTAGTTATTATTATTATTGGCCAACAATATTCAAAGAAACACCGACCTGAAGTCTGGAATCTGGAATCTAACTCGTCTGGTAACAGGAATACTCCTACCGAAGTCCAAGCTGCATAATTTCTGAAGAATTTGTGATATTCTCAGGGAAAAAACTGGATATACACACATGTGAGTGTTCGTAGTTTAATATATACAAGGAATCTTTTGCTTTGATAATTATTTTTTGTAATTTAACTTGAAATTGGTTGTAAAATTGTTCATCACCTTCCTCTCTGCTTCGACGCCAAAACCAATCTACCCACGCTTCCTCTCGATCGTCAATTTTTTAATCAATAAATAAACTATTGTTTCTCAGCTCACTAATTTTCAACAAAGTTTTGTTTCTTTTCAATTTATCAAAATTTGTCCTGTCATTTAACACCAATCATATTCTTTCTGGAGCTGTCGAATTTTATTCACCATTACAACACTCTATGAAAGTTTTGAAAACACATATGAATGCGAATTTCACTTGAAAATTATCTGTTTTCTTCTTTAATTCAAACGAATTTCAATACAACAAGTCTTTTACAAATAGTGAAATTCATGGTTATATTTCGATATTACAATGTCAACTCTTGTTTTGATACTTGTGACAATTCGGAAATAACATTAACATTTATAAACATAAATTCTTTTACTTGTCATATATATATCTTTTGCTTTCGTTATTTGAACTATCCAAATTTAATAGTTTCAAATATTTACTTATATCTATTACCATTTCATGATTCATTTCTTCCATAAAATTGATATCTAATTTTGACATATAATCACATTTATGTCAATTATATTTATATGTTCTAGACTTGTCTAAATCTTTATACTTAATATGAATATTATTTCTATGATTACTGTTCCACTAATACTTATATTAAATTGGATAACTAAAACTTGTTTATTTTCAGATAAACAGCTGATTCATTCATGACAAACAAACATCCATATTGGGCAGATTTAATGTTCTCTTCTATAATGTTAAGCGTTTTCAAAATTTAGACAATTATTAAGGTAATTTCTTTATATTTATTGTTACTCTTTTTAATCATTATAAACAAATGATTTAATATATTATGACTTTATATGAATTTTTACTTATGATTGTGGTTTTTTAATGTGTTTTTAATTAACATAGTTTCAATCCATTTTAAATACTAAGCAAAATATTCTCAAACAGCTGATTTTCTTTCATATATAAGATATGTGGTTCTATATATATATATATATATATATATATATATATATATATATATATATATACAAAATATGTTCATCCAGAAGTGGGTGTAGCAGTCAACAGTGGGGCTGGTGAGAAATCAAACAATTTTATTATTCATCAAGCTTTCAACCCTTGCTTGGGGTCTTCCTCAGGATGACTACAAATATTATATATTCAAAAACAATACGTTACAAAACTCAGATTTTGAGTATCTATTTAATTCATACTATGAAAAGCCGCGTATGCCAATTGTCTCATCCTCAATACAGAAATGGTGATTTGAAAATTCTTTACAATATATTTATTGATAATTCTTATCCTTCTAAACTTCTCAACAACATTATTTTCAGTTCTTCTTTTCCAATCCAACGTCGGTTGGCTATAGTTAAGAGTTCTAATGTTGATGATATACGTGAAACAGATATGAAATTTTTTTCCTTACCTTATATCAATGATCTGACTCCCAAACTTATTTCTGTTTTGAAACACATTCCACATGTTAAGATTTCAACAAAGAATGTGGAAACTGTAGGTTCCCTGTTTACCCGCACCAAAACTAAAGTCAAACCGTTAGAAAGTTCCAATGTTGTGTATAAGATCAATTGCAAGGATTGTCATAAAGCATACATTGGACAAACCTCGAGGCTTTTGCAGGGTAGAATAACATCTTACTAAAGCGATTGCAGATTGGGAAAGCCGTCTAGCGCTCTGTCGTCCCATGTTATTGAATCACAACATGATATGGATTTCGAAGGAGTTGAAGTTTTTATTGCAGAGAATAACTACTATAAAAGGGTTTTCTTGGAGATGGTGTCTATTAATAAAATTGAAAGACCTCTTAACACTAGATCAGATACTCAAAATCTGAGTCTCATCTATAATTACATTTTGGAGTATGAGAATAATAAGAACAAAATTCCTAAAATATTTCCCCTAACACAGCACACTAGCAATGCATAACATCTTCGTTAATGTAGTTTTCGCTGGTTTGCATTTTAGTTAAAGGCCATTTTGTGTTGTTCCGTGCTCACCGTGTTGCTCCATGCTAATTGTCACTTTTACCATTTGTTATCATTTGTTTTTATTTGGAGTTTTATCAGTTAATTTCTAACATCTTGAAATGTAATAATCATTGTGTGTTTAATCCGATAATAGTTTCTAAATCAGTACAATGTTATTATTTGTAACAGTTTTTATGTTACTTTTAAATGTATACATTGTTAATAGAGTTCTTATTGTTTCCAACTTTTATGGTATAGTCGATCTGACAATCCATTTTAGTAAGTACGACTATGTTTTGAAACGTATTGTTTTTAAATATATAATATTTGTAGTCATCCTGAGGAAAACCCCAAACAAGGGTTGAAAGCTTGATGAATAATAAAATTGTTTGATTTCTTACCAGCCCCACTGTTGACTGCTACACCCAGTTCTGGATGAACATATTTTGTTAATACTCTTCAGTCAAACGTACCAATACTTTTATATATATATATATATATATATATATATATATATATATACATGTTATATACGAAAAAACGCTTATGTTTAAGTAATATTACGCAATGTCAAACATCAGATTACGATTTCCGTATTTTCATGAGAACGATGCTACGTTGCGTTTTTATAAAATAAACACATTAAGTAACACAAATATTATGTTACAGAAAAATAATGATTTCTGCACTTTCATGGGAGCGACGCTACATCGAATTCTCCATGAAAATAAACGCTGACGTTGACTTAACAAATTCTATAAGTTCTTTGACTTTATGTAAAATAGTTAGTTACAATTATAATTTCAACCTATTACTTCTTTTTTATATAACATAAAACTGTGTAACTCAATAAAAATTGTTTTTAAAAAGTTTAACGTGAATTTGTGAATATAACAGTGGCGCAGTCAGTAGGATTCCTAAACACATTTAGAACAAGGATTGCCTAACTAAGTGTGGTGGTTCCTAAACCTTTAAGGAATTTTCAAGTACCAGCTCCAGATCTTCAAGAAGCAGACGGTCTCTCCGGCACCAGGAACACGCAAACTGCTAACCAGGTGTAGCAAAGCTCACGGATAAGGATTTCAGCTGCCAAGGAAGGAATGAAAATATTTACGTAAGAATCATCTCGTTTTATTTTTATTTAATATTTTGCAATTTATTTTTCATTTTTACCAAGTTCTATTGTCATAATTTACTTTTATTTTGAATACAATCATTTTAATATAAAGCAAAATGCCTGAAACACGTAGTGCAACAAACGCTAATGCCAATGCTAATACTCCAGTTGCTCAAACCGATCAAACCTCAAATCTAGAACCTTACAGATTATCCGAAATATTTTCAATAATTCCGGAATATGACGGTAATCAAATTTTCTTGAATACTTTCATAAATGCTTGTAAAACAGCTTACAGAATGGCCGGCAACGACCAAAAAGTACTTTTAACTCTTCATATTAAAAACAAACTTAAAGGAAGAGCCGCTGAATTAGTTAATTCACGCGACCCTTCAAATTGGGAAGAAATTAAAACATTATTAAATACTCACTTTGAAGATTCTCGCGACTCAAATTCGTTGATTCAAGACCTTCAAAGAATGAAACAACTACCAAACGAATCGCCTTTAATTTTTGTTTCGAGATTACAAACTCTGGAAGCAAAAATGTATTCAGCTATAAGCAAACAACAGCATTTAACAATAGATCAAAAAGTAGCACAAACACGTCTTATAGAATCATTAACTTTAAATACTTTATTAACCGGTCTAGATCCAAAAATCGGTCAAATTGTTAGAGCTAGTAATCCAATAAGAGTTTTATCAGCTATTTCACGAATCAGAAGAGAACTTCAATTAACTTACTATGAAAACCACAAACCTCAGACTAATCGTAATACAAATAATATACCTACTCGTAGATTTAGCCAAAATTCACCAAAACAATGTAATTTTTGTCACAGAATAGGACATACTATAAATGAGTGTCTCACACGTCAAAGACAATCTCAAAATTTAGCTCAGGGTTCCTTTAGACCAAATCAAACTCCTAATTCACATAACCAAATAGGCCAAAATTTTCAACAAAGGCCACAATTTCAAAATAACCAACAAAATCAAAATCGCCCATCTGTAATTAGACCAAATCCAAGCTTTAGACCTCAAAGACCACCGAGAAATCGACCCAACACAAATTTTAATCAATAAAGAACTTTTCATTTCAATCGAAATCGCGATTTTAACAAACACTCTCATAACAGTTATGACTATTATACAGATGATAGTCAAAATTATTATGAAAATCAAGAACAATACTCCGATAATTCACTTGATTATCAAGAATATTACCAAGAAATTAACCCCAGTGCTCCTGACTATTATACTGTTAATAGTGGAATAGAGGAAAACTATTATACTGCTGATAGTGATCCTAACTCTGATAATGGTGTACCAGTTTGCAATACGAATGAAGACGAAACTTTCGATTATAGCCATATCGAACAAGATAATTTTAATTATAATAATGAAAATGTTTATAATTTTGATTCTGATAACCTCCTAAATCCAAATCATGATTATTATCAGGATTTTCGACAAGGCCCTTTACAAACGAAACCCCCAGATCCGCTAAACGACCAAACTTCAAATTTGTCGATCCCAGACCTCAGTACACAAATTCAAACCATGAGTTTGAACAGTCCAGAATCGGACTGCCTCGAACAGATGTTCATGTAAAAAATACCTTACCGGTAAATTCTAAAAACTTATACTATATTAAAGACAGAACAAACACTTATAAAATTCTAATTGATACAGGTGCTGGATTATCAATTTTCAAACCCAAAACTTGCGAAAATTATAGAAATCGATCCCCTGAAAATGTAATTATTCAAGGTATAACGAACCAAAAAATAAGAGTTAACGAATCAACCCTTATTCCATTTAAACCTAACGATCCACACAGAGTATTCATTTGTAATTTAGATATTGATTTTGATGGATTATTAGGCATGGATTTTTTAGAACATTATAATTGTATAGTTGATCTAAAAAATAAACAACTTATTACTGATTTCAAAATTGTACCATTATTTAAAGTAACAGATAATGAAACTACCAATATTTCAATTGAAAACCAATTTCCACAAATTTACAAAAATACAATTTCCATTGAACCTAGGACTGAACAAATATTTAAACTAAAATGCGATTTAGTTAATATTGATGCTATACTGGTAGGTCAAGAAGTAGAGAAAGTTAAACTACCAAACGCATTGGTTAAAATAAATGAAAAAGGAGAATTTTTTGTTTCAGTATTAAATGTTAATTGTATACCTAAAACTGTAACATTTTCAAAACTTAACTTAGAACCATATAAAATAAATAATGTAAATAATATTCAACTAACCACCCAAGAAATGTGCACCGATAGAACATCGGAATTAAAAAATCAACTAAGACTTGATCATCTCAACGAAGAAAAACGAGACTTAATTTCCCAACTTTGTCATGATTTTTCTGACATTTTTTATTTAGAAGGAGACATACTTACTTTCACCAACGAAATAAAACATTCCATAGATACGCAAAATTCTAAGCCCACTTATGTAAAATCATATCGCTATCCCCAAATTCATCAACAAGAGGTGAAAGATCAGATCAATAAAATGCTTTCACAAAACATTATACAACCCAGCAATTCTCCATGGACGTCGCCCGTGAGGTTTGTGCCCAAGAAGCTCGACGCATCAGGTAAACAAAACTGGCGTGTTGTCGTAGACTCCAGAAAACTGAACGAGGTTACTGTAGACGACAAATACCCGTTACCAAACATTGGAGATTTATTGGACCAGCTTGGTAAGTGTCAATATTTCACGACACTAGATCTTGCATCAGGCTTTCATCAAATTGAAATAATGCCTGAAGATATACCAAAGACCGCCTTCACAGTTGAAAACGGACATTTCGAATTCCTCAGAATGCCGTACGGTCTAAAAAATGCACCTTCAACATTCCAGAGGGTCATGGACAATGTCCTTGCTGGAATTCAAAACGAGCGATGTCTTGTCTATATGGACGACATCATCGTCTATTCACCGACAATTCAAGAACATATTACCCGCTTAACAGAAGTATTCAAGAGACTTCAAAAAGCTAGCTTAAAACTTCAGCCAGACAAGTGCGAATTCTTGAGAAAAGAAGTCGCCTACCTTGGACATTTAATCACGGAAGATGGCGTTAAGCCGTTTCCGGCAAAAATTGAATGCGTCCAAAAATTCCCTCAACCTACGAACCAAAAGGAAATAAAATCCTTTTTGGGACTCGCTGGTTACTACAGAAGATTTATACCGAACTTCGCTAAAATTTCCAAACCAATAACAAAACTTTTACAAAAGGATGTCCCATTTAATTTTGACTCCGAATGTCAAAAGTCATTCCAAGAATTAAAAAATGCTCTTACTTCTACTCCGATATTGATATACCCAAACTTTGAAGAACGATTTCTCTTAACTACCGATGCTAGCGCATTTGCAATCGGTGCAGTTTTGTCACAAGGCCCAATAGGTAAGGATTTACCGATAGCCTATGCGTCCAGGACATTGTGCAAAGCACAAACCAAATACTCTACGATAGAGAGAGAACTTTTGGCAATTGTGTGGGCAGTTAAACACTTTAGACCCTATTTATATGGCCGAAAATTTACCCTTATAACTGACCACCGTCCACTTACTTGGTTATTCTCTATAAAAGACCCCGGTAGTCGTCTAGCACGATGGCGCCTCAAATTAGAGGAATACGACTATCAAATTGAATTCAAATCTGGCAAATCCAATAAAAATGCCGATGCCCTTTCTCGAATAAAAATTAACCACATAAATGACTTTGATTCATTTCGCTCAAAATTAGGAAACTTTAAATATTTACCTTACCCAATTTATCCCGCTCTTGAAGATGCAGGGCCATCCCAACAAACTGAAAATAAACCTGAAATTGACTGGGATGCCGCTGCAGAAGAATTTTTGTCTTTTGAGGAACTTTATAAAACAAAATCACTGATTGACTATTCTAAAATAGAATATTCCAATAATCATCTACTAGACAAAAAAAAAACCTTTTAACCTTCTTTCAACAAAACAATTTACAAGATTTTCATGAAAAAATAATTGACGATATATTTGAGGAAAACCTCGACTTTTCTTATGCAAAAATTAATGTACTAAGCAGTAAAACTGTCAAAAATAGAAAATACCTTATTATTGCTATACCATGGGATCCAGACAGTATTAGTGAATACTTATTTGCTGCAATTTACAGAAATCGAGATTTATTTAAACCTTCAGAAAAATATTTTATCGAAAATAATCCTGACCTACCAATACTAGAAACACTATCATTTCTACTTTCGGAAGTTGACGTAAAATTCACTATTTGTCAAAATATTACTAAAGAGCCAGAACAAAATCAAATACCTATTATCTTAGATCAATTCCATAATGGCAAAAGCCACCTTCACCGCGGAATTAATGAAACTATTAGGCGAATACGACAAAAATATAATTGGGCCGGGCTCAATCGAGATGTCGAAAATTATATTAAGTCAAGCCGGGCATGCCAAGAGACAAAAATATGTCGCAAAAATTTGGACAGTCCCCTCGTTATAACTGAAACGCCTAAAACACCTTTTGAACGTATTAATATTGATATTTTAGAGGTACCTCAAAAGAATTATGCTCTTACAATAAGAGACGAACTAACAAAATTTTCTCAAGCATATCCGCTTGAAGATAAAAGTGCCAAATCCGTTGTCACTTCATTATTAGCTTATTTTCAGCATTTTGGTGCACCACTTCGCATTCATTGCGATGCCGGTCGCGAATTCAATAATGCGTTAATGAAAGACCTTTGTAATATGTTCGATATTAAGTTAACATATTCAAGTGTCGGTCATCCGCAAAGTAACGGATCTCTAGAAAGATTACATGCTACTCTGTTAGAAATGATTCGATTACATTTAGCAGACCACCCCAATGAACACCCCTTCAGTATTTTACCATTTGCTATTATCGCTTATATAAACTCTATAAACAAAACACACGGATTCACACCATACGAACTTGTATTTGGACACACGTCCAGTAGACCTCCCGAAAAATTATACAATGAACAAGAATTAATTACTAAATATATTAGAGATCTAAATAACCGCATATCCTATTATTATAAAATAGCGAGAGAAAAAACCATAAAGCAAAAAGAAAAAGCTAAAGACCGATTTGACAATCATGTCTCCGAAAACAAACCAAATTATGAAGTAGGTGACAAAGTTTACGTAAAAGAAACTCAAATAAAAAACAAGTTAGAAAATAAGTTTAATGGCCCTTTTGAAATACTAGAGATACACAGAAATTCCGCAACAGTATTAAATTTAGAAACAAATAACAAATCAAAAATAAATTTCGATCTTATGAAACCCTATGTTGAAAATTAACTTATTTTCAGATTTCTGCTGCTGATCGGAACAGCAACATGTCAATATAAAATCGAACCCATAAACAATACAGTTGGAATCTACTACCACGACGAAACCAAAATAATGGTTTCGAACGACGAATGGACTTTATTAGTGCATAAAAATATATCAGCTTTTAAACAAACTTTTGAAAGAAATAATAGAATTCTTGACACAATTCAAAATACCGTTACTTCAAACTACTCCAGTATGAAGTCCTTCCGATCCGAAGTAAAATCACATTTGGCATTATTGCAACAAATTACAAAATCTATTGGCGATAAATTTAGTGAAATATCTTTCGATGTTAAAAGACAAAAACGAGGGTTAATTAATGGTATTGGCACCATATTTAAATCAATAACCGGAAATCTCGATGCGTCTGACGGTGAATATTATATGGACTGCATTAATAAATTAAAAACTGATCAAAACCAGATAGAAAACTTATTAAAAAATCAAATGTCAATCACAAGCTCAGTCATAACAAATCTCAACAGTACTATAGGACAATTAAAATTAAATGAGAAAATATTTAACTCAGATATAGAAAAAATGGAAACCATCATTCGACAATCAACAAACGAAATTGCGCTTATCGAAGCCAAATTAAATTTCTTTGAAATTTGCGAACAACTAATGGAGAGTTATTCGTATCTTGAAAATACTATTAATGATATTCTAAACTCCATCACTTTTGCACAGCTTCAAATAATTCATACTTCTATTATTGAACCAGAAAATTTGATCACTGCTCTTAAGAAAATATCAGAAAATACAGTAAGGAAAGGTTTACCGCTACCAATAAAATATTCTGAAATTTCACAGTATTTGGAAATAATCGATCTCGAAGCATATCAAACAAATTCAGATCTTGTTTTCGTTCTTAAAATACCTTTGATTGAACCACAAGTATTTACTTTATTCCACCTATACCCAATACCAATTTATGATAATAGAACTGGATTTCACCACATTTTATCATTTTCACAAAAATATTTAGCGCGAGATGATGATTCTTTATCCTACATTCCAATCCACGATTTACAAAAGTGTAAACAGTTATCTACGCATCAAAAGTTGTGTCGCGATGTTTACGCGTGCCCTATAGACGATAACGCGATATGTGAAGCCCGTTTGTTAAGACAATATAAAACATTTCCTGCGAATTGTAAAAGTGCGGTAGTCAACGGACAAGGTTATAATGTGCAAAAACTCGAAGAAAACGTGTGGCTAGTGTGGATTGCCGAACCGGTACACGTAACCATAAGTCTTCCAGACACAAAAACGAAAACATTAACCGTAAATGAAAATTCTATTTTACAGCTATACTCAGGATGCTCCGCTTTTGTTGGCATTACTGAAATACAAGCTAGTAACAGACAAACTATAAACATTCCTCATGTACTTCATCCCGTAATGGTTGATTACAACTGTTGCCTAGACATTCCAAACAAAGTAGAAGTACCCAAAATAGAACCACTAGATCTTAATAACATTAACTTGAATGATCTGCAAGTGACAAAACACAAACTGGACCAATACTCAAAAAGTTTGGATGAACTCATAAACAAACCGTTTGTTGAGAAAAATATTTCGTGGTTCACATATACTACGATCTCACTCATCGTTGCCTTGATCGTCCTCTACACCTGTTATAAGTGTAGAAATATTAAATTCAACAAATCGCCAGGAAAGCCTGTTCCGGACCAACCAAATGATGTTTTTATCAAAATCCATAACATTCTGCCAAAAAGAAGACCCAAACTTGACACCGAAGCCTCTGAGGAAGTGGAAATCGAAAATTGACAATTTCATGGTTTAATGTATACCTTTATATTTTTATTTTTTGTATTTTGCGTATTTTCCTTTTAATCTTGAAATCTCTGTATATATTGTATTGTCTATTTTATATTTTATGTATTTTGGGTTTTATTCTCAAAAATTGTTGTTTATTAAACAACAATTTTAATTAAGGGGGGAGTTGTTATATACGAAAAAACGCTTATGTTTAAGTAATATTACGCAATGTCAAACATCAGATTACGATTTCCGTATTTTCATGAGAACGATGCTACGTTGCGTTTTTATAAAATAAACACATTAAGTAACACAAATATTATGTTACAGAAAAATAATGATTTCTGCACTTTCATGGGAGCGACGCTACATCGAATTCTCCATGAAAATAAACGCTGACGTTGACTTAACAAATTCTATAAATTCTTTGACTTTATGTAAAATAGTTAGTTACAATTATAATTTCAACATATTACTCCTTTTTTATATAACATAAAACTGTGTAACTCAATAAAAATTGTTTTTAAAAAGTTTAACGTGAATTTGTGAATATAACATACATATATATATATATATATATATATATATATATATATATATATATATATATATATATATATGTTTCTACTGGGCCAAATCGGCCCAGTAGGAACAATATGGAGGCCTATCGAAATTGAAAAAAGATCGTATTTCTTTTGTTTTTTATCTGACGCAAAAATGTACTATCATTTTCTTTAGAACTTAACACGTTCTATAACTTTTGTATGAAACACTTTTTTCTAAAACGTACATGAAAACATTTATTTAGGAAAACTTTAATTTTGTTTTCTTTGTTTTGATTCTGATGCAAAAACTTCACTGGAATAAGCCGTCTAATTGGTCTTGTGGCATTGTGATTTTTCTATCGGAAGCTCCCACTACGACTTTCTTTTGTATGTGAGTCTTCTATCTACATGTCGCCCAAACTGATCGTAAATGTTTATGTAACATTTTGAAATTTAAAAATATTGAACAATATAAATTGCAAATTGTAATGCAGAAACATAGAAAAATAAACGTACGTGCGTAGACACTGATCACTCCAATTTCTATGACATTTTTTAGCGTTATATATTGGTGTTTTCATATTATGTTTTTCACAAGTTCAACGTTGCCAACTTTTGTGAGACATTGTCAAGTGTTGAATCAATAGCCTATTTTGGTTTTCAACTTCATGTGTAATACTTATCAAATAATAATAATTGCAATGCAGTTCATATTATCAATTGAATTGTAACGAAGTTACTTATTTCGTTATTAAAACATCTCCATAAATAGTACTGTAGTTGACAAATTTATTTTCCATTTTCATTTTTAGTATTATTTTGGAGGGGGTGGTTAAATCATCCATTATTTTTAAATAAGTTCAATTTTAACTCAGTTATTGTTCAGCATTCCTTTTGTACAGTGTATCGGGAAGGTACCCGAAGAGTCTATTTCTTGAACCTGAGTCCTAAATAGATTCTGATCGGTCTCCTCCGCGAAATTTTATTCTAAAACAGCAGGTAATAAGATTTAGAAAATTTATTTTTAGAGCCTGAGTACTAGATAGATATTGGAATCTTCTGGAATATAGGAAATGGGTAATTGTGTTCAGAAATCTGTTGTTCGAACCTGATTTCTAGAATTCAGGAATGAGTTGTGAAAGCTATTTTTAGAAGCCCGAGCGCTAGATATCATTCAAAATACCGTCCATTGTTTTAATTCATATTTTATATTAATTTATAACAATAGTTTCAGTCAAATTAGAGTCCGCGGTCTCTGTAATTTCCAATTATTACGAGAATATTTGCAAGGTTTTATCTGTCACCGTATTTCGTTTAAAATAATTCAATACTGTAACTTCCGAAAGAAGAAGGCAAATTTTAATACATTTTAAAAAAGCCAAGTTAAGATAGGAAAAAAACCGTACTGTGTGTGTATCTGTTAAGATTGCTGAACCAGCGTATCTGACACTAAAAGAGAAGGGATTTTATTCTAATTTATTGATAGCCAATAGATGGGCGGTCTCTGAAATACCGAGCAAACAATTTCATTGCAAATAATTTTTTGTGCAGTATAACCAGATAATATATTGACACTTAATATACCTCTTTTATTTCTTAACACCAAAACAATTCTGAAACACATGAATGAATTGATAAATGACTAATTTCTGAAATAAGTAAAATATCTTACAAATACAGGGTGATAATGTTACATATCAATTTCCGTATGCATGGCGACCAGAACCGGGCATATAGAACAAGTATCCAATTTCACTACGGGCGCATTTATAGCCACTTTGAAACGTTTCGTAGTTAGACGGGGTAACCCCAGTATCATTTTCTCAGACAATGCAACAAATGTTCTTGGTGCTAGAACTTTATAATCGCTTTCAGTATAAAGAATTTACAGATACAATACAAAATTATCTGGCTCTAACAACAACTTTGACTTTTGAACAATTCGCAGCTATTATGACTCAAATCGAAGCAATATTAAACTCACGGTCTTTGAGTACCTTATCGAACGATCCTTTTGATTTTCAATATCTCACTCCTAGTCATTGCCTGATAGTATCCAGTCTGACATCTTATTCGGAGAAAGGCCTATCTCATGTACCAGAGAATAGAGTTAAATTTTGGCAACAATGTGCACAAACTAATCAGCTGTTCTGGAAAAGGTGCTCTGTGAACTAGCAGAATAGACCAAAATGGCTAAAAATACATAGAAACCTACAAATAATCGATCTAGTCCTCTTAAAGGAAGACAACATTCCTCCTCATAATTAGCCTGTGGTAAGAGTCATAGAAACCATAACCAGACCTAACGGAAAGTTCAGGGTCGTCCGCCTAAAGACTAAAGCATGTGAGACTACCAGGGCTGCAACAAAACTATGCCCTCTCCGAAAACAGGTCACAAGGTCTTGTGAGAAAGCTCATTAACTAGTAACATATTGTTACGAAACAGCACACTGGTATAGTCCCTAAATCCGACTCTGTCTTAGCCAGGTATAAAAGTTAAAATTATGGCGGATACGCAGGGTTTTTCATATCTGTTTACGACTATCTTATCAAAACATTGTTTTTGTGACCAGTCTTATCTAGAAAATGCAAGAAAACCAATTGGTTTTTGAGTAAGCCGCAGTCCGGAATTTTCTAGTAAAAAAAGGCGTTAATATAAATAAAGGACCGATCAGCGGATAAGTAAGTCGATAATTTGACATCGTGAGATAAACAAATAAATAAGTGAATATAAATTAGTGAACTGTTTATTTAAATTAGTTCAAGTGAATATACTGTATATATAAATTAAGTGTTTACTGTTTAAATAAATTAGAAAAACATTACATTGGTGTCAGGTGTGGGGTAATATAAATAAATTACTACGTAAAAATGGCCAAGAGACTATGTGACCTCAAAGTGGCGGAACTAAAAGCAGAGTTGAAAGATCGTGTGTTGGAAACGTCCGGTAAGATAAGTGAATTAGTAGAAAGACTTAAAGTGGCACTGGAAAATGACGGCTTTTATTCAGAAACAGTTTTATTTAATGACGAGGCTTCCGCCTTAATGTCGTCAATTTCTGCTAACATGGACGGGAAGATTTCTGCTATGAAGAACGATATTTCTACCATGGAAGAGAAAATTTCAACGAATGTGAAAAACGATATTTCTGCAAGAAGAACGATTTTTCTGATATGAAGAACGATATTTCTGCTATGAAGAATGATATTTCTGCAAATATCTTATCATTGAAAAATGACATTGCTGCTGAAGTCGAGAATAAAATTTCGTCCCTAAAATCAGACATGGAGAATAAAATTACAACGATGGAAAATCAGATGGACGAGAAAATCAAGGAGTTAGAGACAAAGATTGCCGATTTAAGAACACAAGACACTTCAGCAGAAGAAGAGAAGGTAGAGATCTGCAAGCCAGAAACACAACCCAAGATAGATGATATTGGCAGTTTTACCCGAGTCAAGGCCCCAACGTTCGATGGAAAAATGTCTTGGACCAATTATGTGAAACAGTTTGAAGCAGCCGCTAGAGTAAATAATTGGTCCGATAAGGAGAAAGCAGTGAACCTAACTATAGCGCTTCGGGGAGATGCCTTAGATGTACTTCAGACGATACCTCTGGAAGAAACCGATGATTTCGAGCAGCTGAAGAAGAGGTTGGACATGCGATATGGTCACGAATATTTGGAAAATTAGTACAAATTCCAGCTGAAGAACCGAAGGCGAAAACGTAACGAAACCCTTAAAGAGTATGAACTGGATATTGCCCGACTAGTTCGATTTGCTTATCTATCAGCACCAGAGAACATGATGGAATGTTTGGGCATTCAGGCCTTTATTGATGGCTTACGTGGCCCCGATATGCAGAGGACGCTTCGTTTAGCCCATCCCAAAACATTAGTCGACGCATTGACTGCTTCTCTTGAATATGAAGCAGCCACGATGGTTTCCGGATATAACAAAGGTAGAAGTTAAGAAACGACAATGGCTGACCCATGTATAAACTTCGCATACGTTGTATTTCTTTTAAAAACTATATAAATGAATAATCATGTAATAAAGAGAAAGATTGTTTGTAACTTGCATATAATAAACGTCTTGAACAGTAATTTTCTCGTTTTTTTAAAAAGTATTTTTCGGAGTGACGAAATATCATTGGCGCAGTCGTAGTAGGATTTTCGGAGTTCTTAACGTATAGTACGTGAGCTTTTCGTATCAACGATTTACCGAAAATTTCGAACTTTAGTGACCCGTTTCAATCGAGTGAATATCGAACTTTGAACTATTTGACTTGTTCGAGCGAATATCGAATACAATCCGATAGTTCTGAACCGATCAATTGTGAACTTCGAAGACGAAAAGAAAAATGAAGATTACATCTTGGGTTTGGTCTAACATCGATCGAATCTATAAGAGTTAGAAACAAGTTAGAAGTAAGAAGATCTTGGGTTTGGTACCGCATCGACTGAACCTAGAAGAATTAGAATTAAGCTAGAAATAAGAAGATGATCAGAGTTTTCCTTTTGTAAGTACTTTTCTTTCCTTAATTTCCTTTTGATAGTAATTTATGAGTGATATACATATTAGTACTTTAGGAATATTATTAGAAAAAAGTTTAACATTAAGCGAACCAGATAGTCCTATAGAAAACAGTTTAAATAATACTCTTAACTTAGAAATGTCCTTCAGTAAATTATCAATTACTAAAATTATATTTAGATTCTATTCCTTATTATGATGGAAACCCTCATACTTTAATAATATTTATTGGAAATTGTGAAAGTTTGATATCAGTATTTGCTAGTGAAACTGACATAGCTTTAAATACATTTCTATTAAAAGCTATCTTGGGCAAACTCGCAGGACGTGCACAAATATTAATTGGTTCTAGAATAGAATTAGAAACATGGGAGGATATTAAAGATGCTTTAAATTCAAGTTTTGGCGATCAACGTAATATTGATTGTCTTATTCAACATTGAATTAATTTCAAACCATTTAGAAATGAATCACCCTATAACTTTGGCATGCGTTGTCAAGACGCTCGTAGTTTAACTATTTCAAAATCAAATTCGCTTAGTAATATTAGTGATATTGAACGGAGACTTCAACTTGAAAATTATAATAATTCAGCTTTAAAAACCTATATACGAGGTTTACCTTTACCTATTCAAACAAATGTTAGATTAAGAGTACCTGATAGTCTAGAAAAAGCAATGAGCTTAGTTATTGAGGAAGAAAACTTTATGTATTCTACTCAAAGAAGTAATCAATCAAATTCAAACACTACTTTTAGACCTAGTTTAAGAATTACACCAGCTAAAAATCCTAATTATAGACAACCAACACCTAACCTTTCATCAAATTTCGGAAATAATCAATCATTTCCCACAGTTTTTCGACAAAACTCAACCCCTCTTATGGATTCATCACAGTTGTTAAGACCAAATTTCCAGCCAAATAACAATTCTTATAATTGGCGTCCCAATAACAATTTTTCAGCCCAACGTCCTCCAATTTTTCAAAACCAAAATAATCGCCCAACTTTTCAAAACCAAAATCATCACCCCATTTTTCAAAACCAAAATCGTCAAACAATATTCCAGAGTCAAAATCATCAACCAGTTTCTCAAAATAATTCAATACAATTTAATTCACCTAATAATTCCCAAAACTATAAACCAGAACCCATGGACACATCTTCTGGTAATACAAGATTCCAGCCTAAACAACAAAAATATATTCCTAACGAACTTTATAATCAAACCATTAGTGATCCAAATCAAATTCAACAATTAAATAATAATCAAACTGAAAATTTATTTGAATATCAAAATGAGTTCCCGACAGAATCTCTAGAAAACATTGACCCATATTTATCTGAACTTGAAACTCATTATCCTTACGATTATAATAATTATCTTTCTACACATGTTAACAATGATGTAACAGACAACCAGGATATTTTCTCATGTAACAATCCTCAAAATGCAACTCAGGATTTTACTCACATCCCATATCCACACAACCGGACGTAATATTAGTAAACGCTTTAAAGCAAATTTACCTTATATCAAAATTCAAGAAATAAATGTAAACTTCCTTGTCAACACCGGCAGTTCTAAGTCTCTGATAAATCCCAATTTAGGTTACAAATTTTATAAACACTGCATTTTTGAAGAGCCATTTAATATACAGACAGCACACGGAATTTCTTACCACAATGAAATAGCTCATATTCCATTATTTAAAACTTTTAACCTGAAAGAATCTCATAGATTTTATTTATTCAAATTTAGCGACAAATTTGATGGTATCATTGGCGTCGATTTGTTAAAACAATTAAGCGCAAATATAAATGTTCACCAAAAACAAATTGAAACACCCACAGAAATTATTCCTTCAATTTTTGATTCAAATGTAAATAATGATAATAATGTACAAAACAATAATTATTCGATTACCATTCCTGGCCGTTGCCAACAAGTGGTTAAAATCCCTGTAACTGAAACAAATGGCATATGTATACTCGAATACGAAAACTTAGGAAAAGGTATAGAAATGCCTAAAGCATTAGTCAATATTTATAATAATTTTGCAATTACAACCATCATAAATAGTAACGAAAATCCAGTAAAATTAGATATAAAAGAACTTTTCGAAATTGAAATTCTAAACTTACTAGAAGTAAATTTTCTTGAAAACATGGAATGCGAATCTGATTCAGAATTAACAACTATTTAACAAAACAAGCTTAAAGAAAACTTAAAAAATCTCAGACTTGATCACTGTAATAAAGAAGAAAAACAAGCCATTAGAAATTTGTGTTTTAATTATAGAGACATATTTTATTGTGATGGAATACCATTAAGTTTTACCAATCAAATAAAACATAAAATCACTTTGACTGATGATAGCCCTATTTATACAAAATCTTACAGGCTTCCCGAAATACATAGGGAAGAAGCTAATAGACAAATTACATAAATGTTAGACGAAGATATTATTGAACCGTCTACATCTGCATTCTCCTCTCCAATCTGGATTGTTCCCAAAAAACTAGATGCATCAGGCAAAATGAAATGGCGTTTAGTTATTGATTATAGAAAATTAAATGAGAAAACAGTTCAAAATCGATAGATTAGGTAGATTAGGTAGAGCAAATTACTTCACAACACTTGATCTCGCAAGTGGTTTTCACCAAATTGAAATAGACCCTCGAGACATTGACAAGACAGCTTTCAGTACTCCCCAGGGACATTTTAATTTCTAACGTATGAGTTTCGGACTTAAAAATGGTCCATCAACTTTCCAAAACGTAATGGACAATGTATTGCGTGGTTTGACTGACGAAACGTGCATAGTTTATTTAGACGATATCTTAATATATAGTACATACCTTCAGGAACACTTAGAAAAATTAAAATCTGTTTTTGAAAGACTTAGACAACACAATTTAAAAGTTCAACTTGATAAATCTGAATTTTTAAAGAAAACAATTATGCATTTAGGACATATAATCACACCCAACGGCGTAAAGCCTAACCCAGATAAAATTTCAATCATTAAAAATTATCCAGTTCCCAAAAGTCAAACAGAAATTAGAAGCTTCTTAGGTCTCTTAGGTTACTACCAACGTTTCATAGCAGACGTTGCTAAAATAACAAAACCCATGACCAAATGTTTGAAAAAAGGTTCAAAAATTATTCATAACGAAGAATTTCTTAATTCATTTCAAACTTGTAAGGAGATATTAACCAATGACCCCATTTAGCAATATCCTAATTTCTCAAAAACTTTCATTGTCACAACCGATGCTAGTAAATATGCAATAGGTGCAGTTTTATCCCAAGGAAACGTACCCAATGACAAACCCATAGCATATGCTTCTAGAACACTAAATCAATCTGAAATTAATTATTCGGTTATAGAAAAAGAATTGCTTGCCATTGTGTGGGCATGTAAATATTTCAGGCCTTATTTATACGGCAGACAATTTCATATTTACACAGATCACAAACCTCTTTCTTGGTTATTTAGTCTTAAAGAACCAAATTCCAAATTAGTCCGATGGCGTTTAAAGTTGGAAGAATATGATTATAAAATCTTCTATAGAAAGGGAAAATTAAATTCCAATGCCGATTGCTTATCTCGAATTCCTATCAAAGCATTAGAAACAAAATCAATAGTCAATAACCCCGGAGATTCCCAAGACGATATTCTAGATTTCTTACAGCAGTTTGCTGAAAATATACCCATAGATCCACAACCTTCTACAAGTAACACTAATCAATCGTAAGTTAACATTATATCTGACGTACAAATACAACCCCCAACACTACTAGAAAATAATGATCGTAATGAGTTAAACACTCCTAAACCCTTCTGGACAAAACCTGACTCAGATGACTCTGACAATTGGTGCGTTATTTTTGACTGAGAACTCAGATCACTTCAGTTAAGGTGATCTGAGATAAAGTGATGTGAGTGAGCACCAAAAAGAACGACATCTCAATTGAAGCGCGCGATCTGTCGATAGATTTAAACTATACGACAGCATCTAATAATGTTAATTAATGTATCCATAATTTGTAACAAAAGAAAAATAGATTATGTGTGTTTATATATCAATGGTTAAAACCTTAGATAACATTGGTTAAAACTACAAATAAATCAAGAAAATCAAATATTTCTTCATCCCATCCACTTTATTTCCGACTCAATTCCAACTGAAACCCCCTTACAACACATTCAGTATCGGTGAAGGGGGAGGAAAAATCTCAGCTCACTTAAAGTGAGTAAAACAAAAAGAACGCTCGCATTACTAATGTGAGCTGAGATTAAGTGAGATCTCAGTCAAAAAGAACGCACCTAATATAACAAACCATTCAGCAAAAGATAACAACAGTAACGGTATACCCATTTTAGACGAAATGATAAATAATAAAGTACATCAAATTCTTGTTTATCCAAATATATATTCAAAAACAGATGTTTCCCATGAAACATATGAAAATAAAAAAATAATGAAAATCAAAATTCCCGAGATAGATAACGAAAAATTCATTTTCTGTTTTATAGCTGAATATACAGATTTAAATAATACATTTTATATGTACTTTCACAATGATAATTTATATCGTGATTTTAATAATGTTTATCTAAAACATTTTTCTGCGAACGGACCGAAATTAATTAAATGTACTAAATTACTTAATACTGTAAAAGATCAGGAAGAACAAACTCTTCTGTTAAAAAACTACCATGAAGGTAAAAATAACCATCGAGGAATCCATGAAACTTTAGAACAACTACGTAAACTTTATTATCGGAAAAATATGAAAAATACAGTCACAGCCTACATTAATAATTGTACCATTTGTCAAAAAAATAAATATTCAAGACATAATCCTTATGTTCCTCCCATGTTGACAGAAACAGCTTCTAGACCATTCCAAATTGTTCACATAGATGTTTTCGTTTTTGACGGAAAAAGTTATTTAACATTAATTGACGCATTCACAAAATTTGCACAAGCAATATTCATTCCAGGCAAATCTGCAGTTGTTATAAGCAAAGCACTTATAAAATATTTTGTTTCTTTTGGAATTCCCCAATCAATAACAGTCGATAAAGGTACAGAATTTAACAATGAAACAGATTAAAATCTCCTGGCATTACATAAAATAAAAGTTCACTTCACAACTCCTGGTCATCACGAGTCAAATTCAATAGTTGAAAGATTACATTCCACCTTAATAGAACATTCAAGAATTTCAAGAGAAATGTATCCCAATGAAAATGACTTAATGGACTATGCTATTATTGCCTACAATAATTCAATACACAGTGTCACGAATTTCACACCTTTTGAACTTACCTTTGGACATATACATTCTAGAAACCCTAACGAAATTTTTATGACTCATTCATTTTATACAGATTACGTTAATAACCATAAAGAAAAATTAGAACATATTTTTGGAGATGTTCGAGAAAATATGAATAAAAATAAACAAAAAATTATATAGAAAACAAATATACAAGGTGACACAAACATACAATTTAAAATAGGTCAAACTGTATTCAAACGAAACCCCAAAAATCGAAATAAAAAAAGTAAAAGATTTTTAGGACCTTATAATATAACAAAAATATTAGATAGAAATAGAGTAAAAATTTCCAGGAAATCATTAAAACATAAGAAACAAATAATAGACAAACAAATAGTACATATTAAAGAATTAAGGAAACCTCCTATTACAGATTCTTCCTCTGGATCGCCAACGCAGAACCAGACACACCCCAGTACCATAACCTAAATGATAATCCCGGTCTTTTTCCTCTTCATTTAGAAACAGCACAAATTAAATTAAACTATTGGACGTTTATACATATATTTGATATTACAAACATTAACAAAGAATTTCTTGCTTTAAAGGAACAATATAATAATCTCTATAACTCTTTATTGAAATCTCCTGAAATTTATAATTTTAATAAACATTTTCAAAATTCTTATCACCTGATCAAGTTAATTGAACAGAAGATTACTCTTCAATTGAACCAGTTAAATCCATTTTGGAACACAAAATCAAAGAGAAAATTATTTGACGGATTAGGATCTGCAATAAAATTTATAACCGGAAATTTAGATCAAAATGATGAAAAGCGTTATGACGAAGCCATAACATATTTATCTAACAGTCAAAACAAGTTGAAATCTCTTATTCACGATCAAATAACTTCACTCCAATCGTCTATCAACAACTTTGAGAATAATACCAAAATATTAGCTCATAACCAATGAATATTAAATTCACGTATCAATGATTTACAGAGAATAATTACACACTTGAATATAGATAAAGTAGAAACCTATCACTATTTTGCAATAGAACAACTTGTTTCACAATTTTCTATAAGTTTTCAAATAACATATGATATACTTGAGAAAATTGAAACGGCAATCAGTTTTGCCAAACTTAATTCTTTTCACAATTCAATAGTTGATCCTAACGATCTGTTTTCTGAAATATTAGAAGTCAGCAAAAACATAGACAAAAATAATAAATTTCCAATCAATTTGTCTCTGTAAAACATTTTATTGCTTGAGAAAATGATTGAAATCAAAAGCTATAGTAAAGCTAACAATATAATTTTCATACTAGAAATACCAATTATCGAAAATTCAGAATATAATTACTATCATCTCTATTCTTTACCTACACCATCAAAACAATCCTTTAAAACGATTATACCACAATCCAAATTTATCCTTTTAAACGATCAACATTACACCTTCTCAGAAGAAAGTTGCAAAGAAACATCTCAAAAAGATTTCCTGTGTAGTGATCTCCAAAAGTTACCAATTACTCAACACACTCCTTGCGAAGTACAACTACTTAAGTACTCTCTGTCAAGAGATTTATTATGTAAACAAATTCCAGTGATTATCAATAATGTAAAAATTCAGAAGATAGAAGACAACCATTTAACACAGTGGCCATCCAAAAATGTGGTAGAAACATTAACAACATTCCACTAAACGGTAGTTTTATAATTGAATTAAATAACCAGTGCGTAGTCTCAATAAACAATTTTACATTAGAAACTTTTTCAAGTAATATACCAAAATATAAAAGTGTAGAACTTCCTAAATTGCAATTTTCGAACGAAGACTTTAAAACAGACTCTTTTCATTTAAATGAAGTGCAAATAGACTCAGTGAATTTAGATGAATTAAGTAACATTCAGAACATACTCCAAGAAGACAAATCTAAATTAGCAAGATTGGACTTGGCTCCTGTTCATTTCAAAAGAATCAGTTTTTACACAATATTATTATATGCTATTGTCTTTTTAAGCATAATCCTAGTAGCCTTCAAAATTTACAAAAGAAAACAGAAGAAGATTAACAAGAAAAATGAGAAGAAACAAGAAAAAAGGAATTTCAAAAATTTTCCTGGCATCTCAAACTCTGGAGAAACCCCATAGTTTTCTCTTTGGCCGGAGGAGTTAAGAAACGACAATGGCTGACCCATGTATAAAATTCGCTTACGTTGTATTTCTTTTAAAAACTATATAAATGAATAATCATCTAATAAAGAGAGAGATTGTTTGTAACTTGCATATAATAAACGTCTTAAACAGTAATTTTTTCGTTTTTTTAAAAAGTATTTTTCGGAGTGACGAAATATCATTTAGGACCATACAGGAAGAAGGTGACGATGACAGACTTGACCAGATCTTCAACTTGTTGAAAGGTATGGTAGACAAGAAGCCGAAGAAAATCAGGTGCTGTAATTTAGGCGAGCTAGAGCATGCACGCAGTTGGTGTAAGCGTCCTACGACTCCTGCAAACCAAGAACCACTTAAATCCAAAGCAGCCACGAAAGGCTCGCGGTACAACAAAGGTAGGACCATGCAGGAAGAAGATGACGATGACAAACTTGACCAGAAGTTTCAAGATTTTCACCGAAACTCAAGGCGTATTGGGCTCAGTGGAACTACCTTGTCCTGGAAGAGGGGCTGTTGAAAAGAGTCCTCGAAAACGATGATGGTTCCGAGATGAGGAGACAGCTAGTTATCCCGAGAATAAGAGTAGCTGAAGTACTAAAGAAGTTACACGACAGTCCATCGGGAGGTCATCTGGGAGTGAAGAAAACCCTACTGAGAATCCGTGAGAGGTTTTATTGGATAAACATCTCCAATGATGTGACGGACTGGTGTAAGAAATGTAGGACTTGTGCTACGAGTAATGGACCACATCGCAAGAGAAAGGCACCTATGAAACAGTACAATGTTGGACCATTTCCGACGACAGAAAATGGTAGCAAATACATACTGGTTTTAATGGATTATTTCACAAAATGGGTGGAAATTTACGCTATCCCGAACCAAGAGGCCACAACTGTAGCAGATGTATTGGCGAAAGAATGTATCAGCCAATATGGAGTGCCCTTGGAAGTCCACAGCGACCAGGGAAGAAATTTCGAAAGTCATCTATTCCAGGAGATTTGCGAGAAGCTGAGAATGAAGAAGACCAGGACAACAGCATTACATCCACAATCAGATGGAATGGTCGAAAGAATGAACAGGACTATTGGAAAATACCTGTCCAAGGTAGTATCCAGCCATCAGAGAGATTGGGACCAGTATCTTTCCCTATTTGCATTGGCTTATCGATCTGCCGTCAATGAATCCACGGGTGAAACACTGGCGAAAATCCCGTTTGGACGTGAAATGAGGCTTCCCTGTGACCGGGAATTTGGCTGTCGGCCTGGAGAAGATCTAGCAGCCGAAGACTACGTGATCCAATTGAGAAGAAGGCTGGACGATATTCATGAATTAGTTCGAGCAAATCTTCAAGTTGCCAGCGACAGAATGGAAAGTCGGTACAACACGCAGGCCACAGAAGGCGGTTTTAAAGAAGATGACAAAGTATGGTGACACAACCCGACGAGGAGAAAAGGATTTTCTCCAGAATTACAAAAATCCTGGGAAGGTCCATACTTAATCAAGAAAAGGATCAATGATGTTATATATCGCATAAGCAAGATCCCCTCCGAAAACCCAAAAGTAGTTCACCAAAACCGACTAGCGCCATTTGAAGGAGACCATGACCTGGAGGAAGGAGTACACTTATCCGAGATGTGTCTGACTCTACCTACGAGGAATTTATGGGCACGTATGGAGGTACCGGGAAAGCTAGATATGGAGTCACTTCGGAACAACAACAAGATTTGTTCACTCTCCCGGAATACTATTGACTGGCATACAACATCCCCGCTCGTATCAAAAACGCACGAGGGTTGGCAACCGTCTTTCGAAAGAAGTTCGGGCAATTAGAAAAAATTGAAAACCAGATCCAGCCCCTGGCAAGACACTGAAACTGAAACATAATTCGGGGTACGTCTTCTACGTGGTAACTAAAAATGAACTTCAAGATCGATCCACCTACCGATGTGTGGGAAGCACTTCGAAACCTCCGAGATCAAGTGTTATAATCCAGCGTGAAAAAACTGGCTATGCCTAAGATAGCGAGTAACCAGTTGGATTGGCGAGTCATTAGGATCATGGTAGAGGTTATCCTTCAAGATACCGTTGTCCCGATATTAATTTACAGCTACAACCCCCGTTATCAGTATCCGATGAAGACGGTGCCCTGCTATTTCCATAAGATCGTAAAGTGTAGAAATGGGGCCAGTTGCCGATTGAAACATCCAGTCTCGGCTACACAAAACTCCAGGAGGAACTTCCATTTAAGGAGGAGGTAATGTTACGAAACAGCACACTGGTGTAATCCCTAAATCCGACTCTGTCTAAGCCAGGTATAATAGTTAAAATTATGGCGGACACGCAGGTTTTTTTATATCTGTTTACGACTATCTTATTGAAACATAGTTTTTGTCACCAGTCTTATCTAGAAAATGCCAGAAAACCAATTGTTTTTGAGTAAGCCGCAGTCCGGAATTTTCTAGTAAAAAAAGGCATTAATATAAATAAAGGACCGATCAGCGCATAAGTTAGTTGATAATTTGACATCGTGAGATAAACGAATAAATAAGTGAATATAAATTAGTGAACTGTTTATATAAATTAGTTTAAGTTAATATACTGTATATATAAATTAGTTAGTGATTAGTCTAGTGTTTAAATAAATTAGTAAGTAGCCTTGCGGTGTGTTTGAAGTTTATCCCACCCGTTCACCGTTTAAATAAATTAGAAAAACATTACAATATGTTAATCGATCGTCGACTGGTCTAACAAACTTCAATTAGCAGTCGCGACTTTCTTAGTTGTAAGTTAGGTCTAATCTACAACAAAACGCTTACTTTGACTTTTATCGTCATCTATATTCTTACTTTATCTATCTCTCTTCCTCCTAAATGAAGCAGAGACTTCATTTCCGAGGGAAGACTATTGCGATTTGGCGAGCATATATAACAGCGTGTATAACACAAAAACAAATTAACAAAGAATGTATCCCTCAATTTGTAATTATCGGGCGAGTGCATGGAACCCGAGAAACACTCTCTACATGAACCGGGAACTTAAATAATTTAACCAGTTCTAAAAATCTATTCATAAGAAATAATTATAGACCTATCTAACAAAATTTAAAATCACAAAACAATCACCTCAAATAATTGATTCTGTTCCACAATGGTTGACGTAAATAACTTACCTCACACCAAGACTATTTATGGTTTGGGACAAGAATAAAAACATCAAATTATGGGTAATGTTACACCCTCTATTCTTTTACAATTACAAAACTTATCTCTATTGTCAATCGGAAATTTACCAGACGTCGAGATTTAGAAAGAAGAAAGTTGTATGTTACGACATCCAGATCTGAATTACAGTCTTTTTCCAGCTTATGATAAAAAGACGAACTCTTGAGGAAACTAACCAGTTGTGGAGTATATCTCGTCCTATAAAGCAGTGGTGAAAATATCTTGTCCGAAACGGACGCATTTCACAGTGAAACAAGTATTTTAACAACTCAGTGAATCTCTCCGGTCAGAATAAAACTCTAAATCAATCAACTATAAACTAAACTTAATACCAAACCCCGAAAATTACAATCTTACATAACGGTATAAAAATATCTGTCGTGTTACGACGGAAAATACCACAGTGCTAACTAGAAGTATTTTGTGTTAAATAATAATCGGAGAGAAATTCGTATTCACCATACGCGCATCTAATATCTGTGAAAAACTGTAATTTAATTATCTAGCTATCAACTTGCCGCATCATTGGTTGTATCTACCTTAATATCTATTTTGCAAGATTTGATTTACGTTTGTTAATATTGTCGTACTTAAATCTTTCTAATTAAACGTTACTTAAAATTATGACTGGTCCTTATTTCCAAAAACCTAATCGAAGAAAAACAACAAACAAAAACCATTGGTGTATCGGTGAACGACAAACATAATAGTCCACTGCACTAATCTAATTCATCTACACCAAAAGATGGTCCTACACAGCCAAATCAAAGCGATCCCTCTCGCTAAAAAAAACGCAAAAAATATTGATAAGGACAGACTAACAAATGTGCATTCAGAAAAATTAAAATAATAATACTGGATTCCCCAGGTTTCCCAAGAACTTGTTCGTAGACCAAAAGAAGTTCTCAAAGAAAAGATATGTGGCTCGAAGGATGTGATGTGATCACTAAAACAGATGCCTACTGTGATGACAAAGATGCCAAGAAAGATATCGAAATATTTGACGGAATGGAATTATTGTATCTCTCTAGGAGGAAATTATGTTCATGAATATAATGAAATTGACTGTCTCGACCCTTACTTCGTGGAATATGTTCATATTAGTGTTTTTAAATGAAACTCACGGTCTCTAGTTAATTCCACAATATAATACAAGTTATTGAAAATTCTAAAAAAATGACAATTGTTTCGATAAATCAATATCATCGTCAGATTTATCGAAACAATTGTCATTTTTTTAGAATTTTCAATAACTTGTATTATATTGTGGAATTAACTAGAGACCGTGAGTTTCATTTAAAAACACTAACATTCATGAATATAATCGAATTTTAATGTTACATCCAGTTTTTTTTTCGATAAGACTGCAATCTTATAATCCGATGAGTGCTGTTGTTTTCTATAGATATAATTCATAAATACTGTTGCTGGAGAATGACATTTGTAGGTAAGAAATTTGTTCAACCTATGTATTTACAGGGTATGGTGGTATGAATAATTTCCAGTCAGATGTATATGAAAATTCCAACTACACCACTGAATTAATATGGTCTTAAAATAACTTGAAACCAACTTTTGTTATTGTTATGTTAAGCAATAAAAAGTTACGGGATTTATATTTCTAATTATGCCATACATTACTAAATAAAATCAGTACTGAAAATCAACAGGATTGAGTTTTCAGGAATAATATGGAAATTGTTCTCATCTAAAATTAGAATAATAAATGAGAGAAATTTTGTTACAGTATTCGCAGGAATATTACCAAAGGTCTACTTACGAATAACTAAAATTGGGAGAAGCCTAACTGTAAATGGATTGAGTTTAAAAAAAATCTGTGTACGCTACTAAACCAATTAATTCAACACATCGCTTCCAACTGTAGAATTTTCTATATGTACATGAACCCACTGTAATTGGAAAAGAGTATTCACAAAACAAACAACTAAATAAAGTTAATATAAGTAGAGAGCTGTTTTATTGGTTATTACGATACATCATTATGTCATAAAATTAAATCTTAATATTTGTATAATATAATAATAATAATAATAATAATAATAATAATAATGTTTATTCATCATAAATGTACAATCAAGTATAATTTTGATAAAACAATGTCAAGTGAAATAAACAATGGCATCACTGAAGGAGCAATCGTAGAAAATTACTCCTTGTGCGTGATATAGCCTCTAAATATAATAAAAATACTTAAGAATAAAATATAAATTTAAAATTAGATAAAGTATAAGTATAAAACATATGGGTAGAAATTGCATCACATAAAATAAAATATCACAATTGTTAAAATTATCACTTTCAGGTAAGTTACACATAAAGTGTTTATCATAATCGGGTTCAGTGTCTCATACACATATATTACAGTCATACGATTTTGATCCCATGTGAGTATCACATAAGATTTATTATCACAATTGGTAAAAGGGTAACATACAGGTAGGTTTCACATAATGTGAGTGTCATAATCGGGGTTGAGGTCACATACACATGCATTACAGTATTATAAGTTTGATGAATAATTTGTTGAGGGTTTAAATTATTTTTTGGAATATCTGTCTATCATAGCATTGAAGCCAATTCTTAATTTTTATTTTAAAAATTTCGTTGCCTCGGCTGGTTTTTATTGTTTCAGGTAACAATTCCCAAATTTTTGGACCTAGAAAGCTGCAGTGCCTCTGACCCACTGTTTTAATACATTTCGGTACCACGACGCTGTAGTTTCGCCTTCTTGTATTATATAGATGATCTGGGTGCGTTATTTCAATTTTATTATTGTAAATTCCTTGTAACATATTTTGGCAATAGAGTTGTCTAATATCAAAAATGCCGCATTCGTTATACAAATTATCGGTAGAGTACGTCTTTCCTTTGCCAAGGATTATTTTGAGAATCGTCTTCTGCACAATATTCAGACTATTTAAATGCGTATCATTTACGCCTCCTCATCCTATAATACCGTATATAAGTTGGGATTGGATTAGGCTATAATATATAGTTTTCAACTGAGAATTTTCAAGGAATTCTTTCAACAGTTTGAATCTTGATATGAATCCACGTAGTTTTCTTGTTAGGTACGATATATGTAAGTTCCATTTCATATGTCTGTCAATTTGTATACCAAGGTATTTTATTGAGCTGGCTTCTGGAATGGATATATTTTGATTTATATTTAATGGACCCATATTCGGCAAGTTATTGCTATAGGAGGTGAAAGGTAAGTATTTGGTCTTTTCCGCGTTCACAGTTAATTTATTGTATTGGAACCATTTAAAGATGTTGTTGAAGTCTTTTTCCGTCTTTGCTTTCAGTTGTTGCCATGTGTTGTCACTGTAAATTACTGCCATGTCATCAGCATAACTTATAATATTACCTACCGTTGTCATTTTCAACAGGCTGTTTATGTAGATAGTGAATAGTAGGGGACCTAAGACCGTGCCTTGAGGAACCCCGTAAGTGATTGTCCTCGGAGTGCTCACCACACCATCAATATCTACTACTTGTTTTCGGTTCGACAGGTATTATTTTAAAAGATCGTGCGGTTTACCCCGCATACCAATTTTTTCCAGTTTCTCCAGAAGCCTTCTGTGACAAACAGTATCAAAGGCTTTGGAAAGATCAACAAAGATACATAGCGACGGTTTAGAAATGTCGAGTAATTTGTAAATGTACGTTGTCAGTTTTAGTATTGCATCTTCGGTTGACCTCCCCTCTCTGAACCCATACTGATGTCAGATAGAATATCATGTTTTTTCATGAAATGTACCATTCTCTTTTTTATTATTTTTTCAAAAATTTTTGCTATGTTTGATATCAAAGAGATGGGCCTATAATTTGAAATTTGCAGTTTATCCCCACTCTTAAAAAGTGGTTTGATAACACCAGTTTTTAAAATGTTCGGGAATATTCCATTTTCAATACAGCTATTTATAATGTGAGTGAGAGGGACTGTTATGAAGTCGGCTATTTGAATCAGAGTTTCTGCAGTAAAACCGTCATGCCCAGGACTTTTTTTGAGTTTAAGTTGTTTGATTATTTGTGATACTTCTCCAGTGTTTGAGGGGTATAAGAACATATTTTTGTTTATTTCAGTTGTAATGTCTTGGAAGGAATTTGGTTTTTCGATTTTATTAGCTAGTTTTTGCCCTATTCCACTATAGTGTTTATTGAATTCATCACTAATAACCTGTTTGTTTTCAGTGGTACAATTTTCTTTTATTTCTATTTTGGTTATTTTTTTTGGGCGAGTTTTGTTGCAAATCTCATTGACACTTTCCCAGAGCCCTTTTGTTCTACTTTTATTCTTCTTAATTTCGTTTTGAAAATATTGTTTTTTTGCTTCTTTCGTAAGTTTATTTAAGTTTCGTTTGTAATTATTGTATATTTGTTTTACTTGTAGGTTATTGGGATTTTCAATTAGTAGTTTATAGAGATTGTTCTTTTCTTTTATTGATGTAGATAGCCCTGATGTGATCCATTTTTTTCTAGTTTTATCTTTATTTTTTATTTTGATTTCAGATGTGTGTTTTTTTACATGGTATTTCAGTCTGTTTATGAATATTTCACATTTGGAGTTGACGTCGTTTTGTTCATAAATGTTTGCCCATGTTTCACTTTGTAGTGCCACCCGTAGCCTGTTGTAATTTATATATACTTTTGTATTTTTGAATTCTTTATTAACAGTTCTCTCACCCACATCTATTGTTAGAGCAATAGGTCGGTGGTCACTAATTTTATCCTGAAATATGAATGACTTTCTACGATCATGCATTTCTATATTTGCTTTTACAAAGAAATGGTCGAGGCACGTGGAGCTATCTGGTCGAGTGATATCGTTTATATAAGAGATGAATTCGAAGTATTCCAAATTATTTTTATATTCATTAATGTATTCATTTTCTGATAGTAAATCTATGTTCATATCGCCAGTTATTACGTGAATATCACTTGATTTATTGTTTTGTAAATAGTTAAAAAAGTGTTCATTGGAATCATATGGACTTGAACTAGGAGATCGGTATATCGAAGTTATTTTAATTTTTTTTTCATTTAATTTTATATTGAGTTCGAGAAGTTTAATGTTTCCTATACTAATATTTGTCTAATCATAATTGAGTTCATTTTTAATGAATATTACGACTCCATCATTTTTGTTGAATGATGATTCATTGTACACTGTGTTAAAACCTTTTAATCCATATATACTGGCATCAGTGACTTGAAAAGTTTCTGTCAATATGATTACATCGAAGTTGCTTTCTAGTTGGTTTAGGTAAATGAACAATTCATCTATGTTTTTGGAAATACTTCTTATATTGGTATGAAAAATTTTAAAGTCACTGAGTCCTCTCTTCAAATATGTATTAAAGTCTGTGACTTCTTTGATATTTTGTGCTTTGACAGGATCATTTTGATATTCTCTTATAAATGTGTCCATATTTGGTGTGGATTAAAACTAATATTATCAAGTAAAAGTAATAAAAACAAAAACATACGTATATTAGAGAATATTCATTTACGCTATCGTCAACAGTTTTCTATAATGAAAGCATTATTCCATCTCGAACAAAATCAAAACTCTTTTATTTCTCATTTTTGTATCTAATAGAGAGACATATAAATATATATATATATATATATATATATATATATATATATAAATATATATATATATATATATATATATATATTTAGAAAATTCGAGTTTTTTTCTTGGACCTTAAAGTTTATATTTTTTTCATTTATATTTCTTGGGCATTTTTGGTCCTGGATTAATTAAAACATTAGATGATTTTTAAATTTATATTGTAATACAATAACGTTTCGGTCGTTTTTGACCTTCATCAGAATATAAAACACTAAAATAGAAATTGGTTCTTAAAATCCTAGTGTATACATTGTAAAACTATGACATACCTGTGGATTATATTCCAGCGAGTGCCACATCACATATTAAATTAAGTTAAAATAAAATGAACTTTAACGATACATTTATATATATATATATATATATATATATAACAAAAACAGAATTAGCGGGCATATCACGCAAAAGAGGTTACAGAGAATGAGTGGTAACCGTAGACATGCATGTTTATGGCACATTAGCCTTCATCGGTACGGCATAACCAAGAAAAGGTGTACAACTTGGGAGCAAGGATGTTAACTGAAACATGAGAAAACACAAACAACGAATTTCAACAAGATAACCAAACGCACATTTGTGCCTTCAAATGGAAGATCCCGAGTTTTCAGGACAACAACCAACAGAGACACGGAGGCGTCTGTAGCTCTCCTGTCTGAACCTTCCGACCCTGGAAATAGACAAATAATCAATGAAAAGATGAAAGAATAACGCGTGAAATATAATGCAAAAACAGAATTAGCGCGCATATCACGTTTTCTCATGTTTCAATTAACATCCTTGCTCCCAAGTTGTACACCTTTTCTTGGTTATGCCGTACCGATGAAGGCTAATGAGCCAGAAACATGCATGTCTACGGTTACCACTCATTCTCTGTAACCTCTTTTGCGTGATATGCCCGCTAATTCTGTTTTTGTTTTATATTTCACGCGTTATTCTTTCATCTTTTCATTGATTATTTGTCTATTTCTAAGGGTCGGAAGGTTCAGACAGGAGAGCTATAGACGCCTCCGTGTCTCTGTTGGTTGTTGTCCTGAAAACTCGGGATCTTCCATTTGAAGGCACAAATGTGCGTTTGGTTATCTTGTTGAAATCCGTTGTTTGTGTTTTCTCATGTTTCAATTAACATCCTTGCTCCCAAGTTGTACACCTTTTCTTGGTTATGCCGTACCGATGAAGGCTAATGAGCCAGAAACATGCATGTCTACGGTTACCACTCATTCTCTGTAACCTCTTTTGCGTGATAGGCCCGCTAATTCTGTTTTTGTTTTATATTTCACGCGTTATTCTTTCATCTTTTCATTGATTATTTATATATATATATATATATATATATATATATATATATATATATATATATATATATATATAAACAATACTATATTTCCTGCGTCTTTTCATCCTTCCGACGTTTCGGCGTCTGCCTTAAATCAAAGAGTATATTATATTCCAATGATTTACTTCCAATGTCCTTATTGAGACAAACACGTAGATACTTTGAAATTTCATCCGTACATATTACCGATTTTTCTGCATCCGCAAATATTCACATTCACCACATATGCAACTCTGCGTCCGATTTCGGGTATTATGTTCATGGCATCCACCTTTCTGCATCAAGCAGTGGTGCCAGATGTATAAGCGCCTCGAATTTGATTCGTATTCATCAACTCTGCGAGAGAAATTGGTGATAATCGTGAATCAGTATAAGTGTATAGTGTGTTTCGCTATAGGGTCACCTCCAAAGTTATCCAAATTGGCATGAAAGTTAAAATTGCGAAGAATATTTTTCGTCTATATCTGTAACTGTGAAATATTTATTCATGATATAATAACTTTTTTCTCCGATCGTGGGAAAAGTGACACTATTTTGACCTGTTTTCTATGCGCAAAGCTCAACATTCCATAATAGTGGGCAGTTGCTAAGCAATTAGAAAATAACAGTGCGGTAAAATTCTTACCGCACTGCTGTATCCTGCGGTAATGTTACAAATGGATTATCACAATAAAATGAAACAAAGTGTGGTTTTAATTTTTATAGGTATCGATAAAGTTGTTATAAAAGAATTAAAAGAAACATTTAATTTATAACGTTATTCTTGAACACAAATTAAATTCTTTTTTAATTTCTTATAAAATACAAGTCAAACAAAACCTGCTTGAAAATTATTTTACTTTTGTCATAACAAAGTAATTTCCATGGCAACCACTTCTATATTGCAATATGAACATAGAGAAACCTATCTCAACTTACTTGATTACATCTTGAATTAAATATTTTTTAATTAATTTTTTAAATGTAAATCAACGATCGAACAAAAAATAGTATGTATAATTCATGGGAAAAGCATATTCCCAAACTCCTGGGTGACCAGACTCGTCGCTACGCTCCTCCTCTGGTAATTATGACAGTCGTTTGGAAATATTATGCTTTTCCCACTAATTATACAATATACTATTATTGTGTAGGAGACCATTATTACACGGTCAAAATTCATAAATTCGAAATGGCGACTCCCGGATGACGACAAGTTTTTTATTATGGCTCTACTCTATTCAAAATTGAAAGTAAAAAAACTCATGAGAAATTTTGTTTACAAATACACTAAAAATAAAAATAAATAAATGTAAAATATTTTTAAAGAGACAGTATTTAAAAGTACGCTAAAAAATAATAATTTATTTGATTTTTTGACCTAGGTGGGCCAAAATTCAAAAGCTTGCCGCGAATACGAAATAGGTATTGTTGAATCTGTTAACCAATAATCAAGATTTATAAAGAAAATAATTTTTATTTTCTAGGGAATTTGTTGAAACACTTGTTTTTATAAGTACCTATTTTCTTTGTTAGTGCATTTGTCTGAAAATAGTTTTCAATTATATCCATTCAAACTATTGAATACACGACACTAGAGAAACATTGCATTGTGAAAACCGTAGGTTTGGTATCCAAAGTTAGTGGTACATGTTTTAAAAATTCCGATGTGAAAAGGAAGTAAATATTATTTTCCCACGGATCACATACCAAATGACTATCCCAGGAAAATAACATAAAAGAAATAAACGATTCCAATATGAGTGTTCACTTCTTTGATAAATCATCAATTTCTGTGAATATATATTTTTGGAATTAATTTTCGTCTAATCAAGCAATGAATTCTGATTATTCTAGGTTAAAAAACTCCAGATTTTTGGGATGTTCTCCCATAGGAATGAGGAAACAAGTCTTTCACTTCTGTTACATACTGTTTATGAATAAAAAGTTTTGGAAAAACAAATAATAAAAAACCATTTTATAGACAAGCTTTTATTAGAGCTGTACTAAAACGAATAAAATAAGTTCATGTTATAGCTCCCAATGATATAATATTTCTTTTTTGGTTGAATTATTTGGTTTAAAAAAGCTTGTCGCGCGAAATGTTCATAAAAGTAGGCACCAATTATTGATTTCATGGGACAGTGATTGGTTCATTAGTAAGAAGTAGATAAGGTATTTATTTTTCACCAATTCGCACAATAAGCTATATGAAACCAAATAATTAAACAAAAAATAAGTATATCATTGTCAGCGATGAATTGAACTCATTTTATTCGTTTTAGTACAGCTCAAATATAAGCTTGTCTTTTAAAAGGCTTTTTATTATTTATTTTATACTTGATTATTGATTATTGCCCGTTAATCTGGTAATTTTTAATGCTAACGACGCCCATCTCACCAAATCATGTAATCAGGAGCCGTTTTTAACAGATTCTCAGTAACTCCTTTACAGAGTAACCCACCATTTTAAAATTCAGAATAATTTTACTCGTCAGACACTATCACCTAGTAATTGCAATTGAAGGGTGGGATAAGTTGTGCGATTCCCATCGAAATGGGATCTTAGTTTGGCAAAATATGTTGAATTATTGAAAGTTTTTACCGTTATTTTTCAATGTGTCTGACTGGAAGAATTATCTAACCAAACGCCATATAACTGAAAATTATTCGTGATTTGGGATTTTATCGACTTTCATCGTTTCCATTATGTGAACTGCATACCCACGTTTGAACGTTCTCCTGTCACAATGCAATAATAATCCTATATAATAATACGGAAATTAAAATACTACAACATGCCAAATTTCGTGGCCGAAATTTCAGCACCTTCTTTTTTGATTTGTTGTACTATAATATATGAGTCTGCAGCTTGGAAATGAATACACTGAGAGAAAAAGTCGTGAAGAGCATCCAATTCTGTCTCCACTCTATACCAATATTTTTTCAAGTTGATCAAGTTTGCAAATGTGTTATAAAAAAATAAAAAAAGCATTGGTGGCTGTATTTGTAATTTTTTTGTTCCAGAAAATAATGTAATAATAGTCAGATTTTGTTTATAACTTGATAAAGAATTAAATTATTGATATTTTTTTGTAACTCTATTGGGAAATGTCAATTATGATTTTTGAGTAGAAAACATTCTTACCTAATCGTTTAAATGATGGGAATATAAAAAATTCATAAGAAACAATGAAAAAAGAAGAATCGTTTCTTCAAATCATTATATTCAATAATATGTTGAATGAAAAAAAAATGTTTATATGCCTACATGAACAGATGTCGTGAAAAAGTTCACAACGTTATTTAATGCCATTGTTAGATACAAAAACAACAATAAAATATACTAAAAATTGAAAATTTCATTTTTTGAGAACTTTAAATGTTTTGTAAAACTTTTCTGAAAAAAGCTAATTATTCGCCGTAGCGCGGAGCTGTATTTTCAGCTAAATTAATATTATAAATAATGGAGAGGGAGTTCCGGGAGATGGGACTAATCAATTGAAAATTTCCCCATCTTCAAAAATATTTTTTGTAATTTGTTTAACAATTGATAGTATCTGAATAAATTATTAGCATAAAACTAAATTTTGTATGTGCTGTAAAGTAATATTATTGCACGTTTCTAGACATAATTTCCAATGAAATGAGATATCGCTCGCATTTTTAGGAGCTTTATCAAGAACTGACACCGATGTAAACTTGTGAACTAAACAAAAAGTCACACACTTGAATGAATGATTTATATTCATTCACTTAATTTATCCCTTTCCCCCACCTAAAAGCTCTGGGTACAAATATTGAATAGAATAGTACCTTAAATCACAAAACTTGTAGGCCATCTTGAGGACGTCTTCTCGAATCATTGAACTTCGCCAAAAAAATCTGTTTACAATAATCCTCAGATACCAATAATTTTGAGTAGTACCCATATGTAGTAGTGTTATATCAGAAAGTCTTCCTTGACAAGCTTTTAAATCTGTTATTCTCTGAACAGGATAATTATATCAGATCTACATCATTAGATTATTCATATTGTACTGTAATGTAGAATTATATGTATTTATTTTTTCATTATTATTTCATTTCATCATGTTATTCATGAGCCCTGACCCTAAGAACTCCCGAATTCAAATTTCCGAGAGAGTCGGATCATTAACATTTAATTAAACCTTTTCGAAACAAATTTTTTTCGAATGCCCTGAAACGGGAAAATAACTCCTTCGCATGTGTGAAATAGGTTATTTTCATACATAATAACCAATTCAATGTAATGCCAAACAAGAAGCTTTTACATCGGTACCAATTTTCCATAGAATGGAGTCAGTAACTACAAAACTCGTCCGTCAAATTTATTGTCAACTTATCAACTAAATAGTTGGAGGAAATCTATTACTGAGAAACTGCACTATGAATAAGCCAATCCGAACCCGTCGAAAGAAAGTGAAATCCAACATGATAAATACGTGATGTATTGTAAAAGAGCCATTGAATGGCATATCCACTTTTCAACGTCCTCTTGTCCCACCACAATATCAATTATAAATAAAAGTACGGAATATCAAGCACTACATTGCCAAATCTCGTGGACGCAGAAATATCGAAATGGTGACAAAAATATACGCCTTCTCGATATACGCAGAGCGCGAAGAGCTCACCTAGTGGGAGTTTGGCTGAACTACGATATACGTAAACTGTCGACCATTCTCACAAATGGACGTCCGGATGAAAATTTGTTCTTTCACGTTTTCGACCATTCTGCATTTGATGGCGCAAAAGACTTTTCGGCGTCCATATACGGACGCAGAAAGTCGCAGGACGCAGATATTAATGCAAAAACCACAATGTACGGACGCACGGTTATCGAAGAGATGTAAATATATATATATATATATATATATATATATATATATATATATATATATATATATTAGTGTTTTTAAATGAAACTCAAGGTCAATTTCATATATATATATATATATATATATATATATATATATATATATATATGGCCGATCGACGTCGCGGTTTTCGAAGGGGATGTAATTCAATATTCTGCGTGGTATTAGCCAGGAATGTAGTTGTTTTGCCCTTCGAAGAACGGTCAGGCCAATAAGTCGAAATTATTGAAATTTCGACTAAAACAGGTGTAGTAGAAAATCGAAATTTATATTTCATATAGCACCTCGTATTTTATGAAATTATATTCATTTTTATATATATATATATATATATATATATATATATTAGTGTTTTTAAATGAAACTCAAGGTCAATTTCATATATATATATATATATAAACTATATATATATATAACTAATATAAAGATAACACAGAAAAATATAAAAACGATTGGAAATTTAAATAGTAAATTGAAAGATTCTACACCTGACTTAAAAAAATCAAATGTAGTCTATGAAATAAAATGCAATAACTGTGATCTTAACTACATCGGTACCAGCTCTAGAAATTTGACTAATCGCATCACATCTCATAAAAGTGATATAAAACTTAACAAAAAATCATGTGCATTAACACAGCATTCCATCGAAACAGGCCATAAAATGTTATTTAATGAAGCTAAAGTTCTACATACTGAACAAAATATGTCTAAAAGATATTTTCTTGAAATGGTTGAAATCAACAAGGCAAATAATAGTATGAATAAGAAAAGTGACATTGAAAATCTTAGTAATATTTATAGCTACCTTTTGAATATTGAACAAAATAGATAATTTTTCATTATTTATATGATTATTTCATAAAAATTAAATTCACTTCTATTAAAGTCAAAATATAAGAAATTATTTGTCAAAGTCATTTTCACAGGTTATAATCTAACCTTATTTCCTTTTCTATTAACGTCAAAAACAAATTATCTGTCAAAGTCATTTTATAAGGTTATAATCTAACCTCAAATTCAAACTTCATTAAATAATTATAAAGTAACCTAAAAAAATTAAAATAACTAAGTAACGAACAAACAAATTATGTATCGATTTGTCTTATGTGAAATATGACATCAAGTATATTATAATTATATTTATTTTTACATTTAAAAATTTTTTAATGATTATTTATATTGAATTTACTTAAAATATTTTACATGTAAGTACTTATATTTATTTCTCTATTTTTAAATCATATTTATATTTGTATATGTATTATAGTGCCCTGAAGAAGTGTCAAAAGGACACGAAAGCTTGGCGGCATTTTGTAAATAAAAGATCTTCGCGTTGATTCCTTGGACTGAAATCCCCGTTATACCCACCTATATAGCATTTTTCAGTCGTTATATAAAAAAAATTTTTTATATATATATATATATATATATTTATATATATATATATATTTATATATATATATATATATATATATATATATATATATTTGGTTACTTACTTGGATTCAATCTTCTGGTTAATAAAATAATCTAAATTTATAACATGTATAAGTTAAAATTATGTCAATATTTATAAAATCAAATTACACGAAAACAATATAAATTATTACCTTTCTTCCATTATTTCAGATATCACATGGAAGACATAAAACATTTTCTGAACAGGTACATAATTATCACTCATTGCTTGGACATTGAACTTAATACGAATTGGTTTCTCTATAGATTAGTTCTTATTTTTTCATCATAATTAATATGTTATACTTTATCGTTAGTACGGACAAATTATTATTTTAATGTTGTTAAATTTCATAGCAAAGTGCAAGAGATCAGAGCTAATATCATTCTCTCAAAATACCATCATAGATGAAGTTTAAATTACTAATATCGCCTCTATTATTTATGCTATTAGGATCTTTTTTAATGTTAATCATTTCTAAAAACTCGTATAACTCGACAGGGGGTTTGGAACAGAATTTGCAGTGCCGGTTTGTAAGAATTTATACAATATAAATATTTAGATCACAAATTTTTTTATCAAAATTCAATATTGAGATTTGGCGCTTATTACTAAAAGAAAAATCATATGAATATTTAACCTTATGAACCCAAGACTCTGAGAAGCTGAGTGCTCATTAAAAATTTAATAGTAAGAAGAGGTAAAGGTAAGTGCATTGTGTGGCATTATTGAACCTAGATAATTTTCTTAAATATACCGGGCAAATTAAATTCATATAAAATAAACTACAATAAAATGTCACCGCAACGTGGGGCAAATATAAAAATTTTGTAAATAATAATAGAAAAGGATTGAAATAAAAATTTTCGACTATTAAAAAAATTAAATAAAGAAAATGGAAAGGAAAATGACATTAAGAGACAGAAAGCAGGTAGGAGTTGAAAGTAGATCTGATGAAGAAAGAGAAGAAAGGAGTAACGGTAGAGGAGATTTTCAGGTGCAACACTTGGAACAGGGGAGAGAACATTCAGAGGAAGATATTGCAGAACAACGACAGGAAGAAGAAGATGCACCATTATCAGAAGAAACAGGAAAGAAGGACAAACAAGAATCAAAAGAAAAAGAGTAAATGGACGTGATGAGTATGCTCCAAATGATGATGAGAAGAATGGATCAAAATCATGAAGAAATGAAACAAAATATTAGGGGAGAAATGAAGAAATTTCATGAAGAAATAATACAAGCAATAAGAGGAGAGGGGATTGAAGAAATAACGGAAATAGACAATTCACAGATTAACAGAATTAACAAAATGGAGGAGAAAGAAAAGGATTTCAAAGGAGAGATTCAAATAGATGTAAAGATACAAAATGAAAATATAAATAGAAATGATGATACTATAGAACAAAAATTAAGTAATAAAATGGAAATTGACGAAGTAAAAATACAAAGTGTGATGGAGTTTAAAGAAGTTGAGAAGGAAACAGAAGAAATACAATTTATTAAAATACAAAGACAAATAAATGAGATGATAAATAGCAATTTACAGAATCTAGAAAGTGAGGAAGTCATGAAAATTCATGAAAAAGAGATTTATTGGAAAATAACAGACCCAGATGTTAATATATTGAAACGAATAGTGACATATGGTAAAAGAAATAATAATAATAATAATAATAAGGGGATACAACTTAATTGGAAGTTAGAGGAAATGAATAGGATATTACAAGAGACTAAGGAAGAAATAGAAGAAACCATAAGACAGAATATAGAAACAATAATTTATGCAGAATATTTCGAAATAAGAGTAAAACTTGGCAGAAATATAAAGGTGATTAATCCAAAAATTTTTAATGGGACAATCAAAAACGGAATAATAGGAAGTGAGAGTATTATGGGAAATGAAATAATAAAAAGAAGAAACAATAATATGAAGAAATTGGAAACGCAAATTTTGATGAATTTATTGGGAGAAATTGATGAGATAGGGGATAACAAAATAGAAGAAGATTTAGTGGAACATTTAAAGAAACTTAGGAAGTGGATACAAGAGAATCAAACAATAAGAGGAGAGGAAAAAACGAAATTTAGGAAAAGAAAATAAAATTGAATAACAAGGCTGTATTATAGGACTGGAATCTAGAAGACGAATAAGGATTTGTAAAAGGTCAAGAAGGCTTATAAAAACAACATGTAAATAAAAAGTTTATAATTAACAAATAATGTTAAACAAAAAACATATGTGAATATAATTTTGTACATAGATAGAAATTAGGATATATAAAGATAATGATGAAATATAGAAATAATTACATTAACAGATATAATAGCAATGGAGATTATAACAAAAAACAATAATTATAACAGGAACCATAATGCTCAAAACAACTACAACAAAAATGATCAATATCATAACAATAACAATAATTATAGAAATAGAACATTTGAAGGAAACAATAGGAATGGATCTTATGAAAACAGACAAAGAGATGAAAAACAAGAGCAAAGAAGAGACTATAATACAGAAAGGACAAATGGAAATTTTGAAGGAAGAGGCAATAGAAATGAAGAACAAAGGAGAGTGAACAATATACAAAGACAGAAAGGAAGAGTGATATCCATAGAACCAGAAATAGTCACTGAAACAGAGCCCGATCAAAATTTTGGATCGAGCACATACCAAATGTAAAGAAAAATATTATCTGTACATACGAACATCCAAGGGAATATATAAAATTTGGGAAAGAATTAGAATTAAAAGAAATAATGGGATTGATAAATATTAAAGGGAAATTAAATGGAAAAGAAATAAAATTATTAATAGAAAGGTTCGGAAGCGTCCATAATTAAAACAAAACTAATAGAAGAAAATATTAAAAATTATGAAAATAAGCTAGTCAAAATACCAAAATCTATATTGATAGGAGCAAATGAAAAGAAGCTATGTGAAGTGAATAAGTCTATAATACAAAAGATTGAATTGAAGGATGGGAAAGAAGTTGAAATGCAATTACTGTTAGTGAATAATTTGGAAACAGACATAGTAATAGGAATTGATGAATTAACAAAGTTTAAAGTAATACTTGATTTTGAAAAGATGGAGATAGAAATTGATGGAAATAGAATTGAATTTGGAAACGAAAATCTGGAAGAATTGGCAATTGAAGAGGATAATAAGAAGTTGTGGAATATAGAAAGGTGTGGAAATATGGAAGAATTGGAATTAGTGTGTGGAAATAAAGAATATGAAGAGAAAGTGAAGAATTTAATAGAGAAATATAAAGGATTGATTGGAAAAGAAATGAGAATGGCAAAAAACTATGTGCATAAAATGGAAGCTAGAGGAATGGAGAACTTCAGAGTAAGAACATATCCCATACCTTACAAGTATAGAAAAGAGGTTGAACTAGAAATACAAAATATGTTAAAGACAGTATTATAGAAAGATGTAACACATGAGATATGAATCAATATACTGTACCACAATACGAGGCTCCGATAAATCTATAAACAATATTTGGACGCATAACGAACACTGAAGAATTTAAAAAAAAATTGATTTAAAACACAGTTTTTGGCAAATTCCTTTGGATGAAAAATATGAATAAATTAATAACTAAAGATAAACTAAGAATTTATATACATTTAATTATAGTATTATAAATAAATTAAAACTAACTGAAGAGGATACTGCAACACAGGATTCCAGAATCATCTTACAACAGCGATCTGAAATAAAAAGAAATTTTATTATCAGTCAAATCGAAAGACAATATTTAAATAAAATACTTCAAGTAAAATTTGCGTTCATAAAATTTTTCTTAGAATAAAAAATTTGATAAACGCAAAATTTAGGGGATGTTATTGTGAAAAAATAATGCTACACACTGTACATATATCTAGCACGAGTTAATTGCAGTTTGAAATATTAACGAGTATAAAATTATTGAAGGAAATACTATTCGAGAATCAAATTTAAACTGAATTAAACTAATGAAATTTCTTTAAACTTTATAATGTACCTTGTATACATGACACAAATATAATAAGGATTCAAACTATTTAAGAGAAAAATTTAAAAAAAAAACATCACCTGTTATGAAATGAATGAGTTCACTTCTCAATTGAAATCGTTAAATGTTTATGCATTATCTTAAATTCCCATTAGATACCATTAAACTATTTAGAAGCCCTAGAAATATTTCTTGTAATATACCCAAAGTTGAAATTCTATATAAAAACATTAGGGTTATAAAATCTTTGACTTCTGGAAGTATGTGTCAGCTGGGTAGAGAAAAATCCATGACAGCTAAAAAAATTTTAAGAATTAATAAAATGCAAAAGATAAATAGATGAATTGTTAAATTAGAATTGTTAAAAAGTATGTTTTATAATTAAAAAAGTTAATATCTTAAATAATAAAATGAAATCTTTTGACTGAACTACTATGAGTTATTTTGATTGGTTACAAATATTTTTATGATTAAACAGAGGGCTAATGAAAAATAAGGTTTCTTGTTTAGAAAAAAGTGGTTGCTTAGGAAGATAAAGAAGGTTGTTGACGAGTAGTATTGAAAAATCAAAAAGAAGTACATTGTTCTTTAGAAATAATATAAGAATTGTTAAAATTAAGGTAAAATAAGTTTGAAAACAGTGATACTAACCTCCAAAAAGCATTCCTGAAGAGAGGTGATACTATATGCAGAGAATATTGGCTTTAACCATCCTGGAAAGTCTATATATATCCCGTATCGTGGGAATAATAATTTCCACGATCTTTGAAGAGAATCTATGCATGGAAAGCCTTCGAAATTAAATTGATTCGAATGGATTCTTGAATCAATACCGACATTTTCGAAGCAGCCTACAAAGAGAGAGTAAAATAAATTGACAAATTTATTGATAAGCAGCGGATGATAAAAGGTATTTAAAAACTGTTTCATTTTAAATAAAACTTACCGTGTGTACATTGAATATTAGATATTGAAACTGTGATGACAATGTGTGTTGTGTTGTATGACTTTCCACCATTTCATTTTCTTTTATGAATATAAAGCTGTGTTCTTTTGTAAATAACGTATAATAAGTTGCATACTTGCATATATTTAGAATAAATTCATTTGTACGAATGTGTATCGTGTGAAAGATCATTGTAGATAAGTTCATTTTTTTTAATTGATGGTAAAAAAGAATAATGTATTTTCAATATATAAATTAACAAGTCTTCCCATTTGGAAGAACAAATTATATTGTATGTAGACTGCATTTCTTAGTGTTTGATTTATCAGTTGGCAGGATTGATGGAGCGTATTATAACTCGAGAGGGGTTTTGGAACAGAATTTGCAGGGCCGGTTTGTAAAAATGTATACAATATAAATATTTAGATCACAAATTTTCTTATCAAAATTCAATATTGAGATTTGGCGCTTATTACTAAAAGAAAAATCATATGAATATTTAACCTTATGAACCCAAGACTCTGAGAAGCTGAGTGCTCATTAAAAAATTTAATAGTAAGAAGAGGTAAAAGTAAGTGCATTGAGTGGCTTTATTGAACCTAGATAATTTTCTTAAATATACCGGGCAAATTAAATTCATATAAAATAAACTACAATAATATATATATATATATATATATATATATATATATATATATATATATATATATATATATATATGTTGAACTGATATTATAAGATATGAAAACAATTTAACTGATATAATCAGATAGAAAGGCAATATATCAGAACGATCAGTAGATACAACCTAGTGAGAAATTAAAAAATTTATCTGAACTGATTAAATTAAATGAGCTGTTGTATTAGTGAATATTAAGGAAATCTTTGATCAGATGAATTGAAGGATGGTGAATAAAAATAACGAAAGGATTGTTTAAATAATCAAAGAATTACCTTCATGAATATAATCCAAGATCAACTCAATGTAAACACATATAAACATTCTGAACACGGCCATATGAATACACTAGGAATTTAAACTTATCGTAGCTTGATATCTGAAATAAAATAGAATTAGTACCAGAGTTAATAATAGATTATCAATATTTATATATAATAATTAAAAGACATAATCAGGAAAGAACATATAAAACAATTAATATTCATTTGACATACGGAACATAGCCAAGCTATATGTCAATTAAATGTTTGATTCATGAAGCATAACAAAACGGAAGTGACGGAAAAATATGGAATTTATTGCCAACATAAATTTATTGGTAACTAATGAAATATTTAACATAAAAATCACATTTTGAAATAATTAATAGTTTATATAAAATTAATATAGCAAAAATTAGAAGACCATATTTTATAGACAAATTTGAATAATATTGATCTAAATCGTTGCAATCCAGAAGAAAAAGACGTTGTTAAAAAATTATGTTATGACTATCGCGACATTTTTTATTGTGAAGAGATACCGCTCTCTTTCACTAATCAAATAAAACCCAAAATAAATTTGACAGACGATACTCCAATATTTACTAAGACATATCGTTACCCCGAAATTTATGAAGAAGAAGTCAAAATAAAAATAATCAAAATGCTTGATCAACCATACCTGATAAATACCCATTACCAAACATTACGGAAATTTTAGACAAATTAGGCAAAAGTCAATATTTTAGTACTCTATACCTAGCTAGCGGATTCTACCAAATCCAAATGCATGAAGAGGACATTCCAAAGACAGCATTGTCACTAAAAAGGGACATTGGGAGTTTAAACGTATGCCAATGGGACTACGTTCATCTCCTTCTACATTCCAAATAGTATTGGATAACATTTTACGAGGTTTAAATAACGAAATATGTTTAGTATACTTAGACGACATTGTAATCTACTCAACATCTTTGCAAGAGCACGTAGAAAGACTTACAACAGTATTTGACCGATTACGACGATGAAATTTTAAAATCCAATTTAATAAATCTGATTTTCTGAGGAAGGAAGTCGTGTACTTAGGGCATGTTATTACACCAGACGGAGTAAAGCCAAATCGTGACAAGATAAGTGCAATAAAAACTAATCCAATACCAAAAACTCAGAAGGAAATCAAAATCTTTTTAGGACTATTGGTCTATTATAGACGATACATTCAAGATTTTTCTAAAATAACGAAACCTTCAACCTTATGTCTGAAAAAGAATGCTCAAGTCAAACACAATGAAAATTCTATCTCAGCTTTTAACACTTGTAAAAATCTATGAATCAATTCATCTATACTTCAGTATCCTGACTTTCCTAAGCCCTTTGTTTTAACCACGGACGCTTCAAACGTAGCATTAGGCGCAGCATTATCTCAAGGTCTAATTGGTTCGGATAGACCAATTGCATACGCTTCAAGAACCTTAATTAACTCACGCTTCAAGAACCTTAATTAACTCTGAACAAAAATATAGTACTATTGAGAGAGAATTACTTGCCATAGTATGGGCTTGTAAATACTTCAGACCATATCTCTACGGTAAACGATTTAAAATATATTGTGACCAACGTCCTTTATTTTGGCTATTTAATCTCAGAGAACCAAATTCAAAATTCAAACGCTGGAGATTACGTTTGGAAGAATTTGACTATGAAATAATTTACAAAAAAGTTACTTTAAATTCTAATTGGGATGCACTTTCTAGAGTACTTATTAACGCACTCGAAAATGATTCAATGATTAATAATGCTGACGGAAATCATGAGTTAGATCAATTTTTGAATGATCTTATAGACGAACAAATAAATGACAATACAACCGACGCCAATTTGCAAACAGCTGACACAATTGACACCGACCCAAATACACAACCACTTTTATTGAAACAACAAATGACGGTAAACGGATATATGCCGAAATAATTAATAATAGAATTAATTAGATTATAGTCACACCTCAACCATATCCTAAATCATTAGTTGAGCAGGAAACCTACAAAAATCATAGAATAATAAATGTTAAAATTCCGACCCAAAATAATGAAAATTTTATGCTCGAACTTTTAAAAGACTACACAATTATGAAACGTTCTTACTGCATGTATTTTCACAATTATTCTCTTCATAACGATTTCAATAAAATCTATTTAAAACACTTTTCGGAAAATAGGCCCACAATTAATTAGATATTCTTAAAACAAGTAAACACAATCAAGGAAAAGGAAGAACAAATAATGCTAATTAAACAGCATCAGGTTAGCAAAACTAACCATCGTGGTATTGTAGAAACGTATGAATATTTAAAGCGGAACTATTATTGGAGAAATATGAAAACTACCATTACTGAATATATAAACTCGTGTGATATTTGTCAATGAAGAAAATATGGTTGACATCGTTTATACGCACATCTGGTAATAACTGGAACAGCATCAAAACCTTTTCAAATTGTTCACATAGATCTATTTCATTACAACAATAAAATATATTTAATTATTATTGACGTATTTTCAAAGTTCGCACAAGCATACCAAGTCGAAGGCTAAACGGCTATTTATGTAAGTAAAGCATTAATAAAATACTTTTTTTGGAATAGCAGAAAAAATTATTCTTGGCCATGGTACTGAATTAAATAATGATACTGTGAAAGAAATTTTGAATTTACATAAAATGAAAATACTGTAGGACATCACACATCACGAATCAAACAGTGTAGCAGAACGATTCAATTTCAGTTTACTAGAACATCTCAGAACTCTAAAAGAAATGCACCCCAATGGAGATGATTTAATTGACTATGGAATTTTAGGTTACAATAGCTCAATACATACTAGCACTAAATCTACTCCTTTCGAATTAACTTTCGGACACACTAATTCGCGAAATCCAAATGAAATTTTTATTCCCGCAGCACTTTACTCAGATTATGATGAAAATCAGAAGGAAAAACTTGAACATCTATAAGAAAATGTAAAAGAGACAATAGAAAAACAAAAATATAAAATTGTAGATAAGAATAACCAAAAAGGCAATACTAATACTGATTTTAAGCTAGGACAAATAGTGTTTAAGAAAAACTAGCATTATCATAGTAAAAAAGAAAATAAATTTATAGGACCTTATGAAATAACGGAAATTTTAGGTAGGAACAAAATAGAAATAACTTCTAAAGAAAAATCAAAATAAAAAGGAGATAAAACATATATAGGAACCAAAACAACCTCCAAATGTTACAGTTTGTCCATCCACATCCATGAGGGATTTTTGGACTTTTATTCAAACTTTCGACATTTCAGATATAGTAACCCAATTTGAAGCTGTACAAAATCACAGAATTCAGCAAACATATCCAAAGTATGAAGATAAATCCGTATTAATGGATGAATTTGAAAGTATGTGCAACCTAATATCATTAACGGGCAATCCAGATCAAAACGATGCAGAAAAATATGATATAGCAATTAACACACTTTCTGAGAATCAATCAAAATTAAAAAATATAGTCAATTCACAAATAACAATTCTTCAAAATTCTATTAATATTATTAAAAATAATACAAACACATTGGCACAAAATTAACAAACTTTATTGAAACGAATAGAGGAAATTGAAACTTATTACGAACAAGAAAAAGGAAATTATCACCTTTATGTCACGGATACACTGGTTTCTCAAGTCGCTCCAACTTATGAATTAATTTACAATATTCCAAAGAAAATCGAGGTAGCAATCACATTTTACAAATTAAATAAAGTTCATAATTCAAACATTGAACCTAGAGAACTTTCAAATGAAATAATGATGTAAATGAACAATTGAAATTCAACAAGCTCCCATTTGAACCAAAAGTAGAAAATATTCTTTTATATGAAAAGGTCACAGAAGTAAAATGTTATACCAAGGAATACAAAATAGTATTTACCTTAGAAATCCCTATAGTAGAAAGCGAAACGTACAATTATTTCCACATATACTCATTGCCTGTACCCACACAAAACTTCTTCAAAGTAATTCTACATGTTTTTCGACGAGAATTGTCAAGAAGTTTCATCTAAACAGTACATTTGCTACCAGAATGGACCCGTTATCATCCAAGAAGAAATCCCATGTGAAATCCAGATGCTTCGCTACTTCAAGAACGTCTCATCATGCCACCAGTTAACTGTTCGAATACCTAAATTACGAATCCAAAATTAGAGAAGAATCATTGGATTCTAATATCTTCTGAAATAAGTGTAGTTAATCAGAAGTGCGGATCTAACAAAGACAATTTTCCAATTCAGGGAACTTTTATTCTAGAATTTGATTCGGAGTGCGAAGTGGACATTGATGGTATTAAAATTAAACATTTTGAAAATTATCAAACCGAACTGAAACTAATAACCCATCAGAATTTAACATTTTCAAGTGAAATAGCAAATTTTCAAATCTGGACGACTTTAAATATGTTCAAAGTGCTTTAGACATTCAAAAACAAAAAATCGCCAACATTTCGTCTCCAATAATATCTGCAAATTTTAATATTTGGACTATTTTTATTTATTTCATCATATTATTTTGTATTGGACTGTAAAATTAATTCTAACAAGAAGAACCCGAAGAAGAAGCCAAGGCAAAGAAATCGAGAATGGTCCCCAAAATTTGGAACTCTGAAGTTCAACAAATTCCTTGAATTTATGTCCAATGGTGGAGGAGTTATGGGAACGCATATGGTAATAGGACACCGCTAGACTGCTGCACGCATTGTTCTCTTCTGTTCTCTTCATAACGTTTTTCATTATCGCATTCAGATTGTATATAGCTTCCTAGTTGTAAAGTCTCATTTAGTATGTGGAAATAAACGTTATTTTTTAAAAAGTAGTTTTTATAAACTACGAATATAATTGCCATGAAAAATATGAGAAACTTTCATATATTTATACATATTTTCATCGTTTTTTTCGTCCTCGGTACACTCTGAAACTCGGTAAGATATTTTCAATTGCTCTCCAGCTTATGACTAAAGTAATACAATATGTTTGGTTATATTACTTCAGCTCAACAGTTATGATTGTAAAAAAATATTGTGAGAAAAATGAATTTTTTTTGCTTTTTGTTTGCTTGGCAGAAAGCTAGTTTTGCCTATGCTGGTGTCGACCTCTTCAGAATCCCGGTATCTTTAAAAACGCCCACCCGTTCCTTATACCACAACACGGTATAATAATATTGTTGACAGCACTTTCCATTCAAATGGGTGAACACACAATGAAAAATATGGAATTATAGAAGACAATAGGTAATCATTTATTGTTTGCATAATCAGATTTCAAATCGATATATATGTTAATATCCAATACCACTCACTAAGCATGAAAAATGTATCTATTCATATGTATTGACGATAATAACAATGTAACAACAACAGCATTATTATATTTGCACAACTAAGTAATAAAAGGCTTAACTTCTAAAGATAGATTGCTAGTCCATTGATGCATCGAATTATCTGCAGCTAATAGTGGTGAAATGTATTCCATTATTTGGTGACTTCGGTATTCTCGAGCACGCTGCTTTTATTGTGAAATTGATTTCTGAATCGAAGTGACAAAGGTAGTTTCTGAATTTAGGTGACGAATGCATATTATTTAGGATAAACCAGATGTTATGAGAATATAGACTAGAATAGAGATGTACAACTATTGAGATATGAATCTATCCACAAATCACCTACTCTATAGATAGTTCACTACAATGCTTTCTTGAAATGACAAAAACTAGCGCCACCTATAGAACTGAAACACAATTAAGTAGTGGGTAAATTGTTTTTTAAGTCGCTACTAGGGAAAGAAGATTGGGCGCTAAATTTAAATTGCGATTACCTTTACTTTTGGTTTGAAGATCCTTGTTTATTGTAAGTAATTGACAGGTTTTACTAAAAAGTCTACTATATTGTGCACACTCAATTGTTTGCCAATCATTAACGTCCCTAATATCTTGTAAATTCTAATGTAATTGCCAAACAATTTATCATTGTAGATAAATATATTAGACTTTTTAAAAAATCAAGTCATTTACTGAGCAATATTTAAAGAAATTAACAGTTTCTTGGCAATTGACTGTTTACAGAAGGACCAAAATAAGAAACATATGTTATTAAAACATTTATTGAAAAAAGTATATTCACAATATATGGACAATGTACAAAGTACATGTAGATACAACAAAATATTTTCAACAGTAAAATGATGAAAGTTTAGCTACTATTGTTACTGCAACAAGCTAAAATTGCATTAAAATAAATCAGAGACATATCATGAAACAAGAATATTGTAAACTGTAGATATAAAACATAAAATAAATTTATGATTGTGTAGCCATGGTATAAAGTTTATAATATAAACTTACTGCTTTTTGTTTTAATTATATAATAGAAATACATCTCACTGCAAGGAAATGACAAAGGCTCAGGAGTGTGTGTATTTTCAAGTGACATAACTGCAGCTTCAAAAGGTAATTTACCAGTGATATATAACATAGGTCTGAAATCTTTTCAAGAAATCACATGTTTATCAATATTTGTTCTCTACATTTTTCTCTTACCAGGTGAAAATAAGGATGGACTAGCAGTTGAATACAATCTATTGGACCAAGCTGTATTGTACTTCACTTCAAAATGTTTATGGCATATTCTCTTTGCTTGATATATAGCTAACGGCTCCATTGTCCATTCATCACAGTTTATTGCATTGCCTTGAATCTTTGGGAGTCTTTATTTGGATTTGGAAATATATGTCTAATATTAGATGTTTAGATGTTGGTGTGCAATTAGGCACACATCATTTCATATAACGTGGCATCATAAAACCTGACACACACTATTATTTAAAAATTGAAATTCATTACTCAAACTGATTTTATATCATTTGAAAACGAATACTGATAAAATAGGAATAATAAAACTATAAATCGTTATAACACAAATCACCTCGATTTGTGGTTATAAATCAAATTTATTGTCATTTGGCAGCGGTGAGTGGATAAAACAGGAAATTTTACAATACTACTAAAATTCAACGGTGCTTCCATCTGCTTGTCTGAAACACATACTAATAAAATAGCTTGACCTTTATCCATCTGCGTGAAACATCTATAGAGTAGGTGATTTGTGAATCTATCAAGTAAAATAGTTCACAACTATCTATCGTTTTACGTCTATGAAAGTAGATAATAGTCCACATATTCGGTCCCCCGTAAATATTCGGTTTCATAGGAAAATACGGCATATGAAATAAAATTGAAGCGACCTGCAAATACAGTGACTAATTATCCATGCGCAGAGGGAAAATACGACTAGAAGATATGGTAATAACTCGGGAAAATGAAGAATAAATCGTTCAGGCTGTAAATGAAGCGATAAGAAATGCTATAAAATGTAAATCATAATTACGGATTCTCTTTTAAAGATCCAGTTTTTAAAAACTATTATATAAACTTTATTTAATCAAAATTCAAGTTATAAACCTGGATTTCCTAAAAAAGAGCCTCTAAGCAATCTAAGAAGCGTTCCCCCACTTACGACAACAGGAACAAAACTAGTTGCGAGGCGGCATTTTCATCTTATACTTTTCAACTATAACATTTAATTGTTTATTTATTAAGTTATTAAAGTTCCACTTTCTTTAATTGTTCAATTATTTTTAAAAACGACTTCTACGCGAGTGAACATCAAATTGGCGCAGTCAGTAGGATTGTCAAACCAAACGACAACAAAAATCGTGTCAAACCGGTCTATATCAATAGTTTATTGACAATTAACGATCGCGCTTAAAGTCGAAAATATCGGTAATCTGGAAAGTGTTTGTTCAGACGAAGGATCCACATCGTCGAAGTTTGGAGACCCCGGAAGAAGCTAACATTGCAGAATCCGGTTAGTTTTAAGAAGCTCAGACAACTTAAGAGGAAGAAACAGTAACGTTCAACCTCTTTTGGTACGAAGTAGACAGATGAAGCCAACCCATTTACTTTGGTAAGCGAATTTGGTTCTCCTATATTATTTTCCTCCATATTTTTATGTTGATTCATGAGTGATTTTCAATTTTTCTACATTTTTATATATGTTTTAATATTTTATATCGGATATTGAGGCTTAGCATTTTATGTCAATCATTGAATTTGGAATATAGTTGTAATTCAGATATAATAATAAATATTGAGAATTTGCCTCCAGTAGAGGACAGTTCAGATTCAGAAAATTCAATTTCAGAAATGGCTATAGTTAATATAAATTATTCACTTTTAAAATCATATGTAGATACTATACTTACAATTTGATGGCAATGCACACACATTAGCAGTATTTTTAGATGCTTGTGAAAGTTTGATAAGTCAATTTGCAGATACTACAAATGTAAGTGCTCAAATTAATTCATATATTTTACGGGCAATAATAGGTGAATTAACAGGTAGAGCCTTGAGTTTAATAGGATCCCGTTCTGGATTAACTATATGGGATGATATTAAAAAATTATTACGAATAACTTTTGCATATCAAAGAAATCTTGATTTTCTCGTTCAAGACTTAATTGCTTTACATCCATTCAAAAATGAAACACCATATAATTTTTACATACGTTGCCAAGATTGTAGAAGTTTGATGACATCAAAAATAAATGCAACAAATCTTCCACCTCAAGAAAAATGTATTAGACTAGAGAGTTATGATGAGTTGGCATTAAAAACATTTATTAGATGGCTCAACGGCCAGTTACAAAATAATATTCGCTTAAGAAATCCAGACAGTCTAGAAAAGGCAATGTCTTCAGTAGTCGAAGAAGAAAATTTCTTGTACAGTACGCGTAAAACTAATTATTTAAATTCACAAAGTTTTAGACCAGTTCAGATAATTACATCATCAAATTCCCGGATAAATAATTTGTCAACTTCAAGACCATCTCAACCTCCTAATAAACAATATTATCCCAATTTTAAGAAAAATTTTAATAACTATCATTTAAATCAAAATAATAATAATTTCCGCCATCCTAATAATAACAATCATCCAAATAATTCTAATTATAATCAAAGATCTTTCTATGTTTCTCAAAATCAATTACCTCAGAATAATCATTTTCAATTCATATGCAAATAATTTCGCTAGATATACTCAAACTTCTAGAAATACAAATGATCATAATAGGAATAGGAATTATCCAGAGCCAATGGATACGACATCTGGTAATACACGTATAAAAAATCATCACTTGTTTTGTGAATATTTTATTGAATTCCAATATCCTGAAAATTTAAATTCTTCAAATCATGAATTTGCTGGAGATAATAACTGTTACAATTCTCAAACTCAGATTTGCCAAGAAACATATGATAATAAAAGTCCTTATCTAGAACAAGAAAGTAACGTGATTAAATCACCTGCTACACACTCTCGTCGTCCCACACAGGATTCAACTTACAATTCTAATAACACAGATATAAATTTTCGCGTGGGTATGAAAAACAATGACATACCATAATTAATATAAACTTACTAAGCTCCAATCTCCCTTATATTTTTATTCCCGAATTAAATGCTAATTTTTTAATAGATACAGGTAGTAGTAGAAGTTTAATTGATACTAACTTAGCTTATCGATTTTTTAGAAATTACATTCTATACGAAGATTTTGGCATTCAAACAGCTCATAATATCAGTTTTCATAATGAAGTCATTGAAACTTCACTTTGTGATATTTGTAAAATTAAAGAAAAGCACAAGTTTCCTCTTCTCAAATTTAGTAAGAAATATAACGGACTTATAGATATTGCCTTACTTAAACTACTATGTGCGGAAGTTGACCTAAAACTCAAATTCCAATAAATTTTGATAGTGAAGAAAATAGCAATACAAAGAAATTGATACAAATAGATAATTATCAAATTAATATACCGGAAAGAACCACTAAAATTGTCAAATTACCAGTAAATATAAAGAATGGTTTAGAATTCATGCGATATATTAAATTTAATACACAATTAGAATGTCCTCAAGCTCTTGTAAATATAGAAAATTATATTGCGTATACATTTATTACAAATTCCAGCTGTGAACCGAAAGTAATTACGGTTACCAGTCCATTTATTATATAACAATTAGATCTTAAAGAAATAAATTTTTAAGACACATTCGAAGAGTCCAATGAAATGTTTACCGATATCCACGATGAATTATTAAAAGATAATTTAAAGCGAATTCGATTGAATCACTGTAACTCGGGAGAAAGACAAAATATACAGGATCTATGTTATGAATACAGAGATATATTTTACTGTGACCAAATTTCTCTTTCATTTACAAATACCGTAAAACATAAAATTAAACTAAAAGACGATACTCCTGTTTACATTAAAACATACAGATATCCCGAAGTTTACAAAAAAGAAGTAAAATCTCAAATCGACAATATGTTATCACAAGGTATTATTAGACACTCCTCATTTCCGTATAATAGTCCAAACTGCATTGTAGAAAAGCGTAAAGACGCATCGGATGAGAAAAAATATCGATTGGTTATTGCCTATCGAAAGTTGAATGAAAAGACAGTCGTTTAGTTTATCGCGATGATGTTACCAGTATTATATATAATACATCTCTCCAAGAACATATTACTCGACTTAAACAAATTTTTGACAGACTCAGAGAAGCTAATTTTAATATACCATTAGATAAATCGGAATTTTTACTAAAAGAAGTAAATGATTTAGGACACGTAATAACCCCATATGGAGTCAAACCAAATCCCAATAAAATTTTAGCTGTGAAGAATTTCCCAATATCTAATTCCACAAAAAACATAAAAAGCTTTCTTGGTTTAATTGGATATTACCGTAAATTCATTATAGATTTTGCCATAATCACAAAACCTTTAACAAAAGTTTAAAAATGGTTCTAAAATTACTCATGATCAAGAATTTGTTAATGCTTTCAATACACCTCTTCTTCAATACCCAGATTTTAATGAAAAAAATATATTAACGGCAGACGACTCAAATGTGTCTTTAGGCGCTATTTTATCTCAAGGATCTTTTGGTTCAGATAAATCTATTGCTTATGCTTCGCGTACCTTAAATGATTCAGAGCAAAAATATAGCACGATCGAAAATGAACTATTAGCAATAGTATGGGCATGTAAGTACTTCCGTCATTATTTATATAGTCGAAAATTTACAATTGTAACGTATCACCGACCTTTAGTATGGCTTTTTAAATTACGCGAACCAAATTCCAAATAAGTACGATGGAGACTTAAACTAGAAGAATTTAATTAGGACGTGGAATATAAAAAATGGAAAACAACACTGATGCAGATGCACTCTCACGAATAACTTTAAACGCACTAGAAAATGAGTCAACTATCAACAATTCTGGAGATATCAATAGTGACACATTCCAATATCTTAAACAAATAGCTGAGAGTCCTTCGGACGACGCTAATATTCAAAGTCAATCAAATATTAATATAATTTCTGAAATACAAATTAGACCCCCTGAGTATGACACTGGTAGTAGTACACAACACAACTACTAACGACGGATTTAAAATCCTTGACGAAATTATTAATAATAAGGTAAAGCAAATTTTAGTTTTTGGGCAAATATATCATAAATTAGACGTTAAACAAGAAAATTATGATCACCATAAAATCATAACTGTAAAAATTCCCACAGAAAATAATCACGATTTAATTTTAGAATTTCTGAAAGATTACACTATACAAAATAAAACTTATTGTATGCACTTCCATACAGAAGGTTTATATAGAAATTTCAATGAAGTGTATTTAAAAAAATTTTCAGAGGAAGGTTCAAAATTAATTAGATGCACGCAATTAGTTAATAATGTAAAATATAAAGATGAACAGATTTTGTTAATATAAAATCAGTATTAGAGTAAAAGTAACCACCGAGGTATTTCCGAAACTATTGAAAATTTGAAAAGAAACTATTATTGGATAGGATTAAGAGACTCAGTCACAAATTATATAAATTTCATGCGAAATTTGTCAAAAAACCAAATATGCTAGAGAAAATCCATACTCGCCGTTAATGCTTACAGAGACAGCTTTAAAACCACTTCAAATTATTCACATTGATCTATTCTTTTTGGATAACAAAATATTTTTAACATTAGTTGACTCTTTTACAAAATTTGCTCAAGCATATGAGATAGTAGCTAAAACCGCGATTCACGCTTTGATTAAATATTTTTCTTCATTTGGCGTACCAGAAAAATTAATTTTGGACGGAATTTAACAACGAAGTAGTTCAAGGAATTAAAAAATTGCATATAATAAAAGTACATTTTACCACTATAGGTCAACATGAAGGAAATGCTATTGTTGAACGTCTTCTCTCTTCAATAATAGAACACCTTAGAATACTTAGAGAAATGTATCCTAAATAAAATGATAATCTTATGAACTATGCTATTTTAGGTTATAACAGTAGTAGACATAGTGCTACTAACTACACGCCTTCCGAGCTAACTTTTGGGCACACGAACTCCAGAAATCCCATTGAAATATTTTTACCAACAACCTTTTATTCAGACTATGCGAAAAATCATAAAAATAAGTTAGAACATGTATATGATAAAGTTAAAGAAGCACTTGAATCAAAAACAGCAGAAGTAGTTTCAAAGCATAACGTTAACGGAGAAAAACATTAACAATTTCAAGTAGTGTTTTAAATGAAACTCACTGTTTCTAGCTAATTCCACAATATAATGAAAATTCTAAAAAATTGACAATTGTTTCGATAAATCAATATCATCGTCAGAATGACATAAGTTACATTTCATTTGATGCCTACCTGATGTTTTGTAGTTATTTTTGGCTAGACCAAGAAGTGACCTAACTTGTGATTGACTTAATATATGTTAATAGAAAAAGGAAGAAGATGTGATATGACAAATATTGAAGCTCAGATATTATTAGTCCTATGGTGATATGCTGGATATCATTTTTCCAATTGAGATCAGTATAACTAAGCAATTATATAGAAAACCAGGTAAACTATATTTGCTGATCTTTACAATTATCACTTAAGAAGACAGTTTATTAGTGGAGAACTCCCTAGATTTATCATTTATCATTCTGACGATGAAATTGATTTATCGAAACAATTGTCAATTTTTTAGAGTTTTCAACAATTTTCATTATATTGTGGAATTAGCTAGAAACAGTGAGTTTCATTTAAAACACTAATATGAGTAGATTCCACGAAGTAAAGGTCGAGACAGTTAATTTCAAGTAGATCAAATAGTTTATAAGAGAAATCCTCAATATAGATGTAAGAAAGACAATACATTTTTAGGTCCATTTAAGATAATTAGTTTATTAGATAGGACTAGAGTAGAGATGATGAATACTAGAAATAATGAGAAATAAATAATCCATTTAAAAGAATTAAGAGAAAATTTCGTTGCAGGTTCTTCGCAGCCATCAACTTCGGAAGTTTCGAACTAATATATCCTACTTTCCATAATGTAAACGATAACCCTGGAATATAACCGCTTTAATTAGGGACCAGTCAAAATATCGTTCATTTGTAAAAACTTTTGATACATCAAAAATGATCAGTGAATTTAAATCATTACAAGATAAGCATACTAAACTGCAAAGCATGTTTTTCAGTAAAATTTCTAATGTTTCCAATATTTCATAATTCGATGAAATTTCAAGTACACTTCAATTACTTACTATGATCGAAAATAAGATCATTGTTTAAATCAATCAATTAATTCCTACAATTGATCAGCAATTCAGAATAAAAAGGGAAATTATAAACGGTTTAGGTTCAATTATAAAATCAATAACAGGAAATCTAGATAGCAGTTACGCCGAAAAATACGAACAAGCTGTTGAAGCCCCTTCACCAAACCAAAATAAAATGAGATTATTAGTAAATAAACAAGTTATCATACAGGAATCAATTGATACTTTTAATAAAAGCACTCAAGTCCTGACGAGAAATCAAAAAGCATTATAATCTAAAATAACTGAAATTAAACATATAGTTGAAAGCCCACGGAACAAAAACCGGCAAACTTTCTAGTATTATTATATTAAGCATGTTTTGTATGAAATAGCCATTTTATATCAAAATGTATACGATTTATTAGAGAGGATTGAAATAGCCATAACATTTTCTAAATTAAACATGTTCTACAATTCAATCATGGATTCCAAAGGTTCTCTTGAAGCACTTAAAACTTATTAATACAGATTTATCAAATTCCAAATTGCCATTCGAACCAAATACAGAAAATATTATCAATTTCGGAAGGGTAATGAAGATTAAAAGTTACTGTAAAATGAATAAAATGATATTTATAATAGAAATACCAATTGTAGAGATTAAGAATTACGATTTATATCACTTTTTCCTTTACCCACTCCAAAAGACAATATTTTTCATATAATTATACCAAATTCCTAATCCTCAATTAGCAAAATTTCATGCCTTTCGACAACGATTGTCAAGAAATTAGCGATCAATAATTCATCTGCCATGAGTCGACACCAATAGCTATACAACAAGAAGATGCACCTTGTGAAGTGCAAATGTTGAAATTTTCCAAAAATTCAAGTAAGTGTCATGTTATTCCAGTTAGTATCGGAGAAGTCAGCTTTCAAAAACTTCAATCAAATAAATGGGGTGTCGTTTCTCCTCAAGTTACAGCGGCTGAACAAATGTGCGGTAGTGATAAAGACAAAGTACCATTAAATAAAACATTTATTGTAGAGTTTGAAAAAAACTGTATAATTAAGATAGACAATGTAGTTTTCCGTAGCAATAGACTTAATAAAAGTGAATTAAAATTAATCGAACTATCAAAACTTGTGAAATTTGACTCTCTTCAGTTAGAAAATGTTAATTTGGATAGACTTAATAATTTAAAAGACTCTTTAGATATTCAAAGTGGAAATTTGAGCGAACCATTTCAAAATTCAGTACACTTTAATAATATTAGTGTATGGACAATATTTTTATATCTAATAATTGATTTTATTGGACTTTATTTCATTTACTACTACTACACTACATATTATAGGAAAACTAGAGAACCAGCTACAAGGTATGAAGAAGTACCAAATCCGCCTGTGAAACCCCGTATTATCCTCTAAGGGTGAAGGATTTATAATCCTGGACTTCCTAGAAAAAAGCCGACGTTAATGAATCTAAGAAGCGTTACCTCACTTACGACAACTGGAACTAAACCAGTTGCGAGCCGGTATTTTCATCTTTTTAACTTATACTTTTCAACTATAACATTCAATTGTCTATTAAGTTAATAAATTTCCACTTTCTTAAATTGTTCAATTATTTTTAAAAACGATTTTTACGCAAGTGAACATAAAATTTACAATATACTATATACGGAAAGCTGAACAATAGCAATGAATTTAGTTTTATTAAAATATAAATGCTGATCAGACAATCTTCATTCGTCTCATGCTTCGCTATGTGCGTAGTTTCAAGGCATATAACTCCTCCATCCTTAAGACTGAAAGATAATGGGATTATTTTTCAGTTCTGAATTTCTTTCTTCTAAATGAATTCCTGTTTTCTTGATTCTTTCTGGTCTTCTTTGATTTTGTCTGTATTTTCGTATCCAGTAGAACGTTGCTAAGCGGTAAAAATAATTATTATCGTGAATAATATACAAATTATTGTGGATGTTTTCGAATAATCAGCTTCATTCGTTGGTTTGATGTTTCTTGCAATTTGGTTAATTTCGTAGAGGTCGTCAAATTTGGAGAATGGTACGTCTGGGCTTCTAAAAACGTTGAATCCAGTTTGGGTATAATAACTGATTATTGGTAGATTTATTTTTAAATGTTTGTCTGACGTACATTTAGATGAAATTAACTGTCTCGACCCTTACTTCGTGGAATCTGCTCATAATAGTGTTTTAAACGAAACTCACGGTTTCTAGTTAATTAATTGTGGAATTAACTAGGAACCGTGAGTTTCATTTAGAACACTATAACATTTAGATATATAATACTTTTATTGTAGGATTTGGAATAATTAGTATTTCGTTGCTGGTTATTTGTTCCACAATGGATTCTTGCAGGTTCGCATCAGGGGCGTAACAGTGCATGGGTGGATGGCCTTCTAGTATTTCCAAGGTGTAGTTGTCTCTTGATTTAAATTCTTGTCGGCAGTAATACTTGTAATCCAGTATTGGACATTCTTCTCTAATTGGCGTTACTTCTGTGGCATTGGCCAAGTATGATTGTAAAGCGATAAACATTTTATGATTTCGAATAATTGGGTACAGGTGATAGCTGTTTTAGGATTTAATATACGAGTAGGTATATGGATAGTAAAGATTATTTTGGAATTCGAGAAGGTCACTTGTGAACCAGGAAAAAGATAATATATTAAAGCATTTTCAAATTCCGGAATTTGTTCTTTTTTATAAATTGAAACCAGATATTCTATGTAATTAAGTTTTGACAATCGGAATTAATTTGTGAAATTGTGCCGTTGAAAGTAATGAAATTATTTGAAGAAATTATTTTTTTTCATTGATATGTAAAATTTCTCTAGAATATCTAGAGTCTTTGTTGATTTTGCCATAAAGTTGTGAGTGATTTATTATAATGATCTATTAATTCACCATTTAAGGATATTTGCAAATTAGTTTAATAGATTATTAGAATTATCTAAGTATGGTTTATACACTAGATATAAATTGAATGTATGAAGGACGAGTACTTAGTGTGTATTTTTTATTAAAAATCCAGCCAAGCGCTTTCAACCATTAGGCCATTCTCAAAGCTGTCGTCAAGAAAAAAGATACAACTGGTGTATCAAAAACATCAAACCCTGTAACTGCTACGTACAATCAAATAAAATGTTTCATTTTACATCATTACTTACTTAAAATGAGTTTAAATTACCCTATATTGAGGGTGTACAATAATTCACATGATAAAACGTCCCTATTTAAAATTATGAACTGTTGATGTCTATTTTTTTTTCTGCTTACGTGGGCAGATTATGAATTTTGTCTCAAAGTAGATGAATCTTAAAATCATAAATTTCCATTTCGTAGTCAATGAATTTCATCTTGCCATTGCAAGTCCTTATAAACTGTGCCCAATCTCTAGGAACTATTATCGCCAATTTCTTAAGCTTTGAATTTTTTCATTCTTTTATGGCATGTACCATATCAGCCTCCAACCCTTGATTGGAAATATCCTTTATTTCCCATAAGCTTGCGAACCGTTTTACTTGGACCATTACCAATACTTATCATTTTTTTAAATGATGAGATATTGTCGGATAAAGCTTAATTTCGATATATTGAACAGTTCGGTACAGATACCTATAACTTATCAAACACATCATGAAATGAAGCTTGCGATTATGAGATAAAGAAAAGTGTTTTTAAATGAAATTCACGGTCTCTAGTTAATTCCACAATATAATACAAGTTATTGAAAATTCTAAAAAAATGACAATTGTTTCGATGAATTAATATCATCGATGATATTGATTTATCGAAACAATTGTCAATTTTTTAGAATTTTCAATAACTTGTATTATATTGTGGAATTAACTAGAGACCGTGAATTTCATTTAAAAACACTAATATGAGCATATTCCACGAAGTAAGGGTCGAGACAGTCAATTTCAGATAAAGAAAAATATATTCGTCTTTCCACGTTGATATTTTTTTGCATAATATACCATACATTATAAGCTTCAAATCATTATCATATCAAATTTAATAGAATATAAACGGTGTATCAAATGAAACATTTTGTCAAATCACAATAATGATAATTTCCTTGGAATTTACCTGAATATCAAAAGGTTAAATTTCAATCATTGATGTACCAAGGTCCATTATAAATAATAATTTTACAACCCAAGATAAAAGCAGAATGTCGATAATAGTGAAGAAAGCAGCAAATGGAGGAAACGCCACAAGTAAAATGAAAATTAGAATTTACTGTTTCGAACCTTACTCTGTGGAATCTACTCATATAACTTTTTTACGATTATTTCAATATATTGTGGAATTATCTAGAAAAAGTTAGTTTCATTTAAAAAAGTGAAATGAAAATTTATAGAGTATCAGCATAATTATGAATAATACTGTTTATAAATGAATGGTTTTCTAGCAAATATTTCTGCTAGCAAATTGTATAACAATAATGTATGGCCACCTGTAATTTAATTAAAATGGTCAGTTGAATCTTCATTATCCCAAGAAGCCTCGCCTCCTCTAACTATGGATTCTCTTCACCTGTGAAAGTTAACCAAGTAATACGGGCTGTAAATAAAAGTTCTGACCCTTCACGTCCCATAGTAGTAGCCATCACATCTGACAAACATGCTATAGCCGTGTGTAAATCAAACAGCTTCTCGTGTGATAAATCATTTCAGTTTACAAAAGATTCACACTATGACACTAACTTTTCGCTGGACCCGATGACTCCTCCTACGGTCAGATTAACACAGGAGTCGTCTACTGGAGGGGCAATCGTTACATTATGTCTGGATCAAGAGAACCGGCTATTTTATCATCTCTCAAGTTATTCCTCGCCTATCCACATTACCAACCATCGTCTGTATCTTTTGAAGGTTTTACCTCCATAAGTGTAAAGGTATTTTTAGCATCCGAGGGTCTGCCCGTTGATCCCATAGCTTCAAGTGCAATTTATTATAACTTTCACGATTTTTATGGTATAAGGTAAGTTAAAGTGAATGGAGACCTATTCACCAACAGAACTTACATCACCTCGAGACGGGAAATTAACCTACAAAAAATTAGAGAGTGTAATAGTCATTACTTTATTGCTGATTCTTCCAAAAAAAAATTATTTTTTTTGATAGTATGTGTCCAGAGGAACTAGAATACTCGTTTAGTTTTAAGTAAACAGTAAATAAAGAATGGTTCTAATTAAGATTCAGTCAATACGCAATAAAACGGACGAGTTGTATTTGTTTTTGGAGGAATTGGGGTACCCGCAGATAGTTGCTACTACTGAATACTGGCTACAAGCATACGAACATATACTGTTCAAAATCAAGTTAAAAATCATCAGCTTCTTGTTGATCACTATTCAGCTTCTTTTTTCCGAGTAAACTAATATCTCTAATTCCATAACGTTTCTTAAAACGATGTAACCAAATGGACGACGATACAAAATTTCCTTCCAGGCCTAACAAATCAAAAAAGATTTTTGTTTTAGCTGCAATGGTAGGACCAGACACGGAGGGTTCCCACACTTCGCACCTAAGCTGACCATTCCGTTCATGGCGAATCAAATTCATTATAGGTGGATTTCTTCATTGTTTTTCTTTTTGTCATCCCAGAAGGTCTGACACTGATGTAAACGACAACAGTTTGTCTTTTTGCTTTAAAACGTCTTGCACTATCGTTTCCCCGATCCCGTAATTCAAATACAGCTGCTTCCTTGAAGCCCCATTTTCTATTTTAGAAATCATTTCAAGTTTTTGTGCAATGATTTACACAACTTTCTCTCGTTTTTCAGCAATTATGAATTTCAGGAATTGACGAAACAGTAAATTTAAGCGCTGATAGAGAAACATAGAACGTGACTGATCACTAAACACACTTACTAACAATTTACGCCGCTAGCAGACCTAGAGAATATATGTACATAGAGGGGAAGGTCAGTGAACTATACACAGGGGTTCGATACACTCGCCCGCTAGGGTTTTCAAGGTGGTCAAGGTTCGTAATTCAAAAAAATTCGTGGCACTTGTGGATAATCCGTACTGCGCATTATCCTCTCGAGGATAATCGCGGCTCTACTCTATATCTCTCGGCTAATAGGGTTAATAGGGTTGCGGAAGGACGCCTGAAGCAGTGTCCTGTATAAGTTTCTGGATGAAGTGATTTGAGATAAGTTGCTACTTCTTTTGGCACATTCCTTATTTTGTTGACGCCAACCACAGGATTTGCGATATAGTTTGGACTCGAAATCCCGAATGAGTTTTGCTATCGGGAATTCTTATAATAATAATTGAATTCTTTTGCGCAAATACTGTGCGTTACGGCAGGCAGGTACCCCTAGTCGAAGATTTTTTTGAACTACGTCACAGAAAAATGTGTTATCCTAGTGGTTGGCGTCAACAAAATAAGGAATGTGCCGAAAGAAATAGCAACTTATCTCAAATTGCCTCACACAGAAACTTATATAGGACACTGCTTCAGGTGTTCTTCCGCAACCCTATTAACCCTATTAGCTGAGACATATAGAGTAGAGCCGCGATTATCCTCGAGCGAATAATCCGCAGTACGGATTATCCACAAGTGCCACGAAATTTTTCCAATTACGAACCTTGACCACCTTGAAAACCCCAGCCGGCGAGTGTATCAAACCCCACTGTATAGTTCACTGACCTTCCCCTCTATGTACATATATTCTCTACGTCTGCTAGCGGCGTCAACTGTTAGTAAATGTGTTTAGTGATCAGTCACGTTCTATGTTTCTTTATCAGCGCTTAAATTTACTGTTCCGTCAATTGCTGAAATTCATAATTGCTGAAAAACGAGAGAAAGTTGTGTAAATTATTGCACAAAAACTTGAAATGATTTCTAAAATAGAAAATGGGGCTTCAAGGAAGCAGCTGTATTTGAATTACGGGATCGGGGAAACAACATTGCGAGACATTTTAAAGCAAAAAGACAAACTGTTGTCGTTTACATCAGTGTCAGACCTTCCGGGATGGCAAAAAGAAAAACAATGAAGAAATCCACCTATAATGAATTTGATTCGCCATGAACGGAATGGTTATCTTGGGTGCGAAGTGAGGGAACCCTCCGTGTCTTGTCCTACCATTGCAGCTAAAATAAAAATCTTTTTTGATTTGTTAGGCCTGGAAGGAAATTTTGTATCGTCGTCCATTTGGTTACATCGTTTAAAGAAACGTTATGGAATTAGAGATATTAGTCTACTCAGAAAAAGAAGCTGTATAGTGATCAACAAGAAGCTGATGATTTTTAACTTGATTTTGAACAGTATTTGTTCGTTTGCTTGTAGCCAGTGTTCAGTAATAGCAACTATCTGCGGGAACCCCATTTCCTTCAAAAACAAATACAACTCGCCTGTTTTATTACGTATTGACCGAATATTAATTAGAATCAATTTTTATTTACGTTCCTTGAAACTAAACGAAGATTCTTGTTCCACTGGACACGTCCTATCAACAAAAAAATTGTTTTCGAAGAATCGGCGATAAGGTAATGGCTAATACACTCTCTAATTTTTTGTAGGTTAATTCCCCGTTCCGGGATGATGTAAGTTCTGTAGGTGGATAGATCTCCATCCACTTCAACTTATCTTATACCATAAAAATCGTGAAAGTAATAATAAATTGCCCCTAAAGCTATGGGATCAACGGGCAGACCCTCGGATGCTAAAAGCACGTTTACACTTATGGAGGGAAAGCCTTCAAAAGATACAGATGATGTTTGGTAATGTGGATAGGCGAGGAATAACTTGAGAGATGATAAAATAGCCGCTTCTCTTAATCCCGTCATATTGTAACGATTGCCCCTCCAGTAGACGACTCCTGTGTTAATCTGACCGTAGGAGGAGTCATCTGGTCCAGCGACAAGTTAGTGTCATTGTGTGTATCTTTTGTAAACTGAATTGATTTCACACGAAAAGCTGTTTGATTTACATACGGCTATAGCATGTTTGTCAGATGTGATGGCTACTACTACGGGACGAGAAGGTGAAAAAAATACATCATTGTTATACAATTTGCTAGCAGAAATCTGTGCTAGAAAACCAATTTTAAATGTTGATGTTTTTGATTCATTGCATGAATTGATTAAGGGAAAGCAACGAATGAACTCTGTAAACCCCAGATTTTCTTTAACATGATGTACAACATGAATTTTGGTGAAGCCTGCAGGGAGGTTGTTGACTATCACAGAATGCAATCTTTCATTACGGCTAGGAGATAAGTTGTTCGAAACTCCTGGAATACTGGCTATCTCAGGAGATGTTTCAGTTTGTGTAGAGGATGACCTAATATAGGTGGGACGCTTCTTCTGATCATCGTTATTAATTTGGGTTTTCATCTCTTTCACTAAACTGGATATATGAGTTAAACCACTTTTCAAATTCTGCAAATCTTCTTTCATCTCCACGGATGAGCAATCATGGATATGAATTATCGTTGTTTCTCCGGAATAGTTGAAAATAATTGAAGATATGTTGAAGAGATTATGTTTCATATCCTGTACTGACTTAAGCAACAAATCGGGCTTAAAGGCAGTAAACATGTCGGCTATTCTATTGATATCGTCTATCTTTTCCATAAGATTCCTATTACGGCCGTATTACCATAACACAGTTTGGATAAATCTGCCTTCGTTCAGCGGACTGCGTCTTCGTAGTAGCCGGTTCTGGGCAAAACTAAATACACTGTTATCTCGTCAACAATCCAGTAATATTTAATAAAATTTAACTGACGTCAGAAATATATACAGTTGAAACAATGAATGGGGACAAGCCTTTCAGTATGATGTAAGAATAAAAGAAAAATCTTACTTTTTCCTCCTTTTAGTTCCCAAAACACTATAAAAATAACTTTAACTTTATAGAAAAAAATGCACTTATGTAGGAAAGACGGAATGTTTCAATTTCTGTAAAAACTTAAACATTTAGGTCTTAACTGGGAGACCGTTCTGGTTGGAAAAATTGGTTGACACTGACACTTATTTATTTATGAAACTAAAAAACAAGTTGCGTAGAGACAAGCCCGGCCTATTTAATTTTTAAATATACTTGTTCGGACGTGTTCTGAACGCTACATGAAAATACAAATTGTTGAATGTGTGGTTTCAACAATTCCATTTACATTCATTCTTTAATAACATATCGTATATCTCAGTAATAGTTGGTACGCTGTCAGATAACTGATTTAAACGATTTGCTAGCGAGTCAAATATTTCATGGGGAATCTGATTCTTGGTTAAATCAGAAATTTTATCATTGAGGTATCTCAATTTAGGAGAATCGCAGATTATACAAAAGAAGCGCAAGTTATTGAATTTCAGGGAAAGTAGAATTTTTGAAGTAGCTTTGTCAAGTCCTGTGCAACTCATATGGAAAAAGCGTCGACATTCATCCAAATTCTACAGTTGGTACAACCAAAATTTGGATTTCAGGGGTTTCTTAGCGTTAGGGATTCCTTAAAATGGTTGGTGCAATCGGCCATAATAATTTCAAAATTCAAACAAGTTACACAAGTATAACTTTTAACTCTAGTTTGTTTGTCGTCAAATCTTAGGCATCTCATTATAAATCTAAATTGGGATCAATTCATTGTTAGCCTAAAAGTATCAATACCATTCTCATTCGATCCCCATAAATCATCAAGGTTTAAACGGGAATTTCGGTACACACCCGAAAAATACAATATACCAATGAATGTCTTGATCTTACTTGGGTGTATTTGACGGGCATCTCGAGTTCTAGAATATTCTGGTGTTATAAGGTTGATGTATTGATTGGTGCATTCGACTTTTTCATTTAAAATTGAATCGTTCATGAGATAGTGCCAACTATTGTTAATTGTTTTGACATCTTTGGTGGCATCCACTACTCCTGGAAGATGAACCAACAGATTTTGTTGCCCCAACTTTTTTTTGCGAAAAAACGATATTTTTCTCCATGCCATGGAGATAATTACTTCGCCCTTCTTTCGCCGATTAGGTATGTAATTATCATTGTCTGATTCATGAAAGTTACATTCTTCATCACTTTCGTCGGTATCTGAATTTTATTGTCTACACTCAATCTGGTCATCCTCTTCAATATCAGACATACATGACTATTTAAGATATAATTTTCATTTTCCATTTTATTGTCTACACTCAATCCGGTCATCCTCTTCAATATCAGACATACATGACTATTTAAGATATAATTTTCATTTTCCAAATTGAGAATCTTTTTCTTGGAGTCTAAAACAAAATTACAGTCGCGCGCACCTCATAGGTGACAGGAAGTTTTCGGTATAAATACCAAATTTTGACAACTAAGAATCGACAAATATGTTCAATAGTAACAAATAATAAAATGAAAGAATACAAAATAAAAATAAAATATAACTTACGTCGATTGCCGCGGTCATATGTGGAATGTTTTTCGTTCACTGATAAAAATATGTAAATCGTATAATAGCAGCTCAATCACTATTCGATAGACCGAAGAAAGTTAGGAGCATAGCGAAAAGCTCGTCCCACTACCCCCATTTCTTTGTTTTTAACTCATGATTATATGAGGACTTGTACCTCACATATGCAGCGCGTCTGAAAGTGACAGAGCTAAGGGCAGAATTAGAAAATGATGATTTGGAAACGTCCGGTAAGAAAAGTGAATCAGTAGAAAATGGCACTGGAAAATGACGGCATGAATCCAGAAACACTTTTATTCAATGAAGAGGCTTCCACCTTAATCTCGTCAATTTCTGCTAATATTTCTGCTGATATGGATGAGAAGATTACCAAAATGAAAAGCGATATTTCTGCTAATATGGTCGAGAAGATCTTAACCATGAACCACGACATTTCTACTATGAAGAATGATATTTCTGCCGATATCTTATCATTGAAAAATTACATCTCTACTGACGTCGAAAATAAAATTTCGTCCCTAAAATTAGATATAGAGAATAGGATGTCAACGATGTACGAGAAAATCGAGGGTAAGATGACAACGATGGACGAGAAGATTGAGGATAAGATAACAAGGATATATGAGAAAATCAAAGAGTTAGAGAGAAATAGGGCAGATTTAAGAACACAAGACACGCCAGCAAAAGAAAAGGAGACCCAGCAAACAAAACCTTGCAAGCCGGAAACACACCCGAACTTAGAAGATATTGGCACGTTTGCCCTAGTCAAGGCCTCAACGTTCGACGGGAAGACATCACGGACCAATTGTGTGAAACTGTTTGAAGCAGCTACTAGAGTGGATGATTGGTTTGAAAGGGAGATGCCTTTGACGTACTCCAGACGATACCTCTGGAAGAAACAGATAATTTCGAGCAGCTGAAGAATAGGTTGGATATACGATATGGTCACGAACATCTAGAACACTTTTACCAATCCCAGCTGAATAACCGAAGGCAGAAACGTGACGAAACCCTTCAAGAGTATAAAGTGGATATTGCCCGACTAGTTCGATTAGCTTATACATCATCACCAGAGAATATGATGGAATGTCTGGGCATACAGGCCTTTATTGATGGCTTACGTGACCACGATATGCAGAGGACGCTTTGTTTAGCCCGTCCGAAAACATTGGCCGATGCATTGATTGCTGATCTTGAATATGGAGCAACAACGAAGGCTTCGGGATATAACAAAGTTAGGACCATCCGGAAGGATGGTGACGATGACAGACTTGACCAGATCGTCCACTTGTTGAAAGGTATGGTAGATAAGAAGCCGAAGAAGATCAGTTGTTGTAATTGTGGCGAGCTCGAGCATGCACGCAGTTCGTGTAAGCGTCCTATGACTCCTGCAAACCAAGAACCTCTTAAAGGCAAAGCAGTCTCGAAGCGTTCGCGGTACAACAAAGGTGGGACCATGCAGGAAGAAGGTGACGATGACAGACTTGACCAGATCGTCAACTTGTTGAAAGGTATGGCAGACAAGAAGCCGAAGAGGATCAAATACACGAAGTGTGGCGAGCTACAGCACGTACGCAGTCTGTCTAAGCGCCCCAAGCCTCCTGCAACCCAAGAACTCCAGTCACAGGAGAAATCAAATACTGGCGAACAGCAAGATGATGTGAATCAACGAAAACCCTAGACAGTCATGTCCTGTAGACTATTCTCACTGCAACAAGTCAAAATCGAAGTAAGTTGGAGTTTTAAGAATCACACACTACGAAGATTGATCACCCACCTGGATCAAAGAAGATCAGGAGAATGATCCTCACCTAAATAAGATTCGGCAATGGAAAGAAGAAAATCGGCGACCTACATGGCAAAAAGTGTCAACATTTTCACCGACACTCAATGCATATTGGATTTACTGGGACTCCCTTGTCCTGGAAGAAGGCTGTTGAAAAGACTCCTTGAAAACGATGATGGTTCCGAGATGAGGAGCTAGTTATCCCGACAACGGGAGTAGCTGAGGTACAGAAGAAGTTACACGACAGTCTATCGGGAGGTCATCTGGCAGTGGAGAAAAACTTTCAGCGAGTCCGTGAAAGGTTTTATTGGATGAACAGCTCCAACGATGTGGAGGATTGGTGTGAGAAATGTACGAGTTGTGCTACAAGTAATGGACCACATCGCAAGAAAAAGGCATCTATGAAACAGTCCTTGAGAACGATGATGGTTGCGAGATGAGGAGAGAGCTAGTTATCCCGAGAACAAGAATAGCCGAGGTACTGAAGAAGTTTCACGACAGTCTATCGGGATGTCATCTGGAAGTAAAGGTGAAGAAAACCCTTCAGCGAGTCCGTGAAAGGTTTTATTGGATGAACAACTCCGACTATGTGAAGGATTGGTGTAAGAAATGTACGAGTTATGCTACAAGTAATGGACGACATCGCAAAAAAAGGCATCTATGAAACAGTATAATGTTGGAAGCCCTTTCGAAAGGATCGCATTAGCCATCGCTGGACCATTTCTGATGACAGAAAATGGTGGTTGATACATCCTGGTGGTAATGGACTATTTCACGAAGTGGTTGGAAATTTATGCGATCTCAAATCAAGAGGCCACAACTGTCGCGGATGTACTGGAGAATGAATTTATCAGCCGATATGGTGTGCCCTTGGAAGTACACAGCGGTGAAGAAAGAAATTTCGTGAGCCAGGTATTCCAGGAAATTTGTCACAAGTCGGGAATTAAGGAGACCGGACAACAGCGTTGCATCCACAATCAGATGGAATGGTTGAAAGAAATGAACAGGACCATTGGAAAATACATGTCCAAAGTAGTTTCCAGTCACCAGAGAGATTGGGACCAGTATCTTTCCCTATTCGATTTGACTTATCGATCGGCCATAAATGAGCCTACGGGCGAAACACCTGCAAAAATCCTGTTTGGACGCGAAATGAGCCTCCCTTGTAACGTGGAGTTTCGCTGTCGGCCTGGCAAAAATTTAGCAGGAGAAGATTACGTGATACAATTGAGAAGAAGGATGGACCATGTGCACAAATTCGTTCGAATGAATCTTCAAGTTGCCAGCGACATAATGAAAAGTCGGTACACGCAGGCCACAGTAGGCGGTTTTAAAGGAGGGGATAAAGTCTGGTTACACAAGCCGACGAGGAGAAAAGAATTTTCTCCAAAATTACAAAAATCTTGGGAAGGTCCATACTTAATCATAAATAGGATCAATGATATTATATATCGCGTAAGCAAGATCCCCAACGAAAAATCAAAAGTAGTTCACCAAAACCGACTAACGCCATTCGAAGGAAAGCATGACCTAGAGAAAGGAGTAAACCATATTCGAGATGGGCGCGTATGGAGGTACCGGGAAAGCTAGATATGTAGTCACTTCAGAACAACGACAAGATTTGTTCACTCTCCCGGAAGATTATTCACTGGCATACAACATCTCCGCCCGTATCCAGAACGCACGAGGATTTGCAACCGTCTTTCGAAAGAAGTTCGGGCAATTAGAAAAACTTGAAGACCAGATTCCAGCCCCTGTCAAGACACTGAGGCTGAACCACAATTCGCGGTACGTCTTCTACGTGTTAACTAAAAATGACTTTCAAAATCGATCCTCCTACCGCGATGTGTGGGAAGCACTTCGAAACCTCCAAGACCCTATGTTGGGATCCAGTGTGAAGAAACTGGCTATGCCTAAGATAGCGAGTAACCAGTTGGATTGGCGAGTCATCAGAAACATGGTAGAGGTTATCTTTCAAGATACCGGTGTCCAGATATTAATTTGCAGCTACAACGCCCGTTATCAGTATCTGATGAGGACGGTGCCCTGTTATTTCCATAAGATCGGAACTCGGATCGGAAAGTGTAGAACTGGGCCAGTTGCCGATTCAAACATCCAGTCTCGGCTTCACAAATGTTCCAGGAGGAACTTTCATTTGAGGAGGGGGTAATGTCACGAAATATCGCACTAGTGTAGTCCCTGAATCCGACTCTGTCTAAGCCATGTATGAAAGTTAAAATTTTTGCGGATGCTCGGGGATTCCTTAGAACTGTTTACGATTTTTGTGACTATCTTATCTAGATATTGTTTTTGTGACCAGTCTCATCTAGAAAATTCCAGGGAGCCGATTATTTTTGTGTGAGCCGCAAACTAGAATTATTTAGTAAAAAAGGCACTAATATATAAAAGACCGACCAGCGGCAGAAGTCAGTTTATAAAGTGATCTCTTGATATAAACAGCGAACAAGTGTTTATATAAATTATTGTAAGTGAATATACTGTGTATATTGTATCAATTAGTGAGTAGTGTAGTCAATAAATAAATTAAGTGAGTGAACCTACCGTGTGTATGAATTTATCCCACCCGTCAGGATAAACTGTTTTGAATAAACAAGAAAAACATTACAGTTTTTATTAATTATTGACAAGTACAGACAACTATTTATTTACCTGAACGATTAACAAATAATGCTATGGTTACTTTAAAACTTTGTTAACAAATTTCCAATTAATAAGTTGTTAATAGTTATATTATCCACTAACTAATTCGTTAATACTACAGTACGTGAATCTTGGAAATGGTATCAATAAATTACTCGTTACATAGGATATCCTTATAAAGATAGCGAATGCGCGAATCGGTGCGAGGTACAATAGGGACCGAGAAAGATGAGGTTTATGCCATCTGCCGTGAAAAAACACAAACAATGTGATGAAGGTGGGTGATTTGTGATGTGATGTAAACACTATTAGTAATATTAGTAGTTTTGTATAATCAGCGTTTTTAAACGTCATCAAAAGTATCTTTCTGTATTGATGGCTGTTCAAATATGCTGTATAAAAATACTACGCAGTTGAAATTTTATAGTTTCCCCGAAAGTCCATTGAACACTGCGTGGATAACCTTAAAACGTCAAAAATGGATAAATGCAGTACAAACCCATATGTAATTAAAATGTTCTAATTAAAACATTTTATTAACAATTATTTTGTGTATAATCAGTATGATACTACAATTGGCAGCTATTAGAAAAGTTCTAAATGTTTTTTACATATAAATAAAAGATTATTATCGAGAGAATAAAATGTTGTTTTCTGTACGATTTCATTGATTATATCAAATAAAAAACTAGTTATGTGCTTGCTGACTTTAACATTATATAATAAGTTCAAATAATTAAATACTATTAAGGGGAAGAAAGTGAACATTTGTACAAAACGATACACTTCAAGTTTTTTAATTGCATTTCAGAAGACATCGGGAGGATTGGGAACCAAATATAAATACTAGAATTTGCAGTGCTCATTTTGTTAATAATCAAAAATCAGATAATCCCCTACACCCATCTTACATACCAACAATTTCTCCTGGCAAAGAAAATAAAAAGATATATTCATTTCTTGTATTTTATAGTTTGTTCAATATACTGTTTACATCACGATGTTTTTCTTATTTAATACTAGGGCTCTCGCTCTACTTTCGACAGAAGTGCTGCCTCTATAGCTCGGTCTCGATCCCTATAATAAAATGGTAAATATTAGCCAACGACATAAAAAAGATAAAGAGAAACTGAAGGAAGGGAGATATGATAAATCCTGAAATAATACAGATAAAGTGATGATGAATAAGAGGAAAGAAAATAGTAGTTTGATGATTTGCAGATCTTGAGAATTAATATTAACAAATTGAGAATTCAATAGTGTGCAATCCACAGCAAAAAACTTTCCGTATTAATACATTCTTTTGCTTTTCATTCATTGTGACAAAGTGCGATAGCTCAAAGAATGAAGATTTCCCGCTGGCTCATAAATTATTAATTTTCTTCTTGAGCTCAACCGATAGATGAAGTTATCACGAGAATTAACATTTCGTATTCAATCTATTGTACGGAGCCGGACTATTCTCTCGAAAACCACTTAAGGCATGAATAGGGATGAGATGATTAAGATAATTCTCGTTTTTGGGTAAATATGAATCAGAACTTGTGCTGTAATTTTAAATTTTCCTCCTCTGCCTAATATTTCCTAAAATATACATTTTTCATGAATTGCAAGCTTTTAGATAGGCTTCTTAAAAACGATATGATGTAATCGTGTATTTACGAATTTATAACAGGCTTCACAAATATTTTACCTTTTTAATTCTCGCAAAAACTGAAGTTCCAACGTGTTTCTATAGAAATTGCAGTTGTGCCAGTCTGTTTTGTTATACAAAACGGTAAAATGCATTTTAGGTGTTTCATATGATTAGATTATTTCCAAGAATATCATTCCTCTTTTACTCAAGCAAATTCACTTTTAATCTAGGTAATAAGGAGTATAAAATTAAATTTTATTCATAGAATTATTGTCATGGTAAAATCCTATAAAATTTTCTAATAAGTAGTTTTCAACTGAACAGTATATTACTCTACAAGGGCCGATAGTTTGAGATTCCTGCATAGAGCCAGAATGCTCGTCATCATCATGGCTAGAAGCCTCATATTTTTCCTATGTTGCAATCTCGAAATCTCATAAGATCTGCTTAAGAAATCCGTTTACACTGCCTCTATAATATTTTTCCCCTTTTCTGTAAGTTAACAGCATTCACATTCGTAAGTTGAAATAGTCTCTACAATAGTTGTAAATATTGTTCTTTCTGTTTTGATTTTCAATTTGGTTGACCAAAGTAACGAGTTCAATAATTGGGTAACCCCTTTTCCTTGTTGTGCCCTACATTTTATATCTTCATTTCTTGTTTCATCTGCCGAAATAATGCTTCCCAAGTATTTAACTGTCTACATTTTTTCAGTACGTGAAAATGTACATCTTGGTCTTCTTCAATCTGGTCCCTTACTTTTAAATATTCTGTATTTACCATATTTGTAGTTAAACCCCATGCCTCGTATTCCTCTTCCAATTTTCTAAGTAGCGTCAGCGAATAGGAGTATTGTTAGGCATCTTGGATGTATATTGTTAGGAACTCGTACACCGAAGTAGATACTGAGTACGGTCCTGTAACCGGGTGTTACCAGAGTTAAAAAAATGGCGAGCGCGCCGAATTCTGGGAAGGTCTATTGGAATTTTTTGTGACAGTTTTTTTATAGACATGATCTCCGATGATCTTTTAAGAATTGAGCTGGCATTCGAGAAACATCCCGAAAAAAGAATATTCCACATGGCCGACTAGTATATAAAGAGACTGCCTACTTACCGTAGAGTCAAGTTATAGAGTAATTTCGCGAAATAAACAAGTGAACAAGTAAATAGTAGTGGAGTGTTTATATAAATTAGTTTGAGTGCATATACTGTGTATATAATGTAAATTAGTGAATAGTTTAGTGAATAAATAAATTATGTAAGTGAACTTACCGTGTGTGTGAATTTAGACCACCCGTCAGATAAACTGTTTTTAATAAAAAGGAAAAACATTACATGGGTGTCAATAGTGGGATGAACGTGAATGATTACCCAGTTACCATCAAGAAGGGAACCAGGATTGAATCCTGCGTACCAGTGACGTCTAAAGTCCGTCAAACAACGACCACTGACAATTCTAATGCCAGATTCGAACAGATGTTATCAGTAAATGGTCTAACATTTATTCAAGCTGAAAAAATCCATCATTGAATCGAGCTGAAAAAAAGAGAATGAGAGAATTTCATTCGCAGTATCGAGACCTATTCGTACCAAAAGGAGGAAAGACTGGTAGAACATCAGCCGTCAAACACAAAATCGATACTGGTGATTTCAAGGCAATTAGGCAATCAGGTCGAAGACTACCACAAGCGAAGAGAGTAGAAACTGAAAGAATAGTTAGAGAAATGGAAGAAGAGGAAGTAATAGAACCATCTACTAGTCCATGGATGTCTCTAGTGCTGCTCGTCACGAAAAAGGATGTAACTACCAGATTCTGCGTGGACTATCGCCAGCTAGATAACGTGACTAAGAAGGACCGCTATCCTCTACCTCGAATCGACGATACGCTAGATACTTTGTCCGGCAGCAAACTTTTTTTCACCTTGGACCTGAAGTCTGGTTATTGGCAAGTAGAAATGGACCCAGAAGACAAGGAGAAGTCTGCTTTTACCATCGGATCTAGATTATGGCAATTCAACGTCATGCCATTCGGGCTCTATAATACGCCTGCGATATTTGAAAGACTCATGGAAAATGTCTTGAGAGGGTTGTCTTGGAAAACAAACCTGGTATATTTGGACGACATCGTTGTACTGGGGAAGACATTTTACGAGCACCTCGAGAATTTGGAAGATATATTCAAACGGTTCCAAGCTCAAAGATCATATAGTGATTTGCATTGGCTTATCGATCTGCCGTCAATGAGTCCACGGGTGAAACATCTGCGAAAATCCTGTTTGGACATGAAATGAGGCTGCCTTGTGATCTGAAATTTGGCTATCGGCCTGGAGACTATCTAGCCGGAGAAGACTACGTGATCCAATTGAGAAGAAATCTGGACGATATTCATGAATTAGTTCAAACAAATGTTCAAGTTCGTAGCGACAGAATGAAAAGTCGGTACGACACGCAGGCCACAGTAGACGGTTTTAAAAGAGGGACAAAGTATGGTTGCACAATCTGACGAGGAGAAAAGGATTTTATCCAAAATTATAAAAATCCTGGGAAGGTCCATACTTAATGAAGAAAAGGATCAATGATGTTATATATCGCATAAGCAAGATCCACAACGAAAAACCAAAAGTTGTTGACGATAACCGACTAGCGCTTTTCGAAGGAGACCATGACGTGAAGAAAGAAATAAACCATATTCAAGATGTATCTGAACCTACATTCGATGAATTTATGGGTGCGTATGAAGGCACCGGGAAAGCTAGATCTGTAGTCACTTCAGAACAACGACAAGATTTCTTCACTCTTCCAGAAGATTATTCACTGGCATACAACATCTCCGCCCGTATCAAGAACGCACGAGGGTTGGCAACCATCTTTCGAAAGAAGTTCGGGCAATCAGAAAAACTTGAAGACCATCTTCCAGCCTCTAGCAAAACACTGAGATTGAAACACAATTCGCGGTACATCTTCTACGTGGTAACTAAAGATGAATTTCAAGATCGATCTACCTACCTCTATGTGTGGAAAGCACTTAGAAACCTCCAAGACCATGTGTTGAAATCCAGTGCGAAGAAACTGGCTATGCCTAAGATAGCGAGTAACCAGTTGGATTGGCGAGTCATCAGGAACATGGTAGAGGTGATCTTCTAAGATACTGGTGTCCAGATTAATATACAGCTGCAACCTCCGTTATCAATATCCGATGAAGACCCCTGTTATTTCCATAAGATCGGAAAGTTTAGAAATGGGGCCAGTAACCGATTCAAACAGTTTCAGGAGTAACTTCCATTTAAGGAGGGGGTAATATTACGAGCTCGTACACCGAACTAGATACTAAGTACGGTCCTGTAACCTTATGTTAAAAAATGGTGAGCGCGCCGAATTCTGGGAAGGTCTATTGGGATTGTTTGTGGCAGTTTCTTTATAGACATGTTCTCCGAAGATCTTTTAAGGCTGGAGCTGGCATTCGAGAAATATTCCGAAAAACGAATATGCCAGAAGGCCGACTAGTATATAAAGAGACTGCCGACTTGCCGTAGAGTCAGTTCATAAAGTGATCTCATGAAATAAACAAGTGAACAAGTAAATAGTAGTAAAGAGTTTATATAAATTAGTATAAGTGCATATACTGTGTATATAGTATAAATTAGTGAATAGTTTAGTGCATACATAAATTAAGTAAGTGAACCTACCATGTGTATGAATTCATCCCACCTGTCAGATAAACTGTTTTAAGTAAATAAGAAAAACATTACAATATTTTGAATAAGGTGGGTGATCAGCCCCTTTGTTGTTCGGAATTTTTTTAATCGGGCAATTCCCATTCTTAAAAAGCTCTTTGTGTCCTTGTGTTCCATATTGCGCAGACAGATATTATCCTCAGGCTAACCCTAGTCAAAGTTTAAAAAAGTTTTTTAGAGATAATGTGTAACACGCTTTCTCCTGATGGACAACTATGAGGTGAGTAGACAGATTACAAGAAATTATCACTTTTCCGACAACCCTATCTACGATGAGAGGAAAGTATTGGTTTACCCCAAAAAAAGTTGGAATATTATCGTTTCTCATCAAGAAAAACCCGGAAAAATGGTTTTTAGAAAAAAATCCTGTGTGCATGTCGTCGTCCTCGTCGGCCACTTTTCGTTACATATCTTGTTAGGACGATACAGCCTAAGGAGTGCAACAAATCACCAATTTTATGAATGAATACTATTCAAAACATCTCACAGATGAACCCTATTGATATCCAGCTCACCAGAGGCCGTAACACTGGTGCTATAGTACTTTGAGTACGACATTTTTGTTATTCTTGGAGAAATTTCAGTTTGTTAGCATGACACAGCCTCCGGAGTATATAGAAGTGACCACTTTCATGATTGGGTATTATTCAGGGCGTCTCAAAGGTATTGATATACAGCCCACTAAAGCCAGTACAACGAGTGCTATGGTACATGAAGTAACAAATTTTTGTAATTTTCGGAGAATTTTCAGTTTGTTAGCACGATACAACTTCCAGAGTATATACAAGTGACCAATTTTATAATCGGATATTGTTCATTGGGTCTTATAGATAAACCTTATTGATTTTTAGCTCACCAGAGCTAGTACAACGGGTGCTATGGTACCTGAAGTGCCATAATTTTTGTCCTTTTTGGTGAAATTTCGGGTTTTTAGCTCTATACAGCCTCCGGAGTGTTTACAAGTGACCAATTTTATAATTGAATATTTTCAAAGTTGTTTCACAGATGTACTCGTACCCTATTAATTTTCAGCTGACTAGAGCAAGTACAGCGGGTCGTATAAATCCCGATATACTACATTTTTAGTTATTTTGGGAAAAATCTTGGTTTGTTAGCACGATACATTCCCCGAAGTGTATACAAGTGAAAATTTTATGATAGAATATTGTTTAGGGCATCTCACAGATGCGGAAAATTCAATTTTAATCTCTAAAACCGTTTATTTTTTTTCTAATATTTCTTGTAATATAAATACCTTGTGGTTACACGATCGCCTAGCACGAAGCCCAGATTGCTCTTCCATATCTTCTCTATTTCCATTCTCTGTTTCACTATTCTGCCGTACAACCGTGCCATTGCGCTGGTTACACTTATACCCCCATACTTTTTTCAAATCTTATTATCACCCTTTTTATGGGAAGAATTAATATATGCTATATTCCAGTCTTCCTGGATGTTCCCATCCCACAATTCACTATGTATGTGTAAATTGGCAATGCCGTTTTTAAGTCTAGTAACATTTTCGTGTACTTTGCGTGAAATGATGGAATGTTTTCTTATCGTCCGTGTCGATTCAAATTCGCGAAGTTTATCTTGCGATCGCTGCCAGATTTGTAGACAATTGTTGAAAACTTTTCCTTAGATTAACATTTTCAACTTAATAGATACTTGCTAGGTTCAAACATTCTCACTAACAACCACACTACGTGTACATGTTTAATACGCTCATTCATTGTCTTTGATACTCATATGAGAAGGAATTCACATAAAATCTACTGATTGCACTATTGGGACCCTAAACATTATAGTCTAATGAGATTCACAAGATTAAAATGGATTCAAAACCCGTCATTGGAAAACTGCTGTGTCAAATTACTTTGCTGTTATATAAGAGATTGTCTACCTATGAATAGTCTTTGTCATTTCAAACGACAATTCTACTTATTTTTGTATAATACGGTTAAGACGTTTGGAAGTCGTTCAAGACTACTGAATATGGATTTTCGAAATGCACTGTTAAACATTTGCTTTTTGGAACACATTTTTAAATTCAACAATCTTTAAAAAAATTCGTGATTTGAATGCTTTTGTTGATGGGATGTAGTATCCGCTTAGAGCAAAATTCTTTATCATTTTCACTGATTCTTATTGCAATTATTCCACTATGTACAAAAAATATTCATAAGTTTGACTTTGAACAGTTCACTCTCTCCACGATTGAAGTTTCTGTTTTATTTAAACCTTATATATTTTTGAATTTAGAAATCTGTATGGAACGTCGGCACCTGAGCAACTCTTAATGCATTTTTACACTATTCATACGCTGATGCACTGAGTATTATTCATATAGTGGTAAAGATGGAATTAGGAAATAGATTTGATATGTTTATTTGAAATAATCGGAACGATTGCCAACACTGGTTTATGAGGATCTGTATAGATTCACACTTCGTATGGAGACTTCCATGAGGGATATCGTATGACAATTGAGAAGTGATCACATTTTTTGCTTAAAAATATCTTGTATCTTGTATCATTATACACTTTCTCTTAGTTTGTGAAAGAAATTACATGAAAAATTCACAGAAATTCCTTTTTTCTCAAAAAAAATTGACTATATAGAGCATACTTAATCGTTTGGAGGGCCTGCCGATTGGTCGTCTCCCGTGGGGGATATGGTTGCGGACTATGGTGGTCATTTTATTAGCTGTCATTCTATTAACATGCTGGTTCCATTCTCTTCTCTTTTTATTAATCCACCTCACCACGTTGTCGGTATTGCACTTCTCTCCTATATCAATTCTTCATTGTCTCTCGTTTAGTGTGGTTACTGTTGTCACTTTTAGGGTTTTCATCTCTGTTGTTTGGTTACTATTATCTCGGCACGTATTTCTGTACTTTATATCAAGATGGACCTCACACATATTTTATAAATTCTGGACTACAACCCATGCTGAGGTGTTTATTACACCTTTCACATCCTGGACTTGAGACCAGTCTTGTTCGATAATTGGCTATAAAATTATTTAAATACAAATATATTGGCATTCTACCGATAATAGAATAAATACATCAATAATAATTATTTTTGTTCGCCGGAAAAATGGTACGAATAAGAGTTTTATCAAATAGAATCAAAAACGCGATTTCCAGAGTGACTAAATCCAAATCAACAAACGTTCTAGTCAATGTTCAACCTTTTAAAATAAATTAGAACAAAAATATCCTGAATCAAAATCTAACGAGCATTAGACCGTTCAAAACAATTTTATATCCTTTATTCGGATGGAATAAGTCCAAAAAACGTATCCTTAAAGTAAGCTCACAGTCTAAGTCAAAAGTGAGTATTCAACGAGTCCATTAGGTAATTGCCACCCTGAAATAAAATTATTTTCCCTATGACCACTATGAAATATGGCACATTTCATACAGTTTTCTCTTAGTGAAAATTTTAAATTGCAAACGAAGGGCGTACCCGTGTGAAATGAAAAAAATTACAAATCTGATTGGCTGACGACTGTGTCTAATTATTTTGCACACAGGTCGATGATTATCGATGTTTACCTGACATCTTGGGTTTGACTTTTGAACTGTTAGCAAATGAAACAGCGAGTGAGAGAGAATGATGAATGTTCTGTAATTGTGTGTCTGATATGCATAAAATTCAAAACTTTGTATCAACTAAAGAACATGAAATGGTCAACAACGGTCTTGAAGCACATGTTTATTTTTAAAAGTAACCTTACCACAAACTTTAGTTGATTTAATAATTACTAAATTTGCTTTTTTTGTGGTCCTCACAAAAATATTGTGTACAACATGTGTTGAAAATTCGATTTCACACTGCGGCTCGTGACTCAATTTTGCAAACTTTTTTGAAATCTTTCATTTGTACAATATACAATGGTTTGCTATATGTCTCAAATTATGCAGTACTGTTCACAAGGAATGAAATAAATAACCCATTAGCTTACACATTTGGTCAGAAAAGTCCCGTTCATAATTTAGATTTTGGAAAGAATTAATAAATAGGTAACCAGTAGTTTTTAGATAGTATTTTGGTTAGGTTAGGTTAGCCCTGGAGTATATTTAATACTGCACGGAATACACCACGCAATTCACAGTTGATATTCTTCAACATCTCCTTGTCACTTATATAAAGGTATAAAGGTATAGGGCGCAAAAGACTTAAGAATGCAGGTATCTTCAGAAATCAGACCTCTGCCATTTGGAGTCGATTGTCATGTATTCGTGTCAAGAAAATGTGAACAACAAGAACTAATTAACCTAATTGATTTTTATCATAGAGAATGACCTCTCAACAAGAAGGAAGTCAATTGAATATTTGATGATCCGATAACAAGAGTGTATATAAATAGATGGCTTCATTTAGGAAGTTGTCTACAGTTATCACCAATGATCCGCCTTGTTTGTGTTATTTCTTTCAAGTTTCTTGCCCAATCCTTCATGCTATTATATAGATTTATGTTTTCTCAGAGGTTCCAGTCCAGTGCCCGAGGAAGAGGGTTACTCATTACTCTAGGTATTTTGGTCACTGTTTACCACACTGAATGTCAAACATCGGCCATTCGCAAGTTGGACGCTTCCAGAAGATACGGTCAGCCGTAGCCAACCCATACCACTCCGTCGTCCTTATCAGAAGGATAGTGTAGCAATGTACTGGGAAATGCGTCAGCAACAACTATTTCTGTTAAAACTTTTTTATTTTTATGAAAATTTTTGAAGCTTCGAAGAACTCCCATGTCAACTGATACACTCTCTACACCGACTAACAAGACAAAGGACATATAGCCACTCAGGTAAATATAACAAACCCGAAAGCAAAGCTAGTGAATCAGGAAGCCTTTAGGTCAACTTCCCCCTGCAGTGAGTTTGCTGACCGGCTCTAGATTTCTTCCCAGATTCCTAATGAAATCCATCCAAAACCCGGTGTCCAAAAGGATATTTAGCTGCAAAATTATTACCAGACCCACCACCCCTGAATAAGGATCCCCACCCCTGCCTCACAAAAGCTCCCATAATTCCCACAGACCCGGTTAACAGCAAAAGCTTGCTGAACATTTTACAAAAGAATTCAGAAACTCACCATAACATGTGAAAAAGCCATTAGTCACTTTCTACAAGAACTCACCACAACCCTTCACAGTCCCAAAACAACAAACCCACTTCCTACACATCTCCCCGAGGTCTTACGCTTCCTAAGCAAGATTTCATTCACCCGCACCTTCAGTCGCATGACAACTCTCCCTACCCGACGAGGAGTTCGCCCTCTCAAGAACAACAATCTAATACCCCGTACAAGCCTCAACCCCTAACTAACAACAACCCTCCCCTCACCCAAATCTTCAAGCTCAAAATTATCGCCAAATCAAACAACAAACTTACTTCTATGTTCCGCATGATAACCCCATCCGAATCTCACTAGTAACAAGACCTTTTATCCCGAATCAAATTCTACGGGCTCCCATTCCCAAATACTGCAACCGCTGCAACCAAACCGGCTACTCTCCAGAATCCTGTAAATCCTAACCCATCTGACCATCTTGCGACCAGCTTGGCCACCGTCCCGAAAAATGCCCTAAACTATCCGCCCCAACCTATAAAAACTGCGAAAGTTCACACCCAGCATTCCGCCCTCGCTACCGCAATAGGCTAGCCACTCTCAATAACCCTCAAGAAACAGCTCCAGTTACACTGGAAAAACCATCAATTCCTTACGACAGATGATAAAATCCTAATTCGAATCATCGCCACAATCATCATGAGCGCCATCACTTCCTCCTGAGAAATAGTATCCAAAACTCTTCACCACTTAATCCCATTCCTCTATAGACAATAATGAACTCTCACCAGTAGTCGTGTAGATTTTGCATTCACTCCCATCAGGCTTTCTGCGGTTTTCGGGTAATCAGGCCAATTAATTTATCAACCAAATGTCCCACGGTGGGGAATAATACAGCTGCAGTTGTACTCGCCCTGTCTCAATCTAATATACCGCACCTTATTACAATGAAATAATCTAATCTAAATTTCAATGTCGCTTCTCTGCGATACACTGCAACGAGCCACTAAGCATTACCAACTACACTCGCACCTAGCCGCACCGCACACGAAGAGTTCCCACCAACAAAAAACAACCAACCGGGCAGAGTAAAAGAATCCTACGTCTAGGCCCAACTTAATGAAACCGAAAAAAATATATTCAAAAATATTGAAATCCAAAAATGAAGAAAGATCTCGATAGATTCGTTTGCGTAGGATGAGATTGTTTTTTCATCATAGTTTGCAATGAATATTGTGATAGTAGCTAAGAATTACAAAAATATGCTATGTAGAATCTAATTTTCATATTTTTCAAAGTAGCTCATTAGCTTTCGAAAGATGATGAGTCATAATAAATTATGTTATGAATTTCGGTGAGAAAAAATTGCCCCATTTTTGTTGTCGATATCTGGGCTTTCTAAAATCCAGATCAGAATTTACAAAATCCACGTATGGATTTTTTTACTTGAATACTTCTTTTAGGACCGCTCATTTGATTTTTCTTGTAGAGGATCAGACAACATAGAATAAATTCATCTAGAAATTATTAGAAATATTCATTTTAAGAATTGTTATGATTTTTCGTGACCAAATACACGAATCAAGATTATCTTATCTTTTATTAGAAAGTATAGAATTCTCACCATTTATTTGTGAGAAAATATTATGCATAAAGTCAGTGTTTACATCTATCCAGTGGTTTCTCCGCACAATGTAACATATGTATTATAGGAGAAATACTTTTTAATATAAATTTCATTTAAAGGAGAAATTATTTTTCTCGTTTCGGATGGCTGGTGAATTTTTGACGTCATTCTTAGTATATCACTGCTATATTGGAAATATAATTACTACAACATTCTATTAGGTACGTGTTTGTTAATGAAAACTGACCAACTCGACTTCGTAGAATGGGAAATTGAGTGGAAGTACAGAAAAGCCGAGATACACTAGTTCAAGTAGAGAACTTAATTTGCGGTTAAAGTTTATATTGAATCCTTAGAAGTTATTTTGCAACAATGAGGCAATGGCTTAACAGTTAGTTATTTTAAACATGCTGTTGAAGTATTTGTTTAGGGTTTGCAGCTCCAAATTATGTAACGGTCCAGACTCTCTCGTTTTTCTTCCAGTTACTTGACATTTTTCTTTAAAGGCGTTTCGATCGACAAATGAAATGACTGTACATTATATTCCAGTTCATAGGTATTCGCGAAACATGACAATTCATAGAAGAATAGGTTTATCGTCATCGGATGTTCCACATTTCAGGTCTAGACGATTGTGAAGTTTTAATAAAATATTGTAATGTTTTTCTTATTTATTAAAAGTTTTTATTACGGGTGGGATAAATTTCAAACACTCGGTATGACTACTTACTATTTTATTAAAACACTAAACTTATCACTAACATTTAATTTATATATACTCAGTATATTCACTTAAACTAATTTATATGAACACTTAACTAATTTATATTTACTGTTTGCTATTTCGGTGTATTTATTACACGAGATCACTTTTATCAACTAAATCTTCCGCTGATCGGTCCTTATTTATATTAAAGCCATTTTTACTAGTAAATTCTGGGCTGCGGCTTACACACACAAATAATCTTTCTCGCCATTTCTAGATAAGTCTGGTTACAAAAACAATGTTTACATAAGATAGTCCTGAACTCGTAAACAGTTTTTTATAACTGCGTATCCGCCAAAATTTTTGACTTCTATACCTGGCTTAAACAGAGTCGGTTTTAGGGACTATACCAGTGTGCTGTTTCGTAACATTACCCCCTCCTTAAATGGAAGTTCCTCCTGGAACTTTTGTGTAGCCGAGACTGGGTGTTTGAATCGGCAACTGGCCCCATTTCTACACTTTCCGATCTTATGGAAATAGCAGGGCACCGTCTTCATCGGATAATGATAACGGGGGTTGTAGCTGCAAATTAATATCTGGACACCAGTATCTCTAAAGATAACCTCTACCATGTTCCTGATAACTCGCCAATCCAACTGGTTACTCGCTATCTTAGGCATAGCCAGTTTTTTCACGCTGGATTCTAACACATGGTCTCGGAGGTTACGAAGTGCTTCCCACACATCGCGGTAGGTAGATCGATCTTTAAATTCATCTTTAGTTACCACGTAGAAGACGTACCGCGAATTATGTTTCAGTTTCAGTGTCTTGCCAGGGGCTGGAATCTGGTCTTCAAGTTTTTCTAATTGCCCGAACTTCTTTCGAAAGACGGTTGCCAACCCTCGTGCGTTCTTGATACGGGCGGGGATGTTGTATTCCAGTGAATAATCTTCCGGGAGAGTGAACAAATCTTGTTGTTGTTCCGAAGTGACTCCATATCTAGCTTTCCCGCTACCTCCATACGCGCCCATATATTCATCGAAGGTGGGGTCAGACACATCTCGAATAAGGTTTACTCCTTCCTCTATGTCATGGTCTCCTTCGAATGGCGCTAGTCGGTTTCGGTGAACTACTTTTGGTTTTCCGTTGGGGATCTTGCTTATGCGATATATAACATCATTGATCCTTTTCTTGATTAAGTATGGACCTTCCCAGGATTTCTGTAATTTTGGAGAAAATCCTTTTCTCCTCGTCGGGTTGTGTAGCCATACTTTGTCCCCTTCTTTAAAACCGCCTTCTGTGGCCTGCGTGTCGTACCGACTTTTCATTCTGTCGATGGCAACTTGAAGATTTGTTCGAACTAATTCATGGATATCATCCAGCCTTCTTCTCAATTGGATTGCGTAGTTTTCGCCTGCTAGATCTTCTCCAGGCCGGCAGCCAAATTCCAGGTCACAGGGAAGCCTCATTTCACGTCCAAACAGGATTTTCGCCGGTGTTTCACCCGTGGACTCATTGACAGCAGATCGATTTGCTAATGCGAATAGGGAAAGATACTGCTCCCAATCTCTCTGATGGCTGGATACTACTTTGGACAGGTATTTTCCAATAGTCCTGTTCATTCTATCGACCATTCCATCTGACTGTGGATGTAAAGCTGTTGTCCTGGTCTTCTTCATTCCCATCTTGTCGCAAATCTCCTGGAATAGATGGCTTTCCAAATTTCTTCCCTGGTCACTGTGGACTTCCAAGGGTACTCCATATCGGCTGATAAATTCCTTCACCAATACATCCGCGACAGTTGTGGCCTCTTGGTTCGGAATAGCGTAAATTTCCACCCACTTTGTGAAATAATCCATTACAACCAGTATGTACTTGCTACCATTTTCTGTCGTCGGAAATGGTCCAGCGATATCTAAAGCAATCCTTTCGAAAGGGCTTCCTCCATTGAACTGTTTCATGGGTGCCTTCCTCTTGCGATGTGGTCCATTACTCGTAGCACAAGTCGTACATTTCTTACACCAGTCCTTCACATCGTCGGAGCTGTTCATCCAATAAAACCTTTCACGGACTCGCTGAAAGGTTTTCTTCACTCCCAGATGACCTCCCGATGGATTGTCGTGTAACTTTTCCAGTACCTCAGCTACTCTTGTTCTCGGGATAACTAGCTGTCTTCTCATCTCAGAACCATCATCGTTTTCAAGGACTCTTTTCAACAGCCCTTCTTCCAGGACAAGGGAGTCCCACTGAGCCCAATATGCCTTGAGTGTCGGTGAAAATCTTGACACTTCTTGCCAGGTAGGTCGCCGATTTTCTTCCTTCCATTGCCGGATCATCTTCAGGTGTGGATCATTCTCCTGATCTTCTCTGATCCTGGTGGGTGACCATTCCTCGTTGGCTACTGTAATTCTTGAAACTGCAACTTCCTTAGATTTCGACTTGTTGCATTGTGAATAGTCTACAGGGCATGGCCGTCTAGGCAAGGAGTTGGCTTTTTGGTGATTCACATTAGCTGGATGTTCACCCCTGTCTGATTTCCCCTGTGTCTGGAGTTCTCGGGTTACAGGAGTCTTGAGGAGCCTAGGCGGACTGCGTACGTGCTCTAGCTCTCCACACTTCCGGCATTTGATCTTCTTCGGCCTCTTGTCTGCCATACCTTTCAACAAGTTGACGATCTGATCAAGTTTGTCATCGTTATCTTCTTCCTGCATGGTTCTACCTTTGTTGTACCGCGAGTTTTTTCTTGGCTGCTTTGCATTTAAGAGGTTCTTGGTTTACAGGAGTCGTAGGACGCTTACACGAACTGCGTGCATGCTCTAGCTCGCCACAATTACAGCACCTGATTTTCTTCGGCTTCTTGTCTACCATACCTTTCAACAAGTTGACGATCTGGTCAAGTCTGTCATCGTCACCTTCTTCCTGTATGGTCCTATCTTTGTTGTATCCCGAAGCCATCGCGGCTGCCTCATATTCAAGAGCAGCAGTCAATGCATCGGCCAATGTTTTAGGTTGGGCTAATCGAAGCGTCTTCTCCATATCGTGGTCACACAAGCCGTCAATAAAGGCCTGGATGCCTAAACATTCCATCATGTTCTCTGGTGCTGATGGATAAGCAAATCGAACTAATAGGGCAATATCCATTTCATACTCTTGGAGGGGTTCGTCACGTTTCCGCCTTCGGCTCTTCAGCTGAAATCTGTACAACTGTTCCAAATGTTCGTGACCATATCGCATGTCCAACCCCTTCTTCAGCAGCTCGAAGTCATCCATTTCTTTAAGCGGTATCGTCTGAAGTACATCTAAGGCATCTCCGCGAAGCGCGATGGTTGAATTCACTGCCTTCTCTCTATCGGACCAATTATTCACTCTAGCGGCTGCTTCAAATTGTTTCACATAATTGGTCCACGACTTTTTCCATCGAACGTTGGGGCCTTGACTCGGGTCAAACTTCCAATGTCTTCAAACTTAGATAGTGTTTCTGGCTTGCAAGGTTTCGTTTGCTCGGTCTTTTTTTCTTCCTCTGGCGTGCCTCGCGTTCTTGAGTCGGCAATCTTTTCCTCTAACTCCTTGATTTTCTCGTCTATCGTTGTAATCTTATTCTCGATTTTCTCGCCCATCGTTGACATTTTATTCTCGATTTCAGATTTTAGAGACGAAATTTCATTTTCAACGTCAACGGCAATGTCGTTTTTCATTAATAAGATGTCGGCGGATATATCGTTCTTCAAAGTAGAAATCTTCTCGTCCATATTAACAGAAATGTCGATCTTCATAGCAGAAATATCGTTCTTTATAGCCGAAATATCGCTTTTCACATTCGTAGAAATCTTCTCTTCCATGCCAGAAATATCGTTCTTCATAGCAGAAATATCGTTCTTTACATTAGTTGAGATCTTCTCTTCCATGCCAGAAATCTTCTCGTCCATGTTCTCTTGCATGGCAGAAATCTTCTCGTCCATGTAAGCAGAAATTGACGAGATTAAGGTGGAAGCCTCGTCATTAAATAAAACTGTTTCTGGATCAAAGCAGTCATTTTCCAGTGCCACTTTAAGTCTTTCTACTAATTCACTTTTCTTACCGGACGTTTCCAACTCACGATCTTCCAATTCCGCTCGTTATTCCGCCACTTTCAGGTCCCTTAATCTCTTGGCCATTTTTACGTAGATATTTATTTATATTACCCCACACCTGACACCAATGTAATGTTTTTCTTATTTATTAAAAGTTTTTATTACGGGTGAGATAAATTTCAAACACTCGGTATGACTACTTACTAATTTATTAAAACACTAAACTTATCACTAACACTCAATTTATATATACTCAGTATATTCACTTAAACTAATTTATATGAACACTTAACTAATTTATATTTACTGTTTGCTATTTCGGTGTATTTATTTCACGAGATCACTTTTATCAACTAACTCTTCCGCTGATCGGTCCTTATTTATATTAAAGCCATTTTTACTAGTAAATTCTGGGCTGCGGCTTACACACACAAATAATTTTTCTCGCAATTTCTAGATAAGTCTGGTTACAAAAACAATGTTCACATAAGATAGTCCTGAACTCGTAAACAGTTTTTTATAACAGCGTATCCGCCAAAATTTTAACTTTTATACCTGGCTTAAACAGAGTCGGTTTCAGGGACTATACCAGTGTGCTGTTTCGTAACAATATACATGCATCAGTCCCGGAAATAATAAATTTTTTTTCTTATGAAGATTGTTATAATTTTGATCCTATTTAACCATTTAACGGTGTCGATGTCATTTAGTTTGATCACAATGCTTCCATATCAAATATTTAATTACATGTAAATTATATTTCCAATAACATGTCCTAAATTCTGTCTATTCCATTGAAATATCTTTAACTAAATTGAAGAAAATAAGCAGACTTAGACCACTTAAACATGGAGGCCTTGTAATTAGTTCACACCATTCAATCTAGCATTCAAACCCTCTATAAAAACGCATAGAGGTTTCCACTTGTAAAACAACATTAGTTTTTGATTGCAGTTTGTGTGGTATTATAAAGGAGGATGTAAGACAATATTAGTTTGTGACTATCAATATGAGTAAAATGGAAATATAATTTGAAGAAATGATGGCTGTGATAAAAATGTATATGGAAAAAATAGGAAAATAATACGAGTGAACATTGTTAAAAATTAGTGTTCTAAATGAAACTCACGGTTTCAAGTTAATACCACAATATAATAAAAATTGTTGAAAATACTAAAAAATTGACAATTGTTTCGATAAATCAATATCATCGTCAGAATGGCAGAAGTTATATTTCATTTGATGCCTACCTGATGTTTCGTCGTTATTTTTGGCTAGACCAAGAAGTGACCTAACTAGTGGTTGACTCAATATATGTTAATAGAAAACAGAAGATGTGATATTACAAATATTGAAGCTTAGATATTATAGGCCCTATGGTGATATCCAGGATATCATTTTTCCAATTAAGATCACTATAACTGTGCAATGATATAGAAAACCAGGAAAACTATATATGCTGAACTTTACAATTATCACTTAACTTCTTAAGTGATAATTAGTTTATTAGTGTAGAACTCCCTAGATTTAACTGTTCATTGACAACTTCATATTGTGAGTTTCTTAAATGTGTCCTAATTTCCAATTCTTCAAGGAAATTCAGTTCTTGTTTCTTTTCACAAATATGCAGCACTTCTAGTTTTGTGTTAGGTGTCAATGAATGATAGGTGTCAAGTAGATGTTTTGCGTAGTGGGATTTATCTGGTTGTTTAAATCTGTATGCTCGTGAGTGTCCACTGTATCGGATTTAAACATACCTATAGGTCTGACCCAAATAGACATTCTGGACATTTGAGTTTATATAAACCTGACTACTAACGTTACTTTCATTTTTAAAAGAAATTGTTGTATTCGTTGCTGAAGTTATTATCTTTGAAATACTATTAGAAATATTTCCTGCATATGTGATGGTTTTATAAGTTTTTATTTCATCAGTTTGTTCAGGAAATATTAGTTGTAATGCCACTTTTTCCTCTTTATTATTAATTAGCTTATTTATCATATCTTATGGATAACCCTTGGATGTTGCTATTTGTCTAATTGTATTAATCTCTATATCAAAATTACATTTGTTCATAGGAACTGAAAAAGCTCTATGGATCATTGAATTATATGCCGCTAGTTTATGGGACATGGGGTGATTGGAATTGAATGGAATTGTCACATCAGTCTGTGTTGGTTTTCGGTAAATTGACTAATCAAGTACATTATTAACTCTTTGAATTTTTAAATCAAGAAAATTGATTGAGCTATATTCTTCAATTTCTAATGTAATTTTAATTTTTGGGTGTAAATTATTGATGTGGTTGAAATATACATCTAATTGTCGTTCACTACCCATAAAATAAGCTAATATGTCGTCTACATATATATACCAAAATAAAACATTTTTCGAAATATTACTTTCAAAGATCTTCCGTTCAAAATTGCCCATAAAAATGTTTGCCAAAATAGGTGATATAGGGCTTTCCATTGGTAAACCTTCATTTTGAATATATATATTATTGTCAAAAGTGAAATAATTTTGATTAATGCATACCTCAAATAAGTTAAGTATATCTGATATTATTCCTGGATTATTATTTTTATCTTCTAGTAATTTTCTTACAAGTATTAGACATTCTTTAAGAGTAATTTTAGTGAACATATTAGTCACATCGAACGAAATAAGTTTATAGTTATCTTGCAAGTTGATTGCTTTCTACTTTTTGATTAGTTTTATTGAATTTCTAATTGAGTACTGAGATCTATATCCGTAACTATTAAGTATATTGTTGTGCCTATTTGCCAATATTTTATTGGGAGCATTAACATAAGAAACTACAGATCTAATTGGTTTCGTTATTTTATGTAATTTACCGGTTCCATATAATTGTGGACAATGAGGATTCTTATGTATGATACACCTTTTTTTCGTAATCACTTAAAAGATAATTTGAATTATTAACAATATCCCTTACATTATTAGAAAACTTTTCTGTTGGGTCTGCTTTAAGAACTTCTACATCGCTAGATTCTATAAAGTTATATATTTTGGAATTGTAATTTTCAGTTGTCAAAATGACAGTTGTGTTCCCCTTATCAGATTTTGTAACTTGTAGGTTATTATCTTCTACTTTCTTTTTGATTGCAATTAAAACTGTAATGTCATTTTTTGTTTGACGTTTAACTTTTGAAATCTGATACAGTCAACACTTACGAGCATACAGATTAAAACAACTAGATAAATCCCACTACGCAAAACATCTACTTGACACCAATCATTCATTGACACCTAACACAAAACTAGAAGTGCTGCATATTTGTGAGAAGAAACAAGATTTGTATTTCCTTGAAGAATTGAAAATTAGAAGACATTTAAGAAACCCACAATATGAAGTTGTCAATGAACAGTTAAATCTAGGGAGTTCTCCACTAATAAACTGTTTTCTTAAGTGATAATTGTAAAGATCAGCAGATATAGTTTTTCTGGTTTTCCATATCATTGCACAGTTATACCGATCTTAATTGGAAAAATTATATCCAGGATATCACCATTGGGCTTATAATATCTAAGCTTCAATATTTGTAATATCACATCTTCTTCTTTTTTCTATTAACATATATTAGGTCAACCACCAGCTAGGTCACTTATTGGTCTAGCCAAAAATAACTACGAAACATCAGGTAGGCATCGAATGAAATGTAACTCATGTCATTCTGACGATGATATTGATTTATCGAAACAATTGTCAATTTTTTAGAATTTTCAACAATTTTTATTATATTGTGGTATTAACTAGAAACGGCGAGTTTCATTTAAAACAGTAATATGAGTAGATTCCACGAAGAAAGGGTCGAGACAGTTAATTTCATTGTTAAAAATATTATCTGTCTCGTTAAAATTAATTCCTTGCCTTTAATAACATAATAGACTTGTGCAGAAATCACTATTGAATATTCCTATTCATCAAAGCAATCAACAATAACTGATGACACTGAAACTGCACTTCATATTTTCAATCTGAAAAATCTGCAATTACAGTTATGATTGGTTTATTCCTCAGATTAACAAATAAAATATATATGTTTGTTTTGACTTCTTCCTGCCCCAAACATTGAGTCACATTCGAAGCTCACTTGCGGGACACTTCCACTGCTTTGCCATATTTACAAATCCTGTTTAGTTGCGGGAAAAAAGAAATTAGAAGAAGAAGAATTTAATTGGACATTCGTTAAAAAGTTATGCAAATAAAAAAAAATTATACTAATTTCTGCATTTGAGTCTCTGCTTTCAAAGTCAATTAATAATACTTGAATTTTATCTATTAAAGGTATATTCTCATATAAATTTTAAACAAGAATTTGTTGTATCCTTAGATACCTTTATGGTTATAACTAAAAGTGGCAACATTGCTAAAAATTTCAGTACCTGTTAACGTGTCAATAATAATCTATTTATTAGATTTCTCCTTGTTTAATTACCATATAAAGAGAGATGCAAATATAATTAGAGTGTGATCGACGATCATTTTAAATACGCCGTAGTATTGTAGTAAATAATGTCAAACGTGGTTTGTTTATACGAGCACTATTACGACTAGAGAGTAAACATTTAGTTCTTCCGTTTTGAAGTGTTTTTCAAGACTTTTTAGTGTGAAAATAAACTTTTAAGTTACTCAATTTAATGTTTTTGGGTTATCATGTTTCGTCGGTGCCAAGTTTGTCAGAAAAACAGCCGAAATTAGCAATGCCATGTATCTACAATACCATCCCCACTTTTTGTAATTCATTCATTATTTCACTACTGGCGTTTAGAAGTGTTGGCCGCAAAAATAAACGTGTTTATGAATGAATAGCCCCCTCTATGTTTATTATTACTCTAAGGATTATTCTCGAACATCAATAATACGCCAAAGAAAATATGTTGTGTGGTAGATTTCTTACTTGGAAATAAATAACTGCAGCCAATGTTGCGACCTTTCTAAGGATTGAACTACTAATAATTGATATTCATTTATTCAAAAACTTCAGTGGCAAACTAATATCAGAACCTATTTACATATTTCAGTACTTCAATACATCAGTTATAACTAACTTCCGGTTACTTTGTTACATGAAATTAACTGTTTCTAAGTAATCCCAAAATATATTTATAAAAATGTTAGAAATTCTAAAAACTTTACAGTTGTTTCGATATTACTTTCATCGTCAGAATGACAGAAGTTACATTTCATGTGATGCCTACCTTATGTTTAACAATTATATTTGGCTAAACCAAGAAGAAGACCTTGAGCTTGACTTAATATATGTGAATAGAAAATGAGAGGATATGATACTACAAATATTAAAGCTTAGATAATATTAACTCTATGGGGATATCCCATTTAAGATCACTATAACTGTGCAATAATATAGAAAGCCAGGAGAACTAGGAGAACTCCCTATATTTATCTCTTCATTGACAACTTCATATTGTGGGTCTCTTAAGTGTCATCTAATTTCTAACTCTTCAAGGAAATCCTGTTCTTGTTTCTTATCACAAAAGTATAGTAGGAACATCTAGTGTTAGGTGTCATTGAATGTTTGGTGTCAAGTAGATGTCTGCGTAGTGGGATTTCTCTGGCTCTTTTAATCGGTATGTTCACTGTATGTAATACCAAGGGTGTGACCCAAAAAGACAACGTTACATTTTGGACATTTGAGTTTATATACAGTGTGACAATTTGAAAATTTACAATGGGCTATATCTCACGAACGAAAGATGATATCAAAAAATGTTCAAAACGGTTTCTAGGATAGGGAGGGGGAACTAAAATGACATAAAAAAGAGCTCGCCCCTATCAACCCCGTAGGCCCCACCTACCTGAACTGAAAAAGTTCAAATGGCAGACCCCTACTTGTGATACATCATTAGAAAGCCTGCAAAAAATGCTATCCAACGGTATGAATAATAATGGTACAGGGTGAATAAATATTACAAAACCTTGTCTTAATAGGAAAATTTAATGAAGTTTTTGTTGAACGACAAATTTGTTAAAAATGTCAAAGAAGTGAATGTTCAAAGTGGGTTCCGTTGTTTTGTAAACAATAGTACAGCCTCTTTTGAAATTATGCACGAACTTTGACAAATGTAGTTATAGTAATAGCGCGACATGCTTGAGTAATTTTTTCCCGCAAGTCCCCAAGTGACGCAGGTTGAGTTTTATACACAACTGACCTGAGGTAACCCCATAAAAAAAATCAGGTGGCGCTAAGTCTGGTGACCCCGGTGACCACTCAATGGAACCTCTCCTTCCAATCCATTTGTTCGGATAATTAGTATCCTACCAGTGCTTAACTGCAGCTGCATAGTGAGGAGGTGCTCCATCCTGTTGGTAGTGCAGCAAATCTTCTTCTAGAGCTAGCTTGCCTTGGTCATACCGCTGATTCTCTAATTTATACACAATTAAAAGTTGGATGGTGTTTTCCAGCATATCCAGATAAATGTCGCCATTTAAATTTCCTGGTATGAACAAGGGGCCAATTAAAGCATCCCCTAATATCCCTGCCCAGACATTAAGTTTTTCAGGGTATTGATTGTGACCTTCTCTAAATCGATGCGGGTTTGTATCACTCCAGTACCGACAGTTTTGTTTATTCACATTGCTATTCATCATAAAAGTACATTCGCCACTGAAACAAATATCTTTCAATAGTCTAGGTTCAACGCGAATTCTTCCAGTCATTAGTTCACAAAACTCAATTCATCGGTCTGGGTCATCATCGCATAGTTCTTGAAGAATTTGCGTTTTGTAAGGGTGAAGCTTGTAATGTAATTTCAATTTCAACACCTTCCTGACCAACTCACGTGATAGTCCTGTCATTGTAGATACCTGACGTGTTGATGCAGTAGGCTCTATTGCAAATTGCCCAAGGACCTCAACTTGGCTTGCTTCATTCAGTAATCTTGGGGCATCCCTTTTTTTATTTTGCACTTCTCCCGTTTCTTTAAATTTTTCAACTAAATAGTGGATGTACACGTGACTTACATGTTGATCCGGATGCCTCTCATTAAATATTTGAGCTGTTCGTAAATAACACTGGTTCTGGGAGCCAAATATGAAAATGATCTCCACACGTTCAGGTATACTGTAAACCATCGTGACAACTACGGCGAATGACAGTACTGATCGTACACAGTGATGACACTAATGACATTTTAATGTCACAAATAAACAAAAAATTATTGACTGCGACAGAAACCAAAAAACAGATGTTTACAACTTGCTTTTGCAAAGACGGCAAATTAAAGTTTTTATTCAACAACAAAAAGTCCCCTCGGACACTTATCATTGAAATTAAGGTTTTATTGGCCTTTAAAGATTTCTAACATTGTATCACAAGTAGGGTTCCTACGTTTGTTTTTAAAATTGTTAGATAATAATTTGGTAATTATTGATATACCCTGTACCATTATTATTCATACCGTTGGATAGCATTTTTGTAGGCTTTTCAATGTTGTATCACAAGTAGGGTTCTGCCATTCAAACTTTTTCAGTTGGGGTAGGTAGGGCCTAGGGGGTTGATGGGGACGAAATCTTCTGTATGTCATCTTAGTTCCCCCTTCCCATCCTAGAAACGGTTTTGAGCATTTTTTGATATCATTGTAAGTTTTTAAATTGTCACACTGTATAACAGACTCCTTTAATTGGGACATTTTTGTTTTTACATTCAACAATTTTGTACTCACATTACTTTCTGTTTCAAAAGAAATCGTTGTATTTGTTGCTTAAAATATTATTAGAAATATACTTTACAATGCTTAATACGATATAGACGTGTTTCACCTGGTGCTTCTAATAAATCGATTTAAATCGTGTAAAAGTGCTTTTTATTCTTGGAAACTGTCACGAGTGTAAGAAGTAAGTACATCCTAAGTACTTTTACTTTATTTCACTCAAAATTGTTAATCAGTATCCTGTGAAGTGAAATTATTTTTTCACTATGTCCCCAAACCGATGGAAGAAAACAGAAAACAAAGTTAACGATGAACTGCACTCAACTGTGAAAACATTAGTGGCAAAGCTTTTTACTTCTGATGATTTTATAAATCAACTCTCAAAAACTATAGCAGATATTATGAAGCAGATTGACAAAAAAATTGAAGACCTGAAAGCAAAAGGTAAAGAGTTGGAGAATGAAATAAGAAGTCAGATGGTTACTGTAGATTATCTTGTAAAGCAGCAGAGCATACAAGAACGTTTGGATGAGCGTAAAAATATTAGGTTTTATGGAGTAGATGAGAATGTTGGGGAAAAGTGTATGGGAACAATGCTGGAAATCTGTAATACTAAAATGAACCTAGAAATAGATGAAAAGTGCATAGATTTTTATTATAGAATTGGAAAGATTCAAAGACACAAAATTAGACCAATTTTAGTTACTTTCACGTGTATGTTCTATAAAAATATGGTTTATTAGAATGAGAAGCTACTTAAAACCTCGAATACTATAATAAGAGAAGATTTAACATCTGAGCAAATGAAGATTCTAAAATCAGTCCCCGAAAAAGTCGGCGATAATCGAACAATTTGGACAAAAGGTGGAAACATATTTGTGACAAGAATTAAGAACTTGATTTAATTGAAGAGTTAGAAATTAGAAGACACCCACTGTGCAAATAAAAATTACAGTTATGTTAATTCAACATCACATTGTGATAATGTTCTTCCTTTTTTCCTCTTGTTTTCATCACATGCACATCTATACAACCGCTTATGCCCAGCTTGTGGATGTTAAATTTTGTGATGTTTCAACTAAACTTCTCAGCGATGTTAAAGCGCCGCCTTTTTACATTACTGTGATGTTACTAGAACTTCCTCAAAAGGAAGTATTTATAACGAACTAAAAACAACAATCCAGTTACATTCTGCAATACCTTTTAACATCTTGTCGATGTTAATGCAATGTCTAAAGAATAACATCTTATCAATGATCTAAATGCAACATTTCATAAACAATATAGTGCATTCTCTTAAATGTTGGACAGTACTTAAACCTCTAAATAATATACCTCAAACATTCTAGATGACATTCATAGATGTTTCTGTGCCTAAACAGCAAATACAGGGTGAACAACTAAGAACGCCGACTGTCGGCCATATTTCAAAAAATAGTCATGATACAACTTTAAAAAAATACCTTCAGGAAAATGACCCTAAAAAATCGCTGGAAAACATTTTTGAGTTCCTAAAATATCTGCAATGGGGTGGAATGAACACTTAAAAACATAATACTGTGATTATCTCCAAAGAAAACATATTAAAGGTATCCTAGAAATACAATTTTTGATATATTGATGAGATTATGAAAAAATGTAGTTAGGGACTTTTGGTCCTTATTCTTCAAATAAGGGGTGTGGGAAGGTTCAACCTGAAAAACAAATGTCCTAACACTTTTTTGTTTTTTAATCGATATCAATTTTTTTGGCGTCATTTAAATGTTTTTACTCTTTAATAAGATATGCTTAACAAAAATAACAAAATTGAACAATTTTGTCAACGCTATGTGAAAAAGTCGACAATTTTCCCATTTTTCTCGGAAATATCAAATGTAATGAGGCATTTTTCAAATGAAAAAGGGATTTACGTTATCAGATATAAAAATTTTAAAAAATGCTTCAATTTACATTTGAAATTTCCGAGTGGGTACAAAATCATCTAATTTTGTTATCCATCTTATTAAACATAAAAACTCTTTTGAATGCAGCTAAAATCATTAATATCAGTCGAAAAACGAAAAAGTTATACATTTGCTCATAAGTTTGAACCTTCCCCATCCATTATTTGAAGAATACTGGCAAAAAATCTCCTTAATTAAATTTTTTCATAATCTCATCAAGATTTCAAAAATCGTATTTTTAGGTCACAATTATAATGTTTTTTTAGTATTATGTTTTCGAGTGTTTATACTTTAGATCAAATTGTGCCCATGGAGACCTTTGATCGATCAGCATAAACTACATTAAACTTAATTTACAGCCAATTGACTGGGGCCCATTTTCCATAAGATACTTGCGGGGTTCTTCAGAGGAATAATAACATATTTTATTTCGAGAAGTGACTTTCCATGATTTACCTTCTATAACATGGCTCACTTCGTTTGGCGGGTGAATTCAGGTGTGCCATGAAAATTCATACTTCTTTTCTGTATAAAATAATATACTATTCTCATCTTGTTATTTTCATCCTAGAACATATTTTATATTAACATCGTGGAATTGTAACTTAATGAAAACTAAACATTATTAATACACTGTATACACAAAAAACTACTTATGAAGAAGAGATATGAACACATTATCAAGTTAAATGAGTTTATAATCAATTGTATCCAATTGAGTATCCAATAGCTGTGTTTCTGCAATAATGAATAATTGAATTCTGTTTGTTGACTGGAGCATTCAGTGTCATAAGTTACATATTCTTCAACTAGAATAATATAGGTACCATATAGGTATTTTCAAATGGAAATGAGGTTTTTAACAGAAATTTCTGTTTTTAAAGTCTCTAATTGTTCACAAGGATTGTTAGTATTAATGTTAAAATTTTCTAAACCTGCAAGACTATATTGATATGGCTATGACTACTACTACAAAAACTAGAACTAGAGATACTTGATTCTATATTTTTTGTACTGTTTAATATAATGTCTGTATCAGACTATCTGAAATAGTTATTCCCTTCTCTTTACATAATTACCAACTATTTGTTTTTTATTTTATTTATGTAAGTACCTAGGTTCTGAAACATCTTGAACATTGAAAATATTTTCTTCTAGATTCAAATCTCTGCCAACATATGAGCATGCTTTATCATTAATAATAATATCTACCCTATTGCAATATTAAGATTTTTGTAGGGTATAATGCATATCTAGGATTTGAAAGATTGTGAATCGTTTTTAAAATATACTTACTAACTAAAATATTTTAAAAGTTGAAAAAACCCTTATTTTGTAAACTCTATTATATAACGTTAGTATACAATTCCGCCACCTGGAATTTCAATGTACAATAGCAGATTAAAGTCGTGAATGAGTATTAAGTTTTAATAATTATGTTTTTGGAATAGGTACTTACCGATAACAATTAACGGTTGTTCGTCCATTATAACAAGAATTATAACTAAGTATAGAAACTGAAGCTAAGTAGGAACTAACGAAAACGAATACCACTTCATTCGAGTACTTCTTGCAAAAAATGTGCTTCCTGTAAATAAAATATAACACAAAACTGAAAACCATCCGCCATTTCTTGCTTGTCATTTGTTTCCTCAGATAAAACTTCGTTCGTCAGTTTCTCTTCTGTTTTCTTCTTTTTTTTATGTTACTGTGATGTTTTGGATGAGATATTACTGAGAGTTTCATAAACTTACATCGTACAGACGTAATCATACGAACTTACTAAAAATTGTTTCGAAAGATGTAAAAGTAACTGCAACATGTGATCATCTTAGAAACATCTTAATTTGTAATATTACAGTAACGTTCTGTATGTGACATTAGTGAGAAGTATACAAATTAACATCGTATGAATGTTTCCTATAGGAAGTTGCTAAAAAGAAGTTCATAGTATGTGTATGTAACTGCGAATTCAAGTATTATTGGGTACATCAAAAAAATGTTTTATTTACATGACATGGATGTTAAGACATCTAGGAGATATCTTATTAACGTTTTAAACAAACATCACGAAAAGTCTCTAAAAAGAACATCACAAAAAAGACTTGTTATGTTTCTTGTTTAGTGGGCACAATATGAAGTCGTTAATCTAGGGAGTTCTCTACTTTCAAATTATCTTCTCAAGTGATAATTGTAAAGATCAGCAGATATTGTTTTCCTGGTTTTCTATATCATTGCACAGTAATACTGATCTTAAATGGGGAAAAGATATCCCCATAGGACTAAAAATATCTAAGCTTCAATATTTGTAATATCATATCTTTATTTATTCATAAATATTAACTCTATCACATGATAGGTCACTTATTAGTCTAGCTAAAAATAATTATCAAACTTCATGTAAGCATCACATGAAATGTAACTTCTGTTATTTTGACGATGATAATAATATCGAAACAATTGTCAATTTTTTTAAAAATTTACTATTTTTTCAATATATTGTGGAATTATTGCTAGTTTCATTTAAAAAAGTAATAGGAGAAGATTCCAAAAACTAAGGGTAGAAACAGTAAATTTTATAACTTCAGGTGATTTACTAAACATATAAGAACACTGAAACAATCAAATTGATTACGAACTTTTGGAACATTAATACTTGTTTATGTTATTCTCTTATCAGTCGCCACTGAAATCGATGCCAATACTATATAAGGTATGTAGCAATGTGTAATATGATCAAAGAAATCAAATTCAAATCGAAGTGATAAGAATTGAGTTATAATCTTCCATCACAAATGAATGACAAATGATCATATTTTTATTGTAGTTACAATCTAATTTCTACTTTCTCAATTTTGTGAATAATTGAACTAACTCCTATTATATTATTGTTGTAAAGTATCTAATCCTTCTAGAAGTTGGTCGATTGCTCTAAATCTTATTGTAGGCATCATGGATTTGGGGTCGTCCATTTGTGAATAGCTATTAAAGTAACATATATATTTAACAATTGAAGAGGGGAAGCAAAGCTGGTGTTTGTTGCCCGCAGAAAATGGGAATGGTCAATAAAGTCCCAGAAACCTTGTATAAGATGGATTATTATGAAATATTCATGTTGTTCTCGCACAATTCATTTGGCATAAAATTGATTTAGATATATGATTAGTTGGGCTGTTATTCTTAGGTTATATAGTGCATTTTTATGGAATAATCTATTAGAATCTCCCAAGCACTTTCATAGTATAACATCACATTATTTGTAGATACAAACTAGTCAATACTATTTAACGTCCAATATATCTTGAGAAAACAAATATTTTTCTTATCAAAATTCTAAACAGATTCAAAGTCAGATTTTTCCAATAAGATTATTCCAAATGGAATAGTAATTTTTGGAATTGATATTAACTTGCGAGTCAGTCCTTAGAAGAGTCTAGGAACCATTATTTCAGGTTCATATTGTTTCAATGTCTCATTACTAACAAATGTGGATGTTTTGAACAAATTTCATCATAGATTTATCCCATAGTCCTTCGTCTTGCGTTGATGGTTCTATTCCCCGAATAACCATTTTAAAAGTAAAATCTCAGTATCTTGTTCCAACTGAACCAACTGTTGAGGAGTATACTCAAAAATTACTACATATTTATTTTCTAAAAAAAAAGATCTAAGTTGAGCAAGTGCCGATTAAAAAAACTTCACTTTTACTGTTTTATAATTATCTCTCTCATTATATTTTGGACCAATCGTAGATCTTGAATTATCACTACTTATTTTAAAATATTATTCTCAGAAAACATCATCGCCACTGGAATTTGACTAATCTTTATTGTATTCGTAATGTTTTTCTTATTTATTTAAATACTTTATCATGATGGTTGTGATATATTTATAAACAGGCTATAGTAATTTACTCTTAATTTAATTACACACGATATATTTACTTACACTCAATTTATTTCCGCACTTAACTACAACTCCATATTAAATACGATTCACTATTTTTTGTTCACCATCCGCGTTCAACTAAACTGAGATTTGACTTATTGGCCCCAGGTATTTGCCTCATATACCAAAATCCCTTTCTAGAAAAATCGTTTTTTAGAATTCTGTTTCCAATAAAAACAAACAAAAAAGGCCTTCTTAAAAATGTTGCGCATTCGCTTAAAGTTGAATATTGTATTTGTGATGATCCCAAAAAGACATTATCAAAAGAAAAGACATTGTGTAACAAATATACACTACGGCCGCCCCTGGTAATACTACTTACATGTACACCAGCAAGAGGTCGCAAGCGACACCCACTACAACGGCGACCTGCGCAGAAGGGGAGGCAGTCTGATAACCGCCATCGTAACATTAAAACTAAGTTTTGATACATCTGTGTTCAAACATTAATATGATTTTCTATTTATCTTAACATATTTTCTTACTCTGCAACCCCAAAATCCCGAGACGTACATGCTACACTGGCATCCAACTTAGGGCAGAGTTAAAAAATTTTTGTTAAATCTGTGAACACCCGAAAAACGTGGTTGTGAAACTTGAGGTTGTGTTAGAAAAACGTGACTGATCCCGGTTTTCCGATCTTTGGACAAGAATAAGTGGAAAGTATCTGTTTCCAAATAATACATTGAGTGTTCTATTATTCCGCTCTCACTTTAAGTGATTTAGGACCGAATTAACACTCCCGGTTTAAATAGTTCGATTTATTTCATATATATTCGTAATATCGAGTCATTTTTGAGACATTTTCTTCCTGTTATTTTAAAAAACTGTGAAATCTGATCCCGGCTATCGTCGATCTTGGACCGGTTTTATAGTTCAGTGCTTAGTGGTGGTACTTGTCTCAACATATACAGAGTGTATCAAGTAAGAGCTAAAATAATATACTGAAGCCTTCTGAATGTGAGTACGTTCATTATTTTGCATGTTCCTGAATCGTTTTATTCAAAATTGCTGATAAACGTAAACATTCCTACAATTTGCGTTCTGCACGAAATCAAGAATTTGAAACTCCATACTCAGTTATGTCGAAACATTCAGAAAACGCAAATAATCAAGTTGTCTTAACAAATGAACAATTCCAATAGCTGTTGGCCAGTTTATCGGTACGTGATAGTCCTAATTGCTCGTCGCGATTTAATGGCGCGAGGGACGCAGACGTCATCGCATTTATTGACGCGATAGTCATTTATAAAGATTGTTTACAAATAACCGATGACAATGCGCTAAAAGGACTTCCTATGTTTCTTGATGGTTTCGCAGCGACATAGTTTCAAGGCATTAAAAACACGACAAATACGTGGCAAGATGCGATAAATCTATTAAGAAACACGTTCGGTCCCCAAAAACCACCGTATCGAGTTTACCGCGAGTTATTTGCAAACGAACAAGATTTTAAAACACCTGTGGACATTTTTGTGTGTGAAATGCGTGCTATAATCGCTCGATTACCGGCTAACACATTACCGGGGGACATTCAACTAGACATGGTTTACGGTCTCTTAAATGAAAATATACGGGAAAAGATACCGCGTGAAAAAATTGGAACTTTTCAAGGATTGCTTTCGCAAGCTCGACATATAGAGGAGACGTTCGAAAAGAATATTGATATTAATTTAAAAAGTAGTGTTTTCAAAGACAATGAATCACGAAATCATTTCTGTAGTTATTGCAGAAACCCGGATCACATAAAAGAGGAATGCCACAAGCGACTAAGCGCAAATTCAAGGAAAGTTGAAACTAATTTACAAAATAATTCTAAAGCCGTTTCTTCGACAAACCCACCTATCTCGTGTAATGGTTGTGGTAATCCCGGGTTTGTTCGGTCTAAATGTCCTAAATGCAATATTTCAGATACGGCTTCAGTAGAATTTCTAAGTGTAGATACATTAGTCGATCCACAACCCAGACCTATTTCAAGCATTAATATCTTGGGTCATAATGGTATAGAGGCTTTATCGATACTGCCGCAAAACAAAGTGTTGCTAGCCATACCTTGTATCAAATTTTGAAAAATGAGGGTCAAATGTTCACATCCGAATTAATTTCAGTCAAATTCGCAGATGGTAAAGCAAAAAATGAAAATGTTCTTACTACTTGTGTGGATGTTATGTTGAATGACAGGGCCCTCCCTACTAAATTCATTACCTTTCCTGGCTCTCAAAAGAAAACATTGTAAGGTTTTTTTACAAAATGCTGATATAGCCTTAGACATTCCCAAAAGGCAATGGTTTTTCTCAAATAACTCACATACTAGGTTTGATTTGTCATTTGAATCCGATCTGCGCCAATCAATTGAAATTTCCTGCTGTGAAAACTTACGGACAGAGGAAGGTGTTATGTTGGCACCTGATGAAATATGTCGCCTTGATCAATTTATCAAAGAAAGGGAAAATATCTTCCAGTTGGGGGAAGAAGCAACTCCCTATGCAGAGCTTCATATAGACACAGGTCATCATCAACCTATAGCGTTACCACCGTATCGGTTATCACCCGCTAGAAAACAAGTGTTGAAAAACAAGCTAGACAAACTTTTAGAAAAAGGATTCATTGAAGAATGCGAAAGTGCATTGGCAGCTCGAATGGTTTTAGTTCCCAAAAAGGACGGAAGTACTAGACTTTGTGTTGACTATAAACGTTTGAATACTATTACAACAAGTCCGTCATATCCTTTGCCGCAAATGGATGATTTATTTCATGCCGCGAAAACAACATTTTGTAAGTCCACTATAGACTTGCGTATGGGAATAACCAAGTGCGCGTCGCTGAACGCGATAAAGATAAAACTACTTTCGTGACACCTTTCTGTACTTATCGTTATTTGCGCATGCCTTTCGGGTTAAAAGGTTTTCCAGGAACTTTCCAACGCTTGATGGACCGGTTCTGCCGCGGTCTCAAAGACATTCTGGTGCTTAGATACTTAGATGACCTGATCGTGTTGTCTAGCTGGTTCGATGAGCATTTAAAAGACTTAAATACTGTTTTTGACAGACTTCAACAATTCAAATTACGTGTTAACCGTGGGAATCAGTTTTCGCCCGCGAAAAAGTTAAATATCTCGGTCATATAATTACGCAAAGCGGAATATCCGTGGATCCCGAGAAAACAGCTACCCGGACAGCACCTCGGAACGTAAAAGAAGTACAATCATTCTTACAAACAGCCAGTTGGTATCGTCGATTTATAAATAACTTCGCAGCTGTGTCCAAACCACTTAGTGACCTAACCAAGAAATCTGTCGCATGGCAATGGACTACTGAGCACCAGAAATCATTTGATACGTTGAAAATTCTTCTCACATCTGCTCCGATTCTTCGTCAATTTGATGAGACTAAACCATTCATAATCCGCACAGACGCCGGCAGCTACGCACTGGGCGCTGTGTTACTCCAAGGAAGTTTACTGGCCCTTCCTCGAGACGAGTTCAGGACCAGGGGGGGAGACTGTAACAAATATACACTACGGCCGCCCCTGGTAATACTACTTACATGTACACCAGCAAGAGGTCGCAAGCGACATCCACTACAACGGCGACCTGCGCAGAAGGGGAGGCAGTCTGATAACCGCCATCGTAACAATAAAACTAAGTTTTGATACTTCTGTGTTTTCACATTAATATAATTTTCTATTTAACATATTTTCTTACTCTGCAACCCCAAAATCCCGAGACGTACATGCTACAATTGTTAAATTTGTGTAAATAATAATTTCAATATGGATAGCGGTCAGCGAACTATTAAGGACAAGTAAATATAACAAAACACGTCCGCTTTGTGAAACATCGTATTCACATGACCTTCAAGGTCAATAGTACGGGTCGCTGACTGCGTTAGTTTTCAATACTTTCTATAAATAGGAACGTTTGACACATTGAAGAATGATTTTTTATTATTATTTTTATTAGTACAAACGTATGCATTGTGTATCAATAATCTGTGTTAGTAGTTTATAATTATATTTATCCCAGTGAGTTTTAAACGATGTTATTTATTTAACCCTAAAGAATGGTTCACGAAGTAAGTGTTTCTTCGAGATAAAGGGTTCTATGGTTGAAGAAGTCTATACGAGGGGCACTTGTTAAGTAACCACCACATGGCGATCCTGGAAACGAAATGGTAATGGTGAAATTAATGGTAAAATGCACATCGCCACCACATGGCGATCCTGCAAATTAAATGGTAAAATAGTAATGGTAAATAATCCGGCGAATTGAAAGTAATTCAAACGAGTGGAAGTATATGGTCTTTCATTCAAATATGGGACCTTGGAGAAGCAAAACTACGGGTGGTTCACCTACTAAACAAGAGGTAAAAGAAACTGGTACCGTTAACAATAATTTTATGATGCAACAAGACACTTTTGCAACGCATATAATGGTTTTATTGTATATAATAACTGTAGCTTTCATTCTGGAATTCATATGGTCACCATGGAAAACGCATCGAAGAGCGTTTAAGAGAGACATCAACCGAGGCATTGCAGCGAAGCAGACGTCAGGAACTTTGACTGTATAAAATTGTAAGTACTCATGCACTCTATTTTTATGAACGAATGGTAAATTTGATAAATGTCAATGACGTGGAAAAATTTCGAGGATAAGCTGAGGGCAATTGTAGAAAAAATGAATAAACAGGGGAAAAAGGTTTTGAAAAAGGAAACTCCTAAAAATCCAGATATTCGCATTGAAGTAATTAATAGTATAAAAATTCTTTATAATCATTTTGCTAAATTAATAGGTAAAAACTGGGAATACTCAAGTTTAGTACAACAAGAAAGTTGTAAAAATTATTCAGATAGGATTAGAGATAGAACTGCTAAGGCATTTCAAGCGTTAAACTGTATTATTAAAATACCTACCTCTATTTTCGAGGAAATCGATACGGGTGTAATACAAGCAATAAGCGATCAATTGAAAATGGCGACAAGTATGAATGATTTTTTTAATTTTGCGAGTAAGGTTTTACCGACTGAATTCAACGGAGAAGCAAGCAAGTTACAATCATTTTTGGACTCATCAGATTTGCTACAAAAAACGCGACAGGTAATGGAGAAAATGCGATTTTACTCATTGTGACAAGATTAACTGGAAAATCTAGAAGTTTGAAATCAAGAATAGACTAAAATCAGGAATAAGAGGAGACAACCCAAGCCTTCTCTTAGCGAAACTTAATAAAGTAAGACAAAATGGGAAGGACGTAACGCAGCACGCGATGGAAATAGAAAAATTGGCAGAGAGACTACAGGCAGCATACGTGTCAGAAGGGATGCCAGAACGTCTAGCTGAAAAATATACCAAGGAAGCAACAATTAAGGCAGTAACTACGAATGCCACAGCGAACGTAACAAAAACAATCTTAGCAGCGGGAAGCTTTGAAACCACGCAAGAAGTATTATCCAAGTTAGTATCAGTAGAAGGCATACTAAGCCAACAACAAGTTTTACACATGAAGGACAATAGGAATTTCAACAGGCCATCAGACTTTCACTTTAGGAACAATCATAGGAGGGGAAACAACAGAGGATTTCACAACGGCAACCCCTCAGGAAGGACATTCAGACAGTATAATCAAGGAAATGGCTAAGGCCGATACGCAGATTTCAATAAAGAGAGGAAATTCAATAGGAATGGCAATTACAAGAATCGAATTAACAATAATGTGAGAATATGCAAGATACAAGATAAAATTGAAGAAATGAGCAGGAAAATAGCACAGTTAAAGAAAGAAAACTACGAATCAAAGATGGAGCTTAAGGAAAAAACAGAATTTTTGCAAGGAAACATGACACAGACCCAGAAAAATTTTAGAGAGAAGAATTTGATGATACATGGTATAGAAGAAGGAAACGAAGTAGATGAGGAACAACTAGAAAATAAATTTGAAGACGTAATGGAAAAGGTTAATAATACAGTAGATGTTAAATCAGATATTTTGAAATATGAAAGAATGGGAAATAAAAACAGTAACAAAAATAGGCCAGTACTAATAATGATGAAAGACGTGAATAAGAAAGTAGAAACTTTAGAAGGAACGAATGATTTGAAAAGAACAAAGATATATATTGATGAAGATTACCCAAAAGATATACTAGAACATAGAAAACAGCTAGGAAGATATATGGAACAGGCGAGAGAAACTGGAGCAAAAGCTAAGATAATTGATAATACAATAATGACAAATGACAACGTATATAGTCTAAAAGAACTAGAAGAAAGGAAAAATCAATTAGAAATACATACAGGATGGAATCGGAAAACTTTTAATACAATCTTTAATGATAATCGTTTTAAACAACTTAGAGGTGAATAAATTGTCAATTTTACACTTTGAAAATAACCGTATCTCATTAAGGATGAGCATTCAGATCAAAAATAAATTGAAATTCAATGAAGCCTTATTTACCGGAATACACAATTTCGACCTAGGGCGAACGTTGGAAAAGCTTGAGGAGCTGTCCGTAAAATTTGAAGTATAAAGAATGAAGATATACGCAAATGATTATATATTCAAAAAGTGCAAAATAGAAGAATTTATAGAAGATGGAATAAAAGGTTAAAAAGTATACAAGTATGTATATGCGAAGAACCAAAAACGGTACAGCAGAAAGAAGAGATCCAAAAGATTCTAGAAAGATATCACAATGATCCAATGTTTGGAGGACATGTGGGGAACAATAGATTATTAAAGAAACTAGGAGCAAATTTTAGGTGGAAAAACATGGAGAAAGATGTGAGGAAGTACGTAAAGAATTGCCACGAATGCCAAATGAATAAAGCAAAACTTAGTTATAAGGAAAAATTTGTCAGCACGGACACATCTATGAAACCGTTCGATATCATTCACATAGACACAATAGGTCCTTTTGTAGAAAGTAACAACGGGGTTTGTTATTGTATAACAATATTATGCGAACTAATAAAATACGCGGTTATGATACCGGTCAGGAACAAAGAGGCAACCACAATAGCAAAAGCTATATTTGATAATTTTATACCAAACTATGAATTGATGAAGGAGATAAGGTCAGACCAGGGAACGGAATCTAAGAATGAGATAATGAAGAACTTAGCAGAACTTTTAAAAATAAAACATAATTTTTCAACGGCATACCACCACGAAGCGATAGGCAGTTGTGAAAGTTTACACAAATCGTTTAATGAGTATATAAGAAACTTTATCAAAGATTCTAGGGATAACTGGTGGGAATTTGCAAAAATGTTTGCATATTGTTATAATACAACACCAAACACGTATCACGGATACACTTCTTTTGAGTTATTATACAGGAGAAAACCCAACTTACCAGAATTCTTAAATGTAGAAATAGAACTGTGTTACAATCTTGAAAGATACGATAAAGAGTTGAAATATAGGTTATAATACGCAAATGAAAGAGCCAAACAGTTTTTGATAAAAAATAAGGTAATTAGAGTGAATAATAGTGAAAAGGAATCTTCACCCGTAAACTTTAGGGTAGGGGAGTTAGTTATTCTAAGAGATGAGGAAAGAAATAAGTTCGATCCACATTATTTAGTTCCGTTTAAAATAACGGAAGTGAAAGGCATAAATTGCGAGATTACATCTCAAAACAATTGAAAACAAATCGTTTATAAGAATCGGTTGTAAAAATACCATAACGAAAACATTTGTATATAAGTGAAGTGTGATCATAAACAAACAAGTCGTGTTTAATAAACAAAAGAATTAGTGAGAACTATTAACGTTATAGGTAGTATCGAAAAGTTATCCACGATAATTTTCTCTACCAAGAGGGGATGATATGATGATCCCAAAAAGACATTATCAAAAGAAAAGACGTTTTTAAATTTGTGTGAATAATAATTTCAATATGGATAGCGGCCAGCGAACTATTAAGAACAAGTACACATAACAAAACACGTCCGCTTTGTAAAACATCGTATTCACATGACCGAGAATACGGGCCACTTACTGCGTTAGTTTTAAATACTTCCTATAAATAGGAAAGCTCGACACATTGAAGAATGATACATTATTATTATTTATAATAGTACAAACGTATGCATTGTGTATCAATAATCTGTGTTAGTAGTTTATAATTATATTTATCCCAGTGAGTTTTAAACGATGTTATTTATTCAACCCTACAGAATGGTTCACAAAGTACGTGTTACTCAAAGATAAATGGTTCTATGGTTAAAGGAGTCTATACGAGGGCACTTGCTAAGTAACCATCACATATTTGATCTATTAGACAGGGCAGGCTTCGAGGACTAAACCAGTGAACGATTTCGTAACATTGCTCCCTCCTTAGGATACGAAGTACCTCTTGGGACTTCTGCGTAGCCAGTACTGGATGTTTGCATCAGCAACTGGACCTATTTCTATAATTTTTGGTCATATGGAAATAACGGCAAAGTTTATTTCGGGTACTGATAACGGGGGTACTGCTGCAAATTAATATGTGGACACCGTTGTGGAAGAATATCACATCCACGTGCTACTGATGATTCGCCAATCCAACTGGTTGCTCTCTATCTTAAGTACAGCCAATTCCTTCTAGTGGGATTCTACCAATGCCTGAAGGTGGGTGGATCTTGAAATTCATTCTTTGTTACAAGGTGGAAGACATACCGCGAATTGTTTTTGAGTTACAGTGTCTTGTCAGGATCTGGAATCTGATCTTCAAGTTTTTCTTATTGTGCAAACTTTTTTCGGAAGACTGTTGCCAACTCTCGAGCATTTTTTATACTGGAGGGAATGTTGTGTGCAAATAAATATTCTTCCGGGAGCCTAAACAAATCTTGTCGTTGCTATGTAGCGACCCCATATCTAGCTTTCCCGATTCCTCCATATGCGCCGATAACTGAATATCATCGTCAGAGTGACAGAAGTTACATTTAATTTGATGCCTACCTGATGTTAAGTAGTTATTGTTGGCTAGACCAAGAAGTGACCTACCTTGTGATTGACTTAATATATGTTAATAGAAAAAAGAAGAAGATGTGATATTACAAATATTGAAGCCTAGATATTATCAGCCCTATGGTGGTATCCTGGATATCATTTATCCAATTAAGATCAGTATAACTGTGCAATGATATAGAAAACCAGGAAAACTATATCCGCTGATCTTTACAATTATCACTTAAGAAGACAGTTTAATAGTGGAGAACTCCCTAGATTTATTTGTTCATTGACGAATTCATATTATGGGTTTTTTAAGTGTCTTCTAATTCCCAACTCTTCAAGAAAATCCAGTTCTTGTTCCTTATCACAAATATGTAGTACTTCTAGTTATGTGTTAGGTGACAATGAATGGTTAGTGTCAAGTAAATGTTTTGCGTAATGGGATTTATCTAGTTGTTTTAATCCTTATGCTTATAAGTGTTCACTGTATCGGATTTCAAAATATCTAAGGGTCTGACTTAAATAGACAGCATTACATTCTGGACATTTGAGTCTATATATACCTGACTTATTTAATGTTGGTATTTTTGTTTTAACATTTAACAATTTTGTACTTACGTTACTTTCTGTTTTAAAAGAAATTGTTGTATTCGTTGCTAAAGATATTATCTTTGAAATATTATTAGAAATATTTCCTGCATATAAAAATTCATTTAAAAAAAAAGACAAAGATCATCCTTTTATACATATTTGAATATAGTAATTTTTATGACAATGGGAATAATACTCAATATTCAAATAAGAAATTGAAGTCACTTAATTCTTAATTGGTAAGCTATTCAAGACCTTAGATATATTCAAAAAAAAATGAATACAGTGATCTGTCGGCACTATAGTACTATAGTTTACCTTTAAAAAATTATAAGTTTACATATTGTATTGTATGAACGTAAATAATTTCTGTAGGGATTTTAATTAACGTCCGTTACTAGAAATTAGAAAAAACCACAATAAATTTCTCCAGAATTTCACAAATATTATTTGGAGTATTGAAATTAAAATTAAAGAAAGATCTGGCCTGATTGTCTTTATAAGGTCCCCCTACGCTCTGGAAAAGTCTGTACGTTTTTCTCCAAGCTTTCTCGGTCTCGCGAATACCTTCGCGTGCCTTGCAGAGATAAATTGGCGACCACACCCAATAAATTTGCTTTTCGGACTTGGGCGTGGAGTGTAGATTAATATTCAGTTCAAGTTCTCAAAACAACACATAAAATCGTATCTTGCCCAACAAAGGTAACTCAAGCTACCTTAAAACCTTAAAAAGAAAACTCTTTTTAAAAAACAAAAAGAACATTACTGATTGGGAGACGACAAAAAAAGGATAGATAAATCTACTTTTAAAAGTGAAATCTAAAAGAGGCCGCTCACCTTATTAGAAGGGTTTTCCAGACAAATCACTAAGTGGGAATGTCAAGGGCTTTTAATCGACCACCAAAAAAATGTCACCTGGTACAAGTAAAACCTCTCGTTTCCTCGATTCTACTCTGGTCACTCAAAAATATCCTATCCAAAGAAATTAAAAATCACTTTGTCTCACTCCCACGAACTAACATATACCCTGTCCTTAACCAGTACTATTGGTGGCCTAACTACTAGGTACCAATAATTCAAACTAATAAGATCTGCCAGTGGCGTATACCAAAACCAAAACGTTACAATACAACGCTATTGTCCTGGTCTTCTTCGTTCCCAGCTTGTCACAAATTTCCTTGAATACCTGGCTCTCGAAATGTCTTCCCTGATCGCCGTGCACCTCCAAGTGCCACTCTATGTCGGCTCATGAATTTCTCCACCAATACATCCCTGACAGTTGTCGTCTCTTGATTCGCAATCACGTAAACATCCACACACTTTGTGGAATAATCTATGACCACCAGAATGTTTTTACCACCATTTTATCTTGTCGAAAATGGTTCAGCGGTATCTAAAGCAATCCTTTCGAAAGTGCTTCCAGCATTATATTATTTCATATATGCCTTTTTTCATTTATTCATCCGCATCGACCTACAAGATCATTAGCGGTTTACATAGTACATACATTTCTTAATACAAAATAAATTAACAATCTTATGGTAGATATTGAAACAAATAAAAATACATTAGCGGTATATGGTACATAATTCATAATTAATAGAATAAACAACAGAAAACAGGTGTCTCAGTGCAGTATTAACGTTTAGTTTAGGTATACTGTGTGACGGTAGAATGGTTATATCTTATGAAACATATTTGCACTTTTCAGAAAAGCTATAACACTTTGTGGGTCTGAGGCATTACCTAAGATTTCCTTAATATTTCTACATAGTACATACATTTCTTAATACAAAATAAATTAACAATTTTATGGTAGATATTGAAACAAATAAAAATACATTAGCGGTATATGGTACATAATTCTTAATTAATAGAATAAACAACAGAAAACAGGTGTCTCAGTGAAGCATTAACGTTTAGTTTAGGTATACTGTGTGACGGTAGAATGGTTATATCTTATGAAACATATTTGCACTTTTCAGAAAAGCTATAACACTTTGTGGGTCTGAGGCATTACCTAAGATTTCCTTAATATTTCGTGGAATCTTGTAGGTCTTTCGTAGTAGATCATACATAGGGCAATCGATTAGTAGGTGATGTACACTAATCTCTTCATCACAGAAATTGCAAAATGGAGGATCCTCCCTTGTTATTAAGTGTTCATGTGTGTATCTGGTGTGTCCTAGACGTAGTCGGGTGATGATTACCTGGTTCCTTCTGTTTCCAGTTGATATATGCCAAGGTCCGAAGCTAGGTTTCAAGTGTTTTAATTCAGATTCGGATTCTTGCCAAAAGGTATTCCAGCGTTTTATGATTTTGTCCTTGAAGTGTGATTTTAAATCAGTTGATGTCGATAGGTTACAAGCAAGACAGTTTTGATAAGTTGCCGCTTGTGCTTTCTCGTCTGCTTCCTCATTACCTTTGATTCCCATATGCGATGGAATCCAAATGAATCTGATGTCTTGGTTATGGTTGTACAATTGTTCTAACTCTCTTTTATTAAATTAACTATTGGATGTCTTGCGTAAATTCTTCCTAATAATTTTAGTGAGTTCAATGAGTCTGTCAAAATGATAAAGTGGTGGTGTTTGGCATGTTCTACTGCTTTGTATATCGCATATAGTTCTCCAGAAAGGATAGTGTATGTGCCTGGTAGTTTGAATGTTTCAGAGTTGGTATTTGTTACAATGGCTGCTCCAACGTTTTCCCCTTTTTTTGATGCATCTGTATATATCTCTGTGTACCCATGATATTTGCTTGTGATTTCTTTAAATTTTTGATGTATAGTGTGAATATTATAGTCATGTTTATTGAGATCGGTTAACTTAGTATTGATTTTGGGAGGGACACGTGTCCAAGGGTGAATGTCGGTTTCAGAGACTCTATTTGGAAAGGTTAATGGGAACGAGACATAGTTGTGGCTTTTTAAATATCTGCGAATTCTTTCATAGAAAGGAGGGTTCCAGTATTTACTTTGGAAGCAGGAAGGATATCTGTCTGATATGGTATTCTTATACGTTGGGTGTTGAGTGTTGCTGGATATTATTGCTGCGTATGATAGGCTCAGAATTTGCCTTCTATCACTTAGACTTCCTTCTCCTGCTTCGCAATTTAAACTATTTACGGGAGTGCTGCGAAATGCTCCTAGTATTATCCTTAGTGCCTGATTATGGATAACATCAAGGGGCCTCAAGATTGACTGTTTTGCTGAAGCGTATGCAATGCAACCATAGTCTATTTATGACCTAACTAATGCTCGATATACCATCATCAGTGTTTTTCCATCCGTTCCCCAATGTTTGTTGGCTAGACACTTTAGGAGATTTAAACCTGACTGACATGATAGAACAAGTTGTTTAATGTGAGCTTTCCAATTTAATTTTTGATCAAAAATTAATCCCAAGAAATTTATGTGTTCTTTACATTGAAGAGTTTCGTCGTGTAAAGTAAGTTTTGGTTGTAATTGTGTATATTTTCTGGAGAATACTATGCATTCTGTTTTTTCAGATGAAAATTTGAAGCCATTAGCTTTAGTCCATTTCTCTTACTCCTTTATTTGATTTTGTAGTAGGGTGGTTACGCTGTCTAAATTTTTTCCTTTCATAAATATAATTAAGTCGTCGGCAAATAGCCTAGCTTGGACTGGTTTGTTAATTATTTTAAGTATGTCGTTAATCGCAATTAGAAATAGTGTGGGACTCAATATTGACCCTTGTGGGGTTCCATTCACTTGTTGTTTGGTGCTGGATAATGTACCATTGCTTCTTACTTGGAAAAGTCGATTTCTCAGAAAGTTTTGTATAAAAGCTAAAATATTGCCTTGATAGTTGCAGTTTTGCAGTTTTAATAAAATTTGATGATGCCATGCAGTATCAAAAGCCTTACTGAGGTCAAAAGACACTGCCACACATTTCTGTTTATTAACAAAAGCTTTATTTATTTGACTTTCTAAATCTATAATGTTATCTGGTATAGATCTATTTGGCCAGAAGGCTGATTGTTCTGCAAGTAATTGGTTGTTTGATTCTAGGCACCATAATAGCCTGCGGTTTATAATTTTTTCAAGGAGCTTACATGTACTGCATGTGAGTGATATTGGTCTATAAGACTCAGGCGATAGAGAAGGTTTTCGTGGTTTGAGGATGGGTATTATTATAGCTCGTCTCCAGACATCTGGAAACTTATGTTGATTCCAGATCAAGTTAAATATTTCTAGCAAGTGCTGTTTTGCAGAGTACGGAAGATTCTTTGAAAATGGATGTAATATCCATTCAAATTCCATTGTAGAATGTTCTGGAAAGCGAATATTTATTTAAAAACAGCTGTCGGCAGATGCGTCACTGCTAGGGTCGGTATCTGTCTGTCTTTCTAGTTTTTTCCGTAGTTTTCTACATTTTGTTTTTAGGCTTCTATCTTCTATTTGTGGGTAAACTTGTAGCAGCATTTCGATTAAGCTATTTATATTGTTGGTGTAATCTTTGGCTGAGTTGATAACGTCTTGAGCTCCAAGTGTAGTAATGAAGTGAATTGGTCGGCATTTAATACGAATGGAGGGTTTTGTTTATCTATAAAATCTCTAACTTGTTTCATTTCTTCTAGTTTGGATAAATTATTTTGTTGAGATTTTTTCTTCTTTGTCTTTTTAGTTTGCTTTTTTGGATTTTCTGGAAGAGTAAAAGTGAGCTGTTCAGTTGGAGTGGATTGCTGAGAGTGTTCTGGGGTGGATACAGTGACTTCTGAAAAACTTCTTTTATTACTTGTAGTTTGATCTGGTAATTGATTGGTTTCCATTGTATCGATTTCTTTATTTGAATTTTGTGATGTTTGTTCATTGATAGTTTTTTCTTGATTTATGTTTGTGATAGGAGATGAAGTGCGGGGCGCAGCGATTGTTGAATTAGCAACAGGCTCTTCTGATGTGGATGCATTTATATTTTGGTTTGAGTGAAATGTGTTGATTGTTGTGGTTGGGAGATTTGTTTGGGAAGGAGTGTCTAGTTTGGTATGAGTTGTAGGAGTAGTCTCTGTAGGAAATGGTTGTCTCGATGAAGTGGAAGGTGCTGTTGTAGGTATTGGAATATTTGGGCACTGTGAAGATAGATGACCTGGATTTCTACATTTGAAACAGTTTTGATTGTCTCGAGATAAAAAAATACGGAAATTGAGAGTATCGTATTCTAGATCGCAATATTCTGGAATAATTATATTATCTAGAGGCGCAATGTATATTTGCCGTCTGAAACTTAAAATATGGCTGTATTGGGGGTTATCGGAGTTTATTCTTAGAGGGTTCATGGGTGAAAGTAGTTTTAGTCCCAGTGTTTCTAGTTTAGCTGTAAGCAAATCATTGGGTATAACAGGACTTACATTGGATAAAACTAGTCTTTCCGAGGGTGTAATAAGTCGTCTTACTTGAATTTTTTCGTTGTTGACATTTATGTGGCCGTAGTTGTTAATACAGTTATCTACTACTTCTTTGCTTGATAGGAATATACATAGCCTATTATTAGAAATCCTGGAAACATGTGTAATATTCTTTGGTTCAACTAGAGGACCAATTTCATTCAGATAGTCTTGTAATTTTGTGTTTGTTATGGTATTGAGAACAATTGCTTGATTTCGCGATGGATAATGTTGTTGTGACAAAGCGGTAGATTATGACATAGTATTAGCTTGTGAAGAATTATTCATTTTGGTCAGATGTAGAAATTTTAATCATCGCTGAGTGCGGTCCTGTCACTCAATAGTTATTGAGGACAAAAACTGGTACTATTTAACGTAGTCGATAGAATGTTTGGAATGTTTAAATACTTCAGATTGCGATTTCTAGGTGTTTACAGATAAAAACAATCAGAAAGTACTCACTGTGTTTTCACTATGATGATAACTAAACTGTACTACTAAACTTTTATCACTTATGTTTGGTTTTACCACTAAAATTGTTAGGTTTATCGGAGCCGAAATTAACAACTGTTAGCTGTTTAACGGTCAGAACCGGAATGATAGATGCCTTTCTCTTGCGATCTGGTCGATTTTCCGAGCACAAGGCCAGGTGAGGTCCGTTCGGACCCCAATCATGTTTTTTTTTGCATTCATACGTAAATAAATCAACAACAAACATTTGTTTTCATGATTTTTTATCGCCATACTGCCCAAAAAAAATTATTTAATGGATTTAGTGAAAGAATAACTTTAACTTAAAATACAATACGTTTGGACCCCACTTGGTCCTAGGAAGGTCAATTAAACAAATAGACGCTTATAAGTTTGTTTTTTATTTTCATTCATATTAAACGAAAAAATTTGTTCTCGGGGAGAAAAATGTTTTTCCTCCTACCCCTATAGAAAGTACACACTTTCCTCCCTCAAATCAGGGAGGAAACTCATACTTTTTCTCCCTAGGGAGGAAAGTATTTTTCCTCCTCCTCATTTCAAGTAAGTTGTAAACGATGAAACTTGTGAATTCATTATATTCATATTGTTTCCATAATTTCTAGAACATCCTGTATATCCTGTTTTTTGGTAAAAATCAAACATTAATTTTACTTCATACAAATTTCAACTTCAGGAATCTTAGATATACGTTTTTTCAGTTCAGAATAAGAAAAGCATAGTATGCTGTGGCTCACTGACAGTAAACACGGCGATTGACTTTTGAGGTGCAAAGTCGCTACATTCATTAAACTTAGTTGAATTTTTGAAAAATGGAGAGCGATTCAAGTTATTTTGAATTTCCAAATACACCACCCAATATTGAGGAACAAGCCAACAAAGCGTCATTAACCTTACTACCATAAAAATCTAAAGACAGGTATGAAAAACAATATGCACAATATAAGCAATGGGCTGAAGACAACAAGATACATAAATATTCAGAGAATATTTTACTGGCATATTTTTCACTACAAGGAAAATCATTAAAAGCTTCAACACTTTGGTCTAAATATTCAATGCTACGCACAATAATACAAATGAAGGACAATGTCGATATTAAATATCCAAAGTTGATTGCATTTCTAAAACGCCAAAATGCCGGATACAAACCAAATAAAGCTAAAACTTTTACAAGAGAAGAAATAAATACATTCTCAATGGAAGCCCCCGATGATGTTTTTTTATTAATGAAGGTAAGAAATGAAATCCCATGCAAATAATTTAATTTTTGATATAAAATATTCATAGGTAGTCCTTGTTATTGGAATTTCTGGAGCATGTCGATGTGATGAGCTTATTAAAATGACTATAGATGATAATGAAGAGAAAGACAATCTTTTGGTCATAAATATCCACACTTCAAAAACGTATAAACAGCAAACTTTCGTTATCAATACTACAACAGGTAACGGCCCAAATTTTGTTCAAATCGTTAAAAAGTCTACGTCCTAAAACTGAGCATAAACGATTGTTGGTATGCTTTAAAGCAGGCAAATGTATAAATCAAGTGGTTGGCAAAAATAGTATATCCAAAATACCACAAAAAATTGCGGAATACCTCAATCTTCCAAATGCCGAACATTACACAGGGCACAGTTTCAGAAGAACTTCAGCAACTCTGTTAGTAAACGCTGGTGGGGATATTTTAGCTCTAAACAGCATGGCGGTTGGAAATCAACCAATATCGCAGAAGGTTATGTAGAACAATCTTACACAAAAAAAATGAAAAATTTCTGATCAAATTATGGGAAATAATGTAGAACCTGAACTTCTAGAAGTTACCACCATTACAATTTGCTAAGCGAAAATATTTCAAATACTCAAGCCCCTGTTCAAACCCTATCTTCTTCCAATGGTGTTCATATAAGTGCTGCTCAAAACTGCACATTCAATATTAACATAAATAATTCTAAAATATAGTTAAACAATACTATGTACTCAATTGTATAACATATATTGATAAATTTGTTTAATAAATAATTCTTGTGTTCTTAATTATATTCGTTACCTATTTGTGTCGTAAATAAATTTTCAAAAAAAGGTGGGTAGGAGGAAAAATCATATGTATCACATGGGAGTAAAGTGCCTTTTCCTCCCTTGGATGTTTACTGCCCTCCGCTTCACGTCGAGCAGTAAACTACATCCTGCGGGAGGAAAAGTGGCACTTTCCTCCCTAGTAATACAAATAGCTATTCCTCCTGGCGGGAGGAAAAGTACCATTTTCCTTCCATCTTTGTATTGCCTAATGATAGTCAAGAACTAAAATATAAATTGTGAAGCATGTGACTGCAGTTTATTATAAAACCTGAATTATTTTTTAAATTTTCATAATAAACCACTGCTACCATTAATTAATTAGAAAATGTTGTAGATACATTACTAAATAATTTAAATTCTGACACTCAAATAATAAGCTATGTTTCACGTTTCGTTGTTAAGAAAATTACAACTTTTCATTGCGAAGAATGTAAGGCTAACTTGCTGAAAGATATGTCAGACATTCACCATAGATAAACTTCCTTCAAAGAAAATGATGAAAAACACGTCTGACTTATGTACAAAGAAGAGTCGGTACATTTATTTCCTTACTGCATGACTTTATCATATTTTACCACTATTAGGTCATGTGATAAATATTACAGAAAAAACTGAGAACTTTGACAAAAGGTCCAATTGATTTTGATTGGTTCCCCTGTCGAGAACAGAAATCATTTATTTTTCTCAACTCATAAAAGCTTGTGTCCCATTATTGATTGAAAAATATAATGATGGTTGAAGGACTAACAAATAATACTATTTTTTTTTGGCTAGTTATTCTACTGTGTTTAATTTCTTTTTCCTTTTTTGTTTCAGACCTGTCCCTATCTTCATATCATCTAGTTTTTAACTCCTTTTCATTAAAATATTTGTTGTCAATAATTTTAAAATAACTTGATGAGCAATTTGATGTGATATTAAATTTCTTAAATAAATTATGTAATTTTGGTAGAAATATATAATTTTGTGATAAATAAATTTTTTCTTATGTGTAGGTTAATAAAAAAATTGAATGTTTGCTGCTTTCGTATTTATTTAAATATTTCTCTCAATAGTGTTCATTATATCTATTTCATTACAATAAATGAAATATAATTTTATTTTTTGGAATGACTTAATTTTATCATAAACAATTTTAAGACTTACCAACCCATAATCCAAACTACCAAATTTAATTATTCCGCCTGTAAGAATTAGTTCCGCCTACCGCAAAGGGTGCGCTCAGATCGACGCGATTCCAGTTGCTTATACGAAACCGGACACTGTCTTAATATGTTAATTTCTCTATGTGAGGACGTACAGAGCAAGAAATATATAATTGGTTCCATATCTTGAAACTGTGAAAACAAAGAAATTGAAGCAATATATTGCAATCGACCCACTTTTTCATTTACCCCGACTCACCTTATACAATTTAAAACGATTGTATTATATCGGTACTTATTATTTAGAATATTGTATAAATTATACGTTCCAAATCTATAAAAAGATAATATTTGGAATAATACCAAATTAACGCCAAGTAATGATTCTTATATTTCTTGAGCAGTCCGGAAAAATAGGACATATTATAATGGAGTTTATTAAATGGGAATGACAACTCAAAAATAAACAGAATGATGCAATTGCTGAAGTAATTTCCCGTCAGAAATTAGTATTGGATTCTCGCTGTTGCGAAGAGAAATTAATGGAAATTTAAGTCCGATTTTACAACTTCAACGTCTGCATATAATTTTTTTTCAGTAATTAGATTTTCTAAACGTTTGAATAAATAAGCTTTCAATCTTATATCAAGAGTTTCTACTGGAGGAAATGAAAATTGTAATAGCCAAGTGAAATATTTTTATCGTGAGGCATTAGAAACTTGAGTGACGTTCTTGCTAGTTACTTTCTCCGTATATTTGAATCATATATTTGTGAGTGTAGAAAATATGATAAGTGCAAATCAATACACTGTGTTATTTTTAAAATGCGACATAGGGTTTCCTGTACAAAACTATCAAACGCGAGCTAACTTTTTCACCAAATAGCGTTCTTGAAAAATAATAACAGATTTGAAAAGGTAGTAAAAAAAAATTCAAGTGCACTCTTAATTTTCTTAAATTCGGTCTGGTTTAATAAGAAAATGCATAATCATGTTTTTAAAAGTCGTACGCAATTTTTATACCACTTTCGAATACAAACGACTGGGACCGAGATGACCGAGTTGGTATTTGGTACGCGAAATTTGAAAGTTGAATGTGGAGGATGACGGTTTTTATTTTTTTTTACAATTTTTATCTAAACAACATTAATTTTAAAATAAAGCAAAATAATTTATTTCAAAAATTTATTTATTCAAAGAAAAGTTCAGACAATTTAGTATCAATTTTAAAAAGCAAAATTCAAATAATGTCGTTTTCGTTCTTGACAATTTGTCATCTTTGGAGCGAAAGTATTTTTGAAGCGATTAGATTTGTTATTTTAGTGTACTTGTGAGTAATTTCCTGTTTCGTTTGTCGATATTTTTGTAAGTTCATTTGTTGTTTTAAGTTTAGATTAATTTTTTAATAATTTTTAATTTATTATAATAGTTATAATTTCATTTAAAATTGTTCGTGTTTTCCCATTATTTAATTTATTTTATTGTTTATATTTTTGATAGTTTTCAATTCTTATCAGTTGGTTATTATTTATTTTCCTCCTCGTTGTAAAATGCTCACTCGTGGAGAAACTGTGCAATTTGTTCTTATTTATTATGGCGGTCACAGTAATCGCGATATTAAACAATTTTTATTTAATATGTCCTATGGTCAGACTTATGCACGACATCAGAGGAAACATCAAATTATTGAACAATTTGGAAAAACGTTGTGCCTAAAACCGGAACACCGACGAATAAATCGAACAACATTATTGGAGATTGACCTGTCCATTTTGTTGGCGTTTGTCGAAAACCCTAGGACCACCATTAAAAGCGTGGCACGAGATTTAAATGTTAGTATTTTCAAAGAACACAGTGTTCTAGGAAAAAACGGCTTCAAAGCTAACAAACTCCATGATGTGCAAGAACTTTTTGAGCAAGACTATTTAAATAGACAATTTTCCTACGAAATTATGATAGACAAAGCGAACCGAAATAGGAATTTTTTAAGATACATCTGTTTTACCGACTAGTCTAGTTTCGCTTTAAAGAGAAAAACTAACAAACAAAATCAAAGGTATTGGGATAAAGTAAATCCATGTAAAATAAATGTGTCTCATACCTAATACAAGAAAAAAGTAAACGTATAGGCCGGCATATTTTGTGATAAAATGAATGGTCCTTTCTTCCTAAGTAACAACTTCAATGGCCAAGAATATTTGAATCTTCTCCAAAATGAAATAGTACCCCAAATTGCAAATGCCGCACCTAGAAATGTTTCAGTACGGTATCAACATGATGGTTGCCTGGCTCATTCCAGTACGGAAGTACGGGCATACCTTGATACTACTTTCCCAAATACGTGGATAGGTCGAAGGGGTAAAATAAATTGGCAAGCAAGATCTCCAGATTTAGCACCTCCGATTTCTTTTTATGGGGTTTCCTAAAAAATAAGGTAGCAGAATATGATCCGGAGACAGAAGATGAATTGAAAAATAGTATTATTAATAAATGTCGGAAAATTAGTAGAACTGTTATTAATAATGTACGGCGGAACTTTTATGATCGTTTGGGACACTGTTTAGCAGCAAACGGAAAACAATTTGAGCATTTACTTAAATAAATAAATTTGTAACCTAAAAAAATTGTCTTATTTTAAATATCTCTACTTAAAATTTCTTTTTGTACAAAAATTATGAAAAAAACATTTCGGACACACTGCGGGAGCGAAGCGCGACCCTTTACGTTCATTTTTAAATTTTGAGTACCAAGTACCAACTCAGCCACATCGGCAGCGCTCCTTAGTATTCCAAATTTTTACAAAAATGGCGTACGACTTTTAAAAACATAATTATGCATTTTCTTAGTAAACCAGACCGAATTTAAGAAAATTAAAAGTGCATTTGAATTTATTTTTCAACGACCTCTTCAAATCTGTTATTATTTTTCACGAGAGCTATTTGGTAAGGAAGTTAGCTCGAGTTTGACAGATTTGTACAGAAAACCGTCTGTCGCATTTTATAAATAACACATGTTGTACATTTTTTGCTAAGAATTCTGTGTAAGCGTTGTAGATATACGAACCAGTATTAATTTAGTTTCCGTACTTCTAATAGTTATATTGAAGCTGTAATTTTTTTATCAGTATCAAACTGTTCAAAAACCTATTTTTAAAAAACGAACACCTGAGACTTTATACAAGACGTGGCAACGTAGTTTGTTAAAAGACTTTATAAAAAACGTGGCAACGTGTTTTATTTTGTAACGCCAGCCATTAGTGGCAATATTATTTCATTACTGAGAGAGTGTTCGTAAAGTGTACAGAAAATTGGATTCAACTCAGAAAAAATCTGTCTACATTAAATGATATTGAAATACCGCGTCGTGCAATTGAGTCAGAATCGACTTTAATAGATTTACACTGTTTTTCTGACGCATCACAAGTTACCTATGCAACATGTATCTTTATGCGAAGTCAAAATCCTCAGGACAAACCACAAAAGTGACTGCTTTAATAGGGAAAGCGGATAGATTGAAATGGAGTTTCGCGGGTCATATTGCGAGGGGTGAATCAAATCGGTGGCACAGGAGAATATTCACTTGGAGACCCTGTACATCGTAACATCCACGATGAAATAAGTATTCACATCAACATGAAAATATAGTTTTACTCAATAATTGAATTACAAAAACTATTTTAGTGGTACAACATGACATTAACGAATTTCATTCAGTTGACATTAAAACGTCAAAATTAAAAAATTAACTTTCAAAAGGAAAACACTTGGCGGTCTGTCATTCTGAATAAAAAGTATTGTTCGAACAGACCCTACAATTTTAAAAGAAGCAGAGGGACAGAGGGAGGCCGCCAGTGCGGTGGTTAGTTGATCTAAAATTAACAGCTGGCTTTCACTGGATGCGTGAAGCCATGAATTGCCAAAAGTGGAGAACGGAATTAGGAGAGGCGTTAATCAAAAAATGGATTTAACACGCTATGGAAGAAGATTATGTGTTGCGATGCTAGGTCCACCTTTTTCATTTATCCCAAGACTGTGTAGTGTGTATGCCTATGTGTATATGAATTCGCCGCGCATTGTAATGTAAACCGTTTAATACGTTTTAGGTACCCTAGTTCTGTATTAGCAACGTTTATATACTTCTGAATAGAAATTAATTTTGCTTTTTAGTGATGTTGCTGCCTTTTTTTATTAATTAGTACTATTCAAATTTCGAATACAACTTTTTTATTATTTCCGTTAGAAAATACTTTGACAAGTAGTTGCCCCATTGAAGCGTGCCGTATACACTTCACTCTTTCCCAACTTTTCCAACTGAGCCCTTACAGTGCATAAAATTAACGTGTGTCTCATATGGGCAAAAATGTGCACCATATTTAGCTACTAGGGTCATTAAAGATATAGCTATTAAAAATAAAAATTTCAAATTTGTCTCTAATGCCTTATTAAAACAAACATATGTTGATGATGTAATATCAGGAAGGGATCATTTATATGATTTATTTAAACTCTATTAAGAATTAATTGAGTTACTTCAAAAATACAAATTTACCTCACATAAATTTTGTTCCAATTTGTACAAAAGGTTTCTACTCAAAAAGAAGATGTAAACCTTAACTTTGATACAAAAACTCATGAGATTTTGGGAATTAAGTGGAACCCACATAACAAAATGAAAAAAAATTTCCACAATTACTCTATGTTACGATTCTATGGGCATTGTCAACCCATGTATTGTTACCGGAAAAATTTTAATGCAAAAAATGTGGCTGATTGAAGTTAAATGGGATGAAGGAATAGCTGATTCCAGCATTATTTCTGACTGGGGCAAATTCCTTGAAATTTTACATCACTTGAAGAATATACAGATACCTAGATATTTATTTTTAAGCACAGAAATAGCTTATTTAGAATAACATAGTTTTTCAGATAGTTCAAAAAGTTTTCCTTGGAGACATATTAGATCTAAGAAAAACCCAGCTGATCCCTTGTCTAGAGGGATACTTTCAGAAAACGTTCAAGAAATGTGGATTAGGGGACAAGAATTTCTTTCAGGTGCGTTATTAAATTTTAATGATTTCAATAATTTCAAAGAAATTTTTCCTTTACCCAAAATAAGAAAAGTTTCATCAAATATTACTACTCAAACTGTTTTTAGATAAGAAATAATTTCCAAACATTGTTCCTTTAGCAGATTAATTAGAAACAGTAGCGTACTTGTTCAGATTTGTCAACAATTCAAAATCCAATCAAATCAAAAAGACAGCCCCGTTGTCAGTCGAAAAAACTGATTCGTCACTAATATTTTTATTAAAACAAGTTTAAAAAGAATTTTTTCTCAAGAGATTCAATCTTTGTCAAATTTAAAACCAATTTCAAACAAGTCTTCATTACTTTTAAAAAATGTCTTAGATTCAAATGGTCTAAAAGTCATAGGTCGTTTGACACATGCACAAATCCATTTTGATCATAAGTACCCAATTATTTTACCCTCCAAGGTATATTTTGACTTTGGGGGTCCTTTCTTAGTATAAGCATTCACCCTGAGAAAAGCTACTCTTCAAAAATGTTATTTATCATTTTTTATTTGCATGACCACAAAAGCAGTGCACTTAGAACTAGTTTCAGATTTGGCAACTGATGCCCTTAAAAAGGTTTATTCCAAGAATAGCCAACCCTATCATAATTTACAGTGATAATGCCAGCAATTATCAAGGAGAAAATAACCATTTAAAAGAAGTTGACACATTTCTAAAATCACAAAACAATTCATTATCAGATTTTTCAAGTACTCTACAAATAAAATGGAGATTCTCACCCCCAAGAGGAGCAAGTTGGGTAGGAATTGGGAGAGTGCTACTAAATCTGCCAAATCTCACTTAATTAGAATAATTGGAAACAACAAATTTACCTTTGAACAATTTAATACAATTCTTGTTCAGATAGAGGCAATACTTAATTCTAGACCTCTCTATCAAATTTCAAAAGATTCCTCTGATCTCAATTCATTGACACCTGGTCAGTTTCTAATAGGTACAGCTCTCACTGCTTTCCCGGAAAAAGACATTTAAAATATTAGTGTAAATAGATTAAAATTTTGGCAATTGTGTAGCTTTATTCAACAAAATGTTTGGAAGAGACGGTCTACTGATTATCTAAATCGGTTACAGAATAGACACAAATGGATGACCGTGAAAGAAAATATTAAAGTTAACGATTTAGTATTCGTAAAAGATGAGAACTCTCCACCCTTGTTGTGGCATTTGGCTCGAGTGATAGAGCTGTTACCTGGTGAAGATAATAAGATCAGAGCTGTTATATTACAAAAAATGGTACTTATACAAAGACTGTTACAAAAATTTGTCACTTACCTTGTAATGATGTTCAAAATCAAAATGTTCGAGTAAAAAGTTGTATTTTCCTACAATAGGAATAATAAAATATTGCGAATTTCAGAATTCAACTTTCAATACTTTAAAATATATGTTCAATTTGATCAATTCAAACCCTTTACTTTATTCAGCAATGATTTATGTTGCATTGTAAACAAATTATTTGTATTTTTATATACAGAGAAAGATACTTGATGCATTACGGCACTTTTTGTTGACATCATATCATGGCAATTTTCATTTTAGTTTTAGGATAAGTAAGTATTATATGCTTAAGTTTGGTCTTGTATTTTATGTAAGAGATACTGGTCAAAATCGTATTTCATGTAAAGTATACGAGGACTCGTCTGTCTATCAATAAAGACAGGATAGTTTATTACATTCTTAATTTGCTTATTACCTAAGAATACAATTTTTTACTTTGTTGGGGGTGAAATGTTCAATAAATGATGTTTACTTTACAGATTGAATCCCCTTTTAAAGCATACCTGCGCCGCTTATGGCTGCACCAGCATATGTTAGGTATTTGACGTGTCGCTTTGAGAGAATATTTAACTCCCTTAACCTTGAGTTACATACAGAATTTCAAAAAGATGAGAAACGCAGGTACCTATCATTAGTCTATAGGGAACGAAAATCAATTTTTTTCTCCCCTTGCCACCCCGCTTGTCTAAAAGAAAACAGTAGAGCCAGAACCTCGTGTGACGAAGTACCGTTAACTTCTTTTCACTTAATTTTGAGAATTAGGTGTTCGATTTCACCTTTCCTCCACCAACCATTAATAATTGCGATATTCTCTTAGTAAGCATCAGGTTACTTATAATACGGTTCTCTCAATATAATTTTAAATAAAGTTAACGATTTTTAAATATCCAAACAAAGTGTCATTGAATGGATATGGTTTCGTAATAGTAATGTGAAATATTACTTCCTGTTAATAGTTCATATAAGTGTTAAGTTTCCAAACGAGTTTCATTTGAAGAAGGAGAACCAACTTTCTCAATTATGTGGATATTGGTTAACAGTTATTAATCAATATCGTACAGATATTGAGCAATGAAACTGACTAATGCGAACCCGCCTTAACACATATAAACCCATGAGAGGTCCTTTAACAATAATCCTTCCATTTTCCTTCTGATTGAAACATCACTTGAGTAGACTGCAAAATATTAAAGTAGTATCCAGAGTGTTGAAAATATGAAATATGAATATACATGATATCTCTTACTAAAAAATTTGAGCAGGAAATGTTCATGAAGTGGGTAAGGCAGAAGGGGCTAACACAATCACACTATAATAAAATTTTGAGATTGTGGGAAGCTTTTAGCAATATTCTGGTCATTTAATGACCATAATAACATTGAGTAACAAAATAGTTTCGATAGAACAACATATACATATCAAGATAGTTTTAAAAAAGATTTGTGGACGCTCATGATATATAATAATTTTGAACTACTTCAAAATAAATATTGAAAATATAACAAAAAATCAACGAATAAGAATACAATACATTTCCGTACTAGACTTGTTCACTCCACTTATTTTCACATTTCTAAATCAGTTTGAAAGCCTTGTATTTTCCTTTACAATCATATAAATATTTTCAATGCTTCGTTTCCCTCAATTCCAAGATTTTTTTATGGTTATCTAGCTAGGAATTCTAGTAATTTATAGTTCTTTGATAGCGAACAAAGGTGTTGTTACTGACATGTGTCGGTAAGTACACTTGATTGTAGATGTTTTGCTGAAGATTCTTCGATTTCAGAAATTATCTCTAGAAATAAGGACGTGGAAACGTGTTCACAATTTGGGATGATCGTATTGCTACGAAACAGCACACTAGTATAGTCCCTGAATCCAACTCTGTCTAAGCAATGTATGAAAGTTAAACTCATGGCGGATGCGCAGGGATTTCTTAGAATTGTTTACGATTGTGACTATCTTATCTAGACATGGTTTTTATGACCAGTCTTATCTATAAAATGCGAGAGCCAATTGTTTTTGTGTAAGCCGCAATCTAAAATTATCTAGTAAAAAAGATACTAATATATATATATATATATATATATATATATATATAGGAAACGAAACTTCAATAATTATATATATATATATATATATATATATATATAAAGGACCAACCAGCGGAGAAGTTCAGTTTAGTTGACAAAGTGATCTCGTGATAGAAATAGCGAACAGTAAAGTGTTGATATAAATTGACAATTAAGGTTGTAATGAAATTAACTGTCTCTACCCTTACTTCGTGGAATATGCTCATATTAGTGTTTTTAAATGAAACTCACGGTCTCTAGTTAATTCCACAATTAGGGTTGTGTGTATATAAATTAAGATTAAGTGAATAAGTAAGTGTATATAAATTAAGTGTTAGTGAGTAGTTAGTGTTTAAATAAGTTCGTACGTAGTCATACCGTGTGTTTAAAATTTATCTCACCCGTTTACTGTTTAAATAAATAAGAAAAACATTACATTGGTGTCAGGTGTTAGGTGATATTAATAAATTGCTACGTAAAAATGGCCAAGAGACTATGTGATCTGAAAGTGACGAAATTAAGAGCAGAAATGGAATATCGTGAGTTGGAAACGTCCGGTAAGAAAAGTGAATTAGTAGAAAAACTTTAAGTGGCACTGGAAAATGACGGCTTTGATCCAGAATTATTTTTATTCAATGACGAGGCTTCCACCTTAATCTCGACAACGTCTGCCATGGAAAAGTATATTTCTGCTAATATGGACGAGAAGATTTTAACAATGAAGAACGATTTTTCGGATATGAAGAACGATATTTCTGCTATGAAGAATGATATTTCTGCAGATATCTTATCATTGAAAAATGACATTGCTGCTGAAGTCGAGAATAAGATTTCGTCTCTAAAATCAGACATGGAGAATAAGATCACAACGATGGATAATCAGATGGACGAGAAAATCAAGGAGTTGGAGACAAAGATTGCTGATTAAAGAACACAAGACACTTCAGCAGAAGAAAAGAGATCGAGATCTGTAAGCCAGAAACACAACCCAAAACAGATGATATTGGCAGTTTTACCTGAGTCAAAGCCCCAACGTTTAATGGAAAAATGTCGTGCACCAATTATGTGGAACAGTTTAAAGCAGCCGCTAGAGTGAATAATTGGTCCGATAAGAAGAAGGCAGTGAACTTAACCATCGCGCTTCGCGGAGATGCTTTAAACAACGGAACTGCGACTGCGGACCGCCACAGGTGAGAGTGCCAACGTTCACGGTGAGACACAAATTCAATTGGGAATTGGCACCGAAAAGTTCACGCATACGGTAATCGTAGCTGACATTGAAGAAGACGTGATTCTGGGAATGGACGTAATGAATATACCTGGTTTCCAATTAGACTTTAGAGTGAGTTCCGAGGAGGTATTCCTTCATCCATATGAAGGCAGCGCGGTGTTGGCAGCTGTACAGGAAGATACTGTTCTACCTGCACGAAGCGAAACCATGATAGTAGCACGGCTACAGGGAATCATGGAGGAAGGTACACCGGTTATGAAGGAGCCAAGGAACCACGACGAAGAGGTTAGCAAAGGAGTACTAATTGGAAAATGATTGGTTACGTGAATGATTACCCAGTTACCATCAAGAAGGAAACCAGGATTGGATCCTGCGTACCAGTGACGTCTATAGTTCGTCAAAAAATGACCACTGACAATTTCAATGCCAGATTCGAACAGATGTTATCAGTAGCTGGTCAATCTTTGAATCGAGTTGAGAAAAAAGAATAAGAGAATTTCTCTTGCAGTATCGAGACCAATTAGTACCAAAAGGAGGAAAGACTGGTAGAACATCAGCCGTCAAACACAAAATCGATACTGGTAATGATAACCCAATTAGGCAACCAGCTCGAAGACATCCACGAGCGAAAAGAGAGGAAACTGAAAAAATAATTCGAGAGATGACAGAAGAAATAGTCATAGAACCATCTACTAGTCCATGGATGTCTCTAGTAGTGCTCGCCAAGAAAAAGGATGGAACTACGAGATTTTTCATGGATTATAGCCAGCTTAACAACGTGACGAAGAAAGACAGCTATCCTGTGCATCGAATTGATGATACGCTAGATACTTTGGCCAGCAGCAAATTGTTTTCCACCTTGGACCTGAAGTCTGGTTATTGGCAAGTGGAAATGAACCCAAAAGACAAAGAGAAGACTGCTTTTACCACCGGATCAGGATTATGGCAATTCAACGTCATGCAATTCGGGCTCTGTAATGCGCCGGCGACATTTGAAAGACTCATGGAAAATGTCTTGAGAGGGTTGTCTTGGAAGACATGCCTGGTCTATATGGACGACATCGTAGTACTGGGGAAGACATTTGACGAACACCTGAAGAATTTGGAAGACGTATTCAAACGACTCCAAGCTACCAGCTCATGTTAAACCCGAATGAATGTCAGCTGTTCCAAAACCGAGTCAACTATCTAGGTCATATAGTGGGCAATTAAGGAGTGGCGGTGGATCCAGAGAAAATTGCTTCCATCCAGCAATGGCCGCAAACAGCCGACAAACATCAAGTTAGGAGTTTCCTTGGACTTTGCACATATTATAGAAGATTAATCAGGAAGTTTGGAGATATTGCCAAGCCTCTAACTCAACTTACAGAAGAAGCAAGAGTTTTCCAATGGGACGAAGACTGTCAAACGGCTTTTGAAACCTTCAAGAGGCATTTAACCACGGCGCCGATATTAGGATACCCATTGCCAGAGGGAAACTTTGTTATTGACACTGATGCAAGCAACGTAGGAATTGGAGGAGTGCTCTCACAGCTCCAAGGACGGCAAGAAAGAGTGCTGGGATATTTCAGTAGAGTCCTCTCCAAACCAAAACGAAACTACTGCGTCACAAGAAGTGAACTTTAGGCGGTAGTGAAGTCCGTGGAACACTTTTACGAGTATCTCTATGGTAGGAAGTTTTTATTCCGGACTGATCATGCAGCACTCAAGTGGTTGATGCAGCACAAGAACCCCGAGGGCCAGATCCTTAGATGGATTGAACGACTTCAAGAGTACGGTTTCAACATCGAGCTGGTCTGAGTCACCGAAATGCCGACTCCCTGTCAAGACGGCCGTGCCCAACAGACTGATCCCACTGCAACAAGGCGGAATATAGGGAAGCTGCAGTTTCAAGAACTACTGTAGTCAACGAGGAATGGTCACCCACCAGGATCAGATGAGATCAGGAGAATGATCCTCACCTGAAGATGATTTGGCAATGGAAGGAAGAAAATCGGCGACCTACCTGGCAAGAAGTGTCAAGATTGTCACCGAAACTCAAGGTGTGTTGGACTCAGTGGGACTCCCTTGTCCTGTAAGAAGGGCTGTTTAAAAGAGTCCTTGGAAACGATTATGATTCCGAGATGAGGAGACAGCTAGTTATCCCGAGAACAAGAGTTGCTGAGGTACTAAAGAAGTTACACAGCAGTCCATCGGGAGGTCATCTGGGAGTGAAGAAAACCCTTCAGCGAGTCCGTGAGAGGTTTTATTGGATGAACAGCTCCGATGATGTGAAGGACTGGTGTAAGAAATGTATGACTTGTGCTACGAGTAATGGACCACGTCGCAAGAGAAAGGCACCTATGAAACAGTATAATGTTGGAAGCCCTTTAGAAAGGATTGCTTTAAATATCGCTTGACCATTTCCGTCGACAGAAAATGGTAGCTAATACATACTGGTTGTAATGGATTATTTCACAAAGTGGGTGGAAATCTACACTATCCCGAACCAACAGGCCACAACTGTCGCGGATGTATTGTTGAAAGAATTTTTCAGCCGATATAGAGTGCCATTGGAAGTCCACAGTGACCAGGGAAAAAATTTCGAAAGCCATCTATTCCGGGAGATTTGCGAGAAGCTGGGAATGAAGAAGACCAGGACAACAGCATTACATCCACAGTCAGATGGAATGGTCGAGAGAAAGAACAGGACTATTGAAAAATACCTGTCCAAAGTAGTTCCCAGCCATCAGAGAGATCAGGACCAGTATATTTCCCTATTCGCATTGGCTTATCGATCTGCCGTCAATGAGTCCACGGGTGAAACACCTGCGAAAATTCTGTTTGGACGTGAAATGAGGCTTCCTTGTGAACTGGAGTTTGGCTGTCAGCCTGGAGAAGATCTAGCAGGAGAAGACAACGTGATACAATTGAGAACAAGGTTGGACGATATTCATGAATTAGTTGGAACAAATCTTCAAGTTGCCAGCGCGATACGTAATGTAGAATCAAATTAATTGTTCGAACTCATTTATTGACACAAAAATATCTTGAAATATCACTTTATCACATTAATAATAATGATCTGAGTTAATTGCATGCACCATCCCAAAATAAGAAAGATAAAACAAATATTTAAATTAAGCGAGTATAAATTCACTGGTAGACAATGAACGTTGTTTTTGTTTAATATCGAGCATTTTTTGATCTAATGCATACGCGATTATTTGCTGAATTTTTTTTTGAAAATCAATGCAGTTAATTATGCCTCATTACTTGTTAGTTAATTCATTGGTTTAATATGAAGTATAGTTTACATTTGTATTCGCCCTATTTAAAAGTTCTAGTCGAATTACTTCAGTATAAACAGCTTCAAGGTACCCTAAGTTGCCGTTAGAGACCATCTACTGCTCCCGAGGTGCATCCTTAGAGACAGTTCCTGATATAACGGATGTTGTCTTCGAATATGGAGTCCAAGGGCAGCACGTGTAATATAGTAGCTTCAATTTCGAGCCAGCGTCGGAATTAGTAAAGTGAAGGCCATTATATTCTAGAATGAAAGGAAACTAAGTAGGCTAATTAATTTTATTTATGTTCGTTACATAATGACGTCGTTTTGGCACTCATTAAAATCTCATCATGACGTACCTTATCGTATTTTTGCTTTAAAATAAAAAAAGAAACACGATTCTTATAAATATTTTTATTTGTTATTATTGACACAGTCCGTACAATTCTTTAACAGTTAATGACATTTAAAAATAAAAAAAAATATTCAAAATATAATTTAATTATAAACGGGCGTAGATAGAGTCATGTATATTATACGTGCCATAGTAGTCTTTTATAGTACTTCTCTGCATATGGCAGTTATGACATTATAATACATAAAGGTGTTTCTTACGATTGCATTATAACCATCATGAACAAGTTGCATACAGTACTTTTTGTACAAGCTGAAATTAACTAACTGAATAATACATGTATAAATATGAAGAATATAATTTCCATTTCACTGTCGTTATTACCATAATGAGAAAACGTTAACCGTCAGTGCTCGCCATAGATGTGCGGATCTTCTCACTCAGTGCAGTCCGTGCTCGTCAGTCGACTAGCTTCGAGTCGAAGAAGGGGTGGATTCTTCAAAAATTTAACCAGTTTACAGAAGGGGGACCAGAGAAGTTTTGGCAAGCACTCAAGACTTCTGACTCCTCAGTGGGTTAACAGCACTAGTTACACACTCCGAAGGTTACTTTGATAGGAAAGTTATCACTATCAAATATCCCCTGATTGATGTTTATTAATCTCTTGGACCGTATGTCTCTTTTCAAAAGTATGTATTACAAAGTCTACAAAAAAAAGTAATACTATTAATACATGAACTCAGCTGAAGGCTGTAGATTCAGTATGCAGTTAGACTGAAGGCCGAAATCTGCACAAAAAAGCTTAATTCGCAAACTAATTTACTAGCTACAAACGAAACTATTACAGGAACCGAAAAAATGGCTCATGTACAATTTATCAAATACAGTGAGAAATCTAATACCAAAACTACAAATGTCTCGGTTACATGGGTTCACACTTCCGCAATTTATACGAATATAAATATATATATATATATATATATATATATATATATATATATATATATATATGCCTATGCAAAACAAAATTAAATAAGCCGGCGAGCTTAACAATGCGCAAAAATAAATTGAAATTATGTACGGTGCAAAATTAGTTACATAAAAAAAGAAACGTCAAAGACAGAAAAATTATTTAAATTAACGCAGCAGCCAGGTACGTATCGTGGTATACCTAGCGTTATTTCAAGATGTTGTACAGAAAAATAATGCTTAATTACCGCAATATTTAAGGAGAAATATTCAATTCAATATTTTAAAAGGTTATTACCAAAATTTGTACAGAAATACTCAATTGCCGCAATGCTTAAAAAGAGAGCTACAAAATATTATACAAAAAGTTAATCAACTAATGCAAGAAATGGGCATATAAAATACCATACATAAAAAAATCTCGTGAAATTTTGACTGATATTGGTGAATAGAAAATGTATCAACGTGTAAAATTAATAAAGAAAAATGACAGTTACGAGTGATCCTTCTCCCTGAGAACAGCAATTGAAGTCACCGCTTCCAAATGTCCCAGCCCTCCTGATTACTGGTTCCGGTGGGTGGTCCTGAATCAGAGAATAGAACCATATATCAAAATAAAAAAACCTTGATAACGAGTCCTACAGGCCTGATCGTCAGTCGGAAATTCCCCTGGTGGATGGTGAAAAATGTTGATTAACTCGAACGTGAACACACGGGAATATATGTGATCTAGTTAGCGTTCGCTTTGACGACCCATGGAGGACTGCCTGGTCAGCCTGGTATTGCTCGAAACGGTCTGTCGTAGTCCGCTGTTGGCAGGCTTAATTATATTTTCCGTGGGCGGGCGATTTTTCGCGTCACATTACTTACCATTTTATTAACTCCAAAATTATTATTTGAATTAGACATTAAAATGAAAAAAAAAAGTATGTTTGGGTATTGAATTAAGTATTAGTTATAAGTTGCATTGGTTTGACTTGCGGAATTCGCATGATCCCATTGATCAACTGCATTTCATGTTATTCACTGGATTTTGATTGTATCATTATGAAACACATTATATTATGAATATCATAATAAAATGGGCTGTAGATACTTAATAACTAGATCTGTTCCTGAGACTCCGAGCGAGAACGTCGACTAGTAAGGCGAAGCTAAACTAGAAATTCGGTCACTATTGCAAACCGAATCACTCTAGTTGCTACTTACCGGCGCTTTCGCCAATTTTGCGAAAATTCTTATTTCGACAGCCCTCATTGGAATTATTTATTTATGAAAAATCTGCTCTTTATAGAGCAATATTTATGAAATTTGCCTCTTTTTCAACAACAGCGTTGTGAGGAAGTCGTAAATAAGAAAACCACCGCCATCCAGACGAAGGAGGAAGGAATTTTCTAGGTAAATATAAAAACTAACCGGCAGATAATAGGGTCAGGAAACCTTTAACCGGGGAGGAAACTCCCTCCGGCAGTGAGTCCGCTGCCGGCTTTTGTCTGCCTTCCCCCTACACTAACAACCCCCCAATAAAACGAAACAAATTTCTGTTTTCGTCCCCTTCCGCCCCAAAAAATAATTTGCAATGGCTTCCGGTCAACGCCCCTACAACAACCGCAGCCAAAACAGCAACAAAATTCCATCCCTCTCATCACTAGATGAATTTCCACCAATTCACTCACCCCTAAAAACCCTCGGATCTACCGAGAATCTAGTAAAGGAAACCCAATCAATAAGTGCCTCAGTACAACACCTAATTCATGAACGCCCACCCATGGGCCACAGCCCAAACGATTCCAACAGTCCACCCCCAGAGACATATCAGACCCTACTTTACGAAATGCAAAAGGAGATGCATGATCTCCGCTCAGAAAACCAGCAACTGAAACAAGCCCTAATCCAAATAAACTCACAACTGAACCCCCAACAAATCCTTCCCCACACCTCCCCCATCCCCTCACCAATTCACTCTCCAAAATCCGACACCTCTCGTCACTCCCACACCTCTCGTCACTCCCACACTTCTCAGCACTCCCACACCTCCTTAATTGAAACCCCTAATACCATCAGAAAATACCCAGAAGATAACTTCACTCTCTTGGGAGCCTTTTCCAAGAGATCCCTAGTACCAAGAACTCCACCCACTCAACAAACCAGTCCAACCCAACTACCAACCAACCTACCTACACAAGCCCCAACCACTCAACCCCAACAGCCACAGCCCTGGCCCACTCAACCTCCTCGACAAACTACCCAACGAACACAACAAACCCTACCTCCCCAACCTACACTCTCACTCCAAACACTCAACATCAGAAACCTTCCCCCTAAATACACCTCCCGAAGGGAACTATACAACCTCCTTAATACCAACGAGCTCTTGAGGGGGAAAATCACCCACCTCAAAGCCAATCTAAATCGTACAGCCCTCCTCAAAATTCCTTCCAACATCCCACACGAAGCCCTCGCGCAGAGGCTTCGTAACGCCATCGGTTACCCCCAGGTCACCATCATTAGACTCAATTCAACCCCCCGAGCCCGCTCGCAATCAAGAGCCCGGACACCCACCTTCTCATTTGTCTGCAGGAATGTAGACACGTCCCTATCTGATAAAGATATCGAGGACATCCTCCGCGAAGAAGTTAAATTCAACATCACGAGAACCTGGCGCATTGTCGCCCTCCGCACAAATAAGGCCACCTCCATGTTTAGAATCATTACTGATTCTGAAACAGCCTACCACGAAGCTCTCTCCCGCGGCATCCAATTTCACGGGCTCATACATCAGTGTGAGGCCTCAAACTCCTTCAACCCACTTCCTGCAGTACCCAGATACTGCAATAGATGCTCCACCCCCGGCCACCTTGCTGAAAAATGCAAGGCAAAACCAGTTTGCCCCTCCTGTGGGGCATCCGACCACAAATCCAACAATTGCCCTCAGGCAAACGCCCCCTCCTATAAAAACTGCGGCGGCTCCCATCCTGCCTTCCATCCTCGTTGCCCAAAGCGGATGGAAACCCCACAGAACCCTCAGGAGATCGCTCCCATGACCATAGAGAAACCCCTGACCCCTTACGACCTCTCGACAGACACCAAAGTCTTGATCCAGATTTTGGCAACCACGATAATAAACGCTGTCCCGACAGCCCGCGGCCTCGTGGCCGACACCCTTTCTCATCTTATTCCTTCTTTTTACGGGTACAACGTTTCCGTAACCAACAATGTGGGCAACCGTGCCCACTTCGCCTGGACCCCGAAACGCCAAAATTAAGTCATGGACTTTAAAATCGGCACCGTGAATTGCCAAGGTCTAGCCAGGAAGCGACATCTTCTTAAACATCTCCTACACTCCCAAAATATACAAGTACTATCTATCACCGATACTCTCTTAAAAAACTACCCTCGCTTCTCTGGCTACACCACATTCCACTTAGACAGGAACTTCTACTGTCATGGCAACGGACTCCTCGTCCGCAACGGACTCCCCGCTTCCCCACACCCCCTCCCACCCTTTCTGTCTCAACAGAACCTGGATTGCATAGCCATCGACATATCGTGGAATAATACCGCGACCACCTTCTTTTCATACTATAAACACCCCAACCAAGTATTATCAACCGACCTCCTCGAATATGCATCCACTCTTCCACGAGCCATAATAATGGGTGACTTAAACTCACGAAACATTCTCTTTGGTGATACACACACCAACGCAAGCGGCAGGTCACTCGCCGAACAAATAGTCTCCCTCCCCATCTTACGGATTCGAAACAATAATCCAACCCTTATAAGTCACCTCGGCTCCTCCATTGTCGACCATATAATCTGCACCGACAGACTAATCACCCGCATAGACGACGAATGCTTTAAAGGCGATCCAATCACATCTGACCACCTTCCACTTTTGGTCAACACCTCTTTACACGAACCAATACCACCACCTCCAACTACTTTCACATACCGCAACTTCAAAAAAGCCGACTGGGACTCCTTCGCAAACCACGTCTCCTCTAACTTGCCACAACCCATCATTCATCAGACAACTGATGACATAGATAACCATGCAGAGGAGCTCCAGACCCTCCTAATCGATGCACAAGACATCGCCGTCCCTCTCACCACCATAAACACCAACTTCTATGCACTTCCGCAACGAATTCTTCAAAAAATCCGTCAGAAAAGACAGTTATACAGGTTATACGTCCGCACTCGAGATACCGCAGTCAAAACACAATGGAACCGTATAAACGCCCAGGTCCGGTACGGAATCAATGCTGAAAAGCAGAGGAAATGGAAGGTCGAAACAGCCGGACTGCACTTTAGACAAGGACGCGTGTTTTGGCAAAAATTCAACCGCCTCGTCGGCCTCAAGAAAAAGGTTGAATCACATCTCGAAGTGCAAGGGCAGAAAATCTACACCCACGAAGATAAAGCCACTGCCTTTAAAAACAACCTGCAAACTGTCTTCACACCACCTGACAATCCAATATTCCTCAGGGACTTTGCCATCGAAACAGACCTCCTCACCCGCAATATAACTCGAAGCCGACACGTCCACATTCCACTGAATGAGAACTCCCCCTTCTTACACCTTTTACTATCGAAGGAGTTTAGCAGGCATGCCGAGCGAGGAGAGACAATGCCCCTGGGCACGATGGAATCTCGAGGCAGGCACTCAAAAACCTGCCAGATGAGATTATCCCCCCGCTCTGCTCACTGTTGAACGCCTGTTTGGCATATTCTTACTTCCCTCGTTGTTGGAAATCTGCCAACATAGTTCTCATCCCCAAACCTGACAAAGACCCCACAAAGCCTGAATCCTACCGCCCAATTTCATTGATCAGCGTCCTAGGTAAAATCTTTGAACGTTTGTTAAAAGAGAATCTGGGACTTCTGTATCTAAAACAACATCATCCCGGCATTTCAATTCGGATTCAGGCCAGGCCACTCCTGTCAGAACGCCACCACCAACCTTCAAACCATCGTCACCCAAGCTTTTAACCAACGACGCTGTTCAGCCGCCATTTTCATGGATGTTCAGAAGGCTTTTGACCAAGGCTGGCACGCCGGACTAGTTAGAAAGCTACTGAGCATCCGATTGCCAAACCAAATCATAAAATTATTATATTCCTACCTCACAGACCGATCGATCAGCGTCAAAGTTGGCTACAGCCGTTCCGATTCATTTACACCCCAAACTGGCGTTCCGCAAGGCTCGATACTCGCTCCACTATTGTACTTAATTTATACGTATGACACACCAATTCCACGACATCCCCAAGACCATATCCAACTATATGCGGACGACACCGCTCTAATCATTTCTGCCCCTGACATTCGCTCTCTCAATAATCGATCCCAAAATCTACTGACCCAATTCTCAAATTGGTGCAGGAAATGGCGGGTGACTCTCAATCCTCAAAAAACCCAAGCCATCGTTTTCAAACACCCTCACACCTCGAGCGAACGACTTGTACCCAGAAACTTCCGCCTCGTGCTCTGGGGAGATCGACTCGAAATCCGCAGGGAAGTCGTTTATTTGGGAGTGAGATTCACTCACACTCTCAACATGATGGCCGACCTCATGGACACTTTGAATAAAGTCCGGCGGCGAGTCAATCTTCTCAAGGCGCTCGGCGGAAGCTTCGGACGCACTCACCCAACCACCCTACTTCATACGTATAAGACATATATCCGTCCCATCATCGATTATAGAGCAAACGTCTATTGCGCCCTTCCCGACCACCTTGTAGAAATGCTCCTATCTTGTGAGCAATCTATTCTCAGATACTGCCAATAAAAGGCACCCTACTCACCCAGTAACGCCGTCTATACCAACATCGACATTGAGCCCATTCCATCCCGTCTAAACACCCTACAAGCCCGATACGTTAATAGCACTATCGAATCGGGCAGCGACATCTCGAAAAACGCCCTCCTCACACCGTGGACTGCTCATAGACGGCCTCTTGGAAGAATACCAAAGAGGAAGCTTCCATTCCCCCCAGTACGGCTACTAGCCACGGCCTACGACGACCTCCCGGACATATACATTGACTACCTAGACCGATCCCCAATTTCAATCCGATAACGATTGCAACCATCACACATACAATTCCATATCCCTTTACACGATTCTCTTTTATCTATATAACCTACAACTTACTATCTACAAACACGCTCAATAGTCAACCCTTCTGACTAATCTTCTAACAACCCCACCCACCCGTCGGGTTACAGGTTTTTTGCGGTTTCCCTGTAACACGGTGAATCTATTCAACAGGATGAATTTTTTCACCAGCCAAATGGACCGATGGACCAATCTCTCATCGATGTAGGGAACAATGCAGCCGCAGCTGTACCCGCCCCCCCCCCAACGAGATTGTTATTGTTTCTTTTTTTGAGATACGAAGGCAACGCGAATGCTTTTCCTCCGGAACATCTTCTAGCAACAAGTCCACCCCTAAACCTCGATTCCACCCCCCAACTTTCTAAGTCACCAACTCAACCTCCCAATTTTTTAACCAATTCACCACACTCGGTACAAACGCGCACAAACCCCCCACCAACACACCCCCAACCCAGCCCTGCAGAGGAAATAAATCCTATATCAGGGCACACATCAAAGCCAAACACCCCAACTACAACAACTACCACCCACCACAAACTTCTTTCGAACTTCTCTCTCTCTCTCTCTCTCTCTCTCTCTCTCTTGATAACTAAATAATGATAAGCTTGTTGAAAAATAACAAGTATGAACTTCTTTACTCTATCACGCTGCTCTTGATAAATTTTATTATACGTTCAAGCGTATAGAAAAAAAGTTACAAGAAAAATTTGTCCAAAAATTAATTGTAATTAAAAATACAATTTTTCAAAAAAACTACGGCAACCTTGATACTCAGTATGACTACCTCTATTCGGAGGTAGCGAATTGAAAGAATTAAATTATTGATTTTTTCTTGTGGAATAGGGAATATGCATGTGACTCCAAAATGAGTACAATTATTTTTGTAACCTTTATTACTATAGAAATGTAGCTTAACCATAATTTTTCTAATTAGTCTTCTTTAAATTGATAATAAGTATTGAATTTATATTTCAAAATTCCCTCACAATTTCACGATCTTATTATTGACAAGTTATTATGGCAATGGATCTTATGGAGTTTTAGCTTGTTGAGTGCATTGTTTGACGTGTGTTCATAAGTTAATTTGTGTTTTTCTCAAATTATTAACAATATATTTATTCCTTGTGAAGAAAAACAGTTTTGTAGCAATGACTGATAGTGGTTCTGTTGAAGCACAATCCTATAATCTGCCTAAAATAGATGCTTCTATGATAACCACATATTTAGCATCAATTTGGGTTTGACGTCAACTGAACTCAGAGCTCAGAGGAGTCAAAGCTGCAAGGTAAAAGGATTATTAAAGGTATAATTGTTAAGAGTATTGTACGTGTTAGACGAAAGATGGTATTATAACTTAAAAATTGAAATTATTCGTTTTTTTTGTTGTTGTGACAGATCTGAACGTGAATCTTACGGCGATTCAACCGTTGAGTATGTCCTTGTTAAAAGAGACGAACTATGTACTTGTATAGTGAAGGCCCTGAGCACAATGTTCGTGTAAAATCTTACAACGTAATGGCTACTTGCAATGAGATTCAGGGAACGTGTTCAATGCAAAGATTGTGCAGCTCAATTAGGTAAGTGTGATTCATAACAACGATTAAGTATGTAAGCTAAAATAATTGATGAAAAAAAATCGTATGTGTATAATGGTACAATATTTAATATAAGCAGATCGCTTTCAGTTTAATAACAAAACCATCATCATTGCTTCCACAAGATTCATTCAAAAATGAAACATATTCAATCAAACATGTGTTACAAGCAGAATATTGGTAGCAAAGTGACCCTACACCCATGCAAAGTACTTTATAAACACATTAAAGTAATCTCACATACGCAGCCGAGTAATTATACCTATTGCAGAGTAATTTACAAACATAGCAAAATAATTTCACATTGACAACCAAGTAATTTTTTATGTATTGCAAAGTACTTAATAACACCAGCAAAATAATTTTATACTGGTTATACTGGTTAATATAGTCGTGGCCAATATGTTTTATAGTGTTAGGTGAGTAAGTTTTTATAAAATAACTGGGACAGAAAACTGATTATAGCAAATTTTTCTTTATTGCAGCTGCAATAAACTTCACTAGCGCATATTCAATCAGATTTCACCAGGACGTCGACGTCTATGGAGGCGGCTTCTTGATTGGCAACTGCATATGCTTCTACCCACTTGGTGAAGTCGTCCATGATGATGACGATGTACTTCATACGCGCTTCGCTCTCTGGTAGCGGTCCCACGACATCTATGGCGACTCTCTTGAATGGGCTCCCCACGATGTACCGCTGCATACCAGCTTTCCGCTTACGGTGTGGTCCGCTGCTTGCAGCACAGTTGCACTTGAGTGCCTTTCTTTTGGGTAAGTGGATGGTCCTTTAGGTTGATCAGACGAATTGGCACCTATGAAGCAGATTGGATCAATGCCTTACCAACAAGAATGACCCGTCCCAGTTCCTGGTCATGATTTCTGGGCTCTACTATGGCTGCCGTTGCGTCTTCCTTGGCCCTATTCAGAGCCGTAAGTGGACTCACAATTTGCTGGTAGTTCGACATCCTCAGATAGCATCACCTCCGCAATAGTTGTTTCTCGCTGATGTAGAATTAATTCCTCCTCGGCACCGATGTGGATAACTCGATGTTTGAGATCTAGTTAGAAGCCATAGGAATCCATGATGTCAATTCCTAAGATGAGGTCCTCTTCAATGGCGACTACTTAAGCTGAGTGAGAAACCTGGGTAGAGCCAAACATAATTCTTACGTCTACCTCGCCGTGGTCCTTGGCTGCTTCCCCTGTAGCGGTTCCTAGTCGCCATCTTGAGGGTGACAACTTATTTTTCTTAACCACCCTTTGGCGATTGATGGTCTTCGATGCTCCCGTACCCACCAACATTGAATATCGCTTGCTGTCTACTGTGCCATCTACGTAGATGCTGTTGGGTCGATGTCTCACTGAAGTAAGGACGAGTAGATTGTCCTGCAGGCTACTTGGGTTCGATGTCGCCCTCCCCTTCCTCGACGCCATCGTCTTCATCAGGTTTACCAGTTATTGTAGGATCTCTTGGCTCGGCTCCTCTTGGTGCACCTCTTCTCTCGACTGGCTGGAAACGGATCTAGCTCTGGCATGAGAACGAGACGTGGCTGCTTAAAAATCGAATGCCGTTGACAGGACATGCAACAGAGCTTTGGGACGGGGCAAGCGCAGCGCTCTTTGCAACTCCTGGTCTCTTAAGCCGTCTATGAATGCCTGGACATCTAGGCATTCCAAAATGCTTTCATTGGCCGGAGAATATGCGAAGCGGACCATTTTTGCATCCTTCGCTTCAAACTCCTGAATAGATACAACAGCTTTCTCCCTCCTGTTTTTGAGCCGGTACTGGTAGACTTGCTCTAGGTGCGCTTGGCCATACCTCATCTCCAGGCGCTTCACCAGTTGGTCGAAGTCTTCAGACTCGTCGGCATGGAGGGTTTGCAGGACATCAATAACATCACCTCGTAGGGCAATTGTCAGAGCTACCGCCTTTTTTCTGGAGGACCATCCATTGGCGCTGGCCGCTGCGTTGAATTGTTTGAGGTAGTTGGGCTAGGAAGTTGTGCCGTCGAAGGTTGGTGGCTTCAATCTTGCCTTGGTCTCTGCTGCTATGTTGGACTCCTGACGCAGTTCACCCCTTCACAGCTGGTGGGAGAATCGTTCTTCCATCGCATGGAACTTGATTTCGAGGGCGACAAGCTACTCTCTAACCTCTTTACCTGTGGATTGGGCTCTTCCTCTCTGCATACGGGTCCTGTTGGATGGAAGGCGATTTATTTTCTACCTGATAACCAGAAGTACATCTTCTAACCAACAACCATCGTACGTGAACGTCTGGAAGGCCCTTCACCATCTGAGGGATCAAGCTCTGAAGGTCAACCTGTCCAAGTTAGCTATGCCGAAATTGAACGGTAGTCACCCTGATTTGAATGGAGAGTTATTCGGAATATGGATGAAGTCCTGGTCTGCAGTCGCCGCCACCCAGAACCTGGATTGAAAACCGTGTCCTGCTACTTCCATGAGACCTCTTTCTGTAAGAACGGAACCAACTGCCGTGACAGCCACAAATCCGTAGATGCTAAAAGCATTCCAGGAGTGTGTAGCTATTCCGTTACAGTATTTTTAAAAGTAACATTTTCGAGTGTGTAACATTTCCATATAGTTCATTAATATTATCAGTTTTCTGTGAAAAAATATTTCTTCTTCTCAGGTAATTGCTCTTATCTTAGTAGATGTTGGTAGAGTTAACAGTGACGTCTGAAATGTAATGAAGTCACTTCATTCAGATTTTATGAAATTAAATTTTTTATTCTATTTTTTCCGTCAACCGCTATTTTCATCTCAAAATCTTTTTTAACAAAGAAACGAGCTCAGTTATATAATTCCTGATACTGTGATTGGATAAATTTATTTTTTGATAGTATAATTTTCTGTCGTTAATTACTACAATAATTAAAAATATTTTTTTAATTCTTTCTGATCAACAGTAACGCACATCATTAGTTTAGTTGAGTTGGGTGTGACTTTTCCTACTAGTTAATGTCCGAAATGTAATGAATGTAGATAATTGAATTTTCAATTTATTTAGTTAGTGTTATTGTTGTGATTTTCTTTTAACGTTTTATCGAAGATTTACTTATTTACATTTAGAACACTTGATGAGAATCATCTTATGACCTTTAGAGTTTTTGGTTGCCGGCGATTCAATAAGGGAGAGACGAGAGAATATTGTGACGGACAACTTCAAAAAAAATCGACTTTGACTGTAAATTGAGGTATTCTTAGAATAAAATTGTTATATCCACCTCTGGGAATATTATTCAACCTAGACAAACGAAAACAAACCTACATTTGTGGGGACTCAACCGGGATGCAGATAAAATTATAGTCGAAGCGAAAACGAGTTCACATTTTCCTGACGTTTAGGATAATGGAAATATCATTGGAAAAAGACTATTTTAAAGAAGTTATTCACGAAGGTGAACCTAATTTTGAAGAAGACGGAACTGAAGAAGGCGGAAGAAAACTTCGAGCAAAATAGCAAAAGTCGGGAGCAAGACGACTTCGAATACAGGCAGACGAAAAAGTAAAAAGACGGAAGTAAGAATACTCCGAACAAAGCAGCAAAAGACGTGAAAAGACGGGAGTAAGACGACTTCGAATACAAGCAGACAAAGAAGTAACACTTGTGGAAGGGAGTAAGAAAACTTCAAAGAAATTCAGACGTAATTGCATATTATTATTGTGGAATAAACAAGGTACGATACACTTTCCAATAGACGAGCTAGATAATCATATTACACCAGCTGTTAATAGAAGATATAATTGCTTCAATTATTTTGATTGGGTTACGTCAATTATTTTGATTTATTAATTCATTTCCGTCCCATATTTTGTAAACTTCACGATATTCAGCTTCATTTTGATAATTGCCGAATGAGAAATAAGATGCAACTTGACTTGTTATAAATTCGTTTGAATTTTGAGGCATAAGGTGAATTCTGTTCGTAGTATTATTTGATTATTTATTTTAACATAGTTATTGATATCGTATTTATTTCAATTGCCTACAATGACTAATTTGGGAGATATTCCAAGAATCCGAAAAAATATTTCCAGTAGTTCACTTAAGACAGTACAGGATTTACATGTAGTCGCCTTTGGAATCGAGGGGGAAGGTAAGAAAACGCGGAAAGAGGTACGTGAATTTTCTGGTTTCCATTTAGACAAAAAGTCTTCGAAATATGCACAAAAAATAAATGAGGTAAAACAAAAAGTGCAGTTGCCTGATCTTATTGCTATTTGTAATACACTTGATCTTGATTAGTCTGGTAGTGATGGAGAAGTAGTTGCACGCATTTGTTCCTTCATGAATGACCTATACAGTCAAATGATGAGAACAAAGTAACAGATGATGAAGTGGAAGAAGAATCGGAAGGTGAGATGAATTCCGATGAAGATAAGAATGAAAATAATGGAGTTAACAAGAATAGCGAATCTTTTGAAAATATGAAGCTAAAGTGTTCGTTTTCATTGACATTCAAAGACGTCGAGGATTAGAACTTTTGATGGAAGAGATAATTATCCAGTTCGAAAATGGATCGAGGATTTCGAAGAAATTACTAAGCTGACAGGATGGAATGAATTGCAGAAGTTGATATTTGCGAAAAAATCATTGAGAGGACTTGCTAGGCTATTTATTCAGTCAGAAAGAGGAATTACAAAATTGATGATTTTAAAAAAAAGTTAATTGCGGAATTTGAAGTGAAAGTTACTAGTGCTCAAATACATAAATTACTGATGACATGAAAAGGCGGAGGGAAGAGTCAGTACAAGAGTATGTACTAATAATGCGAGAGATCGGAAGTAGAGAAAATAAAGAGTCTGAAGTTTTGATTCAATATATAATTGATGGTATACAGGATGATACATCAAATAAACTTATTTTGTATGCGCAAAAACGTTTAGTGAATTCAAAGAAAAGGTTAGACTATATGAACAAATTAAAACTTCGAAAACTACACAGTTCCAAGAGAGAAACCGAGAGGGAAAACACATAAAGGAACGGAAAACTGAAACTAAGAGAGACAAGAGAGAAAAGGAATAAGAAAAGTACCTGCGATGTTGTTTTAACTGTGGATGCAAAGTTCATTTGTCCAACGAATGTCCCGATAAAGCGAAAGGACCAAAGTATTTTGTTTGTTCTGGTTATGGGCATGTATCAAATAAATGTCCAGAGAAGAATACTGGAAGTGGAAGTTCAAATATGACGATAGTTGCGATGGTTCCAAAAAATAGCGTTAAGTTGAATATTGGTAATATTCAATTAATAGCACTTCTGGATACAGGAAGTGATATCACTGCGATACGACAAGACGTATACGAAGCATACTTCAAAGATATAAAAATAAATGCAGAATTCATTACTCTTAGATGTATTGGGTCAAACAAAGTCATAACAATGGAATCTTTCAATAGAAATGTCTTCATTAATGGAGAGGAGTTATTTCTGAAAATCCATGTTATTCCTTCTGAAGCGTCAAACTTCAAGGCGATTGTGGGAAATGATGTTTTAGCTCAAGTAGATGTTATCTTTAGAGATGGTGAAATTGTTGTTTTTAAGAAGGAAACGCAGAATTTTTTGTGGATGATAACAATAGACGAAGAAGCTGATAGAAAAACTGATATATTTGATGTTACACATATAAAAAATGAAAAAATTCGGGAAGAATCAAAGAAACTTATAAAAGAATATTATCCAGAGAAGATTATGGAAGCTGATGTTGAAATGCATATCCTATTGAAAAATGAAGAGCCAATATACCAAAGTCCAAGAAGGTTAGCTGTACCAGAAAAAGAAGAGGTTGAGGCGCAAATAGAAGAATGGCTTGAAGAAGGAATTATAAGATGTAGTTCATCTGACTTTGCTAGTCCAATAGTTCTCGTTGAAAAGAAAGATGGCAGTACTAGAATATGTTGTGATTAAAGGAATTTTCCACAACCAACGACTCTTAAACAAATTCAATCGTTTCTAGGTTTAACAGGATATTTTCGTTAGTTCATCTCTTCATATTCCATTATCGCGAAACCTTTGAGTGATCTTTTGAGGAAGGAGGAAAAGTTTGTTTTTGGTGAAAGAAAGAGGCATTTGAGAGACTCAAAAAATTACTATCTTGTAAACCAGTAATAAACATTTATAAGCAGGGCGAATTGCATACAGACGCGAGCAAATATGGTTATGGAGCCTGTCTGATGCAGAAGTCGAGCGAAGATAATAAATTCCATCCAGTTTACTACATGATCAAGAAAACTACATCAGCTGAGGAAAATCACAGTAGCTAGGAGCTCGAAGTGTTAGCCATCATTCAAGCAGTGAAGAAATTTCGAATATATTCACTAGGAATACAATTTAAAATTGTTACCGATTGTTCAGCTTTCCAGAAGACTATGACTAAGAAGGATTTGGCCACCAGAGTTGCTAGATGGGCTTTATTATTGGAGGAGTATTCATACGAAATTGAGCACCGCAAAGAGAGCAGAATGTCTGACGTAGATGCTTCAAGTCGTTATCCAGTTGTTATGGAAATTACGAAGACGTTTACTGAAGAAGATGGTGTTATAGAACGACTTAGACGAGCACAAGAAATGGACGAAAACATATTAGCGATAAAGAAGATATTGAGTACAGAAGATTATGAAAATTTTTTGGTTAAGAATCATATACTTTATAAATTTGAGAATGGAAAGGAGTTGGTAGTAGCTCCAAAAGCAATGCAAATGGATATAATAAAAAGAGCACACGACATTGGTCATTTTGCACTCCCGAAGACAGAAGAAGTGGTAAGACGAGAATTTTATATTCCAAAGTTGAAAGAAAAAATTAAAAAATGTTTGGGAAATTGCATACATTGTATATTAGGTAACAGAAAGGAAGGAAAGAAGGAAGGGATGTTACATCCCATACCTAAACAGAAAGAACCACTGCACACATATCGCATCGATCATTTAGGACCAATGCCTTCGACTAATAAAAATTATCGTTATATATTGGCGATTATTGATGATTTCTCCAAATTCACATGGCTATATGCATGTAAATCTACAACAACTAAAGAAGTTATTAGTTGGTTGGAGAAGCAAAAACTAGTTTTTGGAAACCCAGGTAGAATTATAACAGATCGATTAACTGTTTTCACTTCTGAAGAATTCAAAAACTATTGTACTGATGAAGGTATACAGTGCCTTATAATAACCACTGGAGTTCCAAGAGGAAATGGTCAAATTGAGAGAGTGAATCGTATTATCATTCCAGTTTTTACGAAACTTACCTTGAACGATCCTAGAAAATGGTTTAAATATGTTGAGCGCGTACAAAGAGCATTGAATTCTACTATTCAGAGCATAGGGACTACACCTTTTGAAATTCTGACATGAGTAAAGATGAGGAATAAAGAAGAAATAGTAATCAAGGAGTTATTGGAAGAAGCTTTAATACAAAAATTTGATGAAGAGAGAAAAGAACTCCGAGCAGTAAGCAGAAAACAGATTTTAAAATTACAGGAAGAAAACAGAAGAACTTATAATTTAAGAAGAAAAAAATCAAGGTTATATAGAAAAGGAGATTTGGTAGCCATTAAAAGAATCCAATTTGGAGTAGGAATTAAAGTTCATAAAAAATTCCTAGGACCCTATGAAGTCACAAAGGTAAAACCCAATGACAGATATGACGTAATGAAAGTGGGCTATCATGAGGGACCAGTGCGTACTTCTACATGTGCAGAGTTCATGAAACCTTGGGTTGATAATCAAAGTGAATCCGGGTCGGATTCACAATAGGATGGCCGAATGTAGATAATTGAATTTTTAATGTATTTAGTTAGTGTTATTGTTGTGATTTCCTTTTAACGTTTTATTGAAATTCTACTTATTTACATTTGGAACACTTGATGAGAATCATCTTATGACCTTTAGAGTTTTTGGTTGCCGGGGATTCAATAAGGGATAGACGAGAGAATATTGTGACGGACAACATAAAAAAAAATCGACTTTGACTGTAAATTGAGGTATTTTTAGAATAAAACTGTTATATTTACCTCTGGGAATATTATTCAACCTAGACAAACGAAAACAAACCTACATAAATATACTCCTGAAATACTTCAGGAAATTCCATTGTATTATCTAGTTGTCCAACAACAGCTATTTGCATATTAAAATCTCGAATGTTATCAGCAGAGAAACGTTGAAATTGATGAACACAAAAAAACATTGATCCCTTGAACATTTATCAAATCCACATCATCTCCATTTGCCGCACCAATTAATTTAACGAAAGTCAATTACGGTTTCACCGTTAATTATACTCTACGAAACTTAGGTTATTATTACTGTAACATTTATGTAAACTGGTATTTATTCTCTCGGCTCTTCACATTTATAATATAAAAATGTTTTCTTCCGGTCAAAGTCACTTCAACACGGGGGAAACTTTTATTTCTGTGAAATGCATCAAATATTTTCTAAACGGTTTTCACCCGTAAAATCACTAGAAATTCGATTACGTCCGTAAACTCTTTCAGAGCTAAGAATGCAAGAGAAATATTCAAAGACAAAGGAAGACAATGCGAATCTGATTTTATTCGATGGAAAAGTTCACGGCAAAATGATTTTATAATAGAAAATTGGTATATAGAATGTTTGACCCGTTTAGGTACTCTATTAGTTCAGTAAATGGGGAGAAAAATAAGGTATAACCTCCGAATTCTTTACACCCGCTCCGATTTTGATGAAAGTTTGGAAATAAGTTATTTTTACCCTCTAGATCAAAGTTGATATGCTCTTGAGGTGCGCTTTTTATTTTTAGGGGGTGAAAACCACCCCTTATGCTAAAAAAATAGAAAAACCATAAAAACATATATTACATCGATCTTAGTAAAACAAAAAATAGAAATACCGCTAAATGTTTGTTTGGCAGACCCTAATTTCAATATACCTTCTGATATTGATCTGTTACTAGGGGCAGATGCCTATTACTCGCTCGTGTGTGGTGAAATTATCAGACTACAACATGAATTTTTGACATTAATAAACACTGAATTAGGATACGTCATTGGTGGACATATACCCTCTCAAAGTAGTTTGTAATTTTGCAAACACCTATTCAACCTCATCATCTGAAGACTCATGTTTTTTCACACAAACTTCTCTAGAACAAAAAATCGAAAAATTTTGGACTATTGAGAATCTCCCCTACACTGATAAAATATTATCCCCAGATGAACAAATTGTGGAAAATGAATTTTCAGCTACCACCACTCAGTAAAGTTCTGGAAATATTCAAGTAAATTTACCTCTGAAAAGCCCCACTGAATATTTGAAATTAGGTACTTCATTCTACTTAGCAGAAAAGCAACTTTTATCTCTAGAAAAGGAATTTATTAGAAATAATGAACTGTTTGTGCAATATAAAGCATTTATAGATGAATATGTATTACTTGGACATGCACAGATAATCCCTCTTAGTTTAAAAAGTGATCATTCTGAAAATAAATATTTTTTTGTCATCATTCTGTAATCAGAAATGATCACCCTACCACTAAACTTAGAACAGTATTTAATGGAAGTGGAAAAACTTCTAGCGGTATTTCTTTGAATGATACAATGCACAAAAGGTTTATAGTGCAACCAGAACTTTTTGATATTCTGTGTAGATTTAGGAGTTTTAAATATACTTTGACATGTGATATACAGAAAATGTATAGGCAAATAAGGATAAACCCCTCTCAAACATTCTTACATAATATTTTATGCAGAAATTCTGTTAATGAACCCTTACAGTGTATTGAACTATTGACTGTTAGTTATGGCACCAACAGTGCACCGTTTCTTGCTACTAGAGTTCTAAACTGGTTAGCGACCTCTAACCCCCATTTAAATTTAGCCAGTAAAGCTCTCTTAGAACAAACATATATCGATGACATTCTCTCTGGAACAGACTCTCTTGAAGATTTAAGAAATTTGTATACTCAATTGAACTTATTGTTAAATTCAGCCAATTTCCCTCTCCACAAATGGAATTCCAACTCTCAACTTTTTTTATCTGAACTAGGTGACTTACCACAAGCCCAACATATTTTTCTTGAAGATACCCGTAATGAAGTACTAGGAATTATTTGGAACTCAAATGAAGATTATTTTTCTCTTTCTATCCCGGATATATCCTCTATAGGTAGTACAACTAACATCACAAAAAGAGAAGTTTTAAGCAAATCTCAATGATGTATGACCCCATAGGTTGGGCAGGTCCGATTCTGGTAATGGTTAATCCATAATTAAAATAAAAGAGGCTCGACGTAATTCAAACTAATGAACTACAAGCAGCAATTCCATAGGCACTGGTGTTTGTACTTTAACCATATATCGGCGCCGCTGTGGGCGACGCATGCGCGAGAACAGGTTATGGGCAAGCAGACCGAATCAAGCAGAGAGAAGAGAGACGTCACGCAATAATCACGTTGTTGTATTTACTCATAATATTTTTGTTAAATAAAGTATTTAGTGGAAGTAGTTTAGTGAATCATCACATTGGTCCTACGAAGCAGTTAACAAATGGACAGCATTAAGCAGAATGGAACCAATCCATATTTTTTTCAAATTAGGATAAGACTGCCGTTGAAATGTGCACACTGTGTACATTTTTCTATCAAAAGGAACCTACGCTCAATAATGAAGAAATAGTATTTAAATCTACAAAATAAAATTAATTCTAATATAACATTATAGCATCATCTTTACTTTGTCGCTTGTTTACCGAAAGTTATGGTTTAGCACAATGGTTCCTTTCTGCTTAATGCTGTCCAAATTACAAAACAGTTTTTGGTCCTATACGAGCGGGATTTTGGCCAGCAACTATTGAAATTCTAATCACGTTCCTCGCCATTTTCGAATCGAAGAAAACCACGACCACCAAGCCGAAGATCGACGTTGCCGATCTGTAAGAAAACACGACACGTCCACGTAATCACAAAGATAAGTCCTTATTTCTTATTCCTATTTTTACCGCTTTTGATATCTCAATCTGTGTTAATCATGAACGTTCCTGAAAATGAAAATACCGAAACTCAAATAGCAGAATTACGTCACACACGCGGTGTAATAAAAGCAAAATTGACCAGATTTGAAAAGTTTGTTAAAGACCTAGCAAACAAAACAAAAATAGCACAGATTGAAATTCGATTAAAAAATATTCAAGAAGAATTTATACATTTTGACAATTGCCAGTCACAATTAGAATTTTTAGATAGCGATGAATGCGAGGAAAGAGAGAATGTAGAATCAATATTCTTTAATCTTAATTCCGAGGCAAAAGAAATTATTCATGCACATAACGGTAGCAGAAATATGACAACTATGCCTGTTTATAATCAAAGCCCAAATTTACAGTTACCAAGGTTGCCAGATATGGGTTTACCATCATTTTGCGGAACGTATGAAACATGGTTTGGATTTTTTGATGTTTTTAATTCAGTTGTACATTCACGTAATGATATTTCTGAAATTAAGAAATTTTTATATTTAAAAACCTGTTGTAAGAACGATGCATTGCGCTTGATCGACTCGTTGGAAGTAACAAGTGAAAATTATTCGGTTGCACTCGAACTACTGAAAAAGAGATATGATAATAAACGCGCGATTGTAAATCATCATGTAAATGGTTTATTGTTTAATTTGCCAGATGTAACAAAAGAATCCCATTTTGCTCTGAGAAAACGTATTGACACGGTGTTTCAGCACAAAAATGCTCTATTAAAATTAAAATTATCTGCGGATCAATGGGATGCTCTGTTAATCCCGATCATATTAAGAAAACTCGATGATCGAACACGACGGGAATGGGAAAACAGCCAAGATGGCAATAATAGTTTAGTTCCACTTGACAAATGAATTGAATTTTCAACAAAGAAATGTTTTGCATTAGAAACGAGTTATCAAGAAAACGCACAGGGTAATAAAAATAATGGTCAAAACAATGTTCATAACAAAAACCCACATGACGGTGTCGTCAGAGTGGTATCAGAAAAAACATTCGCTGGAAAAACCTTCAAGAGATCCATTGCAATAATTTGTGTTGTGCCAGCTATAGACTAATTTATATTTTTCCTGTTTAAAACATATATCTTATGTTCAACTTATTTACGTTCGATGTAATAATAATAATAATTGTTTTGAAAAGGCACTTTTCAACGCGGGCGGCTATGTTAACACTTTAACCATATATCGGCGCCGCTGTGTGCGACGCATGCGCGAGAACAGGTTATGGACAAGCAGACCGAATCAAGCAGAGAGAAGAGAGACGTCAAGCAATAAACACATAAGTTCACGTTGTTGTATTTACTCAAAATATTTTTGTTAAATGAAGTATTTAGTGGAAGTAGTTTAGTGAATCATTACATTGGTCCTTCGAAGCAGTTAACAAATTACAAAACACGAACAACTGGTTAGGGTGATATCAGGTTAAAAATTAAACACTATAATTACACTATATAATTCAGTTGTTACACATACATAACACTCTAGTACAGTACATTCAAGATAATTTAAAAACTACATATTAGTTGTGGCAAATCACCCACACACGAGGATGCCGAGCAACTCTAACTGACAGCTCGGGAGGGGCCTGTCATGAGTAAGGTTGCCAACCGCGACAAGGTGACAACTCACATATGAAAATGAGAAGGCAATCTGAATCTGAAGGCAAATCAATTTAAATACGTATAATGAGTATATTTGTATATATAGTATGTATAGTATCACTCTTTCAACCCTTAAAAACCAACCCTAAGTAAATGTATAGAAAAAATAGTTTTTGAGAAATTGAAATAATTTTATACACATAAGACAACTGGATATTATCTATTTATAACTTTTGATAGCTTAGTTATTGCATTGTTGTATTTCTTGAGATTCACACTTGCTTTAAAAAAGTCACAGTCCATAGGGAAAAAAATAAAAACAAAAATAAAAGCAATTTGTGTTTATTTTACAAAATAGTTTTATAAATAGTACATAATGTAATGTTTTTGTTATTTATTCAAACAATAAACGGGTGGGATAAATTTTAAACACACGATATGGCTACTTACTAATTTATTTAAACAATAACTCACTAACACTTAATTTATATGTACTTAACTAATCACTTAAATTTGATTTATATGCACACAAACTTAATTATTAATTTATATCAACACTTTTATATTCACTTATTTACTGTTTATTTCTCAAAATCACTTTACCAACTGCCCTGGTCCGCTGATCGGTCCTTTTTATATACTAGTGCCTTTTTTACTACAGAATTCTGGACTGCGGCTTACACAAAACAAATGCCTTTCGCGATATTTCTCGATTGCCGGCTCCTTCCTTAAAAGACCTTCCGAGAACATGTCTATAAAAACTGTCACAATCAATCCCAATAGACCTTCTCAGAATTCGGCGCGCTCGCCATTTTTTGAACTCCGTTAACATAAGGTTACAGGACCGTACTTAGTATCTGCTTCGGTGTGCGAGTTCGTAACATTATCCCCTCCTTAAATGAAAGTTCCTCCTGGAACTTTTGTGTAGCCGGGACTTGTTGTTTGAATCGACAACTGACTCCATTTCTACACTTTCCAATCTTATGGAAGTAACATGGCACCGTCTTCATCGGATATTGATAACGGGGGTTGTAGCTGCAAATTAATATCTGCACACCGGTATCTCTAAAAATAACCTCTACCATGTTCCTGATGATTCGCCAATCCAACTGGTTACTCACTATCTTAGGCATAGCCAGTTTTTTCACGCTGGATTCCAAAACATGGTCTCGTAGGTTTCGAAGTGCTTCCCTCCCATCGCCGTAGGTAGATCGATCTTGAAAGTCATTTTTAATTACCACATAGAAGACGTACTGCGAATTATGTTCCAGTTTCAGTGTCTTGTCAGGGGCTGGAATCTGGTCTTCAAGTTTCTCTAATTGCCCGAACTTCTTTCGAAACACGGATGCCAACCCTCGTGCGTTCTTGAGACGGGCGGGGATGTTGTGTGCCAGTGAATTGTCTTCCGGGAGAGTGAACAAATCTTGTCGTTGTTCTGAAGTGACTCCATATCTAGCTTTCCCGGTACCTCCATACGCGCCCATAAATTCATCGAAGGTAGTGTCAGACACATCTTGAATAAGGTTAACTCCTTCCTATAGGTCATGGTCTCCTCCGAATGGGGCTAGTCGGTTTTGGTGAACTACTTTTGGTTTTCCGTTGGGGATCTTACTTATGCGATATATAACATCATTGATCCTTTTCTTGATTAAGTATGGGCCTTCCCAGGATTTTTGTAATTTTGGAGAAAATCCTTTTCTCCTCGTCGGGTTGTGTAACCATACTTTGTCCCCTTCTTTAAAACCGCCTTCTGTGGCCTGCGTGTCGTACCGACTTTTCATTCTGTCGCTGGCAACTTGAAGATTTGTTCGAACTAATTCATGAATATCGTCCAGCCTTCTTCTCAATTGGATCACGTAGTCTTCGCCTGCTAGATCTTCTCCAGGCCGACAGCCAAATTCCAGGTTACAAGTAAGCCTCATTTCACGTCCAAACAGGATTTTCGCCGGTGTTTCACCCGTGGACTCATTGACGGCAGATCGATAAGCCAATGCGAATGGGGAGAGATACTGGTCCCAACCTCTCTGATGGCTGGAAACTACTTTGGACAGGTATTTTCCTATGGTCCTGTTCATTTTCAGGACCATTCCATCTGACTGTGGATGTAAAGCTGTTGTCCTGGTCTTCTTCATTCTCAGCTTGTCGCGAATCTCCTGGAATAGATGGCTTTCGAAATTTCTTCCCTGGTCGCTGTAGATTTCCAAGGGCACTCCATATCGGCTGATAAATTCTTTCACCAATACATCTGCTACAGTTGTGGCCTCTTGGTTCGGGATAGCGTAAATTTCCACCCTTTTTGTGAAATAATCCATTACAACCAGTATGTATTTGCCACCATTTTCGGTCGTCGGAAATGGTCCAGCGATATCTAAAGCAATCCTTTCGAAAGGGCTTCCAACATTGTACTGTTTCATGGGTGCCGTTCTTTTGCGTTGTGGTCCATTACTCGTAGCACAAGTCGTACATTCCTTACACCAGTCCTTCACATCGTCGGAGCTGTTCATCCAATAAAACCTTTCACAAACTCGCTGAAGGGATTTCTTCGCTCCCAGATGACCTTCCGATGGACTGTCGTGTAACTTCTTTAGTACCTCAGCTACTCTAGTTCTCGGGATAACTAGCTGTCTCCTCATCTCAGAAACATCATCGTTTTCAAGGACTCTTTTCAACAGCCCTTCTTCCAGAACAAGAGAGTCCCACTGAGCCCAATACGCTTTGAGTTTCGGTGAAAATTTTGACACTTCTTGCCATGTAGGTCACCGATTTTCTTTCTTCCATTGCCGGATAATCTTCAGGTGTGGATCTTTCTCCTGGTCTTCTCTGATCCTAGTGGGTGACCATTCCTCGTTGACTACAGTAGTTCTTGAAACTGCAGCTTCCCTAGATTCCACCTTGTAGCAGTGGGAGTAGCCTACAAGGCATGGCCGTCTAGGCAAGGAGTTGGCTTTTCGGTGATTCACATCAGCTGGATGTTCACTCCTGTCTGATTTCCCCTTGTGTCTGAAGTTCTTGGATTAGAGGAGTCTTGGGGCGCTTAGACGGACTACGTACGTGCTCTAGCTCGCGACAATTCCGGCATTTGATCTTCTTCGGCCTCTTGTCTGCCATACCTTTTAATAAGTTGACGATCTGATCAAGTTTGTCATCGTCATCTTCTTCCTGCATGGGCCTACCTTTGTTGTACCGCGAGCTTTTCTTGGCTGCTTTGCATTTAAGAGGTTCTTGGTTTACAGGAGTCGTAGGACGCTTACACGAACTGCGTGCATGCTCTAGCTCGCCTTAATTACTGCACCTGATTTTCTTCGGCTTCTTGTCTACCATACCTTTCAACAATTTGACGATCTGGTCAAGTCTGTCATCGTCACCTTCTTCCTGTATGGTCCTATCTTTGTTGTATCCCGAAGCCATCGTGGCTGCTTCATATTCAAGAGCAGCAGTCAATGAATCGACCAATGTTTTAGGATGGGCTAATCGAAGCGTTTTCTCCATATCCTGGTCACCAAAGGCGTCAATGAAGGCCTGGATACCTAAACATTCCATCATGTTCGCTGGTGCTGATGGATAAGCAAATCGAACTAATCGGGCAATATCCATTTCATACTTTTGAAGGGTTTCGTCACGTTCCCGCCTTCGGTTCTTCAGCTGGAATCTGTACAACTGTTCCAAATGTTCGTGACCATATCGCATGTCCAACCTCTTCTTCAGCAGCTCGAAGTCATCTGTTTCTTCAAGCGGTATCGTCTGAAGTACATCTAAGGCATCTCCCCGAAGCGCTATAGTTAGGTTCACTGCTTTCTCCTTATCGGACCAATTATTCATTCTAGTGGCTGCTTCGAACTGTTCTACGTAATTGGTCCATGACATCTTTCCATCGAACGTTGGGGCCTTCACTCGGGCAAGACTGCTCATATCTTCTGTCTTGGGTTGTGTTACTGGCTTGCATATCTCGATCTTCTTTTGTTCTGCTGGCGTGTCTTGTGTTCTTAAATATGTTATCTTACTCTCTAACTTCTTGATTTTTTCGTCCATAGTTGTCATTTTATTCTCCATTTTCTTGTCCATCGTTGTGATTTTATCCTCAATATTCGATTTAAGAAAGTAAATTTCATTTTCCACGTCAGCGGCTATGTCATTTTGCATTAATAGGATATCGGCAGATATATCGTTCTTCAAAGTGGAAATATCGTTTTTTATAGCCGAAATATCGCTTTTCACATTCGTAGAAATCTTGTCTTCCATGCCAGAAATATCGTTCTTCATAGCAGAAATCTTCTCGTCCATGTTAGCAGAAATATTAGCAGACATTTACGATATTAAGGTGGGAGCCTCGTCATTAAATAAAACTGTTTCTGGAACAAAGCCGTCATTTCCAGTGCCAATTTAAGTCTTTCTTCTAATTCACTTTTCTTACCGGACGTTTCCAACTCACGATCTTCTAATTCTGCTCTTAGCTCCGCCACTTTGAGGTCACATAGTCTCTTGGGCCTTTTCACGTAGCACTTCATTTATATTATCCCACTTCTGACACCGATGTAATGTTTTTGTTATTTATTTAAACAATAAACGGATGGGATGAATTTTAAACACACGATATGGCTACTTACTAATTTATTTAAACACTAACTCACTAACACTTAATTCATATGTACTTAACTAATCACCACTTAAATTTAATGTATATGCACACTAACCTAATTATCAATTTATATCAACACTTTTATATTCACTTATTTTCTGTTTATTTGTCAAGATCACTTCACCAACTGGCCTGGTCCGCTGATCGGTCCTTTTTATATACTAGTGCCTTTTTTACTAGAGAATTCTGGACTGCGGCTTACACAAAACAAATGCCTTTCGCGATATTTCTCGATTGCCGGCTCAATCCTTAAAAGACCTTCCGAGAACATGTCTATAAAAACTGTCACAATAAATCCCTATAGACCTCCTCAGAATTCGGCGCGCTCGCCACTTTTTTAACTCCGTTAACATCATAAGGTTACAGGACCGTAATTAGTATCTGCTTCGGTGTGCGAGTTCGTAACAATAATGTATAAGATTATTCATCGCCACTATCAGCTTCTTCTTCCTCGTCTTCGTCTGTGATTGGCGGACAATTCTGGCAGCTGTTACCTGAACATGTCCCACACATAGCGTTGCAATCATTTACTGTATTATTATGAAATTTTGAAGCTATTATAATGATCCAAGTCTCATTTTAAAGGAAATTTTAAAAGCTATAAGCTCTGTGAATTTGAATATTTTTTAACGTGTACTTTTCAAGATTTCTGTGGTTAAGAGGCTTCAGTCACATGACTATTTCCCTCAAGAGAAAACTTCTACTAGCCATAACTCAGTCAATTTGTATCGTACAGAAATGAAAAAACAACCAAAATATTCTGAAAAAATAGGCCACATTTTCCTTTGCTGAATACTTTTCGTATCTTCAATATTTTGTATGTTATTTTCAAAAATATCAAATTTTTCTCAAAATTTGAATTTTTTTTTCATTTTAACATTTCTCTTTTCAAAAATATGTACTCTAAATTGCTTAAACTTGCAGAACACATAGTTGACACATGAATAAAGTGAATTGCAGAAGGATTTTTTTTATTTCATAATTGTCAAAAAATTCAGAAGCTTAAGTGCTGATTTTTTTCAGAAAAAGTGAAAATTCGATTTTATTTTCATCAGAACTTCGTTCATTTTTATGCTAATGACTTCAAAATGGATTCATTTCAAAGATTTTTTGAAGTACTTTGGAAAATAAATGGTGAACTTTCTTTGAAATTTTAATTTTTTTATTTATTTTTCGTTAAATGCATGTAATTTAGTGACCTATGGCATTGATAAACCTCTCAATCTGTTCCACTTTTTGTAAGCTTTATTTTAGTTCTGTCATGTTTTTTCTTAGCATGTCAAATGGTTGACTTATACAAGGAACACTGTTAAAAAACGTGATTTTTTTCATGAAAAACGAGCATTTTCAACCAAGAATAACTCAGTAAATATTGACTTTACGAAAAATGTTTATATAGAACTTTTTGCTTAAAATTAACCCCTCTATCGATTTCCGAAGTTATTTTCAACATTTTATTTTCTACCCACGAGAAGGGGTGGTTTCCACACCCTGGGCAAAAGCGCACTACGGCACTATATTAACTTTGCTTTTTATGGTATTTTATAGTTACCCTCCAAATTTCAGGTCAATCGGACCGGGTGTTTATTTTTCTTAGCAAAAAACCCCCATTCACTGTACTATATGTTTCTAATTTGAATTTATAATTTATGAAACGATTTTGCTGTGTATATTTTAGCCTGTTAATTGTAACTATCATTTTAATAATTCCTTTTCTGTAGTGAGTTATAGGGGTTTGGATCCGATTTTTGGAATATTGTCTAATACTTGAAAATAAACTCATTGGCAACGAAGCAATTCTGAATGAACATATTTCATATTAGTCACAAATCAGGTTGACAGATGAAATTGATTGAAGTTTTGGAAATTAGCACTTTATGCTTCACATTGTAACAGGATTAAAATTAAACGAATCCTTTAAGTTATTCGCTGGAATGAATTGGTTCTTCTGTACCCAATTGAATTCTACAAACTTTTCAAAAATGCAAATGACTGAATTTTTTAATATAACCTTTTGAAAATGGAAATATTAAATCGTTGGGATATTAGAATATCTACAAATAAAATACGAGCGGTTTTAATTTAAAATCATTATTCATTAATTCCAGTTTATTCACACGTTTAATAACTTTAAAAAGCTCCAGTTACACAAAGAAGTAACGGTAATAGATGAAAATACAATGAAAAACACAAGAAGTGAGTACAAACTTCATAGATTTATGTTTTAATATTACCGTGTTTGTCTAACTGTTGAGATTTCAAAGTTTGTTAAAGTTCTGCAATATTCGTCGGCGGATTTTCGGAGCTTTGAATTCCATACCACATAAGTTTATCACGTGGAGCGGTATTTCGGAAAGTCTGTTCCCCAAGGGATAATTTCGACATGAGTACGTAGTTTTTGGAGCCATTATTTACAAAACTGCTGAAATTGCTAAAATCTCTGGAACAAAATTTTTTCTTGAATAAAAATAAACGTTTCTTTGAAGAAAATGTATTTAATTTGAATACTATGTGGGGTGTCTTCTAAGATATAAACAATTGAATCATTGTATAAGAGAAGCATAAATTTGTATTAATTTAAATGCAAAATTGGAATACTTGTAAAGGTACAATTGCCTTTTCAGTGTAACTTCGACTCAAGGCGTAGTTTCCTGGGATTGAAAATTTGTAGTACAAATTTATCTTCGAGTATATAGGTACTTTACTTAACTCTACCAGGTTCTAATAAATGCTTAAATATGCACTTTCCTATTTTTCCCAATTTTGATTATTTATGTATAACACATATTTATAAAACCTTCTCACCTTTCAATTGTGATTTTTAGGGCATAATAATTCCGTTTCGACATAACAGGAGTACTACCAACTGCACAATTGTGGTGATAGATCTGTGGAAAGGAGCCATAACTTGATATATCGACTTTCGGTAACTTTACAGGAGAGCCATTTTAAGATAAACTGTCGGAGGCAAATCTATACTTCAACATACATTTTACAGTTAATACTTTTTGTAGAGCCTCAACACCAAATATTGGGAGTTTTAAGTATGAAAGTGAAATATATCAAAATATCGGAGTTATTTACGGTTTTCAAACATAACAGGTTTTACCATCTTTTACTCCGGTATATTTTTTTAATTGGCAAATCGACAACAGAACTAAAGATATCTCAAAACATGTTATTTTTGTGCAAATATTCACATTCTTAAGTTTTGATATCAATATAGGTACCCAAGGAAAAAAATTCAGCATCTAATGAAATTAATATTTCTTCAATAAACAAAATACAAAAAAAAAAACTAGTGTTCCGACTCGGAGTCTTCCTGCGTATCGCTCGACTCATCGAACTCCTGATCTGCAGATGTTGTTGGGAGCTTCTTGTAGAAGTTGTGGAACTCTGCATCTATTAAACTTAGTATTGATAACAGGTCCTTCTTTTTCAAAGGATTTATCCCAATGGTACCCCCATATGAGTTACCAACTTCAAGATTAGTAGCAGAGGTTTTGCGGCCTTTTCTGTCGCGAATAAGGTTTATGGTTCGAAATGGAGAAAATGGATTCAGATCATATTTGAAGTGAATGACTCCAAAATCCTTAGTGTATCTTAGCCATTTTATTTTTAGCCACTCGACTGGCTTTTTCTCAGTGTCCTGATTGCTATGAACTAAAACATTATTCCTAGCTAAAAGAGATGAAAACGCTTTAAAATCTGGTGAGTTCATCTCAATCAAATTAAAGCTTTTTTTTCCAGGAATATCTCTTACAAACTGACACCAATCACGAGGAACCATAATCCTATAATTTTCTCCTCCACGGCTGGAAGATCCTGATGACCCAAGTCTTTTTTTTGCCCGCTCAATACGTGCATGGCCACTGTCACATTCTAGACATTTGTGATCTGGTAGGAGAAATTTTTGATCAATGACCTTCAAATTCTCGTTTTTTGCCAGAGCATACATAAACATAACTGCCATATTAATGTTTCTGTTCGGGCCGCCACATGTATCTGAGTACGTAATTACCTGCTCTACACTTTTTGGTAACTGAATAAGCTTTTTTGAAATACAAGAGGCGATCTGATCTGATCCTCTCCCTCATTGAAGCTCACTCCACATACAACAGTCTGTTGATTCTTTCTCTTGTGAACAATCACGGATGGTTAGGTTGTACATAGTTAATAGTCTTTTGTATTATGCAATATTGTTTGTGAGGTACGGCACAGGCAAAATTTGTTGTAAGTCAAAAACCTAAACTCTTTGGTGAACAGTGTTCTTTGCATTTTCTTTGTCTTCACGTTTACGGTCATAACCCTCTTGTGCCTCTTGAACGTGAACATTATGATTTTTATCGATTTCACCACGGTCAGATTTACTAGTAGCATGCTTTTAAATACATTAAACTCGTCGCAAGTTTTTCACGTGTCAATGAATGGCTCTTTAAACTTATAGCCCTTTGTATTAAAATTTTTTCTAAAAGTCTCGTAGCCAACCGATTTTTCGAGACCATTTTCTTCTCTCCATTGTAAGTACTCTTTGTACATTATTTTAATACTCAAGTGACTAGGCAAAAATATCTTTTCTGATGAGTTATCTCGTCTAGCGTAATGACTTTCGTGTCTTGGGTATTTCTCTATAAACTGGTGAATAAAATTTATCTCTTCATCACTTGTTTTATTGGGTGGTGTCTTCTTACCCCTCATATCAACATCAATAACGCCATAGGAAGAGGCCCTTAATATGTCCAATTTCCCTCTGGTTACGCCATACGCACTCATGAACATTAATTTGCAAACATAGTGTTTTTTATTTTCAACAATAATACTATAACTGACAGTCACAAGCCGGTCGTGAGTAAGAGCACTCCTTCCTCTACCTTTTGCACTATACTTTGTATTTGAAATATTTCAATTCTTTCACACAATGTTTGATCTCTTACTTTCATTGGCAAAGAATGAATATTTTAAAATATTTGATTTTGTATTTCTGGAGTTATTATCTCGGAACAGTTTTTCCTCTGACAACATCTCTCAATAGACTTGAACTCGACGGGACCTTCAACTTCACCTTTTCTATTTTTGTAGGCCAAACCGTGATCTTTTTTATTTTTTTCTTGTTAACGTGCTCTAACACCTTTCTTTTTTTTTGGTTTAGAGGAAGTAGAAGTAAGTAGTTTGGTTGTAGTTGAATGTTTGTTTCTACCTTTATTCTGGTTATTATCTTGTAACTGAGATGGTTCAATGATACATTGCTTTCGGAAACTATTAGTGGACTGCTACGTATATTAAGTTCAGTATCCAATATAACCTCATCTGAAAAACAAACAATACTATGAAGATCTTAATTTATTTTTCACGGAGGTGTACAACAGGTACATCCATCCAAATCTTTGAGTTCTTCAATCTTCAAAATTCCCTACTCAAACTAAAAAAAAAGTGTAAAATCTGTAATCTTAAAAATAAATCATCATATACACAATAAAGAAATAACCTTCAGTATCACTTTCCGATCTTGTCTATTTCCCCTTTACTGGCACTAGACTAAATAGTTTTCGTTTACTGGAGTGGTCTTTAAGGACATCAGGAGTCCATTGTGAATCTGCATCTGAGTCATGGGAATCTTCTACGAAAGAGTCCTACAACAACGTACAAACATTAGTTTTACGTAGACCTACTATTAGTTTTAACGACATTAGGTCCGCGTTAATAATATTATAATATTTACCTGGGGTTCATATGTTGAGTTCAGGCTACTAGTTGAAGGTTTACACATCAATGTATTATGTAGCATAGAGATTAAGCCCGTAGCTGCATTTTTTTCGTCAAAGGTACAATCATTTTTAGTAACCTCACTTTCAACCGAAGACTTTGTAACGCACTGTAGTAGTTTATCTCCACATTTTCCGGAATGTACCATCAATTCACTTCGAGTTACACAAATTTTATTACAGTTAGTACAAGAATAAGTCATTGTTGGTACATAAAACACATTTTTTTCACAACAGCACCTATTTTAAAGTCGATAATAATGAATAATATGACAAAACTTGATAACACAGCTTGACAAGTGACATCACTGTAGTGCAGTCATCTTTTCTCAGGCGCGAAAACTTGATATGTTCACATAACAGATTCCGCATTGATATAATTACAGAATAGAGGATATTTTTAAGGAAGGTACAATTTGATATGTCAACATATCAAGTTATGTCTTCTTTAAAATCTATAAAAATTAGCTGTTTTTGAAAGAATTAGATAAATCGACATATCAAGTGTTGACATTTTTTTTAAAACCATTTAATTAGAGGCATACATTGGTATGTCAACTTATCAAGTTTTTACCTCGTCTGTAATATCCACTTTAAACATATCAGGTTTGGGCATCCCTTATATGACCGTTATTATTAGGAGTTCCAATTATCAAGTTATACCATCTTGTAGATCTCGACGAGACGAACACAGTGGTGTTGATACCTTAATTTTGATAAAAAGTCAACTTATCAAGTTGTGGCTTCTTACCACAGAGATATACTGTCGAACCCCAATTCAATTTTTCAATTCCAAGAGGACTCTCCGTTCAAATTTTATCTAATGAACTTTTCCGATATTGAGTCCAATTTGATAAAACTATGTAATTGACGTGTTGGTCTATTTCCTCCTACTCCAAATAACTATAAGAAAATTTGTAGTTCACGATTGACTTTAATTGGTATATAGAGTGTAAGGAGTAGCACATAAAGTGTCAATTAGTAATTTAGCTATAGATAATTGGTACGTTTCGAATTTTTGTTTCAGAATAATTGGCTGGTGTTGGAGAATAGTGGTATGAGTCCAAATATTGACTTCGGAGAAGAACGCAATTGAAAATTAATTAATCTTAATTTGCTGACATTTAAAATGGGGAGATTTTATTTAAAAATTATATTTCATATGGTTTTTGAATGATGCATTTTAAAAGGACCTTACCAATAAATTAAAAATAAGTAAAAAGTTTTTGAAAAAAATAATATATATACCGTCTCACACTATACTTTATTAAAAAAAACAACTCTGGTTTAAGTCAAAAATATAGGTGAATCCTAGGAACGTAAAAGTTTAAATGTCAAAAAGAAATAAACAACATTCAGTGGGTACTTATTGAGAAATTATCTAATTTTTTTCTGCTACTTCTTCGTCACTTTCGGTATTTATATCCGGTATATTTTCTTTGGTTTTCAAATTCTTATAGAAGTCGTGAAACGTTTCAGAAATGTGAGGCAGAAGTTCAATCAAGTTGTTTTTCTTTTCCATATTGATGGGATTGGGACCAGTGTACGACAAAGGTATTTTCATATTTTTGGCCATGTTTTATCTTTTCTTAAGAAGTTTACTGTCTTGAAATGCTCATCTTCATTTAAGCTTCATTTCTTTCTATAATACTTTTTCTCCAGACTCACTAACTTTCCTCTGCTGCAAAATAGTTTTATACAACGAAGAGATCTCAAAAACATCTATTCTGGACATTTTGTTAACTAGAAGAGACATCTTAATTCCACACAATCTGATTAAATTGATCCAATCTCGTGGGTGCTCTATGGAACAAGGGTATCGCTTCTTTTCTGTTACGGAGTGATCTGAATCACACTCCATATGGGTGTGTCCATGAGTGAGGAATTTATGGTTAATATAACTCAGATTTGGATTATTCTCTAAAACCCTCATGTACATGGCGGGTAAAAATGAATTTTTATTTTGTCCAGCGCATGTATCTGAATATAGTGTCACTTCTTTTACTCCTGGCGAGACATGTAATAGGTGCTCATACATACACGAGGCAATCTGATTCGCTCCTCGACCAGCCACTCCTTTATGCCACATGAAACATAATGCTTGTCCATTACTGCAGTCATGTAATGTCAAACTGAAAGTCCATAATTGACGTTTACAGAATGCTATTGGTGTTTGCAGGTCTGGGGTGGGCGGGCATTGCTGCAGATCAAATGTGTAAATACTTTTTGATGAATCTTCAACAGCAGCGTTTTTGTCAAAATGTTTGGCATCGTAGGAATCCTATGCTTCTTTTTGATGTGCATCAAGTTGACCTTGAACGTCTTGTTTTTTATTGACATCTTTAGTTGTTTTTAGGAGCACATTAAATTTATCACATTTTTTAACCCTCAGCAGGGTTTTTAATTTTGATTCCCATTAAGTGGAAAATTTCTTGATACTCAAATTTTGATACTGTTTTTTTTTTCTTGAGATAACCACTTCTTATACTCATGATACATCCTTGTTAAAGTATAATAATGAGGAAGATACTGTTTTAATGAGTCTTTCGTAAGCTGGGATAGATGCAATATGTGCTTTTGCCAAGTTAATGTCTTCATCAGCAGTTTCATTTGGTGGTGGTGCCTGTCCTCGTAAATCATCGTGTGGTATACCAGAAACTGAGGAGCTCTTATTTTTTATAACATCGGTTAGAAACCTGTTGCTCTCATCTAAAGTTTTAAGGAGACATGTATTGCAAATTGTAACTAGTTGCCCGTCTATCGGCAAAAAATATTTATGCGAAGCTTGTCTATTTTTGTTATCCGTTTTACGTTTTTCTGTTTTTTTTTCTTCTGTTGATATAAGGCTAGCCCAAAAATGTATACGTTTGTTAAAATTGCCCTGTGCCCAGTATTCTTTGAATACTTGCTGTCTCTTCTCTTCGGTAATCCTATTTTCACACTTGAGGCGGCAATTCATAAGCTCTCATCATTTTCTTTTATTAATTATTTTCCTGTATTTGTGGCATATAATAGTCCCAAATTTCTGTTTTCCTTTCTCCCTTCGCGAATTTGTCTACTTTCATTTTTAATTGGCTTTCTTCCTGGTTTCTTCTTTACAACCTCAATATGTTTTTCAAAATCTCTCTTCTTATTGGAATTGTCTTTATGTTTCTGATTTTGGTCGTTATCAGTTCTATTTTTTTTTCTTATTTATTTTTTCTTTATTTGGGGAAAATCTCAACTTCTTCAATGGTATGTCACTATCAGAATCTGATTCACTTTCTTCTAGATAATCTGGGTCAGCATCGCTGTCGTCAAATGGTTCTTCATCAGGTGTTTTTTCCTCAAATTGGAAGGAAGGTCTTGCTGGAGCACTAGATGGTCCTGCCTGAATCAAACCGTCTTCTGCTACTTCTTGAAATTCGGTTTCACAAAAATTATCTTGGCAAGCATCTGCAAAAATGTCCTCTAAAGTCGGATGGTCAATGAGCCCCAAAGAGTTGAGCGAAGGTTCAGGACTGGAAATGTTATCCTCATTTTCTATAAGTAAAGATGGTTACTTCTGGGTGATAAAACTAATTGTTGCAAAACCGATTTCATCTGGAAAAAATAAGCAAAAACATTATTTTAGTGCACACTTAATTGATTTATAACTTACCACTCTTTACTTTGCTAGTACTGCCAGTTCTAGGACGAGAACTTATATTTTCTGCAACAATTTTGACTGGATGTGCTTCTAAAATTTGAGGATTATAAGTTACTTAAATACGGAAAACTGTATTTAGAAGTTTGCGAAATTTTTAGAAAAGGACCCCGCACGGATTACATGTGATTTTGGATTTCGGTGAAAGTTAACAAGGTTGAATCTTTTGCAAAAGTTATCAGAAGGAACAAAAAATGAACTTTTAACACCTTGTATCTCCGAAACGAATCATTTTCGAACCCATGTTTATATAAACTTTTTTCTTAAATTCGCTTAAGAGTACTCCCTTAAAATCTTCGTATTGATTTTTGAAGCACCCTGTATACTTCATTCTATACAAAAAATACGTACGCACCTGTCTTATAACCATAGAAAGGTCTTTTATTATTTAGTATAAACTTTTATTTATTAAAATAGACACTTAAGTACCTAGAAATGTTTCTGGTAGGCCTTTTTTATCGTCGTAATCTTCTTTTCGATCTTTCAGAAGTTCCATGATTAGCTTAGTTCTCTGACTAGCCATAACCTCAAAATTTACTTATTTACTTCAATTAAATTTACAACTGATAATCTAAAAGTCACAACAATTTTATCACCACTATAACTTACGCACTACTTCTTATTACAATTATTAGCATAAAACTTTAAAAACTACCCGAATGAAAACGAGACACAATGCAACATTAAATAACGGTTACAATACTAAAGCATTTTTGGTATAGTTGACTTGGCGGGAAATCATTCAACATAACCTTAATAGGGAAAAGTGTTATATGTAAACTCAAAGCAATTAGTACAAATTTTGCTATAGGGAGTACCGGTATATGTTGACTTATACCATTGATTGTTATTGTGAATAACGGTATATGTACAAATATATCACTATTCTTAAAAACATGTTTATATTTTTTATTGGTTTAAGTACACATGTATCCGTATTCACAAATATCAGCTGTATTATTTTATATGGAAAACTATCATAAGTTGACTTATTTCATTTTACACTAAAGTGTTGTTTTTGGCTCACAAAATATAATACATATTTTGGTTTCAAGAGTACATATATCGCATTTTCTAGAAAAAATAATCATACATTGTTAGCTACTGCTCAAATCATAGTTTGTGCGAAAAACGGTAATCCGGTGTCTGTGAAAGCGCTATTGGATCCGGGAAGTCAGTTGTCTTTCGTTACAAAATCACTGGTGCATAAATTTGGATATTTTTTGTACATATATAAATTAAAGATATCTGATATATTTAATGAAAGTTCAAATATTAGTAATATGACAGACATTCAATTTTTCTCTATACATTATCATTCAAAAAGTTTTTAAATTCAATGCGCTGTTGTTAATCAGATAACACAGCCTCTACCCCAAGTAGAAATAAATGCACAGAAATTAAATATTCCAAGACATTGTTTATTGGAAATGGCTGACAACACATTTAATTCACCGGCTCAAATTCACCTACTATTATCGGCAGAAGTGTTTAGTCAGATATTAAAGGGCGGAAGTATACCTTTAGGTAAAAACGTTCCCACTCTTCTAGATACTCATCTAGGCTAGATACTGTTTGGCACAGTACCGGCAAAGAGTATAAAAACAGGAGCTAATCCAATCATTTTTTGTACGCTCACAGCCTGATCTGATTCTTACCGCAGAACAGACACAACAATTGCAAAAAGGGCCTATACAAAAGGTAGTTGCACTCTCAAATTTCAATTCTAGTTCTGTTACTGTGGATAACAGGTTAGATACTATCCTAGACAAATTTTGGCAAAAGGAAGAGTTGCCTACCTCTCAGAATGAGGCTAAAAAGGACTCTCTTGCGGAAGAGATATTCAATAACACTATAAAAATATTAAAAAATGGTAGATATCAGGTAAATCTACCATTCGTTACAAATGATTCATATAATAAACTGGGTGATTCTTTACATATAATCAAAAATAGATTTTACTGATTAGAAAAAATATTTGCTAAAGAGCCTTCCCTTTTTAACGAGTACAAAAAATTCAGTGATGTATATGTCCAACTAGGGCATAGTAAATACATACCGCTAAAAATGTGTAATGATAGATTTAAATTCAAATATTTTGTACCTCATCTTTCTGCCCTAAGGGAACAAAGTGAGACAACCAAGTTACGAGTGGTGTTTGATTTTGGATGCAAAGCAAATACCGGTTTCTGTTTAAATGATATTTTACTCAAATGTCCACAAGTACAGGATAACTTATTGGATATTCTGATGCAATTCAAAACATACAAATATGCTATAACAGCTGATCTGGAAAACATTTTCAGACAAATGGTAACAAATCCAGATCAAAATTTTCTATAAAACATTTCATGGAGAAATAATCTACGTGACCCCTTACAATGCATTTAATTAACGTGTGTCTCATTTGGGCAAAAATGTGCACCATATTTATCTCCTAAGGTCATTAAAGATATAGCTATTAAAATAAAAATTTCAAATTAGCCTCTCATGCCTTATTAAAACAAATATATGTTGATGATGTAATATCAGGAAAGGATAGTTTATCTGATTTATTTAAACTCTATGAAGAATTAATTGAGTTACGTCAAAAATACAAATTTACCTCACATAAATTTTGCTCCAATTCAAAAGAATTCTCACAAAAGGTTTCTACTCAAAAAGAAGATGTAGACCTTAATTTTGATACAAAAACTCATAAGGTTTTGGGAATTAAGTGGAACCCAACCTCAGACAATTTACAGATATCAGTACCAGAAACAGTTGAAAAAGTATCCCATCACAAAAAGAAAAATTCTTCCTACCATTGCTCAATGTTACGATCTTATGGGCATTGTCAACCCATGTATTGTCGGCGGAAAAATTTTGATGCAAAAAATTTGGCTGATTAAAGTTAAATGGGATGAAGAAATAGCTGATTCCAGCATTATTCCTGACTGGAGCAAATTCCTTAAATTTTACATTTAACATCAATTGAAAAATATTCAAAACCTAGATATTTATTTTCAAGCACAGAAATAGCTTATTAAGAATTACATGGTTTCTCACACAGTTCGAAACAATGTTATTGTTGCTGCTTATACATCAGAGCAATTTATAAAAATAATACTACCAGCTGTGCCTTAATAGCAGCAGAGTCTAGGGTTGCACCTATTAAAAAGCGATTAACAATACCCAGATTAGAGCTGCGTGGCATGCTCTTATTGACACAATTTACACAAAGAATTCTATCAATATTTTCCAGAAAATTTAATTTCAAATCAGTAAATGTATTGTCAGACTCGCAGGTTGCACTGTTCTATATTAAAGGTCGCCCTACGAAATGGAGTACATTTGTTGCCATTAGGGTCTCACAAATACAAGATGGTTCAAAAAGTTTTCATTGGAGATATATTAAATCTAAATAAAACCCAGCTGATCCCTTGACTAGGAGGATACTTTCAGAAAACGTCCAAGACATGGGGTTTAGGGGATCTGAATTTCTTCCAGATGCGTTGTTAAATTTTAAGGATTTCAATAATTTCAAAGAAATTTCTTCTTTACCCGAAGTCAGAAAAGTTCCATTAAATAATATTGCTCAAACTGTTGATTTTTGATCAGAAACAATTTCCAAACATTCTTCCTTCAACAGATTATTTAGAACAGTAGCGTACTTGCTCAGATTTGTCAACAATTCAAAATCCAATCAAATGAAGAAGACATGCCCGTTGTCAGTCGAAGAAAGTGATTCTTCACTAATCTTTTTCATAAAACAATTACTTTTCTATCTTTGTCAAATTTAAAACCAATTTCAAACAAGTCTTTATTACCTTTGAAAAATTTCTTAGAGTCGGAGGTCGTTTTTTTTATTGTTTAATGTCGCATCCACCCAGAGGGTTATTAGCGACTGCTGTATTTATTCAAGGATGCAATACATATACATTAAATATACATATATACAAAAATATATACACAATACATTTCTAATCATTTCTTAAATTTTGTCAAGTAAGTTAATCGTTTTAAGGTATGCGCACAAGTTTTCAATGTTACACTGTTCCCCTAAAACCACTGTGTTCTCGCGGGCTTGAGTGACGGACACTCTACAAGAAAATGTTTTCCGATAGATTCTTTTGACACGATTCACATACAGGTTGGTTTGTTCTCGTGATGATGTGTGAATGAGTGGTGAATGTATGTCCAATTCTTAATCTGGTTAAGACTTTAACTTTTAAAAAACAATTTTATTTTCAAAAAATACACGAACTGGAATTTTAATAGCAAAAATAGATTTTATTAACAGAACATGTATAATAAAGATCTTACTACAAAAAGCTGTTGAAAAATATGAGTAAACTTAATTTATAACATTATATTTGCTGCTAATGCATCTAGGTTGGCTATCATCTTCCTCCTCGCTTATGGCTACATTTCTATATTTTTAGTGTATACGTAGATTAATTTTAAAATACCCGAATCTAAATTTGCTCTGAAGTTTTTATTCCTTCTACCACCCTTACTGATGAAAATATTAGTATTGAGTGTAATTGGTACTTCCCGCTTGACTTGAAAGCCACTAGATTTCAGAAATTCTAATTTTTCAAATGTGATTGAAAAGTTCTGATGGGTTTACATGTAAGTACCTGATGAGTACCTGACGAAAACACAGTAACTAAACTGTACCCTAGAACTAGTAACACTTACCTGCCAGTATTATATATACCTATGTTGTGTATAGTTAATAATGGAGATGGGTGAATGCTTCGTAATAAATCACTTCGAATCCAAATCAAGATTAACTTTATTAATTAAAAGAAATATAATTGACGTGGTAACTATGTAACTGCCATTCTCGAACAAAATGCTGAATATCAACTGACTACAATGGTATGTGACTTATGTTAAACATAGGAATGTGGCGAATATAACAACCTATTATGTCAATAGTTTATTTTTTCACTTCACAATTGGGAACCAACACAAACACAAAATGCAAAATGCGACGCAAAAATATATAAATGATCATGGATCGCAAGATGGAATTCGAGGCAGAGTGTGATGTAGTTATACTATTGCCTACCAAATTCACGTGATCCTAGACGTTATGTTGTCAGTTCAAAATATTAAGAAATCTATTAAAAATGTTTTGATTGCCTTTCAAATTTAAATGCTTGCCATTCATTTTAAAGGGACGTATTTTCATTAAAATTGGATAGATGAATTGCGCCCTAGTTATGAAGTAATGTGAAGTTATTTTAACATGGACTCTTCTTAAAACAGATATAATACGGTCGGCTCTGATAATTTCAAGAGTGTGTCATTTTGAATATAAAACGAAATGATATTCCACACAATTCGAAGTGACATATTTGGTGATTTGTTAACTAATCGATATAAAACTATTGATATACGTATATTAAATATTATACACCTGCTACTTGAATTAATCATTACGAATTTTTCATTTGGAGACGATTTCTCGTGATTTTTAAAATGCATTAATTTTCTGAGTGTACCTACTCAAAATTGCGAGCATTTTTGAAACGAAAATCAGAGGGCCATAGATCACAAAAATCCAAGGTATTTAGCTCAAAAGTGATCGATATGTTCATTAAAGAAGCACCAGACAGCGTCTACCTCTTAGCAAGGGTAATTTTTATAATAATAATTAATTCATGTAAGTTTAATTTGTCGAAATGTTTAATAGGCTAGAGGCAAAGTTTTAAGCTTTAATTGGAATTTAGGAAATCCGCTAATTAGGTAATTATTAGTATTTCTCAACTACAGGTTGTCCTTATCGTGGGAGTTATGAGTGCTTGTAGAAGTAATGAAATCTACAAAATGGATATTGAAGATACTCAAGATTTGGATGTGGAAATTTTAGTTAAGATTCCAAACAACAGACCGAAAACTTCCCGAAGATTCATAATAGCAGGGAAATATTGCAATAATATTAAAGAATACTGGAGTCTGCGACCAGGAAGAATAATTGATTAATTTTTAAACGATCCTGTCGGCCAATCGTGATGAGAAAAAAATTCAAATCGACCAATAGCATCAATATTACACTGATTATTTTTTGACGTTTCTCGAAACCAATAGAAATTTTCAATTTCAGTAATTCACATACGTTCTAGCCAATCAAAACATTATTATAGTGCAAATAATCTACTCACATTATTCCAGCGAGAATATTTCAATGTACATTGTTTTTATTGAATGACAACCACATGACAACGGATTTTCTTGATTTGACGCGTCTGTCATAAATTTTCAAGAAATTCGTAAAATGAATCCCAAACGTTTTAGAGAATCATCAGTCGATGATATAAATAATATAATCAGTAGTAATATCAAAAAACTTCAATGCATCCTAATTTGAATAACTCATTCTGTTTATATTGAGTCGAGTGATATAAATTCGGTGAAATAAAAATATGAAATCTTAAAAATGATTTTGATTGTAACGTCAAAAAATAATCTATCGTATACCACACGAGAGTTTAAGACGAATGACCAAGTTTGATGTCGATTCTTGGTCGTGGTACATCTACCTCAAGGAGTTGAGACATAATTTTCAAATTTAGGAATTCATGGACATAAAGAAGACCCCAGTTACTTTTGGTTGAAATCCGTCAACGGGAAGTGGTAGTTTACTTGAAACGTTAAACATCTTTTCTTGCTTTTGGGCATCCAAATGATAAGATGTTTCGAATAAAACTTGAAGATCATTGAATTTTGAACATCTTTTGTTTGAAACATTTTTCCAAAAAATATATAGTTTTCTTTTGCTTTAGGGCTGGACCAATGCAGCCAGAAATTATGTGCCTGTGTCTAGTCCTAAAGCTAAAAAAATTCTTAAATTATGTAGTATAGTGAGATTTATTCAACTATTCTAAACCAAATCAATAGTTCCACTTGATATCAGTCGTGTGTGAGGAAGTATTGTGTTAGCCACAACTAATTTTTTGAAATTTCTCAACTTAATAATCAATTAAAAACTGAGGTCACTTCATCTGAAACATATTTCTGAACCGATTTGCAAATACGTTTCGATGGACGGGTTTTTCCGGGATCGCTGCGACAGATGCCGCATAGCTGAGAGTTAGGTACATTCGTCTCCGGTATAAATCTGGTTCACCTAGTTCACATAGAATACTGTCAACCGGGCTTGTGCAAAATGCTCCTAAGGCAATTCTAACGGCATTGTTTTGAATAGTGTCCAATTTTTTTAGTATGTGCCTTTTAGCGGAATTATAGATGAAGGCACCATAATCTAATATTGTTCTAATGATGGATCTATATATTTTGGTTAGCGTTGTGCTATCTGCTCCCCACATTTTTGAGGATATTGTTGGCATGAGATTAAGGAATCTTTGGCATTTAAGTTCCAATTTTTGATTGTGTTTCTGCCAGCTGAGGCTTTGATCGAAAAACATTCCCAGGAACTCAATTCCATCCACATATGAAATAGATTCCTCAAACAGTTTAAGATTTGGAAGTACTATATCCGGATTGCGTTTAGTGAATAACAAACTTTTTGTTTTTTGCTGAAAATTGTAGTCCTGCAGTTTCTGACCAATTTTCTAACTGAGCTAGAAAATATTGTAGTTGGTTATACAATGAAGCTATGTTCCGTCCTCTCGAGTATATTACCAAGTTATCTGCATATAGCCAAGGTTTAATATTCGAATTACAGTTTTGGATGATATCATCTATAGCAATTAGGAATAAAGTTACACTTAAGGAGCATCCCTGTGGTATCCCATTAGTTTGGGTTTTTAAAGGCGAATATGTGCCATTAGCTCTGACCGTAAAAACGCGATTTTTCAAAAAGTTGCAAACAAATTTTAATATATTTCCTCTTATGGACCAGCTTTCTAATGTTTTTATAATCTTGTGACGCCAAACGGTATCAAGGAAAATTGCTAACACATATCGTTTATTAGCAAAGGTTTCATGTATTTCTGATTTTAGATCCACCAAGTTATCAATTGCTGATCTTCGTTTTCTGAAGCCGCTTTGTTCAGGAATAAGAAGATTTCGACTTTTCAAAAACCCACATTAATCTGTCATTGATGATTTTGTCTAAAATCTTACCCATTGCACATGTGAGCGCGATTGGTCTGTAAGAGCTAGTAAGTGTTTTGGGTTTACCATGTTTATGCATTGGAATAACGATAGATTTAAGCTAATTCTGAGAAACTGTATTGTTTGTCCATATCCTATGGTAAATATGTAGTAGCAGTTCCTTGACTAGACTTGGGAGTCTTTTGAGGAGTGTTATTGGAATATTATCTGGTCCAGCTGCTGTTTCTTTTGATGAGTGTATTACGTGATATAATTCCTGCATTGTTATTGGTTCATTGACTGGTTCATGAGAATTTTCTTCTAGTTCTACGAAGGTTTGTTCCTGTATACGTTTGAAGTTTAAAAACTTGTTTGTATAGTTGCTATCGCTAGAAAGTTTATCAAATCATCTTGCGAAGTTTTCACAGATTTGTTCAGGAGTAGTGACGGTGTTATTTTGATATTTAAGGACATTTATGTGGGACTGGTAGTTCAGTCCAGAAATCTTTCTAATATTGTTCCACACTATTTTTGGTGGGGTAGAATTGTTAATACTAGATATAAACTGTTTCCAAGAATCCCGTTTGCTTTTTTTATCGTTAATCGAGCTTGGGCTCTTAAGCGTTTAAATTGGATTAAATTTTCATGAAACTTAATTTTCTTGTATTTGTTAAATGCTTTTTTGTAGTTCTTTGTTGCTTCTGCACATTGATTATTCCACGAAGGAACATCTGGATGTTTTTTGATAATTCTAGTTCTTCCGATAGCAAGTTCTGCAGCAGTTATGATAATATCGGAGAGCTTTTCTACCATATCATCTACATCTGAGCTCAGAATATCACTGATACAATTGTCGCTGATTTTGTTCAGTATTAGATTATTGAAGTAGTCCCAGTTGGCTATGTTAAAGTTCCATTTTTCCGGAGGTGGGACTTCATTTGCTGAGCTGCCATAAATAATGATAGGGTAATGATCGCTATCGTAAAGATCTTGCAGGACATCCCAGTTGAATATCAGTGATAAAGTAGGATCACAAAGGGAGAGATATATCGCCGATTCTGCGCCAGTGGCCGTATTAAATTTGGTTGGTCGACCATCTTTCATAAGATTAATATTTTTTTGGTTAATCATTTGTTCCAGTGTATTTCCAAATTGGGAGTTGCTTTTTGATCCCCAAATATTATTATGGGCATTGAAGTCGCCAACTATAAGTCTTGGAAGTGGAATTGAGTTAATAAATCTTCAAACTCTTGCAAACTGGGTGAAGTGTTTGGAGGACAATAAATGTTACATAAAGATAATTCCGTTGGTCCATCGATGCAGACAGCGACAGCCTCGAGGTTCGTTTTGAAATGTATGGGTACTGCGTCTATAGAATTTTTCACGTAAATAGCCACGCCTCCGCTTGTAATAGACTGGTTTGCTCTATTTTTATAAAAGCAGGAGTGATTATTCATGTGGTAGATCTTATTAGAAAAACGTGTCTCCTGAAGACATATTATTGAAGGGGACTGTTCGGCTAGTAAAATTTTTAACATTTCTAAATTGGCGTATAACCCGTTTAGATACCATTGTAATATAGTCGTGAATTTAATAGATATTTGAAATTCTTGAGGTTGAGCACAGATGTATTGATGATACAGACGAATCGCTATCCTCTTGATTAGTAGATTCTTGACTTAATTGAGATATCATTTTTTTAGAAATCCTGGTACATTTACTTTTAATTTTTTCATCTGTGAAGTAGGCATACATACTGTGTACTTGATAAATAACTTCTGTATATAACTTGGCTACGCTTAGTGGGTCTGGTGAACCATGCACATTTTCGAAAAAATCGTACAACTGTAGGTAGGTAAGCACATGCTTTTCTGTCGTTTCAAAAAATGTCTTTGTTGATTCCATTTGTTTTTCTATATTTACTGCAGTTAGTGTTTGAACGTTAATTTTTGCCTCTTTTGAGAGTTTTGTTGTTTTGGCCTCCGTGAAATTGATGTCGATGGTTTGTTCAACAGGTGAAGGAATTTCAGACAGGGATCGTTTGGTTTTGTTATAGGATAAGGATGTAGCTGTGTTTATTTTAATAGAATGTGAACTTCGTGGCTCAGTTTTAGATGTGGTGTCAGAAATAATAGAGTTTTTATTGGTTTCTTCTAGAGATGAATCAGATGTCAGGTTTTCGGACTGCAGTATTGATATTGGTGTAGAAGAAATGGGATAAGAAGTTGCTGCTGGTATATGTGTTTCTGAAACCGTTGATTGTTGTGGTGTTGGTGCAGTTACATGAGCAGGTGGTAAATCTGTTGATGTGGTTGCTGTTAGGTTTGTTGGTAGTACTTGTGACTGTGTATTAGGGAGCGTACATTCAGTTGCAACATGCCCTTTCTGCTTACAGTTATAACATGTATAGTAGTCGAGGGAGAGAAATATTGGATAAGAGGTGCCTTCGTGATTCACAGTAATAAAATCTGGGATTTGAATCTGGTTCTGGTCTACAGGTGAAATATAAGTTTGCTTACGAAAACTTAGAATGTGCTTGAATTCTGGGTGTGAAGTACCGATGCGAAGAAACGTAATCTGCGATATTATTTTAATGCCAATTCGTGTTAATTCATTATCTAATAGTACGTTTGGTATAGGTGGACAATTTCAAACAAGTCTTCATTACTTTTAAAAAATGTCTTAGATTCAAATGGTCTTCTAAGAGTCAGAGGTCGTTTCACACATGGTCCAATCCCTTTTGATCGTAAGTAAGACATTTCAAATATTAATGTAAATAGATTAAAATTTTGGCAATTGTGCAGCTTTATTCAACAATATTTTCTGAAGAGATGGTCCACTGATTACCTATATCGATCACAGAATAGACCCGCATGGATAACTGTGAAAGAAAATATTAAATTTAATGATTTAGTCTTAGTAGGATATGAAAACTCTCCACCTATGTTGTGGTATTTGGCTAGAGTGGTAGAGTTGTTACCTGGTAAAGATAATAAGATCAGAGCTGTTAAAATATCAACAAAAAATGGTACTTATACAAAGCCTATTACAAAAATATTTCCCTCACCTTGTAATGATGTTCAAAATTAAAATGTTTTGGGTAAAAATTTGTATTATCCTACAATAGGAATAATCGAATATTTCGAATTTCAGAATTTAACTGTCAATACTTTAAAACAACTGTTCAATTTGATCAATTCAATCGCTTTACTTTGTTCCAGCAATTATTTATGTTACCTTGTAGACAAACTATTTGTATTTTTATATACAGAGAAAGATACTTGATGCCTTACGGCACTGTTTGTTGACATCATATCTTGGCAATTTTCATTTAAGTTTTAGAATAAGTCAGTATGATATACTTAAGTTTGGTCTTGTATTTCATGTAAGAGATACAGAGACTGGTCAAAATCGTATTTAATGTGAAGTATACGAGGACTAGTTAATAATTAAAAGTAATTTTAATTTTTTCTATTGTTACAATCTTTACTAATTCTACTTACATATGTATGGAAAATGCTTACAACATTTTCTCAAATTTATTTTTATAGTAGAAAGCTTCGTTTTTGCTATTGGAACTTCACACAATATTTTTAATATTCCAGTATTTGAATATTTATCTTCTGTTTTGTGTTTTGTCTGTCTATAAAGACAGGACAGTTTATTATATTCTTAATTTGCTTATTACCTAAGAATACAACTTTTTATTTTGTTGAAGGAAGTATGTTCAATAAACAATGTTTACTTTACAGATTGAATTCCCTTTTAAATAGTACCTGCGCCGCTCATGGCTGCACCAGCATATGTTAGGTATTTGAAGTGTCACTTTGAGAGGATATTTAACTCCCATAACCTTGAGCTACATACAGAATTTCAAAAAGATAAGAAAGTCTGGTACTTGTCATTAGTCGATGGGGATTGAAAAGCAATTTTTTTCTCCCCTACCTCGTGAGACGAAGTACCGTTTACTTCTCTGTATAATTTTGAGTATAACGAGGAAAACTCAACCTGTTAGTGCTCGTTATAGATATGCGGGTTGTCTCCCGTAGTACAACCCGTGCTCGCCAGTCGCCTAGGTTCGTGTCGAAGAAGGGGTGGATTCTTTAAAACTTAAATGTTTATTAAGAGGGCGCCAGAGAAGTTTTAGCAAGCACCCAAGATTTCTTAATTTAGCCCACAAGTCCTCAGTGGGTTAACAGCACTAATCAAACACTCTGAAAAGGTTTTAGGATTGTTAATATTAAAAATGAAAGTCAGCAAATATCCCCTGATTGATGTTTAATATTTTCTTGGACCTTATGTCTCTTTTCAAAATATGAGATAGAAGTTTACAACAAAAAAAATAATGAAATTAATACCTGAGCTCAGCTGAAGGCTGTAGCTTTAGTATGTAGTTAGGCTGAAGGCCGAAATCTACATAAAAACTTAATTCGTACGCTAAATTAGCAGCTACAAGCAAAAAAAAACTACAAAATACAATTTGTGAATCGAACAAGCAGTTTCTACGATACCTGAGAAGAGCTGAAGGCTACTAACTCAGGGTGCAGAAGAGTTGTGGGCCCCAATCTACCCAGATGTCTCAAATTACAGTTCAATTACAGGAAACGAACAAATGGTTCATGCACAATTTTTCAAATTCGGTGAAACTCTAGCACCAAAACTACAATTGATTCAATAAATTGGGTTCACACTACCGCAAACTATATGAGTTTAAATATTTATATATGCCATTACATAATATAAATGAAAATCGTCAAAGACAGAAAAATATTCATTTATTTAATAAAGTCCTAACAGGTTTTATAACCTAATTATAAGGACATTAGCTATATAATACAAAATATAAAATACACAATATCGAATCCAAAGTACGAAATACTAAGTACAAAATAGAAAATACAAAACTGACAGAACCAACCCGAATATCTTATACTCCGGTAATTTTTAAATATTTATATATTTCATGCCTAAATTGCGACAACGGGATTAAAAAAATTATTTCCGACAAATGATATACATTGTTCGCTAGTTTCAACAAGGAATTCAGAGGCGAGGAGGAGATGGAAGATTCTAGTATTCCAAAAGGAATTTTGCATCTTGTTACCTTTTGCGGTACTTCAAAGGTCATTAAAGAGTGTATAGCACTAGAATTTGTGATACTGTTTACCAATTTATACAAGAAGATCATTGCTAATAACTTACGTCTAGACTGTAGATAAATAACATTAAATTCTATACGTAATCTTGTTGATCTTACTCTTACATAGTCCTGCCATTTTCGGGATTTCTTGAAATGAAGATATCTCAGGAATCTATTTTGTACTCTCTCAACAGCTTCCAAATGTACTTTTGCTTGCTCGTCCCAAATGAGAGATGCAAAGTCTAACTTAGGTCTAACCATAGTGTTATACAAGACAGATTTTGTATTAATGTCTGAAAAAAAGTACGTTTGTCTCCAAATAAAGCCTAACATACGATTTGCACTAGCAACAGATTTACTAATATGTGAAGCATATGATAGTTTAGATATTATCATATGTTACACCCAAATCATTAATTTCTTGTAATCTACATAAAGTATCATTTTCAATTTGGTAATCGAAAATAATACGCTCTTTTTTACGAGACACGGACATAACAGAACATTTAATAATATTGAACTTTAATTGGTTATCAATTCTCCATTTATGAATATTATTTATATCACTCTGTAATAAAACGCAGTCTCGAACTGTTTGAATTTTTCTAAACATTTTGAAATCATCAGCAAGTAATAAAAAGTCAGAAAAACTAACACATTGTGACAAGTCATTCACAAACAAAACAAACAGTAATGGTCCTAAGTTAGAACCCTGAGGAACTCCCGAATTAGCGTGATATTTTCCAGAAGTATTCCCTAGATGTTTCACAATAAAGTACCTATCTTGTACATAACTTTTAAGTAATCGTAATAAATTAGGAGACAATCCGTAATTACTGAGTTTTTCTAATAATATGTCGTGGTTTACTCTATCAAACGCTTTCTGGAAGTCCGTGTAAATGACATCTAACTGCTGCTGTTCTTTAAAAACCTGATTAGCAACTTCTGTAAATAGTAATAGATTAGTATTAATAGATCGGTCCACTATAAATACGTGTTGTTCATCAACTATAATATGTTTTACATGATTATAAATATAGAAATGCAATATTTGTTCAAAAAGTTTAGCAGGAACACACATTAACAAAACTCTCCTATAATTCTCAATGTCACTCTTACTACCCGATTTGTGGATAGGTGTGCAAGTAGTGAGTTTCCAAATAGACGAATAAGTAGAGGTAATGATGATTATATTAAAAATATGTAACAAAGGCACCCTCATCCACTCATGACAACCCTTGAGTATATACGGGGGCATTCCATCAACACCCGCAGCTCCTTAATTTTTTCTTGAATTTCATATAAGAATTTCCTATGTTGAGTTTCGATAAGAGATTTTAGTTTCCTTCGACAATCCAAAAATTTATCATAATAATATTTAGAAGTATATTTTAGCTTCCGAAAATTATTTTTTAATTTCAACAACTTTTTTATTTCTGGCGTGAACCATTCAGGATACTTATTATAATCTTTATATGTATTATATTTTGGGACAACTACTTCGAAAATTTTATTAATTATTTCATAAAAAGTTCTATGTGCGATGTTGACATCACTTTCTTTAATAACTTCATCCCAGCATGCGTCCCTTATCATTTCTGACATTAAAAGAAAATTTGCTTTTTTAAAATTATATTTATATTCTGTCAATTTATTCATCACCTTAGAGCTACATGTAGGAGGTATATAAACTCCTATAACGTGAACTTTGTGACTATTAAATAATTTTATTTCAGCAACTATTATTTCAAAAAAAGAAAAGTATTGAGGAAAATGCACAACTTTGTGGTGTTTTTTTATGACTAACATCACTCCTCCACCTCTTGACTTACCCGTAATATTCCGGTTTCTATCAGATCGTAATACAGTATATAAGCTATTTTCAACGAGTTCACAATCGGCAACACCGTCATGTAACCATGTCTCTACTGCCACTATAATATCACAAAACCCTTAAGTACAATTTCTGTAGAATTCTATCAGTTTTGTATTCATTCCTCTACAATTTTGAAAATTTATATAGATCTCGTTCATTCAAAAAAAGAGAGAGAAAAAAAACTATCTCTTGATAAAAAATAGAATAGTAGACAAAATAAACAAAACAAAACAAAATATGTGCGCTACCCGAAACCCAATCAATACTCCTCTGATGTTGAGTTATACTTGAGCACAATAAAGCAACTCAAATCTACCTTAATTGTGATTAACAGGTTTTTCATAAATACAGAACATATGAAAATACCCAATAAGACCCATAAAAATATTTATTTTAACTGCAAATAAATTACCTTCTGCTGTATTTCAGTAGTAATAACATAAAGGAAAAAAATATTACAAAATTAAATCAAGCAGTTCTGAAGTAAATTAACAATACATAAGTGTTAAATTATTTCCAGGTCATTTACGTCACCACAGCCACTAAAAGCAAATATTGTTCCATCTCTATTTAAATTATACCTGAATACCTATAGCGATTCTAAATACAAACATTATTTGTTATCAGGTACAATAAAAACAAAGAATACAAGAGATAAAAATAACATACATTATAACCAAAAGGAGTCCATACACTAATAAATAATTCCCGAATTATTGTATTATTGTATGTATGTATATTTATATATATATATATATATATATATATATATATATATAAATATTGAAGCACTTTCATTTGGTTGTATTTAATTCAATAAGGATTATTAGTATTACTGAAATAAGTCATATGGATTTTTCCATCTTGTACTTTATTAACCATCATTTTAACGAATATTTATAAATTGTTAAAAAAACATGTCTAATTTAATTATAGATACTGATAGTAAAAACAAAATCCTCACTATAATACTGAAGAAAATCTGACCAAAGATATTGAAACAAACGATATACTTTTTGAAGCATCAGAATCGAAAATATTGAAATCTGATTCAGATACAACGGAAATTAAAATTAATAATTCAGTACATGATGTAATTTCAAAAGCATCCGTTGAAATTAGAATTAAATTCAAAATAATTTAAAAGAAACGCGTCAAATTTTCATATAGTTAGTAATTAGGTTATGTTATGCAATAAATGTATTGTCTGCTTGTTGTTGTCGCAGAAACCACTGGCTATACTCAATTCGTGCAGGATAATCAGCGACTGTGTACTTTTTTCATGTGAAAAGGATATAAAAGCTGTTCTTTTAAGACGCGATGAACAACTGATTTCGAGACGTTATGTTCTCTCGATAATTTTCGTAAACTCGATGATGGTTCATTATCAACTGCATTTAACAAGTCCTGTTCAACTGCCACAGTACGTACGCTTCGTACTGGACCTTCTCCACCGTTTTTGGCACTAAATTTTGTTGTGTATACATGGAAAATTATATTTACTTATTCATACCGGTTTCTCGTAACCTGAGATCAATACGCTTAAACATTCGTCTGTCTGGCAATGCTCTGTTTGCAAAATGCTCTGCATAAAGCCTTCTGGCTTCTAAACAGTTTCGAGAAGCCAGTCCATACATTAAATGCAATTCTGCGCACTCAATAAAAGTGAATTCTGCCATAGTAACTGTTAAATTAAGGACTTATGAATTATTGACTACGAACTATTCTACACAACGTTTGACCAAATTATCCTATGGTTAGTTCATAAACGGTAAAAACACTTTTAAAAAGTTTCTACCAACTTTCGAATTAATAAGTCGTTAATGTTTTTCATCTTCTGCTATCGTTAAATTATTTTGTTGTAGTACTGTAGGTGTAAATCTTGGACATCGTATTAATAAGTTAGTTAGGTAAATTGGTACGTAGTGCATTAATAAAACTGTAAATACTAGCCAAACGGCTCATTTTATCGAGTTCCAACAAGAGTACCTTTTCGTTAGCTTAATGTGTGGGGAAGTCAATTTCGATAATTTAATACAGGGTATGCCATCCCTGCAAAATTTTTGGATCACTAATCATTGCGGGTAGTCCGTCCCTGGCTTCAAGGCACAATTGTAAATCTATTTACCCTTCCAAAATATGCAGACACGTACACTATAGCTTTGCCGTAAATTTTATGAAGATCAAACAACTAGTACAAATAATAAAAATTAAAACCAAATTAAAAATTCAAACTTTGGAGGCCTATAACTCGAAAACGAGGGCCTGCATAGAAAAAGTTTATATGAAATACTAACATTATTTTGGCTCATATTATACGCTCCTGACTTTTTTCCCATTAGTCCCGGGACACCCTGTATATATATATATATATATATGTGCGTGTGTGTGTGTGTATATATATATATATACAATATATATATATATATATATATATATATATATATATATATATATTATACTGATATGTTAGATGTGTAATTTTAATGTTTCAAGACAAATATACTTTCCCTAATTTGCCTTACGTTGGGCCGACATGTTAAACTGGATAGAATGGGGAGAGAGAGAATGTTTAAAAAATTTAAATACTATAAATTATTATTTTTAGTTTAGTTTTGTTGATATTCAATTTTTATTTGCCCGGTATATTGTAATATTTAAGATTTATTTGTAAAATAATTATTTCTTTGCATGAGAAACTCTCTGATCTCAGAGTAGGGTTCAGATGTAGAAAAACAAAACAATTTCAATTTCTAATATGAGCGCGGAAATTCAAATAACATTCCTATCTTCCAATAAAAATTTTGATGATCAAAATATACTTGCTTTATTATTGTTTCCAAAGAAATTCTAAAGACGGTCCTGTGTTTAATGCTGAACCTCTCCACGGTTCATAGATGTCAGTTTAAAGCTACCAAATGTTTAAACTAGATGGAGCAATCACCATAGAGAAATGAAAAATCTCAAGAAAATAATTTCACAATGTTCTTCAAATAGAAAAACGTTATTTAATGCTATAGGAACAAATACATTATTCTTTTACAGGACATAAATTAATGAAAACCTATTATCTATTATGATCATTCATTCAAATAAAGTCATCCACTCAATGAAGTAAAATTTCTATATCTAATTCAAAATAGGCAACTTTTAACACAAATCTTATAATGGGGAACTAGATTCGTTCTCATTACACTGGCCTCTCGTCAAAACCAGCGACAGTCTTGCCAAATTTAGTTTTCAACGGTCGGGCGATTTTTCGCGTTACATGAGGACTAGGGGTTCGATTTCACCTTTCCCCCACCAACATTTAATAATTTCAAGTAATTACGATATTCTCATAGTAAGCATCGGGTTACTTATAATACGGTTCTCTATGAACAGTTCAATATCAATTTAAATAAAGTTAACGGTTCTTAAATATGCTAACAAAGTGTCACTGAATAAATATAGTTTTGTATTAAGTAATGTGAAATATTACTTCCTGTTAATAGTTGATATAAGTGTTAAGTTTTCACATGAGTTTCATTCGGATAAGGAGAACCAACTTTCACAATTATGTAGATATTGGTTAACAGTTATTAATCAATATCGTACACTTACTATTACTTCTTATTTGAGGCATTTACTTCTAATTTAAGGCATGTACTTCTTATTTAAGGTATTCTTCGTTATACCCGACGTTTTGTGATGTTTGATATCGTTTTTCTAGTAACTTCTTGAATAGTCGGATCAAGTCTAATCTCGAAGATATTATAATAAAATTTACTGTTACGACCCTTACTCTGTGGAATCTACTCATACTACTTTTTTAAATGAAACTACATGAAATGTAACTTCTGTCATTCTCACGATGATAGTAATATCGAAACAATTGTCAACTTTTAGAATTTTCACCATTTTTTCAATATATTATGTGATTATTTAGAAACAGTTAGATTCATTTAAAAAAGTAATATAAGTAGATTCCGCAGAGTAAGAGTCGAAACAGTTAATTTCAGTACACAGCCCCAATATAATTTTTGAGATAAAAATTTGGCTGCAAACTCCCTATCGATTTGTAGCATTGCCGCAGCGAAAAGATTAAAAATATAACAACTGTCTTTGTATAACGATAACATCACATGACTAAGACAGTAGTGCCATGTTTACTTTCTGATGCCCACTAAAGAAATGAAAGTTTCACCTTCATATAATATAATACAACCCTCAATAAAGTCAGTTCTTTATTTGTCGTTATAAACAATGATGCAAATACTCAAAGAAGGTACTAATCGTTTTTACCTACGACCATCTCTGTAAGTAGTCAAAAACACACAGTCAGCAATCAATGTGAGACGCCTATTACGCACGGTAAAACAAAACGCACGGCCGTATAGTAAATCGCACGGCTTCCATAGCAACCACTTAGCAACTGTCAATAGAGTTAGCTATTTTATTCAAAATGTATTACTTAGATATTTGACGTTGAATTTTATTCTATATATAAATGGTAGATAACATTTATTAGATATGAGATTGCATTTAATACTAAGAGTTATTTGGAATTATATGATAATTGGTTCCGTTTCATTCAATCTGCATCTTTCAGCTGTCTGAATCTATCTCATATTAGTAAACAATAGTATATTATACACCAAGCGACTAAAGTGGCCCATGTAATTCCGCGGGTGGTGTTTGATTCCTGAGGGAAGTAATCCACCTAAGGGATTATTGTCACTTTAGTGGAGAGGTGTATACGCTATTTTATGCAATTCCGGTAATTCTACATACATTTTTAATAAAAATAAATACTACTTAGGACGGACTTTTAAGAAACTTGGTTGGGCATCGACGATGTACGTTTTTACTTGTACTTTAAATACCTTAATAATATTATAAACACAAGTACAAGCGGGTCGTAGGTAAGGTATAGTACGTAACTCGTGTTGTAACGCATTTTACGCACTCACGGAATTACGCACACGCCGCTACGCGGCATTGTGCGTAACTTTTCCGTTAGTGTGTAAAATGCTTCTTACAACACACGTTACGTAATATACTATTTTCATTCTGTTTCATGTTTTACTGGCAATGTATCAAAATATTTCACATAAGACCTATTGAGAAGTTTTGAGTTAGTCGCCTTGTATATAACGAGTTATAATTACCGGTTTCCAATTCCCTTTAACAAGCTATTGTGTTTAATGTTTATTTCAATGGAACAACTTCGTTTAAACAACTCCCAAAATTGTAGTAAAAAATGTGAACTACAATGGAATTGCTGCTTCGAGTCTCATCATAGTTTGCATAAATCAAATCTCAGGTAAGAGACATTCAATGTAGAATTCTCCAGCTAGTCATATTTATATCCCTCTCAATCTGTTTGAAGCATTACTGATTTATCTTTCCTGATTTAAATGTAAATGAGTTCCGAAACTCAGGAGAAACGAAAAGTCGACGAGAACAGTCCAGATTGGATCCAAGTTCGCATTCTCAGTAATTACGAAAATATTGGATCATTCCAGTTTTCTTCATAAAATAATTGCTAACAGGTTTGTCTCAATTATGAAAACCTTAATTGAAAAATATTTTCTTCTTGTATGTGATATTTCTACAGTAGAAAAACTGAATATTTTCAGACAAGTAGCTGATACGTCTTCAACCATATGCATCTGAATCAAATCAAATTGACAGTAGAAATAGAAATAAACGTTATGTCTAATATTCCTAAGATCGGCATTTTTGCCAAATTATGAAATTATTTCTTTTATGTATTTTTCGAAAGTACATCAGGGTAAAATCTCCAAAAAATATTTATTATTATTTATTTACTATTATCCTTTACAGAATAATTAACAAATTTTACAGCATAACTTACTGCTATGAAACTGAAACAAAAACTACAAACAAAATATTGTTTTTTAATTACTTTTTGAATCTGAGATCTTGTCATTTGTATTTATTATTATTGTTTCAATATATGTAGTGATCAAATGAACAATTCCTGTATTATTATATATAACTATTGTAATATGTGTTGCACTTGGCCCAAATTAATTCAGTAGCATTAAATTCACAATGGTAAGGTGGCAATCTTAAGACATCATGACGGTGTTCTCGAAACAGTTCATCAATGATATAAATATTTTCTTTTCGGTTCATTTTAGCAGTTTTTAGTAGTTCAGGTTTTGCAAAGGTATCGCTAAAATTAATATTATTGGCTTCCAACCAAGTGACAATTACCCGTTTCGTTGAATAATTAGAAGGTTGCTTTTCTAAAAGTACACTATGGTAGGTGCATGGTCCATTATTATTGAGGACGTTTCTTCTAAATTAGGAATTAACTGTCCTTGTCCACTTTGTAAATATATCACCGTTGATTTCACCATGCTAATCTGCCTACAACAAATCCTTTGGATGAACCAGCATGAATAATAATATAGCGTTCACCGTCGTAACCCCCTGGTTACGGACACTCCAAATATTGTTTTCCTGCCAAGAAGCTAATTTGGTTCCTCTAGCATATATCAATGTTTCGTCTAAAAATAGAATTTGTCTTGAAAAGACACTGTTACGATTCTTTATATACGAGGATATATTGAATAATTCTTAGCCTATTATAGAACCAAACAAAATTTTAATGTCAAAATATTCTATAACTCAACATATTCTCCTCTTAATTGGATACATTTATTACAGAGAACTTACAACATCTCTAGACCTTTCAAAAAAAATGTTTCTTCTTGCTCTGCATACCAGACCTCCCCAGCTTTTATTACCTCCTCGTTGGAAAAAAATTTACGACCTTTCAAAATTTTTTTCAGTTGAAGAAAGAGATGATAGTCGGACGAAGCCAAATCTGGTAAATTGGGGGGGTGTTCTAGTAATTTAAACCCTAAATCACGAATTTTTTGCTTGGCAACATGAGATTTGTGTGCAGGGGCGTTATCCTGCAAAAACAAAACACCTTTGGATAGCTTTCCGCATCCTTTCTCCCTAATTTTTTCCCGTAGAGTGGTCAGTAAAGTCGAACGGTAATCTCCAGTAATTGTTTTACCTTTATCCAAAAAATCAATCATGATTACTCCATGGCAATCCCAAAAAACTGAAGCAAGAACTTTTCCAGCAGATTTTTGGACACGAAACTTCTTAGGTCTTGGAGAACCAGAGTGTCGCCATTCCAACGATTGTTGCTTTGTTTCTGGATCGTAGAAATGTACCCAAGTCTCATCCATAGTAAAAATTCGGTTTAAGAAGTCTACATCGTTTTCAAATCAAACACAGATCGAACGCGATGCTTCTACCCTTGCACGCTTTTGGTCAACCTTCAAATATTTGGGTACTCATTTTGCAGCAATTTTTCTCATGTCCAAATTGACGTGAACTATATGATGAACGCGTTCGTATGAAATATTCAGTGATTCAGATATCCGTTTTAGCCGAATTCGGCGCTCTGATAAAATCATATCATGAACTGCATCGATATTTTCGGGGACTGACACAGAAACTGGCCTTCCCGATCGGCCATCATCTTCAATGGAAAATTCACCTCTTTTGAAGCTTGCAGTCTAATTTTTCACGATCGTATACGAAGGACAGTGATCACCAAGGGTATTAAGCATATCTTCGTAAATCTGCTTACCTCTTAACCCTTTTAAATACAGGTACTCGATGATGGCTCGATACCCCAATTTTTCGATTTTCACAATTTCAGTGGACATCTTTTTTCTTTCCATTTATTGCATAACTCTGGTTTACATTTTTGACGTCAAACTTTACACTGACACTTCTAATAAGTTATTGTTCGTTGCTTTGGTAACGCAATATTTTGTTTATGCATGGAACTGGTCTAGGCTAACTAGATATCAATACATCCTGGTACTTACGAAAACTTGGTCTTTGGATAGCATTATTTATTCGTTCCATTAATGCTCTTCTATTGTCTATCAATAAATTTATTAAAGATGTGTTTCACATAAAACTAATTTCTTTACTTCTTGATTCATCATTTAAGGTTTTGACAGTAACAGGTTTTCCTACACAAACAAATAGATTAAGAAAAATATCGGTAATTGGTAGACCAAGGACATGTATTTATTGAAGAAAATATAAGGTTTATGAATGTCGAGAAAGTGTCTGAGAAGATGGAGTTTGTTAATTACTCCATGTATATTACAAAAGATTATTTTAAGAAAATTTCGTTTTTGATTTCCTGTTTTACCACCTGCCTGCCTACATGTCATATTTATCAATCCCGGCGACAAAGTTGTTATAAATTGTGAATTTTTTTAGCTTATTCGTGGCTGCCTTCATATCATGTGGGAGGTCTGCAACGGCCCTGGTGCGTTCGTCTAGGTTGACTGTAGCTTGTAGTTCTTGAAACATATTGTTCAGTTGTGTGAATTTATTTATGTCCACAACAGGAGCAGTCTTTGTTTGAGGGATGGTTCGGGTTTTGGGAATATTTTCGTGACGGGCGGGGGTAGGTTGTTTTGTGCGTAAACTGGGGAAGTTTTGTTGGAAGGGTTGAGTTTTGTTGTTCCACGGGATTGTGGTTGGGATGGGAGCTGAGATGTATTTGGGAACTGTATTATTTGATGTTTTTGTTGTTTTCGCCTCGACCAGTCTCTTTTTTTGATATATTCTAGTCATATCACCGCGTTGGTGATCGCCTTTATAAATTGGCACACTTTACTGGCTTGGATTTATCCTTCTGACACTCTGGGGTCAGGTGGAGGGCGGCGCATTTCGACTATCTTGTGGCACGGCCACAATTTAGAGTGGCATGACCCCAGAGCTCGCAAATATGGTATTGAATTATTGACTTTGTTTGTCGACGATACTCCCATTGTATCCGTGAGTGTTCAATCACGATTTTGTTTAAATAATCCAATGTAATTTTTAAACCTGTAATAATTAAGTAGAGCGGCCTTGCTTTTGTATTCATCCGGTATACGTCTTTGACGTTAATTTCATATACTTTAGAAAGTTCTACCTTAATTTCATCTATTTGTAATCTTTCGGCAAGTCCTCTCAAAACGAATGCGTCCGTTTTATCATCTTTTTTTGTATAAGTATGGAACGAAACTTTTTCGGTTCTTAGTATTTGTTTTAAATTGTCAAAGCTTTCTGTCTCTTTCGTAAATATTATGGTTTAGTTAGCTGTATATTTAATTTCAAATGATTTCGTTACATAATCTTTGAGTCTCAGCATCATATCTTTGTGTTCTGAGACTTCCCATCGATCACGATTGGGAGGCAGGATATTGTAGATTTTTTAACGGTTTTTGTGATTGGCTCTTTTTGTTTGGGACGTTTGTTGTTGTGGTTCTTGTATATTTTGTCGGAGCTGTCGTCTGAAGCGTTGAACTTACGAAATTTAGTTTTTTTGTCGTTTCTTTGTTGCCTTGCTGGAGTATCGTCCTCAGAATCTTCGGACCCAGCTTCATATCTGTTGCTTGTTGTAGTTACTGTTTGTTTTTCCGTTTGTTTTATTAGGTTATTAAACGATGTGACTTTTTGGGATGATAAATTCTGTTTGATGTGTCAATTTGTTCGTTTGTTGGGATAATAGTTGTAGCATTTATGTCTTCCGTCTGCGTCTTTTTGTTTGCCATGTCCATTGTTCTAGGCATAATCGTTTTCTTGGTAATATTCTCGTGTTGAGAGACAAAGTTATCAGGAGTTGTTATGGCAATTACCTCATTTTCAACTTCTTGTGCCCACGTTTGGCTAGCTAGCTTATGAACAAGTGCTTGTGTAGTCGTTGTTTTAAGTTCTTTTCCTGACATGTTATTTGCAGCTTCATCGGATGAGCTAGATTCATATCCAATCGTGTCATCTCCTGTATTTATCGGGATTTGCAGTTTAGTGAAATTAGATGTTCTGTCTGGGGTTGATGTTATATTTGTTATTTTCCCTCTGCAGGTAGGAATTGAAAATTCAAGAGTAGGGTCCGGTGTAATATTTTCTGCTATACACTTTTCTAATTTATTTTCGGATTCTAAGTTTCCTATATACTTTTTAAATTCTAGGTTTCCTAGACGCTTTTCGTTTGGTGGGATTCCTAGACACTTTTCTATTGGTTGACTTCCTAGACACTTCTCTGTGTCGATTTGTCCTATATACTTTTCTTTTGGTTTTGTCAGTTCAATACATGTCGATTGTGTCGAGACAATATTTATACGTGTCCTATAAATCCAGATATACAACATTTTTGGGAGAATTTCGGTTTGTTAGCACGATACAGCCTCCGGAGTGTATGAAAGTGACCAATTTCAAGATTGGACATTATTCAGGGCATCTAATAGATTCAGCTCTATGCTATGGTACTTGCAGTACTACATGTTTGGTCATTTTAGGAGAAATTTCGAGTTGTAAGCATGATACAGCTTTCGGATTGACCTACAACGGACCAATCCTATATTTGTATATTGTTCAAGGTATCTCACATCTAAACTCCATTGATTTAAGGCTTACCAGAGCCAATACAACGTGTCCTATAAATCCATATATACTAAATTTTTGTAATTTTTTGAAAAATGTCGGTTTGTTAGCACGATACAGCCTCCGAAGTGTATACAAGTGACCAATTCTATGATTGTATACTGTTCAAGGCGTCTAATAGATGAACCTTGTTGATTTTCTGCCCACTGGAGCCAGTACAACGGGTGCTATGGTACTTCAAGAACCACATTTTTGGTAATTTTTGGAGAAATTTCGGGTTGTTCGCAGGATACAGCCTCCGAAGTGTATACAAGTGACCAATTTTATGGTAGAATATTATTCAGGGCCTGTTATTTATTCGGAAAAGTTAGTTTTAATGTTTTAGACCGTTTATTTGGATGTAGGACGGGGTTACATCCGCTGTAGACTATCTTATCCAGATAATCTCAAAAGGAGATTGGAATAATGTTCTATTTAAATAACCACCAATAGTCCAATGTTAACTATTAAGATTCTCGATATGGGGGTTTTGAAACATCATTATCAGATTCGACTCAAAATAAACAATGTCCTTGATGGAGACATATAATTTAATTTCAAACTGATGTATTCAATTGTAGAACAGAAGTTCAGCTCTATTATTCCATCTCATACAATAATTGCAGTTAGAAGTAAATTGTATGTTTCCAACGCAACGCATCGTTAAGTGTCTGTTTACCTGCTGGAAAATAATGAGGCTGTTTGTTTTTGTCTGTTTTCCTCAAATCGTTGATAAATAATGTTAATTGGATTATTTAATTATTTCTCATTTAGGAGACTTATAGAAATCATTATATTTTATCTCGTTTGCAGTCCACTGGAACAACAATTTTCAGTTTCTTATAATATCAATCATGGAATTTCAAAAATACGATATTATTATAATGAGATGTAATTGGTACCGACGTTCCTAAATGTGAGTTATCCGAATAACACAAATCGGCACAAATCTGTGTCGAACTACTTCATATTTAGTCTTACTGCATTTTAAAGGAATTAAGCAATGGAAACACCGTAACTAACAATTTGCTGTTTTATAATAGTCGTACAGATGTTTTGACCATAAATATTATAAAACTATGTTAGTCTCAGAATCGTTCTGAAAATAGTTATGGAATATCTATGAACACAAAATGGGCACAATTCATGAAACATTTTGTTCATATAATATAACCCACAAGTGCTATAGCGACTACTATAAAATAGATAAACATTGTTTATTAAAATACAATGAAATTGTTTTATTAAAGATTTGTAAATGTTTAATAATGTGCTAAAGACTTTCTCAAATTTTTTTATGCGATATTTATATATTAGTGGAAAAATGATTGTATATATGTTTTATAATTGAATTACATGCCACATTACCGCTATTCTAGCCGTATTATTAAATCAATTTTGTTTTGTTAATATGTTTGTAAAAGGGTGAATTGTTTTTATATAATTATATTGCAGAGTTGCTGGGGATAATAAATAAATGCATACATGAACAGCACCAACTTCAGAAAGAAAATAAAAATGTTCGACTGTTGTAACTTAAATTTGATTTTTATTTAGGTATTACTTTCAGACAGAAAAAAAATTTTGATACGATACAAATTTTAGTGCGATTCATATGGTATAAAGGCAGTGAATTTTTCATGAACTCCAATTTTATCAAGATTTTCTAATAATTTTAGAAGTAAAAAAATTGATAATATAAGTTTTAAATGTAATATTGGAAATTGCTAGTTGTTTTCTTCCAAATTTATTTACACTCAATTGGCCTAATGAACAATAGTGAAGCAATTGCTTTTTATTATTAAATTGAAGTAATTGCTTGGAATCCAAGTAATGAAAACTAAAGTAAATGTATTTGCTTTAATCAATTGCTAAGGAATGCAGCAATTGCTGTCAGCCAAAGCTTTATCTTAAAAAACATCATTAACTTACAATCTGATGAATAAATTAAGTAATTGCTTTTTCTATTATAGCACTTGCTTCCAAATTTTTAAGGTAGGGTAACCGCGGCATCATTTGCTTGATAATAGTCGACTTTGGTTCTCTTTGCATACAGCTTCGTGTATTTTGTACTAAATATGGCTGAATATATGATTGTGCGTAGAGAAAAAACATACATGTACGTGAATATTGTAGAGATGTGGATTTTAGAAAGTTGTATCGTTTTTACTAGAATAATGTTGAGTGGTTAGCTAGTTATTTTTAAGAGAGACTTGTGAAAAGCGCTGAGCTTCACTATCCAGTTTGGATAAAATCAAAATATTTTTAAGGCAATTGTCAAATCCGGGCTCCCAAAATTCTATAGCTTTAAAATCGGTGTTTATCAAACGACTGTGTCTAAAGTTTCTAAATATGTAATGGATGCTGTTTTGGAAAAGGTGAATATTTTTATTAAATTTCCTAAATGTACTGAAGATGTTGTTGAAGCTAAACGGTTATGGTCAGAAAAATACCGTTTTCCAAATGCTATCGGTGTGATAGACTGTACACACGTCAGAATTCGAAAATTTCAAGAATTCAGTGATGAATATATAAACCCAAAAGGATACCACAGCATAAACGTTCAGCTAACTTGTAACGCTAAGAAAATATTTACAAGTGTAGATTGCCAGTGGCCTGGCTCCGTACATGACAACAGCAGAATTTTTAAAAATTCTAATGTATACAACATTCTCAAAAACTGCACAGAAGGATGTTTGTTATTAGGAGATGATGGTTATTCTATATCGCCTTGGATTATGACACCCTGGAGGAATCCAGGAACCGAAGAGGAACAATATTTTAACAACGTTTTCTGCCGAGAACCGGTGATTATCGAGCGATGTTTTGGACAATTAAAAGCAAGATTCCCTGTTCTTCAATATAAAGTTAAGAGGAAATTAAAAAAAAATACCATCAACAATAATTGCGTGCATCGTTCTTCATAATATTGCCAAGTTTTTAAATGCTAAAAATTTTCAGTATCCCGATGATAAAACTAATTTTGAAATGAACGTACCAACTAATAATATTTTGACAACAAATATAATTCGCAATTAGGACAACAAAAGAGAGAATTATTAACCCAAATTCTCTTCAATAATCGAGTAAGTATTAAAATATTAATCTTAATGTAAATATTTATAGATATTTGCGATTTTAAAAAGAAACAGCAAATTTTAGAGAATAAACAGTTATTCTTTTAACCGAACTATAAGCAAAAAAATGAACATAAGTAAATGCAAATTTAACTCAAAAGATTATAGATTATACAATATTTCGCGTTTTTCCCCTAACTAAATTGGTGTTTGTCATCATTCTCCTGTTTTCTTTTTAAAATTTCATCCTATTGCATACGACATAATTTCAGTTGCTCTCATAAAACTAAACGTTGCAGTTTAGCATTTGATAATGCTTTGGTCTCATCAGTTGCAGGCAAACTATTTGATATTTTTTTTAGGAATAGTCGATGTTGCTATAAAAGGGTTACTCGATTATGTACAGTAATACTCCTTCATCGACTCCAACAGACATAGCGCCTTAAAATGTTGATTTTTTGTACTTAAAGAAAATATATTATGAAAATGTTTCACCTGGTATTTTTTAGAGATGGAATTCTTTTCCGCCTCCAACAATTCCAAAAGTAATTTTTCCCAAGGCTTAAATACTATTGGTTTATTACCGGTTTTAGTAATATCGAATTTCTTTTTTATCTCAACTTTCATATTACTATTTTTTTCGATAACTGTTTTGTTGTAAGTATGGTATTATAAATATCTTCATATTCCTGTACAAAGTCAGCTAAATCAGCCCCCTTTTCTGCCTTAATATGCGGAATTTGTGATTTATTAAAAATTATCTTATTTTCTTTAAATTTTTGTACAAATATCATTTGTTAATCTGTAATTTCCTCGTCACTATTATTATCATATTCTTCACTCTCTGCCATATTATTATTATTTTTTATAAAATAACTGTAACACACTTATATATTCTTAAAAATGTAACTAAACTAAATAAGTATGTCTACGAAACACTAATATGGAATAAGTATGAGGTGGGAGCACAACTTTGCAAACTTGCGTCGGGAAGTCTGGACTTCTGTTGGGAAAACAATTGCTACGATGATTTCAGGAAAGCAGCATTAGCTTAGAAAATCTATTCATAACGAGCTCTAGCAATCGCTTTTTCTTGAAGCAAATGCTAGCTAAACAATTGCTTTTGCTAATAAGCAAATGCTTTAACCAATTGCTCCATTTTTATTCATTAGGCTAAATGTTATTTTCACATAAAACTATTTGAAATAGTGAAATATATTTCAATCTTTAGAGATATTATTGAAATGTTATCTATATCTGATTATTAACATGGCTACCAGTAATATTACAGTTTAGTGGACGTAGGTTTTATAAAATAATTTTCCAACGTTTGTGATAATTTTAAAATTCTTATAAAATATACTTCATTTTCTAATGAATCCTACAATACAGGACCGTATTTTAAAAATATAATGAATAAAGGGAATGATAATAAAATTTAACAGGATTATATATTTCTATAACATTTTAAAGTGTAAATACGACTAAACGAAGGGATGCAAGCCGCTGGACACAGCATCTGTCATTTTCACCTCCAAGATGTATTCATACAGATATACGCTTATCTCATCTGAAAATTACATTTAAGAGGATGAAGGAGTTACTGACAACTTCGTGATCTGTCAAAGCTAGTATTTGTAGATGAGATAGGAAAGGATGATAGCTTGAAGAAAAGAATGTCGGGGTTGATTAAAGCCAATATTGAAATATGCCGAATAACATCCCAGACGTATGTCCCCTCTTAACCTTAAGCGCATTATTACATTCTCAAGAATCTGAAGGAGATAGTAAGTAATAAAACCTTCTTGATGCAATAAAGCCAAAGTCTTAAATAACATTGGTGAAAACCGCATTCAAATCAGTGAATGAGACCGTGTTTTCGCCAAAAATGACAGCACTCCTGGATCTCCTTAACTTAATGTCAACCAATTTTCTAGCATGCATATGGCGTGGCGCGCGTCCTATGTCTCGTATGAAACGGGATTTGAATTAATTATATAATTATTCTATAGCCGTGTCTGTGGCTACAATTTTCAATGGGAATAAAATTGCGGCATCTCCCGCTTTAATAAAATTCTTTCATAAGCTACTAAAAGTGTTTATAACAACAGCTTCATAATGTGTTATAAAAGAACTACATTTCATAAACAGTGAATGTTTTAGGAAACCCTTACATAACACATACGAAATTGCTTTATAAATGTTATATAATTTTGTTGCCAAAATTATTTTGTGATAAATTTATTAAACAATTTTGATACAAAAAGCTAAACTTGCTCTTATAGAACCTCTATATAATAATTTGAATTCTTGGAAACAGCAAAAAATCAATATTAAAATGAAATTGTTATATAAGCCAAACGTTATAAAACAACTTTGCTAGCTGGGACGCAAATTGGTGTTACATTTTTTCAAATCTATTCACTTCCTACATAATAGTAATTGATCTTCAGTGTCATTTTCATTTCAACAGTTTTGTATTTTGCAATATTTTCATGTCATTATTTTCCGTTAACACAAATTCCATAATTTTGGTACATGAAATCAAGTTGTCCTCTAATGAAATTTTTGATTTGGAAGTAGGTCCATCAATAATATGAATATTAAGAAATATATTTCATACTTAGTGTTGTTGAAATATGATACTTATTGTAAGTCCAAACGTACGATTTATTCCAGAACAAAACTTGCTGTTCCTTTCGTACGTATAAAAGCTCATACGGAATATTCGAATAGCAGCATTGTAGAATTTAGTATGTACTGATACCGGTGGGCTAAAGGGAAATAAATTAGAACAAGTAAATTGTGCACAAGAATTCCTATATCGTGCCCTATGAAACAAATTCATGAGAAACAAGCTAATAAGCAGATAAACTATTTGAATGATTTATCAAACAACATTTACGTACGGAAGCGAGTACTGAGTGTTAGGTAAGTATGAAGAGATGAATCAAAGCTAAAGAAGCAATGAAGATGAAGTATCTAAAACAGTTGCGGGGTTACTTAGTGGGATGAATTGAAGATTCATGGCGTAAATATTGAATTCGAAAAAAAGCTTGTGATTGAAGTATAGAAAGATATGAAATCAAATAGTTTGGGCAGTTGGTGAAATGGGAGGAGACATACAAGGAAGGCAGAATGGGAAAAAAGTACGATGCAGCTAAGAAGCTGCAACAAGAGAAGATACTGTATAATGCATGGAATGAGAGAAATTCCTATTTGTCCCTACCCCAAACGGACCTGGAAATGGACATCATCGCCAGAATAACAGAAATTTTGTTGCAAAATTATGTTTTAGGCTTATTGCAGAATAAAATAGGGCTATTGTAGAGAGTAGCATGACGCGACTTCGGAAAAATTTCAATGCAGTTTTTCGTTTTGGTGTTCCTACATGCCAAAATCACCCTTCGTTCCAAAGGTTATATATATATATATATATATATATATATATATATATATATATATATATATATATATATATATATGTTATATTCACAAATTCACGTTAAACTTTTTAAAAACAATTTTTATTGAGTTACACAGTTTTATGTTATATAAAAAAGAAGTAATAGGTTGAAATTATAATTGTAACTAACTATTTTACATAAAGTCAAAGAATTTATAGAATTTGTTAAATCAACGTCAGCGTTTATTTTCATGGAGAATTCGATGTAGCGTCGCTCCCATGAAAGTGCAGAAATCATTATTTTTCTATAACATAATATTTGTGTTACTTAATGTGTTTATTTTATAAAAACGCAACGTAGCATCGTTCTCATGAAAATACGGAAATCGTAATCTGATGTTTGACATTGCGTAATATTACTTAAACATAAGCGTTTTTTCGTATATAACAACTCCCCCCTTAATTAAAATTGTTGTTTGATAAACAAAAATTTTTGAGAATAAAAACCAAAATACATAAAATAGACAATACAATATATACAGAGATTTCAAGATTAAAAGGAAAATACGCAAAATACAAAAAATAAAAATATAAAGGTATACATTAAACCATGAAATTGTCAATTTTCGATTTCCACTTCCTCAGAGGCTTCGGTGTCAAGTTTGGGTCTTCTTTTTGGCAGAATGTTATGGATTTTGATAAAAACATCATTTGGTTGGTCCGGGACAGGTTCTCCTGGCGATTTGTTGAATTTAATATTTCTACACTTATGACAGGTGTAGAGGACGATCAAAGCAACGATGAGTGAGATCGTAGTATATGTGAACCACGAAATATTTTTCTCAACAAACGGTTGGTTTATGAGTTCATCCAAACTTTTTGAGTATTGGTCCAGTGTTTGTTTTGTCACTTGCAGATCATTCAAGTTAATGTTATTAAGATCTAGTGGTTCTATTTTGGGTACTTCTACTTTGTTTGGAATGTCTAGACAACAGTTGTAATCAACCATTACGGGATGAAGTACATGAGGAATGTTTATAGTTTTTCTGGTACTAGCTTGTATTTTAGTAATGCCAACGAAAGCGGAACATCCTGAGTATAGCTGTAAAATAGAATTTTCATTTACGGTTAATGTTTTCGTTTTTGTGTCTGGAAGACTTATGGTCACGTGTACCGGTTCGGCAATCGACACTAGCCACACGTTTTCTTCGAGTTTTTGCACATTATAATCTTGTCCGTTGACTACCGCACTTTTACAATTCGCAGGAAATGTCTTATATTGTCTTAACAAACGGGCTTCACATATCGCGTTATCGTCTATAGGGTACGCGTAAACATCGCGACACAACTTTTGATGCGTAGATAACTGTTTACACTTTTGTAAATCGTGGATTGGAATGTAGGATAAAGAATCATCATCTCGCGCTAAATATTTTTGTGAAAATGATAAAATGTGGTGAAATCCAGTTCTATTATCATAAATTGGTATTGGGTATAGGTGGAATAAAGTAAATACTTGTGGTTCAATCAAAGGTATTTTAAGAACGAAAACAAGATCTGAATTTGTTTGATATGCTTCGAGATCGATTATTTCCAAATACTGTGAAATTTCAGAATATTTTATTGGTAGCGGTAAACCTTTCCTTACTGTATTTTCTGATATTTTCTTAAGAGCAGTGATCAAATTTTCTGGTTCAATAATAGAAGTATGAATTATTTGAAGCTGTGCAAAAGTGATAGAGTTTAGAATATCATTAATAGTATTTTGAAGATACGAATAACTCTCCATTAGTTGTTCGCAAATTTCAAAGAAATTTAATTTGGCTTCGATAAGCGCAATTTCGTTTGTTGATTGTCGAATGGTGGTTTCAATTTTTTCTATATCTGAGTTAAATATTTTCTCATTTAATTTTAATTGTCCTATAGTACTGTTGAGATTTGTTATGACTGAACTTGTGATTGACATTTGATTTTTTAATAAGTTTTCTATCTGGTTTTGATCAGTTTTTAATTTATTAATGCAGTCCATATAATATTCACCGTCAGACGCATCGAGATTTCCGGTTATTGATTTAAATATGGTGCCAATACCATTAATTAACCCTCGTTTTTGTCTTCTAACATCGAAAGATATTTCACTAAATTTATCGCCAATAGATTTTGTAATTTGTTGCAATAATGCCAAATGTGATTTTACTTCAGATCGGAAGGACTTCATACTGGAGTAGTTTGAAGTAAAGGTATTTTGAATTGTGTCAAGAATTCTATTATTTCTTTCAAAAGTTTGTTTAAAAGCTGATATATTTTTATGCACTAATAAAGTCCATTCGTCGTTCGAAACCATTATTTTGGTTTCGTCGTGGTAGTAGATTCCAACTGTATTGTTTATGGGTTCGATTTTATATTGACATGTTGCTGTTCCGATCAGCAGCAGAAACCTGAAAATAAGTTAATTTTCAACATAGGGTTTCATAAGATCGAAATTTATTTTTGATTTGTTATTTGTTTCTAAATTTAATACTGTTGCGGAATTTCTGTGTATCTCTAGTATTTCAAAAGGGCCATTAAACTTATTTTCTAACTTGTTTTTTATTTGAGTTTCTTTTACGTAAACTTTGTCACCTACTTCATAATTTGGTTTGTTTTCGGAGACATGTTTGTCAAATCGGTCTTTAGCTTTTTCTTTTTGCTTTATGGTTCTCTCTCTCGCTATTTTATAATAATAGGATATGCGGTTATTTAGATCTCTAATATATTTAGTAATTAATTCTTGTTCATTGTATAATTTTTCGGGAGGTCTACTGGACGTGTGTCCAAATACAAGTTCGTATGGTGTGAATCCGTGTGTTTTGTTTATAGAGTTATTATAAGCGATAATAGCAAATGGTAAAATACTGAAGGGGTGTTCATTGGGGTGGTCTGCTAAATGTAATCGAATCATTTCTAACAGAGTAGCATGTAATCTTTCTAGAGATCCGTTACTTTGCGGATGACCGACACTTGAATATGTTAACTTAATATCGAACATATTACAAAGGTCTTTCATTAACGCATTATTGAATTCGCGACCGGCATCGCAATGAATGCGAAGTGGTGCACCAAAATGCTGAAAATAAGCTAATAATGAAGTGACAACGGATTTGGCACTTTTATCTTCAAGCGGATATGCTTGAGAAAATTTTGTTAGTTCGTCTCTTATTGTAAGAGCGTAATTCTTTTGAGGTACCTCTAAAATATCAATATTAATACGTTCAAAAGGTGTTTTAGGCGTTTCAGTTATAACGAGGGGACTGTCCAAATTTTTGCGACATATTTTTGTCTCTTGGCATGCCCGGCATGACTTAATATAATTTTCGACATCTCGATTGAGGCCGGCCCAATTATATTTTCGTCGTATTCGCCTAATAGTTTCATTAATTCCGCGGTGAAGGTGGCTTTTGCCATTATGGAATTGATCCAAGATGATAGGTATTTGATTTTGTTCTGGCTCTTTAGTAATATTTTGACAAATAGTGAATTTTACGTCAACTTCCGAAAGTAGAAATGATAGTGTTTCTAGTATTGGTAGGTCAGGATTATTTTCGATAAAATATTTTTCTGAAGGTTTAAATGAATCTCGATTTCTGTAAATTGCAGCAAATAAGTATTCACTAATACTGTCTGGATCCCATGGTATAGCAATAATAAGGTATTTTCTATTTTTGACAGTTTTACTGCTAAGTACATTAATTTTTGCATAAGAAAAGTCGGGGTTTTCCTCAAATATATCGTCAATTATTTTTTCATGAAAATCTTGTAAATTGTTTTGTTGAAAGAAGGTTAAAATGTTTTTATTTTGTTTGTCTAGTAGATGATTATTGGAATATTCTATTTTAGAATAGTCAATCAGTGATTTTGTTTTATAAAGTTCCTCAAAAGACAAAAATTCTTCTGCAGCGGCATCCCAGTCAATTTCAGGTCAGACCACGTATTACATCAGGCCTAGTACTAGAATGTCACATGGCCTTAATCGAAGCCTGTAACAACAACACGGTCACTTTAGGCTGGATCAAGGGCCATGAGAAATCGAAAGAAAACCGTATTCCAGACTCGCTAGCCAGGAAGGCAGCGTCACAAAAACTCTTGGGACCTGGCACTTCCATTGGTCTATCGGCGTCATCAACGGCCGACCTTGTAAAGGAGCACTTCCTTAATAAGTTTAAGGGTAGATGGGACGACGCAGAAGGCTGCAGGCTTGCCAAGGAACTGCTACAGTATCCGGATAGCAAAGTAGCCAAAAAATAGTGACTATGAACAGGCGGAACCTACGAACAACCACGGGAATTCTGACTGGTCACTGCCACCTACGAAAACACCTTCACAGACTGGGTCTATCTAACACCCCACTTTGTAGAGGATGTGAACAAGAATATGCGACTGTCGAACACATCCTTTGCGAATGTCAGACACTCTCTCATTTTAGGTTTCAAATATTCGGCGAGCACAGGCTAACATACGCCAATATGAAGGAACTTAATTCAGGCGACGTTATCGCCTACTTCAAGGAAGTAGGCTGGATGACGAGCTAGAAGGAAGTTTTGAACCTCAGAAGGACGCACAATGGGCCAATTGTGGCCTAAGTGCTATGGGGCCATCCACCCTTCAAACCTTTACAGATACAGATGATACAGCCTCCGGAGTTCAAAAAGTCACCAATTTTATGATTGAGTATTATTCAGAGAGACTCAAAGATGAACCCTATAGATATTCAGCTCACTAAAGCCATTACAACGGATGTTATGGTACTTGAAGTACCAAATTTCAGCTCACCAGAGTCAGTACAACGGGAGCTGTGGTACGTGAAGTACGACATTTTTGCCATTATTGAGAAATTTCTGTTTGTTAGCACGATACAGCCTCCGGAGTGCAACAAGTCACCAATTTTATGATTGAATATTATTCAGGACATCTCGCAGATGAACGCTATTGATTTTCAACTCACCAGAGCCAGTACAACAGGTACTTTAAGTCATTTTTGGAGAATTTTCGGTTTGTTAGTACGATACAGCCTCCAGAGAGTATAC